>JAQPPZ010001836.1:0-1302142 GCA_028583015.1 Wollemia nobilis | reverse complement strand
GATCTAGTCTAAATCTTAAATAAAATTATACATAAATATCTAAGTTTTGTTTTGTTATAATACTATTAATATAATAATTCATTTCAATCTCATTTTTTTTTAAAGCGAAAAAACCCTTGCGGGGCCGCCTTGGTCTAGAGACCAAGCACAGGGGGCACCCAACCATGCCCGTACCAACATTATCAATTGGATTTTGGATACCCAATTCAGCTTTTTGGTAGGGTGGAGATTTGAACGTGGGACCTCCCTTGGAGGATTGCCCTCTCCTCTCCAACTCACCTGCAACAGCTGGGTGATTTCAATCTCATTTAACTAATCTAAAAAATTATGATAAACCTATAAAATACTCATACCCAAATTCTCCAATAAAATAAATAAAATAAAATAATAAAATATTTACAATAAAATAATATATAATTTGTGTTAAAACTATATTTACACATTATATAATTTTTATTGTTAAATATGTGTAAATTATTTTTCCATGGATAATAACCTAAAAAAACATATTAAATTATTGATGAAAATATTAAATTATAGATAATGTGACCCAGATTCAATTCCCACAACGAATATGTATATATATAAGAAGAATTTACTCAATAAAAAAACTGCATGTATCTCTCAAGATTCCAAAATAGAGAAAACAAAAATTAAGATCATCTCCTTTCTCGCTTATAGAGAATAGAAATATCAGAGGAAGATGCTTAGAGAAAGAAAATACCGCTGAAATGCATAAACGTTTCTGTAGGTGCTGGGAAGGAAAAAGGAATTATTATTCTGCTTTGTGTTGTTACCCAAAACAACAGCTTTCCTTATGGCCGCTCGTGCTCGTTTCAAACCAATTTCTACCTTGTGAGAAAGATGTGCCGTCTGTTTCGCCTTCTATGTTTCCATTACAATTAAACAATTCAACTATTCAGTTCCATATAAATCTAAACCCAATGTATTCACCCTAGTTTACAGTATGAAATTGACAAGATAAAGAAACAAAACTGACATGAATATGAATCTGAGTCTGCTTCTTATCCACAGAAGCGTTGTGCGATCGATTCCTGGGCTGTTCGGTGGCATTAAAGGCCGTTAAATTGGATGGAGATGAATTTGAAATGGTATGGATCAAGGACGACCGAAAAGCCGAAGGGAATGGAAACGCATTGATGTGATAGGAATAGAACACCGCCAGAGTGCCAAGGAATACAAGACCGTTCACAAGACTCGCTTTCACCTTCATATTGCACACATCTTCCATAACTATACACCTCTTTCTTAAATTTATGTTTCTCCGAATTCTCTCCTACCATCTCTCCTAGATTCGCTTATGTACCTATCTTCCTTCCACGTTTGTATCATATTAAGGGTCAAGTTTCTATCTTTTGGAATCTCTCCATATCCCGATTTCAACTCACTTGTCTACTCTTAATTGCAATTCTAAAAATAAATCATAAATAAAAATACAAAATGGGAAACCAAAAAAATTGAAAAACAAAAAGATCATAGATGCAAGTATTTGTCGGCATACGTATATATCTATTCTTATTATATCTAAATTTAAATTACTTAAAATTATACTTCACCTCCTATTAAAATTAACCTCGTAAGTGTAGTTTACTGGTAAGGAGGCCACTTGCATTATGGGTAATGTGATCCGAATTCAGTACTCATGATAAATATGTATAAGAAGTATTATTCAAAAAAATTTAAAAAAAATTATATTAATTACTTATAAATTTTTAATAGTAATTGTTTGTTTAAATAAAAATGGGATAAAATCCATCGAAACATTATTACTGAAAGGAACTACATCAAACTAGAAATAACTATTTATATGCAGGTGTGTCAATAATTTGTAAATTTTGAAATAACAACTATATAGCATGCAATTGTGTAAATTTTGAGTTGTATTGATTATTTGTAAAAACAATTGTGTAGTTTTTTATTATAATAAAAACAAATCATTAGGCGAAATTCATGAAAAGACTGCAGCTACAAAACATTGAATTTATGGATTGTACATGTGATTAGGGACTATTGAATATATGTGATAGATGAGGCTGTCAATGGTTACATAAACACAATTATAAAAAATAATGATAAAAGTTATAGGAAGGTGAAGAACTTGTTATATTTGTGCATCTTATTTTAAAAATGCTTTCATAAAAAATAGGTCTTAATGAAAATGGGACGTAACTATGCACCTAGGAGCTTTTTCATTTTTTTTTTTTTTTTACTTTATGATGTTAAAATTGTACGATTTTAGGATTGGGAGGATTTTTTCAGATTTTAGAATTGTTTTAGAAACTTCAGATTGTTTATTGCACATAGTTGTTTATAGAAAATCAAAGATTTCAGATTTTTCGATAATATTATATGTATACCTTATTCTAGATTGTTCATACTAGAAGTTTTTTGATTGAGGCTTCAAGCCTATAAATACTTGAACTTCGTAATCATTTTTTAATGTAATGGATGCAATGTAAAGGATTTACTGTAATGGATTGAATAAATATAGTTAAATTATATAATAATTAGAGTGCCTTATTTTATTCTTTGTTTTTTTGAAACCCTTGTTTTTTTATACATGATTTATTTTATTTATTGGTTCTGAAAACCAACATTTGGTATCAGAGTTGGGTTTTGCAGAAGCAAGAGTTTTTCTATTGCGATAGGTTACAATTTTTTTCTCACAAATATTGATAGTTTTGTAGAGCTATGGCTAAAAGTCCTTGAGCCAACCAAGGGGTAACAAATGCCAAGACCTTTGTGCAATTGATTTATACCGTCAACAGAATAGTAGGATTACAGCTATGTAAGTATCGAACTCTTCAAGAGGATTCAAAATTTTTCTAGAGAAGTCACTATTTATCATTTGGATAGTTGAAGCTTAGGCATATCCATTTTGTGGGAGGCCTAAAATATTGAGCATAGTATTTATAATATTTTCTCTGAAATACCAATACTTGGCAACATTAAAAAATAATTATGGTTGCAAACAACTTAAGTCTTTCTCAACCACATATCCCTCTATTTAAGGGGAGGAATTATGACTTTTGGAGCATAAAAACTAAAACTCTTTTCAAGTCACAAGACTTATGGGATATAGTAGAGAATGGATATTCAGAGCCAACAAATGCTCGAGCTCTAGCCACATGGACACAAACACAAAAGGACCAATTGGAAGAGAATAAAAAAAGGAATTCAAAAACCCTATTTTTTATTCAACAAGCCATGGATGAGTCCATATTTCTCAAAATAGTTATAACCACAAAGTCAAAGGAATTTTAGGATTTATTGCAAGTGTCATACAAGTGTATAAATAAAATAAAAGTTGTAAGACTTCAAAAACTTAAGAGGAATTTTGAAAAATTATTTATGAAGGACTTTGAGTCTATACAAGTTTTCTTGAACCGTGTTATGGGATTAGTAAATCAAATTATATTCCATGGAGAAAATCTAACAGATCAAAATATTATAGAGAAAACTTTAAGAAGTCTACCTCTAAAATATGATGTTGTGGTAATTGCCATTGAAGAATCAAAAGACTTATCACAATTATTTTTCAATGAGATAATGGAATCACTTCAAATTCATGAACAAAGAATAAATAGGCCTACAGATTTACCAATTGAAAAAGCTTTTCAAACAAAACTTAATATTTTCAAAAATAAAGGAAGAGAATCTAAAGGATCATCCTCAAACAAAGGTAGAAAAAAAATTAGAGGAAGAGGACATGGTGGCATAGGCTCAAGCAGAGATGGAGGTAGAAACTAACATGGTAGAGGTAGAACAAACTATAGAGAAAGAGTTAATTCTAATAAATCTCAAACTTAGTGTTATTACTATAAAATATTTGGTCATTATGCTTCTAATTATTGGAAAAGAAAGAAAGAATATGCTAAAAATTCTAAAGAGAAGGAAATATAAAATAATTAATTTTTGGAATATGATATAGAAAAAGAAATATCTAATGATGTATGGCTCCTAGGTAGTGGGTGTAGCAGTCTTATGACTAGAAATAGGGACATCTTTTCCATGTTAGATAATTTTGTTAATTCCCAAGTAAATCTTGGAGATGAAAACAAAGTTTAAGTCAGGAAAACGGACCATTTCAATCAAAACAAGATAGGGGATGTAGAATTTTATTCACGATGTCCTTTATGTGCATGAGCTAACCCATAATCTCTTAAGCACTGAACAACTTATTTAAAATGGATATTCAATTATTTTTTATAATAATGAATGAGTAATTTATGATAAAGTTCGTAGCAACCAGATTGTAGTAAAAGTTAGTATGCTACCTAACGAATTTTTTCCTTTGATATTGGAATATGCACAAAATCAAGCCTTGAAGACTATTTTAGATGATAAATATTGGTTGTGGCATATGAGATATGGACATCTAAATTTTTGAAGCACATGTTGAATGGTCTTCCACTGATTGAACGTGATGATAATATTTCTAAAGGTTGTATTCTTGGAAAGCAACATCGAGATTATTTTCTAATAGGAAGAGCTTGCAGAGCTAAGGAGCCACTTTAACTGGTACATGCAAATATTAGTGGTCTAATGCAGACCTTATCACATTACAAAAGTAGGTATTTTATTATTTTTGTTGATGATTTTAGTAGGAGGACTTGGGCATATTGTATTAAAGAAAAATTATAAGCTTTCTCTATTGTTTAGTAGTTTAAAGCTAATAGAAAAGCAGAGTGGCCATTTTTTAAAGACCCTACGTATAGATAGAGGGGGAGAATTTAGCTCCAAATAAATTTTGAGATTTTTACAGAAAAATCTAAAATTTACAAGTAGTTGACTGTAAGCTATACTCCACAATAAAATGGAGTTGTACAATACAAGAATCGAATGACTGGAGATGACCAAAAGCATGTTTAAAGCAAATAATATTCCAATGTTTTCTGGGTTAAAGTTATAGCTATTTTGTCTATTTATTGAATAGATACCCAACAAAATTTGTAAAAAATATGACTACTCATGAAGCATGGTGTGGAAGAAAGCTTGGTGTAGCACATCTCAATATATTTGGTTGTATTGCATATGCTCATGTACCTGAAGAAAAAATAAAGAAACTTGATGATAAAAGTAAAAAATATTTTTATTGGCTATAGCATGGGAAAAAAAAGGATACAAGTTGTATAATCCTTTGATAGGGAACTTGATTGTTAGTTGTGATGTAATTTTTGCTAAAAATGAAGCATGGCAGTGGGATGAAAATGTACAATATGAAAATCCAGTACTTATAGATATAGAACCAGAAGTAGAGCCTCAATTTGATAGACCAAGCAGTAGCCCAAGAGTGGTACCTCATCCTACTAGGCCAAGCAATATCTCAAGTTTTAAAGCCACTCCTTCATCAAGTTCTTCATCTTCATCATCTAGTCCAAGTCTTCCATCAAGGAAGGTAAAATATCTTAAATAAATTTATGAAAGAACTTCCAGTTCCAATTCAATCATGAATTATGCTTTATTAACTCATATCCAAGTAGATCCAATAAATTTTGAAGATGCAGTGAAAGAAGAAGTTTGGTGTGAATCCATGAAGGAAGATATTGTTATTGTTGAAAGAAATGGAACATGGGAGCTTGTGGATCCTCCACAAAAAAGAGGCTTATTGGATTAAAATGGGTTTATAAAATGAAATATAAATGTGATGGGTCAATTAAAAGATACAAAGCTAGATTGGTAGCTAAAAGCTACTCTCAACAACCAGGTATAGATTATGAAGAGACTTATGCTCCTGTTGTAAGATGGTACTATGAGAATTTTATCTTTGGTAGCACAGTTTAAATGGTTAGTTTTTCAATTTGATGTTAAATCAACATTTTTAAATGGTTACTTGAATGAAGAGATATTTATAGAACAACCTTTGGGTTTCAAAGTTGCAAGACAAGAGCATAAAGTTTACAAGTTAAAGAAAGCCTTGTGTGACCTCAAACAAGCGCCTAGGGCTTGGTATAGTAGAATTGATATATATATTTTGAAACATGGCTTCAACAAAAGCAAAAGTGAGCACACACTGTATATCAAATCTAAAGTTACTCATGACCTACTTGTTTGCTTATACATTGATTACTTGATTTATACTAGCACTAGCGAGGTGTTGATACAAGAATTTAAAAATGCTATGAAGCATGAATTTGAAATAATTGATTTGGGTATGCTGCACTAATTTCTTGGTATAGAAGTAAGACAATTGAATTAATGGCATTTTTATTTCACAAGAAAAGTATGTAGTTGACTTGCTTAATAAAGTTCAAATGAAAAATTGCAAACCTATGCATACAACTCTGAATCAGAATGAAAAGTTGGTCATAAATGATGGAAGTAAAATGTTGATGCTACAATGTAAAAAATCTTAGTTGCTAGTCTTATGTATCTTATAGCCACCAGACCTGACATTATGCATGTAGTAAGCTTCACTTCAAAATATATGGAAGATCCAACTAAATTCCATTTTTGGGTAGTAAAGAGGATACCCAAGTATGTGCATGGCATAATTAATTTTGGTATTTTATATAAGTCAATTAACAATTTTTAACTGGTTGGATACACAAATAGTGATTGGATAGGCTATATTGATGATAGAAAGAGCACTTTAAGATATATTTTTAGCTTGGGTTTTGGTGCAATTTATTGGTTGTTAAAAAATTAAACCTTTGTTTCATTATCATCAGCAAAAGCGGAGTATATTGCAACATCAATAGCAGCATGTCAAGCAGTTTGGATAAATAGAATTTTGGTAGACTTAAAATATGAATAAGATGTGGTAATTACTATCTATTGTGACATCAAATCTACAATTGCTATTACAAAAAATCTTGGTTTCCATAGTCGTACTGAACATATTGATATTAGATAGCATTTTATCAAGAGTCTTATGACAACGGGACAAATTGAATTAAAGTTTTGTAAAAGTTGTGATCAATTAGTAAATGTATTTACTAAAGCATTATGTAAAGAAAAAATTGTTAGAATGAGACAGTTATTGGGAGTTACTACATTAAGAATTAAGGTGGAGAATGATAGTGATAATGCTTAATGTAGCTATAGAAGCCTCCAAACTTTTCTAAATTTTAAAAATTTTCTAAGAATTTTAGATTGTTTCCAAGATTGTTTACTACATAGAGTCTCCAAAAGTTTCCAATTATTTATAAAATGTAAAAAATTCCAGATTTTTCTTCAATACTCTATGTATATCCAGTTCTAGATTGTTCATACTAGAAGCTTCTTGATTGAGACTTCAAGCATATAAATACTTGAACTCTATAATAATTTTGTAGTGTAATTGATGCAATGTAAAGGATTCAATGTAATGTATTGCATAAAGATAGTTAAATTGCAGTAGTAATTAGAGTGCCTTATTTTGATACTCTATTTTTAAAACCTTTTTTATTTTATGCATGCTTTATTTTAATTATTGGTTATCTCTAAAAATAATAGATCTGAGATTGCATGAATCCATGGTATGCACAAATTTAGGCTTACATAAAGCTAGGACTGCATGGATCTAGGGCTTGCACAGATCTAGGATGAGGAGGCAGGAGCAAGCTTCAATTTAGTGCAATTACGCAAAGCCAAAAAATTTCACAAAGTGGATGACATCAACCAAAGTTTTACTTCGATTTTGTTCACATGCATGGATCTAAAATTTTCAAAAGTCAGACAAATATAAAACACTAAAAAATAAGCTTTTGCAGAGTTATTCACTTTGCAGTTTCACGGCCCTAGGAAAGCAAACACTTGATAAAATGCTCACAAAAAATCATACAAGGGCACAAATGCACAAATAGATAAATAACATTTTATATTAGATATATATAAACCATGTTGTTTTGATAGCTTTATAATGAACAATGTTCTTCAATAGGGATATTCTTTCTTTAGAATATGGGCATGCCTTTGCAAAGGTTGTGCTATTGTTGCACTAGTTCATGTAGGATATTTCTCAAAGGCTCTACAATTTCCTTATTTCACTTGCTACTTTGTCTACACTTACTTTCCTCCTCTCTTCTTCTCTCTAACTTTGTGCTTCATTTGCTCTCCTCTTTCATCATCAGTGAATAACATCCAACACTCATATATATAAATGAGAATGGAGGGAAAAATTTAACAACTTCTTGATATGCATTAAATGCAAAAGGTGGTTTCAATTATATCTTCAAATAACTACAACTATTGAGAGTAAATACAAATGCTCCAAAATATGGCAATGGATTTTGATATCCGTAGAGAGCAAGATAAGTCAAATATATGTCAAGGGTAGGTGAAATCTGGGTTAATTTCCAACATCCTCCCTTAAGCTCGATTTCATAAAAACTTTGATACAAAACATTTCCTTCAACCTTTTAAAATATTCATCCTTAAAATATTTTGTGAATATATCTACAACCTACTCTTTAGACCTACAAAACAACAATTCAATTTAATTATTTTTACCATCTCTTTAATGAAATGATACTGGATGCCAATATGTTTGCTTCTACTATGAAATGTCGGATCCTTTGACAATGCTATGGTAGAATTGTTGTCACAAAATATTGTAGTTGCCCCTTCCTATTGATGATTCAACTCAAAAAAAATTCTTCTCAGCCAAACTGCTTGACATACAGCTGAAGTGGAGGTAACATATGTTGATCCTACAGTTGACAATGCAATAATGGGTTGCTTCTTTGATGTCCATGAAACTACACCCAATATAAGATAAAATGAATAACCTAAAGTGCTCTTCCTATCAGCTATATTGTCAATTCAATCACTATTTGTGTAGCCAACAAGCTCAAGCTAGTCTTTTCTTACATAAAATATTCCATGGTCTTTGGTCCCATTGACATACCGTAATATTATCTTGTTTTCCTGCAAGTGAGTGTTCTTTGGTGCCTCCATAAACCTACTAATTAAACTTATTGTAAACATTATGTCAGGTCTATTTTTTGTAAAATACTTGAGGCTTCCAACTAATATTTATAAAATGTTGGATCAACATTATTGTTTCAATATTTCTTACTTAATATTATATCTATTGTAACTAGAGTGATGGTTGGTTTTCTATCCTCCATTCTAAACCTCTTCAAGAAATCTCTTACATATTTTCTTTGAGAAATGAAGATACCATCTACAAATTGGGTAACTTCAATGGTAAGAAATTATTTCATCAGGCCCAAATCCATCATCTCAAACTTATGCTTTATGGCATTTATAAATTGGTCAAACAACATATTGTTGTTGCTAGTATAAATCAAATCATCTACATACTAGCAGACTATTATCATTTCTTCCTATACATTGGTCTTAATATACAAAGTGTACTTGTATGGGAACTTGATGAAGCCATTATCCTAAAAGTATGCATCAATGTGGCTATACCAAGCCTTGGGTGCTTGCTTTAACCCATATAAGGCTTTCTTCAACTTAAGCACCTTTCCTTCTTGGCCTTCTAGCTCATAGCCAAGTGGCTGGTCTATATAAACTTCTTCTCAATACTCCATTTAGGAAGGTAGACTTGACATCCATATGATACACTTTCCACCCCATTTGGGTTGCTAAGGATAGAATCATTCTCACTATATCAAGCATTGCTACAAGTTCATATACTTCATGATAGTCAATCCCTAACTTTTACTTATAGTATTTTGCAACCAGCCTTGCTTTATAACTTTTAACATCACCTTGGGCATTAAAATTTGTTTTATATACCCATTTTACACCAATGGTCTTCTTTCCTTCTAGAATATCCATTAGCTCCCAAGTTTGATTTTTCTCTATGGCTTCTATCTCATCATCCATGGCTCTCACCCATTTACTATCTTTAATTGCTTCTTCAAATGAAATATGATCACTAAAAAATAGAGAAAATTTATAATTTTCATCTTCTATTTCATTTCTAGTTACCTCATATATGTCTTGCAAGCTCCTTGTCTTCATTGGCATTCTCATGTTGGAGATCATTCTTGCAAGTGGTGGTGAGCTTGATGATGAAACAAGGTTGTTGCTCATATTGGTACTGCTACTTGAAGCTAAGGGTTGATTGGTGCTTTCTCCATTCAAGTATTTAGACTCAATAGTTGTTGATCCTTGCTAACCAGTCTTTGAATTCCAGTTTCAAGCTTCATATTCCATGAAATTTATGTCTCTTCTTATGATTAGCTTCTTAATGATAGGATTATACAATCTATAGGCCTTATAGCCAATGAAGATACACTTTTTTGCCTTGTAATTCAACTTTCTTTGTTTCTCATATTGAATATGTGCAAATGCTATGCACCCAAAAACTTTCAAGTGAGAAACACTAGGCTTTTTGTTGCTCCATGCTTCTTGTGGGATCATGCCCTTCATACTTTTTTTAGGACACATGTTCAATAGATAAATTACACATGTTATAACCTTTACCCAAAAATCATTTGATAATGTTTTTTCCTTTAGTATGCTCCTTACCATCTTCATTATTGTCCTATTGTTCCTCTCTGCAACACCATTCTATTGTGGTGTGTATCTGTCTATGAATTGCCTTCTAATTCCATTTGCTTTGTAGAAGTTGTGAAATTAATTGGAGATGTAATCACCTCCTCCATATATTTTGATTATTTTCACATAGTAGCCACTCTACTTTTCAACTAGAGCTTTAAACTCCTTAAATTTTTCAAATACTTCTAACTTTTTTTTTATGGGATATACCCATGTCTTTTGACTAAAATCATCTATAAAAGTTAGAAAGTATTTATTGTTGGAAAATGAGTTGGTTTGCATAGGTCCACATATATCTGAATGCACCAACTCCAATGGCTATGAAGCTCTCCATGATTGTCCTATAGGGAATGCATCCCTATGCTACTTTCCTACTAGGAAACCTTCACATGCTTGATTTGGTTGCTCTATGAGAGGCAATCCCCTCACCATCTACTTTTTATGTAGTAAGTTCAGGCATTAAAACTTAAGTGGTCAAATATAAGATGCCATAACCATGTAGCATTCCTTACAACTACACTAAATGAGAGTAGCATTACACTCCAAATTTTTAGAGGAAACATATTGTTCTTTTTCATGGCTACATTTGCTATGATCCCATTCGCTTTATCTCTAACGATGTAGGCTCCATTTTCAAAATACACAGTGTACCCCTTTTGTACAAGTTACCCAACACTTAGCAAATTATGTTTTAGCCTAGGCACATAATACACATCAAGGATGTGTTTTTTTTCTCCCTACCTTGTGTAAATTATAATTCTTCCTTTTCCCATGATAGGTACCTTGTTGTTATTTCCCATTTTCACTTCTGATTTGATGGTCTCATCTAGCTCTGAGAATATTTCTTTGTTCCTAGACATGTGGTTATTGCAACCACTATCAAGATATCAAACATTCTTTTGGCTCTCTTCATAAGTACAACAAGTTAACATCATAGATCCACAAGCATCTTTGTTTTCTACATTCTCATTTTCATTGGTATAGTGGGCTTGTTGCTTAATTTCCTTAGTCATCTTCTTTCTACACTCATTATTGTGATGGGTAAATTTCTTGCAGTTTTAACATTGGATTTTAAATTTTATATACCTTTGATTTGATCCTCCTTGTTGATTTATGTTGTTGCCTCTTCCTCTTGCTTGATGGAAATTACACTTGGATTCTCCTTTGTTGGAATAATTTGTTCTTCCTTCTCTATCATGGCCTTTGCCACCTCTACCTCTATTGTTATGTCCTCTTCCTAAAGAACTTAAGGCTATTTTTTGGGATTCTTTCCTTTTCCTGTTGTCTTTGAATGACACTTGCATTTTAAATGCCTGCTTCAATGAGGACTGTGTTATTTGGTTCAACCTCTACTCAATGTGTTTGCAAAGAACCTATCAACTCATCTATTGAAAGGGTTGTTAAGTCCCTTGATTCCTCAATGGTAATGATGATTGAGTCAAACCTAGATGGTAGGATTCTCAGTATCTTCTTCACTATTCTCTGGTTCTCAATATTCTCCCCATTTATCCTTATCTAATTTATAATACCCATTATTCAGGTAAAGAAGTCATTCATGGACTCTAATTAACTCATCTACAGATTTTCAAACTTCCTTCTCAACATCTGCAACCTTACCAACTTTACTTTGTTGGTGCCTTAGAAGGAGTTGGCTATAATTTCCCATGCCTTCTTTGATTTAGTTATTACTATAATTATGAAAAAGATGGTCTCCTCAACTGCATACATTATGTAGAACAAGGTTTTCTAGTCCTTCTTTTGGTTCTCCTTCAACAAATATTTCTCAGCTTGAGAAAGAGCTCTCAATGTTGTTGCATCTACTGGTTTTGGATACCCATTCTCCACCAAGTGCCATAGCTCCTAAGACCCAAACAATATCTTCATTTGGATGCTCTAGTAATTATATTTTTATCGTTTAATTATGGGATTTGTAGTTGCAGAGGATTGTTGTTGAAAGCCATTATTGTTGTGGTTTTTAAACTCCCATTGATGGCACAAACTCTGATATCAACTTGAAAGTAGAATATAACCGGGTGCCTAGGAGCTTTTTCACTTTTTTGCATGCTTCACAATACCGAACTTGCACAAATTTGGGATTGAATGTATCTGAGTTTGGGAGGTGCATGGATCCGAGATTGCACGGATCTAAAGCATGCACAAATCTAAGCTTGCATAAAGCCAAGCTTGCACGAATCCAAGATTGCACGAATTTGGGATGAGGAGGCAGGAGCAAGCTTTGGTTTAGTGCAATTGTACAAAGCTGGACTTTTTCACAAAGTGGATGTTGTCAGCTAGAGTTTTACTCTGGTTTTGTGCACATGTGTGGATCTAGAATTTTTCAAAGGCAAACAAGTGGAAACCCCTAAAAAACAAGCTTTGCAAATTTATTCACTTTGCAATTGCACAATCCTAGGAAAGTGAACACTTAATAAAAATGCTCACAACAAATTATACAAGGGCACAAATGTACAAATAGGTAAATATATATTTTATATTAAATATATATCAACCACACTACTATGAAAGCTTTACAATGAGCAAAGTTCTTCAATCAAAAGCTTCTTTCTTAAGAAGCTTTGCATGCCTTTGCAAAAGTAGGTTGTGTTGTTGTTGCGCTACTCCATGCAGGAGATTTTTCAAAGGTTCTGTAATGTCCTCCTTCTTCTTGTTGCTTTGTCTCCACTTGTCTCCTTTCTTTTTCTCTCTAACTTGGTGCTTCAGCAGCTCTCCTCTTTCATCATCAAAAATAACATCTAGTACCCATATGTATAACCGAGAATGGAGGTAAAAACCCAACTTCTCCATATATATAGACAAGAATGGAGGGAAAAACTCAACATCCAAACATCCATTAAATACAAAAGGTGGTGTTAATCAAATCTTCGAATAACTGCAGCTACGAAAAGTAAATACAAACGCTCTATAATTTGGCAATGGTATTTAATATCCTCAAAAAGCAAAATATATTAAATGAAATCTAGATTAATTTTCAACACTCAATTATTAAAATTAATATAGAAATATAATAGTAGAATAATTGTGTTCCAACTTTCAGCTACTTATTGTCTACGGAGAACAATTTAAATGGATTTTTGTTTTCAATTTAATGTTCATTAATTTTTAAAGTTAGAAATATTAGTTTCCACGATGAAAGTCGGATTCAATAGCCACAATGTAAAAAACAAAAACTTTCAACCATCTATTTATTTCTCACGGTTCTTAGCCGGAATTCGCCATCGTATCGCCATATTTTTTAAGTAGTATAAAACCTTTTTTTTTATAAGTTAAATTTGAGTGATTTGAATTCATAATTTAAATAATAGCATATGTTACTAAAATATCTTTATCTTTACCAAACAATCCTTATATTTTCTTTTTCAAAACATTTTATTTTTTTAGTTTAGTTTCTAAATTATAGAAAATTCATATGGTGCTTCAACGTTCCATTTATCGATTTTCCGTCTAAAACTAGAGCTTTAGCAGCTATGCTTAATCTAGAAATTCCAAATCATGGAAAATTGTCTAATCATTTTATTTAATTAGCTACTTAGTATTAATATAGTTATATTATATATTTTTTATTTAATTAACATTTAATATAAATATAAATATATTTTTTATTTAATAAATATTTTATGAATAATAAAAAGAAATATCAATTTAAATTAGTAAAATTTTAAGGAGACGAGGGTTAGAATCTTGTTAACAATATATATAATTATTAAAATGTTGCTCACTTGGAGCCTCTCAGTTTGGCATTTGAATTTTTCGCCAGAGCCAATGCAGAAGTCATTAATTGAATTGATTTATTGGTTGAGTTACCCTTTTTTTGTTGACAACGGCTTCTACTCTTCTCTTTAGTCTAGCCTTGTCAGCATTAATAGTCCGGTTGGTGTTTCAATGGATGATTGGGTGGATTGTCAGGCTTTTCAATTTTTAATTCTTCCTTTCCAATCTGTTCTTCTTCAGCTGAGGCGCTCTTTTCTAGTTCTTTGGAGGCTTCGGGAAGTTTCCTTTCGTATGAATGGGCCTATCTTGCCTTGTTTTGTTCACATTGGTTTGATTATTCTTGTTGTTCTATTCTCCTGGCATTCAAGTATTTTGTTGTATTTGAAGTTAAAAGATGCTTTAGATGAGTTGTGGAAGTGTCCAACCTGACAACTATGGTTTCTTAGAAGGTTAATTCTGCAGGGTAGAATCACCTTGATTCTCCTTGGAGGTTCTGTAGTAGTTTGTCCTTCCACCTTGATCATGGCTTGGTTTCGTTGTTGTTTTTGTTTTCTTCTGTTTCTTGCTCTCTGAGCATGCACTATGTAAAGGTTGTGGGATTCCTTTAAAACCCTCTTCTTAATAATATTACCCAAAAAAAATTATTAAAACGTTGTAATATTTTTAAGTGGAAATAGTGATATAATCAAGGTAGACCTATTTCAATCTCATTTAACCTATTAAAAAATTACTATAAAAAATAATTATGTTTAATTATTATAATTTTATAAATCAATTTTAATTTTAAATAAAATTAATAAGTATATTATAATTTGAAAATTTTATAACTAGAATGTTATTGGTCATTGTATTAGATAAATGTATATATAAAACTCAAATTTATTATTACATAAAATTACTATCAAAGTCTATGAGTGGTTTTGTATTTTTTATTTATTTAATGCTATGGTTAAAGAAGGTGACAGAATTAAAAAATAATATTATAAATGAATTTGTGAATTTCTTTGATTATTTTTATAAGAGATGCTATAAAATCTTCTTAAACTTAAATAAATAATTTATTTTACTTTTTTATGTATTTTAAATTTAACTCGGATGGACACATTAATATTAATTATAGATATCAAATGTTCTGGTTGTGGTTAAGGCTTTAGGCTCTCTACTAGGAGACCCAAGAGACAAGTTATGTGTGAGTGAGCTTGTTAAAATATATATGTATGAGGATTTTTAATCTAATTATTTTTATGTGACAAATCAATTAATACAAAACATATAATAGGAAAACCAAAAATACAATATTTGCATTGATAAATATAGTGGAAATGCATGATTTGATATTTGGAAGGAGATGTTGCATATAGTAAAAAAATTATATTATATGGAATAATGATGTATTTATTTAATTTGCATTTGAAGGAAAGACATCTAAGGAGGACCACAAAGATTTAGTTATGTTTAAAAAATGAAAGGCATAATATTTGGACTTATTACATCACAACCCATATGAGAAGGCAAGTGGTATAACCATCTCTCACAAGGTTTATGCATGTAGTATAGGATAGAGGTAGTTACAAGTAAGGTTAGGAGTTTGTTATGCTTAAAATAGGTACTCTATGTATTTTAATACCTATCACTTCTACAATGCAAGTACCAAAGCATTGAATTTTAACATGCAGTATTACAACAGGTAGAAGGAAGAGAAAACATTCCTTTTGATCCTCTTATTGCTTTGAGATAGATAAGACTCAAAGAACACTATGATTGAGAAAAGAAGTTTCAACAATAAAATTACTCCATATAATATTGTTTAAATATCAACCTCAAAAAGATGTAATGATCTCCATGAAAAAAATTCTATGATATATTCGAAGGTTGTAGGGTGCAAGTCCCTTGCCAAAGACCAAAAAGACAAAAGCCTACAAGTAACAACAAGGAAGTTTAGCAAAAAAAAAAAAAAAAATGATATAATTTTCCCCTAAAGTGTTTTCATTTCAAAAGGTATTAAGGAAGCCATAGAAGCTCATAAATATTTCCAGAAAGAAAGCCATAGAAGCTCCTTAAAAATTGCTAGAAAATCACTATCCTAAAAAGAGCATAATTGAACGGCAAGCTAGAAATCAAATTTTTGAAAGAAAATTCTTTTGATAAAAAGAGTGAAAAAATCCATCATAGAAAGCAAATTATTGGTATTTGAATCTGGGATCTAAAAGCAATCAAGGAAGACCTATAAAATTAGCAAATCAAAAATAGATTGGTTCAAAGCACTCATTATAAATGGAACATGTGGATGAACAGTGGAATCATCAATCACTAAATGCAAAAAGAAGTATCATTATACAAAGTTGCAAAAAGAAAATTTTCTCAAGAAGATAAAATTTAAAATAAAAGTACAAAAAAAATCCAAATAGAGGAAAAAAAAAGGCATGGAGAAAAATGATCAAAAGCACTAAGTTGATTCAAAAATATGCATACAAACTCAGAAGAATCAAATCACGAGGATACAAAGTTCTCAAGAATATATTATATAAATAATGGTCAAAATACAATGTGAACCTCATTATTTAAATTTAAATATCACTCCAAACATAATAGTAAGGAATGGATATATTTGTAAATAAAATACTAGCATTACTCATTTGATCAAGAGGCCAAGAAGCCTATGCATTTTTTGAAATGAAAGAACCAAGAAGAACGTAGAGATTTTGCATCTACAAAAAGCTCACATTAAAACCAACTTTCACAAAGTGATAATATTTTACATTAATCACAAGTATATTTCAAAGCATTTGGATGTGGTACATTCCTAAGTGCTTTGTACACTACTCTTATTACTTCTTTTCTATAAACTTTTATTGTTGCTATGCACCCTATGTAAGTACCCTATTGTCTAGAGGAACTTTTTAAATCCTCTATAACTCTATAATATCTTCCTCTCTACCTTGGTCTCTAAAAATTCTTGCTCTATTGCAATAATCATGTCTTCAACCTAAATTACTCAATCTAGGTTAGAATTATAGTAGTCTCTTAATTACTTTCTCAATATACCTAAAAACATCTTTATAAGGGTAATTTTAGGTATGTTAAAACCAGGGTTTGTCTATTTTTTGGGATCACAAATATACTAATATTGTTCATAGATAGTTTCTAGCCTAATATTTCAAGGCACTAACTATTGAGGATTCCACCATTCTAATAGACACATTGCTTATCTTCAAGGTAATATGCAAGTAATTTATCAAGGCTAACTGCTTACTAGTGCACCAAAATATACATATGGTTAATATCTTTCTATATTTAAAGGCTTCTCATATTCTTGGAGGGTCTACCTATATACCCAAGAGTATATGGGAGCTCACAATCATGTACATATATTTTTTGAGGTCTAGGTATTTGAGTATAATCATCCTTAGCTGACTAGATGCTTTACAAGGTGTCTAGCTTAGCTAGTAGCAAAAGCTCTTTGTGATCTTTTAAAATTATTGGCACACAATTTTTTAACCTAATAAATATAGGATAAATATTGATGTTTATTATGAGAATTTAGGATGGTTGTAACATAATTATAAAGAATACCAAAAAGGTAGAGTGCATAGTAATTTGTAGAAAATTTGAAAAAATTAATTGAATATTGCAAGATGGATGCATTATAACTCTAGCTATCAAAAAACTCCAAAGAAAAATGAATATTTTTTTTGTAATGAAACCATTCCTATACATAGCTCTATAACTAGGCATAAGAATTCAATTTATAAGAAATAATAGAAACTGCAACAATATCCATAAAATACACAAAGAAACGTAATTAATAGAATTAACACAAATAAAAATGAATTGTATTAGTAATACTAAAGAGTTTGCATTGTATCACAAGCTACTTTAAGGGGAAAACCTCCTTTATGAATAATGACCAATACAATACAATTCTTTAGGATGATTATGATTTTCTTGTAATGTAATATATAAAGATAAATCAACTTAATCCTGATGCTCTAGAATTACCCAAAAATAGCTATCCAATCTATCTAACCCTAATCCTAATGATCATGTGTCATCTTTACATTCAGAAGGTATACCCACTAATTATTAAGTATCTTCTTATAATAAATAAATAAAATGGGTTAGAACATGAGGTCTTAATAGATGGATATCTCAAATATGGAATGGAGACCATACAGTCTCTTGACAACCACTTGAGGTAAACTTATTTTTCTTTAAATATTATCTTATTTTATAAGTGCATATTTATACATGAATCATATCAATAAAAACCCTAGCTAAGTTTACAATATATTTAGGAATGAAACCTATCAATGTATTAATCAACAAAGCAAAGCAAACCTATTGGCATTTTTGCAACATTAAATTTTTTATAAAATTTTACATAAATATGAAAGTAATTTGACTAGCGAAATCCATTTTGAGCATTTTTACCACATTAAAAAAATGTTGAAATTTTTTGAAGTGTTCAAGAGAAATTCCTTTTTGCACAGGTTCACAGCGAAATTAATTTCTTGGCAATTTCTCCCCGTGATGGGGGAAACTCCCTTTTTCCCTGTGATGGGGTGAAACTCCCTTTTCACCCTTTTTGGGGTGAAATTCCCTTTTTACCCTGTGATGGGGCAAAACTCCCTTTCACCCTATAATGGGGAGAAACTCCGTTTTCACCCAGTTTTTAAGCGAAACTCACATTTTGCCTAGTTTTTCAATGAAATGCATTTCCAAGTGCATTATGGGTAAAAACGTTGGCAAAAACGCATTCTAGGTGCAAGTCTAGGCGAGAGCCTATTTTGGGCACAACTTGGGTGAAACTATGATGAAGGCACATTTCAAGTGTAATTTTGAGTGAAAGCTCATTTTGGAAGCAAACACCATTGCCCTAAAATTTTCAATGAAGATCTTCTTTGGGAAAGGATCAATGTTGGTAAATTAAATTTATGCGGTGATGCAATTGATATGTCTGGGATCACTGCCAAAGAATTACTGAGTTTAATTATTGCGTCCTTGACTCTGGTGTAATCTTATTTATTTTCAAAACACTATCCACTTTAGTGGATATTCATTTTCAAGGCACCGTCATGAAGATGGAAATCTGGTCGATGATTCCCATTAGGTCCCGATATTTCATATGCTAAAGTCGCTTGTTGCTTCCCAATGTATCGTCAGATTGGTTTGTTGTTGTTACCAAGGAGGAAATTGTTACCATTTGATATTTTATTATCTAGTATTTCCTTTAATAAGCATTTAATTTTGGAGGTGAAATCCTCTATAAAAACTAATAAACTTGATGTAAAGAAAAGGGATAGACATTCTGCTAAAAAAATCTGAGTTTAATTTTTTGCATAAATTGAAAGACTTGGATTCCGGTTCCTAGATCAGTGTTGTATGCAATTACTTTCTGCTTGTCATTTCTGATATGTTCATTTTCTTTGTTAGATTAGTTTAAATTTTGCATTTAAATTTAATTCTTGATAAAGAGGTGAATGTTGAAATATTCATTGGAAGTCATCTTTGCAAGTTGTGAATGGTTCCTATGTTATTCTTTCTATTACATGCTAGCTACGACTTGATTTGGATTTTAACTGCTAGTTTATCCCCACTCTATTTCTTTGGCTTATAGCCATATTTCCCATTCATTTATGTTATTTCCCATCTCTTTCTATTAATTTCTCACCCTAAGCTAAACCGATCTTAGATTAGTTAGGGAACCAACCCTCTCTAGATATTAGCTCGAAGGACATCTCTTTCCTTTGGCCTTTCAATATTGGTCGAGTCTAGGGTGCACATAAATTTTATACTTAGGTAGATTTGTGACCAATAGTCTTTGGCACACCTGATGGGACACAAAAATTCTACTTAAGCAATCTTAAGTTTTGATGTTCATATTTTTACTATCTGATTAGAACATCTGGCGACTCGGTTTTACCTAGAAGCCTCTAAACATGAATTTTGTGAGAGCTTTACTTCATGATCATGAGATTGAAGGTCAAAAATCCAGAAAGTCTCATTAAGTTTTTTGAGCTTGACACCAGAGTCTTAGGAGAACATCCTAAGTTGATCCCTTCAACTGCCCAATTAATTACAACATCCTCATAAGTAGCTAGTGTGTTCTCCGTTCCTTCAAGTCCCATCAGTACAAACACTAGCTTTCCTCATTCCTAAACAAATCATCCAGTCCATATGGCTCAAAACCCCTCACCACCTCACCATTTTCTAGCATGGAACCATTTTGGATCTTTGAATCTATAAGCTCAGAACCCAATCCCACAAGTAGCATTGAAGGCTTTGCCTACTTACGATGGTATAGGAAATACAACCTATGAGCATGTTCAATATGTGGTATTCCTTGTTACTATCCATAGCATCACATATGAGGATGTCATGATTAGATTGCCCATACTCTCTCTTAGAGGGAAGTTGTTGTACTGTTATTGATCCTTATTGCCTGTCACTATTACCACATGGAACTAGTTGGCAGAGTTTTCAATAAAGGGTTCAATGAACAAGTTGATCTCTTCTCTCTATTGTATCCGTTCATGAATATTCAAAGACACCCATAGGAGGAAATCATTGATTTCAGTGTCAGATTCACTCAAACATGGCAGAGAGTCCTTGATCATCTCCGATCGACTCCTAAACAAATTGCATTTTATTACCTTTGAGCCTTCAATTCTAATATTAATATGGTCACCCATTAGTCCAACGTTGACACATTTCCAACCTTGTATTCCCAAGCGTAAAAAGCAAAAATTGATTTAATCGCTATTGGTAAGCTCCCATAAAAAATGATGATGCCTATATTTATTGATCTCCCATAGCATTTGTATTCTAATACCTCTTTGCAATCATTTTGAATGCCACCCATGTATCCAATTCCTTCATTGAATCTCAGTTCAGCTCAAACCCTGACAACTTCTATCCTACAACTACCTACTCCCTCCATTCTACAATTTCCAATTCCAATTCCATTCCTAACATTGTCATCTCTGCCATTGCCTCTACTGTTACCAGCTCCTACAGCGCCTTCAAACCTCGATCCTCAAGTGAATTCACTACAAGAAGTACAATCAATGAACTCAGTAATAAGAGCAATATCGAACGAGATCACAACCATTAAGAAAATGTAATCTGGGAGAGATTTCTAGCCTAGGATATTTCAATCTTCATCGATCACCAGAGAGCAAGTGACTTCGACTAGCAAGGCACCTGAAATAAATACGACTGTGTTAGAAAATGAAGAAGTTGGTCCATCAGAACAAACATATTGGTGTTTTACCTAAAACGATCCGCATGGCAAATAAACTTGCATGGTTCACCTAAACTATGTACAGATATTGGTAGATAGTGAATTCGATGGTCAGATTAATATGACTACATAAGTTGAGCATAATTTCATGGTCTCTTCTGACGAACAAGTTTTAGTACTCACGAGATATTGGAAAAATTTAGTCATAGTGGACCCAGCTAAGATGGAGTCATTGAAGGTACCTATTGAGCAAAAAGTGAATAATGAAAGAAGACAAGCACAAATGAAAGCACTTGGTGCAACATCTAAGTCAGAAGAACCAGTATTATTGAAATATCTCTTGATTGCACAAGTGAAAGAAATATTGTAAGCAAAGGCATCAACTTCACAACCTTCGACTGCACAAGTGCAAGTTAAAACGAAGGAACAAGTAAAGGAATGGTTCAAATACCCATCCTTGACCAAGCATCAAAGGGTAGAAGCCATGCAACAATGTCATAGCAAGTATGAGGCTACCATTTAAGGAAGAAAACCCAACGCTTCTTCTTATAACATTGTCAAAGAATTGAAGAAGATTCCCACCAAGGTTAGTCTTTATGACACGTTGCAATTGACTGTACAAGTTGATCTATTGCAAGAATATTTGAAGTTTATGAAAGACACTAACAAATTTTTCTACTGGGAAAAATAGACCACCCCCTTTTATTTATCTCTCATGATGGAGGGTTGGATCATGCATAATTGCATGATCTATTCTGGTGCTACGACAACTATCATGCCAAAGTCATTTTGTGAAGTTATGGGTATGGAATATACAAGAAGTAGTTCAGGTATCTTATAGTTGGATGGAACCCCTATGAAAATAGTGGGTGTTATCAAGGATATCCCTATTGTCTTGCATAGTATACCTCACATCACTATGATCCAAGAGGTGGTTGTAGTTGATTTAGAGCCATACTTTAGTATGTGCCTCTCGAGAGAGTTTACTACCAAATTGGGAGGTTATATCTATCTAGATTACTCACACCTAGAGATTCCTTTCAAAGGAAGATGAATATAAATCTATAATGAAAAGCCTTTCACTTTTCATATAGAGAGGATCAAAGAAGAAAATAAATCTATGGATTTCATCAACATGATGACTAAAGAATTGGAAGAATTGGATTTGATGGAGGAGGCTTTGGATGGGCTTAATTTAGAATATGAATTTTTGATGACTGATTTTAATGCAATGATGGAAACTGATATTGGTTTTTATACCATTACCAATCTTGAAAAGGTTGAAGTAAAGATGTTCGATGATCAGGACCCTATTCCAGATCAATTGTGGAAGTTGTATTTTGATGGTGCAAGATGCAAAAATGGTGCAGAAGTTGGAATTATTCTCATATCCCCTTCAGGAAGATAGAAAACATATCCATATCATTAGACTTGGAGTTGTACAAAAAACACTGATGAGTATGAAGCATTATTCTTAGGCTTGAAGAAAGCAGACAAGCTCTAGATCAAACAACTATAAATTTTTGGAGATTCTGAGCTGATTTTCAACTAGGTACCCAATAAGTGTGTTTCCAAACAATATTACTTGAAGGCATACCACAACAAGTTTTGGGATATTTTTGAGTCTTTCACAACATTAAATGTTCAAGCAATTTCATGGAAATAGAAAAAACATGCAAATATTTTGGCATCCCTTGGTGCAAACTTTTCTCTAGTCGAACACGTGTTGAGGAAACCAAAGACTGTGAGGTTAGTTTATAGGACTTCATTTCCTGATAATAATATATTGGCAAGTATTTGACAGTAATGAGAAGATTGTAAATTTCTTGATAAAAGAATCTAGTAACGTGGAAGGAAGAACGCTTGATGAAGAATAAGTTGAAGGACTGATCCAACTAAGAAATAATCATATCCTAAAAGGACTGATTTCGCTCGAAAGTCTCTTTGATCAGAATGATAGAATTGAAAAATATAATATCAAAGTAGCTGAGGAGTATACTGAGCTACAGTTGGGACCTGACAAATTAATCAAGGTTGGAACTGATTACACTCCAGAGGAATTTGAGCAAATTAAAGAGCTATGCCATGAGTTTCCAAACATTGTTGCCTAGAGCTACCATGATTTAAAGGGGTACAACAAGGATGTGATCCAAAATACTATTGAGTTGCAAGGAGTGAAACTCTTCAGGCAGAAACAGAGACCAGTCAATCCTAAGATTGAAGTCTTGATGAAAGTTGAGTTGTTGAAAATACTAGAAGCTAAGATTATTTACCCAATCAAGCACTCTACTTGGGTAGCGAATTTTGTCCTTGTGTGGAAGAATAATGGAGATATTCACTTGTGTGTAGATTTTTAAAATTTAAACCAGACATCTCTGAAGGATCATTATCCTTTTCTGTAGATTGATTAGATTCTTTACATAATGGCAGGATCTCAGAGGTTCTCTCTGTTAGATGGATTCTCTGGCTATAATCAGATATGGTTCAAGGATGAGGACCAATATAAAATGACATTCACCATGAAATGAGGTATGTTTTCTAATCAGTGAATGTTGTTTGGTCTCTCGAATGCTGGAGAAACCTTTCAGAGAGTGATGGATGTGGATTTTATTGAGTTGTTAAATCGGGTCATTGTAATTTATTTGGATTATATGACTATTTTATCTAATAATAGGGAGGATCATAACACTCATTTAAGACAAGTGTTCAAAAAATACTGAGAGTTCAGAATATCCACTAACCCAAAGAAGTCTATCTTCGTGGTGAAGGAGGAAAAGCTCCTAGGCCATGTAATCTCAAAAAAAATCTTAGTCATTGATCCATCTAAATCCAAGGTTCTTCTAAAGCTTCCATTGACAGCAAAAAAGAAGGATTTGTAGTCATTATTTGGTCAGATTAACTTTATTTAAAAGTTTGTTGCAGATTTCTCGCAAGTTGTGAAACTAATGACTGAACTCTTAAATAAAAATATTGAGTTCGGATGGACTGAGAAGAGGAAGCAAGTGTTCAAAGAAATCAAAGAAATAATTGCTCAAGCCTCTATTTTGGTAAACCTTGATTATTCAAAGGATTTTATCTTGTATGTCGTTGGTGAACAAGAGAGTTACGCAATGGTGCTCACACAGAAGGGAGGTTATGGAGATGAGTGACCAATCACTTTCTTAAGCCAATTTATCCAATCACACGAGGAAAAATATAATTTCATAGAGAAACAAGTGTATGTGGTGATGAAGTCCCTAAATAAATTTTGGCATTTCATTTCGCAAAGCAAAATAATTATCTAAGTTTTTCATCCAGATGTTTGCAGTTTCATTATCTAGGGTGAGTTTGGAGATGGAGATAAGAGAGTTGGGTGGGTTTCTAAAATCTAGGAGTATCATATTAAAATTTTTCCAACCAAGCTAGTTCAAGGTTGAGCATTATGTCAAGAACTTGTGAAGAGAGTCATTTTTTAATCGATGCTTTACCAGCATAAAGATTCAATAAGTGAAAGTAATTTTTCTAATAATTTCTTGATTAACCGTGATTGGACAGAGGACCTTGTCGAATACTTCAGTTTAGGAAGGTGTCCTTCACATATCAATGCCTCACAAATGAGAATATTCTGACTTTAGGCCCTCAAGTATGTCATATTGCCAAATGGTTTGTTTTATAGGAACATTGATGGAGTCCTTCTCAGATGTATCCAAGAATTAGAGAAGTAGAACATCTTAGAAGAGTTTCATTATGAATTGTTAGGAGGCCACTATGCAGGAAGACCCATGGCATTGAAAAACATCAAAGTAGGTTATTTTTGGCTCACTCATTTTGCAGACACATTCAAGGTTAGTCAAAGTTATGATAAATGCCAAAGGTATGTCGACATAAATAGAAATACATCTTTACCTCTTCACCCAATCCAAGTAGAAGCACCATTTTATAATGGGGTTTAGATTTTATTGGGATTATTGATCCTAATTTATCTACTGGATATAAGTGCATTCTAACTATGACTAATTATTTTACCTAAAGGATCGAGGTAATCCCATCTAAGAAGGCCGACCAGAAGGTAGTCATCTCTTTCCTCAAAGGATTGATCACTCACTTCGGCATACCAAATGCAATCATAATAGACAATGGAAATCCATTCATCAGTGTAAATATTAGTGATTTTATGGGTAAGTATGGCATTTATTTGAAAACTTCATCAAATTACTATTCACAAGGAAATGGTTTGGTTGAATCTACAAACAAGAATTTTCTTAGGATTCTAAAGAGGACCCTTGGTGACAATAAGCGAAGTTGACATTTTCTCTTGGACCAAGATTTATGGGCTGATCGTATTTCTATCAAGAAGTCTAGTAATACATCCCCCTATTCCCTGGTGTACAATAAGGAAGCAGTATTGCCCGATCACATTGAATTTTTGACCCTTCAATCCTTGTAGTTGCTAGATGATGAGCATAATGAATTTGATCCCATGAGCACAAGGTTGGCTCAGATATTATAGTTTGAGGAATAATGATAGAAATCATATAACGCATTCATGGAGCATGCTTAAATAACAAAAATTTGGTTCAAAAAGAATACTTCTGAGAAGGCATTTAAGTTTGACAATATTGTGTTGAAATGAAATGAGAACAAGGTAAAACCAGGCAAAAATCACAATTTTGAGGTGATTTGGGAAGGCCCATTCTAGATTTTCATTATGAATAAAGTTAACTCATTTTATTTCTAGGATATGGATGGCCATGTGTTGCCTATTCCAGTCAACGGTCTTCATTTGAAGGCCTACTATCAATGACAAACTTGGGATCAAAATTGTAAATATGTACGTATTTTTTTTAATATTTGTTTTGTTTGAAAAATGACAGGATGGGGAGCGAAATTCCTTTTTCATTGGTCCAAAGTGTTTTCATTGGTGAAAATAATTTTTTCCAGTTAAAAGCCTTCTTCACCCCTCCTAAAAAAAATAATAATTAGAAGAAAACAGAGAGCGAAATTCATTTTCTCTAGGCGAAAATCCTTTTCGCTGCCTTTTTTAGAAATTCACCCAGAAGCACTTTTTCGGCACCAAAGACGTTTAAAAAATTGCATGCTTTAAAATTTTTTTGCTTTTCATGAAAAATCATGCCTATTTTTGAATTTGGGCGCTCACTTGATAAAAAAATAAAAGAAAAAGAAAAGAAAAAATAAAAAAAAAAAGAGGAAAAAGGTGATTTCCCCAAAGACAATGATTTCGCCCATGCATCTTTGGATTTTCGAAGTGAAACTCAAGTTGACATCAGAAAAATTCACTCCAATGCTTTTTCGGGTGAACAGGGTGGCGAAAAGAAGCGAAATTTCTTTTCACCCTACCTTTTCAGTGAAATCCCACAATGCGTGACATTTCATCTTGCTTTTTTTAGTGAAATTATTTTTATCGCTCCACAAGCGAAACAAGGCATCCATCATGCAGTTCAAGGTGAAAAGTAGTAAGGCACATTTTCTAGAATTAATCGTTAACGGCAAATTGCACCCTTCAAGAAGAAAAAAATAATTGAAAATCAAATCAACCAATCAAAGTGCTTGAAGAAGAGGTGGGTGAAACTGTTGAATCATTGGAAAGCATGGAACGTTCCTAAATTTAGCAAGCGCATGCATTGAAGGCTTTGCCTACTTATGATGGTATAGGAAAGACCGCATATGAGCATGTTCAAGATGTGGCATTCCTTGTGACTATCCATAGCATCACAAATAAGGATGTCATGATCATATTGCTCATACTCTCTCTCAGAGTGAAGTTGTTGTATTGGTACTGATACTTACTACCCGTCACTATTACCACATGAGACCAATTGGCAAAGTTTTCTATAAAGGGGTTCACTGAAAAAATTGATCCCTTCTCTCTATTACATCATTTCATGAATATTCAAAGACACCCATAGGAGGAAATTATTGATTTCAATGTCAGATTCACTCAAACATGGCAAAGAGTCCCTGGTGGTCTCCGATCTACTCCTGAACAAGATACATTTTATTACCTTCAAGCCTTAAATTTTGGTATTAACATGGTCATCCATTAGTCCAACGTTGATACATTCCCAGCCTTGTATTCCCAAGCACAAAAATTAAAAATTGATTTAATCGCTATTGGTAAGCTCCTGTAAAAAATGGTGATGCCTATATTTCTTGATCTCCCATAGTATTTGTATTCTAATACCTCTTTGCAATCATTTCTAATGCCACCCATGTATCCAATTCCTTCATTGAATCCCATTTCAGATCAAACCCTGACAACTTCTATCCTACAACTACCTAATCCCTCCATTCTATAGTTGCCCATTCCAATTCCATTCCCAACATTTTTGTCTCTACCAATGCCTCTACCGTTACCAGCTCCTCAAACGCCTTCAAACCCTGATCCTCAAGTGAAGTTGCTGCAAGAAATGCAATCAATGAACTTATTAATAAGAGCAATATCGAACGAGATCACAACCATTAAGAAAATGTAAGCTGGGAGAGATTTCCATCCTAGGAGATTTCAATCTTCGTCAATCCCTAGAGATCAAGTGACTTCAAACAAAAATTCACCTGAAAGAAATGCGACCGTGTTAGAAAATGGAGAATTTGGTCCATCAGAACAAACATATTGGTGTTTTACCTACAACGATCTGCATCGCAAAGAAACTTGCATGGTTCACCTGAACTATGTATAGATATTGGCAGATATTGAACTCAATGTTCAGATTAATATGATTAGAGAAGTTGAGCATAATTTCATGGTCCCTTCTGTTGAACAAGTTTTAGTTCTCACGAGAGCTGGGAAAAAGTTAGTCATAGTGGACCCAACTGAGATGGAGCCATTGAAGGTACCTACTGAGTAAAAGGTGTATAATGAAAAAAGACAAGCACAAATGAAAGTACTTGGCACAACATCTAAGTCAGAAGAATTAGTATTTTTGAAATATATCTTGCTTGCACAAGTGAAAGAAATATTGTAAGCAAAGGCATCAACTTCACAACCTTCAACTGCACAAACACAAGTTGAAACGAAGGAACAAGCAAAGGAATGGCTCAAATACCCATTCTTGGCGAAGCAACAGAGGGTAGAAGCCATGCAATAGTATGATAGAAAGTATGAGGCTACCACTAAAGGAATAAAACCCAATGCTTCTTCTTATAACATTTTCAAAGAATTGAAGAAGATTCCCACCAAGGTTAGTATTTATGACGCGTTGCAATTGCCTGGACAAGTTGATCTATTGCAAGAATATTTAAATTTTATGAAATACAAGAAGAAAAATCTCACTCAAACTATAGTAGCTCAGAAACTGGCAATGTTTTCTACTAGGAAAAATAGACCACCCCCTTTTATTTGTCTCTCATGATGGAGGGTTGGATCATGCATAATTGCATGATTGATTTTGGTGCTAAGAAAACTATCATGCCAAATGATTTTTGTGAAGTTATGGGCATGGAATATACAAGAAGTAGTTCAGGTATCTTATAGTTGTATGGAACTCTTGTGAAAATAGTGGGTGTTATCAAGAATATCTCTATTGTCCTGCATAGTATGCCTCTGATCACTATGATCCAAGAGGTGGCTGTAGTTGATCTGGAGCCATACTTTAGTATGTGCCTCTCGAGAGAGTTTATTACCAAATTGGGAGGTTATATCTCTCTCGATTACTCACACGTAGGGATTACTTTCAAAGGGATATGAATATAAATCTATAATGAAAATCCTTTCACTTTTCATATAGAGAGGATCAAAGAAGAAAAAATCTATGGCTTTCATCAACATGATGACTAAAGAACTGGAAAATTTGGATTTTATGGAGGAGGCTTTAGATGCACTTCATTTAGGATATGAATTTTTGAATATTGATTATAATGCAATGATGGAAACTGAGATTGGTTGTTACACCATTACCAAGCTTGAAAAGGTTGAAGTAAAGGTGTCCGATGATCAGGACCCTATTATAGATCAATTGTGGAAGTTGTATTTTGATGGCGCAAGATGCAAGAATGGTGCAGGAGTTGGAATTGTTCTCATATCCCTTTCAAGAAGATAGAAAACATATTTGTATTGATTGACTTAGAGTTGTGCAAAAAACACTGTTGAGTATGAAGCATTATGCTTAGGCTTGAAGAAAGCAGACAAGCTCGAGATCAAACAATTGCATATTTTTGGAGATTCTAAGATGATTATCAACTAGGTAACTAGTAAGTGTGTTTCCAAACAATATTACTTGAAGGTATACCACAAAAAGGTTTGGGATCTTTTTTAGTATTTCACAACGTTAAATGTTCAAGCAATTTCGTGGAAATAGAAAAAACATGTAAATTTTTGGCATCCCTTAGTGCAAAATTTTCTCTAGTCCAACACATGTTGAGGAAACCAAATACTGTGAGGTTAGTTTAAAGGCCTTTAGATCCTGATAAGAATATATATTGGCAAGTATTTGACTGTGATGAGCAGATTGTAAATTTCCTGATAAAAGAAGCTAGTAATGTGGAAGAAAGAACACTTGATGAAGAAGAAGTTGAAGGACTGATCCAACTAAGAAAAATAATCATATCTCAAAAGGATTGATTTTGCTTGAAAGTATCTTTGATCAGAATGACAGAATTAAAAAATATAAGATCAAAGTAGATGAGAAGGAGTATACCGAGCTACAGTTAGGACCTAACAAATCAATCAAGGTTGGAACTGATTACACTCCAAAGGAACTTGAGCAAATTAAAGAGTTATGCCATGAGTTTCCAAACATTGTTGTCTGGAGCTACCATGATTTAAATGGGTACAACATGGATGTGATCCAAAATACTATTGAGCTGCAAGAAGGAGTGAAACCCTTCAAGCAGAAATAGATATCAGTCAATACTAAGATTGGAGTATTTATGAAAGCTGAGTTATTGAAAATACTAGAATCTAAGATTATTTAACCAATCAAGCACTCTACCTGGGTAGCGAATTTGGTCCTTTTACGAAATAAGAATGGAGATATCCACTTGTGTGTAGATTTTTAAAATTTAAACCAGGCATATCTGAAGTATCATTATCCTTTACTGTAGATTGATTAGATTCTTTATATAGTGGTAGGAGCTTAGAGGTTCTCTCTGTTAGATGGATTCTGTGACTATAATCAGATATGGTTCAAGGATGAGGACCAATATAAACTAACATTCACCATAAAATGAGGTACGTTTTCTTATCAATGAATATCGTTTGGTCTCTCGAACGCTAGATCAACCTTTCAGAGAGTGATGGATGTGGATTTCAGTGAGTTGTTAAACAGGGTCATTGTAATTTATTTGGATGATATAACTGTTTTATCTCATAATAGGGAGGAGCATAACACTCATTTAAGACAAGTGTTCAAAAAATATCGAGAGTTCAAAATATCCATTAACTCGAAGAAGTCTATCTTTGTGGTGAAGGAGGAAAAGCTCTTGGGATATGTAATCTCAAAAAAAGGCTTAGTCATTGAACCAGCTAGAGCCAAGGCTCTTCTAAAGCTTCCATTTCCATCCAAAAAGAAGGATTTGTAGTCATTATTTGGTCATATTAACTTTATTCAAAAGTTTGTTGTAGATTTCACCCAAGTTGTGAAACCAATGACTGAACTCTTAAAGAAAAATGTCAAGTTCAGATGGACTAAGCAGAGGAAGCAAGCGTTCATAGAAATCAAATAAATAATTTCTCAAGCCTCTATTATGGTAAACCTTGATTATTCAAAGGATTTTATCCTGTATGTCATTGGTGAACAAGAGAGTTACGCAACGGTGCTCACACAGAAGGGAGGTGACGTAGATGAGAAGCCAACCGCTTTCTTAAGCCAAGTCATCCAATCGCACGAGGAAAAATACAATTTCATAGAGAAGCAAGTGTATGCGGTGATGAAGTCCCTAAAGAAATTTTGGCATTTCATTTTGTAAAGCAAAATAATTATCTATGTTTTGCATCCAAATTTTCGAAGTTTCATTATCTAGGTTGAGCTTGGAGACAAGAGAGTTGGTTGGGTTTCTAAAATCGAGGAGTGTGATGTTGAAATTTGGGCAACCAAGCTAGTTCAAGGTTGAGCATTATGTCAAGAACTTGTGAAGAGAGTCATTTTTTAATCGATAGTTTTCCAACATAAAGATTCAATAAGTGAAAGTAATTTCGCTAATCATTTCTCAATTAACCATGATTGGATAGATGATCTTGTCAAATACTTCAGTTCAGGAAGGTGTCCTTCACATATCAATGCCTCACAAAGGAGAAGATTTAGTATTTAGGCCCTCAAGTATGTCATGTTGCCAAATGGTTTGTTTTATAAGAACATTGATGGAGTCCTTCTTAGATGTATCCAAGAATCAGAGAAGTAGAACATCCTAGAAGAGTTTCATTATGAATTGTCAGGAGGCCACTATGCAGGAAGACCCATGGCATTGAAAATCATAAAAGCAGGTTATTTCTGGCTCACTCATTTTGCAGACACGTTCAAGGTCAGTCAAAGTTGTGATAAATACCAAAGGTATGTTGACAGAAGTAGAAATACATCTTTACCTCTTCACCCAATCCAAGTAGAAGCACCATTTCAGTAATGGGGTTTATATTTTATTGGGATTATTGACCCTAATTTATCTATTGGATATAAGTATATTCTGATTATGACTGATTATTTTACCCAATGGGCTGAGGTAATCCCATCTAAGAAGACCGACCAGAAGGTAGTCATCTCTTTCCTCGAAGGATTGATCATTCACTTCGGTATACCAAATGCAATCATATCAGACAATGGAACTCCATTCATCGGTGCCAAGATCAGTTATTTTATGGGTAAGTATGGCATTTATTTGAAAACTTCATCAAATTACTATTCACAGGGGAATGGTTTGGTTGAATCTACAAACAAGAATCTGCTTAGGATTCTAAAGATGACCCTTGGTGACAACAAGAAAAGTTGGCATTTTATCTTGGACCAAGATTTATGGGCTGATCACATTTCTATCAAGAAATCTATTAATACATCCCCCTATTCCCTGGTGTATGATAAGGAAGCAGTCTTGCCCATTCACATTGAATTGTCGACCCTTCAATCCTTGTAGTTTCTAGATGATGAGCATAATAAATTTGATCCCATGAGTGTAAGGTTGGCTCAGCTATTATAGTTGGAGGAAGAATAGGAGAAAGCATATAATGCATTCATGGAGCATGCTCAGATAACAAAAATTTGGTTCAACAAGAAGACTTCTGAGAATGCGTTTAAGGTTGGTGTTCTTGTGTTGAAATGAAACGAGAACAAGGCAAAGCTAGACAATCATCACAAGTTTGAGGTGATTTGGGAAGGCCCGTTCTAGATTTTCATTATGAATCAAGCTAACTCATTTTATTTTCAGGATATGGATGACCATGTGTTGCCAATTCCAGTCAATGGTCTTCATTTGAAGGTCTACTATCAATGAAAAACTCAGGATCAAAATTGTAAATATGTACATAGTTATTTTTAATGTTTGTTTTATTTGAAAAATGACAGGATGGGGAGCGAAATTCATTTTTCGTTGGGCAAAAGTGTTTTCACTAGTGAAAATCATTTTTTCCAGTGAAAAGCCTTCTTCACCCCTCCTAAAAAAAAAAATTAGAAGAAAAGAGAGAGCGAAATTCATTTTTGCTAGGCAAAAATCCTTTTCGCTGCCTTTTTTAGCAATTCACCCAGAAATGCTTTTTCGGCACCAAAGACATTTAAAAAATTGCATGCTTTAATTTTTTTTTGCTTTTCATGAAAAATCATGCATATTTTTAAATTTGGGCGCTCACTTGATAAAAAAAAATGAAAAAGGGAGGAAAAAAGAAAAGAAAAAATTTAAAAAAAAAAAGGTGGAAAAAGGTGATTTTCCCCAAGACAATGATTTCGCCCATGCATATTTGGGTTTTCAGAGTGAAACTCAAGTTGACATGAGAAAACTTCAGTCCAATGCTTTTTTAGGCAAACAAGGTGGCGAAAAGAAGTGAAATTGCTTTTCACCCTACTTTTTCAATGAACTCCCAGAATGCATGATATTTCATCCTGTTTTTTTCAGTGAAATTTCTTTTAGCGCTTCACATAAGTGAAACAAGGCTCCCATCATGTAGTTCAAGGTGAAAATTAGTAAGGCACATTTTCCAGAATTAATCGTTAATGGCAAATTGCACCCCTTAAGAAGAAAAAACAATTAAAAAATCAAATCAACCAATCAGAGTTCTTGAAGAAGAGGTGGGTGAAACTGTTGAATCATTGGAAAGCGTGGACCATTCCTAAATTTAGAAAGCTCACCGCAGATATTAAATTCGGTGGGTGATACTAAAAATTTATAAAGAGGTTAATGTTTTAGTTGAAGAATCAAAAAATTGTGAAGCTCCTATTTGAAAAATTGTTGCTAATTGTTTTCGCTCCAAGATTTAAATTTTTTCTACTATCTGCTCAAGAAAGCTAAATATGAGGAAGAAAACCATCGAGTCCAATAAGGATAAAGTTAAGAAAAATACTGAAGAGGTGGTGAAAATCTAGAAATGAGGAGTAAGATATCGAATTGGTGCCTTACTATGATTTCTTGGTGTAAATTGACGACTGCACAATCACAAAAAAGGGCATGGAGAAATTACGACAAGATGTTGAGTTCACCTTGTAGAATGTATCCAATGAGATTCTGTGCACCATGGTATTCTATTACCATATTTTTTGGTACCTGTGTACGCTAGTGCATTCATGTTTCGAGTTGTTATGGGTAATTGTGCATTGCTATAATCCTACTATAAGAGTTATTCAAAACACCAATGGAGATAAATTATTCAGCATTTCATCTAGCTGAGTTAGGGATAGTTTTGCCTATGGTGCAAGACCTTCTTTTGATGTCATGTTTAAAAATATCAATCTTTCAGAGCAGGAGGAGAGATATCCAATGCGATATTTCATGAAGAATCATTTATTGAAGGTGCCACATTTTGGGAAGCTACCAAATATTTCGATGCCATTGAGAGATTTCAAGAGCCCGTGATTTATATTCAATGTTGGCATGGGTGGTTGGACTATCCTCGGATTCCACAATTTATAAGTGGTATGCATCACTGGTGTAGTGTATTTCACAGGTCAAATTTTATGCCTCTACAGCCATGACAATAGCTGCAAATATGATTTTCTTTGATTGAGTGGATTTCATGGCCCAAAGGATACACACGCAGTTACAGAAGGTGCAGAGTAGAGAAGACATCACCTTTAGGTATTGCTCATTTTTTGTGTGGTATTTCTTTCATCACATGCATTCCCATTTTGCCTTTGTAGTATTAAGGAAAACATATGACCCAGGCAGAACGTTATCGATTTATTCATGGATTCAAAATTTGTCGAGGAAGAAGTCCTATTATAATTTTAACCAATTTGTTTGGGGGTTGGCCCTCGAGTTCATTTATGGGGTATGCAATAGAGTTCCAAGAGAAATGAAAGAAGAGGTTGTTAGGAAGGAGAAAGGTCACATATTTTTTCTGACATAAGGAGTGGTTGTTAGAATTTTTGGCTTCACCAACAAACCTTTTCTATAGTCATATTTTACCACCAAACATCTTTTCGCACTGGAGGTAGCCCAACAAAGTGATTTTATAATTGACACATATGGGTTTGATAGGGGAAAATGAGCTACGTGTGTTATACCTTATCAGTTCAATTATATTAGAGTAACCCAATGTTGGCAGAATAAGATGATTACTGAGATACTGTATGACCATGGGTTGATTGAGTTTCCCCAGCAATGGTGGTATGATCCTTTGGGTATTTTCAAGAAGTTTATCAAAGCCAAGAATTTTCATTATTGCCCCTGAGAATACATCTTGCAGTAGAGGAATAATCCCAAGGAACGTGACCTTGAGTGGTATGTTAACAATATGATGGTACTCCCTCCTTGGCATGACTTCTAAAAAATGGAGGTCGAGTATGATCCCGTAAAGCATCCAAAGTAAGTTCCTCCTCTAGATCTATTCAATCATATGAAAGTGAAATTCCCTGAATGGTCTGATGAGAAGATCACCAACTTGTGGTTCATGAGGGTCCATAAAGGAAAGTCCAGATCAGCTTATTTGTTGGTTATGAATGAAGCATTTTCTCTAATTTATGATGATCGATCCAAAAATACTAGCCCCTCTCTTTTGTTGACCTAGTGACTTGAAGTATCCGTAGTCCTGATAAGGAAGAAGATGTGGTAAGAGAAGAGGAAGTGTTGGTTGAAGAGAGGTCAGTTATCAAAGAAGAAGAAGAGGAGCAACCGTCACCTGAGGAATAACTTTCACTCAAAAATAGGAGCGCAGGTATAAGGGTGCCTTTTCCCAATATGGTAAAGAGGTCCAAAAGTGGTGTAGTTTCTACTCTTAACACAAAGCCACTTCCTTCACTTATAGTTGAGCATATTGGATTTAATGTGATACCATATTTGGTTCATTAGGGATAACCAATCCATATAGTGAATATAGTAGATCTGGAAGCAAAGGAAGAGAAATATCTAGCAGTACAACAACCTTCATCGTCGACTCAAATGGTGTCAAAGCCCGCAGGTATGTATTTCCTTTCTTCTCTCACTGATAATTATTTGGTGACCACTGCCTCTCCTTCTACAGTTTCCACTTCCACTATGCCCCCAATTGTCACATCCATATCTTTAGCCCCTCTCCCTATTCCACAGTCACAGGTCGTCAATGCTCCTCCCACTTCCTCTGTTCCCTCCATTTCTCTATCTTTCAGTTCATTCACATTCACCTTGAATCCATTTTCCCTTCCATTGTCCTCCATTCCATATTCCATACCTATCAACCCCATTATCTCTATAATTACTCAATCCCCTCTCAAGGTAAGTGTAACTATAGCGCCTTCCACTTTTGCTCCCACCGTTGAGCCAAACCCTCAGCAGAACTTCCCATTTTCCCAGATTTTTGTAGTATAGGAGCCACTGACTTCAAATATGGAGTTGTTATTGAAGCACCCTATGGTAGTGAAGATCAGTAGAGTGCAGTAAAATTCCTCGGGCTGGTTAAAAATCTACAAGAGAAAGGATGCATAAGCCTTTTCTAAGGCGATAAATAAAGTGACTTTTGATCCGAAGGCTATGGAGGCACATACTTTGAAGATGATCCCTCAGGTCCAAAAATCCCAAGGAGAGATGGTACCCATTTATTACTCATACTAGGTTATCATACAGGACCTCAAACAAATTGATACAATTGAGAATATGGGCAATATATAGGTGGAGATGAGTTTGATCTACTTGCATGGTGGGAATTTCAAAGATCGTTACTTCCAAGTCGAGGCAAAGATAGTGGAGCTATAATATGCTTTGGCTACCTAGAAGACCCAACTGGATACTGCACAGTCCGAAGCATAACGGTGGCAGCAAAAAGTGATATACCTGAAGGGCAAGATTGAGGGATATTAGCAGGATGCACAATAGCAAATCCATACCTTGAATGACCAACTCCAAAGTCTACAAAATTAGTTGGTAGACAAGGTGATGCAATCAGTAGCTCTCACAAAGGAAAAGGTTAAGGAGGTTCATAGTCATCTGCTTATCGATGCTTCAACCATGGCAATGAAGACGATGTTGGTTCCCATGTTCCTCTAGGAGGTGCAAACTATCATTTCCTACGACATACATATAGTGGAGTGTTCATAAGAGGACTTGGACCTAAAATTGGATATGGCGATGAAGATCTAGGTGATGGCTCAAATGGATATCAAATTCTACCCACTGAGTGCCATGGCCCAAGCTTGGGTAAATGCCAAGATCACACTATGCACCTATTTTCTAATTTGGATCTAGTTAAAGAAGCCCAAAAGTTGCTAGAGATGTTTGAGCATGAAAGGCACATTTCATTGGTTTATTTTGATGCAATAGCAGCCAATGGTTTTCCTCGTTTCACTAATGATCAAGAAAATATTCTAGAAAATAATAACCTAGATGTGGTGTGGGCTATTTTCATAGATAACAATTCAAAAATTGATGATTGGGAGGATCCCATCACCAAGGATCATGTGCTACCTTTGATGAGGAAACTCACTCGTATCGAGTTTGAAATATTGGATCTCAGCCAGAGGGCCAACTATATTGACTTGGAATAGGTTGATACTTTTTGGTACATTGTGGATATGCTCAATACTTGTGAGGTGATCATTATGGATGCATGGGCTGAATTTGTCGTAGTATATGAAGCTACGGTGTTGTAGTTAAAAAATTAGGGAGCAACTGGTGAAAGCAGCAAGTAATCAGATGCAGTTGTAAGTGATGACTCTATGTCCAATGGATAAAAGGCCTTGGGATTGATTGCATTAAGGCAAGCTGAATACCCTGGAAGCTGCCAAAAATGTTGGCATTTTTGCCACATTAAAATTTTTTTAAAATCTTGCCTAAATATGAAAGCAATTTGGCTAGCGAAATCTATTTTGAGCATTTTTGCCACATTAAAATAATGTTGAAATTTTTCTTAGTGTTCAAGAGAAATTCCTTTTTGGGTAGGTTCACAGTAAAAATAATTTCTTGGCAGTTTCGCCCTATGATGGGAAGAAATTCCCTTTTCGCCCTGTGATGGGGCGAAACTCCCTTTTCACCTTGTGATGGGACGAAACTTCCTTTTCACCCTGTTTGGGGTAAAATTCCCTTTTCACCTTATGATGGAACAAAATTCCCTTTTTTACCTATTTGGGATGAAACTACCTTTTCACCCTGTAATGGGGTAAAACTTCTTTTTTGCCCTATTTTTAAGCGAAACTCCCATTTCACCTAGTTTTTTAGCTAAATGCATTTCCAAGCGCATTTTGGGTGAAAATGTTAACAAGAATGAATTCTAGGTGCAAGTCCAAGCGAGAATCCATTTTGGGCAAAACTTGGGAAAAATTATGATGAAGGCCCATTTTGGGCGTAATTTTGAGCAAAAGCTCATTTTGGAAGCAAACGCCATCGGTCCAACATTTTTAGTAAAGATCTTCTTTGGGAAAGGATCAAAGCTGGTAAATTCAATTCCTATGGCAATGCAATTAATATGTTTGGGATCACTACATTGTTTAAGTATTGCGCCCTTGACTTCGGTGTAATCTTGTTCATTTTTGAAGAACTATCCACTTTAGTGGATATTCATTTTCAAGGCACCATCATGAAGATGGAAATTTGGTCGATGATTCCCACTAGGTCTTGATATACCATGTGCTAAAGTTGCTTGTTGCTTCTCAATGTATCATCGAATTGGTTCATTGTTGTTACCGAGGAGAAAATTTCTATCGTTTGATCTTTGATTAGCCAACATTTCATTTAATAAGAATTTAATTTTGGAGGTGAAATCCTCTATAAAAACTAAGAAACTTGATGTAAAGAAAGAGGATAGACATTCTGATGAAAAAATCTTTCGAGTTTAATTTTTTGCATCAATTGAAATACTGTTGGATTCTAGTTCCTAGATCAGTGTTGTATGCAATTACTTTTTGCTTGTCATTTCTGATATGTTCATTTCCTTTGTTATATTAGTTTAAATTCTGCATTTGAATTTAATTCCTGATAAAGAGGTGAATGCTAAAATATTCATTGAAAGTCATCTTTGCAAGTTATGAATGGTTCTTGTGTTATTCTTTCTATTACATGTTGGTTACAACTTGATCTGAATTTTAGCTGCTAGTTTATCCCCACCCTATTTATCTGGATTATAGCCATATTTCCCATTCCTTTCTATTATTTCTCATATGTTTCTATTAATTTCTCACCCTAAGCTTTAAACTGATCTTATATTAGTAAGGGAACTAGCCCTCTTTGGAGATTGGCCTGAAGGACATCTCTTTCCTTCGGGATTTCAATGTTGGTCGGGTCTAGAGTGCATATACATTTTGTACTTAGGTAGATTCATGACCAACAAAACCATAGATAGAAAAACATGGATATAAAAGGTTCTCTTGCACATCAATAATCTCATTAACAAATAAATAACCATATCCAACAAATGACCAAATGGTCAGACAAATAAAGAACAAAAACTACCATAATACAAGTCATCCAATGTCAAGTTTAAAATATTGACCTTTGGAATAATAATAAAATAATACAATTAAGTCATGTTACAAGGTGCTCATAAGTCCACAATAAAATATAAAATGATCATAGTGTAAGGTTGGTCATGCCCTTAAGTGAATATTGATAATTATTTTAACATCCTTCCTTTAGTTGAATGGGGTACTTGGAAAGAGATCCTTATGAGTCATCCACTCTTAATTGTCATTCTCCCTTACAAGACATTCCCAAAACTACACAAAGGTCATCTTTGGCATAATCATGGTTAGAATATATGTTGATTACTTTGATAAAGATATATTTTGTACAAACCATACCTCATACATTAAGTCGTCAAATATAATGCATAAATACCTCAATATGCTTGCTTTGTTGATGTAACATTAGATTGCAAATTATCTCAATAGTACTCTAATTATCCTAAAAATAATGATAAGGATGCTCTAGGAAATCCCATCTATGCAAGAACCATCAATGTCTAATGAAGGTGTTTGGAAGCCTCATTAGAGACATAATATTTAGCCTATTTGGAATATTGAGATATGGTGGAATGTTTGATGATGTCAATTATTAGATGATTATCAATGATCAAATGCATGTTTAATACACTTTTTTTACCCATAATAGAGAAACGTTGTCAGCTTTTGATAATGTTTAATACGTAAAATAACCACAAAATGTAAAGTAGAAAGAATAAACTAATAGAATTTTGTAATAACTCTGAAATATACTATTAATAGAAACTTGTGAAAATATGGAACTAATCTACTAATGCATGTTATGAGCAATGCACATTCGATACCCATTATAATACTTTGTCACACATATATAATAGTATGTGACTCTTTACATGGTGCACTCTTGACCTTCACACTTCTACACTATTCAACTCCCTATTCTATGTGTAACCAAAGAACTGAACACAAACAAAAATAAAGACAGAAAGAGAAATAGATTGCCAAAATGCCTTGCTAACACAAAAATTATTGATCTCAATCATGTATGTGGATTCATTCTCGGGACTGTGGAACCGCGGAAGCACGGTTGTGGGATGGAAACTACGGACCTGCGGTTGTGAAATCATGGATTCATGTTTTCGATCGTGAAACTACGGATAGGCAGTTTCGGTTGAAGAACATATCACCTCAGGATTCGAGCCAATAGTATGAAATCACGCAAATGCTCGCAATGTCTCGTTGGATCTAGATCAATTTTGGTAGCCAGTCGGTATGCAAGTTTAGCTCACTTTTTTTGGTGGACTAATGGTGCCTTTATAGGCCTATTGAGGTTTTGAGTGGGGATAGGAGGTGGTAAGCTCCATTTTCCAAGTGGCAGATCTGGGCTGCCAGGTGGAAGGGGCAGTTATGATGAGTCACCCAGTGTGCCTCAGTTAACTGGGGTGGTGTGGCTTCAAGTGGAGTGGGATATGGGAGGTTGTTTTATGTGAAGGGACAAGGGGACAACAACAACTGAGTTGTGGCATGGGTGTTGGGAATCTTCCCCATGTGCAAGGACAAGGGGGACAAGAGTGGGTAATATGTGGCCAAGGTGTTGGATGAAGTGTTTGGGACACATGTCCAATGGGTAGGTAGGGTATCCTAAGGTGATTTTTTAGATTTAATAAATTAGGAAAATAGGATAATGTGCAGGATTTTATATCCCTAAGTTAGAACTTAGGCATATCTTTTTATTATGGAGGATTTGATGGTGAGGTGGTAAATGTGTTTTAGAAGGTGTCATATCTTAGTGTCTACACTATGGACTCATGTACACATGGACTAATGTGCATATTTACATTATTGAATATTATGCACACTTGTGCATTTATTACATTACATAAAATAAATCCTAATCTAAGACATGTACCAAATTATGTAATATACTCCAACACCCCCCTATTACATTATTTGGTTATTGAAGAATTTAGTCTTCAATATGGATCTTCAAATTGTAGATACCTTCAATCTACCTCCTGTAGATTAAGAACTAGGTTGAATGTGTAAGTGTCTTCTTTTATCTTTGATTTTATCTTCCACTTACCAAGCTTGATATGACATATTTTCCTATTTCTTTTCCTTCTTCATTTTTGTACTCCTATCAGTGAAGCATATTTGATGTGATAAGGCAGTAAGTCATCACAATAAAACTTACTTGGGTTCAACAATTCATCATCATCAATTTTTCTTTCCTTGTCCTTCACACCTTGAAATAATTCATAAGTGATAAGTGTTAAATAAATCATTAAATATTCTTCTGATGAAACAACAATCATGTTTTGAGTATTCCACCAAGTCCTAAATAATGTTTCATGAAGATATCTAATTATTGTTGTAAATTTGACTCAACATCAAATACCCCCAAATTTAAATTTTTTTATTTCAAAAACCTTCGCCCAAATTTGTTGGTCTCTATTGCATTCACTTCTGTAAAATTGGTTTTTAATTTTTGACCCTTAAGAGTCGTTTTGAACATTTGTCTAAATCAAAATTAAAGCCAATTCCCTTAACCATTGGATTAAATACCCTTTAGCCATTAAAAAAAATTAACCGTTAACCTTATCCAATAATCAAAGAGCTTATGAAATTTCAAGAGTAATAAAATGTTCACTAAAAAGTCCCCTTAGTCCGATTGGCCCTTAAAAGAAAATAAATCGAAACATAAGGTCCTAAGTCAAAAGAAATAATCCTAAGGTTTTGAATTAAATCATGTGGGCAAGTGAGGGTATGCACCCCTTTGTGGTAAAACTCATGCAAATCTAAGATCTGGACGGACGCGCTTGCCTCCCCAAGATCTGGATGGATGTGCTTTCATGAGTAACCCGAAGGTTAAATCAAACGAGTCAATAATGTTGCATGGTCAAAAATTTTATAATACAAGGTCCAAGGCAATCAAATAAATTAAACCTTAATTGATGGTATGCACCCCCTTTGTTTAAAAAAAATGCAAGTTTGAGGATTTGTATGGTAGCTCCCGATCCATGTTTAATCCAATGGAAGCACACCCTCTAATGTGTTCAGCCCTTAAAAGCTAAATTCAACGGGTCATAACCTAAGTTTTATCATCATTTTAATCAAGGGTCATGCACCCCATTCAATTAAACATTAGGAAGATTCAAAATATGTAATGGTTGTGCTCGCTTCTATCTCAATCCAATGGATGCATGCCCACTAAAGATAAACAAAGATAAGCGCAAGCATTATTAAAAGATAATTCGATCTTAATATTAAATAATCGAAGAATTAAAAACACAAGTTTAAGGTCATCTACATTATAAAATATAATGGTTAAAAAGTAAGCACTTCCCAATATCTGGATGGAAGTGACTAACTGTGATGAGATCCAACCGTGCGCCACTCAAAATAATCAACCATTAACATCAAAGTAATTAAATTCCCAATAATCAATTTTTAATTAATCTTCATTAGATTCTAATAAGCATGATTAATAAGGGTCCTAAGCACATGGTTAATCATTCCCCATTCCTTAATCACCGCTTTTAAAAGATTACCAAGACCTAAGGAAAAATTATAACATAAGGCCTTGAGCTCCATAATTAATTCTTAATTAAACCACAATAATCATGATTTAATGAGGGTCTTAATACATTGCTAATATTTTCCCCCTTTGGTAATCAATGATTATGACATAAAGTTTTAAATAATTAAAATATAAAGGTATGCACCCCATGGTTAAACATTTTGTAGGTCTCAAGATATCAGTGACTGCACTCTATCATCAGTTGATCCGACGTAGCACTCGTAGTAGATCGATCGATCGTTAAAAGCTATCATCTGAGCGGAGGTTAACTATATTCCATATTCATAAGATCTAACGATGGTGTCGATCCTCATCAGATCTAACGGTAGCACTTTTTCAAAGTAGTTAGAGATTAACAAAGAAGTCATCGATGGAGTTATGGTCAAAGTAAGATCTAACGACAACGCTCATCTCCGCCCAGATCCAATGGCAATGCTTTCTCAAGGTGATCGAAAGATAATAAAGCAAATTTTATCGGGTGATTAAGAGTTAAAGTGGATGCTAATCATGATTAGCAAGGGTCTAAGCACATATTAATGTTTCCCCCTTGGGATATGAAGCACACATCATCAGTTGATCTGTCGACAGCGCTTGATCCCACCCAGATTTGATGATGACGCTTTTCCAAGGCGTTCAAAGGTTAATTAAGTCAAGTTATTTTGGTCAGATAATTAATTAAAGGTTAATAAGACTAATATTAATGCCTAATCAAGGTTAATGAGGGTATAATATGTTGTTAATCCTCCCCCTTTCGTCCTACTAACCTTTGTGTAGGTCTAAAGGAAATCGATGAGCGTGCACGACTTGGACTTGATCTAATGGTGGGTGCACAAGAAGATGATCTGATTATAAAGGCTAATGATTTAATCAAAAGGCTATTAAAGTTTTTAATCATTGATTAATCTAAATAAATCAAGATTATGTGCAGGTTTAATACTTTGATTAATGAACACAATGATTATTAAATTTTGGCCTAAGTATTTCTAATTAAATTGCTGCTAACCATGGTTTTTCGACTTTATGCATATGAGTAACTTAGCATACATTTATTATTTCATTGGACTAACAATTATGTAGGTTTTAGGATATCAATGGTAGTGATTGAAGCGGATTAACATGATCTAATGGTGAGTGTTATGATTAATGAACATACTTTTAAAGGGTAAGTATTATGGGTAAGGTACCTTAAGGGTTGATTAAATTTTGATTAATTCTAATAATCATACTTAGGCTAAGGTAATCCAATTACGATATGTTCTTCCTATGGACTAACCAATATGCAGGTTGGTGAATCTTGATGGGCACACTCTTCTATGATCAGATCTGATGATCAATGCTTAGAAAGATGATCACTCTTTAACAATATATCTTTTCGAGCTAACTCTTTCATAAAACCAAGGTGGCTAAATGTTTATGAGGAAATTCCTAGGAATGCTACCACCACCATGTTCTAAATACCACGTCAGATAGTGGTGCAACCCAATGACCAATGAGAGCACTGTAAATGATTAGTAGTACACAAACCAAAGTCCATCGTGGATGTACAGGTCGAGGAAGATCATATACCATAACTACCTGATTTTAGAAATAATGCAATGGTAAGCATCCATTGGCTAAATTCAAAAGGCAGTTGGTGACACACCCTGTGTGAAGATAGTGAAGCCACTCCACCATAAATTACTTAAACCCCCACTCTCGAATGCCACTACCACCCTGGTTATCTTAGAGCGAAGAACTTGTGTGAGCAAGTAGAGAGTTGGAGAGAACTTAGAAGAGTGTGTTCTAGTAAGTTGAAGTGATTTCTGTGAGCAGAATGGCCACCTAGGGAGCTACCTTCACACCTAAGGACACCCAAGAGATGGTGAAATTCATCACAGACCAGACACCATATATCGAGCTCCCTAAAGAAGTAGTTGTTGTAATGGGAATGTATGATTTCTCCAAGCAGTCTGGGCAAAACAAGAAATTGACACTGGCCCAACAGTATGAAATTGAAAACACTTGTGTTCAGAGCTTTGAATCGATCAAGGAGAATTCACAATGCTATCCATGGCTACTAGTTGATTTGTTCCATAAAGTGAAGAAGTCACAATACCTATGTGCTCCCAGAAGTAATAGGTGGACCAACAATGTGGGGAAATTGATATGTCCTAAAGTGTATTACTCTACAGACCTGATGGCATGGCTAGTAGTAGCCTACGATGAGAACACCAAAACCTTCCGAGACAACAAGGACCGACCAATGTTCAACATCGCGCCCAAGTACATCAAGAAAGTCTTCAACTTGACATCTTCGAACACATCGCTAATCCACTAGGTAATTGAAAGATAGTCTCATAGGTTAACTAATTTAGAATCATTCAAAATATTGTTCGATACATATGAGAATGTACAATTTAATTTCCCAATTAGAAAAATTGCATTCAAACCTTGGGTCAAGGATTTTTGTGACATGATTAATATCATTTTGGGAGTACAAGAACTCAGTGTGGTATGGAGGGATATCTTGTACCTAGTAACACAAAGTAATAGAAATATAAATCCCCCCATCTATGCCTGGGAAGAAGAGTTGAGCAGGAAAATGCACAGACAATTGACATAATTTAAAAATGTAGTTTTGGAGCAAAGAAAATAGATGCCCCGATTCTCCCACTACTCAATTCTCATGCACCTGTTGGTTGGGAAATTAGGAGATGAAAGTAAAAGGAGGCTAGGGGCCACTGAGAGTCCTTATGTTCAGAATAGGTTTTGGAGGATACATGAAGGACGCACTCACTTGGGTTGGTTTTGTGATAATTTCATGTTGGAAATTCACTGGATATTAATAGGTGACCTCCTTGAGATATTAGGACCTAGAGTCAAAGCTTTCCTCAAGGAAAAATAAATAGGGGACTACTTCTTCTTGAAAGGCTTCACATACATTAGGTTTTATGGGGTCAAAATTCCCCCTAAAATGTTACCTATGTATTGCCCCTTCTCTCTGGCTGCCCTGGAACTGGTGAGACAAGTTGCAGAAGAAGCCAAAATGAGACAAGCAAAGAAGCATGGTCGAGTCCCCTGGCTCAACATTCCCTGCAAATTTGGATATTACATCTTCATAGGGTATCTAGCCCTGTTCAAGGGCATGTATGATTTAGAAAGCTTGGACTTCGAAGAAATAACTTGGAGACCCTATGATCCTGTTGGAAAATACAGAGAAATGATAGCCCACAAATATGCTTGGGTCAAACACAAGAAGGACCAATATGAGGAGGAGCTCTTAGAAGCTATAGAGAAGGGGGAAGATTTATGCAAAGTATGGGAGAAATTCCCTTATGCTCATAGAGGTAATTCACAAGTTCAAACACCATATGAATACCCCTTGGAGTTGAACGCAATAAGGAGGATTTCTATGGATTTAGAAGCCCCTATTTTCCCTACCCCCACTCCAACAATCGAGAAGATCCTATATTGGAAATTATAGAGGAGCAAGGCATCGATCAAATGGAGGTCATGGTGAGTATGGTCGATGTAGTTGAACAACAAATTCAAGTCCTTGAAAGCCCTCACCTCAGGATAGAGGCAATGCCTAACACTTCACAACAAGCTCCCACAGAATCTGATACAGGGAAAGGGAAAGAAGTTGTAACCACATCCTCCCAGGAACTTGCAATTTTAGAAAATCTAGTTGTAGCCCCTATTCTTGATTAGTTGTTAGCCCTTACTAGTGTGAAAATGTTAGCCCCATAGGTCATTCCCAGTTCACTAAAAATTAATGACAAAGTAGTACCAATCCCATCAGTAATACAAATGAATATGAGGAAAGTAGGTGGTTTTGGGGACCTCTTAAGAGAACACAGAGTTAAATGGCAAGAAGTTGTGTCTGCCCCTAAGGCAAAGAAGTCTAAGTTGGCTCTAACCTCAACAAAAGTTACACTAGAAAGGGTAGAAGAAGAAATAGTTTTTAGTGTTGCCAGTGAAAAAGAACTACAAATAGTAGCAGTAATGGGTGGCATGGAAGAAAGCTCTATTGTAGGAGTAGAGGAAGACATGTCCAGAACATCTATTGCAAATATATCCATACTTGCACCATAGAAAACTTTTATCTTTGGAATTGATGATGAAACAGGGGAAATTTCAATGAAATGGGAAGAAGATGACATGGTCAGAATGAATAAAGCAATGCATATAAAAATTATAGACCATCTGCACCAGAAAACTAAAGACTTGAGGAGCCAATTGGAGACAAGGGATAAGGAAAAGGTAGAAATGCAAGCTTTGATCAACAACTTGCAAGAATAGTTGTCTCAGGCAAAGGCCACACAAGTACAACCTCCCCTAGCTAAGAAAGAAATAGATTATGCAGTCTGCCTCTCCAAAATCAGAAAAGAAATATCTCTCAAGATACAGGATAGGATTGATGGGATCACAAAAATGTTCAGATAAATCAGAGTGATCCAATTCACTGCCAAAGAAGTGGAAAGCTTGCTTTATCAAAAAGAGCAAGACTTGGAGATCATTCATCCTACCCTCCAGCTAATGGCAGAGCATTTTGAGGAGATGCAGAATAAGGAAGTATTCCTGGAAGATGGCTCTGAGATTAAAAATAATCTAGAATTCATGAAGGCATCAATGTTTGAGGTGAACTTGGGGAGGTGGTACAACGATACAGCAGAAATGCATTTCTTGTTGGATAACATAAAAGAAAATATGGTAGATATTGGATTATCATTAGAAGAGTTCCTAGAAACTTCTAGCATAGAAGACCTCATCATGAACAAGGTTGAAGAGTTTGATTGTGAACCTGATGATGAAAAAGAGATGGCCAAACAAGCTACCTTCTTGGTCAACACTATGGATTCCTTGGTTACTATGTATGAGAAAAATAAAGTCTTTATCAATATACAAAAAAATAGGATCCTATAGGAAATGAACATAGTAAGGTTTGTTATAACCTTTCATACTTATGCATGGAGGCTCATTGAGAAACAAATCAGAGAACTTCAACAAAATAAAAAAATGAAAGCAACCATAGTACGTGGTCTACAGTTGAAGATAAACACACCTTCTAGGAGAAGAAATAAAGAGCACTAAAATAGGGTAGAGTTCAAAAGTAGGAAGTCAACCAGAGGATGAAGAAGGTACAGAGGGAGAATATTCATCAGGAACTGAGATAACTGGTTAATAAAAATAGTCAAATTAAAAAGTCCTAGTAGAGTATACAATACAAGCAAAAGGAGATAATGGAGTACAATTGTACGATATCTAAAGGATCAAACCAAATGGTGATAAGTGTAAGGCCCAAATGAGGCCAAAAATAACTGAATCAAGAACCGAAGGCTATAAAAGAAGTAGCCATGATCAAAATCAGCATCAAGCTTTAGAGATAGCAAATTTTGCTAAGAGGTATACTTGAGTGCCCTATGAGTTGTGTTGTTGTATCCTTTGTGTCTTTTTTTTTTTCACCCCTCATTCTTCTCCCTTTGTTGTGCAAGTTTTGGTAGAATTGTGCTCAAGAAGTTGAGAACATTTCCAGTTCTTTTGAGCCTGAAGTCCAGATATTCTTCCTGTTACCATATTGGAATAGGAGAATTGAAGAAGTCTTGTTACATTATTTGAACAAGATTTTCTCATTGTATTAAAAAGTTGTAACAGAGTTCAATGGCATTCTACCAACTCTACATGTAAATTCATTGGAAAATTAATACAATTCTAGGGTTCAATTCTACCATTTTTGTCTTCAATTTTGTGTGTGACTTCGTAGCATATTACATTATTTGAATGTGTTATGAATATTTTCTTTCATTGGCCAACTATTAGATTTATTATGATATTCGAATGAGTTTAATAGTGCCAATTTCTTCTCTTCCTCCTTCTTTCTGTTCATATTATAAGCATTGTTAATTTGCTATAACAACCCAATGAATCTAGGCACTGGTCTACATAAGGCATAATAAGAGTTGTTGTCTTTGCTTGGTCAATTTAATAAAACTAAGTTGTAACTATTATCTGGAGTGCGTAATACTTGTAAAATCATAAGTTTACCACTGGGGTTTCCTTACCCATTTTGGTCTTTCTAAATCAAGCAAATATATATTTTACCAGAATAAAGAGGTAGGTTGACCAGAGCCTGTAATAGCTCATTGGTTTCAAATAAATTCTTGTAGCGTGACAACTCAACCCTATGGATGCAAGAAATTATTCCAACAATATTTTGGCACCGTTGTCGAGGAGGAATTGTTAAAATAGATTTTTATATTTTTAAAAAAGTTTCCTTTCAACAACTATATTTTAATCAAAAGGCAGCCGATTAGAATAAAGAACCTGTGTTTTGATTGTTATGCTTTTATTGTTCTTTATTTTATTTTGCTCATGATTTTTAATTATCTTTTGAAGTGTTCTTGATGTTTCTTTATTTTCTTGGAATTTTTCCTAAGAACCATCTCCTGAGAGGCTAATAGTAAAATATCAAGTAATCTTGATCATTAGTTCTATTCTTTCTATGCTACCTGTGCTGGTGATTCTGTCTGATCAAACCTAGAAATTAAAAATCAAGAAATAAGGAGCAGAACATGCTAGCACACACAAGGAGAAGCGATAAGGATCTATTTCCATAATTTGATAACCTTGAGGTATTTAACCATAATCAAAATATCCAACTTCTAAAGAGTATTGTTTATGAGAATAAGTCTTACTTTAGCAGTAGAAAGTACGTAAAGAAAAATAAAAATCAAAATACTATTGTTGTTGATATTACTGTAGATGATATTTTTAATTTTGTTGTAGATAATACATCTAATTCATCTTAGTCTCATAGTCCTGTAAATATTGATACTGTAGTTAATAATCCATTAGATTATACAAAATTTTCCTAGCCAACCATCCATGTAGGCAGTGCTACTGTGAATCCAAATCCCATTATACCTATAGTTTCAATGGCTCAAGTAAATCAACAGAATAATGTTCAACTATGGAGAATGAATAGATACAAGCCTTTTGCTCTACCTACAAATTTAAATGCCCTACCTAACAAAGCCCATAAGTCAGCCTTCAATCTCTGCTATAAAACCTACAATATTCTCCTATCAGGTCATCTCCACTTTATCAAGAATTTGAATGTTTTGAGATCTTTAAATCCTTTCTCCAAGATTTGGAAAACTTATTGCCAAACATTTCTTCCTTTTGGAATTATTTTTAGATGGCGATAATTATCCCAAATCAAAAACGTCTCCTTGTTCACAATCTCTTGTCATGAAATTTCTTAAAATCTCCTCCATTGGTAGCTTCTACAAAGTTACTCTTCTCTACTTGCAATCTCCTACTTCTTGCTTCCTCCAAGATGCCTTCAATGGCCACTTCTCCAAATTTGCAACAAGGCTTTCTCTAGCCTTCTTATTCTTTGAAATATCTTGAGACTACTTCTCTTGGATCTTCTACTTCTGCAACTCTTCAACTCCTCTTTGTGACTCTTCAACTTCTCTTCTTGAATCTCTACTGAAAATTTTTCTTGATTTCTTCAATCTCCTAGCTATGGGAATTCTACAATGATATTACTCTACTGGATCTCAAAAGTTTTCTACTCTCAATATACTAAATCTCAAAGTATTTTGCTCTTAAAATCTATAATAGGACCTATTCTTAGGTTTTCTCTATCTCCAATATCCAATTTGTAATGAGAACATTTTGCACGGGTCTCTTCAATCTCTAATCTATAGTCTTCAATTTGCAATCTTCTATGGGGACTTCCTTCTCAAGTATCCTCAATCTTCAATATCCAATAGGGTATTTTCTTAGACCTCTTCAATATCAATTTTTTTGCAACAAAGAATTAATCCCTACACGAGGAAAGCACATAGACTTTCAAGCAACGACGGTGAAATTATTATCTATTCGTTGTAAGAAGCTTCTCAACTTCTAAATGCTAATTTTTTGCAACCAAAAACTTAGATAGTAGTACCAAATATGTTAGATTTTCTAAAATTCTAAAATAAACAAACTGCACTAGTTATCCTCAAAACTAGTGGAATAAATTTTTTGTTGAGTCCTAGTATTCACGAGTTCTTTTTCAACCATGTAGAAAGACTCTAGCCAATATGTAATTTATAGTCTCCTTCAATCTATCAACTTATCCAATATGACCTTATTGGGTGTCTTAATCTCCCAGTATCCACAATATCAAGGTCTGACTTCAAGACCTAAAATATCTTTATATTCCGAATTTGTTCTTGGAATAGAAACTCTTCAATATTCTCTAGTTTCACCTTCCATAGATAATCTCCCCACCTTCACTAGTTTCTCCCCTGCAACTTCAAAAAATCTACAAGTCCAAACCTTGCAATAGCTCTCCCTATATCCTGTCAAAGTTCCTTATGGCTCTGATACCACTGTCAGCTTTTGACAATGTTTAATATGTAAAATAACCACAATATGTAAAGTAGAAAGAATAAAATAACAAACTTATGTAATAACTCTAAAATATGCTATAAATAGAATCTCACAAAAATATGGAACTACACTACTAATTAATGCTATGAGAAATGCATCTTCGATACCCATTACAATACTTTGTCACACATATATAATAGTATGTGGCTCTTCATATGGTGCACTCTTAACCTTCACACTTCTAGACTATTTAGCTCCATATTCTATGGACTCATGTACACACGGACTAATGTGCACATTTACATTATTGAATATTATGCACACTTGGGAATTTATTACATTACATAAAGTAAATACTAATATAATACATGTACCAAATAATGTAATATACTCCAACAAAAATCAATAATCATGTGATTTCCTAATGCTATAAATCACAACTACCAACAATTCTTTCTACATGAGTGGTTCTAACCACTCGACCAAATTTGATCTGTAATAAATTCCAATATACCCCCCTAATTATATCATGATCCAAACATGGGTAGGGATACTAACAAAAATACAAATAATCATATTATGAACTAGGGCATACTCAATAGTTCATCAAATAGACTTAGAGTATAAATAAAGACATACTCAACTATTCATAACAACTAATAATAGGAATGGCCTTACTATGTGTCTTCAATGGGAATGGCCTCATTGACACTTGGCCAATAATAGTGATAAACTTAGCTATCCGTGATCCTTCAACATATAGAGGGTCACTCTTAATAAATGGTAAACACCATGTGAGTACATACAGGGGGTATTTATAATATAAAGTTGAGTCATCGATATATTGGTAAGTATCTTATAGGGGAGGGGTGTTTAAAATTCATGCATAACTAGATATAGATTCTATCAGTAAAAAAGGGACTGAAAAAGAGGAGGTTGAAGTTATATTTAATTTGGATACCAAATGTTTATATCATTTATAACATGAAATAGTTTTTAAATAGTAAAATATTTAACAAAACAAACAATATAAAATTACACCTAAATAAAATTACTTAAATTTTTAAAATAAAATATTAAAACTTAAATTTAACTAATTATAAATGAGGTAGACATCATTTCCCAAGAGTGAAAATGCATCATAGAAGCTACAACCATCATATTCATCAAATTGTATGCATCAACTTGTACCACATTAGTTATGGGACCCATTCCCCATCAAACACTCGAGTGCATGTGCATGAATGAATGGTCTCCAATAATCCTCCCATGATTAAAAAATAATCCTTCTTTCCAATTTGGATTGTGCCACATAGCCATTTCAAAAACATCACCGACATTAATAATAGTTTACTCAGTCAGGCAGGAAAGATACTTGAAATAGAAAGAATAAAACAATATACACAAAACCAGTTATTATAGGTAGTAAATAAAACATGGTGGGTAGCGAGAAATAAAGAGAAGGTTCTATTTTTATAATCCATGCCCCCCAAAATTTCATTTTTATCTCATATTCATCAATGGTAGTTGTGTTCTAATATGTATCTAAGGAAATTTCTTGCTTTTTCCTTCTGGTTCTACGTTGTTACTGCGATTCAAAACCAAAACATGCACACTTTACTAGCAGTAATCGATGGTTTAAGTTCATGTAAGATGATGGTCAAAATGGTGAAGTGCATGAACTCTAGCCTCTGCCTCTACCTCTATTGAAATGCAGCCTTCATGTACAAACGACTTTGCTTTGAATATTCTTCTAAGGTAAGTAGCATAAAATCATTTCACTCTAAAATATGTGACTAAATTTTACAGTAAAAATTAGGGTTTGAATAGAAAGAGTCTCAAGAGAAATGGAGTGTTGTTCAGTGTTTAAGATATGTGTGTTTTTGCCTGATAATGTTTTAAAGGCTTGTTTGATGATATTATGAAGCCTCTGTATGGAAAGAGTGATGCATTTTTAATGTTAGCGATGAAATAAATTCATGTTGTTGAGTTTTTTCGCTTACCCTCATCAGATTTATCACGTCATGGAAAACTCTGAAGATCACAACCAACACTATGGATTCTGGTTGATCCACCTCATTAACCTGGGAATAGACTACCTTAGACAACTCTAAACCGACTAGGTTGGGTAAGGAAACCCCAAGCAGTGGGTTCTTTTACTAATTCTCTATCGTGCACATGCCCACTAAGCCAGACAAAATGTTATTACTTCATTGTTTTGATATTTTTGGTGATCGAACTATCAATATTAAAGCCTATAAAACCCATACCGGTGCCTTATCCATTATAGAGTTGTAACAGGTTGATAAAGGACCTTAGAAAAGAGAACAGAAAGAAGAACTACCTTTTTTTACTCCATTCAAATGATGTAATGTAAATAAAACAATTAAACTAGTGATAGAAGGTGTTATTTATGGATTTTGATTGTAGTAATACATAAATAAGCTAACACAAGACATTCACACAAAAATATGCCAAGGGAAGAGTTGAGATTTTCATTAATAAAATATGTGCATAGAACATATCAGCAGAATGCTTGATCCTCATACACCATTTGATTATAGTAAACCCCTAATTTGAATATTCAGAACAAGGGATATCTCCTCTCTGTCCTGATTGCAGTGACGTAAGAGTCCTCAACTCCGATGCATTCCATAGGAAATAATCACAATGAACAATGCACCTCAATAGTCCCTGGTGAATGACAAGAGAAAGGGTGATAAGACACACAGACAAGAGATACAAGGGAAAATATGACTCAAACAACAGACAAAGCTATACCTGGATTTTCTCTCTCAGAGGTTTGATAAAAAAAAAATGCTGCTATAGGTTCTTCTTATAGTTTGGACTGCCTAACCATTGTAACCACCCGCCATGCTATAAGAATCCTACTATATCCAAACTTGGGATGCACTCAAAAATGGACACGTATCCCGCATTATTTTTATGCAGGTGGAGGCTGCACATCTTCGTCGGTACTACCTTATGCTGGTAGTTGTGGCCCTCCTGGTGCATGTTTTATGGTAGCGGTGGGCCCTAATCCTGCCCTATGATTTTGAATGGCTTGGTCAATGAATTCCCAAGCCTCGTCGTGAAAGGTCAAGGAGAAGAGAAGTAGGTTCAATTCTTGTGTGGTCTCGACTATCCGGTCCTTGGCCCATTGCACATTATTATTGGTAAATTCACATAGGTGGTCTCCCATCTCCACCAAAGCCATGAAGCATTTGGACAGCCTGTCATAAAAATCTAAATCAAAATCTTGAATTTTTAGAAAAAAAAATCTTTGATAACCAGGGATCATCCAAAGTCCTCAATAGTGAGGCTGCAATCGGCTAGCTCATCATCGGCCTCATACTCATATTCTTCTACCTTTTGAATCCACTATTCCAATTTTACTTATTTTTAAAAATAGGGAGACCTTGATGTATTCTTCTACAAAGAAGCATAGGGAGTCATCTGACAGAGCGACTGTAAGCCCAGAAATGGGGCACATAGTCCTCCTAAAACCTCTTATAGATTGGCATAATTTTATCTATTATTTTCCTCCCTTGTTGTAAGTTGTTCTGAATGAGACCTACTATGTGTCTCATAGCATATATATCCATCAGAATGGACTCCAAATCCCCCATTTTAGCTTGGATCTTCTCCTTCATCTCTTGTTTGAGCTCATCTGTTGACCCGAGTTGGACACTAGTTTGTGTAGTGCAAAGAGTGGACATCTTTAGTTTATCTTTTGCCTGAAGCTTCTTGACCTTGAGTTGTAATGACTCAAATTCGACAGCCTTGGCTTTCCATCCTTCAATTTCCTTTTCCATTGCTTTGGCCACATGTGCTTGAGTAGCCACTTGTGATTTCATCATCTAGATGGGTGTAGTAGATGCTTGGATGACACATTTGCTAGTATCTATAGTAGCCTTTCTCATGCTAGCTAGCAGAGGTATCTCAAAGGAGGCAACAAGTGTGTCAGTGATTTCTAGTCTAGCTATTCCCCTATGTTTGACTATCCCCTTGCTTGGAGACCTTTGTTCTTTCATATCCTGGATCTGGTCTTCTTCATCGACGATGAACTGGCAAGTGTCAGTGACCTTAGCCATTGTAAAATTTTCTACTTCATGATCCGAGGATTCAGTTCTAGCCCTTTTGTGAGTAGGGGACCACATGGGACTTCACAATTTGTAGCCTATTAAAATATTTGACAACCCTCCAGCTTGCATTATCTTTTTCATCACCCTGGGTCTTATTTTACGTTCTTCTTGATTTACTACTAGGGTGGCAGAATACAACAAGCGTTGACTTTCGACCAATTGACCTTGCTTACGTGGACTTATCAAAGTTAGTGTTGATGATGCAAAAATCTACTGAGAGGGGCAAATGGCTAACTCCTTACCCTTTAAGGAGACGATGGGGGAACTAGAAAATGAGAATAGTTTGGTCTGTTCATCAACTATCTTCATCATGACCTCAAAGAGGTCAGAGTCTTGCTAAGTGATTTGAAGATTGGGGTCTTGAAATTCTTCAGGAGGGGTTGCTAGAACCAATGGGGCCATCTTATCCACTAGTAGGCTCTGATGCAGTTTTAGCTGAGTGTTATAATCACCAACAACCTCCAATCCATTGTAAGGCCGCTTATCCTTAGGCATCCTCCATACCAAGTCCAAATTTTGATTATTTCTAAAAGCCTGCTGCATTGCATCTTCAAAATCATAACCACTATGTGTGACTTCCAGAAGGGCCAGCTTGCCAGTAACTTCTCTCTTGTGGTGGCCATTCAGGTCATAGGCCCTCCAAGTGACCTTTGGGAAACAATAGGTGTCCATATTCTAGATAGCCCACAACATGGAAAAATGTCCAAGATAGGTGTAATGCCCCATTGAATAGGTAATGGGAAACCACATCACTGGTCCTTTCTTCCTCAGATGTCTAATTTTTACCTCTTCAGCTATCTTTCGAGTGATTTCTAGGATGTCAATGGAAGTCGAGCAATGGAAAGGCAGTGTCTTCAGGGGTAGTTTTGATCCATAAATCCTGATATAAGATAATTCTTCTATGTAGAAGTAGTCTCTCGCTTTCTCCTTATGTATAAAATTTCTAACCCCTACCTCGATTCTATCTAGGAAACTTCCACACAATCAAAAGTGTAATCCGGTGAGGACCCTCTTGAATAAGGTTGTATAACTGGAACACCCCTCCTGGATGCATAATAGTCGATCATGTACAGTAGGCATATTCACTCCTCCCATCTGGGCCACCAAGGCTTTATCCAATTGTTCTACAAATAAGTGAATAAAAAATAAATAGTATGAAAAGGGAGGCATTTCCCTCTTATTGGCCAACACGGCCTCCTGTAGCAATCGCAGTTCTTCATCCATATTATCACTGATGATATCCTCCCACTGGTAAAGAGGAGTCTTGTTTATCCTGATGCATTGGAGGATTAAAAACATTACCTCCTTAATGATTAGCTTCAAGTCTTTCACTCCTAGGGCTAGGTTGATCATGTCGGCATAAGCTTATACCTAGGGATAGAGCATGAATTTTTTGATGGGGAAATTTGCTAGTCTCATCTTCCCTCTCTTAAACAGGTTCTGAGAGAACATTGTGTTCATCATATAATTGACTTGAAGGGCTAATGTTTTAAAATTTACCACCCTAGAAGCGGTGGCTAAACCAAAAACTTGTTGAATCCTATCGATCGACATTCGGGCCACTGCCTGGCCATTAAAATCATGAATGGTACACGCCTTGGAGTCATAGGAGACAATAAGCCATGCCAGCAAAGAATGGTATACCTTCGGACAATTTAACCAGCCTAGGTTCATATTCCACTTGTTGCACACAAGTGCTAGTCTATTACTATCTCGATAGGCCCACGCGTAGAGATATTTCAGGAGCATCAGGTGACGTTGTTTATCCTCTTCGGTAGGTGATGAGGCTAGGAATTGCCTCATCTATGGACACTCTTTGATACATTTTTGACTGTTTGAATTACCCTTTTTACTATGATTTTTATGTTAATTATGGAAAAATACATTATATAATGATGTTTGCAAATTCTGGAATGACAAAGTGCATATGCTCTGTTTTGCTATTTTTACTGCAATTTCATTTGTTTTTCAGTTAATTAGTCAATAGTGTTATAGCAATTCAGAACTTGTTTGAATATCTGATGCTTGGTAATATTGTGTTCCTTTGGTTAAATTAATTCAAATGGAAAAGGGCACCAAGAATTTATCCAATGTAGCCGATCGTAGCAGAAAACAGTCAGTAATCGTGACGAGTTCCAACTGACTATACATATACAACAGGGCTTGGAATTAGTCACTCTAGCACATGCCATCGATGCAGAAGGGTGTGCAAGAGAGCGGAGAATTCAACACCTTACTTCCTACACATTTGGACCATAGATCAGCAACAAATGGTCACCTGCCTGTTGTTCTAGAGCAGTGCAGGAATAAGTGACGTAGGAATAGGGAATAGCGCAGGAACAACTGAAGGTGGTCAAAAAGTGATAAACCGATGGAGAAAAGTATTGGAAATTGACCAGGAGGTTGTCCCAACTCATATTAACATGATTTTCTCAACATATGTAGCCCAACAATAATGAATGGATAAAGTTTGGACAAAGTAAAATCCTGCAGTCTAGGAAATAGTTATGTAATTAGCTGTAAATCCTTGCAAAACAGTAACCAAGCATATCAGTGTTATCTTATAAATAATAAATCTCCCATATGGTCGAGCATATATAGATATAGATATAGATATAGAGATAGATAGATAGAAAAATTAGCATAGAGTAAAGTTTTCCTACAGCAGAACAGTAATTTGTAGGTTTTTCCTGTATTACTATAATGCATTTTTAGATTCAATAAAAAAAAAGGTGCAATCTTCAGTTTTCAATTGGCATGTTGAAGTTGATGAGTAACAGCTAATTTCTCTTAGCATAACTCCTCACCTTCTTCTGGTTCTGGAAGCAAGGGCCACTTGCAGGCCAGAGGAAGGCAGTCTTCTGACAGAATTTCTTGTTGAATTCTTGCTGCAGCAGGTTAGCAGAATTCTATCAGTTTTCATTTCTTTAGTAGTTTTCTGATATATTTCAGTAGTGGACAACATTTCCTTGTATTTACAGCAATTCCTAGATATTTTTTTCATCTTGCAGTTTTATAGTCATTATTGATTCAATTTTGCTTTACACAGCAATTTCCAGATATCTTGTCATTTTGTAATTTTGCAGTTTTTGTTGATTCAATCCTGTAGTAGATGAAATTCTATTTTGATGTTATCTATTTGATTTACTTTCATGCAAGAATGTGTGTGTTTTAAATTCTATACTTTATTTTCTTGTCATTTCAAATTAGCAACATTTCATTTTCTGTAATTTTTAGATTCTGTCATTTCATTTCCTGCAATTCTATTTTTGCAAAAGTAAATAGGAGTTAATTTTAGTTCTTAGAAGTTAAAGGTCACAACAAAACCCCAAATTGTTGACTGATCCACAAATAAAACCTATTCTTAGATAAACTGAACCTGCACCTGTAACACCTCCTATTGTATACAGCCTCTAGACACCGCCCTATATTGACACACATAAGGATTAAATGATGAATGATCAATGACCCTCATCAGTAGGATCGAATGCGTATATGGTGACCTCTTCCACATTTCTTTGTTGCTCCTCGATGATTTCTCTGTCGATATCGGGTAAATTTTTGAACGCCTTAAGGTTCTACGCCCTCCCTGGCCTTTTATCAATGGGTCATGCCCTAGTAATTTTGCCAATTCTCCATCGAACGATTGATGTCTCAGGGGCCAAAGAGCTAGTAGATGCCATCTTACCCAAACTATCATAAAAATTTTACCCCCCCTCTATAATTTCTCCTCTGTGCTCTCCACACTTCACTCTGTGTTGGACTTCATCGACGAGTAATTCTACATGTGCGGATGGTGTGAAAATAGAACTACCACCTTCCCTTTTTAAAATAGGTGCATTAATTGTAGGATTTGGTGCATGCGCATTTTGCCTTTCAGGAGATTTAGGATTGGTCGAGCGTGTCATGTAAATTGTCACTTTCTTATACTGATGGACGAATTACGGCTACGGATAATGGTTAGGACACGGGGAGGTTTAGGATTGGTGAATGCGAGGCACAGGTAGGTATGCGCTTGCTTGAGGCACGTTGGGGTTAAATTTAATGTGTGTGCCCCCTTGGGGAGTAGGGCACACAACTTTCAAGGTAGGTGCATAGGATTGTGTGCCCACACGACCTTCATGCACTCCAAGGGGTGGAGCGCACTCAACTTAACCAGGGTGTACGAGCTATGCATCCTTATATACATTACGTGCTCCATCATAGTGGAGCGCACATCTTGGAGGTGGGCGCACAACCTTGTGCACCTGACTTAGACATTCGTGTGCCCCAAAGGGAGGGGTGCACTGACTTAGCATGGGGTACATAGCCTTGTACGCCACAACAAAGGTCGTGCGCTCCACTTTTAGAGTGGAGCATGTTCGACTAGAGGGGGAGTGCATGCCTTGTACACTCCAAGGGATCGAGTGCGCTCCATTATGATGGAGCGCACATCAAACTTTGAGGCATGCATAGAAATGCACACCCTTACTATTTACTTATATGTTCCATCATAGTGGAGTGCATGGGGTATTTGGGGTGCACATGTTGTGCGTCCTTCATAGGCTTGTGCATGCTCTACTTCTTTGGAGCATACATGGTGCACGACCTTGTGCACCCCAAAGGACTATTATGCGCTCCACCTCCCCGTGGAGCGCATCGGCTATTGGTGGGGAGCAATATATTGTGCACCCCTAAGGGACATTGTGTACTCCATCCTTTAATGGGGTGCACGGGCTAGAGGCGGGTGCACTGCCTTGTGCGTCTGCTTGAGGGACTCTGTGCTATGAGAAGTGGAGCGCACGACTTGGTTCAGGGCACACAGCTTGTGTGCCTAGGTGGCTTCGAGTGTGCTCCATTGGAGTGGAGCGCATAGGGCTAATTTGGGGTGCACCACCTTGTGTGCCCCAAAGGCAAATGTGAATTTGGCTCCTAAAATGTGGCTAGCCTTTAAGGAGTCAACAATTCCCCTTTTTTAGATTTTCTAGGCTTTAGTGACCAAAATGGAAAATCAAGATAACAACTATAAAAAATATAGTGTTTCACAGTGACATGTTCCTCGCCCCTGGGAATACGTCCTTGCCCCCCTTTCATACCTACCCCCATTTTGTCCCCAATACAAGGGAAGTTTCCCCATTTGTCTCCCTTTTGGATAGGTGGGGTATCCCTAGGATGTCTCCAGGCCATGGAGGACCACCCCAGTATCCCTGTTGTGAGGAGGCACTATGGGGGACGATTGACCGTCCTTGAAGACGGTCGACTACAGGATCTTTTTTGGACCAAAAAATCCAAAGAAAATACTAAGTTTTTCACCATTTAAAACCATAAAAATCTCTTCCAAGATACTTTTCTTTCGTAAAAATCACCTAGAATTATTCAACAAAACATGGCCTAGAATGTTAAACAACCCCATCACTTTTCTAGGATCGGAGTGGCCTTATCGTAGAATTTACATTCATTGGATCGTATAGCCATAGATTGACACATTATTATGGGTGACACAACTTATCTACATTTTTGCAAAGATATGGAAAATTAAATGTATTATTGTTTGAGGAGGAAACTCAATGAAGTACAACTCTTTGCAACTTGCTTTACATGTCAAACTCTAAAACACAGATAAAATTCACAAAGAAGGGCCCCTCACCATTTGAAGGTCAAATTTTCTAAGGTAGGCTCATTCAAAGATGAGGAGAATGATTTGTATCATGACTCATGAACCTGTAGGTGTATTTTATTATGGTTAAGATAGATCAATCTTGCCCCTAAGTTACGCTAAGTATTTAACCAGATTTGTGGCAATCCTTGTGACAAGTCCCTATTAATTTTTTAGAATAATCCCTTTTAATTTTTTAGATATTTAAAATAAATGGTTAAAATAATTATGATGCATACATTTTGTTTTTTGATAAGTAGCAAATTATATATAAAGAGGGGTTTTTTAAATGGACCCAAAACCTTATTACATTAGATTTCGTAGCATTGTCATGCTAGAAAAATCTAGGAAACTAAACCCGAGCTGAATACCCATACAAAAATAGGGATCCGGGATCCAAGACAAACCCTTACAAAAAATTGTCCTAGGAACATGGAAGAATGCCATCGAGAACCGCCTGAAGAACCCCACACCTATGCATGAACTACAAAAACCAGATGCAAACCCCATCAACGAGCCCATACTACCATAGCCCGTCATAACATCAAAACCATAAAAACCCTAGGATGGAGGACACCATAGTAAATGGGATGGCATTGCTACTTCCCATATTCGTTAGACCTAGAACCTAGTCTATGGTGAAGCTCCTTGAACACGTGCACAGAGGTCAAAGTCACATTGGCTATGGAGGTCATGGTGTTAATCACCATGTCTAGGATGAGCTTGATAGGAAAGCCCTCCAGCTCGCCCTCAGAGTCAAAGATGATCTTAGGGGTTCCCTTCCTTTCTAGCTTCGCTCTCTTGAATCTCCCTGAAGATCTAGAAGTGTTGGGACCGCTAGGGGTGGACCCGCTCGGGGCACTAGGACTGCTAGGGGACTTATTCGATACACGTCACTTCTTTGTGGGATTGCGCTTCTTGGGAAGAGGTTTTTTTTTTTGGAACACTAGGGCTGCCCTCCCTATCTTTGGGATCAAAGTTTGAGGATGGCAGGGAATTAGGAGGGGGTTTTGAAGATGAGGGGGGAATGTCCTGGAGAGGAGGTTGGTTAGCCAGCGCATGGCGGTATAGGACAACCATGAGGTCCTGGTGGATAGGATTAAGGTGGGATTTTTGGGCCTTCTCAACTACTAAGGTGAGCGAGTACAATAGGTACCTAGGGATGCACAATTGGGTGGTATTGTAGAGGTGATTGACAAAGCCAAGGTGAAATCTATAGAGATTTTTATCCTGGTCATCACAAGTTATGAACTGCATAATTGGAACTATGGCCTCATTGAAGGGTTTTGGCAATTGATACCTGTAGAGGGCCACCCTATCCCAGCCGTAAGCTTTGCCCTAGTCAAGAAAGTGTACGAGTTCCTCCGCTTAATTGTGCCTATCACGTCGGATGAACTTCCTTTGTCCTCATGGTGAAGCCTATAACCTCGAACATCAGCTCCTTAGTGACACAAAAATGGATGTCCAAGGTTATGCATAAGCATGAAATATCGTAAATTGGCTCTATTTAGGTTTTTTAAAATTTTGAAAATGCTAATTTTGGATCCTTTCACTGGGGACCATTCGCCCGAAATTTACGGGGTGGAAGTTTTTTTGGGGTAAATTTGCCTGTCGTTCATAATCATGAACCTAACTTTATTTTAATTTGCCAACCTCAAATTACATATGATTTTGATTTTCTTGCCCAATTCACCTTCAAATTATAAATTATTTTATATTTCCTGTCCAAATCGCCTTCAAATTATAAATTATTTTATTTTTCTCGCCCAAATCGCCTCATATACTACCCGTATATATATTGTACTGGGTACCAATACCTCTGAAACAATGAAAAAATTGGAGAAGGTTGTAGAGGAGTGACTGTCAAAATAAACCGATTGGTTGTAAAGGAGTCTCCATCGATGCAAGACGATCGGTTGTAGAGCCATTTTTGTCGACATAAGTCGATCGATTATAGAGCTATGTTTGTCAACAAAATTTGATCGATTGCAGATCCGTGTCTGTCGAGATAATCCTATCAGTTACAAAGCCATATCTTTCGGCATAAGCTGATCAATTATAGATCTGTGTCTATTAGCGAAAGTCGATCGATTGCAAATCTGTGTTTGTCGACATAAGCCTATCAGTTTTAGAGTTGTGTCTATTGGCATAAGTCGATTGATTATAGATTCGTGTCTGTCGGTATAAGCCGATCGATTGTAGAGTCATGTCTATCGATATAATTCGATCGGTTGCAGAGCTATGTTTGTTGATGGAAGCCGATCGGTTGGAGAGTCGTGTTTGTCAACATAAGCCAATCGATTGCAGAGTCGTGTCTGTTGGTATAATCCAATCAGTTGCAAAGTCATGTTTGTTGGTATAAACCAATCGGTTACAGACCTGTGTCTGTCAGCATAAGCCTATCAGTTGTAGAGCCATGTCTATCAGTATAATCCTATCAGTTGTAAGGATTTAAGATCGATATTTTTCTATCAGTTGTAGAGGAGTCAATCAACATTAGTCAGTCAGTTGCATAACCGTGTCAATTGTCATTAGTCGATCGGTTGTAGTGGTGTCGATCAAAATTTGTCAATCGGTTATAGATGTGTCGATCGGCATATTTTTATTGATTGCAAATATTATGTCGATCGATATTAGTCCATCGGTTGTAGTGTTGTTGATCGACATTCATCGATCGGTTGTAGAGTTGTTTGTCATTATTAGCCTATCGATTTCAAGGACAATCGATCAATATTTTTCTATCAGTTATAGAGGTGTTAATCAGCATCATTCTATTGGTTGTAAGGATGTATCAATTGGTATTTATCTATCAATTATAGGGATGTGTGATCAAAATTTATCTATCGGTTACAAGGACTATCAATTGGTATAAGCCGATCGGTTGCAGGGAAGTGCTTGTCGGTAAAATCTTATCGGTTGTAGAGGATTCACAACTGAAAATCGATAGAGTATTCTTCTTCCATTGTTCTTTTGTCTAAATCTCTTTTTCTATAGTTTCATAGGTACTGTAGGTGAACTATACACAACTGTGGTAGAGAACTATCAATGTCATATGGTTGTGTGTCATTTCTCTTATCAGAGACTGCTTCTTGTCTCTTAGAGTATGTAGAGGATTCACAACTGAAAATCGATAGAGTATTCTTCTTCCATTGTTCTTTTGTCTAAATCTCTTTTTCTATAGTTTCATAGGTACTGTAGGTGAACTATACGCAACTGTGGTAGAGAACTATCAATGTCATATGGTTGTGTGTCATTTCTCTTATCAGAGACTGCTTCTTGTCTCTTAGAGTATGTTTCGTGTGCAGTGTAGAAGCACTATTTACAACTGTGGTCGATAAGTATCCCTATCATGTTGTGTGTTAGGAGCATTTTCTTTTCAGACTACTTCTTGTCTTTCAAATGTCATTCTATAGGGCAGCATAGGTTTGTCTTGAGGGATGTCTGCTATTTTCCTTCAATTTCATATACATTTCCTAACATCTAAAGGTTTTTATTTACAGATACAATGTCACCTACTAAATATGGAAATAAGGAAGGCCAATATTCTTGTAAAAAGATAATTCTAAAATATTTTACACAAATATCAAAATGCAATGAGACATCAATCTCTACAGATTCTACATAACTTGTAGGTACAGACACCTTTTACCATCAGTTTTTTAATATTTTTGTTCTTATTAAATGTAAAACCTTTCTCTATGAATAGATAAATGGTTTTCTGCATATCTACCTCTTTTTAAATACTTTGTAAAACTATATTTTGTTAATTCTTTAAATAGTGTCTTTTTTACAATAAAAAATGATAGAGAACACCAAATATTGAATGTAGTAAACATTGTCGAGCCTGATGTACGTTCACTCGAATATATTCCAATAGATGAGATGGGACCACATGATAATTTTTCTAATAATGACATTCAACAACCACTTTAGGAGATTTTAAATTTAGATACATCAACCAAAAGAGAAAAAGATAGTTCAATTAAAATTCAGACCTCTGGGGAATCTTGTAGTCAAAAATATAAACGTCAAAAGCTAAGAAAATGGACTATTGGAAGGGATTTTAAAAATTAATGGGCACGGTTATACCCCTTTATTGAGCGAGATGAAAAACGAAATGTGTGTAAATGCATTATTTGTACATGGAAGTTGGGAAAAGATCATTTATTGCAAAATAAGAAAGACATAATAGAAAAACATTGTGGGAAAGTTTACATCAAAGAAATATGAAGTGATGGAATAATTAACAGATATCATAGGTGTAAGGATGCATTAGAATGTGTGCATGTGGGATATGCATTTGAATATGAAAAAGCAATGAAACAAAAACAAACTCTCATTGAGAAGGGTGGAACAATCAAGGCACAATTTCAAAAAATTAATAAGACTGTATTAGCCTCAAAGAAATTGTAGTTTGCTATTATATACAATATTCTAAAAAAAGGTCAACCCATGTCTAATTTTGCTTATTTTAAAGAAATACTTCAACTAGCCAATGTATAAAACCTTACCAGTTCACATTGGTCAGATCAAAGTGGTTGGGAAATGGTAAAATGTCTATCACTGGTTGAGAAGGAAGACCTGAGAGAGAATGTGAAACAAGCCAAATTTATTTCACTTTCCATTGATGAGGTAATAGTTGTTGACAACACATCTTGGATTTGCATACATTTTTACACATTCAAAAATCATTTGAGACAATCTCATTTACTGGCACTACATAAGATGATTGAAAATTGTAATGCGAAAAATATTTATAATGTTGTTGTAACCAATTTAAAGGATATTTCCAGAATGGATGAAAAGGAAATTGCCACAAAGTTAATTTTTGTTGGAGCTAATGGTGCGGCTACACTACAAGAACAAAATAATGGTCTTTGTTTTAGGCTTCAGACTTCCATTGCCCCATAAATGATTTATATTCATTGCATGGCTCATCGAATGAATCTTGCATACAAAATTATGAGCAATTTTGATAATGTAGCCAGAGTGGAAAAAGTCGTCCATGATATACACTCATACTTTTCATGTAGTCCAAAAAGGTTTGCAGAGTTTCAACAGTTTTATCTAGGTGTAATTAAAGGCATAAAATGTAAAAATATGTGGAAACCAGGTGGATTTCACTGTTTCTTCCTGCAAAAAGGGTATTTTCATAATATCAATCATTGGTTGGGTTTATGTATGCACATCATAGAGATGTTGACAAGGTAAAATATTTGCTTTTTCATATGACTGACTTGGAAACTCTTCTCACATTATGTGGTATTCTACCAATGTTACAAGAAATGAATACTATGATTAAAATTGCACAGGAAAGGACAATTTATATTGTCAATTTCATTAGGATGAGAAAACAAATATGTACGATTATTGATAGGATTTATTTATCCGATAAACATTTTGAGAATCCCAATTTTGATAGTTGGAATACATTAATTAATGTCAATGAATAGAAAATGTTTTTAAAGTTAAACATCAACGATAATATTTGTATTGCTATCCATGGAAAGTTGATTCATGTATATCATTTTGAAAAGTAATTAAATACTTTGACAGATGATGTTGAATAAGTTCCCGTTACACATTTTGGATTCGATGAGGCTTTGGATAACACTAAGAATAAATTGAAAAGAATTACAAATATATTAACAAGTGAAATAAGAGATCATTTTAAGAGAGATGAGATACTTGAGGTCATGGCTATTGTTAATCCTAATTTATGGAATCCTTATGGTGACCATAGTAGTAGAAGTGAGTTGTTTGTAAAATATATGGGCAATCTTATGACACACTTATTTAAAAGTGTGGTAATAAATGGCATTGAAATCAATGGTATTCTAAACAAATATCTTTTGAGACATCAATCAACCAATTTTGGAATAACAATGGATAATAAAATCGCACATTTCAAAAATCCACATGAGACTGGTTCAATCACACATTTTTGGCAAAAATTGTATCGAAGTAGTGTCTTGCAAGATACTATGAGTGAATACTTTATTTTATATGAATTATGTCAGGCAATGATTTTGGGATCTGTTGAGACAAAAGGGTTTTCAGTGCATTAACTTTTGTTAAATCAAAATTTCATAACAGGTTGGACAAAAATTTAGAAAATTGTTTAAGAATGTATGTGTCATCATATGAGATGGGTAAGTTTCCCTATGACAAAGCATTGACATATTGGAAGTCCCTAGCAGAAAGAAGAGGTTTCTCTAATATGGTTTATAATGATGAAAATTATTCATCTAAGAGTGATGATGAGATTATAGAAACGCAGAATTCACAAATGATTTTCAGCTCTTTTGGAGAAGTCGATAAAGCTTTGTATCAGCTTCCAGAAATTTAAAAATTGTAATGATTATATGAAAAATTCATATAATCTAATATTTTTGGGATTTGAAATCATTTTGTAAAATTTTAGTGATTTGAATAAATTCATATTATCAGTGATTTTCCATATTTGATATCATTTATATATGTCAATGATTTGAGAAATTTCATATTAACAAAGATTTTTCATATTTGATTTGTTGTAAAATTTCAGTGATTTGAAAAAATCATATAATCATTCAATTTTCAATTATTATGCATGTTTGATTTTTAATGATATGGACATATCTATGTTTTCAATATTTATGATTTAAGCTATAACTTTAAGTAAGTTGAAAAATTGAAAACCATGTATACATAATGATGCTATGTTATCGAACTATTTGAATATGTTGACAAAACATAGTTATTTTTCCTTTGACTTTAAATGTATGTTTGTATGTATCATTAGTATCATAAGTTGTATGATGTGACAAAATATAGTGATTTTTTATGGTTTATGATTTATCATTTAGTAAACCTTGTATATATACATAACACACAATTATACTATAACCACAATTATATATACCTTGTATATAATATAATAAAAATGACAAAATGAAAATAACACACAATTATAAATGTAAATAGTGTAATAGTAAATAATAAAAGCAAGTATCTTGTTTTCAAATGAAAACATATGAAATGTCTTAAAATTGTCTTTCGAAATATCAAGTTTTAAGATATAATTTCTCACTTCAGTTCCCCCCTCCTCCACTCCTTTTGCCTTCTCAATGGCTTCCACAGTCTCCATATCAATGGCTTCTCCCTCTTCTTTTCCATGTTCAACTCCTTTTTCCTCATCCACTACTTCCACGATAACCACATTCTGCATTCCAATGACTCTTTTCTTGGGCTGGGTAACAGTACTATCAATTGCTCCAAAATTGATAAGGATCTTCTCAACAGTTTGCATTCCATCGAGAAGGATGATTTCTTCTTTTCCAACATCTTCAGATGTTGGTCCTTGAACTTATTTACCCTTATACTTTAGCAGAACATCAAGATCCAATCCGTTGCGGATAATGATTTTCCGCAAAATGTTGTTTTGTCGAACTGATTCTTGTGCTCTTTTTTTCATTGCCATGGAAGCATTTAAGAACTCCTTTGCCATCCTGAGATAGTCATGCAGGTTTTGAACCTGCTTCTTGATATTTTCATACTTTACTTGCAAAAAGAAAAAATAGTTAATCAACATGAAAATATAATTTTATTTTAAAAAGAGAAGAAAAAAATTTTGAACACAAAAGTGATTAATTCAAACCTTAGCAACATTCTTTGTAGCTACAGCAACAACAACCTTTTTCTTATCACTTGCCCATTCATTGTAATAAGCTTGGGCCTCACCATTTATGTTCTGCAATTTGTTCATCATAAACTTTAAAATTTCATCTATGTATGATGTATTCACATTCAAAATGCTAGATTTTACTTGTTGTAGCAGAGCCTCCATCTTTTCAGGTTCATTTTCAACAACATAAAATATTTTTTCTATTTTTGAAAAATTATTTTATCGGGAATTAATTTCCTTTATCAACACCTTTTCCTGATACTCCCATTTTTTCATTTATGTTATATCTGGAAGTAGTAAATCCTTAATTATAGATTCAACATTATCAGAAACCAAATATTTTTTTGAAATGTTTAATCTTTCATCCTCTTGTCGAGGAGCCTGACGGGTGCTTTTTTTCCTTGGAGGGGATTTGCTTAAACATTGTGCACCTTCATTTCCTTTGTCATGAAGCAATTTTGATAGTTGAAAAGTAGTGGGTGTGTTATCTTGCAAAATGTAATATTTATCAAGTGGAACTTCATCCAACCCAACACCAGAAGCTTCCAGTATATCCTTAAAAGTAAAATTAGTAATAGAAATACGATCGAATCCTAAAAAGTCTTTGATGTTTCCTTCTCTTATAATTGTTGTGTTGCTTCCCTCTTTGGCTGAGATGGAAGAATGTGTTTCCCAACTGGGAAGCATTGACCTTGCATTTGAGTTTGGCGTTGTGGAGGAGGGGGCAGCATTTGTTAATGTTGTTGACAAAATTGTTGTAAGGGACCTTGAAACATAAAAATAAAAATTAGTTATAAAATTTGTGAAGGTAGAAAATAAAAACTAGTTATAAAATTAAATTATGAAAATTGGTTGCAAACTTTGTTATAACACTTATCGGCAGAAGAAAAAACATCTTGCATAGCTGCTGCTGCAAATGGAATGTGGGCATGTTGTACATCTAAAAAAATAACAAAATTAATTAAAAATAGTAAAAAATTTGTGAAAAAATTATTTTGGCAGTAATTAAAACTTACTCCCCAAAGATGAAACCTCATGCGCAACTACACCCATTGACACAGGACCTGCAACCGCAAGTTATCGACAATCAGGAGAACTAGATCTTCTACGTTTCCTTGTTTATCTTATCCTTAGTGGTGGTGTTGTTTCCTCCGCAGGTGTTTCGAAGTCTCCTGATTCCTCTGGATTATAACCTCTGAAAACAACATCCCACTTTGAAGAGGAAGAGGATGCCATTTTCTATGTTTGGTATAAAATGTCAAAATTACAAAAAAACAAACAATGGAAAAATATAAATTTTACTTAAATATTAACAAAAAAAAATACCTTAACCTGTTGTTCTGTCATGGCTAAATTAACTAGGGTAGAGTGCCAATATGTTGGTACAGGAGTGTTCTATAAATTATATGAAGATTCATAAAAAAAATCAATAATATAATTGCATGTGCTAACTATCAGTGAGGGTGAAGCATGGGTTTTCACATTCTTAATTTTCAATCTGATCCGATGTGATACATAGGTGGACCAGTCAAATTTCTAGTGTGCAATACAATGGACCAAATACGCTAAGGCCCACATTGGATTTTTTGTCAGCCTTCCTTGCAGAACGAGTCTAGCAATGAAGAATTCACAACATACCCAAATAAATTTATTTTCAATCGTCAGTACGATCAAACCCCTTTTGGACTTGGTGGACGTAACTGCAAAAATACAAATTCAGTAATTGTACACCAGTGACAAGAATTTAAATTTAATTAAATAAAAAAATATTTAAACCTTGAAAATATTTTGATTGCACTTTGAATTTGGTCTCCAAGTAGAGTTTGTCCTCATTAGTTAATTGGTATTTGGAAGTGACAGGCTCAACACCAGCGTGGGGCAATGTTGTCAATCTAGCGATATATGTGGTTGTGAAAGAAATAACGATGTTTTTGTTGTCGACGACAAGATTTACCTTACCCGAATCCATATTATAAGCTACAACGATCCTCTCCACTAGTTTAATGTTCGTGTCGAAATGCGGCATTGGAACTAGACCCCGAAGACCACAATTCGTGACCCAAGACATGTCGTAATCTGGTGTTGATTAAATTTTTGAAATCAGGGGGCAAACCAGGTTTTTATAATTAAATTTAAACATTCTAGGGATTGTAGGGGACACCATAGGGTGTATGGGTATGGATAAGAAGATATAGTGGAAAAGGGTTTAAACTTCAAACTATAGAAAAGGGTTAAAAATTGCTTAAAAATGAATGGAAAATGATAAAACAAAGATAAAGTGGTGGAAGAAGGTTAATATTGTGTTAAAACGAGAGGAAAAGGGGTAAGAATGCATTAAAATAGGAGGAAAACGATTAAAAATATGATAGAAAAGAAGAAAAAAATGATTGTTAATCCTTTTATATAGACTTTTTTGCATGCAATAAGCTCCTGGATGGATGACACATGTCCTCTGCATGCAATAAATAAATGGATGGATGACACATGGCACTGATGCATCACTACTACCAACTGGGAACTTGACATTATTGTAGCACATCGACATGCTTACAACCGATCCGCATGCAACCGATCGTCAAGCCTGCAACCGATCTAAATTCCTGCAACCTATCATCATACCTACAACCTATCGTCATGTCTACAACCACTCATTATACCTATAACCGATCGTCATACCTACAATCGATCAGTATACCTATATCTGATTATCATGACTGCAGCCAATCGACATGACTACAATCAATTGACATGTCTGCAGTTGCTTGGAATTCTTGCAGCCACTCATCATGTTTGCAATCGATCATCATACCTACAGTCGATTGGTATTCTTGCAGTCGATCATCATACCTATAGTTGGTCATCATGTATCTTATCGATTTTCATTCCTACAATCGATTGTCATACCTATAGCTGATCATCATGCCTGCATTCGATCGACATTCCTACATCCGATCGGTATACCTGTAGTCGATCGACATTCTTGCAACCGATCGTCATGCTATCGGTCATCATGTCGGCCTAAAGTCTTTCATATCGGCCTAACACTTTAAGTATGTTGTACATTTTTTAGATTTTGCAAACCGATATTCATAGCCCCCAACACAGAAAAATTTGCCACGATTTGAAAATTTTTGGAGACAAATTAATGAAAATCGCCATGGTTTGAAAATTTTTGGAAAAAAATAAATGCAATTCGCCATGTATACTTCTACAAATATCGTCAGGATTCCAAGACAATTCACCTTGATTTTATAAATATATTTTAGGGTCGACCCCTTATGCATATCCCTGTGGACGCCCTTGACCACCACCTCACCGTTATTCCAAGTTTCGAGAAAGCTCTGGGTGATTTTTTCATTGGGGCCTACAAATTTGTGGAGGAATGGAGTGAGGGATTTGGCATCCATGAACACCTGAGCAGATTCACTTAGATTCAAGATGGGGGGTTCAACGAAAATAGAGTTCATGGTGGGGGGAAGGGTGAACAACGCTTGGACATAGCAAGTACCGATCGGAGGCCACAATCTCATAAGACAGTTATGGAGGTGATGGAGACGGGAAAATGAGTTGAGCACACTCTGGATATAAGATATAGGCTTGAGGGAAGCTGAAGGGGCACAGAGCTACCACCTGAATCAGGACTTTGTGATGCAAGATGCAGAAGACATGCTCAAAATATGGCGATGAAGGGGAGAAGGGTGACGAGCACAAGGATTAACAAAAAAATTGTAGTGGATAGTGAGTCCTTCAGGACGCGAATGATGAGGTGGCACTCTGAGCGGAGGCCAAGTGGACAACAGACATGGGGTAGCTACATTGTCATGATGATGTAGGGATAATGTGAGGGCCTTGTCTCGCTTGGGAGAGGAGGTGCCCTTTCCAAGAGGCTAAATTCTTTTGAATTCGCTCAACCATGTTGCTCCATAGGGCCTTTGAAGGGAAGCCCATGAACAAGGGAAGCCCAAGATAGGTGGTGGAAAGGGTGTCCGGGGTGCAGCCCAGAATCTGGGCTATCTTAGCCTACCTCTCCAGGGGAGTGTGGATAAAGTAAATTTTTCTTTTTAGGAGGTTTATCTTCTACACGGTCGTGTTCTCATATAGGTTGAGAATATGCTTTATGACTTTGGCTTGGGCCACCGAGGTAGCGATGGCTAAGATAGTATCATCTATAAAATACTAATGGGACACTGGTCCCAAGCCTAAATTTGATCTAATCCTAGAGGTAAACTTGTTTTTGGTTGCACTTGAAATGGTGCGCCCCAAGGCTTCGATTGGGATGATGAAAATGATCGAGGATTGGGGGTCACCCTATCGTAGACCTCTGGCACTGGGGAAGAAACCAGTCGAGGAACCATTGACTAGGATAGAGAACAACAAGGACGTCATGCAATGCTTGATGATATCGATCCAAGAGGGGTGGAAACCAAATTTGATAACGTTGATGAGGAACACCCAGCTGACCCTATCGAAGGCTTTGTTCATGTCTAGCTTGAGAAGGAACAATGTTTTTTTGGAAAGGGATGCAGAGTGCAAGACCTCATGGATGATTATGATCCCATCTATGATGAATCTCCCTTTGATAGATCTCCCCTGATAGGGGTCAATGAATAGGGAGAGGATGTCCTTGAGTCTATTCGCAAGGGCCTTGGTGAGAATTTTGTAAAGGATATTACATAGGATGATGGGGTGGAAGTCGGATAGGGATTTGGTCACCTAGGTTTTGGGTATCAGGGTGATGAAAGTGGTATTAATACCTTTGGGGATGGAGTCAGCAAACTGGATGTCTCGAACAGTAGTGCACATTTCTTGGCCCACCAGATCCCAAAAATTCTAGAATAATCAGGGGGGAAGCCATCTAGGCCTGGGGCAGCATATGCTTTCATGGATAATAGAGATGCTCTAATTTCCCCATAAAAAATAGGGTTAAGGAGCACTTCATTGGTTTTTAGGGATATGGTGGAGGTAATATGCTCAAGGAGAGTCTCGGTCACTTGGGGGGATGGATGGGATGCAGTGCCAAGAAGATCCTAGTAGAAGTTGGTGGCCTCTGATCTGATTTCTTCCTCATCCCTTGTAGATATACCATATCTACAAATGAGCTCTGGGATTCTGTTGGTGCTTCTATTTTTGAGAGTGGAAGTGTGAAAAAATTTGGTGTTGGCATCACCATCCTTGAGCCAAAGGGCCCTTGAATTCTACCTTCAAAAGGTCTCCTCCCTAGCTAGTACATTGTGGTATTTAGCTAGGACTCTGTGTTCCTCCTCCCTGGAGCCTGGGTCTTGACAGCCTTCTTGGAATTTGTGCTCTAGGACTTCCAATTTATTCTTCAAGATATCCTTACTCTTGAAAATATTGCTGAACACCTCTTTGTTCCAAACCTTAAGGCTATCCTTGAGGGACCTTAGTTTCTTATAGAATTTTCCAGCAGGGATTCCCTTGGTGGGTTGGTTCCACCATTTAGCCACCTGCTCCTTGAATTCGGGATGATGGAACCACATGGACTGGAACTGGAAGGGAAGTTTGTGAGGAGGGTTGTCTACTTCAAAGAGGAGGGGACTATGATTTGATCCTATTTTGGGAAGGGCCAGGAGGGTGGAGTCTGCAAATAGGGGGATGGCTTCCCTGGACAGGAACACTCTATCTAGCCTGACTTGGATGAGTTTGGCCCCTGCTCTTCTATTACTCCAGGTGAAATTAGCTCCCTTTAGATGGACATCCATGATCTCGTTGGCATTGGCGAAAGCCCCAAAATTGTGCATGCTTCTGTTTTTCAAGGCGATTCCTCCACACTTGTTTGAGGGGAAGAGGGGTTGTTGAAGCCACCTACCAAAATCCAGGGAAGTGGTGTGAACTCCTCTCACATGATGCTAATTTCATCCCATAGGGAGGTCCTTTTAATCGATTTTTTGTGGGTATAGATGTTGGAAAGGATCCAGGTATGCCCAGTCACTAGGAAGTGGAACATGATGTTGATGATTCTGGGCGAGGACGAGATCAGTCTCTCTTTGACAGTGCTCGGGTCCCACAGGCACATCAGACCCCCATCAAAGCCTAGGTTTTGGGTGTAGAGGGAGTCATCATTGTACCAGATTGCCTTGGCTACTTTAGGAGAGGACATCTCATCGAGCTTGGTTTCTTGGAGAATGAGGATAGTCATTTTGTGATCCCTACAGAGTTGGGCTAGGGTGCGCCTCTTGGGGGCTCCATTGAGACCTCTTAAATTCTAAGTGATGATATTCATCTAACACCCTTGGGGGGTCTTTTGACCGATATTTTTCCCCCTTTCCCCTACTCGATGGGAGGTTTGGATCTTAGGGGTTCTTCTTTCGGGATGTTGAGGCCATCAAATAGGAGGGTCAATCAGAAGTCATTGGTAATGTCATCCTCTACTTGCTTGCTTCTCTATTTACCTAGCATGGGTCCCCCTCTTTTCTTCTTAATTTTGAAGTTCGTTGCATATTTTTTGATGTGAGTCCATTTGGGACTGAGCCCTTCTAGGGTCGACTAGGAGAAGGTCGAACTACCTTCATCGTCATCCTCGAACATCTCTGATTCAGCTTCTGGAATAGCCTAAGAAGAAAGGGGAATGGTCAGGGGTGGTGGAATGGGGGCACCAGGAGATGAAGTAGGGGGCTCTATGGGAGAGGGAGATGAGGGGCACTCTGGGAAGCTTTTCGGGGTCGATTTCAGGTCACCCCCATCCGAGGGATGAGGAGAGAAGGATTCATTCGAGGAACTCATCGAGGAAGAGGGGTAATTGACTAGCTCTTCAGACTGATGGGGAGGTTCCTCGAGATACCTCAAGTCTACTGATGAAACTTTAGGGTTGGGGTTAGGGTAGGCACATACCTGGTTGTGATCGTTTATCAGGATGGGGTATGCCTTCTATTTTCCTTTATTAGTAGGTCCAGGCTCCTTCCCGCGCCACGCCTGGGCTAGAGGTCTACGCCCATTTTGAGGGAGCCATGGGGGAGAAACCTGTCATAGGATGGAGCCTTCGAAGGGTGATCATCAGGTGTAGATGCTTCTGGTTGCTTGGTGAGGGGGAACTAATTGGGAATATGCCCTTGCATGTTGCAATGGGTGCAAAATATTGGATTATTTTTGTAACCCAGAATTTGGTACCAATGGTAGGATCTAGACAAATGATATTTGCATTGACATAAAGCCTAGCATGGACCATTCAAGATCCATCTTTAGTGGTAGAGTTGAAAGCCACAAGCTCCCCTATGGCTTACACAATGAGTCTGAGCATATCCTCTTGCCAAAGGTGGAAGGAGAGATCTGAAAGTCTGACCCAGATCGGGGCATAGTTTATGCTCTGGGTGTTGGGGTTGAAATCGATGGTCCAATATCTGAGGAAGAGGCTCCTACACCCTAGAAACTAGGGCCCACCCATGAGAATCCTACTGGTGTCTTCCCTATTGTTGAGCTTGATGAGGAAAAACCCCTTCGATAGGGCAACAATCTGCATGTTTCATGTGGTTCTCTATTTGGTGAAAGCCTATCAGTGGATGGTTTCCATGTCTGGCTGGCCCCCAATGAATTTCTTTACTAGGGAGAAGGAAGCCCCTAACACAAAGGATGAGAAAACGTCATCCTTGATGAAAATATGCGTCCCTTCCAGGGATAACCCTGAGGACGGGGGCCAGGGATGACTAATTTCTCCTGCCAAGATCTGAGCGAATGAGGGTTTGCTGGACCCCTAGGGAATAATCCTCGACAAATTTTTCAGGTGGTTCTTTGTCTGGAGAATCAGAATGTTGGTTTCCATAGGGGCCCCTAGGAGCGCCCTTGCTGCCTACCTCAAGGCTCGATATCCCAGACATATGCCAGGATCCGATTTTGTGGATCCAAAAACCCCCAAAAAGGGTTTCCTATCTCGATCCCGCTCCTGTTCCCATCCCTGCACCTGATCCCATCCATGCTCCCGATCCCGATCCCGCTCCTGCTCCTTCTCTCGATCCCGCTCCTGCTCCCGCCATCCCCTAGTGCAACCCTCGTAAGTGCATAGATTTTAAATATTTAGCATTATAATAATTTAATAATTATAAATATATTTTTTAACAAAATTCAAATTTAAATCTCTTCAAAGAATTTACAAAAAAAAAATTATTTGTAATGGCCCCAAAATTTGACTCAAGTAGAGAGGGTAGTTGATATTCAACTCACTCTATGGTTGTAAACTTATATTTATTTCTATTTTTATTGACAATTCATTTTTAATTTTTTTAAATAGTGTCTTATAATATTGTTGTACGTTTTCCATGTACATATAATTAATATTAGCTTGGATCTCGAAAAGCATCACAATTGACACTTGTCACTTGTTATGATGTCTTGAATAACTTTCCAATATGCATGTAATGTATGAATTACCACGTCCTTCAATCAAAGGGAAATTATAAGTCATATAAATGGGAACTTTAGGATGAATAATTGCTTAGTGTGTAAAAGTTATGGCTAATCATGCCAAGTTAGTATAGATATCACGTATTTCTCTTTCAAGAATGAGAATTAATCGAATCTTATTGCTATGTGACAAGAGAAAGCATAGAAACAAAACCATGGTTTGCAGGGCACCAAGAAATTGGAATAAATTATGTGGGTTTCAACGGGTGCTAAATATGGAAATTAATAGCAACACCTGTACTTCAAAATTAGTAATACACTACTTCCTATATAATGATATGGATTGACAAAAGAAAAGGATTACATAAAAATAATTGTCATTAAGAAAAATCTTACCATTTGTTAAAAAATTTGAGTAGCGGCCCTTTGGACACAAAACAATTGTAGTCTTGGATCTAATTCCCACTTCTAACAATGCCAAGCCATTCTTACTGAATTCTTAAGTAAATTCTTGCAAAACACCAATCATAACCACAAGCCCAAGAAATTAGTACATTTAGAATGAAAATATTCATTTACCAAGAGTTTTACTATAAGGGATTTGTATTCATATACATCAAATTGTTCTTCTAATTTCATGAATTTCTTGAACCAAATTTCCTTTTTGATTTTCTTCTTTAAATTGTAACTGAGGTTGTTGCTCACCCTAGTGTGATATACCCATAAAGAGGTATATAGTTGTAAAATGTCAATCTATACCAGTTTTACTTACAATTTTTTTTTTTTTATTAATGTCTTGTTAGAAGCCTTGGCATGATCATTACCCTATAGGTGATATGATGTCAACCACTTATGTTGAATTTTAAATTTAAAGTAAATCTTTGTGACATCCTTCTTCTTGAAAGGAGTGTCATTGTCCAATATAAGCATGTTATGAATGTCATTTCAGGATAATATTTGGTTTAGGATAAACTTAGAAACCTAAACACTCGTATAAGAGGATAAGGGCATGGCCTCTACCCACATGGTATATTAAATTGTGGTAATGATGAACCTATGCACATCAGATGATATTTGATTATTTTTTGGTAATATATAGGCCCCAAGTAGATAAGGGCTAGGGATATGTGATTTATTGAAGCTCTTGGGATGGTACATAAATTAAGTTATCATGCTTTTGATATTTGTCACATTTTTGTACATGGTTATGAGTGTCTCTTTTCATAGTTGGCCAATAATAGCCCATGTGAACGTGTATTTTAGCCATGGCACTTCCACTGAAACTTCCACCATAAGGCCACTCATGGGTGTCCTAAATTACTATTTTATCTTCGTTTGAATTTAGGCATCTTAAAATAATATTATCAAATGTTCACCTATATAGGATATCTCTCATTATTACATAGTGACAAATTGGCTATCTGAGGTTCTTTTTCTCATTGTGATTTAATCCTCTAGCAAAATACCACTTTTAAGGAAAACATATATTTTCTTGTACCAAGAATCAATGGCTCACATTTGCTCTATGGCAAAAATAGCTAATGGTTCTTGACTAGATTGTAAGTTTCTAGGTTTCCTGATCTAACAAATGATAGTTGTTGCTTGTTCATACTCCAACTCTAGAGGCATAAGTGAAATAGTTGTGGCCATTGCATCTGCTTGTTGGTTGCTAGAGTATGGAATAGTATCAATGGTTACCTTGTCAAAATAATCCATCGATTTATCCATAATATCTTTATATGATTTTAGGATAATTCCTACTCCTACTCCTTTAATGCATCTCACATCATCAAAGAAAAGATTCCAAGAATATTGTTGTGATACCTCAAGGGTGCACACCATATCATTCAGGTACTCAATATCTAAGGGGTGATTGGATGGTAAAGGGGTTATTTCTAGTTGATCAACTATCACCTATCCCTTAACCAATTTTTGGTCAATAAATTTAAGATCAAATTCATTAAGGGTCATAATCCATTTGTCTATTCCATCTAAAAGTTATGGTTTATACATGATGTATTGTAATGGATCAATATTAGCTATAATGTATGTTTTGTGACTCAACATGTAATACCTCAAGTTTTGAGAAGCAAATACCATTGCTAAGCATATATTTTCCAAAGGGATATACCTATTTTAATAACTGATAAGGGTCCTACTAATGTAGTATACAACCCTCCCTATGTGTTGCTCACCATATTGTGCCAACATGGCACCTAAAGCATGAATTATCATTGCAATGTATAATAGTGGCTTGCGAGGATTGGGTGGAACGAGGACTACTGAAGACAATAGGTATGCATTTTAAAAAATCAAAATATTTTTAACATTCCTCATCCCAATTGAATGCAATCCCTTTCCACAATAGTCTCAAAAAGGGTTGTCAGTTGTCTCCCAACTAGAATATAAATCTCCAAATTCTTTGGATTTTATCCTATAATCTTCTAAAATCCATTAATTTTTTAAAGGATGGCATGTTTATACCTCAATGCCTTATCTAGACACAATAAATCCTAATAATTTATCTAATGTTACCTCAAATATACACTTGGAGATCTTAATACTAACCTTGTACTCCTCGAGCCATTCAAAAAATTATCTTAAGTCCATGCCATAATCTCTTTTCATCGATCATTTGAGAATATCATTAACATAATCTTTGATAATATTGTGCATCATATCATGAAATATATACATCATGGTGTAGTGATAAATTACACCAACATTCTTTAATCTAAAGGCCATAACTTCATAGCAAAATGTCCTCCAAGGAGTAGTGAACGTTATTTTAGCTTGATCTTTTGGTGCTATGCTCATTTGGTTATAACTAGAAAATCTATCCATCAAGGATAACATTCTGCAACTGATAGAAAAATAAACTATCATGTCTATGTTTAGCAAAGAAAAATCATCCTTAGGATAGGCCTTGTTGATATATAGAAAGTATGTGCATACTCGTATAATACCTTCTTTCTTGGAAACTGAGACTATCTTTGACATCCAATTTGTTGGAAATTTGAGCAAGTTTTGTTGTCATTGATGTCAAGAGGTTTGATGTCCAGTTTTGTCGTCATTGATGTCATAAGGTTGTTTTTCCAAAAGGCAAGGAAGTGGTTAAAAGAAAAAGGATATAATATTTATTTTTAATATTATATGCCTAAAGAGGCCTAAAAGGTTGAAGACCCAAGGAAAGAGAAGCAAGTTTAAAAAGAAATAATAATATTATAATATTTGGGCAAAAGGAAGAGGTGAAAAATAACGAGGTCCAAGGAATCATTAAAAAATATATATCTCCGACAAGACCCATTGAGCAGATTATAAAGGTTTTAATTTAATTTATTTAAATTAAAATATTTTAACCTAAGGTTAAAATTTTAATTTAAATAATTAAATAGCGCCAAGGTTTAAAGTTTAAATTTGAATTCAAAATTCAAAATTCAAAAGGGCCGACATGTTTAATGCAAAGGATAAAGTATAAATAGGAAATGATTTTCATTTCCAAATTACAATGCTATTCGAATGCCAAAGTGACTATAATATTCATGCGCTGCATTGTTGAAAAGAAAAAGATATTCGTGAGGTTTTAATAAAAGGAGGTAGACTTGTATTCGGGTGGTGCGACAGGATAATCCCAAGGTGTTGGGTAGCGCAGATGGTGGTCGAAGGCTGGCTAAGATGCTTGTAAGGAGCAGGTCATGGTTTCGAATCCCACACGATTCATTTTTGCAAAGGAAGAGAGGTTTTTCATTTTTGTCGAAATCCATAGGAAGCAGATAGTGTATAGGTGCAAGGACATTGTCATTCATGTGTGGGCGTGTAGCCCAAGCGATAGCTTAGCCTTGGGCTAAGGCACTATGGTGGCTTTGGTCACGGGTTCGAGTTTGGGCACAGTCAAAATCGTGCGCAATATTTTGGTGACATGGGCCATTATTAAGGTATGCAACATTTAAATTAATTTGCTAAAGTTTTTGAATGCGGAAAGGTTTTTGAGGCCACGTGAAAATTAAAAGGCATGTGTGAAGTGTATAGGGAGTCATAAGGGTTGTTAAAATAATATTTTATTTTGGTGCTTTGAAAATATAAATATTGGAGATTATAAGGTGTTAACAAAGGAACTTTATTTTTATGTGTTGAATATTATTTTGAGAGGATTGGAGATTATAAGGTGTTAACAAAGGAACTTTGTTTTTATGTGTTGAATGTTATTTTGAGAGTATTGGAGATAATAAGGTGTATTTGAGACTTGATAGTTTATTGTATTTCTTGAATGGTGAAATAATTATTGAGGAGAATATTTGTGTGGAGATTTTGAGATAGACTGTTGCTATCTAACCTAGAAATTGGCAAAGAGGTTTTGTTGTGAGTAAAACAGGTTTTGAAGACATATCTCCATCAAAGCAAAAAGGTATGGGCACACTATATTTTGTTTAGAGTGTTTGAAATGAATGTATGAAATATAAGGTGGAGTGAAAAGGATTGATGAGTATTGTTGGAAATGTGTGAGCAAGTTTAAGTGCATCTTGTTGATGGATGATTTGATTTGATTGAGAAATATTTGAGTTAGGGTTTGAGACCCACATTGTGCTTTTTGTTTGAAGAAGTTTGAAAACACTTGTTTAGGGTTTGTGAGCAAGTTGTGTTTCATTGATTGGATGATTGAGTGAAATTCTTGAGCATTGGATTTGAGTGATATTGAAAGTGAATGTGCAAACATTAGAAACCAAGATTTGTGAAAGCGATAGACTTAATGATTGAGTAGAACATATTGAGTTTTTGATAGAGTACATCATTCTCTATATGTTCCAGAGGTTAAATGAATTCTGAATGGAATATGTCTAAACTACTTCAAGTTAAAGGAATTACCTTGAATATTAGACAAAGCATTTGATAGCATTGTGTGCAAGATTTGAGATTGATTGATCATGTTTTGTGAGTTGTTTTGAGTTTGTATTGAGAGCAGATTGAGCAAGTTCTTGAGAGAACTTAAAGGCAGATTTGAGGTAAGTCTTGGTGAAGACTTGAGAGCATTTGAGCAAGTTCTTGAGAGGACTTGAAGGTAGATTTGAGGTAAGTCTTGGTGAAGACTTGTAGGTAGATTTGAGGTAAGTCTTGGTGAAGACTTGTAGGTAGATTTGAGGTAAGTCTTGGTGAAGACTTGTAGGTAGATTTGAGTAAAGTCTTGGTGAAGACTTGAGACAACATTAAGAGAGGTATTGATTTGTTCAAGCTTTGTGTTAAGGCTTGGGGTAGATCTAAGAAGAGTTGATTGGTGATTTGATCAAGCTTTGTGTTAAGGCTTGAGGATATATTTGAGGATAGAGTTTGGTGTAGATTTGAGAGTATATTTGTGCTAGACCTGAGATAGAGTTAGAGTAGATTTGTACTAGATCGAGGATAGTGTTTAGTGTAGATTTGAGATAGAGATTGAGTAGAGTTGAGAATAAGCTTTGGAGGTGATAGAGCAGAGGACATCAGTCTCTAGTGGATAGAGATCCATTATCTAGGGTAGTGAGGATAGAGGTCTTCTGAGTGAGGACAAAGGTCTTCTATGGAGAGAGATCCACAAGCCAGTGTAGTGGGGGTAGAAGTCTTCTAGAAGAGCACCAACTAGAGTAGAGGAGAAAGAGTTCTCCTGTGGATAGAGTTCCATGAACCATAGTAAGGGGAAAGAGTTCTCCTATGGAGTGTGATCCATGAACCAGCTGGGAAGATAGAGTTCTTATGTGGAGAGAGATCCACAAACTAGTTGAGGAGATAGAGGTCTCTTGGATCAAGTTCCACGAACCAGAGAAAAGGGGAAAGAGTTCTCCTGTGGAGAGAGATCCACAAATCAGAGCATTAGGGGATTGGTGTCTCCTTTGGACAGGGGTCCATAAACATTGTAATAGGGAAGTGATTCCCAAGAGATTTGTTGAGAAAATTTTAGTGAAATATTTTCTCCGTGGAGTAGCCCACATTGGGTGAACCATGTTAAATTGGTGTCTCTATTGTGTGTGATGATTTATGCATTGCTTTGATTACTATTATTGATATTTCTATTGATTATATTGGGAAAGAAAAGTAAAAGTTGATCTTATACTGTTCACCCCCTCTCAGTATAAGCTTGTGTTCTTCAATTGGTATTAGAGTGGGTTCCTTCAGAAGAGTTTAACAACTTGAAGGAAAAGTATACAGGAACATAGATGGCATCTCAAAGTGGATCTTCAACAAATAAGGCACCATTGTTCGATGGGAACAATTATGCATTCTGGAGTGTAAGAATGAAGATTTACCTAATGGCACAAGGAAATGAGACATGGCAAGCAGTTGAGGATGGGTACACACCACTAAGCTACTCCTCCTACAGATAAATATGGTAAGCTCTTACACCTAAATAATTCAAAGGCAATGAATGCAATCTTAAGTGGTTTATGTGAAGCAGAGTTTGTAAAAGTTATGCATTGCACATCAACAAAAGAGATTTGGGAAAATTTGAAGAAAACATATGAGGGAGACAAAAAGGTCAAGATGGAAAAATTGCAAAATTACAAGAAAACATTTGAAGACTTGAAAATGAAGGATGAGGAAGACATTGCTACATACTTACTTTGTGTGGATGAAGTTGTTAACTCCATGCAAGGACTTGGGTTTAAAATTTGAAGAATCAAATGTTTGTCAAAATGTTTTAAGGTCACTCCCTATGAGGTATAGTGAAAAGGTTTCAGCCATAGAAGAAACAAGAGATATTGAAACTTTGACTAGGGATGAGTTACATGGAACTCTCACAACTTTTGAGATGAGAATAGGAAAGGATCCTATCCCCAAGAAAGAAGCAACCTTCAAAGTAGCAAAGAAGACAAAGGATAAGAAGTCAGATTCAAGTGATGAGTCATCTAGTGATGAAGAAGTAAACTATGGCAGAAGGAACAAGGACTCAAGAAAGCACAAAGGTACAAAAATAGTTAAGTGTTTCAATTGTGGTAAATATGGTCACTATGCATCTAACTGTCCAAAAGTTGGAAGTAGTAGTGGTGAAGAGAAACAGGATCATAAGAATAGGGAAGCAAGAAAATCTAGGTATCAAAAGAAAAATAGGTATGGACAAAACAAGCATGAAAATAAGTTTTTCCAGAGGCATAAGAAGAGTTTTTATGCAGATAAGACAGGAAAGAGTTCAAGTGATAGTGATGGAAGATCCTCAGATAATGAAGAAGAAATTCTCTTCTTGGCAATAGAGGAAGAAGGAAGTGCTTCTATTGAAGATAAATCTGAAAGGTATGAAGATGCTCTTGAAGACAAAAGGGTAGAGGAAGAATCAAAAAATGAAGAAGGAGTAGTTGATCTAGAAGGTGAGCTTATTTCTGCTCTTAAGGAATTAAGAAAGGTTAGAAAGCAGAATTCAAGACTCAAGGTTCAATTTCAAGAATGTGATGAAGAGAAAGGAAAGCTTATACAAGATCTGACAAACTCAATATCTAAGACAAGGAGATTTAAAGAAAAGTTAGAGGTAAAAGTCTTAGAATGTGAAATATTAGAGCATGAAGTAGCTTCACTAAGAAAGGAAGTGAAAGATTCTAAAGATAAGCTACATAGGTTTGGGAAAATCTCAAAGACCTTGGATAAGATTATCAGTGTACAAAGATCTTCATCAAACAAGACAGGACTTGGTTTTGAAGAAGGACAAAGAGAACAAGGAGAGGATTCAAGATCAAGCTCCAAAGAAGAAGAAGCTTCAGAAGAAGAGAGTGAAGGAGAAAGTGAGACTTATGAGGATAAGTTGAAAAATAGAAGGTTCACCAAGGAAGGAAACAATGCACAAATGAGGAACAAAGAACATCACAAGGAAGAAAGGACTAAGAGACCAATGGGTCAAAGGAAATATTTCTTCAAAGGACGTTGCTTCTCATGTCACAGGTTTGGTCACAAGGCTATGCAGTACAGGACACATGAAAAATAGGGATATGGTTTCACCAATAGTAATTTTAGAAATGGGCATCTCTTTCAAGGGTATTGCTACTCTTGTAATCAGTTTGGTCATAAAGCAATTCATTGCAGGGTTCATGATAGGAATGGATATGGCTTCACCAGGAGGAACTTCAAGATATTTGCACCTTCAAGGAACCACAACATTAAGTGTTATAAGTGCAATAATGTTGGGCATATGGCTAAGTGGTGTAGAACAGAATTTCCAAAGACAAGCAGGAACAAGGATACTCAAAAGAATCAGAAGGATCAGTTGAGGAAGAAGGTGGACAAAGAAAAAGAGCATTGTATGTTGGGAGTAGAGATACTCCCACCCCAAAATTAACCACCTCAAGGAGAGGAGGTGGGGAGGGGGTTGAGCTAAGAGTCTTATCTTTAGCCCCAAAGGTGGCCCTTTGCCATTGATGTCAAAGGGGGAGAGATTTGAGTTAGGGGGAGAGCATTCAATCAGGGGGAGAAGTTTCTAAAAAAGGTAAAATAAATGCTTAAATAAAAAGGGTTGCCATCAATGACAAAGGGGGAGATTGTTGGAAATTTGAGCAAGTTTTGTTGTCATTGATGTCAAGAGGTTTGATGTCCAGTTTTGTCGTCATTGATGTCATAAGGTTGTTTTTCCAAAAGGCAAGGAAGTGGTTAAAAGAAAAAGGATATAATATTTATTTTTAATATTATATGCCTAAAGAGGCCTAAAAGGTTGAAGACCCAAGGAAAGAGAAGCAAGTTTAAAAAAAAATAATAATATTATAAATATTTGGGCAAAAGGAAGAGGTGAAAAATAACGAGGTCCAAGGAATCATTAAAAATATATATCTCCGACAAGACCCATTGAGCAGATTATAAAGGTTTTAATTTAATTTATTTAAATTAAAATATTTTAACCTAAGGTTAAAATTTTAATTTAAATAATTAAATAGCGCCAAGGTTTAAAGTTTAAATTCGAATTCAAAATTCAAAATTCGAAAGGGCCGATGTGTTTAATGCAAAGGATAAAGTATAAATAGGAAATGATTTTCATTTCCAAATTACAATGCTATTCGAATGCCAAAGTGACTATAATATTTGTGCATTGCATTGTTGAAAAGAAAAATATATTCGTGAGGTTTTAATAAAAGGAGGCAGACTTGTATTTAGGTGGTGCGATAGGATAATCCCAAGGCATTGGGTAGTACAGACGGTGGTTGAAGGCTGGCTAAGATGCTTGTAAGGAGTAGGTCATGGTTTTGAATCCCACGTGATTCATTTTTGCAAAGGAAGAGAGGTTTTTTATTTTTGCCAAAATCTACAGGAAGCAGATAGTGTATAGGCACAAGGACATTATCATTCACGTGTGGGCGTGTAGCCCAAGTAGAATCTTAGCCTTGGGCTAAGGTGCTGCGGTGGCTTTGGTTGTGGGTTCAAGTTTGGGTGCAGTCGAAGTCGTGCACAATATTTTGGTGACGTGGGCCATTATTAAGGTATGCAACATTTAAATTAATTTGCTAAATTTTTTGAATGCGGAAAGGTTGTTGAGGCCATGTGAAAATTAAAAGGCATGTGTGAAGTGTATAGGGAGTCATAAGGGTTGTTAAAATAATATTTTATTTTGGTGCTTTGAAAATATAAATATTGGAGATTATAAGGTGTTAACAAAGGAACTTTATTTTTATGTGTTGAATATTATTTTGAGAGGATTGGAGATTATAAGGTGTTAACAAAGGAACTTTATTTTTATGTGTTGAATATTATTTTGAGAGGATTGGATATTATAAGGTGTTAACAAAGGAACTTTATTTTTATGTGTTGAATGTTATTTTGAGAGTATTGGAGATAATAAGGTGTATTTGAGACTTGATAGTTTATTGTATTTCTTGAATGGTGAAATAATTATTAAGGAGAATATTTGTGTGGATATTTTGAGATAGATTGTTGCTATCTAATCTAGAAATTGGCAAAGAGGTTTTGTTGTGAGTAAAACAGGTTTTGAAGACATATCTCCATCAAAGAAAAAAGGTATGGGCACACTATCTTTTGTTTAGAGTGTTTGAAATGATTGTATGAAATATAAGGTGGAGTGAAAAGGATTGATGAGTATTGTTGGTGTTAGTGTATCTCTATTGTTATTACATTATTAGGTTAGTTATTAGTATAGTTATAACTGCTACTATTTAGTGCCTAGGTAGTTTCGTAACATATGGGCTATTCTAAGGTCTACGTTGTATTATTTAATTAGTGTTGATTAATGAAATCCTATTATTTTTTCCTACATGGTATCAGAGCTTCAGAGTGGGCTCCACTTCGTGAAGAGTGTGGGCTCCCACTCCTAATTTGGAGTGACAACCTGGACCTGTGAAACCTAGACTGGACGCGGTGGAGGCTGGACCCTACCTTGACATGATCCCTCACGCAGGCGGACTAGTTTTTCATAATACCTGACATGGACGATCGTAGGTCTTGAGTGGACATTAGAAACCTAGACGTGATGAAACCCTAACATCTCTGGGACTCTCTGTTGGACTGTGCAGACGTGGATTCAACAACCCTAAGCAGCTAGCTGGGAGACACCTAATAAGGATGTGGTGGACGGGGACCAGGAGCAAACAAGCTCCATCGACATGGGACCTATCGACTTCTACCTAATCCTGGACTGGACAGTGAACTGAGACTAACCTAAGACATCAACTAAGTGAAACATGTGGATAGTGACTCATGTAACGTGGATTTTTTGCATTTGAAAGAGGCGACGGGTAAAAGGACGAAGCGGGGATCGTCCACCCGAAGGTAGACATAAGTCCATATACGCCACTTATTTTTTTAAAATTGCATTTTATCCATACTATTGGGAATGTGGGATATTTGCACCAGTTTTGTTACGCAGTCCCAATAGTGCAGCCCATGGCCTTTGCATTTGGTAGCTGAAACAGTGTTCGACGACGGTGTGATCCCCAATTGTAGCTAAAATATTTTGACGTTACCAGCCACAACCAAGCGTAAGAAAACACAAGAAATATGGAAAGTTATAGATGTCGAATGTGAAGGTGATTTCTTCCTCTGGAGATGATTTGCAGGTGATATTTGTGAAGGCTCCTAGATTGCAACACTGTCCAGCATCGACTTTATGTGTGAACATCAAGGCAATCTAAGGATTTTTAATAGTTCTTTGTGTTAAATCCACTATAATAGATTTGTGGAACCAGGGATAAAGCTACCATTTTTCTAATATTGTGTTCCCTACCTATTGCGCCAACAGTCGGGAGTGAAAGACCCATCTATAGCAGTCAAATTGTAGTCAATAACAACGACATTGCAGATTTGAAATTCTTGTAGGATCAAACATGTGGTATATTCTCCCAGTGCTGGTGGAGGACTTCTACATCCAATAAGATCACAAACAGACGTCAATCTAGCAGAGACAGGTTTTTTTTTTTGCAAACAGATCTGGTTATTTGCAGCCAATGATCACTTAGGCATTACTCCCTGATTATGGTTTCATCGTGAAGTTAACACACCAATACGAGCAAGGAGGCGGTAATTGAATGGTGTGATGAACAATTAAAATTGAGTCAAAGAACTTGCACAGGAATTCTGAAGATAATTTGTGGGTAAAGGCATTTTTTTAAGAAATTCTAGTGGCACCGCAGGCGGTAGTGCCCCCCAGTAGAGGAGATAGAGCATCGCCGAAAGCATGGCTAGTCACCCACAGAAGTAATCATGCCACCCGACATATGCAGCGCCACCTAAGGTTGATATTAAGGAGAGGTGATCTCTCTACACTCCTGGATCAGCCCGCTAGCCCAATTGGTGTTAGGGGCAGCGGTAACACTCCTCACTAGGGAGGTTGGGATTTCAAATCGTATTTGCTAAAAAAGTAAAACATAAGATTATTGCAATTTTTAATTTTTTTTAATTATTATTTAATAATTTAAATTCTTATCTTAAATCAATTTTTTTTTAATAATTGATTTTATAAATCTAATTTTTGAATCATTTTTTAAATAATTGATTAAAATTAAATATTGCAAACCCTAGATATCACTCTATTTTTTTGAGTGAAGGCAACTTTGTACAATATTTTTGGCTAAGTTCCATTTATTTGCACTAAGAGGGGCACCATTCAATAATTGCCTAAAGATGCAACACTTTTAACACAAGGGGAATTTTTTTTGCATTCAAAGGAAAAGTTGTTAGAAATTACCTAAAGGGGACAAATTTGTCATCCTTGGTACACACCATCGTCAACTTTTTTAGGCTTCATAAATAGCAATTTTTTGTTTGAAGTCCTTATTGAAAAGGGGGGGATTTTTTGGTGAGTTTTTGATATTTTCCTCAGAGGAAATCCTTGTAAAAGTCTTCAAGGCTTTATAGTTGCAATTTTTTGCACTAAAGTGGGGGATAAATTTTTTCTCTCCACCATCTCCTATCTTGCACACAAGGGAGATATAATTTTGCAAAACCAAGGGGGGAAGACTTATAAGGGTGCATTTTCGGTAGTGATCGACACCTTAGTCAGATTATTTTTGCAAAATTCATTGTAAAAGGTGCATTTTCAGCAGAGACCGACACCTTAAAAATGGGCAAATCAAAGAAAAATAAAGCCCCTAAAAAAAATGATGTTGAAAAATCTGTTAAAGGTCCTTACTTTCCACTAGATATGGAAGGAATGGATTTTTATGAGGATGAAAATTATTCTACTCTACGTAGTGGTGTAAAATCCATTCTCAAATATTTTGAAGACCTTCAGAAGAATGGTTTTCAAATCCCTATAGGTGTCATAATGGCAGTCTACATAGGATTGATTTCTCTCGATATTGCCCAACGTAAAGTATATAGGGACTTTAGTGAGGAAACAAAGGTCAAAACCCTAATGGTCAATGCTTGTTGTGACATATGTGACCTTGAGCCCATGATGGCCAATGCTTGTTGTGATACAGGTGACCTCATGCCTATGATGGCAGATATCAGTTGTAGCACATGTGATCTCATCATAGTAGCATATTTTACTTGTGACACTAGTGACTTAAAAACTTATCCTCCTATAAATAAACTCCATAGTCTCATCAATAATGAAAAATGTCATATTGTTAAAAGCATTGATGAAGATGATGAAATTGGGTGTTTTGAAAAACACACCAAAGGATTTGGATCCAAAATGATGAAGAAAATGGGATTCAATGGTGAGAGATTAGGTAAATAGGAACAAGGCATTAAAACTCCTATAATGCTAAATATCAGGGCAAAGAATGAAGGCCTTGGCTATACTATACATGCAAGTACCCATAATTCCATGTTTGTAAAACCTAAATCTCCTCCATCTCCTAAAAATCATTATTGCAGTCATTGTGGAAAGGTAGGACATGTTGCAGCTCAGTGTTGGAGATTACATCCTTGTGATTCTTGTGGATGTACGAATCACTCTTCTTCAAGTTGTTGGTACAAAGTGAAAATGGCCAACAAGGTTCATATTGATTGTGGATGGACAGATCTCACACAATGGACCATGATGAAATAAATGTTGTATGGCTTCTATCGAAAAGGTAAAACCTATGGTAGACCCCGAGGTAAATCCAGTGATAGACCTAGTGGTAGTTCCAGAGATAATGACCTAGAGACAGACCTAAATACAGACCAAAAGATAAATTTCCAAAGGTAGATCTATAGGTAGATCTAGAGGTAATGATCCAGAGGTAGATTTATAGGCAGATCCTGAGATAGATCCAGAGGTACAATTCCAAAGGTATTATTATAGCTAGAGCTAGAGCCATGAGCTTGAGCCTGAGCCGAAGACAAAGCATGATCCACCATTCTTTCATTTATCTTATTCTTCTTCACTGTATTGGGGCAATTATATACTTTACCCAAATATTGTTGTATGGAGGGATGATAGTGTAGCTAGTAGTTATATTATTACCCAAATAATGTACTAAGGGGGGATGTTAGCATATCTCTATTGTTATTACATTATTAGGTTAGTTGTTAGTATAGTTATAATTGCTACTATTTAGCACCTAGGTAGTTCTGTAACCTACGGGCTATTCTAAGGTCTATGTTGTATTATTTAATTAGTGTTGATTAATGAAATCCTATTCTATTTTTCTACAGTTGTAAATGTGTGAGAAATTTTAAGTGCATCTTGTTGATGGATGATTTGATTTGATTGAGAAATATTTGAGTTAGGTTTTGAGACCCACATTATGCTTTTTGTTTGAAGAAGTTTGAAAATACTTGTTTAGGGTTTGTGAGCAAGTTGTGTTTCATTGATTGGATGATTGAGTGAAATTCTTGAGCATTGGATTTGAATGATATTAAAAGTGAATGTGCAAACATTAGAAACTAGATTTGTGAAAGCAATAGACTAAATGATTGAGTAGAACATATTGAGCTTTTGATAGATCACATCATTCTCTATATGTTCCAAAGGTTAAACGAATTCTGAATAGAATATGTCTAAACTATTTCAAGTTAAAGGAATTACCTTGAATATTAGACAAAGTATTTGATAGCATTGTGTGTGATATTTGAGATTGATTGATCATGTTTTGTGAGTTGTTTTGAGCTTGTATTGAGAGCATATTGAGCAAGTTCTTGAGAGAATTTATAGGCATATTTGAGGTAAGTCTTGGTGAAGACTTGAGAGCAGATTGAGCAAGTTCTTGAGAGGACTTGAAGGTATATTTGAGGTAAGTCTTAGTGAAGACTTGTAGGCAGATTTGAGGTAAGTCTTGGTGAAGACTTGTAGGCAGATTTGAGGTAAGTCTTGTTGAATACTTGTAGGTAGATTTGAAGACTTGATATAGCATTAAGAGCAGGTTTGATTTGTTCAAGCTTTGTGTTAAGGATTTGGAAATATCTGAGTAGAGTTAATTGGTTATTTTATCAAGCTTTGTGTTAAGGCTTGAGGATATATTTGAGGACAAATTTTGGTGCAGATTTGAGAGCAAATTTATGCTAAACCTGAGACAAAGTTAGAGAAGATTTGTACTAGATCGAGGATAGTGTTTAGTGAATATTTGAGATAGAGATTGAGCAGAGTTGAGAATAATATTTGGAGGTGACAGAGCAGAGGACAATAGTCTCCAATGGATAGAGATCCATTAGCCAGGGTAGTGAGGATAGAGGTCTTCTAAGTGAGGACAAAGGTCTTCTATGGAGAGATAACCACAAGCCAATGCATTGGGGGTAGAAGTCTTCTATAATAGCACCATCCAGAGTAGAGGAGAAATAGTTCTCCTATGGATAAAGTTCCACGAACTAGAGCAAGGAGAAAGAGTGCTCTTATGGAGTGTGATCCACGAACCAATTGGTAAGATAGAGTTCTTCTGTGGAGAGAGATCCATAAACCAGCTAAGGAGATAGAGGTCTCCTAGATCTAGTTCTATGAACCAGAGAAAAAAGGAAAGAATTCTCCTGTGGAGAGAGATCCACAAATAAGAGAATTAGGGTATTGGTGTCTCTTTTGGATAGAGGTACATAAATATTTTAATAGGGAAGTGATTTCCAAGAGATTTTTTGAGAAAATTTTAGTGAAATATTTTCTCCATGGAGTAGCCCACATTGGGTGAACCATGTTAAATTGGTGTCTCTATTGTATGTGATGATTTGTGCATTGGTTTGATTACTGATGTTGATATTTCCATTGATTATATTGGATAATATTGGGAAAGAAAAGTAAAAGTTGATCTTATACTGTTCACCCCCCTCTTAGTATAAGATTGTGTTCTTCACAATTAAAATAGTCAATAGCTTTGATAAAATTGACTTTCATAATTTTTGGAAGTTCCTCTTTAACTAGAATAGCAACTTTAAGGTGCATCTTTCTTAACTTTTATTTTACCAGCTTAGCATCAGGCTTGAATACTAAGTGGTGAACTACTAGTGATGGATCAAACCTAGGCATGTCTATGTAGGACCATGCAAAGATATCATAGTATTCAGTTAAGAACTTCATATACTCTTCTTTTTCCTCTAAATTTAGAATCTTTCGTAACTTTATCATCCTTGGATTGTCATTTGACCCTATTTTTATGTTTATGGTCTCTTCTATTATGAGGTTGGATTCATCTTCATAATGTAGAGTGGGTATGACCCCGAGAATTTAAAGCTTATCGGAATATAAATTCCATTGCTCAATATTAACTTATTATAAGGGATGTATGTCTAAATAAATAGATCCTTAAATAGGAATATCATCATAAGGAGAGACATTATTATCATTATTCCTAAGAGGAGAGTGAGGTAAAATTTTTACCTCAACATCATTTATGTTTAATGTTGATACAATATCTACTATTGATTGAGATGTCATACCATTGTCTTCTTGCGATGAAGCTAACCTATGCTTGTTGTTGAGGCTATCATTCGATTCTTACCTGATCTCCTCAATAGGCTCACTACTTAGGTGTGAATTTGTATGTATTATGAAAATAGATTATGTAACAACCCTGAAAAACAAGAAACACACAAAAAATAAAATAATTTTTATTTTGACTAAGGAGAGGGATTCATAAACCCCTAAACAACCTTAGGTTAACTTAATGTTTAAAAAATCCCCTAAGTTCCTCAAAGAGCTACATATCATAATATTTCCTCATGCAAGTCCATCTACGTAGGCATATCGTATGTCATGCAAATAAGTCTATCAATCTCATCAATCTCAATGAGCTAGACTTATCACCTTTAGTCAATTGAAGGTATACACACATCTCCATACTCTACATAAGTCAATCTGTGTAGGTATGCTACGTGTATTGCGAGTTAAGTTATCAATCTCATTTTTTGACAAGCTATCTTAACTCATATGTAGTCTTTCCACAAACCTAGTTACCATTCTCCCTAAGGGGTCTTAATCCCTTAGGTCCACTATGTTCACCCTAAGGGGGTCTCAATCCCTTAGGTTATCCTCTAAGTTCACCCTAGAACTTATTACTTATTCTTTTTAATATTATTAAGCAAGGAAAACAAAGATAGATCTAGATACTAAATCTAACAAAGCATAACTCATAGAACAAAAAAATATTAAAAGAGCAATATCTAGGAAGATAAACATGAACTAGAAAGGATTTAAATACAAAACATAAATCAATTAAATAGTAATTTAAAGATACATCTTCCAACATTTAAACAATTATTACATAATAAGTATGGTAAATCCTCCATACTTTTAAAGAATAATATATTACATCAATTTCATCAAGGAAATCTTCCCATAAATCTAGTCTATTTGAGCATAAGTAAATAAAATGTAAGTGGAGAGCAAACTGGTGCATTAGTCCATCTGCCACTTTGGTCCTCCCACTCTTTCCATCGATCATTTGAGGATAGTAGGGGATCAGGGCACTCATGGTTTAGGATAAGCATGCCTTAAATACATCTACTCTTTACCTTAGCCAAATTGCAACTATACAAATGCAATCAAAGTATCTAACCATCTACTGCATAGTTTTTTTTTAATTTACATGGTGGAATCGGTAGCTACCACGAATCCGATCAGGTTGTTCAGCTTTTATGGCTGCCATAGTATTCTGTGTTGTCTACCCCAAAAGCCACCACATAGATCTTTGCATAGTTCGCCCTTATAACCACCATGCCACAATCATTTAAAACTGTTTACGCTAGTAAAAGCACCAGGAAAGGGACAAGCGTTCACCATCTACTGCATAGTTGACATCATAAAATCATCATTTATTTTTTACCTCCACTACCCATGGAGTCTTCAAAAAATACAACTAGTTTCTAGGTTCTACTTTAATTGATTCCTTCCAACCTTTATTTAATTATTTAAATTACCTTACCTTTAATCCATAAAATAAGCTAGGTCTCTTTATTTTCATAAATCAAATCCATATTTCTTCAATTCATAAAATAAACCATTTCTTCATTATATAAATTAAGTCCCATTACTTAATATAAAATAATCTAAATATTTTACTTTCATTAAATGGAGTCTCATTCCTCTAAATAATAAAAATAATACAGAACCATTTTACTTTCATTAAATAGAGTCTCATTCCCCTACTTAATAAAAATAATACAAAACCATTTTACTTTCATTAAATAAATTCCCATTCAAAATTTAATTCATAAGTCATATGTTCCTCTCTATGATTTAACCAAGGATCTTTAATTCTGATTAAAAGATAGAACAAAGCCAAAAGGTTCCTTAAATATCAATAAATACACATGCCAAGAAAGAATGCGTTCACCCCAAAAATAATGAGGAGAAAGCACAAGAAAAACCCCAAAAATGGAGTGGTGATCATAACTTGGAGCTTAAATTACCCTATTGGAATAGGCCAATGTTTGAGGTGAAGGTAAGGGTAAATGAAGACGGTCTACTACTCACAGCAGTCGACCAACAACAAACCCAAGTCGTGGATGACTAGGCCAATGTCTCACACAGGGTAGGTCTTCATATCGATGATGACTAATATCCGTGACGAGCAGTTCCCTATATAGGAAACTTTCTTTTCACCAGGTAATAGGTTAATCAACAACACAAGTGTCAACCTAAGTCCCATGAGGGAGACGAGTATCCCAAATAATGCTCGAGGAAACTTGGACAACACACACACTGCGCTAAACTTAACACAGGAAAAATACTCCAAAGAAAATAGGGTTCCCTAGCCCATATGTCCACACACGACCACCAGAGAGGGACTAAACAATGGGCATAAACTCTATGCGACACAACATGCCAACACGGTTTACCCTAAATAAAAATTTGACACCTACTCTTACCTACATAACTAAACCTAGAAGGGGGTGTGTGGCTATGCTAAATAATGGAGGCGAAGCTTAGAGGAGGCACCAACCCAATCCAGCAATAAAAGAGATGGTCCACAACTAGTTTAAAGGAAAGCCTACACATCCAAGGTAGCAGTAAACAAATCTAAGTTCACACAAGAACTTTTATTTAATCCAAAGCATTTTTTAAAAGAAACAATTAGATTTCCTTGTTTAGGGAGTTTCAAACATGAGGTCCCATAAAACCTACCTGTATATTTTAGCTTTAAATGCGTCCAGCCATGACTTGCTCCCTTGCTACCTTTGTAACCTCCTTCTTTTTTCTTTAGATACATCCAACCGTGACTTTCTCCCTTGATGTCTGTGCAACCTCCCAAAGCCTTCTCCTTCTCTTTCTTTTTATGACCACCCTCTCCTCTACTCTTTCATTTATTTTTTTTCCTTCTTCCCTATGTGATGCAGGAGCATCCAGGGACATCTGATGCAGAGGCATCTAGTTGCGAGAAATCCAGTGCTGAAGAGTCAGCTCAGGAAGAAGAATAAGAAGCAGAGGGCAAGGAGGAAGTTCACAGCAGAAACTGTCATGATTTCGCGACGTCGTAAAATCATGACAGTTTACAGGAGAGAGAAAATGACGCAGAATGGGCCACGATTTTGTGACCGTCGCGAAATCGTGACGTAAAGGCGAAAGTGGAGGTGAAGGTAGAGAACAATAGCGAAATCACGACATCGAAGCGAGGTGGAAGCAGAAGTCAGAGGGGGTAGTGAAATCGCGACGTCGAACGGAGACAGGGGCAAAGGTGGAAATCGATCGCAATGTCGCGACGTCGTGATGTCGCAACAACTAATGGAGACTCAGGCGAGGCGGCAGAACGGTCGCGATATCGCGACGTCGTGATGTCGTGACAATTTTCAATAAAAAGGAGGGAGCGGTAGAACGGTCGTGATATCGCGATGTCGCGATATCACGACATAAATTCGAATTGAACGCATGAAGGCAGAAAGGTCGCGATATCACGACCAAAATGGGCAGAGAGCGCAGGGAGGCTGAAACGTCGCGATATCGCGACATGTCACGATATCACGGCGAAGAGAGAAGAAGGCGCGGGAAGAGAAAGAGATGGCGAGAACCGTGACAGGCGATATTTTTGGGACCATTCAAAGAACGACACGTGGCACAAGGTGCAGTAAAGGCGGACAAGATCAAGAAGCATGGGGAACGAAGAGGATGGACGCAGAGTATCCTGACAGGAAGCGGCGGTGACAGGGGCCGTGCGGAGTGGCGCCATAAATCGGGTTGGTGTCGGTTTATGTGAAGAATGTTTCAGAGGGGGTCATTAATCGGGTTGGTGAACCCATTTTTCGAAGGCTATTTTCAGAGGGTCGGGGCCTCTATAAAAACCCAGTTTAATGTAATGTGCGGGTGGTGGATCGAGGAATGCTCTTAGAACATAGAAGTGAGAAGCGGAAGACCAAGCCGAGCACTGGTCGTTGTAAAGCCTACGGGCTATTTTTTTGCATGTATTTTCCAGATTTATTAATGAAAAAAATAGGGTTTGCGGAAGAGTGTTTTTCGGTCCCCCGTCAGTGGTATCAGAGCCAATGTTCCTGAGTGCGTAAATAGATCGCCGACCATGAGGCAGTTTGCGCCAGGATCTACGGGAGGGTTCTGAGAGAAGAGAGAGAGTTTAGGATTCCTAAGCGTGTTAGCAGATCGTCGGACGTGAGGCAGCTACACCGAAATCAATTGAGCTTTGTGAGTAAAGCTGAGAAAAATGCATCCTCGAAGAAGCCGGGACAACAAGGAAGATATGGTGACAGAAGAAGAATTCATAGCTTTGCAGAAATAGTTGAAGGCCCTGCAAGAAGAGTGGCTCCGAATGAAATTGCGGGAGCAAGAGGAGAAGCGTAAAAGGCGTGCATCAGAAGCTGAAGCTGAAGAAGGCTGCAGAAGAGTACAGCAGTGCCGGGATCTGCCTGGAAGAAGGCAAAATTTTTTCTGGGAAAGAGGAGTTGAAGCAGGCTGCAGAAGTATGCAGTAGTAAAATCTGTCCGGTAGAAGACAGAAGTTTATCTGGCCAAGAGACGGAATTGGAACAGGCTGCAGAGGCAGAGGAATGTCTAGAAGAGTTGCAGGAGGCAGCAACCAGACCTTGTAGAAGTGAAGATCACTTCTCCACTAACCCTAGGTGTCTGATGCAGGAGCATCTAGGGACATCTGATGTAGAGGCATCCAGTTACGAGAAATCCAGTGCTGAAGAGTCAGCTCAAGAAGAAGAAGAAGAAGCAGAAGGCAAGGAGGAAGTTCATAGCAAAAATTGTCATGATTTCGTGACGTCACGAAATCGCGACAGTTTGTAGGAGAGAGAAAATGATGCAGAATGGGCCATGATTTCGCGACACATCGCGATTTCGTGACCGTCACGAAATCGTGACGTAAAGGTGGAAGCGGAGGTGAAGGCAGAGAATGGTAGCGAAATCACGACGTCGCGATTTCGTGACGTCGCGATTTTGCGATGTTGCAAAATCGTGACGTCGAAGCAAGGTGGAAGCAGAAGTCAGAGGGGGTAGCAAAATCGTGACGTCAAATGGAGACAGGGGCAAAGGTGGAAATCGGTCGCGATATCGCGACGTCATGATGTCGCAACAACTAATGGAGACTCAGGCGAGGCGTCAGAACGGTCGCGATATCGCGACCGTTGCGATATCGTGACGTCACGATGTCGCGACAATTTTCAATGCAAAGGAGGGAGCGACAGAACGGTCGCGATATCGTGACATAAATTCAAATTGAACGCATGAAGGCAGAAAGGTCGCGATATCGTGACATATCGCGACCAAAATGGGCAGAGAGCGCAGGGAGGCTGAAACGTCGCGATATCGCGACATGTCACGATATCGCGACGGAGAGAGAAGAAGGCGAGGAAGAGAAAGAGATGGCGGGAACCGTGATAGGCGGTATTTTTGGGACCATTCAAAGAACGACACGTGGCACAAGGTGCAGTAAAGGCGGACAAGATCAAGAAGCGCGGGGAACGAAGAGGATGGACGCGCAGAGTATCCTGACAGGAAGCGGCGGTGACAGGGGCCGTGCGGAGTGGCGCCATAAATCGGGTTGGTGCCGATTTATGTGAAGAATGTTTCAGAGGGGGTCATTAATCGGGTTGGTGAACCCATTTTTCGAAGGCTGTTTTCAGAGGGTCGGGGCCTCTATAAAAACCCAGTTTAATGTAATGTGTGGGTGGTGGATCGAGGAACGCTCTTAGAACGTAGAAGTGAGAAGCGGAAGACCAAGCCGAGCGCTGGTCGTTGTAAAGCCTGCGGGCTATTTTTTTGCATGTATTTTCCAGATTTATTAATGAAAAAAATAGGGTTTGCGGAAGAGTGTTTTTCGGTCCCCCGTCACTATGTCTCTCTCTCTCTATCTCTTTACTATGGCGTGTACCTTATCCTCCTCCTCGACTGCCACGCTCACCCTCCGCCATCAATTCTCGTCTACTCTGGATGACATCTAATCGTTTACCCCATCCTCTACTCAAGATGTCATAAATAGAGCTCCTATTTTGTCAAAGTTGGTAAGAGCTCCCATATCCAAACGCGCATCTCACTGCGTTTGAACTTATGGCAAATTCTCTAAATCTTAATATTTTAAAACTTAAATACTTTAGGGGGATTTTGAGATAGGATTCCATTGTTATCACTTTTAAACAATAAATTCATCACTTATAATTGAAGTTCCATTACCATTAAAATAAATCAAATTTTATCTTGGAATGATATCTCCTTCATTATTAAAATGGAGTGAACACTATTTTAAAATGAAATTTCCTTCATAATTTAAAATTAAAAAAAAAACATTATTTTGAAATGAAATTTCCTTCATCATTCAAAATAAAACAAACATTATTTTAAAATGAAATTTTCTTTATCTTTCAAAATAAAACATTTACTAATTTTTAAATGAAACCTATTATCATTTAAAATAAAGCATTCATTAATTTTAAATGAAACCTATTATCATTTAAAATAAATCATTCATGAATTTTAAATGAAACCTATTATCATTTAAAATAAAGCATTCATTAATTTTAAATTAAACCTATATCATTTAAATAAAGTATTCATTAATTTTAATTAAACCTATTATCATTTAAAATAACAACCGACTCTCTCTCTCTCTGTATATATATATATATATACTTTTTAAAATGTAATAAGGAAATTCGTTTATCACATACTAGCATCATACTATTTGTCCGAGCAACACAAGGAGTTATGAAGACAACCAACTCATCCATTCTCTCCAAACCATTGAGGCAAATAGTGATGAAGTAAAATACAATCAAACATATGCAACAAAAAAATAGGGACTTTTTTCATCAATTTAATCACTTGTCTCATCCCAAGAATTTATGATAGCTACTAGGCTACCAACTTGAGGCTAGGCGGCTAGCTATTGATTATTATCCCTAACCAATAATGCATACCTATATGAAGGTATCTATCCATATTTCCCTAAATATGCCTTTTCATCACTTTGTCAACCTCAAGTACCCTCGCCTTTAGTGGATGACTCAACTTCTTCCACCCATGAGCATACCTGATCCTACACATTGGTAATTTGTTAGCAGTATCATGTTCTTCAATATCAACTAAGATCGCATAGCTGCTTAATTACACAAAACCAAGTATTAAAGCACTATCAAATTACTATATTGTCTTTCCATGTCACAAAGTCCATCAGGGAGGGTCATGATAGATTATAAAAGAAGAAAGGAAGAGGTTCATTTTCCTCATCTTTATCCCAGTCTGGACCTGTTGTCAAAGTTGCTTCTATTTGTGGTTCAGATGAGAAAAGACACACATCTTCATCATCACTTTTTGAAGAAGAGGAAAATATTATTTTGTTATGGTTGGGAAAGTATCCCAACCCACAATATTTGGACCATGTTTTGGTTTGTAAAGGTTCTTTAATACCTTGTTTATGAAGTCCTAGGCCCTTTCCCTTGTAGCAAAAATTATAAAGGATTTTCTTCGGGATAGGATAAAGGTTGGAAAGAAAACATGAGATATATATCTACTCTATTGGTCATGGATTAGTTTTATGTATTCTCTCTACATTTGTTGTCCCTACAAATACAAAGGTGCAAGTTTCTATTTGCACAATTGTTCCTTAGTTGGAAGGTAATCCAAAAGCTTGAGGCGATAGGAGTAGCCTAACCAAGTCTAAGGCTAATAACTCATGGTATTGATCATTAATATTTATGTTGTGGATATCCTCCACCTTTTCTTTACCTTTGTAATGGATTGAAAACTGGTTCCTTCTTCTTCATGGATGTTTATTTCTTTAAGGGAGTTAAACCTTAAAGTATTGTCTATGAAGGGACACAAAGCATTCAATGAAGGACAAAATCAAGCTTTTCCAATTTTTGACTAGATATTTTGGCAATAAGCAAAAGGATCAAGGTTGGCTATTGTGCTATACAACTTATCCTAATATTCAAACTTGACTTAGTAATGGTAAGTTGAGGGAAAAACCTACATCAAATGGATCCAAGATCACTCCAAAAGAATATTATAGTTCAACTCATAGGGAAACATATAAAATAGTGTTTAAAATGTGATGCCCTACTTTTACTGATAGAACTATGGTTTTGGAAGCTTCCCATTCTTCGTTGTCATATGCATTTATGATAATGTCTTAATTTTATAAATATTTTTTGTTGAATTCTATCCTATAAATAAAGCTAAGGCTACGAGATATGATTTATGAACCATTGTCGATGAGAACCCTTTTGATGAGTTGTTCACCAATATTACAAGTGATATACAAGGGTATCTCTCCAAGCATAGAAGCAAGTGGAATGTAATACTTAAAGAAGTATATAGTCACATGGTTCATGCTAAGTGACCCCACAACATTAGCCAAATAATAAAAACTGACGTTTTCAAGCACTAATTATTTTCTTATAAGCTGGAACAATTTTTCTTTGACTTGAATAACAACTTGACTATGGATATTTTAGCTAGTGTGTCTTCTAATTGTTGCTAAAGGTTAAAAGATTTTTTTTTCCTTGAGATTTTAGAATCAAAGGTGGTTCTTTAGGGGTAGTGGCACATCTAGGCCACAAAACTAGGGGAGGTTTATGAGGCGGTTTAGAGATTTGATCCTTCTCTTTAGCATGTTGTCTAATCACAGTGCTAACATAAATCATCTCTACCATATTCTAATCCAGTGGAGGGATATTCATATATTACCCTTTATTGATGGAATTATATCCATGTTTAGGTAGGGAGTCTTGGAATATCCTCAAATCTTGATTGGAAGATGTTGCTTGTTCAAGACAACCATTAGACGACCTTCATCAATGAGGTCTTGTACCACATTTTTAAGAGTGATACATTTGTTTGTGTTGTGACTATTAGTGCAATGGAAAGTACATTGTTGGTTGGCCTTGAACCAATAAATGTTTTCCCTTTTGGGATCATGTTACTTTATAGGGGTAGCTCTATCATCTTAGCATCCAATTGTGTCAACATAAAGGATAGAAATTAGTTTAATCTAGTAAATGTTTTGAAAAGTTTTTCCTGAATTTTAGTTAAGATTAACTTATTTAATGCTACAACAATACTAGTATTACCTATTTTAGGATTAGTGTTGCAACAAGAGTCAATTATATCATCACCCACAACATGTTTGTTTTTGTATTGTCCTTTAGTTTTATAAGAAGATGGTTTCTCATATTCTTTCTTAATATTTAGTTTCCCTCTATGTTGAAGAGGATCTTCCATTTATTTTGTGAGATCAATTATATCATCAAATGATACGATATGATTCATCTCTAAAAGATATGGTAAATGTTCTTGTAAATTATGTATGAATATACACAATAGTTCCCTAGGTGATGGAACAAAGGGTAGTTTCTAACTAATGCTCTCTATTGAGGCAAGAAATAATTGAGGGATTTATTTTTCCTTTGTTTTAGCTGATATAGGTCATCAATTGTATAATCTTTTGCAATATAAGCAACAAAATGTTAAATGAAAATTTCAGCCACATCAAAAAAAATCTTGACTAAGTGGTGAGGTAATTGATAAAACCATTCTAAGGCCTCACCACCAATACTTGTGGGAAATATCTTCAATAACAACATCTCATCATATTTGATGTCGTGGCATGTCACTCTAAAAATTTGAAGGTGCTCTACAGGATCATCTTCTCCTTTATATAACCAAAACTTTGGCAACACAAAGCTCGGAGGATAAGGTCTATTTGTTAAATTAGAGTTGATAGGTTCATTGTAGCAATAATTGTAAGAATACTTTTTAGGTACACCTCATTGAGTAGAAGCTAATTTTTGTTTGAACATAGTATTTTAATTTTTGCCAATCGTTCTATCCTAGCATTGATATCCCATAATCTAGGATAAGGCATTGAGGGTACTATAGGTTGATACTGAGGGTTGACTAAACGTTAATACCAAGCACTTGGATGAGGTGATCCAAAAGGCATCACCATTTTATTAATTCTAGGATTACCTTGGAAAGGTATGTTAACCAACATAGATATGTCATAGAATGGATTGGGAGTGACCACATTTGAAGCATGAGGAATATTAGGAAGGGCATCCACATGTTGAACTTATGGATAACTTATCTGTTGAGAGAGAGGAGGGTTTATACTAAGTGTATCTATGTTGTGAGGTATAGATCCCAAATTCCTCAAGGAGGATGGGATACTTGGATACCTCCCTCCAAAATTTGTGGTGATAGTTGAGTCTCATTGTTGAGCACACATGGGGTTTGATCTAAGAGTGGTGTGAGAGTTCTAAAAGGGTTTTTTTTGTAGTATAATGAAGTATTTATTCTATCATAAATATGGATTCCATGGTTTTTTATTTCCTCAGAGGAAAGCAATAAGATGATCCATGTATTTAAAAACTACCTCTCTGTGTTCATTGTGAATAGGAGAAGGAGTTTTGAAAAGAGGAGCTTCCTCTTCTTCCTCATAGACTGGGTTTTCAATCAAGGGTTACTTCTTTGAAAGTTCAAATGAAGCATTCTAATTTTACATCATTTGTTGTGCAATATTCTAAGTGATATAGGGGGGTTCAGACATGGCAAAAGGAGGAGTTCAATTTATTAAGTTTTTTTTTAAGAGTTCTTATAGCAAAGAAGAAAAAAATGTTTGATATCTTTGTCACCTTAAAAAAGCAGGCCTCCTTATGACTCCTACTAGCCCCCCATAATATACTAGCCAAGGGATATAACCCCCAAGGTTCATATGTTAAGTTACTCAAGGGGTCATTAACCTTCTCCCAATAGGATTAACAATTGATTATGATCTTGGTATCTTGATTTCATCTAATTTATCTAAGCAAACAAGTTAAATGGTATTTTTTTAATGAGATTTAATTTATCTTGATTAAGGATAAGGTACTAAGTTAAAGGTTTTTGGATAGGTACTCGTGTGATGTATTCACATTTGGTTCAACAAAAATGTGGGATGCCAAAAACGGCACACAGGGGTATTAGCCCCAAATGTATTCCTTCAAGAGTCATCCACACTCAAGTAGAGAGCATTATTGCTAATCCATCATTTTGGGAGACCACTTTTATATGTAGTGTTTATCTTGAGTGGATAAATTTAGGTTCAACAAGGGTTTATAGATTCCCTAATCTAGTTCGATGTATTAAATTCAATAGGCACCTAGGTTATAATCTATCCTAGGAACTAATGCATAAGATATTGATGCAATGCACTTGTGAGAATAGAGATGCACAATACAATGTTATATTATATGTGATTTAGCTTTTTGATAAATTTTATCTATGCCATGAAAATGAATTTTTCTTTTCACTTTTCTTTTGAAGATAAAGGTGCAAGGAAGATGCAAGCAAACAAATTATCCTTATGTATATTCTACATGTAATTTTTAGTTTGCTTAAGAAAATAAAACAAGGTATTTTATACCAAGGTTCTTTTAGTTTTTCCTTCTTATATGTGTATCAAAGAGTTGAATAACAAGCAAACAATAAGCAAATAGCTTATACTAAGAATTGACAGGTAGAGGATAAAGAGATACCTACTTCTTCTAATGTTTAAAGTGAATACACATTGTGGATGTGAATCCATTTCCTACATAAATACATGGCCTAGAAATTTTGTAGCTAACAGATTCATAAAAACCTACAAAAGAGAAAAACAAAAAGAGGATTATGATTTGGAGGCTTGCCAAATAGCAAGAAGTCTAAAACTTCATGATTGGCATAGTTAGGCCCCCTGTTTATAGAAAAATGTGAGATAGTCTGCCTTAGATATGAATGTTAAATAATCTGTGATGAATACACTAGTTAGAAGTGCTATAGCTAGAAGATTTGTTAATATTGAAAATAAACGTAACAAGTATATAGATTGAAAAATGAAGATTAAATGTATTGTTAAGACTGTGCACAAAGATGGATTTGACTGGCCTAGATGCTAGGATGACTAGAAATCTAAGGCTTCTCAAATATATGATAAATACATTGGTTGTATTAGTCACAGCTGGTGTATTCACTCTCATGGCTAGAAATAGATAAATAATATTAATCTTACAAAATTATAATACAACTATCCTATTTGAATAAACTGCCTAAACTAAGTATAGTCGGTAGATTTGTTCAATCCATGAGCAAAACAAAATTTCCAATTACGGTGAGATTGTGAAAACCTTTTGCACATGTAGTAGGGATTCCTAATGACCTTTCTTTGTCCTATAGACCTTCTAGGATGCCTATAAAATCAAAAAATAAGAATTTCTAACAAAACAATGACAATTAGACCTAAATATAGAGAATATAAAGATGCATGCTACAAATTTAGATCTTGAATATATTAATAGCAATTAAAACTAAATCATAATATGAGTATCACTAGGATTTGAGTGCAAAATATCTCCTTTCCTTCCTTCAAGGTCAAATCATTTGATGATCCCATAAGAGAATTTCAGCAATATTTTGTTATGCTTGAATGATTTTCAATTTTAGCAGAGTTTTGTTATAAAATAATATCCTTTTCAAATGCTAGTACTAGCATGTAGACTAGTCTAGCTAGTGGTAAGGCTAATTAACTATTGATTGCAGCTTGCAATCAGCTACCTCATGATCTAATTTTATTCTAGGCAAGTGGGGATGATGGAAGGAAATCCATCACTTTCCCTCATTATTTGTCAATCACCTATAACTATAGAAATGCAAATAGGCAATATTTGTGCCCTAGCAGGCTATTGTAGGCATAATTTAGGCTTTCATTTTTTAGAATCTAATATGCCACCTTAGTTAGTACTCCTTTAGAGTATTCAAAACTCGACAAATTCATGAATATGACCATTAGAGGCCAAATTCGATGGAGGGTAGGGGATTTTGAACCAGTTACGAATATGCTATCTTGAAATCATATTTGACTTATGGTTAATTTGCTTTGAGGTGGCAGATCTACCACTATTGGTTTTTGCCTACAAATTCTGAGGTTGAGTCGATTGTTATGGGTAATTTGCTCCTTTTTTGGGTTTGCATCAAATATTGATGTAAAAGAGGTGGTCCAATTTTTGGTATCTACAATATTCATAAATAATTAGTAATGATGTTAAGCTATTTGATTGTACCATATTAAAAAGGAAACATTTCAAGTTAGCTACCATTGAAGTTAATTAACCTTCACTCCTTTGCAACAAGTTTGAAGGGTAATATTAAAAAGTAAAATTCAATAAACATGAAATTATTTGATACAAAAGTGATATCACTTTACCTTATTAGATTAGGGAAATTTGAACATAAATCACAATTGTTCTTAATCAACATGTAGGACTAACGTGAATGTTTTTCACATTGTTCAAATAATAAATATCTCAATGCTAATTAGATATGTTTCCTATCTTGTGATTATAATTATGTTCTTTTTCATTAGAAATAATGGTATATACTCTTCATAGACATTAGTATATAGTATGCTCAAATAATTTGGTTTTGGTGAAAACATTGTTTAAATGTATTATCATATTGAAGAAGCCTATTTTCTTTAATGTGTTCATTGTATGAATATTTGCTACTTGATGTTTAGTTGTGGCCCAATTAATTCCATTCTAAGAAATTTAGGATTTCATCTAGTAGAAATTTCTATAAGAATCGGTAAAATGTTATGAACACAACTTCTAGATAATTGATAATAAAAATAAATATAGCACTCATTCAAGGAAGAATATGAAAAGTATGATGAGGTGTATAGATACTATTCATATGTGGTTAGTCTTCAAGGTGACAACAAACTTTGTATTGTAATTATTGTATTTGCCTTAAGGGATGATGTTCACCTTGTAAGTGAACTATATAGTCTCATAATAAACCAATAATATATCGGTTTAGCACTTACTATAATATGTGTAAATCTAATTAAAGGAGTATTTATCTTCACCCCTAGCAGTCTATTATATTAGTGTATGACCATTTCTTTATTACTAGTGATGGGTGTCCATAGGCACCCACCATATGTTTTCATATTCATCCAAATTTCAATCTATGTCACTATCTCTATTCCTCTTACCCTAAGATCGAAAGTAATGTGTTGACCCCATTTGTTCCTAAATATGTTATATAACCCAACATGCTATTAGATTTAAGCCTTACCATAAAATCTAAGTGGTATCAGTGTTGGATTTTATAGTACTTTATTGAAATGAACAAAAGCAACACATCAACTTAAATCATAAAGCAAAAGATGAGAAAGTGGAAGGAGAGACTTACTAAAACACAAAATATGTAAGGATACCCTTAGACACCCATCCAAATGATTAATATAAGATTATATTGATACAATGAATCATGTGGTTGAAGGGTATATCAAATCCTTAATAATAATTACAAGTTAATAAACCCTTGCTCATAAAACATTAGACATAGAAGGTTGGTAAAGGTTAATTTTGACAAGGTTAAACCATGGGCCCATAGGCTAATCACATTAAATAATAATAAGTGTTTTGCATAATGATTGCTCGTAGACTCAAACATAACTATATTGTACAATGTTAGTTTTTACCAATAAATTCAAATTACACAACTTTTAACACCCCCTCCAAAATATGAATTGAAGGGCTAAGCAAAAAAGACATTAATGATATAACATCTTCCCTTCTTAATAGAAGATCTAATGGACCAATTCACTTTGATCGTTTAAATCTTCCCTATTATTTGGAATATTACCTCCTATATTCCTACACTCAACCTCAATTGTTTATAATCTTACCAAGCAATTACTTGTTGGAGGTCCTTCTTGGTTATAGTATCCACAAGTGGCCTTGAACTTTTTTTAAGAATTAAACTTTCCCTTAGGATTTTGAGTATTATCTTATACTGATTTGAAATCCTTTACATGATCCTATACCTGAGAAGGAACACCACAACTCCTCGTTTCAACCTAAAAGTGAATAAGAAAAAAAAAACATTGAATATTACAAGAACATGTTTCTTCACATATAAAGAGGAAACATAAAAAAAGAAAACATTTAGAATCACCAATAAATCATTGGAATTCTTCTTTTTGGGGCTCAATAACAACACAATTTGTGTACTATTTTCCCCTCATCTTCAAACACCCCTTCCTTTGCTTGAATTGTCTTCCAATAGTTTATCTATTAAATGATTATCGACTAACCATTTACTCTCATCTATTTTCCAAACAAATAATTATAATCCGTAATATTAAGACTATCATAGCCTATACAAACTAAAAGGATTGTCTCCCCTTTTTATGTGACAACCACATCATTACATGGTACACCTAAATCGACACCAAGAATTCAATTCCCACTGCTTTGAACTGGTTGTGTAGATTCCCTTCCTTAGTGTCCCTATATTTACTTAGCATGTAACTTTTTTAAGTCTATATTGAGAGGAAAATTTAATCCTTTCCAAGATAATTAATAAATTTAAATAAATGATCTCACAAAATATTGTCTTCATTAGTCCCCCAAAGCCAAGAGTTAAATAACATAATGTATTCCTAGATTAGTAACCTTAGTACATCCAATGGAGTTGTTTATGATTAAATAGTGAGCTTAGAGAATGCCTTCTCAAAGTACTACCAATTGGACTTATCATTTGTTGCCTTTATCTCTTGGCTACTACTCAAAGTTGCACAATTTCCATTATTTTCCATATTGACTAATGTAGGATGCATACAACCATATTGACTAGTGTCTCCTTGGATGGTAAGCAATCCCACAACCCAAGTGATGATGTTAGATGGCCAGCCTTGTAAATGAGGTCGTGCTTTATATTACTCATTCTCTTTGATCACAATGTGCATTTAAAAATGAAACACCATGATTTGTTTCTTCTACTATCATTCATAGGATGTCACTACACATTACATTTGAAACCCATTATCCAATTCCTCACCTTTTACCAAAGTACAGGTCATGTTGCCTTTGGACTCCCTTGGCTATTCATCCCTCGTCACCTCCTAAGACTACATGGGAAGTTAATGTATAAGATGATCTCTATAACATTGAATAGAAAGCACTGGTGCATAAGTAGCAAAGAGTCTTAAGTAATTATTGCATAGGTTAATATCACAAAGTTTATCCAAAATAGATGACCTTTTAGCTAGTTTTTTTAGTTGAAGGCTTTTATAATGGTGATTGTAGCCTTAAATTCACTTTAAAGTCAAAAAAAATGTTTAATAAGAAAGTCCAAAACCTTATGAAACAACTATCTATAAAATGTAATTATTTAAACATGAATATAATTTAAATTCTCACATTGTAATAAACACTTCAATGATAATAATAATATAAAAATAAATGCAAGAGGAGAATGAATAATTAGAAATAATAGATGAGATATTTTGTCTGATTAGGCTTTGATTAGGCTTTCAAAAGTGGATTTAAGACAAATATTGAAGCTAAAGCTTGGGCGACTTTAGAAGGGTCAAACAAATGAAATGGAACAAAGTGTGGATGGAAGGTGATCTCTCATAGTAATAAATGCAAATTTGAGGAAAGCAAAGGCTCCATGGAACATACAAGAAATAATTGTGGAAATTCAAGATCTTGCTAAAGAGTTTGAAGAAATCAAGTTTACACATATATTTAAGGGAAGGAAATAAATGTGCAAATAGGCTAGCCAATAGAGGGGTTTTGATTGAGGATCATGAAGATAAATTCTCCTTTCCATGGTTAGAGGAAGTAGTAAATTTAGCTGAAGTTGACAAGAAAATATTGACTGCCTGAATCAAATAATGATTAAAATTTACTTTAATGTTTTCCATTAGTAAAATCCGTTTTATTTTATAACAATAATATGTTTTCATATAAACGATTTATTACAATTTTTGTGGTTGCACTTGTATTTCAAAAAGGAAACTAACTATTCAAATTTAGAAAAGCAGACTATGATAGCGTGATGTTTAAGAAAAATGTCAAGAAGGATGTTGAATTTTGAAATATTTATATTCATACAAAATTTGAAAAGATCCAAAAAATAAAACTAAAAAATTCAAACATTTTATATAAAATGGTGTAGTTTTCTAGCTATAGCATCTCAAACGAGATGAGAAGTGTATTAATGTATAAACTCTCAAACTCTTAAAAAAAAAAAAAAAAATCAAAAGTAAAAAACTCAAATACAACTTTTTATAAACCAACCAAAAAATATATATATAAAAATAAATAAGATACATATTACCAAAATAATATAATTATTATGCAATATAAACAAAATCATTTCAACTAAATATAATTGACTAACAATAATCTTCAGAGTATATGTGTTTTCCTCTCTATTATATATGAATTACCCTAAATAGTATCACATAAATATTGTGAAATAAAAGAACAATAAAACCGAAAGCGAGAAAGCGACTATGTAATTCAATGATGTAAAATAATAAGATAGTAAAAGTTCAAAGCAACACATATTGACTTTAAATGATATAATATCTTAAAATAATATGGTAATGAACTTGCATAGTTTTTAAAACGAAACCATTTTTATTATTAATTTAATATTTTATATAAAAATAAATAAAATAATTATAATTTTAATGTTTTTTTAAGGTTTAAAGAAAATAGTGGAAGATTTAAATTTAAGTTTTCTTCAATAAAAAGATTAAATTTATACATTTGATAACCATATACATTACTTTAAACATATTTTTTAGGCTTTTTAAGATTAAATTTAATATCCTCTTTAAAAATAAAGTAATTTGATCCTTTAAATTATTATAATTTAGTTTTTAATGTAAATTATTTTAAATATTTTTTCATTAAGAACCTTATATAGGAGAAACAGTAAGAGTTTGGGTCATATTATCCAGTTCGTATCTGTAAAGCTACTGCGTCCCACCTCAATAAAAATTTTACTCCAAATAAAAAAGACCTTGTATAATAACCAATCCTAAAATGTTTCTTCACTTCACTTTTATAACACCAGATTATTCCAGTGTTTCTCTTGTATAATGGCCAATCCTAAAGTATTCAGAGATGAATATGCCTCTTTCAAAGTAACATTTATTTGGTCTCACTTAAATTATAACCAGTCCTAAAATATTCACAGATAAATATTTGATTATGCCAAAATTCACTCTCACACATAAGAAACATCTGTTGTGTTTTTACAGCCTCCAAACTCTCATCTCAACTACTAAACCAAAACTATGATCTAAATCCTTATTTCTTCCAGGGTATATTGTAACTCCCCTATCTAAAGGACACGTTTACTAAAACTTTCTTTATAGCTTTCTATACATTGCAATTTACTTTGCATTATGTATATCCTTTGGTTTAAATACGGTTCTACACAAAAGGAACGTAAACCTATTTAAATAACATACTTTCCTATTAGAGGAATTCAGTCAGAATCTATCATTAAAGTTGCAGTCCAAAATTAAAATAAATAGTTATCAACATTTTATGAATGGTAAGTTAGAGATGATTATAGGCATCTATATAAGATGTCTCTTTTCAAGCATTCTGTTGGAAAGGTATTCCATAAGTTTTCTCCACTGATAAGGATACTCTGTCATTACAATAGAAAGCTAACTAGGATCACTATGAAGTCAGTTGATACAAAGCTACTACTTAGAAGGTGAATGCTTCCTCTGTGTTTGTTTGTTATCCTAGTTAAAGATAAATAAACCCCAATGCTCTCCCAGTTCTGAGGCTTCATTTAAGCAAATAGAGAAGAAGAAAAGGCCCAAACTTTGTATTTTCATTTATTTAAATGGTTCGTTAACAGATGTAAAAGTACACAAGAAATTATAGTCTGTATATTGTCTCGCAGCATCATCATATTAAGAAAATACATGTAAACATGTTACAAACAGTTCCTGTGTGTCCCATGTGAAAGAAACTGCTTTTATTTATTAGCAACGGTTACAAGAAGTTGTTCAGTTTCTATCAACACAACACCCATCATAAAAGACGATGCTTATTACAAAACACTTGGTTTTGGATTATTCAAAACCAACTCTACCTTTGGCCATCAAGTGTCATGGCCATCGAATTGGAGGGACCTGAATCATAACATTAAGAACTGAGTTTCAGCCAGAAGCAAGTTGTCCCAAGCTGACAATTTTTTTATTTAATACAATGTCAGAGATTTTTTGATTGCATAGGTAAAATTGAGACATCAAGAGATCAGAGAAGAGAGACCAGCCATTCTAAGTGACACTAACAGAATTAGCCACTGTTAACTATCCTTCAATACTTGATGCACTGGAAAAGGTCTTGAATTGGAGAAAATATGACACAACTCACTAAACAGGATATTTGACCTGAAAATGAATCTCCATCAATGCAATTAGCCAAGACAGAAAAATTTAAGAGATCTTTAGACCAATTAGATATTGATCAGACATATCACCATCAATGCAGCAACCAAAACTTCTTATATGGGATATAGCAAGTCATCATTATCCGGTTACTGGCACGGTATACATACCCAATTGAGATAAAACACCCTTAACACAGTAAGTCTTTCCATCTGGGATCTCCTTGAAAATGGTATATAGACTCAGCAGAACATTTCTCTCACTAGTTCTATATTATTAACTTGTAGGGGGCATGTCCACTTCCACACAACCCTTCCAAATATGAATCATGGCTAAGTTTCTTGCTTGATGCTTCCACCACATAATCCTTAGCCTGGAGCTAGTCATTACTTGATTGAGGACATTTTAGATAGGCTGCAGTGCCAGGTGTAGGCAGCCTAAGTCCTTGTGGAGTGGCACCTACATCAATTTTATTGCCTGAGATTTTTCCCCCTCGAATATTAAGCACCTTCATTCTATGTAATTCTTTACCTGTATAGGAAGATTAACTGAGTCAGCTAGAAGAAGCATGTATCATTTAACCCATTCTACAGTTAAATTTAATCAGTACAGTCATGGAAACCAAACAGACATACAAATCCTACAGGTCATTCCAATTTCAATGACTTCAATTGTTATGATATATGATATATCATTACCTTCCTGCAATGAAAGTGTAATGGCTCTCTTTTCAAGCTCAAATGCATGTCTACTTCGGGCAGCTGGAGATAAAGACCGAAGTGCTGCCATGGCACAAAACACATCAACATTTTAAAATTGCAATTTTCTATCAGTACAAGTCTATTGTATACATCATAATAATTTTGATACTGTAAGCTGGCCTTCAATGAGCAAGATAATACTACTAACAGAAAGTAGTTGGACAGATGCTAACCTTGGAAGTAATTTTGCTGATCACACTCATCACATTGCTTAAGGAAAGCTTGTAACCGTACAAAACGCTCTTTACAAGACATCGGTGTTCTTTTCATTTCCTGATTTTCAGCATTACAAGTCTCTGGTGTGCTAGAGAGACCAAGAAACTTGCCCCAGCCCAACTCTGCAAATGACATTCTGTGGGACTTTTTTTCAGTTAGTTCTGACTCTTCATGTTTATTTGAACTGTTCAGAGATGAAGGAATTGAAGGTCCACTTGAAGAAAATGTGGATAAAGTTGTTGGAATAGGAGCAGACACAGGACAGGTGAGGCGCCTCAAACAAGGGGGTTTGTCATGTCTATCAGGCATTCCTAATTTTCCATTGCTTTTTGTACTTGGATGGTTTGACATATGTTTATCTTTCACATTGTCAAATAATGTGGCTGTCTCTGACCTGCTGCCTTCTTCACTATTCTTATCCACAGCACGTTTTGAGTAATAGACAAATCCCACTCTGACTGTGGAACTAGGCACCACACTTCTATTTGAATCCAATGTTACATGCTGGGATTGCCTTACATTTTTTATGCTATTACCGTGTGAGAGACACTCATCCTTGAGGTCATCAACTTTGTCAGACAATACCCTGTCATTCACACTTTTGTTGGAGAGAGAATCTTGGTATGGAGAACTTGCATACTCAGTCTTTTGCATCTTCTGAGGCAGAAATTGTTCATCCTGGTCATTATTTTCAGCATCTTCTACCTGCTTTCTTACTTTAGAAAAACATTGATTCTTCTTTTCCATTCCCCTTGACGAATCTTGTTTTGGTGACTTCTGAGAATAACTCAATGTCTTTTGTTACCTAAGTGTCAGCTGGCCACTGCATAGAATTATGTTATTGGCTTCAATGTGCTAAAGTTGATGCATCGTACTAAAAGCTGCAAGCCCAGTTATATGACTAAGACTTTCTGACTTTGTGAAATTAAAGGTGGTGCCATGTTTTGTTAAAACATCTGGACTAGAAACAATCAAATTGGTATCTTCATACTTGTGGCTGGATCTACCAAATAAAACTGAATTATTATCACAGGACAAAATAATGCATGTATTTGCTAGAGTCCTCCCAGGAGAAAATGATTCTCCACTTGCTGGCAGAGGAGCAATTGCTGTAGATCCTATACATTCTGTCTTTTTTTCTTCATTGCAAATTAACTTATTTTCAGTTTCAACACTCAATTTTGTACCTTTGGAAGTGTGTTCCCTTGTAGCCAAGACTCTGGATGAATCTTGACTAACTGGCACATTCACTGGGCTGCAAGCTAAAGAAACATGAACCTGACAGGGTACTTCTGAACAAAGACTACTTTCCTGCAAATGAGTCCCTTCAGAAATTGGCAGTATTCTCATGCCTAGTGCATAGAAGGCAAACGGGCATAAAGTGAATAAAGATTAAGAAATAACTTCATCCTCTCACAAGCTTGGCCAAACATAACTGAGCTTCCTTGACTAGAGTTATGGTATATCCTTTCAATTTGTGGTTTAATTCCACAACAATGATCCTTTGAAGGATTTCATCATATCTTACACAGTTTTATATCATTTTATTGTCAATGCCTCGTGCCTTCCAAAACAGACCTATAAAAGAGAGTGCAAAATTATTTTCACAAAACCTGAAGGCATAAAGAGTAGGTAGGCTGCCCTTCGTACCTAAAACTTTAGCATTGAAGAATAAATATCATCTGTTCGTTAACTGTCATTGCAATGACAACTAAAGGTGCTTGAAGAACTGAAATCAAAGCCTTTATCATCTTTATACAAATTATGAATAATAACTGGCACAAATAATGTAAACAATGCTACCTATGTTAGCAACTCAATTTGAAGAATATTATCTTGCAATTTTAAAACATTAATGCAGTCAGGACTAGAATCCTCCATGGTGATGGAAACCCCTTCCAACCTTTTCATACTGCTGCTTTTCTATAGTAAGCTTTCCTGGTTTCTGAATTGCTGAATTGATTTAAATTAGAGTGCATCACTAAGGGGAGCTTTTCTACCTTTGCTTCACCTTTATTCCACCTCTCCTTCCTAATAATATGCTAATACCTACTTATTCTTTACTTTGAACTCTAAAAGAAGGAATCTGCATTGGAATATTATTCACAGATACAATCAAGCATCAGAGTCAGTAACTGAGTTAATGCTAATACACTTTATACAAAGGTGATTCAGCCTACAGTGAAACTAAAACGAAGCAACTGCAAGACAAGAATACAATAATGTCTTATTTGAAGACTACTATGGTATCAGTGATGTCATAAACTAATCAATTTTGATAACTTGTGGGTTAAGCCCACAAATGCACTTTTGATTTGCATTTTATAAACAAGAGATATGCAAAGACCCTCAACAAACAGATAGTCAAAAGCTTAGGTTGTTGAAACAAATTGGAAGAAATCACTTTTTAACCATTTGGACTAGATATTTAACAGATGTGTTCAGGGAATCACATTTGATTCCCTCCTGCCAGTTCAACGCAATATCATTGTAAGTTGTCTATATGTTCTTTATGATAATAGTAAAACAGATGTGTTCAGGGATTCACACATGATGATGATGTCAGACTGTATTCAGGGATGACATTATTTGCGTACCTGTGCAGCTTAAGTGCTATGGTCTGCAACTCCTACTGCCACTAAACAAATGCTTTGAAGCTTCAAATGAGTAATATCGGAACCCATGATATAACTCATCTTGGAATAATGCAATAATTTCTTACTTTTAACAATGAAATAAAATTTCTGTATATTTCTATGTGCCTGATCCTGTAATTGAACTCCATGCTTATGTTCATCTATACGGTTCAGTTTGTTCTCTACAGTTCACAGGGTAAATTAACTCATTCTGCAAAATGATTCCATCTTCTTTGAATAATTCACTGCATTATTTGAGAAGTGTCTTCTATAGATTATGTATGAAAATTACAAAAACTGCCAGGATCTCAGTTCGAAAAATTCATCCCAATTATGATTTTATAAGCTACTCAAAGAAATACTTTGCATGAAAAGCATGACACTAGCAAAGATAATGTGATGCTTATATAAAAAAACTGCACATGCTATGTCACTGTCATAGCTTAATTTGTAAATGGCTAATTACAAGCTGCATAAGGTGTGATTTGGCTGTAATAATATTAATTGTGGTATTAAGACTAGCTATTGAGATGGCAGCTTTGCTTATGTCATTTATGTGCTTATTTGTGAAGGACATACTGCAATCAAATACCAAAGACTGCCAAGCTAGAAACATATGACATCAAAAGGTAACAGTAAAAAGCTCATCCTTGGCACTGGGTTCATAGGCTCTTGCTCTTAACACCTAAAACAGATGTTGAGATAGCAAGCAATCCTAATAGTCAACTTCAAAGAGCCGACAGCCAGCCTGAACCATAGGAGTACCACAGATGACAGTGATCTTCCTGTTGTATGATAGTGCCTGCCAAGCCTCAACAGCACCAATTTAGCTGTTCATGGCTTCATTCCCCATCCCTAACATAAATAGCCAATGTTACATAACCCATTTTTTTAATTAATATCAATCTCCAAACCAAAATTGCAAATATTGTAACTAGTGAATCAATCACAATAAGATCACCATATTGTCTAACTGGAATCGAAATTTTGGAAGTACACTTCTGAATCCAGAATAAAAATCTCTTGCGACATTGAAAAAAGAATTTTGAGCTGACTGCAGACTGCGATGATCAGATTTAACACTGAAATTTTTTTAAAATGCAAATTCAACCATCAGTTTCAAATGTATGCTACTGGTATAACACTTTTAAATTGGGTTCAGCAAGAATTGTTTGTTTGTTTCCTCTAGCTTTCCAGTTTTCCATCACAGAGAGGGCACGCATTTGTTGTTTTTAGGAATCCTGTTTTCCATCACAGAGAAAGCACACATTTGTTGTTATTACAAACAAGCATACAATGTTGTAAGCATCCCTATAAAACTTGAAAGCTAAAAATACTTTAACATGTAATTGTTTCTACCCCAGTCGCCCCTTATCACTAGAGGGGTTCATAAACACTAAAGACCGCCATGTGCCTCTAAGATATGCTGTAGTGAATGAATCCACTGGTGAACCATGTCAAGCTCTGAGACAGCAAGAGCCATTTCTGGAACTAACCATGAGCGAAGAGACTTTTATAGCAGGCAGCTTTGTAATGCCCTTCCTTCTCCTTTTGTCTGCTGTGGAGGAACTGTAATCGAAAGATGTAGCGATAGATTCCCACAACATTTGAGTGGTGATGGTGTTGCACACTAACCTTCAAATGCTATTATAAAGTCTCTAATTTGGGATTAAGTTCATTAAGATACTTGATAAGCCCCCAGAAAGCCCATCTGGTGACTCAAAAGATAGGTGACTGGATAGATTTGGGGTTTGAAGCAGGGGACACATAAAGCAAAACCCTTTCAGTGAGTAGATCACCCAGAACAGTAGCACCTCCATATGAAGTCATCTATTCAACTGTGGAGGACAACCTTATGAAATAGCTGCTACAAATGATTTATGCGAGCACTGATTATGGAGGGAACCAACCTTTCCCTACGTTCCCCCCTCTTAAAGGGCAAACATAAATATATTTAGACAAAATTGATAAATGGATATGATTAAAATTTAAATTAATGAAGCCAACATTCTTCCTCATTTCTCATTCGTCTACTCTTTATTTATGCTTGTGTATGCGCATGTAACAAAGTTTATTGCTTTTATATTCCAGCCTGGGCAACTTAGTGTAGGACACAGCAAGTTGCATTAAAAGACATAAAACCCTACAACTTTCCTGTAAAGGGTAGTGATCAGATCATAAAGGATTTTTCTTTTTTATTGTTTTGAGGTATGACTGATTTCATGCTCTTCTAATTTTATGTGATTTTGAGGAACATGACTTCCCTTACGAATATATTATATCAGATTTCAGCTACAGTCATGACCATATTAAGGCTTTACTTAACGACTTCTAGAAGATATTTATATTATTTATGTATAAATAATGCCTGATATGCATGACTGAAATATAATGAATGTTTGGACGATATTTTTATAATGGAATCATTGTTCATAATTATGATAAGATGGGCTGCCAAAGATGCATTCATAAGTACTTGAGGACCTTCCTTCAGCACAGTAGTCAAGTATGCATGACGGTATTAGGGTGAATAGTGCAAAGATGCATTGAGATGATGAATGTATGTTTATGTGATTTTATACATCACAAATGGAATATTGGCTCATGCTGCTCACATAACTTACCCTTAAATGGCGTCTTGGTCCTTATTATGTACCACTGATAATGACACCCCTACAACAGGCACTGTCAAAGGAGCTATAAGCCTTACTGTTTTCACTCCAAAAAGAAAAATTATGTTACATGTGTGGAACATTGTAGCATGCATAAGGAGCTTGGTTAACAGAAAAATTCCAGTTGAAGTGGATAGATAGTCTCAGAGAAACGTATGAGGCACAAGAAAAACCCAACCATGTGCACACTGTGAGCATTATGAAAGCTTGCTGTCACAAAGTGAGCTACACTCTTTTAGAGTATTGATGACAGTTAATTGAGGTTTGCTATATGGGTTTGAGCTTCTAAGGGAAATTTGAGTTTCATTACACCTTCTGTAGAGTTGGGGGTATTGCAAGAACATTCAGTAATGTTGCTTTATCTTTGCAAACCCCTCGAGTTTGCATATGATTGTATCTATATAAATCTCTCTTCCAGGTCAAAATGTGGAAGCTTTCACTGATAGTTGTTGTCTTCATGTGTGTAAGGTGCAAGTTTTAACATGGCAATGTCCATTTCTGTGTTCTTTTTTAAATGATTTTATGCGAGGTTACGAGAACAACATAAGCCTTTTCAAAATATGGTTTTTCATTCCTTCTCCACACACTTGAGGCCATTGCCCAATACATGCAGCCTGCTAACTTTGGGTTCATGCTGTGCACTAAGGGAATCATCCCCAAGTTTTTGATACACTCCTTATTTTGCATTGTTTTTTAAACATACTCTTGGTCTCCTTTGCTATACATTATCTTGTGTTTGCAAGTTTTCTAGTCTGTTTATTTTATTCAATGATAGGAGCCTGCAAATGTCCTGTTCCAAACAAAGGTTTTGGAATATGAATCTTCAAACAGGTGACAGCCTCCCTTGCTTGTCTATGTTTAGTTTGGTAAGCTGAAACCAAACTTGTTATAAAAGTGACTTCAGACATTACTTATGCATGGTAAAGAGGTTCAATTACCACATTCTCAAGCAAAGCAACCAGCAAAGTTTTCTTTGTAAACAACTATATTATCAAAAAAAATTCTCAAGATTGCGATGAGAAGATGAGTATCCACACTCACACTCAAACTGAGGTCTCAAGACTACATAAATGTCTTGCAAAAACAGAAAAAACATACAGATTAGAAGATTCCATGATTTTTTCTTCTCATTGCTTAAGATTCTAACTTCCATTATGCTAGAAACTATGTTTTGTTGCCTAACGTTAGATCAACTGTTTACTGTCGTATTTTTTTTTCTTTTTTCTTTTTTCCGTTATACAGGATTGAATTGGGATTGAATTGGGTTTTATTGCTTAAGAATTTAACTTTCCATTATATTAGGAATTATGTTTTGTTGCCTAATGTTAGATCAACTGCCTTAGGTCACATTTAAGTTTTTTTTTTCCTCTTTTTTTTCATTTTCTCTTTCTATGAAATTGAAATGGGTTCCATCTGTATTACATCATGACCACATAATGGTATTGGAATAGTTTAGTAATTATGCAAGTATTGTTTGATAGGATTTGGACCTAGATCTCCTTTTTAAAAGTAAAAAAAAATAACTGATTGAACTAATGTCATTTAGTACATTTACATACTTATTCAAAATGTACTTTAGGTTTAGATGCAGTGACACGACCCAACTTACCATAAACTTCGTATTAGGGTCAAGCCAAATATCACCAAAAACCACCACACAAGAGACCTAGACAGGTATAGACTTATAGCCAAATATTTAGGCTTAAGACCATGCAATTAATATCACTGCAAAACCTAGCATGAAAATCAGCTTTATTATCCTAGTATAAGTCTAACAACTTCCTATACACAACAATGATGGTATCTACACTACTATAATTACTGCCTAATCACTAGGCAACTCACTATTCACAACACATGATGTTATCTATACTACTATAATTACTGCTACTTCACTACACACTCTGAAACAGAGGAGGGGTAGAACCTCAACCTAGAAGCTAACCATTTCACTTATTTGACCCAATCAGAGTAAAGGTAAAAATCTTTTATGCCAATTTTTTTAAAGCTATAGCCAGCCAATCTAAGAACCTTTCAAGTAAACAAAGAACTTGTCTTTATATTATTAGTTCAACTGTGTACCCATGTATGTCTCCACGCTTTCGCCTAACACACGATGGTATCTATAATACTATAATTACTAACTACTCACAATACACTATGAAACAGAGGAGGGTAGAGCCTCAACCTAGAAGCTAACCATTTCACTGAATTGTTCGAATCAGAGTAAACTTAAGGATAAATATTTATGCCAATTTCTTTAAGTGATAGCCAAAACCAATCTAGGAACCTTTCACTATCTAATTAGTTCAATTGTGTACCTACTGGGGTTTCAACTTTCAACTCTTTATCAAAGCTTACAATAAACTGAGTTTTGCCAATTCATACAAGCACCAGGGGCATGTTTATATTCCACCCACCTTAACACATAACTAAAACCTGCAAGATACAAAATTGGAACTATAAAACAATAACTTCCCTTGTTACCACAAAAGGGTCTTGCAAACCAATCTGATAAAATTTGAACCAATGAACAAAAACTTAACTTGCTAACACAAAGGGGCCTTGCAACCCAGTTTGATAATACTTTTGGCAGAGTCTAGCCTAGTCTTTCCAATTGGGTCTTTCAAAATCCCGTATTCTTGCAAGTTGGACTTTGATTACCCTTCGCCCACTTAGGTGACAATAACCAGAAAATCCACATACAGACATAAAATTCCCAGATTTACAAGTCCTATATAATTTATAACTATAGTTTCCATTCTTTAGATCTAAATCTAGAAGATTGATAATCTACCCGGCACCCATTATTCTACCCTTAAGCATTAAAATCGCATTCTTGCAGTCGAAATTACATGCTTCTCACTCCAACAGCCACCCCCAATCCCCATCACGTGGGTGGAAGTTTTTCAAGTGTTATAACATACGTAAAATCAAATGTTTCATGTAACTCCACTCATTCTTCTTTGGCCCCGATCTAAGTTCTTTAAAAGTGGCACCTACAGTGCAGGGTATATATTATTTATGTGGGCGCCTGCACACTTTCTTTTGATTCAGGTTATACAAATTTTTAGAAAGCATACATATAATTTGTGTACCAAAGATTTGGATTCTGCATCAGCCGCAGAAAAACAAAACCATTATTGCAAAAAGTATGAACGAATACTCACATTGTATTTATTTGGAAAATAATAGCATAGGTCCCTCAGAATTCTGGCAAAGCTTTAGCTATTAATGAAGTCCCTTGCATACCAATACGGTCGATGAAATCACCTCCTTGTCTCCTGTAACCTTACTTTAAATCTTTAATCTCCCTAGTACCTACCGACGGGTGATCCTAGTCAATGTTCCACTTGAAGAAAGTCCAATCTGCAATCATTAAAGACTTTGATTTTTTTTTTTTAATTTATATATAAAAGCATTTAAATGGTATTTTTATTCTTATTTTATTTTTTATTTTTTATTTTTATTTTTAGTTTGGTTAGTGTAAAAAACTTTTATTATTGGTTAATACTTACTTATCTACATTTCATTAGGATGAGCTGAGCTTTTTAATAAGGATTTTAACACATAACACAGGTCACGGTTTGAACTTTAGGCCTCCAAAGAAGAGCCAAAGCCTTCAAATGTGACATTGTCCGAAGAAAAACTATTAAAATGATATTATCTCAATTATTTTTAAATTATAATTTTTTTTTATTTTTTAATGTGAAAAACTTATATGGCCTACTTTACGATTGGGTATTCCCATCCTCTCATAAGAAAATTTGACTTATCAATAAAAAATTTAGCACACCCACCCTTCACACTCACACTATAATTTAAATTTTAAGTAATCTATAGATCTAAATTTCTTTCCATGGGTTGGTACTTTCACTTGAATTGGGAATGAGTGTCTATTAAGATGTGGGGATTTGTTGTAAAGATGTTTTTTATAATTAGGGTTGAGTTTGTTGCGTTTTATCTTTTTCAATTTAAAAAAAAATTATGAATAAGAGAAAAATGTGAAGTGTAAGGTTTGAATTTAAATTATTAATTTAATTTAAAAAATAAATTTAAACAAGATTAAGGTTAGAGTTTAAGTAAGTAGGTAAAGGTATAGTAAGTAATTTATGGAGTCGGCAATGGTTAGGTGGATTGATAAGGAGTTGGGCACTTACCAAGAAGAAACCTAATCAAATCTTGGGGCATGTTCAATCTGGGTAAAAGTAAAAGTCTGACCTAAATCCATTGAATGTGTTTAAGCTTGATGATAGCAGTACCAGCCTCAAACCACGGAGATGAGATAAGATTGAATAAACTTAAATACATTATAACTTGTAGTTTTTATTATATCATATAATTTGTGGTTTTGAAGACATCAAAATTTTAATTTACTAAAATATTATGTTTAAAGGATGAAAGAGACTATTTCTTTTATCTAAAAGATAAATTAAATTGTGTAATTGAATAAACATTTATAGATTTTAAAAATCTAATATAATAGATAAAAAATAAGAAAATCATTTAATTTATGTAAAAAAATATTTTATATGTATAATTAAACAAATATATAAGGTAAATACATCTTTTCATATAATTGTTTGTCTTAAAAAGTTATGTTAATTTAATATTATATTTAATAATTTATTAAAAATTATTAAATAAAATAAATATATATTAAATAAAGTAATATATCATATGATTTTATAGGACTTAAAAATCTATTCTACTTTTGACCTTTTAGACCTAAAAAAAAAATCTATTTAACTTTGATATTATATTTTAAGGAGGCTGATTTGTTCAAGAAGTAACTTGCACCCAATAAAATTGACGTGTGGAGGAACCCACCTCGAGTAAAGGTCGTGACAACTCTACCAACCATCACCTTATAATGGTCGTCTTGTGGTGTATAGTTAAATGCTTAGAATCCATGAAACACGTAATTCTCCTTACTAAGTCTATTGCCACATTTTGAAAAAAAGTTGTTGCACACTTGTGTCTTATCATCTTATTTTTCTTTATTATTATTATTTTGTTTTATGGTTAAGCATAATTATTATACACTTTATTATATTAGATTTGTTTGAAATTTAAAATATTGATAAGAAATTAATAAGGTTTAAATTAAGTTTGATTATTTAATATTAGAATTTTGTTTTTTTAATATTTGATTAGCGTGAAAAAAATTTATGATCAATGTTTACGGTTAGGTATCATCATCCCACCCTGACTTTTCATAAAGGGAAGAGCTAAGATTATCAATAGGGACCAAACACATAACCATACACACATTCATTTTCTCAGATACTCGTCCACGGGGGTTTGAATAAAATTATACTGCTCAACCCTGTGCGTTGGTCGTAGGGGTTTCTCATACTAATTAAATCAAAAACAAAATCTAAAGTTTATTTTTTTTATTTTTTATTAATTATGTAGAATTTTAGGGAGGTTATAACATTGCACCTTTACTAATCAATAATTGCCTAAAAAAACATGGACAATGTTTAGTCAATGTAAATGTCCCAAATGAAATCTAAATTGTATTTAATTGTTCAAAGCTCGTAACTTTATTATGCTAGGATATTTTAAGTTAGTTTTCCCTCACTTTCATCTATTTTTTATAAGGTTGGAAGAAGGGGATTTTGAAAGGGCCTCAACCCTTTTACATCAATAAAATATACAAATGTCTCATGAAAATTCTAAAATGAAACAAAATTAAGTCAACTTCAGAATATACACAAAAGCCTCTTATGAAATCCAAAATATGATGATATGTAGGTCATCTATTCTAAAGTATTGTTCATATATAAACCTATATATTAAACGATATAGTCTAGGATAGACTATGGATAATATTTCAATCACTGAAATCACCCAACTGAAAACAGGGCATATACAGAGAATTGAAGAACCAAATAAACCCTCATTTTTATCAACCTGAAATTAAACCACATCTTCATCCCAAGTATTTCCTTTTCTACACATGTACCATCGAGACAAGGAACCCTACTACAAAATAGTATCATGTCGTTGAGAACGTATCCGCACAAAATAGTATCCTGTTGTCAAGATCGTAATCGTTGCACCCCTCAACAAGAACCCTACCATAGAACAATATCATGTTATCGAGACCATAGCCACTACAACCCTCAATAGGAAGCCTACCACAAAATAGTATCATGTTGTTGAGATCGTAGTTGTTGCACCCCTCAACAAGAACCCTAGAATCAGACCATGCCTTCATATTGAGTGTTTTCTTTTCTGCATGCATGTCATCATTGCATTCATTCCTCCTTTTTGGCTAAGGCAGTAACTTTCAATTTGGTTTCTTTCACCCTTAATTCTAATTTTAGGTAAAAGCATTTTTAAATTCATTATTTGTGATATTGATTAGTTCTTGGGAAAAATCATTTTCCATCATAACATATCCTTTTGCCTTGATTCTAAAATTAGCTTCCCAATTTGTTGCTACATTACCTTCATGGTATATATGTATTATTTGAACATTGTCCAATTTCATAATAAGCCTTCTTATTACCTTTATCATATCATCTATCTCCCAATGTGAGTTTTGGTTCCCTTTGATTAAATTGATAATATTTAAGGAGTCCCCTTCAATAACCAAATTTTTTGCTCCCAAATTATCAACTAATCTAATCCCTAAGTAAAGAGCTCTAGTCTTTGCAAAGTGGTTGGATTGAAATTCAATATTTTCAGCATAAAATCTAATTACCTGCCCATTTTCATCTTGGATAACACCTCTTGCTCCTGCACTTCCTATATTCCCTTTAGAAGCACCATCAAAATTCAGCTTCAACCATTCCTTTGGAGGAGGTTTCCACTTAGTTTGAAGTCTACTGATCTTGGTGGAATTATTCCTTTGATTAGGATAATATTGCAACCCCCATTTGATCATTATATATTTTTCCTCTATCACTTCCAATGTATCACTAGAATGTATAACCATAACATTTCCATTTTATTGCACTTTATATCCCACTGATAATAGATAAAATATATTTCTCCTCTCCCTTAAAAATTATTTGATTCATTTCTTTCCAAATACCCCAAATGAAGTGTGGTAAATAGAAATTCCAAAGGGTGCATAATCTCTTACTTCTAAAAGGTGATTCCCAACTTAAACATAAATCCACCATGGAATTTGGAAAAACCCAAGCCATGCTAAATTTGTCAATCAAACAAGTGAGAACTTCATAAGAGAAGGAGCAATCTAAAAATAAATGCCTAACCTCTTCCCAAGCATTTTCACATAATGGACACCTGTTTGGTATTGAGAAGCCCCTCTTCATTAAGTTGTCCATAGTAAGGATCTTATTTTTAACCACCAGCCAAAATAAGAAAGCTACTTTGGGGACAAGTGTTTCATCTAGACCTTATTCACAAGAATCCATCTATCATCATGATTTTTATCGAAGGAGGTAGCCTATTTTGACTGAGTACTTTCCATCCTTCCTAAAATTCCATATTGGAGAGTCACCATCTTTGTCATGATTCAAGAAGTAAACTTGTAACATTCTATTTAGTTTACTGATCACTTGTCTCTTCCTATCATCCACATTATCCAAGTGAACTTGTTTCCACATATTTCCATTAGGACCTTTAGTTATATAATTGTGAACCCATTGACCATATTGTTGAGAAATATCATGTTCTAGGTCTTTTTAACTCAAGATCATCACACAAAGGGACATTCTTTAACCATCTATCTTTCCAAAAATTAACATTCCTCCCATTTCCAATTTTCCATATCAAGCCTTTTTGAAGAAGAGGTCTTATTTTTTGGAGATTATTCCAAAAATATGACCCTTTCACAACATTTTCATCTTCCAAAAACTTGTTTTCATTCCCCATATATTTTTATTTTAAAATTTTAACCCAACTGACTTCCTCATTTGTAAATATTTTCTAACCTTGTTTTCCCTTGAGAGCTTTATTCATGAGTTTTAGTTTCCTACAACTAAGTCCTCCAACTTCTTTTCTTGTACATACATTGTCCCAAGCAACAAGAGCAATTCTTTTTTTTTGGTTAGTTAACAAAATTGTATTGATGAGGGCATTTGAAAGGCACCCTAACACCTTAGTACAAAAGTATAATTAAAGGATGCAACATCTACAAAAACCTAAAGATATCCACACAAAGCCTAAGACTTTCAGATAAACTAGAAACAGTCCAAAAGGACAAAATAGGAAACAAAATATTCCAACTAGACAAAACCCAGAGACAACAAATAATCTGCAAGGGTATTACACATTTGCAGAATCCTTGGTGTCGTCCTTTTCGACATCCTTAGGAGTTTCCTTGAACACTTCCTTGGAAATTTCCACCACATCATCCTCCTTGGCACCAGTGTTGGCTCATGCGGTATTATTTTCTGGGTGATCATGCGGTATTATTTTCTGGGTGATCCTCGGAGTAATTATCGTGGTATTCTTTTATTTTTTTCCATTCTATTCTATAAAAAATTCCTTTGATTTTTTTTAATTCTTTCCAAAATTTTCTTAGGAATTATGAACAAAGACATAAAATAAATGGAAATACTTTGAAGGGCAGATTTTACCAATAAATCCTATCCTTCTTTACTAAGAAGATTGCCTTTCCACCCTGTTAATTTCTTTGCAAATATTTCCACCACTCGATTCCACCATTACGCTTTCATTCTACCATTGAAAAGTAGCATTCCCAAGTTGTTGACAAGTTCCCTACTTCACATCCAAATATTATAGCAATTTTTTTTGTCTATTCAATGGAGTGTTAAGAAAAAAGACCTTGCTTTTGAGAAAAATAACTTTTTGACTTGTTGCTCTTTCAAAAAAATTCAAAATATTCTTGTTTACCTTTTCTTGAGGGATAGAATATTCTATTACAATGATGGTATCATCTACAAATTGTTGGTGAGATACTAGATTTAGGACTGAAGCTAGTTTAATTCCATCTAAATTTCCTTCCCTAGTAGCTACATAAATAGTCCTCCCCAATGCTTTAGCCATGATTATAAATAGATAAGGAGATAGAGGATCTCCTTGCCTTAAACCTCTTGCACTTTTAAAGTATCCAATAACAATCCCATTTATGATTACTGAGAACATGGCCTTTGTTATACATTCCTTTATCAAGTCAATCCATTGTTCATGAAAACCAATTTTTTACAAAAATTTCATCAAAAAACTCCAAGAAACTCTATCATATGCTTTATTAATATCCAACTTCAAAAGCATTCTTGCATTGTTACTCTTATCAATTGAATGAATAACCTCATGTATAGTAATAATATCATCTATAATTTTCATTTCCATCATAAAACCTCCTCGTTGAGGATCAATAATAAGGGATAACACTTATTTTAACTTGTTTACTATAACCTTTGTGATAATTTTGTATAAGGTATTACAAAGGCTAATTGGTCTAAAATATTTAAAAGCTTTAGCACCTGCAATTTTTGGAATTAGCACCAAAAATGTAGAATTTACATCCTTTGGGATAAGACAAGATTTTTGAACCTCCATAAATACCTTAAAAACATCAAAACCAATAATGCTCCAAAATATTTGAGAAAAAGCTACCTGAAACCCATTCAAACTTGGAGCCTTTTCCCCACACATTCCAAAAACTACATCTTTAATTTCTTGTTCCTTAAAGGGATTGATCAAATAGTTATTATGTTCCTCCATGATACAAGTTGGAATATTTTAAAGGAGTAAATTCATTGCCCCTTCATCAAGTAATTCCTCTTTACCAATTAAGTTAGTAAAAAAGTGAACAACCTCATTATTAATCTTATGGATATCATCAATAAGTCTATCCTCTTCCTTGTTGATTTCCTTAATCTTATTACAACTTCTATGCTTCAAAACTGTATTATGAAAAAAAATTGTATTTTGAACCCCCTCCTTAAGCCATTGAATTCTAGATTTTTGCCTCCAAAAAATTACTTCACAAGCTAAAGTATTATGAAATTTTGATAACAATTCCTTCTATTTCCCACAAAATTCATTTGTAAAAACCCCATTATTGAGAGATGTTTCTATATCTATCATCTATTTTTTTACCTTTTTTTTAACAAATAAGTTTCCAAAAAAAATATTATTCCATGTCTTAAGAATTTGCTTAATGTACCTTACCTTCTTTGCCACTTGTGAGATGATAAGACCTAAAAAATCTTGTTTTCATCAATCTCCAATTCTTTATTCCAAATCCTCATGCTGCAACCACATCAGTTCAAACTTGAAAGGACTCTTGAAGAACTTTTTACCTATTTCAATTTCCCAAACCAGTAGATTATGATTTGATCATGTTTTAGGTAATGTTGAAAGCATAGAATCTCCAAAAATAGTGAAACCTTCCTTTGAAATAAAAAATCTATCCAATATTATTTGAATAAGTTTATCCCCAATTCTCCTATTACTCCATGTATATATGATACCTCGTAGTTCAATATCCATTAATTTGTTCTTATTTACAAATTTTTAAAAATCAATAATTCCATATGAAATGGTAGTATTATACCTTTTCTTGTCTAAAGGATAAAGTGGGGCATCAAAATCTCTCACCAAAACCCAAGGGATATTTTCAAATGCTCTCCTATTTTCATCAAGTTCTTGCCAATTTTTTCTTTTGCCTATCACAGTCTTGGGAGCATAACTAGTAGTAAAAATATAGCTTTGTTTGGTATCAAAATGATAGAAAAAATGGATATATACCTATCTATAGTTTTAATCACTTTTCCTTCCAATTTACTTGTATCCCAAAAACATATTATGCCACTTGATGCTCCACTAGCATGACATTGCATAATCTATTTTTTTCCAAATTATCTTCTTTATATTATCACTATTTTGTTCTGAATTTTTTCTCTTGTAAAGTTAGAATACATGGTTTATTTTCCTTCCTCAATGAAGACACCAAATGGTGTTTATAAGGGGCATTTAGGCCCCTTATATTCCATGATATGACCTTCATTTCTTAGATCTAGTGGGATGTTTCTTCCCGCTTAGATTAAGAGTCATTTGGGTTCCATTTGCCACATCTATAGTTGTTTCTCTTTGCAAAATATCCTTATTTAAAGATCTATCAGGCTTAGATTAATTGCCTATATTAATCCCATTTTTTTTATTATTCCCCATTTTAGAAATAGTAGGGATTTTGTTCCTTTTTACTAAAAATTTTCTCTAACTAGATTCATGAGGTTCTAAGTTTTCCTTTTCATATTTATTTCTTTCAGGTGTTTGAAGATCCTTAATCACAGTATCACTTTCAACAATTTTCCTATCCTCATTTTCTAGAGTTTTAACATCTTCATTTTCAAAGTTTTCTAAGGATTCATGGTAGGAATTTCATTTTTTGACAAACATGGACTAGAAATAGAGGGGCAACCTTAAAATTATTTTCCATAATCTCCCCTTATTCAATTGCGACTGTAGCCAAGCCGTTCTCCTTCTGATCTAGATTTACTTGCTTGTCTTTACCCGAATCACACCTTTTTTAGATTTCTTTCTTCCTTAAATAATTTGAACTCTTGTTTTGCCTGATCTATTTTTGTAGTTTCTTTCCCATATAATTAGGGAAAAACTCCCCACATGTCCAAATTTTAAGCAAACATTGTATTTGATTGATATGTTCTCATATTAAATCACTTGCAACTATTTTATAAATTTTGAAATAAGTTTGTTAGGATTAAATAACAAAACACGAGCAATAATTAAATGTAGAAATAAAACACAGAAGAAATAATGCAATACACAATAGATACATATTTACATGGTTCACCCAATATGGGCTACGTCCATAGAGAAAATAACCAAGCCTTTTATTCCATCCAAAAAACCCTTCTCTACACAGTCGTGCATCGAACATTACAATCAACTGCCATACAACATCCTCTTATAAAAGTGCATTACAATTTTAGGATAAAAAACCCACCTAAAATATACTGTCTGATCTATGACCTAATAACAAACAATCCAAATTTACATAGAGGAAAAAACATCTATTTTCAACTTATTATAAGGGGGCTGCCCTTGAAACCCCCCAGGAGGGCTCCAAAGAATTATCACCACCCCCCTGAACCCCCATGGCAACATTAGTAGGTGGGGATGATGCCCCCCCTACAACCCTCCTCCTTCATAGAGTAGGTCCAAGTGCGATCGAAAATAGGACCTTTAAATTAATCAGGCTCCACACCCAACAATCTCCCACTTGGAGACTGATCACAATAACTCCACCGCTACTGCACTTTCTGGACTATGCTTCAAATTTGGACCTAGAAATTTTCTCACATTTTACTATCATGCTTGAAGACCAACTGAAACTGAGCAAGAACTCAGTTTCTCCATGGTTACTGCCTTTGTGAACATATCTGCAGGATTCTGGTTAGTGTGTATCTTCTCCAATTTTAATTGTCCATATTCCAACACTGAGCGTATGAAATGGTACTTGGTATGTATGTGTTTAGTCCTGGAATGGAAAGCTAAATTCTTTGCAAGATGAATGGCACTCTAACTATCACTATATAATATGATATTCTTCTACTTCTTTCCCAACTCCATAAACCTTTGTAACCAAATCATATTCTTACTAGCCTCTGTAACAGCAACATACTCTACTTTCATTGTTGATAGTGCAACAACCTTCTATAATTTTGAAATCTAGCTTACTGCAGTTCCACCTATAGTAAAAAAATACCTTGTGGTACTCCTGCTATCTATATCACCTATCATATCTAAATCGACATATCCTTGTAAAGCAATATTAGAACCTCTAAAGCATAATGCTTGAGTGACAATACCTCTCAAATACCTGAGAATCCACTTCACTACCTCCCAATACCTTCTTCTTGGGTTGCTCATAAACCTGCTCACAACTCCCACTGCATGTGCTATATCTGACCTTGTACACACCATTTCATACATCAAAATGCCAACTGCTGATCAATAAGGAATATTGGACATGTAGTTTATCTCCTCCTATTTCTTAGGACCCATCTCTTTGGTCAGTTTGAAATGATTGACCAAAGGCGTGCTACCATGTTTTGCATCCTACATACTGAATCTTTCCAACATCTTCTCAATGTACTCACTCTAAGATAATGTTAATTTACAATTTTTCCTATCTCTTGTTATTCTCATACCAAGGATTTGCTTTGTAGCACCCAAATCCTTCATTGCAAATGAATCTACCAATTTTCATTTGAGCATAATTATATCTTGCATGTTAGACCCTGCAACAAGCATATCATCTACATACAATAATAGGATAATATAGTAACCATTATCCAGTCTCTTAAAATAAACATAGTGGTCAAAATAACATATACTATAACCTTGATCTGACATAAACCTGTCAAATTTTATATACCACTGCCTTGGAGCTTGCTTCAGGCTATACAAGATTTTTTCAACCTGCATGCTCGTTCCTCCTTTCCTTTGACCTCATACCCTTGTGGATGTTGCATATAAATCTCTTTCTCCAAATCCCCATGGATAAAAATTGTTTTTACATATAATTATTCAAGATGTAGATCCTCTGCAACCACTAAGCTTAAAACAGTTCTAATTGAAGTCATTTAACAACAGGATAAAATATTTCATCATAATCAATATCTTTCTTTTATGCAAACCCCTTTACAACCAATCTAGCCTTATACATATTTTTACCTCCATCTTCGTCTTTCACTCTATAAACCCATTTTTTTTGCAATGCTCATTTTTTCTGCAGGAAACTGAACCAGATCCCAAGTCTGGTTATTTATCAAGGAGTCCATATCCTCTTTCATACCTTGCTCCCACTTCTTCTTGGTTTCTACCTGCATTGATTCTTCATATGTTTTTGGTTCACCAGATTCAGACAGTAATACATAATATAATGAAGGATAGTAATGTACAAGAAGTATACTTATCCTGGTATATTTTCTAACAATATGAGTTTGAGGTGCTTGTTGTTGTTGTTGTTGTTGATTTTCTAGCACCTTTGGAGTTTCAATTTCATCAAGCGTTGTGTATTCTGAGTTTGCTTTTTCTTGTTTTTTTTCCTACAACTGATCCTTATACATGACCTTCTCATTGAATATTACATCTCTACTCCTAATGATTTTGTGATTTGCATAATTCCAAAAGCGATAACCAAAATCATTAGCTCCATATCCAATAAAAAACACTTCTTGGATTTTACCTCAAGTTTAGTTCTATTTTATTTACTAATATGCATGAATGCTTCACAACCGAAATTCTTTAGAAATGAGTAGTTAATAGGCTTACTTGTCCATGCCTCTTTTGGAATCCCACCATCTAGGGAACTTGAAGGCCCTTTGTTTATTAAATAAACTGTAGTATCCACAACATTTGCCCAAAATTGTAAGGACAATCCTACATGTAATATCATATACCTAGCACGTTCCATGATAGTCTTGTTCATCCTTTTTGACGCACCATTTTATTGTGGAGTTCCTGGAATCATCTTCACTCTACGAATATCATGGTATGAGCAGTAACTATCAAACTCTTTGCTACAGTACTCACCTCCATTATCAGATCTAAGATACTTTAGCTTATTTCCTGTCTCATTCTCAACCAAAGCTTTATATTTCTTAAAGGTATCAAAGACATCCGATTTCTTTTGAATACAATAAACCTAAGTTTTTCTAGTTACATCATCAATAAACGTAACATAATAATAAGAGCCACCAAGAGATGATACCTGAGTTGGTCCCCATACATTTTTATGTACAAGCTCTAACTTTTCACTCTTTTTTTCTTTTTCGCTTCTGAGAAATCTGACTCTTTTTTGTTTTCCATAAACGAGTGCTCACAAAAGTCTAAATCAACCTAATTCAAACCTAGCAACAAATTCCTTGAGTGGAGAATCTACATCCCCTTCTCATTTATGTGCCCAAGCCTATGATGCCATGAAGCTGTATTCGCTCCTGTAGAAGCTAAAGCAATAGAAAGATCAGTATTACCAATACATACATACAACGTACCTTTCTTATTTCCTTTTTCTAATAGCAGTGATCCTTTAGCAACCTTCCATGAATTTACTGAGAATGTAATTGTACATCCTTTATAGTCCAACTGCCCTATGGAAATTATATTTCTTCTTAAATTAGGAATATGCCTTACCTCTTTCAATAACCATTGGTTTCCATTCTGTAAATTTATCTGTATGTTACCTTTTCCAACAATTTTACATGGTCTATCATCACCCAAATAGACCTATCCAAAATCACCTTGAACATAATCTAGAAAATATTTTCTATGGGGTGTGGCATGATATGATTCACCAAAGTCTAGCACCCAACAATCATTAATATTATCTAGTGAAAGGATTAAAGCATCTTACAATACATCACCTGCTACATTTACTTCCTGATTACCCTGTTTTTCTTCTCCTTGTTTTTATTTTTGAGTCCAACAATATCTTTTAAGGTGTCCTTTCTTCGCACAATGCCAACATTCCAATTGCTTCCCTTTGGATTTGGATCTACCTTTATTTGATTTTCCATTATTCCTTGGGATTTTTTCTCTCTCCCTTTGTCTCCCCCTATCTCCACAGCCTGATGTATCACATATTCTTTTCCATCACATTTCCTTGCTAAGGATAACACCAATACCATCATCAAACTTTAAAGTATTTGAACCAGAGATGGAATTACTCACAACCATTACCAAGCCATTCCAACTTTCTAGAAATGAGCATAAAATCAAGAGAGCCCTAACCTCATCATCAAAGTTTACTCCTATAAAACTTAACTGATTGGTAAATGTGTTAAACTCATTTAAATGATCAGTAACAGATCCACCTTCTGACATCTGCATATAAGAAATACCTTGTTCAAAGCTGAGGGTTTTTCATACAGTTTAGCCAACACTTTCATTAAATCCTTTGTTATCATTTATTTTGAAATATTGAAGGCCACCGACGATGCCAAGAACAGTCCTATTGTTCCTAAAATATGTAAAATACAACACACAAACAATATTTTGAACAAAATAAAAATGTAAGATAACACAATATTGCACAATAGAATAAATTCTTTATTGACAAGAGGAGCCTAGAAACTCCATTATTTACAAGCTTGGATCCTTGAATCCTTTTGATACAATATTACAACAATTTAGGGTTATTCGAAACCCTAGCACATATTGATCCCAACAGGGTTTAGTGGGCTTTTCAGTATCCAAGGCTGGGCCACTCCAGATTCTGATGTAGCACCTTCAGAGATGCATACAATGATAAAAAAAATAGTTAGTAGTATATGTGAGGGCTCTATAGTGTGAGACCCTTTGTATGCAATAATAAAATCCTAACTAGATACTGCAAGTATAGTGAACAGAAACAGAAAGCACATTCATAAAAATAACAAATAATAGATTTGTTTTACTTATGTACTATGTTTTGATGTGAGAAACCTGATGCAGAGGACTGGTGCGATGATTCCTTAACATCGTCCGGAGGCTAGGGGGTCTTAATGATAGTGTAAAACACCTATGGGCGCTTGGCTACTACAAGAAATGCTCGTGGGTGCTTAGGACTGAGGGGAAGGATTCTGTAGAAGTAGATCCAGCGAGGGAGAAAGGATGGCGATGGCAATGGGGGATTATGGTGAGAAAAGATGGTGGCCAAAGTAATGTGAGGCAGCTTCAGGAACTTAAGGGTTTTAAGCACTCAAGGAACTCATAAACTTAGGGCAATTAGGAACTCAGAGGAATTAGGAGACTCAAAAACTTAGGAAACTTAGGGGTTGAGCCATAAAAATGGCTCTTATTTATAATCTAACCTAGGGCATGCTAGGGTTTCAACGACACTAATCGTGTGGTTGAGATTAAAGCACATCCAAGGATAGATAATAAATCTAGGGTGTGGCATGGATTGATGTAAATGGGTGGTCGGGATTAAATGAAATTGGATGGTTGGGATTAATTCACTTAAATAAATACATATTTATTAAATATATATTAAAATATAATATAAAATATTATATTTATATATATATATATATATATATATATATGTGAATAATGATCAAAAATGACTAGGAAATAGGAATGGTGGACAATTTGGCTATTCTTTGGTGGTGGAAATGGTGGGAAAGCTTGGATGGAGGACAAGTGGCTAGATTTTGGTGTCTACAGTTCCTAGTGCCTTTCTATCCAAAAATTGCCATTCTTCATCTGTTTTTGTCACTGATTTCTTTTCTATTTCGCCTAATGGTAGATAAAGATATTTTTGATAAAGATAATTCTCCATTTGCATCTTCTATAGCTGATAATTTTGGTCATTAAACTTCTCAACCCTAAATCTACCTTCTTCTACCATTGCTCCTGCCCAAACTAGAAACCCTCATTTCAAGTGTGTTTTTCAAACCCTAAGCTCTGATACCAGTTGTTAGGATTAAATAACAAAACATGAGCAATAATTAAATACAGAAATAAAACACAGAGGAAATAATGCAGTACACAATACACACAGATTTATGTGGTTCACCCAATATGGACTATGTCCACGGAGAAAATAACCAGGACTTTTATTCCATTGAGAAAAACCTTCTCTACACAGCCATGCACTGAAATTTACAATCAACCGCCATACAACATCCTCTTATAAAAGTGTATTACAATTTTAGGGTAAAAAATCTGATCTGTGACCTAATAACAAACAGTCCAGATTTACATAGAGGAAAAAGCATCTATTTTTGGCTTATTAGTAGGGGTGTTGATGCCCCCTACATCCCCCTCATTCGCGGAGTGGGTCCAAGTGCAGAAAAAAATAGAACCTCTAAATTAATCAGGCTCCACAACCAACAAAGTTCACATGAATGTGGTAGATCTATCTCTAAATTAATATTAACACAAAATCTAGCATAGAGTAACTAGGATTTCACAGTAGTGGTGGGATCAATTGCAATAATCTTACCTTCTTTTGAAATTCCATCAAAGATTTCTTCCCTCCAAAAATGTAAAGGGAGCCCCGATTATCAAACCCAAACTAGGACTTGCATAATATTCTAAGGGTAGGGATAAAATTTTGGAATCTAGTGTTTCAAGAATAGTTTTCTTCTACCATAAAACCAAGGGAACTTCTACAAAATTCAAGTCATGTCCTCACAATTCAATTTTACCAAAAATAAGTTCTTAAGAAGAGCAACTATTTTCATAAATCCCAACGTTTACAATTTTTCATGATCCCATTTTCGGATTGAATCCAGATCTGGTCTAGTTTCCATAAATTTTCCTACTAAACAAATATTCCCTTGAGCTACTTCCAGATCTACAATTTCATTCAAAATGATTAATTTTAATTTTTCCATTGATAAATCGAAACATTTCTCTAGCATATTCATCTTTCCTTTGACTACATTCAACCTAGGTTTCGTTCCAAAATTGAAAACATGCTCAAGAAACCTTTTCCCCTTAGAATATTTTTCACTAGTAGAGGATCCAACCTCATGATTCCCTAAGTCACACTCACCATTATAAGGAAGGACACCCTTCGAATATCACCCTCCTTTCGACTTCATGATAGTTCCCCCATCCAACTGCACAATGTACCCTGAATCATACGACATCTTGCTAAGTTAGTATTTTCATATTTATGCCAACTAGAACTAAGGTATAGTTAATGGATCTTTAGAATCCTACCACATAATAGCATCCTATCACTAAGATCATAGTAATTTCTCCCTTCAACAAAAACCCTACCACAAAACATCTTATTGTTGATCCCGTAGCCACATAGAACACTATATTACCATTATTTTTTCTTATTTTCATTGTTTCAAGTACTTTACATGGTATTTTTTATAGAGATCCAATTTTGTGTGCATCGTCAAAGTCTCTAAATTTACCAATATCTTCATCAATTAGCCAATCAAGCACCAAAATCAAGTCATTTATCTCAAAGCTCAATTTAGAAGCATTTATTGCTCTAAAAGCAAAAGTGCCAAGACTTAAGCGATAATGCCATCATCACTTTTTATCCCTTGCAATGCTTTTACAAAACTTCAAATTTTCATCACTTCCCACTCAATCTGCCTAGTTTTGAGGCGTGATTTTGTCCAATCACAAAAAACCACTCGAAAACATAGAATTTGAATTCTCTCTTGCAAAGAAAGTGATGTTTCCTCAAGGTTCTCATTTAATATTTTATATATCGTGTATATTTGTAAAATAAGTGCTTGAAAACTCTCTATGGTTTGCAGATTACTGTTAACAAGGAGCCTGGGAATTATGTAAATGATTTTGAGCTCATCATGTAAAACATGCCTTTCATACCCATTTAACTATCCAATAATGAAATAAAGCTTGCTCTATGATTTTATATTTATGTGTGCAAAATTTACTTCATAATATGGATACAATATCTCGATTAAAATACTTTGAATAAATTTAGCATTTATAGATCTAGCATTTTAAATCAAATTTCACCTAACTTTAACAAAATCAAAGTTAATGAAATTAATAAACCTTTAGACAACACAACTTATTGTGATTCAACTTCCAAGGTCTATTTGCTAAGGAAAACTATTTGTTCGAATCCCCTTATGAAATTATGTCTCAAATATCCAAGAGGTGAACAAATTATAATAATGTCTTGCCCAATTTCTAAGGTTAAACCTTATTAATGATTAAACATAGGGTTTTATATAAAACTAATTTATAAAATTTAGATTTTATGATAAAATAAAGTTTATAAGTTAGAAATCCACGTAATATTTACATTTTTAAAATATTTATGAAATTAAATATTTTAAAAATTTAAATATGATTTTTGTGAGAAACAATGGTGAAATTGTTCTATTGATCAACAATGCATTACATAGTTTTATAGTTCTTGAAAGAACTAAAAATAGACATGGTGGTTGAGAGAAATCCTCTTAAACTTATTACAACAAACTAACTTAAAGATAGCTCTTATCCTAACAACATGCTAATCTTGGACTATGGTCAAACATTAATCAACCAAGCCAAAACCTCAACGTATGCTAATCAAATTAACTAGAAATATGTAAATCAAAACATTAAACTAAAACTAAATACTAGGACTTAATACTTAGGACTAAGGAGGCAATGTTGAAAATATTCCAACATTCTCCCCCTTGATGCTAAAGACACTCATGCAAGAGTTCTTTAAGCATCACAGAGTTGGAAGAAAATTTTTCTCTTACGTTTCCTCCAATCTTGAATCAAGAAATCAGAATTTACAAAATACTTATGGTGGCACTCCTTCCACTCTTTATGTGGGATTTCCTGCAAATGCTTGAGTGCCTTCTTTTGTTGATTAGCTCCCCCTTCAACAAAAGTATCTCCTCTTGTGGTTTTCAACAACCACTCTCTTACATCTTTATCATTATGGTCTTTAAACCATGCTCTCACATTTTGATATTCTTTTACATATTCAACACTAAATAATACTCCACATGAGTATTTACAATTAATCATCTCACATAGATGATTATACCATACAACTCTTTCACATATTTTCACACAAAAAATCACAACAAATATGGCCATATAATGACCAACTACATATGCAACATAAAGTTGCTCCTCACACAAATATTCTCTCACAACAATGACTTTACAAGAATCCTTCTCCCAAGGAATTTTGAACACATCATTTTGATCCATGTGACCCAAGTTCTCCATCACTGTATTCTCTCCAAGAAGATTCTTCATCAAAGTTGTCTCAATGAGACAATCACCTTTCTTTTCATTCCTGCTCACAAAAAACAAATCATTAATCATAAAAACATTACCTTTAGTATGAGTAGATTTGGTGCTTCCCATAAAGCTATTTTGTAGTAGTTCTCCTTCATTGTATGGTGCTTCAAGATCAACCATCAACTCTTCACTAATAGTTCTCCTCCTTTGTTCAATCCATGTTGGTGTGTTGAAACACCATTCATTCAAGCAATCATACATAGTTGCCTTTTCAAGACAACTCTCTTTCTGCAATGTAGTCACTCCAAGTGAGTGATCTTCATCCATGAGTGAAGTTTCCTTTGCCATTACGATAAGAAAATCAACAATCTCATTTCCATTTTCTGTTTCTATCTCATTTTTCACATTCTTCTCCCCTTTTAGAGGAACTCTAACAATTTTATCTTCTCCTTGTAGGAGATCTTCATTTTCTCTGTCAAGAGAGCATACATCCATTCCAAGTGAATGGTCTTCAAGACAATGGTCTTCCATAAACATTGCTTCTCCATCAACATGCCAACAATTTTGGTTGATCCTATTATCATCTTTATTCTCTCCCATGAGAATTTTAGGTGCATTATCCATAATACACTCTTCATTTATCTCCTCCATGAGATATTTTTTATCACTTTTTCTTCTATCAACAACAAATCCTCTTCTTCCTCCTCGTCCTCTTGAGGAATACACACCTCTTCTTATCTTTTCATCACAAAATTCAGCAACATATGCTTCCTCCATGAAGCATTCTTCATCTTGTTGGTTTTCTACATACGAGGCCTTCCTCTGCAAGAAATAATTCTCCATTACAAAGCATGACTTCATATGAGTCTTTACAAGACTCTTCAAAAACTCCTTCAAAAGGATCTAATTCAGAAATTGCTTCAAGGAAGCAAGGCTCCTCCTTGCTTAAACAATCTTCATGATTGTCACTCATGGCTTTATGGGTATCCTCATCAAACCCATAAGCATCCTTTAACACTTGCCATGCCATTGTAGCTGATCTACAATTGGCTATGAGAGGAAAAACATTCTTTTCCATTCCTCTCCTCAAATCCATAAGAGCTAAGCAATTTGCATATTGTTGCTCCTTCTTCTCTTTTCTCTCCTCACCTTGTAGCTTATTCCAAGAGGGTTCCTCATAGCCTTCTTGAACTATATCCCATAAGTCTTGAGCCTTCAAGAAGGTCTTCATCATTATGCTCCAAATAGCATAATTATCTCCATTGAATTTGGGTACTTCCAATTCTTTATACATGGTGGCCATTCTACAATCCACCATTCATCAATCTTCCACCTAGATCTCAGCCACTCCTTTCCTGTAGACTTCTGATATACTTATCTGAAAATCCACTAAATTTCAGATCCAAATTCACACAAATGAGAAATATGTGATCAATTTACTTTTGCCCTTTCTAGATCTTAGAGTGTTTTTGAGACAACCTCAATGTTCTTCACATAAATCAATCCATACAACCCCAAAATTTCTGAAAATTAAACTCTGTATTCTTGAGACAATAATCTGAAAACCCTCTAAATTTCAGAAGAAAAATCACAAAGGTGAAAAATATGTGATCATTTACTTTTTCCCTTTTTATCACAATTTCGGATCTAGGATTGTTGAAGGAAAAATAAATATTCACATAAATCAATCAATACAGATCCCAATGATCTGAAATTTTGTCTGAATTATGATTTTATCGAAATAATATTTCTCCCAAAATTTGAGAAGCAAATACCCTGTATTCCACCTTATACAACCATTTTATTGAAAAACTAAAAATGCTAATAAAATCAGAAAATTAGCTCCAAATCACCTGAAATTTTTACTGCATCCTCTTGATACAATTACCTAACAACCCTCAAAATTTCATAATCAAATACCTCAGGATTTGTGAGATATTAATGATTTACTCGAGCTCTTCCTTGCAAATCTGCTGAGTGCTGGCCACTTGAGTTTCTCTGACAAAGTGTGTGTTTCAGATCTCTTCACACCACTCTCCACAGGTTTTGATCCATTTGAGCAAACCTGCTCTGATACCAAATGAGAAACAATGGTGAAATTGTTCTATTGATCAACAATGCATTACATAGTTTTATAGTTCTTGAAAGAACTAAAAATAGACATGGTGGTTGAGAGAAATCCTCTTAAACTTATTACAACAAACTAACTTAAAGATAGCTCTTATCCTAACAACATGCTAATCTTGGACTATGGTCAAACATTAATCAACCAAGCCAAAACCTCAACGTATGCTAATCAAATTAACTAGAAATATGTAAATCAAAACATTAAACTAAAACTAAATACTAGGACTTAATACTTAGGACTAAGGAGGCAATGTTGAAAATATTCCAACATTTTGTTATGAAATTTGGATTTAAAATAATGAAACTACATTAAAATTCAAATCCAAATTGAATTTTGCTTCTCTTTAAAAATATATCAATTTGTGTTTCTAAACCTTATGATATTAAGGTTGAGAACAGAATAATCATTTATATTTTAAACTTATCACTTAAAATATTAATTGATGTAATATTTGAACAATAAATTTAATCATAACCTAGATTTATAATTTCATTTTATAAAAATCATGGTAGGCTAATACGTATGCAACTTTCAGAATGAAATAAAAAAAAAACAAATAATAATATATTAAACTTTAGAATCTAAATTTAATGTCTCGAATAAATTACATAGATAAATTCCAGTCTACAGAATTTTTAAAATTGATTCAGTGCTCACCAACATTCACACAGTGAAATCAATGAAACGGTGCAATCCTCTAAGGTATATGAACTATTAATTTTTTTTTTTGAAATATTTATTAATTCCATAAACAACATAAGCACAAATCTGGATCAAAATGCTCAATACAATTCTTAAGATCTTACAATGTTTTCCCTTTCCTACAGATAGTCTTCTCTATCCTTTCCTCCAACAAAGACGAAGCTTTTATCCTTTTCCAATTTTTTTTCTCCTGTCCTGCATCAGATGTCTGACCTCAATTCTTTCATCTCCATCTATATTTATAATTATCCCTTTTAGTTATATGGTTCTTATTCACTCTATTCACGTCATTTCAATATAGTTTCAAATAACTGATGCTCTTTGTTTGTGCCCTTCGTTGGATAAATGATTTATCAAATCATCCTCATTTCATTATCATTTGACTTCATAATACATGATCTCTTTTGATAATATATCACAGTATTTGTAATACAACAAATACCTAAATGATTAAACCATCATCACAGCATAATATTTAATATTCAAATATTTCATGCCTCCATTTTCTTTAAGATATCCAAAGTGACCTTCGAAACTTTGAACAAACATGATATTACTCATGTTTCTTTTATATTAATATACCTCTGATGTAGTACTCTTAGGAAAGCGTCGTCAACACTCTTCGATAAATTGCAATAACTTTCATCCTAAAGAATAACTGTTTTGAACGCGCAACAATCAGACTTTCGAATCTACAACAACCCGATTCTTTATCCGATGACATTTTATTTTTGATGTGTAGTGACAATAATCCTCTCCAATCCTTTGAATACCATACTTCCGATGTAAAACATATATATTTATGGTATGCAGTGGCAACTCCTTTAACATGCAGTGATCAAACTCCTTGTAGAGCAACACAACGCATCACATTTCAATGATAAACACCGGGTATTATGAATCAATTCTACATTACTTTGGGTACTCCAAAAAATAACCATGAGTTCATTTTTCATGTTGTCATAATGACATCATTATCTGGTAGTCAAGATTACACTTTTGGTAGACGACAATTATACTTTTCGGGTGTATCTTGACAACACTTTTTGGTTAAGGTAGCGAGGCTTGTGACATTCACCAGGGTTCAAAATTGAGAATGGTGATAAATAAGGTGAATCCATCCCCATAGTTGAGACTCCTGCATATGTCACATACCATCACCAAATATCACTGTATTCATCATAAAAAGTATAACCATCCATACCATAGGCGATCGAAATCATTTTCCTTGCAACTAAATTTTGTCTACATCGATCCGCTTGGCGCTTTGGTGGTTGTTCACTTATGAAAGTAGGTTTATACTCGACCTGGTCTAATTTATTGCTCTCAACCGACATAGGTATTATTACCATCATACTCAACAAAGGGTAGGTCATACAAAGATGTATTTTTCATTTATTTCAAAACCATGTCAGAGTCATCTAATTTATGTTGAGAAAATCCAGACTTACATTTATCAGTAGATGTTGTTATATATTGGGCTATCTCAAATTGATGGAATTGCAATTGCAAATATGTTGTAACATCTGCCAACATGCGCCACCATAGCTCTTCTAACCATGGATGGCGCTAAAGCCAACGAAGGAGGAAGACCCAACATATGGTGCTCAAGCTCATGCAATGGATCGACAGTCCCATAGTAACCACACTTCAACCAGATTGAATTATTAACAAATGGGATTGTATGGGCATAGATTATGCATGGCGTAATAATACACTTGTATTCTATACAAGCTAAAGCTATAGAAATTGGATCTCTCTGCCATTTTTGCCTCTTGTAGGTAAGTTCTTGATGAGTTGTTCACAATACGAATACATGCCTCCTAGCTTCAAAATTTGGGCCAAACGTTGATCGCGTCGACACATCCGTGGGTCTGCCTAGGTATTTTCTACTTTGATTCATTTCGTACTTGCCAAACAACATAACAAACCTTTACTTAATCCAAAAGTGTTATAAGACCACATTAAAAACAAGAAAAATAACTTAAACATAATCTAACATCTAAAAATTTATCAACAAATCTTAACCCTTCAACAAAAATATAACATTGAACATGATATAACCAAAGACATATCAAGGGTAAAAACATAATACCCTCATTCTACAAATCCCATAAATAATTAGTAACATAAACAAACAACCTATAACAAATTATGAATACCTATACTAACAAAAATTACACAACAAACGGACACATAACAATCTAACACCATTATTCACAATGAAAATTTACAAACAATACACATATTAAAAAAACACAAACCACATATAACATAACAAAACATAACATAAAAACAATATAACCTAAAATTATTTTTGAAACCCCATAAACCAAACAAAAAATATAACACAAAGATAAACACATAACATAACAAAACATTTGTAACCACAATTTACCATATTTCACAAAACCTTGCTTATCAACCATGATTTTTTTTATCATAACAACAATAATGACTTCCCAAACTGCACTTCAAGTTTATCAAATGAGCATGACTCAATTATCAGTGAATAATGAAATAAATTTTGATAGATGCACCCTATTATACAACCATTTGCATGTAGATGAACCTTCTTGAAATTCAAATTATGGAAATGAAAAATCATAAGTGCAAGTAACAATTTGAAACAACTTTCAAATTTCAAGTGGGTCCCCAATTTTTGGGGTCATTGTGAAGGAGTCACAACAATGGTGACTCTATTGGTAAATGTCCCTGGATATTTCAGACTCAAAAACCAAACTTTGAAAACACACAAAACCCAAATATTAGAATTACAAGCATCAATAAGTATCCAGAGAATGAGAATAGACCAATTCGACATGAACCACCAGAATCATTCAACATCAGCTCAGTGTGTGCAAAGTGATTCATTCCTTATCATCTGAAACCATTCAACATTCCATCATCAGTTCCACATTTTAGGCTATGAATAATTCCTCTTTGAAGGTAAAACCTACACCCAATTCTCTTTAGATCTTGCTCTACTACCAACCGAGCGTCTATAGCTCCGGTAGAGATTATCTGAAATACCCAGATATTAGGTGGACGTTGTGTTTCCTTTATTCTAAACATTGCTTCACTTCCAGCCGAGCATCTATAGCTCCAGTGAAGATTATTTAGTTTTGGATAATAGATTTATCTTTATCGCTCTTTTCATGACATTTTTCTCTAGATATTGCTTCACTTCCAGCCGAGAGTCTATAGCTCTGATGAAGATTATCTATTTTTAGTAATATATTTGACTCTATTTCCAAATCTTTTTTTTTGTCTCACATTTATCCTGTAGAATGGTACTTTGCAACAAATCCACCTGCCACCTGGGTTAGAGATCAGGTAAGGCTAAAAGAGTATATAAAATATTTCACCCTAATTTGCAAAACCGACAACTTCATGCATCCAAAATTTCAAACGATATTCTTTAATGTGTTTGTGATACTCGTGGAGCTTTTGCAATACAATTCCAATATTTCATATTTTCCTTATCTTAGTTCACATTCATGAAGACATAAACTAACATCTCATTTTTCTTTTTCTCCAGGTTTCACAGGTTTTCAAAATAGGTGATCTCATCCTATACGACCCAGGATCAAATACCAAACAAAGCCACCAAGTGACCAGTGTCTCAATCACAATTGCCTTACTTTTGAAACACCCACCTGGAAATTGTATCAATTTGAATCACACCAAAATCATGAAACTCCAACAAAATCTGGCAAAGTCAATTTGTAGTTATGCTCAACAATACACAACGGAAATGTGACAAAACTTACCACAACAACAACAACAAAAAATTAACAAAACCGCACATTAACAACATCAACACATAACATAACGAACCAATATATACAATAATATACAAGTGAGATTATTTTCTCCCTGGATCCCAAATATTATCATCACTGAACAAACAATCCCTTTCATGGTATGCACACCCAAAATCCAACCACAAGGTAATAAACCAACCAAAGACCCTCGTTTTAGTTCCATCAACAAAATCATAATGACATGCCAAATCAGTAGATAAGCAAAACAATGACAAATTCAAAATTCCTTCTTGTCTAATCCCTATAATGTACACATCATAAATCAATTCCGGATTGAGGATTAGACTAGTTGTTTCAAACATGAAATTCTGCAAGTAGGAATTTATTTGGAATAATTTCAACATCAAACACTTTCCTTTTATCATATTTACTGTCAAGACTTTAGGAGTTATATTCAATTCCTTATCAACAACATAAAATCTCAAAGGAACATCATACAACCTATTACCTGGAATTGCCATAAATAACAAAAGTATAGATTCTACCTTGTCATCCATGATCAAGACATCATGAGTAGCATTTACCAAAATTTGATGAATTATTTCAATTTTTTCCTTTTCTTCACAAGCTCCATCATGGTCATCTTGTAGTACTTCGTTTTCATCCACCACCTTATCTATTCTTGTGTTTGGCACATCATTTTCCGATTGTGCAAGACTTTCAACATCTTCATCTGAGGTAGAATTTTCAATGACCTGCACATCAAATGAAACAGAGATCCCATCAATAGGATTATGAGAAAATAATGACTTTTCATGTTTTTTCAAACAATAAAAATGATCATCTAAACTCATGGGAAGAAGTTCTATTGCATCTTCTTCAAAATCATCAAGTTCTTCAAGAAACTCTTCTTCAAAATCATCCGCAAATGTTTTTGGTGACTCCAAAACTTCTGTTGCCGAATCAACATCAAATGTGTATATGCCTAGTTCAATATCATTACAAAGTATCTCATTAAATTCTTTATCATAATCCGTGATCATGTTCTTTAACCTAGGCTCTCTTTCAACACAAATCTGATTAGCTACGCCTTTCTAGGGCAGCCATAAGCACGAAAAATCTATGGAAAAGTATCCGTTCAGATGCCTGCTCCATTCCCTGCTCAATAGCAAACCATACTTATCAGGAATATCAACAATGTGAATATCAATATAATGTTGTATTCTAGGTTCTGATGACAATTGAATGTGCACATTCTTAAGCATACCTATGACCTTTACTTCTGTTTTATCCAATTGCACAACAATTTTATTTGAAGATGTTGGTTTAAAACCTAACTTTTGACAAACTATGAAAGGCATCACATTACCTAAGGCTCCCAAATCCACCATGCAATTGTGCAACTTTCTACCTGCAATTTTAACCATTAACAAAAAAGGAGGAGCATCCTCTTTTTATTTTCGTGCAACATATTGTATTTCAGTTACTTTCCCAATTTCTTTGGTGTTTCGATTATCAAAAGCCTCCATTAATAACTTTTGTTGATTAGGTAACTTTGCAGCTTCAAACAAATTGATGTTGGCCTTATTTTTCTTAAGGTCTTCAATGATATTATAAGTCATTTCTTTGTTATCTGGTACCTCATGTGCAATTTTAGATGCATTGAGAGAAGATGGAGGAATCATATTATTAACATCAGGAGAAATAACAACATTGTTAGGAGGAGTAGAAGTAGTTTTGAAAGATTTACTTTTACTTCTCAAATTATAATTATGACTCCCCTTTCTATATTGTTTTAGGGTATGAATTTCTTCAATACCTTCTTCCTCTTCTTCTTCTTCATCATCATCACTTGAACCAATAATATCAAGACAATAAGCAAAACTTTTGCCTTTAATATTTTCTTCTTCCTCATCATTTGGAACCCATTCCATTTTATCTAATCCCTGTTGAATACAATTTGCAACACAACTAAACTCATTACAATCAAATTCGTTATGTTCACCAGTACGATGTAACATGCACCAACTATCCAATACAACTTCAGATACATTGATAATTGCTATCTTATTAGAAGCATTACTATTGTTAGCAATAGGAGTTGGAACTCCCCCATTATTCAGTTTTGTATTGAAATGTTTCAGTTTTTGCATAGTAAACCTTCGATTTGATTGTGAACTTTGTGCGTTCTATTTTTGCATTTGAATGAAATCATTACTTAACTTTTGGTACATTCTCGTTAGATCTGCTAATTGATTAGACTCATTAACAACATTAGGAGAATTACCTTGGTTTTGATTTGGGATATTTTGGTTTGGTAAAACATTTTGTGCACTCGAATTCATCCAACTAGGAGTATTTTGATTAGGCATGACATTCGAAATGTTTTGATGAGGTACAACATTTGCAACATTTTGGTGAGGCATAACATTTGGCAAATTTTGATTAGGTAAAACATTTTGATTAGACCACGAATTTGGATACATTGGATTACCTTGGTTTTGTAAGTTTTGCATAAGCATAGGATTACCTTGTTGCACTTGCAAATTTTGTGTGTTTTGGGTAAACATAGGATTATTCTGTTGTGTTTGTAAATTTTGAAAAGGATTCATATTTTGTGTTGAGGCAACATTTCCAAAAGCATTAAACTGATATGCATCATTATTTCTTGTTTTGTACACAACATAATGCTTTCTAAAAACATTGGGTTTTTTTGTGGTACATATGCCATTGTGTATGGAACTTGAAGAATCACATTTAACATTGGAGTTTGATTTATCAAAGCATGATTAATCATAGGGATTTGATTTTGCATACCTGGATATCCAATAGAAGGTAATTGACCAAGTCCACAACTTGATGGCATCATTTGTTGCTCCACCATGAGCGCTTCCATGTAAGCTCCTGTAAGTGTTGTTATCTGCCCCATTCTCCTGATCAACATTGTCGTTAATGGATCCAAAGCTCCAAAGTAGATTTGGATTGTGGCTGCTTCTGCAACATTATAAGGAGCAGTTAGTCTTGAGTACATCTTATGGAACCTAGTATTGAACATACGCAAAGGCTCATTAGGTTCTCTACGAGTAGAAGCAAATTGCAAATAAACACTAGCTGGATCAATTGCAAACTTGAATTGAGTAATGAAAGCATTTTTTAGCATATCCCATGAAGTAATAGATCCAGAAGGTAAGAAAACATACCAGTCATAAGTTATCTCATCCAAAGTTAGAGGAAACAACCTACATGCAACATCCTCATGTTCAATCTGTAATCTGGACATGGCATCTGTGTATGCTTGTATATGCTCTTCTGCCAAATGAGTACCATCATGCTTATATTTTGGTAAATATTTCTCCACATTCTTTGGCATATCATGTGTACCACCAGCTATGTTTAGCAGACTTCGTTGATTTCCCATCCATGCCAGATTTGGTGCACCAGGTACAACCATATTGACAAGTGGGGAATTAACAAATAAATTTGGATTTACGTTAGAAGTATTGGGAAGGATCACAGTTTGAGTCTTACTTCGTCTATGTTTCTTTGTTGGTGACAAACTTTGAAAAATTGTAGAACCAGTAGACTTTGACCTAGTGATAATTTCTTTAGACTCCAGTTTAATGAAATCTAACTAATACTTCGAAAATACAATACTTGAAATATGATTTTTAATGAGACGATGCAATCGTGATATTCAAGTATGTAATTTTAAACAAGGAACTTCAAGAATGAATGTATGAATGATTGAAAAATTGCATGAAAACTGAAATCAAGTTACCAGTTTTTCATCTTCGGGCCCTCCTTCTAGCGCCAATTTGTTGAGGTGTGATTTTTTCCAATCACAAAAACCACTCGACAACTTAGAATTTGAATTCTCTCTTGCAAAGAAAGTGATGTTTCTTCAAGGTTCTCACTTAATGTTTTATGTATCATGTATATGTGTAAATATAAGTGCTTGAAAACTCTCTGTGGTTTGCATATTACTGTTAACAAGGGGCCTAGAAATTAGGTAAATGATTTCGAGTTCATCATGTAAAACATGCCTTTCATACCCATTTAACTATCCAATGATGAAATAAAATTTGCTTTATGATTTTAAATTTAAGTATGCAACATTTATTTCATGATCTCGATATAATATCTCAATTAAAATGCTTTAAATAAATTTAGCATTTATAAATCTAGCATTTTAAATCAAATTTCACCTAAATTTAACAAAATCAAAGTTAATGAAATTAATAGACCTTTAATAACACAATTTATTATGATTCAACTTCCAAGGTCTATTTGATAAAGAAACTATTTGTTCAAACCCCCTTATGAAATTATAAATCAAATATCCAAGAAGGTGAACAAACTATAATAATGTCTTGCCCAATTTATAAGGTATCAAACCTTTTTAATGATTAAAAATAGGGCTTTATATAAAAAATAATTTATAAACTTTAGATTTTATGATAACATAAAGTTTATAAGTTAGAACTCCCCGCAAAAAAAATATATTTACCTTTTTACAATATTTATGAAATTAAATATTTTAAAAATTTAAATATGATTTCTGATATGAAATTTGGATTTAAAATAATGAAACTATATTAAAATCCAAATCCAAATTGAATTTTGCTTCTCTTTAAAAAGATATCAATTCGTGTTTCTCAACCTTATGATATTAAGGTTGAGAACAAAATAATCATTTATCTTTTAAACTTATCACTTATTGATGTAATATTTGAACAATAAACTAATCATAACCTAGCTTTATAATTTCATTTTATAAAAATAATGCTAGGCTAATACGAATTCAACTTTCAAAATGAAATAATAAAAAAAAATAATAAAATATTAAGCTTTAGAATCTAAATTTAATGTCTCGGATAAATTACATAGATAAATTCCAGTTTACAAAATTTTTAAAACTGATTCAGTGCTCACCAGCATTCACACAGTGAAATTAATGAAGTGGTGCAATCCTCTAAGGTATATGAACTATTAAAAAATTGTTTTGAAACATTTATTAATTCCATAAACAGCATAATCACAAATCTGGATCAAAATGCTCAATACAATTTTTAAGATCTTACAATGTTTTCCCTTTCCTACAGATAGTCTTCTCTGTACTTTCCTCCAACGAAGACGAAGCTTTTATCCTTTTCCAATTTTTTTTCTCCTGTCCTGCATCAGATGTCTGACCTCAATTCTTTCATCTCCATCTATATTTATAATTATCCCTTTCAGTTATGCGGTTCTTATTCACTCTGTTCACGTCGTTTCAATATAGTTTCAAATAACTGATGCTCTTTCTTTGTGCCCTTCATTGGATAAATGATTTATCAAATCATCCTCATTTCATTATCATTTGACTTCATAATACATGATATCTTTTGATAATATATCACAGTATTTGTAATACAACAAATACCTAAACGATTAAACCATCATCACACCATAATATTTAATATTCAAATATTTCATGCCTCCATTTTCTTTAAGATATCCAAAGTGTCCTTCAAAACTTTGAACAAACATGATATTACTCATGTTTATTTTATATTAATAAACCTCTGATGTAGTAATCTCAGGAAAGCGTCGTCAACACTCTTCGATAAATTGCAAAAACTTTCATCCGAAAGAATAACTGTTTTGAACGTGCAATAACCAGGCTTTCGAATCTACAACAACCTGATTCTTTATCCGGTGACCTTTTATTTTTGATGTGCAGTGACAATAACCCTCTCCAATCCTTTGAATACCATGCTTTCGATGTAAAATATATATATTTCTGGTATGCAACAGCAACTCCTTTAACATGCAGTGATCGAACTCCTTGTAGAGCAACACAACACATCACGTTTTAATGATAAACACTGGGTATTATGAATCAATTCTACATTCCTTTGGGTACTCCAAAAAATAACCACGAGTTCATTTTTCATGCTGTCATAACGACATTATTATCTGGAAGTCAAGATTACACTTTCAGAAGACGACAATTATACTTTTTGAGTGTATCTTGACAGCACTTTTTGGTTAAGGTAGCGAGGCCTGTGACATTCACCAGGGTTAAAAATTGAGAATGGTGATAAATAAGGTGAATCCGTAACCACAGTTGAGACTCCTGCATATGTGACATACCATCACCAAATCTCATTGTACTCGTCATAAACAGTATAACCATCCATACCATAGGTGATCGAAATCATTTTCCTTGCAACTAAATTTTGTCTACATCGGTCCGCTTGGCTCTTTGGTAGTTGTTCACTTACGGAAGTAGGTTTATACTCGACCTGGTCTAATTTATTGCTCTCAACTGACATAGGTATTATTACCATCATACTCAACAAAGGGCAGGTCATACAAAGATGTATTTGTCATTTCTTTCAAAACCATGTCAGAGTCATCTAATTTATGTTGAGCAAATCCAAACTTACATTTATCAGTAGATGTTGTTATATCTTGGGCCATCTAAAACTGATGGAATTGCAAGTGCAAAGATTTTGTGTACTAGCATATGCCAACATGCGCCACCATCACTCTTCTAACCATGGATGGTGCTAAAGCCAATGGAGGAGGAAGACCCAACATATGGCGCTCAAGCTCACGCAATGGATCGACAGCACCACAATAACCACACTTCAACCAGATTGAATTATTAACAAATGGGATTGGATGGGCATAGTTTATGCATGGCGTAATAAGACACTTGTATTCTGTACAAGCTAAAGCTATAGAAATTGGAGCTCTCTGCCATTTTTACCTTATGTAGGTAAGTTCTTGATGAGTTGTTCACAATACGAACACATGCCTCCTAGCTTCAAAATTTGGGCCAGACGTTGACCGCATCGATGCATCCGTGGGTATGCCTAGGTATTTTCTACTTCAATCCATTTCATACCTGCAAAACAACATAACAAACCTTTATTTAATCCAAAAAGTGTTATAAGACCACATTAAAAACAAGAAAACTAACTAAAACATAATCTAACATCTAAAAAATTATTAACGAATATTTACCCTTCAACAACACTATAACATCGAACATGATATAACCAAAGTCATATCAAGGGTAAAAACATAATACCCTCATTCTACAAATCCCATAAATAATTACTAACATAAACAAACAACCTATAACAAATGATGAATACATATACTAACAAAAAAAACACAACAAACAGACACATAACAAAACAATAAAATGAACTAAAACATATACATATAGCAAAATATTAACATAATAAAAGACCTTCTAATTTAAACAATCAACTTTTAACATTTTAAAAGTATGAGTAACATATAACACCATTATTTTGAATAAACAACGAACATTTACAAGCAATACACATATTAAAAAAACACAAACCACATCTAACATAACAAAACATAACATAAAAACAATATAACCCAAAATTATTTTCCAAACCCCATAAACCAAACAAAAAACATAACATAAGGACAAATTCATAACATTTTAACATAAAAAAATATTTGTAACCACAATTTACCACATTTCACAAAACATTGCTTATCAACCATGAATTATTTTGTCATAACAACAATAATGACTTTCCAATCTGTGCTTCAAGTTTATCAAATGAGCATGACTCAATGATCAATGAATAATGAAATAAATTTTGACAAATGCACCCTATTATACAACCATTTGCATGTAGATGAACCTTCTTGAAATTCAAATGATGGAAACAAAAATTCATGAGTGCAAGTAACAATTTGAAACAACTTTCAAATTTCAAGTGGGTCCCCAATTTTTTGGGGTCGTTGTGAAGGAGTCACAACACCTAGAAATACTCATCTTAACATTACTCTTGGGATCATTAGCGCTACCATTTCTAATTATTATCAGACACCAAAAATAAAAATGTTGATTTTTAGTACCTTCCAAGTCACCCATCAAAAAAGGATTTGATCACATTAGTCTAATTTATAGTCTCAACAAAAATCCAAAGCCCAAAAATTTCCCTTTCATATCTTGCATCCATTAATTGCATATTGAACACATTTTTAAAAATTAACCTTCAAACAATCCCATCAACCTCATCCAACCACCCTCCAAGGAGCCATGGATTTTTATAAAGCTAGCACTTGGGGAGCCCAATAGATATAAACTTTCAAAGATAGAGAAAACCTGGTGTTAGCTTTTAATGTAACGAGCACTGGGAGATAGCAATCACAAGATGCATAATAATATGAAAGAAAGTAAATCTACTAGATGACTGAAATATGTTGTAAATAGAAATGACATAAAAGAATACAATGTAGCTATGGAGGAAATAAACACTCCATTAATAAAGCTACTGAACTACATTGCATCCATCACTAATGGATGGTGATCTACATAGAACTATACTATGCTCTAAGCTACACTATCTGACTATGTCCCCTGACTCTATTATCTATCTAACAATGAGGCCTTTCTTATATAGGAAGATAGGTTCCTTGGCCAACACTCTACCTAGTTGTGCAAGGGACAACTTGTACATATACAACTTGCACATTGACACTTGTGAATTTATTATATTGCATGAAGTAACTAGATAACTTCCCCCTAAAGTAATCTAATGTCCTAAGTATATACCTTGGAATATAAATTTACATAACCTAAATGATGGAATAAACTCTATTTCTAACACCCCCCTGTATTACATTATTTGGATATTGAAGACTTTAGTCTTCAATATGAATCTTCTTCTTCATCTTGATCTTTGTACTCTTCTTTTGTATTCTTTGTATTCAGGTTCAATAGGTAATATGTGTCTTCATATGATGTAGAGTAAGTTGTAGATGAAGCTAAAGATTCTTCTTTCATTGGATGATATTTGGCTTGTTCAAATTCATATTCCTTATCTTCTATCCAATCACATTTATAGTTCTCTTTGCAAATATATTAATTTGGTTTTGATTATTGATGAATGAGTATGGAATGGTGCAATTATCCTCCAATATTTTTGTTTTTGATCCTTCTGTGCTTTCCTTTTTGGTGTACTGATCTTTTTCTGCTGCTTTAGTATGTCTCTTCTTCCTTTTCCGTCTTCTCTTCCTCTGATTCTGCTTTGGTGCTAGTGAAATATTTTATTTATGACAAGTTAGTCTATCATCATAATAGTATTTTTCTTTATTTCCAGCTTGTTTCTTGTGTTGAGTAAGTACAAACACAATTAATGATAGATAAATCATCAAACATTCTTCTAGTGAAAATATAACCAATCTTTGTGAGTTCCACCATGCTATGAAGAGAATTTTATGAAGATAGTTAATCAATGTTGTAAATCTACCTTCTTTGGATTCTTTAAGAAATAAGAAAAATAACTCTTTGTCATTAGAGGGTAGATATTTGTATCCTTCTAGAGTATCTATTAAGTTTTGAGAGTATAATTCTACTTCATGGAATAGTTCTTCATTATTGAAAGCTTTTCTCAAAATTTCATCCATGATAGATCTTTCTTTGAAATTTGATAGAATATTTAGTAGTCTACCTTATAGCTCCCAATATTAGGATATATGATCCCTTATTGAAGTATATAAGCTTGATTTGATAAAACCTTTATTAATCCTTAAGTTTGTAGAAAGTTTATATCTTCCCAACTTGATAATCTTTGCAGGATATTATTATTATCAAGTTTTGTAGAATTCCTTATGAATCCCTAATGTTTTTGGAATATAATACAATGCTTTTGTAAAAATATAGTTCAATTTTTGGTTGATTCTGTACAAATTTTGTAAAGATCAAAAATCAACTTCTTAACACCTTATTAGTACTATTGAACTAAGTGCTTTTCAATTTTGAAGAGGTTTTAATGTTGGATTTCTTTTGTCCCTTTTTGGAAGTTTTGAGACAATAATATTATAATTTTCCAACCTTAGTAAAAATCTTAATAACCTATTTTTATATTCCTTAGATTGTTTCTAATTTCCAATAACCTAGTTTGGAGTTGTAGCCCTTATGACTCCCAAATTTGGAAAACTAGAATACATTAATATTTGTAAACTTTAAATGGAATAATTCCAATTAGTATCCCTTATTTCTCCTAGGTTATGTTTTGCAAATATTATTCAAATTTGATATTTTATTTTCCTAAGTTTTTCTTTCAAATAAAGATTGATTCCTTTCAATAATTCAACCTTATAATATAACCTTATAACTCCCTTTTTAAGAAAAGCAAATTAGATGGGAAATTGCACCTTTATGAAATCGGTGGTAGACTATCCTTATTGGGTGTTGTGAGTAATGGAAGATTATTCCACTTGCTATTTGCTTCAACACTCACTTTAATGCTTTCTTGACCCGTTTTACCAGAGTAATGTTCTTCATCGCTTTTGGATATTACGAATTGCTCTCGAATTGCTCTTCAAGCTATTGTCGATTTGCTATCGTGTAGTTGTTGAGATACTACCATGATACTGTTGAGATGTTGTTGAATTAATGTTGAGTTGCTTTAGACTCACTTGTTGCCATTGATACCAATTTGGTTTCTTTAACTGTGCTTTTCCCTTCCTTGACTGCTTTGGACTTGAGTGCCTATTTATGGAAGAGAGGTCTTGAATTTTGTGATAAGTGTCACAACTATTATGTATGAGCGCTCCATCCTTTTTTAATGTACCAAATCCCTTGTCTAAAACTTCTTGTTCACTCTATAACATATGAGCACTCATGTGGGCACTTGTGTGAGACTTGTGGAATATAAAAAATGGTACCACATCCTTAATATTCCTTGTAACTCTTGCGTGAGGTTTCTTGAGCATTGAGAGATGGAATGAGACTTCACAAAGTTTATTTCGAGTGGAAATCAAACTCTTTGTATGAAGACATTTGCTATAACATTTCCAAGGAGAATATTATAACTCCTTTCAAATGCCTTTCCTTAGCTTACTTCATTTCTTGGATAACAAGCAACCTTTTCTTTTTTAGGTGATTTTATGAGGTTCTATGGAGCTTCAAATGGCAATTTCAAAAGTTATATTGGTACTAAAATTCAAAAAGAGAGCAGAGTGCATGAAAGGGAGAAGATGATCATGAAGGTCGATTGTAGCGAAGCAGAGTGTGTGAAGTGATTGCACAGAGAAAGCAGAAGGTGGAGTGCGGCTATAGATCACAGAAGATATGTCTATTCTGTGAACAGTAAGAGAGATTGTATTGGCATCAGGGGTTGGTGCTCCTTCCAGTCGATGCTGGTAAAATAGGGGTTAGTGCTCCTTTCTGTTGGTTCAGATAAATAAGGGGTTGGTGCTCCTTCTAGTGGGTGCTGGTAAATTGATTGTAAAGTTGGTGCTTTGCAAAGGCTGGATTTGGATGGTAGTCCAAGCCATCATTTTTGAGGAGTAGCCACATTGGTGAACCTCGTTAAATCTTGTGTTGTGTGATGTTCTCTTGTGATACTTGCTTTATCTAGTTTTAAGGTTTCATTATTTCTATTTTAAGAGCTATGAATTTAAGTTTAAAGAGCTACACTGATTCACCCCCCCCTCTCAGTGTCATTGTGAGACTAACAGTGTTGGTGGTGATATCTTATGGATCTCTGATTCAACTACTTCTGAATGCGAGTAGGACTCTCCTAGTACTTCTTCTTCTTCTTCTTATTTCAAGACTGGAAGTTCTTTAATGAGATCTCCTGATCTCTTCAATTTTGCTTCAGGTGCTAAATTTATTCTGAAGAAGATACTCTTCCTAAATTTCTTGTAGGAAGTTTCCCAACTCACCGTATCTTCTTTTCTTGCAACAAAGTATTAGTACTAAAATATTTAGTTTGCTTATGAATCATATATTCTATTTGAATTCTTCTTCAGTATCAAGGCTACTATGGCCTTTTTTAGTATCAAGGCTTCTATGGCATTTTTTAGTACCAAGGCTTCTATGGAATTTTTAGTATTAACACTTATGTGGCCTTTTCAGTATCAAGGCTTCTATGGCCTTTTTTAGTACCAAGGCTTCTATGGGATTTTTAATATCAAGAATTTTGTGGCTTCTTCTTCAAGGCTTCTATGGCCTTTTCGTCAAGTCTTCTATGACATTTTTGTATCAAGGCTTCTATGGACTATTCTTCAACTATGAAGTTATTCAATCCAATAATAGAGATATTCAATATCTTGACTTCACCATGAATATTCACTAGAAGTCTTCTTCCATAGTATTCTCCTCTTGCACAAGGAACTAATATCTCCACTATGAAGGCACGTCGACCTTCGGGCAACAAAGTTGGAGTCTCCTATCTTTCTATTGTAGGAGGTGTCCTAATCCTCTAAGAATTAATTTTTTGCAACAAAAGAAATTTTAGGCAACAGTTAGCAAATTCTAGATATCCTGGATGATATTCACTAGATGATTTGTGAATCTAGTGGATTGAATGATGAGTCCTAGTCTTCACGAGTTCTTTCTGCAACTCTATGGAAAAGACTCTAGTCAAATGTAATCTCAGTATTTCTGGAACTAATATTTCTTTCAGTCCTAACTTTTTGACTCTCCCTAATTCTACCACCTAGAATATTTTGAGATTTTTTGATAGTGGTTGGTACAACAACACATCAGGTTGAAAAAAAACTTAGGCTAAATTATAATGGTGGTTTTCCTATTGATCTACACAGGTTAGATCTACTATGGCTCTGATACCACTATTAGCTTTTGATGTAACGAGCATTGGGAGATAACAATCACAAGATTTAGAATAATATGAAAGAAAGTAAATTTACTAGATGACTGAAATATGTTTTAAATAGAAATGACATAAAAGAATACAATATAGCTATGGAGGAAATGAAAATTCCATTAACAAATCTACTAAACTATATTGCACCCATCACCAATGGATGGTGATCTACACAAAATTGTACTATGCACTAAGCTATACTATCTGACTATGTCCCCCAAGTCTCTTATCTATCTAACAATGATACCTTTCTTATATAGGAAGATATGTTCCTTGAAAAACACTCTACCTAGTTGTTCAAGGGATAAATTACACATATACAACTTGCACATTGACACTTATGCATTTATTACATTGCATGAAGTAACTAGATAACTTCCCTCTAAAGTAATCTAATGTCCTAAGTATGTACCTTGGAAGATACATTTACATAACCCAAATGATGGAATAAACTCTATTTCTAACATAAGCATCTTGTGAAATTGTGAAGCTCTCAATTATTTCAATCAATAAGCAAGCTCATCTACTACATCACAACAAGGGGATATCAATGAAGGCTCTTGAGGCTACAAGATTGCTTGGTTATGCACTCTCCTTTCTTAGCTCTTATTATTATATGTATCTTGATTCTTTGTAATCATTTGATCATTGCACACTCACTTTGTTTATTTATCACACTTTCCTTTGTCATATTGCATTATTAGTCACATTTTTTATTATCAATCATACTATCTCCTTTAGGACCCTTGTATCTCCTAGTCATGGATCCTCAATTAGTTAAAAACTCATAAAGTATTTTATCTAAGACACATTTTATTGCACCTATAGGAGAAAATGTTGTTGAAGCATTATTTCTCTTTTTCTCTATTACAAAAAAATGGGACTCCATAGTCATAGTCTTAAATAGAAAGGAAAAGTGTTGGCAACACTATCGCTTTCTCAGTAATGCTTTTTCCACTAAGTTCATAGTCATGATTTTATCTCTTTATATTAGTTATTTTTATCTTTAAAGTAGGGGTTTGATATTGGTCAAGGGAATCATATAATCTCCATTGTTCTAGGAAAACCCCTTTATTGTTGATTGCATTTATTTTTGTTTATCTTGTAGGTTTTTGAAAAGCAAAAGTCCTAAGAAAAAATGACACCAAAATGTAGTAGTGCTAGCAATGCTTTTATAGACCAAAAGCACTTTAGCCAATAATGCTTTTGTGGACCAAAATCACTTTCACCAATAATGCTTTTATGGACAAGCAATGCTTTTGTCATTAAGTCAAAATCAATTTTGATGTTCTAATTTTTGTTCATATCATCATAGATTAGAGAATTTGTCTGATGTTTGTTCTATATTTATTTCTATTTTTTTATATCCAATAAAGGATAAAAGAAAAAGAAGGAACAAGATAGCACAAATAATATTAGGGGACCAACTACAATCTTTCATCACATCAAAACAAATTCACATATAGTCACATTAGGTCTTGTTTGTTGCATTATCTTCTTAAACCCTTTCTCTCATATTTTTATTTATCATTGAAATTCAAAAGCTTTTAGTCTATAGGACTTGTTTATTGAATTTATTAACATATTTGTATTTGGAATAGGACTAGATTAAGGTTAGTCCATCAAATAAAAATCTTAGGAGAAACGTAGGTTTTCATTTAACTTGAATCCCCTAAACCTTAGCCCTAGGCTCACAACCTTATCCTTGATTTGATAAGGGAGAGATATTGTGGACACCCTAAGTTGGGGTTCCCCTTGTGACTCATTTCCCCTCACATTTTGGTAAACCCAATGTGAATACCACTATGTATTCCAAGAATTTATTTGACTAAGCTAAATCTTAAAGGTAAAAATTATCAAACTTTAATCAAGATCATTAGTATTGTTGCTTTAGATAAGATACATTATATTAAAAAAAACATAACTAATTTCAAGTCTTGCTAGGGATCTTTATGGTCCTCTTAGTAACTATTATACAAGCTACTAAGCTATATTGGGTATATGGTGAGCTCAGGCCTCCATCCACCCACATAGAGTCTTGTGTATACTTATGTCTAGTAAGGAGTATATTGCACTGGGCCAATGGTAGTCATAAGGAGACATAAAAGAACTACTCACGTACCATCTTGGCCATATATCCAAGAGGTCACTTCTATATATTGTTGGTATCTCATGTATTGGCTTTCTATTTTGTACCAATAAGTATATCAAGAGAGATAAGATATATCGAGATCTTTGATATATAGGGATGGACATTAGGTATATAGGTTGGATTGGGTATATCAAGGGAAGGAGATATAAGGTTTCTAAAACATCTCTTTATTATTTAATCAACTATATAGACAATTAAAATTTTAAAATCCTCTCCTCTCAAACCTATGCTTAATAAACACTACCTAAAAAAAATCATTGCTCACCAACTGGCCACTAATATTGATCCTCTTGTCAAGGATCATGATGAGTGACCTACCTTCAAAAACCCCATATTCTATCATGACTATGGGGTTTCCACATCTCAAGGTTATCTAAGCCCTACCCATGAGGAATATTAGAGATTGGTCTTCCAATATATAATCCATATGTCATATTTCCTATAAAAGCATAGGAAAACCATAGAGGCCTTCCTTAGTGAAGTTCATGAAATCCTAGGAATTTTTATAGGAGATAATTCATTAATGGATTATCCCCAACAACATAACTGAAATACCTTGACATTAAATCAATTGGACCCAACATTTAGGTCCATAAATGCAACACTTAGAGCATTAAAATATCACGTCAATAATTTAACTCCTACTATCACCATATTAATGGATGTTGAGAGACAAACCTCCCCACCACATTTGTAGCATCACTCATCTTTACCTACTTTTGAGAAATTATTTTAGGGCTATGTTAGTTTCCCTATATCTCAATAGGTAGACACAAGTTACACTCCTAATCAAAGTATACCACCAAGTGCCTCAATCTCTAATCCTCATATCAATTTATCCCATGATACTCATTCTAATCCCACAAGTGTAGGTATGGGGTTTGGATAAGATTCTAATCCCATAATATTTCATCCTTCATTTTTAAACCCTTTTATATTAGCCACATTGGGATCAAACCATACAATGCTAGCTTTGATATCTATGCCCAAACATACCAACCTCCTTACATCAATCATTGATAGATTTCATCTATCTCTTAGAACATACCTTGTGTTTCATAAAATTTTGTTTCTACTAAACTTCAAGCCTTAACCACTCAATTAGAGAAATTGAAACAATAAATGATCATCATCGAAGGGTCTTCATCCAGTTACAAGTAATCGTGTGATAACTTGTGCAATAAACCCCTAGATCCCTTTGTAACTAGTCATCCTTTTCCTCATAATTTTAAAACACCCAAATTTTAAATGTACAAAAGAAAAGAGAATCTTGTCAACCACCTTAGACTATCTAGAACTTCTTGTAATGATATTTCTTATGATGAAATGTTTCTACTTAAAATATTTCCTAAGAGTCTTAACGACCCTGTCTTAGAATGGTACTACCATATGTTAGGGAATTTCTTGAAAAGCTTTAGGGACCTTGTCAAGATGTTTGTTAAGCAACTATCCATATATATTGAGGAAAAGGTCACCATTAGTGGCCTATACCAACTCAAATGGTCAAAAGACAAGAGTTTCACCAACATTTTAACAAGATGGTGAGCCCTAGTGGGAATGCTACAATACATCCCTTTAATAGAGACCTACTAAAAATATTTATAGGAAATCTCAATGAGCAATTGGCATTCTACCTAGATATGGATAATGTGTATTTATTTGAAAATTTGATTGACATGGCTAAGAGAGTAGAGACCACCCTTGTCAAAAGAGGGCAACTAAAGGCTAATACTAGATAAAGAAAAAGATAAACCTTCCTCTAACCTGAAGGGGTAAAAAAATAACAAACATGTTATAGATGCTGGAGTTATGGTTAGTGCCACCATAAATCTTCAAAATATTATCATAGGAAAAACTCAACAATAAAAATATTAAAGGAAGTACTCCCAACAAGGAAAAAATCCTTTATCCATCCTAGGGCAACTCCTGAAATACAAAATGATAGAGCTTAATCTATCCCCTCAAACCTTAGGCTTACTCTCTAGAAATAAGAGTAAAATAATGCAAATAGAAAATGGCTACTTTATTTGCATTGGTATTGCCAACAAGGAGAAAATCCATGGCAATAACCCTTACCCAATTGAATGATGATATGATTCATGCTTTCTATCTAACTCATCTCATCCCTAAGTAGATATTTTTCAATATGGGATATCAAGCCAAAGGGCTAGGCTTGTACAAGCAGGACATCTAAGAGACCCTATAGGCCAAACCCTAGGCAAACCATTATAGGATAGGTTATATCCTTAGCCATAGTGAGCATTTACCTTATTATTTTAATAATAAAGGAGAAGTTGATCATCTTGATAGAGCATCCCATGATGAATTCATGTCTTTTGACAAATTGTATTGGGATGAGGAGGACGATAATTGTTCAATCACTCATAGATCCTAACTTCTCCAAATTTAAGAATCTAGTGGTGTAAATTTTCTAACCCTAGATTATTTAAAGCTTTTTTTTTATGAAGATAGTTGTGAGTCAGAGTATTTCATGAGTGATCCCCCTTGAGATGATCCCTTAGACTATCTAGCATAAAATAAATTTTATTTTGGTAGATATTTTTCCTAAATCACCAATATCACCATCTCATAGAAAACTAATAATAGTCAACCAACCTTAGACCTGATAGATCTAGAAAGCCTAAGAGTATTTCCAACTCCCCCTTATTTGAAAGAAAAATCTCGTAATTTTATTAAAAAACCATAACTATCAATACTGAAAATCTAGATGATCCGAATGTCCTTAAGCTAGGTAAGTTCTTAACCCCAACTAAGTATGAGGAATACAACAAGCTCTTGATATATTTTAAAGACATATTTTTTTTGGTTCTATGCTAATATGTCTGACCTTGATACTGCTCTAGTTGCCCACCATCTAGTTATTATTTTTGGTGAAAAATCCATAAAGTTAAAATTATGAAAAATGTACCCCAAAGTCACACTTTTGGTCAAAGAGGATTTCTAGAAGCTTTTTGATGTTGGATTTATCAAAACCATCAAATATTTTTACTAGATATATAACATTATTTTTATTTCTAAGAAAATAGGTAGCATTAGGATATGCGTCGACTTTTGTGACATAAATATTGTACATTCTAAAGATGACATCCCTCAGCTTAACATCGATATGATCATCAATTTCACTACAGGATGTGGAATATCATATTTAATGGATGGGTCTTAGGATATAATCAAATTAATATTATCCATAAGGGCCAAACTAAAACAACTTTTACCACCACCTAGAGAGCCTTATACTATCAATTTGTGTGCTTCAAAATAAAATATACAGGGTCTAAATACTAGAGATCTGGACATACACCTTTTATAACATAATGCATGAAAGTATGGAAGACTATGTATACAATATTATTGGTTAGTATTTAAACTAGGAAGATCACATTTGGAACTTAAGACATATTTTTTAGTGGCTAAGGGAGTATAAGGTACACCTAAAATATCAAAATTTAATCTTTGGAGTTAAATCAAGTAAATTTTTGGGATTCATTGTATCCTAATATAGCATCAATTTAACCCTAATAAGATATCAAACATCATCGATAAGTTTTCCCCTTGACTCCTAACCAAACTAAGGAGCCTCCAAGGCAAAATCTAGGTCATTTGGAGGTTCATCTCCTAACTAGCTGACAAATGTCAACCCTTCATATTTTAAGGAAGGATATGGTCTCCAAATGGGATATTGAATGTCAATATATCTTAGATATTCTCAAATTTTATCTTTTATACCCTTTATTTTGTGTCCCACCTAATACCTTTAAGCCCTTGTTGTTATATATAGCAACCACCAACTATGATGTTGGCACATACAAAGATTAAAATAGAAAAAAGGCTATCTTCTACATCAATAATACTATATGACCTTAGAGAAGATTTGCTTAGATATGTTGTTTATCTCTCCAAGGTCTAAATATTTTATGATTATCCATAATATATTTGTCATTCTAAGGGTTTATTTATTATGCTACCTCATGTCCAAACCTCTCCTCTCTAAAATAATTTCTAAGTGGGTTATTGAACTTAGTGAATTTTATCGTGAGTTTGTCGATCAAAAGCTTATGAAAGGTAAGGTGATTGCTAACCAATTAGCAATCACACCTTTATAATCTAGCCATCCCTTAGTGGTAGACTTTCCTAATGAATGAAACTTCAACCTAGAAGCAAATCGACCTGACTCTTGGATTTTATACTTTGGTGGTGCTATATGTATCAAAAATTGGGGTCCAAATTCATCTTGGTCACTCCTCAACAAAAGCTAATCCATTTATCTTTCAATATCAAATTTTATTATACCAACAACACTTCTAAACATTTAGCTGTTATCCTAGGGCTCCATGCAACATTATCTCTTCAGGTTAGAATCCTTTCTATCATTGAGGAATATTAGTAGTCAACCAAGTCAATGGTGTTTATGAAACTAAGGATGATAATATCAAGCTATACAAATATATTATTGATAAAATAATGGCTACTTTTGATAAAATTAATTGTTGACCTATTCCTAGCTCTAGCAACTACCATGTCGATGTTATGGTTGTGGTTGCATACCTTATTCCCTTAGAGCTATATGGTGAGCAAGCTATGATTTTCATTTAGCAAAGTAGGGAACCTTCAACCCTACAATCTAGTTAGCTTCCTTTAAAGGTATTTTCCATAGAATAAAATTCATTCCGTGATCCTTGGTATAAGGATATATTTTCTTACCTTAAGGATGACACTTTACTTGATGGTTTGAAGTTTAATGAGTACAAGCACCTCAATTAATGGGCTTATAGGCATGACATAATTGATAATATGTTATATTATCATATTATTAATGGCATTTTGCTTAGGTTCTTATCTCATCCAAAACCCCAATATTCTTTAAAGAGACCCATAAAATATTAAGTTATGGGAACTTTAGTGGTGTTTCCATCACCAAGAAACTCCTACAGATGGATTATTATTGGTCGACTATGGAAAAATACTCTTATGAATGTTAAGAGGTGTGATGAGTATGTAAAGCATAAAAACCTTATCCACACTCACTCTTAAGCCCTTCAATATTTGTACATTATTAGGAAGATAAACCTTGTGTCATCTAATGGACATATATTTATCATCAAGGCTATTGAATACATTATCAAGTGGGTCAAAGCTATACCTCTAGCCTTAAGCACTAGAGTTTAGGTCTCCAAGTTCATTCCCAATAAGATCCTCATCCATCATGGCATCCTTGATGTTATAATATTAGACAATGGAACACCCTTTAAGAATAAGGAAGTCCAAAAAATTATGTTAGGTACAAGACTCGACATAAATGATCCACTCCTTACTATTACCAAGCAATGGCTAAGCCAAAGACTCTAACAAAATCCTTGTAAAAACCCTTAAGAAGATTTTCAAAAAAACTAGTAGAGATTGACATTTCCAATTGTATCTCATCTTAGGGGTATGTCGCACTAGTGTCAAAACTTCCAGTGGCATGATGCTCTATTCTTTGGTCTATGGAACAAAAGTATTGTTTCCATTTAAAATTGGGGTTATTCCTTGCATATTTTGTTGTAGGATGTCTTTGTCAGAGATAAATATTGTCTTGCCTGCCTTATCTAGTTGTAACGGCTTGACAAAATTATATCCATTCTTTAGAGAACCTAAGGTTATACCAACAAATGATTAAATATGCCTATAGCAAAAAGGTATAATAATTATCCTTTAAGTTTGGTGATCTTATCCTCAAAGAGAATCAAAACAACAAATGATAAAATCAAGCTAAAAAATAAACTTCTATATAATTGGATAGGTCCATACATTGCAACTACTAAGTATGGTTCAAGTGCTTATCACCTTGCCAAACTCAATAGAAAATAACTTAAAGAACCAATCAACATAATATATCTTAAACGCTATCATATTTTATTCTACATTGGTTGCTTGTTTGGATTTTGGTTATGTGTTGTTGCCTACTTAGATCTACTTGACTTCATACCCACCTTCATGCATGTGCCTGCATCTGCTTGGTTTTCTTGTACCATAAATATTCAAGGATCCACGATGACATGAAAATGATGAATCTAGTTAGGGAAGATTATTTTCCTTCCACTAGGTGGCTAATGTGAATGAATCCTTCCTAGTCCCATATACAAACCATATATCTATCTCACAATTTGTTAGTTTTATCCTATAATATCTTCAAATCTCATAAACCACTTGGAACATAATGAACACTATGAGGTTTGTATGTATTTATGGAAATATCAATCCCATCATCTCTTATTTTCTATGTATCACCATGCATGGGGGCAGTGTGTCTCATATCGATAATGGATTATTCCTTTAAATTAGAGGTAAAATATATTGTTATTGTTCATTATGGAGCCTGATTAAATCAGAGGCCTTTGTTTCAGTCGCACTTGGACCCACTACGTGAAATATGGGGGGTGTAGGGGGGCATTAGCCCCCCTACTACTGTCGCCAGAGGGGTCCGGGGGGGCGACGCCCTCAAAGCTAAAAATAGATGATTTTTCCTCTATGTAAATCTGGACCATTTGATATTAGGTTACAAATCGGACGGTAGATTTTAGGCGGGTTGTTTTCCCTAAAATTGTAATGCATTATTATAAGAGGATGTTGTACGATGACTAAAAATTGTAATGAGGTGCACGGCTGTGTACAGAGGGGTTTTCTAGATGGAATACAAAGGGCCTGATTATTTTCTCCATGGAGTAGCCCGATTTGGGTGAACCACGTTATATTTGTGTCTATTGTGTATTGCATAATTTCTTTTGTGTTTATTTCCGCATTATATTATTGCTCATATTTGTTAATTAATCTCAACAATTATATAAAACACCTCCAAAGTTTTTTATATATTTTTTTAAACGTAAGTCAACCAATCAAAAGTCCTACATGATATTTGTCTACATGCAAAGCAATTCTTTAGATATTTTTTGAAAGGTAAGTAAACCAATTAGAAGTCCTACATTTCATCTATCTATAAGAAAAGTAGAAGTTATTTAGACATTTATTTAGAGGCAAGTGAACCAATCAAACGTCCTACATGACATCTATCTACAGGAAAAGAAAAATTATTTTAGACAATTGTTAAATATAAGTCACCCAATCAAAATTCCTACATGACATCTATCTAAAGGTAGAACAAAAGTCCTTTAGACATTTGTTTAAAGTCAAATAAATCAATAAAAATTCCTACATGAATTTTCCTACATGAATTTTCCTACATGCAAAGCATAAGTCCTTTAGACATTTGTTTAAATGTAAGTTAACCAATCAAAGTCTTGCATGACATTTGTCCATAGGTAAAGTAAAAGTCCTCTAGACTCTTATTTAAAGTCAAACCTATTAGTAGAAGTTCTCTATAAAAATTTTCTAGGGGTAAGGATCTTTCCATTTGACACATCTATTAATCCCTCATAAAAATTTATATCAAGACAAATATGTCTTATAACTTTTAAACAAACCATAACATGCTCCTTTGGGATTTATCTTGGAGTACTAAAAATAATATACTTATTTTTCATTATCTAAAGTCCCTTAGTAAATATTTTATCATAGCTAAAGTCCCCCTAGGTAAATATTTATTTGTACATCTATGTATATATTTGTATGTATCATAGCAATGCCTTATGACATTATTTAAAGTCCTCTTAGGTAAATATTTATATGAATATATCTTGTATTATAGGAATACCTCATGAAATTATCCAAAGTCCTCTTGGGTGCATCCTTTTATACATCTCAATCACACTTCTATCTACATCATCTCATCCAAGATCTCAAGCTACTTTTCCAAATCTACTTATCACACCTATCTTAAGCAACGGACAATTCTAATACCATCATTCTATAAATCATTAACATATATTCATTAGACATTATTCATAACACAATTCACATCAAATTAAACTTAACATCAACTAAAAAATATTTTTTCACATCATCATAAATCCATAAAATTCTAATGTATATATATACATATATCACCAAATATATGTACATTAAAATCTATAATACAATGATCAATGATACATCATGAATCTACAAAAATAGATAGAAACTACGAAATTATCCCTCATAGGGATATTTAGCTCTAAGACCAAGTATTTTGGCACTCTGGCTCCTCCTTCATGTGGTGATGACATCCTCACCAACCATTATGACTGATGAGTCATGGACTATGAATATGTCCATGTTATCTCTATCAGCAACCTAGTTGGTGAAGGAAGGTGTTGCTCTACTCAAACCATTGTATGGTAGGTAGTTTTGTAGTAAGTTTATCACTCAACCTCTACTTTCAAACATGCTTCAAATTGGGTCAATTCTATTACATGTTGCTACTACATTACAACCATATAGTCTAGGAGACTCTGCACTAGCTAACTATTGCTAGCTTAACGTATTTTGGAGACTTCATTATAAATGCATATATATTTATAGTCAAACTTAATATTATTTGTTGTATCACTGAGGTTTGGTGAATTAGTTGATCCCTCTCCACCATTTGAGCTATTACCTATACTCATGTTGAATTTTTCTTTGCCAAGTCATTAGTAGCATAACCTAAAGACTAGCCACCTATTTTGTCATTGTATCTCTCTTTACCTCTAAGTTAGCCTAAGGTGACTTGCTTAATCTACTACCACCATCATGATCATAAATATGGTCATTGCTCCTGCTCATACTACTGTTACCTCCCTCTACCTTCTTTGATGGTACTCTTAGTACCATCTTAGTAGTGGTGTTCTATTCATTGTGCTCTCTTGTCTTGCCTACTAGATTGCATGTGCTTACCTATCCTTAGGCTAGGTACTACCATCCTTAGTAGTCAAAATTGATCCCAAGTTCATCTCTCTCCAAATCCAATATCACCATATCATGTATATCTATATGTGGGTATGACTCTATGTCCAACTATGACCCAAACCCCACTCCTATGTCCAACACCTATCATAAGTCAAATTGGTAAACCACTTTATCAAAATGAAAGAGATCCCACTTTCCTCATGGTCCAACCATCCACCTAAATTTCCTAGCATAGGTTATTTGGTAGGCCTCCTTTGCCTACCCTAGATATTTTATGAATAAGTCTCAATGATCTACTCATAGTTCAGGTCTTGTATGGCGTCCCCTATCCTATCTCAAAATGCCAAGCCTAGAGGTATGTTATTGATGCCTCTAGATTTACCACCCGATCTAGCAACCCAATGGTTGTAGTATTGTTATATGCTTAGAGGACCATACATGGAGTAGCATATAACAATATAAACTACTACCTCCCTTGTAGACTACCTGGTGTAGTGAGTTGTACAATTGGGTCAATATGACAAGACCCTAGGAAAGAATAATCTATATTTAGCATATTGAGAACCACCCCACCCCAAACCTAGTGCACTACTCTCCCTCATATCTCTAATCAAAATACTAGTATGAGTGCACATAGTAGATTCATTTATTAATCTAGATAAGCCCTAGTGTAAGTGACATTGATATCAATGTCAAACCTCATAACTATGAAATCTACATCGTTAATCAACCTCACCAAGCTTCTCCTCTAATCCTGAATCATGTGTATAGGTACTATTATGATTGATATCCATAAGATATTTCACACATACTATAGTGTGATGATCATATTGTTGTAGGAAAACTAAAATATATTCATCTCTAAATATTATTGCCCTACCAATGCAATCAACAATGCCATATTAAATTCTATCTTGGGCATAAGGGGTATACGGTATAACCCTAATACAATCCTACTACCACCAAAAAAACATGATCTACATGCATAATAAACTCTAGATTATCTCTAGATCTTGTGATTAACTCTTGATATACTCTAGCATATGTAGTCTCTCTTGTAATTATCCAAAACCCATCACCTATGAGTCCCCTTAAAACTTGCAAAATCAAAACAAAAAACCTTAATGAAACCAAAAGTGTCTCTCTTTGGAAAAAGTACCGTTGAGTGATGAAAGCACCACTAAAAAATAAAAATGTCACCATGATGATGAAAGCACTATCAAATGGTGAAAGCACCATCAACACAAAAGTACCATCGTCTAGAGTTAGTGCTTATGCAAAAGTGTTTCCCTTTATTTTAGGGATGATTTAGAAGACTAAAATTTGAAAATAAGCAAGTTTTCAGAGTTCTTACCTACATTTATACTCCTCATCTTATCAGTGGTCATCTCACCTTATCATCCCCATGAGCTAGACTTCCCTACTCATCCATCAAATATTGTTATCAAATCAAGGGTTTAAAACTCATAAATATCCTTTTCCATGGTATAAATTATTTGGATTTTACCTCGTAACTATTACCCTCAATCCATCCTGACTAATTTTTGTTGTTTGTCCTAAATATTTCATCCATGCATTAGTGTGAATCATAGTCAAGTCAATCTTCCTCAATCACACTTAATTTCTCCTCCAAAACTCATGGGGGAACCTTAGAGAATGAAAACATTTAATGTTTTCAAAAAGATAAAAATTAAAATCATCAAAAATCAACAAATCAAAAGCACGAGTCATATTACATCATAAATATAAAGCAACAACAATTTTTTTCTATCTTAAAATTGGGGTACAAATGTCAATTTTATGATGCATTCATCATCCAATAAATGCATAAAAAAGAGGTAAATGTAGACACCTAATTTTGAGTGCATAGTCAAAGTCTCTAGACTTACCAACATCTTCATAAAAAAGCCATTCAAACATCCAAATCAAGTCAATTATCTCAAAGCTCAATTTAGGAGCATTTATTTCTCTAAAAACAAAAGTTTCAAGATCTGAGTGATAGCATTGACAACGCTTTTGCTCCCTAGCAACACTTTTACAATTTTTTTTTATCATTTCTTTCTTAATATACCTAGAAATAATCATCTTGACATTAGTGTTAGTATCATTAGTGCCACCAATGTTATTGCTTCTAGTAATACTGACTATCAGACACCAAAAAAAAAAGGTTGATAGTTAGTACCTTCCAAGCCACCCACCAAAAATGGGTCTGACCACATTAGTCTAATTTGTAATATTTGAAACAATCCAAAGCCTCAAAATTTTGCTTTTCTAACTTGCATCCATTAATTTCATATTAAATATATTTTGGAAACTTACCTTTAAACAATCCCATCAATTTTATCCAACCACCCTTAAAGGATGCATGGCTTCCTATAAAGCTAGAACTTAGGAAGCCCAATAGATATGAAATTTAAATATAACAAAGCCCTATAAAATCGAATATGAATCCCATGCAATTGTGAAGATCTCAATAATTTCAAGAAGTAAGAAATCTCATCAACTTCATCAGAACAAGGGGATATCAACCAAGGTTCTTGAGTCTACAAACTTGCTTGCTTGTGCTCTTTCCTTTCTTAGATATTAGCATTATCTTTATATTTATGCTTTGTAATAATTTTATCATTTCACACTAACTTTTTTTGTTTATCACACTTTCCTTTACTTGTCATATTACATCAGTAGATTACATATTTATTATCAATAAAGTTATCATGGTATCTCCATCATAACCCCTATACCTCCTAGTCAAGGATCCTCAATCTGTTAAAAATCATGTCTCTTGTCCAAGACACATTTTGCTACATCTCTATGTGAAAGCAACGTCACATTGTAGGTTTGGTGGCACTATTGTATTTTATCTCTATTAAAGCATAAATTTGGATATCCGGAGTCAATCTACCATAGAAAGTGAAAGCATTGTTAGGTGGCAAAAGCATTAGGGACTATTGCTTCCTAAATAGTGATTTTACCACTAAGTTTATAGTCATCATTTTATCTCTTTATATATGTTATTTTCTTCTTTTGAGTAGGGGTATAGTGTTGGTCAAGAGAGACATATACTCTCCACAGGTCTAGGCATACCCCTTTAATATTGAGTGTATTTAATTTAATTTATTTTGTAGGTTTTTGACAAGTGGGAGCCCTGAGAAAAAGTTCCATTAGATTATAGTATTTCTAGTAGTGCTTTTTGTCACAACCCTCCCCTAGCATGTTCCATTGATGGCATAGATTAGCATGTTTTGTAGATGTAAATATGATCAGTAGTTAAATACCATGGATGTTTTGAATATGGTATTACTAATGTATTGTTGATTTGTAGGTAGCAGCACTCCCGAAGGTGGTAAGGAAAAACAACCACCAAGATTAAAAATACTTGTAGGAGTTTAATCTTGCAAAAGGATCCATCAAAAAGGGAGAATTCCAATATTAATAGCTAAAATTGATAACTAATATTGAGTATGGTTTTAAATTTACCTAATTATCTTTAATACCTACATGGTAATTTATTAATCATTTTGTTGCTACAAAATTATAAAAATTGAAATTAAAAAATAGGAAAAAGGACTTCTAGAAGGAAAAGAAAAATGGGGCTAAATTCTAGAAGAAGAGGAAAAGTACAACCAAGTTATAGAAAAGGAAAAAAATGAAGGCAATTTCTATAATATGGAGAAAAAAATGAACCAAGGGCTTCTTATCTTCCTATGGTTGAATTTGTCTATTCTTAGATCCTTTCTCCCACCTTCTTCCAAGTATGATTTTTGAATAGGTAAGTATATCAAAAATCTATAAAAACCTGCATATGTATAGCTAAAGGAGGTAGGCAACCTTGGAAGGAAAACATAGGGGAGCTTGGGGAACGAATATATGAAGGAGGAGTATGGCATAAGAAGGCCACTAGGGAGCTTGAGGGAAGGCAAGAAAATTCCAAGTTAATATTTCCATGCTTACTATTCAATAGGCCCTTTAATATTAATAAAAATATAACAATACTACCTTGAGTCATAGCTTAATATAATTAAGAATGGAGGCCTCTAGGGAATGGCCATTAAGATATTGTTATGATACCTACAAGTCTATTTAATGGGTAGTTTAACCTTTTATTTATTCATGGGATTATTATGACCTTATATGTTATAAGATTATGAATCGATATATGGCGGTTAGGGCTTATTAGCCTTAGGTAGGCTAAGATAATATTCTTTGTTTAAAATTATTTAATTTAGCCAGGGAGGTCACCGAATATAGTAAGCCCCCTAATAGACTTCAATATTTGATGATTAAGGTAAACCACCACCAGCAGAGCCTTCATGACCATCGCTTGGTGGTTACCTCTTAACTAGCGGGTAGGCTCTTATATTATGTGCTATGTTCATGATGTAGCACATGTGGGATTTATGTGCACCAAGGCTTGGAAATATGAAACCCTTGAGTACACTTACCAACATGCTAAATAATGGCATGTTGTACTGTGTTAATGGGTATCTACTATCATGAATCACTCCGTGATCAAGTGTTAGAAAATAAGAACCATTTTATGCTATAGAAATAGATCTAGTCCTTTCAATTTTAAGGCTTCATTTTTGAATCAGATGCTAGTTGGAAATGTCTAAATGATTTCATAATAATGACATCACCCCATCTATGATAAGAAATATTCCATGCTTGAGCATTGATAAATGGTGTATTGTATCTTTTAGGCAAATAACCTATTGCTTTTGATCACCTATATCAAGGTGTCGATCACAAAAACTTGTTATCTGTGATTCTATGTTGAGATATTCGTGAAGATAACATCTCTATCATTCCTAATGTAGAGAAGGGTAGAATTTGAAACCACCATAATATGCACTCATTTTAAGAGGATTCAGTTGATAGTTTAATTGGATTAAGCTTGAAGCCACCTATGCTCAAGCAATACCAATTATTAGACATTGATTACAGGTGACTAGTTTAGCCCTATGTATGTCTTCGACCTCCTTGTTCAATTTAAAATCATAATCGCCCATCCAAATCTCACATCACCTTGAATTATTCCTTGGACTAAGGTTTAACATAGGTATAAACTTTTATATTAGGAGGCTCCACCACATTGCCACCTTCGAGTGGTGTCGGGTCTCCCAAATCCTCCATCCCATTATCCCACATGAGATATATGGGAGGAGGCAGAGTGGTATAGAAAAAAGTTACCTTTGTTAGTACATTGTCCATGATGGACATAAATACCCTTGTGTCATTGATCAGATGCTATAGACTTGATACTTGGACTCTTTTCTTACGTAACATTGGTTTGACCTTTACTTTGGAGCATGAATTTTGCTTCTTGGTTGACTATTGCCTAATAAGGCTTGATCATCTGTGCTGGTTTTTGGTGCCAAGTATTAATTAAAATACTTTTTTAAAATATGGGCATGTCATATTGACGAATATATATTGGACTAAAGAGTAATCGACCCTTGAAGATAAATTGACCATCTTTATGTTGGTGTGGGTAATTAAAATTGACCTATTGAAATAAATTTGGCCACCTACTTTTCATAATTAAAATAGTGTTAGCTTTTGATGTAGCATGTAATGGAAGATAGAAAACACAAGATACAAAATAATATGAATTAAAGTAAATTTTCGAGATTGTTTAAAATATACTATAAATAGAAATTATGGAGATGTTTGCAAAAGTAGCTATGGATGAAATGAACACTCCATGAATACAACTACAGCTCAAGAATGGACATTGAGCATATTACACCCCATCACACTACATCACACTGCTACATCATGCCACTCTAATCTATATGACTATATATCACAATGACATGTATGTTCTATACCTCTGGACTTTTATATAGGAAATAAGTTCCTTGGCCAACACTCTACCTAGAAGTGCAAGGGACAACTTGCACATGTACATCTTGCACTTTGACACTTGTGCATTTATTACATTTCATGTAGTAACAAGATAAATTCCCCCTAAAGTAATCTAATGTCCTAAGTATGTACCAAGAAAGGTACATTTACATTATCCAAATGATTTAATAGTCTATTTCTAACACCCACCTGTATTACATTATTTGGATATTGAAGACTTTAGTCTTCAATGTGGATCTTATTTTAGCTGATGATCTGAATCTTATTCTCTGTTTTCTATAACCTTATAAAGAAAGTGATTATTATCTTCATAATATATCATTCTTTCTAAGAGAGCTTTGATTTCAAAGTCATCTGTCGATTCTTCCAGTTCTTCAATTTCTTCTATCCTTTGAGCTAGATGTCCTTTTTGATATTTTTTTTTATACTCCAGTTGAGGGTAGTTGACTGGATGCTAAAATTATTATTGATGAGGATTTTGATATTATCATACCTAAAATTGATTCCCATTGTTCATATGATTCCCTTGATTTTTATTTTTGGAATTGAACCTATAGTAGTTGGTGCTATGAAATTTTTTCTTGCATATCTGACAATACTTTCCATCCTTTTGATGAAGTAGCAATGTTTCCATGTGGATTTTAGTTATATGATAATACATTGTTAGATATTTCATCTTTACCTATATTTTCCACTTCATATTCCTATATATTATTGATTAATTCATCAAAATAAGTATCTTTACTTAGAATTTGTAAAGATGTTACCAACTATTTATAGTTGTATGGAAGTGCTCTCATAGTTATTTGAGTAAGAAGTTCATCCTTGACTATTTCTCCTAAGGTAAATAATTTTCCTTTGATGTCTGCTACCTTCCTTAGGAATAGTTCTATGCTTTCTCCATTATTCATTTTTAATGAATGAAGTTGAGTCTGAAGATGGAGAATGGTAGCCTTATTCTTTCCTTCAAATATTTTCTCTAGGCTTGTCCATGTATCTAAAGATGTTTTTTTCTGAACTGATATAGGGTTGAATTTCATCAGTGATTGCAAAGGTTATTATAATAAGTGCCTTTGAATCATTTTCTATGAAATTTTAGATTTCAATATCATATGTGGTAGGTATTTGTGTTTTCCCTTTGATTATATCCCACAGTTTTTCATATACCAATATAGCTTTCACTTTATTCTTCCAAGAAAAATAATTAGGACCCTTGAGTAATTGAGATTCTGCTAGGAAGAATTTATTTGAAGTCATTTGAAAACCCTAATGTTAATACTTAGATTTTGTAGAATGCCTTATGAATCCCTAGTATGCTATGAATACGATATAGTGCTTTTGTAGAATTGTAGTTCAAGATTGATTTATTTTGTAAGGTTTTGTAGAATTCCAAAATCAATTCCTATTATCCCTTATTACTCCTATTAAACTAAGCACTGTTCCCAAATGTTAAAGACGTTATAATGTTGGATCTTTTGTCTCCTTTTGAAAGGAATGAGACAATAATATTACGAATATACAACCTATTAGAAAACTCTCTTTATGAATAACCCTTTGGGAATTAGGTTATGCGTATCTAATTTTCCAATTAAATGATTTGATGTAGTAGCCCTTATGAATCCCTAATATTTTGATAAATTATATCACAATAAATATTTGCAAATATTCAATATTTATCCAAGTAGAAAATCTTATTACTCCTAGGTTTTATATTGCAAATATTTGATTTGATTTGATAAAATATTTCCCTTGATATATATGGCTTCCAATGTAAATAAATTTCTTTGATTTAACCCTTATAACTCCAAGGAAATAAAGCACATATTAATGGAAATGATTTTACCTTTCTTCAAGCATTGTTCGATGCTGATTTCAAAGAATATTTGACTATTGTTTTACGTAGATGTCATGGATGCTTTGGATGTATCCTCCTATGGAAGTGCTCTGTATTTAATGCATTTCAAATTTTGCGTCTTCAAGTCTCTTCCCTTGACTTTGATTGCCTTAGAATTAAAGGTTTGAATACCTTATTGACTGCTACAACTCGACTCTTTTCCACTCGAATAGTGTGAGAGTAATTTTGACATCAAATAATGATCCTTGACTTTGGTCGTTGATGTCCTTAAATGGGGATGATTTGTCTCTTATGCACCAAGTGGTATGGTTGTTACCTTTGAGCACTTGAGGAGATTTTGGTGTCAATGAACATTTTGTCTCCCTTATTGTAACGTAAGAACGTTATATTATTTAGTGAAATGGTCAGTCTTCCTTTTTGAAAAGTGTAATCAATGCACCAAATACACTAGGCTATTCATGTAAATCCTCCTTGAATATGAGAGCTCTATTGAATCGAGCATTAGGGTTGCCCTTGAGTGACAAGTATCACTTTATTATCTGCATGGACGTAGATCCTATTATTGGTTCGAGTGGATCCTTTGAGACCTTTTTAGCCTTGCAATTCTCCTCATTTGCCTTAGTTTGTTTGCATAGTCTTTCGTAGGGATATGGAGCAGGAGTATGGAGGCATTGAGCATCTCTTTCAATGAATGTACATGGAGTAAGTAGTACTCCAAATGGTGCTTCAAATTTCTTTTACATTGTATTTTATTTCTACCCTCCTTACGTAGACTCTCTTGCTCTTTAATAACATTGTTCTTCCATGCTTTTGTACATGTATCTTGCAAGTTTTGTGCTCTTGAATGTGAGGAGTACGAGCCCTTCGTATGGCTCTCAAACTTGGCTTGGATGGTTGCTTATGTATGGTTTCTTCCAGCTAGTTTTCCAGCAAGAGTAGTGCCTTTTAGGCACCTTTGAATCTACCTTCTTCCCCTGTATAACCATATTAGAAATAGTGCACTATCATGTACAATAGTTTTAATACAAGATGACCTTGTTGCACTTTATTTTGCACTCCTCTTTGTTGATCATAAATTTTGGTTCTTTTAGGTAGAATATTGAGTGCAATGTGGGGATTTTGAGGTTATCACTGGATTGGACACCTTCTCCTATTAGCTTGTATATTTTATAAATGAATCCAAGTTTGTAACCATATGATAGAAGATATTTTTCTGCACCTATTTTTTTTGTCTTTGAACTTGAGACTCACTAAGTCTCGTTCAAGGCTTATTTTGATGCTCTTATGGTGGTTAAATTATTCTCCAATTCTTGGAGGATTGAGCTTATTTTTTGGCTTCCTTAGGCCACTTCAAAGTTATAGGTCATAATGCACTAACAGTATCTATAGACACTTTGACAAATTCTATTTTTGTGCCCTTCTAACACAAAAAATAATCTTTGAGAGCAATATAATAGTGCAAAATGAATCTAATAATACCACACTAATAATTTCATCTTATCACTCCAATCAACTCTCAAAAGTAAAGCACTTTAATAATTTACTGCAGCTAATCAAGAATAATCTGAAATGAATCTTCAAGAATTATGCTAAAATTTATTTATAAGCAAGGTAATAGGAGTTAGTATTCATTTTATTTCCAAAGTAAATGATAGGTATTTGATAGATAGTTTAAGATTCTAAAATATAATCAACCCCTAAAGTGTAAATTAACCTTAATTAATCCTTTATTTTTGCACATTTGAAGACTCTTAATTCATCTCTGCTTTTTGCAACTTTACTCCAATCAGGATGCTTAAAAAAATCTAAAAATTAATCCACTTAATGAATTTACTGAATTTAGTTGCACCAATAGTTGCTTAAATTTTTCTAAAAGCCCTTTTCACCACTTATGTAGAGGATGTAGATCTTGGTGTCTAAGATCACCAAGTTGCTATCTTGAGTAAGATCCTACAGCTCTGTGTAGGCTACCTTGAACAACTTCATCTTCACCAAAATATGGTCTCCAACTCTCTTTCACGATCCTAGGTTTTTTGTGGCTTTTTCTCCTCTTGTATTATCCTCATTTTTGCTATATATTAGAAGAGATATTCAGTTTTGAAGTGGTTCCTTCTTGTTGTAAGAGGTAATCTCAAAATATCCTGGATTTTGTCGACTTCTTTTGTCTGAATCTTCCTTCAAGCTTCTTGTCGAATTCTAACTTCAAATAGGATCTTCTTCTAAAGATTCTAAATATCTTGAATGAATGTACCTTTGTAGAGTAAAGTATGCATTATGTTTTCAAAATGCATTTGATGATGAATGCATGTGTGTGCTAAAGAATTTCTTTTGTGGAAACATGAATGAATTGAGAAAGCATAGATGTGGAATATATTATTGAAGATATCATGGGGCCTCTTCTAGTATTTTAGGACTATGATATTATAAATTTCACTCCTTGTTGAATTAAATGGTATATTTAATCATGAAGAATGAATGGTGAGATTCATTCTTGATAGAAACATGAGGTTCTCTCAATGTATATGTATTTAGTGAACATTTCATTTGTGTTTCAATTGTAATGATGACTTGAAATAGGGATGTAAGGGATATCCATATATTAATGTTTTTAATGATGTTTTGAAAATGATATTTAGAATTCTTTTATATCATTGTAAATTGACATAAAAATTTAATGAAATGTGAGGGGACATATTTTGAGGCTGGGTTGTTTCCCTTTAGGGTTTTTCCCAGGATAAACAATGTGCTATGAATCTTTATTATATGGATTGGAACTTATTGTTTTTTAGCTTATAATATGGATGATAAATTTATATTTACATGAGATAATTACTAAAGTGTTATATGATGCAATGAATTTCATTAAAAAGCAATGTTTAATAAATAAAATTGATTTATGAAGGTATATGCATTCTGCTACAATGGAAAAGATGATATTTGCACTTGATGATTAATAAAGCTAGTGATAGATATTGCATTTACTTTTCCATGGAATGATTATATAAATATGATGTAATTTTTTATGCTTTCATGTAATCAATCAAAAATAGTCTTTGATTGAATGAGGTAACCTTTATGCATTGATTAATAATGTATGTTTTTCGTTGCATTAGAAATGGTTGCTCATTCAAGTAGGAAGTAAGTTTTATAATTGAAATATGATCAACTAATTATGTGTGAAAAATTAACTTCCTAAATAATAGAGAGAGAAACAATCAAATTATGGATTAGTAAACATCATGAGGGTACATAAGGTTAGATAGGAGTTGGTCACTCCTATCACAAGAGTTGACACTGACCATGTCATAAATCTCTTGGCTACTTACTACCTCGATTGATGATAGTTTAAACATACTTGATTATGAACTATGCATTAATGATAGACATGTTATATATATTTATCTCTCTCTCTATCTCTCTCGAGTTGATCTAGAAATGAGGGTTATTATAGTTGGTATCAGAGCCTAGGCTAGTATTAGGTCTAGGCTAGCAAAAGATGTGTGCATTGTTAAAACTCTAGGAAAAAGAGTTATAAGCTTATGTAAGAATGATCTATTGCATAAAGAAGTACAATATGGATTTTATCTATGGAATTTAATCCATTTGATAAGTTTTGAGAAGCAAGAAAACATTTTCCATTATGATAATACCTTGTGATGAGGCAAGAGTGTGAAGAACACAAGCTTATACTAAGAGGGGGGGTGAACAGTATAAGACCACTTTTTACTTTTCTTTCCCAAACAATATTATGCAATATATCAATGGCAATATCAACAAAAGTAATCAAAGCAATGCACAAATCACCACACACAATAGAGACACCAATTTAACGTGGTTCACCCAATGTGGGCTACTCCACGGAGAAAATATTTCACTAAAATTTTCTCAACAAATCTCTTGGGAATCCTTTCCCTATTACAATGTTTATGGACCTCTGTCCAAAGGAGACACCAATCCCCTAATCAAGTTCATGGATATCTATCCACAGGAGACACCAATCCCCTCAGCTGGTTTGTGGATCTCTATCCATAGGAGAACTCCTTCTCCTCTACTCTGGCTGGTGATCCTCTAGAAGACTACTGCCTCCACTACTCTGGCTTGTGGATCTCTCTCCATTGAAGACCTCTATCCTCTCTACCCTGGCTAATGGATCTCTATCCACTGGAGACTACTATCCTCTACTCTATCACCTCCAAAGCTTACTCTCAACTCTATCTCAAATCTATACTAAACATAGTCCTTCGATCTAGCACAAATATACTCAATATCTATCTCTGATCTACACTAAACATAGTCCTTTGGTCTAGCACAAATCTGCTCAATATCTATCTCTGATCTACACTAAACATAGTCCTTTGATCTAGCACAAATCTGCTCAATATCTATCTCTAATCTGCACTAAACATAGTCCTTCGGTCTAGCACAAATCTGCTCAATATCTATCTTTGCTATGGCATAAATCTATCCTTAAATATACACCATACTCTATCCTCAAATCTATCCTCAAGCCTTAACACAAAGCTTGATCCAATCATAAATCAACTCTGCTAGATCTACCCCAAACCTTAACTCAAGGTTTGAACAAATCAATCAATCAACTCTGCTCTCAAGTCTTCTCAAAGACTTACCTCAAATATGCATTGTAAGCTTCCATAAAATCTCACACTAATCTATCCACAAGTCTTCACCAAGACTTACCTCAAATCTTCTCAACAAGTTCTCACTAGAACTTGCTCAATCTGCTCAACAAGTCTTCACCAAGACTTACCTCAAATCTGCTCTACAAGTCTTCACCAAGACTTATCTCAACTGTAAGCTTCCACAAAAGTCTAAATTTATCTTAAGCTTTCACAAAAGCTTCTCAATTTTTAATTCTCAAAACTTTTACAAAACTTAACTCAATATATCACAGAAAACTTCTTCAATCACACTAACAAGTTTCACTCATAATCTTGTTTAATCTCATAGAAACATATAGAGAATGGTTAGAGACTCAATATGTTTCACACTCACAAAATGCTCAATCACTTTCAATCTCTCTTCAAATAAATTAAGAATAAAGAACAATTTGTTTTACAGAACTTGAACTATCACTCCAACACTTTCAATCAATTATGCTCAATCAACTCCACTCAACCAATCACTCAATGAAACAAATCTTGCTTACAAACTCTAAACAAGTGTTTCATAATCTCAATTCACTATAACTTGACTCAAATATAGTATCACATAACAATGATACTCATTATCTTTCACAAACCCTAATCATAGCACATGAAGGCTCACTCAATATTTCCAACAATGCTTATCAAACAAGGTTTCTAGCATCAACCTTCATTCCAGAAAAACCCTCATCAATCAATATTGGATATCTCAAAACCAAACTCAACAATGCTTATCAAACAATCCTTTTCACTCCAACTTAGCATTCACAACATCCAATCCAACAATATTTTACTCACAAGGAAGATGTACCCATACCTTTTGTTTTGATGGAGATATGTCTTCAAAACTTGTCTTAACCACAATCAAATTTTCTTTGCCAATACTAGGGTTAGGTAGCCACAACCTATCTCAAGATCTCCACAAAATAATTTTCCAATAATTATTTTACCATACAAAATATCAAATCTCTTAGTACACCTTATAATCTCCAAACTTACATAATATAAGTCAACATTTTCATTATAACAAAATACACAACAATTTCCTTTATACACCTTATCACTCCAACTTTATAAAATAAATTTCAATCACCAAAAATTAAAATAAAAATATTTTAATTTACTTTACCTTATAACTCCCTCAAAAACCTTATAGTTTCCAACTTACAAAAACCTCTAAGCAATTTTCGAAATTCACAACCTTTGGAGAAGTAAAAATATTTTTAGCATACCTTTCAACTAATCTGCCCACCAAAATGTCCTCGACGAGAATCGAACACACGACGTAGCCTCTCCAACACCCTAGCCTCAAGCTAGGCTACCAAGTGGGCTACGTGCCCACATGAGACTTTAGGCACATGTTTCCCACTTTATTCTCCTCACGAAGGTGCCCACGAAAAATGAAGACCTCTCCAACAACAAAATATCAATCGCGTGGATCGAACCCATGATCCCTTCCTTGCAAGCCTTAGCACTATCTCAACTGCCACTTGCACTACCACCATTAGTGGATATTTCTATCCATGATGATGGCCTTACACCTTAGTCTACCTCCAATCACTTTGAAATGTGAACTTCTCTTTCTCCAACAAATGCAACGCTCGATTTTTCATTCGAAGGTGTGTGTATTCGAAGGACTTAGGAAATGAAATTTATTTCCTATATTAATACACATGCTTCTTGTCTTTTACACGTCGGTGAAATTTGAATTTAAAAATTCGAATTAGATTTTAAATATTTTAAATTTAAAACCTTTGCACCCATTATTAATTTAAATTAAAATTTTAATCAAAGATTAAAATATTTTAATTTAAATTAAATCTTTTGTAATCTGCTCATGGGTATTTTTAACTTGAACCTTGTTTTTCTTCACCTTGTTATTTGGCTCAAAATATTATAATAATATAATATTATTATTTAATTTAAACTTGCTTCTCCTTCCTTGGGTCTTCATCCTTTGGGCCTTTTTAGGCATATAATATTAAAAATAAATATTATATCCTATTCCTTTTCAAGACCTTCTTGCTTTTGGAAAAACCACTTGATGTCCTTAATGATGATGAAATTGAACCAATATGCTTTTGACATCAATGACAACAAAACTACTCAAAATTTCCAACAATCTCCCCCTTTGTCATTGATGGCAACCCCTTTATTTTTACCATTCCTTTTTCCTTTTCAAAAGTTGCTTTCCCTGAGAAACTTCTCCCCTTGATTGAATGCTCTCCCCCTAACTCAAATCTCTCCCCCTTTGTCATCAATGGCAAAGGGCCACCTTTGGGGCTTGGGGCTAAGAATGAGACTCTTAGCTTAGCCCCTCCCCCACCTCCTCTTGAGGTGGTTAATTCTAGGGTGGGAGTATCTCTACTCCCAACATACACTGATATTTACCTTTGTCCACCTTCTTCCTCAACTGATCCTTTTGATTCCTCTGACTATTCTTGTTCTTGCTTGTCTCTGGAAGTTCTGCTCTACACCACTTAGCTATGTGCCCAACATTATTGCACTTATAGCACTTAATGTTGTGATTCCTTGAAGGTGCAAATATCTTGTAGTTCCTCTTGGTGAAGCCATATCCATTCCTGTTATGAACCCTGCAATTTACTACCTTGTGACCAAACTGATTACAAGAGTAGCAATACCCTTGAAAAAGCTACCTATTTCTGAAATTTCCATATTCCTATCTTTCATGTGTCCTGCACTATGTAGCCTTGTGCCCAAACCTATGACATGAGAAGCATCATCCATTGAAACTACCTTGCCTTGACCCCATTGGTCTCTTAGTCTCTTTTACCCTATGTTGCTTCTTGTTCCATATGTTCCTCATTTGTGCATTATTCCTTTCCTTGTTGAACTTTCTATTGTCCAACTCATCCTCAGAAGTCTCACTCTCTCTTACACTCTCTTCTTCTGAAGCTTCTTCTTCTTCGGAGCTTGAGATTGACTCCTCTCCTTGTTTTCTTTGTACCTATTCAAAACCAAGTCCTATTTTGTTTGATGAAGATCTTTGTACCTTGATAATCTTATCCAAGTTCTTTGAGCTTCTCCCAAACCTGTGTAACTTGTCCTTAGACTCTTTTACTTCCTTCCTTAGTGAAGCTACCTCATGCTCTAACCTTTCACATTCTAAAACCTTTGCTTCTAACTTCTCTTTGAATCTCCTTGTCTTAGCTATTGAGTTGGTTAGATCCTCTATAAGCTTTCCTTTCTCTTCATCACATTCTTGAAATTTAAGCTTGAGTTTTGAGTTCTACTTTCTTACCTCTCTTAATGCATCAAGGGCAAAAATGAGCTCACCCTCAAGATCAACTTCTCCTTCCTCTGATTCTTCCTCTATTTGTTTACCTTTAGGATCATCTTCATTCCTTTCTGATTTATTTCCACTAGAAGTACTCCCTTCTTCTTCTATTTCCATAAGAAGACTTTCTCTTCTGGACCTTCAAGTGTATCTTCATATTCATCTTCACTGAAACTGAATCCATTCCTTGTACAACTATCTTCAAGATGACCAAAGTTACCACATCTAAAACACTTGAGAATCATTGGACCTCTCTTTCTAACATTTTCTTTTTCTACTATCATAAATAGAGTTTCTTCTTCTTCATTACTTGAAGAGCTTCCATCACTATCACTTGAACTCTTACTTGCCTTGTCTGCATAAAAACTCTTCTTATACCTTTGGAAAAACTTCTTTCCTTGCTTACCTTGTCCATCCCTACTTTTCTTTTGGTACCTGTATTTTCCTGTTTCCCTGTTCTTATGATCCTATTTCTCTTCATCATTGCTATTTCTAGCCTCTGGACAATCATTTGCATAGTGACCATATTTACCACAATTAAAACATCTAACTAATTTTGTACCTTTATACTTTCTTGAGTCCTTGTTCCTTCTGCCATAATTTGCTTCTTCATCACTGGATAACTCATTGCTTGAATCTAACTTTTTACCCTTTGTCTTCTTAGTAGCTTTGAAGGCTGCTTCTTTCTAGGGAATAGGTTCCTCTTTTATTCTCATCTCAAAAGCTATGAGAATTCCATGTAATTCATCCCTTGTCAAAAGTTCAATATCTTTTGACTCTTCTATAGCTGAAATATTTTCACTATACCTTTTTGGGAGTGACCTTAAAATCTTATCACAAACATCTATTTCTTCAACCTTAAGTCCAAGTCCTTGCATGGAGTTAACAACCTCATCCACATGAAGTAGATATGCAACAATGTTTTCCTCATCCTTCATCTTTAGGTCTTCAAATGTTCTCTTGTAATTTTACAACTTTACCCTTTTGACCTTTTTATCTCCTTCATATATGCCTTGCAACTTATCCCAAATTTCCTTTGTTGATGTGCAATGCATAACCTTTATAAACTCTATTTCATGTAAGCCTCTTAAAATTCCATTCATTGCCTTTGAATTACTCAGTTGTAGAAGCTTACCATATTTATCTGTAGGTGGAGTTGTTGGTGGTATGTATCCATTCTCAACTACTTCCCATATTTCATTTCCAAGTGCCATTAGATGAAACTTCATCCTTGTACTCCAAAGTGCATAATTGTTCCCATCGAACAATGGTGTTGAATTCCTTGAAGATCCATTCTGAGAATCCATCTGTGTTCTTGTGAGATTTTCCTTCAAGTTGTTAAACTCTTTCGAAGGAACCCACTCTGATACCAATTGAAGAACACAAGCTTATACTGAGAGAGGGGGTGAACAGTATAAGACCACTTTTTACTTTTCTTTCCCAAATAATATTATGCAATATATCAATGGCAATATCAATAGTAGTAATAAAAGAAATGCACAAATCACCACACACAATAGAGACACCAATTTAACATGGTTCACCCAATGTGGGCTACTCCATGAAGAAAATATTTCACTAAAATTTTCTCAACAAATCTCTTGGGAATCCTTTCCCTATTACAATGTTTATGGACCTCTATCCAAAGGAGACACCAATACCCTAATCAAGTTCATGGATATCTATCCATAGGAGACACCAATCCCCTCAGTTAGTTTATGGATCTCTATCCATAGGAGAACTCCTTCTCCTCTGCTCTGGCTGGTGATCCTCTAGAAGACTACTACCTCCACTACTCTGGCTTGTGGATCTCTCTCCACTGAAGACCTCTATCCTCTCTGCCCTAGCTAATGGATCTCTATCCACTGGAGACTACTATCCTCTACTCTGTCACCTCCAAAGCTTGCTCTCAACTCTATCTCAAATCTGTACTAAACATAGTCCTTCGGTCTAGCATAAATCTGCTCAATATCTATCTCTAATCTACACTAAACATAGTCCTTCGGTCTAGCACAAATCTGCTCAATATCTATCTCTGATCTACACTAAACATAGTCCTTTAGTCTAGCACAAATCTGCTCAATATCTATCTCTATTCACTAAACATAGTCCTTCGATCTAGCATAAATTTTCTCAATATTTTTTTATGCTATGACACAAATCTATCCTCAAATATACACCAACTCTATCCTCAAATATATCCTCAAGCCTTAACACAAAGCTTGATCCAATCACAAATCAACTCTGCTAGATCTTCCCCAAACCTTAACTCAAGGTTTGAACAAATCAATCAATCAACTCTCTCACAAGTCTTCTCAAAGACTTACCTCAAATAGTATTGTAAGCTTCTACAAGAACTCACACTAATCTATCCACAAGTCTTCACCAAGACTTACCTCAAATATGCTCAACAAGTTCTCACTAGAACTTGCTCAATCTCTCAACAAGTCTTCACCAAGACTTACCTCAAATTCTACAAGTCTTCACCAAGACTTACTCCAATCTATATGTAACTTCCAAAAACTCACACAATTTTCACAAAAGCTTCTCAATTATTCTTAAGTCCTCTCTAGGACTTACTCAAATCTGCTCATAAGCTTTCATAAAAGCTTATTCAAATCAACTCAATATATCATAGAAAACCTCTTCAATCACACTAACAAGTTTCACTCAAATCTCTTGCTTTACCATAGAAACATATAGAGAATGGTTAGAGACTCAATATGTTTCACACTCACAACAATGCTCAATCACTTTCAAACTCTCTTCAAATCAATTAAGAATAAAGAACAATTTGTTTCATAGAACTTGAACTATCACTCCAACACTTCCAATCAACTATGCTCAATCAACTCCACTCAACCAATCACTCAATGAAACACAACTTGCTTACAAACCCTAAACAAGTTTCAAATGCTAAAATCAAAATTACTCAAGATGATTCAAACTCACATAACAATGATACTCATGATCTTTCACAAACCCTAATCATGCACATGAAGGCTCACTCAAATATTTCCAACAATGCTTATCAAACAAGGTTTCTAGCATCAACCTTCATTCTAGAAAAACCCTCATCAATCAATATTGGATATCTCAAAACCAAACTCAACAATGCTTATCAAACAATCCTTTTCACTCCAACTTAGCATTCACAACATCCAATCCAACAATATTTTACTCACAAGGAAGATGTACCCATACCTTTTGTTTTGATGGAGATATGTCTTCAAAACCTGTCTTAACCACAATCAAATTTTCTTTGCCAATACTAGGGTTAGGTAGCCACAACCTATCTCAAGATCTCCACAAAATAATTTTCCAATAATTATTTTACCATACAAAATATCAAATCTCTTAGTACACCTTATAATCTCCAAACTTACATAATATAAGTCAAAATTTTCATTATAACAAAATACACAACAATTTCCTTTAAACACCTTATCACTCCAACTTTATAAAATAAATTTCAATCACCAAAAATTAAAATTAAAATATTTTAATTTACTTTACCTTATAACTCCCTCAAAAACCTTATAGTTTCCAACTTACAAAAACCTCTAAGCAATTTCTGAAATTCACAACCTTTGGAGAAGTAAAAATATTTTTAGCATACCTTTCAACTAATCTACCCACCAAAATGTCCTCGGCGAGAATCGAACACACGACGTAGCCTCTCCAACACCCTAGCCTCAAGCTAGGCTACCAAGTGGGCTGCGTGCCCACATGAGACTTTAGGCGCACGTTTCCCACTTTATTCTCCTCACGAAGGCGCCCACAAAAAATGAAGACCTCTCCACCAGCAAAACGTCAATCACGTGGATCGAACCCACGATCCCTTCCTTGCAAGCCTTAGCACTATCTCAACTGCCACCTGCACTACCACCATCGGTGGATATTTCTATCCATGATGATGGCCTTACACCTTAGTCTACCTCCAATCACTTTGAAACACGAACTTCTCTTCCTCCAACAAATGCAACGCTCGATTTTTCATTCGAAGGTGTGTGTATTCAAGGACATAGGAAATGAAATTTATTTCCTATATTAATACACATGCTTCTTGTCTTTTACACGTCGGTGAATTTCAAATTTAAAAATTTGAAATAGATTTTAAATATTTTAAATTTAAAACCTTTGCACCCATTATTAATTTAAATTAAAATTTTAATCAAAGATTAAAATATTTTAATTTAAATTAAATCTTTTGTAATCTGCTCATGGGTCTTTTTAACTTGAACCTTGTTTTTCTTCACCTTGTTATTTGGCCCGAAATATTATAATAATATAATATTATTATTTAATTTAAACTTGCTTCTCCTTCCTTGGGTCTTCATCCTTTGGGCCTTTTTAGGCATATAATATTAAAAATAAATATTATATCCTATTCCTTTTCAAGACCTTCTTGCTTTTGGAAAAACCACTTGATGTCCTTAATGATGACGAAATTGAACCAATACGCTTTTGACATCAATGACAACAAAACTACTCAAAATTTCCAATAGAGTGTAAATAAGATCAACTAATCAACAAAAGAATATTTTATATTATATTATTTAGAGAGACTAAGTATCATCTTGAATACAATCATGGCCTTTGGCCAGAAGGCAAGGACAAAGCCAATGGAAGACCACCAGAATGGAGACGGGATCACCATACCAGCTCCACCTGAAACACTACCTGAAATGATATTTTGGTGGATAATTACACCTGAGATGCCACCAAACAAGTATATAGTATGACACCTGACCACTTAGGTCGTGGTTGAGTCTAATAGTGTGTTATACACTAATTAAATGCAGGATGGACCCACTACATGGTGCATGTGTTATTAATACTCGTATAGGAGTAATTGGTGTAAAGACATTTACTGGATTATTTTCAATATTTTACTCAAAGGCCTCTTATGCATTAAAATAGAAAGACAAATTTTTGAAATGGATCCTAATTTAGGAGAATCCTGATACTCAATTTCAAGAAGTGATAAGTGTAAATAAGGGATGTTTGGCTCAAGGTAAACATCATTGTCAACAAAGAAGTAATGGCTAGAGTTGAAAAATATGCCCACGAATGTGTCATATAGGATCATCAAAAAGTGTATTGATAAGATACTAAATGGGGTAAGATGTTAGACGCATGCAGAAATAAGAAGGATTTCAAGTAAAAAGAGGTACAATGAATCCCTAAATAAATACAACAATATTGATAATGAATGGCTTAAGAGTTAACCAAAACATGATCTATGAAGGATGATTTATTACACTCAAGATAATTGGATTATGATCAATTAGACGATTGATCAAACCAGTTGCTGAGCACATAGTAGATTTTAAAAACAAGTTGAACTTGGATGAATTTTACAATAAGAATCAACCTATGGAGTCCAGCATGGTTATACTACTATTAGGGTTTGTACTAGTTATAATAATCATGCTCAAGGTGAACCCCATAGTGTGCTTCTTGTTTCTTCTATTTTTGCTCACTGATCTACCATTACACACCTTGTAAAAAGTAAAGAAGATGTCTTTTTGCAATGTTGAAGCAAGTCATGAAGGTGAGGTAGAGGAAATAGTGCCAATAAAATATTATTAGACCCCATACCACCTTTAGAGCAACCTTTCAAGGAGCTAGGGTGTTCTAGATGCCAATGATTGGTAGTGGTTGAGTGAGATAGGTTTAGTAGGAGCAACTTTATTGGAACCAATGCAAACTTATAAAAGGTATCTATCAACCCTAATTGAAATATGAGATCCTAACAGGGAAAATTTCTAGTTACCTACTGGATAAATAACTATTTCCATAGATGATGTATTCCAAATATATTTATTACCAATTGAAGAGTTTACAATGATAGCCACAAATGAAGTAGATAAAGGGTTGATTTTAGAAAGAGTGTTCATATCTGAGTGGAGAGATGTGAACACTAATAAGGGTGGTATATTGTATGAACTAATTTTCATGTTTGGTAAACTATCACTTAGAAAAGCCATGGTAATGGTGCTCATATCAAACATAATTCTACCTGACTCACTAGGTGCATGAGTTCCTTGGAATATGCTAGGGGTTGTGTAGGACCTAGTGGAGTATTCAATTGTATTTGCATGGGCACTAGTCTTGTTGACCCAGATCTATAGAGATTTTTTCAAGGTATGAATTACAAAGTGAATAGGGATAAGTTGTAACCTTTTTTTATAGGTATGAGCTTGGGAACATATTACTATAAGAAGACCTCAAGGGTTTCCTTATGATGTACACAACTTGGTAGATCCAGAAGTCCCTCATGCACTAAGGTAGAAAAATGAGAAAGAGTTGTGGTTGAGCAGGCCACGAAAAGATATTTGGAAGTTGTATCACTCTATATGGGAAAATTTTAAGCCCTAAGACATTATCTGGAGACCATGGAGAATAGGCCTAGTATGTGCAAAAGATGGATTTCATCTATCTCATGTACGATGAGCAAGGTGGATGATTAGGTGAGTAAGCACATAATACAAGTATTTTCAATATACTTGAGTATTGTGGCAGGTCAATATTAGGCAAGGAATATCGGATTCCCTTGTGGTTTATATAAGGAAAGAGAGGAAAGAAGTAGTACCATCACAGAGGGAACAATTAACTTTAGAGAGATATGAAGTTATATGGGTTCTAGATATGGATGATGCAGATACAACCCTAGAATATGATCAGTGATGGTCTGCCTAGCAAGGGAAAGATGAGGAAAGTTTAGAGGAAGAGGATGACCAAGCAACAACCACCAAAAAAGGATGGTTTTATAGTAGAAAGTATAGAAAGGGAAGTAGAATAAATTCCTAGGCATCAAATATGCCATCAGCTAGAGGCCAAGGTAGGTCCTTCAAACTATCAAAAAAATGATAGTGGGTATTCCGATATGGATGGATTACATAAATTGGAGTCCTTGAGGTATTAAATCCAATAATTGGAGTCATAAAGAGATATTTCTAGGAAAAAATGAGTTGTACTCTGATAGGAGGTAGCTTAAAGGAATGATGAAGGATCAATAACAATCATCTAGACTAAGAATTTACAACTTTGGAAAGCAAGGGATGAGTACATATATGCCTACTTGACTTCATACCTCAATATGCTAGTAAGTCATAGACTGCTCACTATTAGTATACCACATGGGCATATGAGTACTACTAGACAAGTTAGGCCTCTAACTGTTTCTTTGCAAGAATTAGGTCTATCACAGAGTGGTGAAATAACCGAAAGACAACAGTAAATCCTATCATATTGTATAGCTAAAAAGCCAGCATTTATGTGCACTATAGGAGTACATGTTATAGATTGTACTCATGTAACCCATAAACATGTATTTGCATATATGTGCAATATAAAGCAATGTTTATTCAATGAGTAATTAGATTATTGTAGCTTAATAATCTATTTAAAACATGAATGCACTCCATGGGAAATTTTTTCTAAGAATATATATTCATGATTGTATTTCATTAATAGTTGGACTGGATGATCCCAATACTTGAGTCTTCTTTATTTTCTTGTGATATTCTAGGTGGTGGATCAAAAGGCTCCAAATAGTAGGAAATTTTTGGAAGGTCCTAAGAAGAAAATATTGGACTGAGTATCCTATTTGTGGAGGTGTGTATTATTATCACAAGTTGGTGTTGGCTCCTTAGGATTGAGGAGGCCAAGCTATGTTATAGCCTTAATTGGAATAAAAACCAAAAATTTCTAAACAAATCATCGTGAATGAGTATAGGCCTAAGGCGATACACCCAAAGATCCAACATACAGGGTATGCTTAGGGATAGGCATTTCCTTTTGTTGGATAAAAGGAAGAACCCTACGCTATGGTCGAATGGTCTTACATTCACGAATATTGGTAAGACAATGTGGGGAGACCATTAAGGCATCCTTGTACCAGGTAGGTATCAAGGTATCTTCATACCATGGAGGTATGTTGAGGTAAAACCCTAGAATTTTAGGATGGGGCCACATCCTAACCACTTGAGTGTCATCTGCAGTGACTAGTTCTTGAGTGAGGAATACCTTGGAAGGGAAGAAGAAGTAATTCAGGATGCATCTATGTGTGAGTTTAACAAACTTAATGAAAAAGGGGATGGAAATACTATTCTTAGTTAAAATTTAGATTAGACATGAGAGATCTATTCTTAGTTAATATTATAACACTCTTTAGGAGGAATAGATATGGAATCTATCCTTAAGAAGAGTTTGGGATCCTCTATTAAAATTGATCAAATCATGCTTGGAATGACACCTTATGCGGAGTAAGTGTGGTCATAGATATTATCAGTGGATGATAATATGTTTGGAATGACATCTTACGTGGAGTAAGTGTGGTCATAGATATTATCAGTGGATTATAATATGTTTAGAATGACACCTTACATGGAGTAAGTGTGGTCATAGATATTATTAGTGGATGATAATATGTTTGGAATGGCACCTTACGAGGAGTAAGTGTGACCATTGTTATCAATGGATGATAAGACTTTTGGAATGACACCTTACAAGGAGTAAGTGTGACCATTGTTATCAGTGGATGATAACACTTTTGAAATGGCACATTACAGGATAGAGTGTGACCATTGTTGTCAATGGATGATAACACTTTTTGAATGCCATCTTACAAGTTGTAAGTGTGACCATGGATATCAATGGATGATGATATTCTTGGAATAATACTCGGGGACTATAATTTTTTAAGATCTATCCTCCCACTATTGAACCATGAGTGAATCAAAGTGGAAGAGCTAAGCGAACCCTCCATATTTCATGGAATATGGATCTTAAGTGGTGTACCTTAGGCTATTTTGAGGATTGCACTTAACATTTATATCTCTTAAGGTATGAATCTATCATAATGGACAATATATTGAATAAAGATGTACACCAGGGGACATCAAGGATGATGCACTAGTAGTGGTAAATAGGTTTTCCAAAGAAGATTTCAAGATATATGGGTATCTTGAAGTGAGATTTATGAAATTATATATTTATCTTTGATGACACCTATTTTCTATGAAGGTAATTCATAGAAAGGACCATCAAGTCATAGGTTGAAACTCTTTTGTGAGAGTTTTTGATAAACCTAACTATATTTAGACTTGTTATGTCTAGCCTATTATATATGATTTCATATCTTCTTTATAACATGATGATTACCTTGTGTTTGTTTAACAATCTCTATGATGCAGGACGTATGTCACAACCCTCCCCTAGCATATTCCGTTGATGGCATAGATTGGTATATTTTGTAGATGTAAATATGATCAGTAGTTAAATACCATGGATGTTTTGAATATGGTATTACTAGTGTATTGTTGATTTGTAGGGAGGAGCACTCCTAAAGGTGGTAAGGAAAAACAACCATCAAGATTAAGAATGCTTTTAGGAGTTTAATCTTGCAAAAGGATCCATAAAAAAGGGAGAATGCCAATATTAATATCCAAAAATTAAAAATTTATATTGAGTATGGTTTTAAATTTACCTAATTGTATTTAATACCTACATGGTAATTTATTAATCATTTTTTTGCTACAAAATGATAAAAATTGAAATAAAAAGAAATTAGGAAAAATGACTTCTAGAAGGAAAAGAAAAATGGGGCTGAATTCTAGAAGAAGAGGAAAATTACAACCAAGTTCTAGAAAAGGAAGAAAAATGAAGCCAATTTCTAGAATAAGGAGAAAAAAATGAACCAAGGGCATCTTAGTATTTCTATGGTTGAATTTATCTATTCTTATATCCTTCCTTCTACCTTCTTCCAAGTATGACTTTTGAATAGGTAAGTATATCAAAATTTTATAAAAACCTGCATATGTCTAGCTAAATGAGGCAGACAACCTTGGAAGGAAATCATAGGGAGCTAATTGATGAAGGAGGAGTATGGCGGAAGAAGGCCACTATGGAGTTTCAAGGGAGGCAAGAAAATTTTAGGTTAATCTTTCCATGCTTACTATTCAATAGGCCCTTTACTATTAATAAGAATATAACAATACTACCTTAAATTATATATTAATATAATTAAGAATGGAGGCCTCTAGAGAATGGCCATTAAGATATTGTTATGATACTTATAGGTCTATTTAATGGGTAGTTTAAACTTTTATTTATTCATGGGATTCTTATGACCTTATTTTTTATAATATTATGAATCGATCTATGATGGTTAGGGCTTAGTAGCCTTAGGTAGGCTAAGATAATATTCTTTGTTTAAAATTATTTAATTTGGCCAGGGAGGTAACTAAATATAGTAAGCCCCCTAATAGACCTCAATATTTTCTGATTAAGGCAAACCACCACCAGCAGAGCCTCTACAACCATCGTTTGGTGGTTACCTCTTAATTAGAGCATAGGCTCTTATATTATGTGCTATGTTCATGACGTAGAACATGTGGGATTTATGTGTGCCAAGGATTAGAAATATGAAACCCTTGAGTACACTTACCAACATACTAAATAATGGCATGTTGTACTGTGTTATCAGGTTTCTACTATCATGAATCCCTCTATGAGCAAGTATTAGAAAATAAGAACCATTTTATGCTATAGAAACAAATCCAATCCTTTAAATTTTAGGGCTTCATTTTTGTATCAGATGCTAGTTGGCAATGTCTAAGCGATTTCATAATAACGACATCACCCCCTCTGTGATAAGAAATCTTCCATGATCAAGCATTGATAAATGGTGTAAAGTATATTTTAGGTAAATAACCTATTTCTTTTGATGACCTATGTCAAGGCATCGATCACAGAAACCCGTTATCTATTGAGAAATTCATGAAGATAATGTTTTTGCTATCATTAAAACTATAGAGAAGGGTAGAATTTGAAACCATCATCATTTGCACTCATTTTAGGAGGATTCAAGTGATAGTTTTATTGGAGGAATCTTGAAGCCACATAAGCTTGAGAAATACCAATTATTAAACATCGATTCTGGGTGACTGGTTTGGCCTTGTGTATGTCTTTGATCTTCTTGTTCAATTTAAAACCACCATCGCCCATCCAAATATTACGTCATCTTTAATTATTCCTTGGACTAAGGTTGAACATAGGTATAAAATTTTATATTAGGAGGCTCCACCACATTGCCACCTCCGAGTGGTGCATTCACACTCGAGAGGTGTAGACGGGGGCCGGGTCTCCCAAATCCTCCATCCCATTATCCCACATGAGATATATAGGAGGCAAAGTGGTATAGAAGAAATTTGCCTCCATTAGTACATTATCCACACTATGGTGGACATAGAGACCCTTGTGTCATTGGTCACACTATAGACTTGATATTTGGACACGTGGTATTTTATTGTGCAAAATTGATTTGACCTTTACTTTGGAGCATGAATTTTACCACATGGTTGACTATTGCCTAATAAGTCTTGATTGACTGTGCCAATTTTTGGTGCCCAGTAATAATTAAAATACTCTTTTAAAATATGAACATGTCATATTGATGAATAAATATTGGACTAAAAAGTAATCGACCCTTGAAGAGAAATTGACCATCCTTCTATTGGTGTGGGTAATTAAAATTGGCCTCTTGAAATAAATTCGACCACCTCCTTTTCATAATTAAAATACAATATTTAATTGAAGCATTTCTATGAAATAAAAGGATATAGTTTTCCTTAATAGGGCACAATATTAGAATACCAAATTCAGGGCATTTCTATGAAACAAAAGGATATTACCTTAAATAAAATTTAAAAAAGGATAATTTGATAGTATTTGGTGAATAAATGGATATAACCTTATATCAAATTCTGGGAGGTGAATTTGTTAGCTTTTGGTTAATGAATAGATATATCCTTAGATCAAATTTTAGGGGAGAAATTTGTTAGCATTTGGTGAAATAAATGGATGTATCTTTGGATCAAAATTTGGACATAAAAGTTAATAAAAATTCAGGTGTAATTGTATGAAATAAACCTTATAGTTTGAGAACTATAGCACAAATATTTAAGAACTATAGTGTAATCTTGGGTAAATATTAAGGTGCAAATTGTGGAAATTTGTAGTGTAATCTTGGGTAAATATTATGGTACAAATTGGAGAAATTTGTAAATATTATGGTACAAATTGGGAAAATTTGTAGGAGCTATAGTTTAATCTTGGGGAAAAATTATGGTACAAATTTATCACAAATTTGTAAGAACTATAATGTAATCTTGGGCAAAGATTATGGTACAAATTGGGAAAATTCGTAAGAACTATAGTGTAATATTGGGCAAATATTATGGTACAAATTGGGAAAATTTGTAAGAACTATAGTGTAATATTGGGAAAGGATTATATTATAAATTTGTGAAAGAATTTGTAGAAGAATTGGATTTCTATATTAAAATATGTTACTTGATTATTTGTTTAAATGAGAATCAATGAAAGTTGAATTATGAAAGCACCTTCTAGATTCATTAGGAAAGAATGGATAGGAAATCCATTCTTGAGGAAATTATGGGGTTTCCTCTTAGTATGTACCTTTGTAGAGTAAAGGATGCATGATGTTTTAGAAATGCATTTGATGATGAATGCATGTATGCTCTAAAGAATTCCTTTCGTGGAAACATGAATGAATTGAGAAAGAATAGATGTGGAATTTATTTTTGAAGAGATTATGGGGCCTATTCTAGTATTTTAGGACTATGATATTATAACTTTCACTTCTTGTTGGATTAAATGGTATATTTAATCACGAAGAATGAATGGTGAGATTCATTCTTGAGGAACCATGAGGTTCTCTCAATGTATATGTATTCAGTGAACATTTCATTTGCATTTCAATTGTAATTATGATCTAAAATAGGGTTGTAAGGGATATCCCTATATTAATGTATTTAATGATGGTTTGAAAAGGATATTTAGGATTATTTTATATCATTGTAAATTGAGACAAAAGAATTAATGAAATGTGAGGAGACATATTTTGAGGTTGGGTTGTTTCCCTTTGGGGTTTTTCCCAGGATAAAAAATGTGTTATGAATCTTTATTATGTGGATTGGCACTTCTTGTTTGTTAGCTTATAATATGGATGATGCATTTATATTTCCATGATATGATTACTAAAGTGTTATATGATGCAATGATTTTTGTTAACAAGCAATGTTCAATAAATAAAATTAGTTTATGAAGGTATATGCATTATGTTGCAATGGAAAAGATGATATTTACACTAAATTATTAATAAATCTAGTGATAGATGTTGCATTTAATTTTCCATGGAATGGTTATCTAAATATGATACAATAGTTTATGCTTTCATGTAATGAATCATAAATAGTCCTTTATTGAATGAGAAAATCTTTATGCATTGATTAATAATGTATGTTTTTTGTTGCATTAGAAATGGTTGTTCATTCAAGTAGGAAGTAAGTTTTATAATTGAATTATGATCAACTAATTATGTGTGAAAACTTAACTTCCTAACTAATAGAGAGAAACAATCAAATGATGGATTAGTAAACATCATGAGGGTACGCAATGTTAGATATGAGTTTGTCACTCCTATCACAAGAGTTGACACTTACCATGTCATAAATTTCTTGGCTACATACTATCTCGATTGATGATAGTTTAGACATACTTGATTATGAACTATGCATCGATGATAGACATGTTATATATATAATTCTCTCTCTTGAATTGATCTAGAAATGAGGCTTGTTACACTTTTGTAGATTAAATATGCTTTTGTTGCTAAGGCAAAAATCAAGTTTGATAATTAAGTCAGATAGATCTATTGATGCAGTGGACAGGAAGTTCAAAAGTGATTCAGATGCAGAAGACAGGAGTTCAAAGGTTATTCAGAGTATATACAGTGATTTTCCAAGAAGACCGAAGTGGCCCATATGCAAAAGATCAAAGAAAAAAGACAAGTAAGAAAAGTGTCGCGATATCGCGACATATACAGTAGGCAAGAAAAACTGTCGTGATTTCACGACATGTTGGAAGAGAGAGAAAAAGCAGGAAAAACTATCACGATTTCGCGACATGTTGGAAGAGAGAGAAAAAGCAAGAAAAACTATCACGATTTCGCGACATGTTGGAAGAGAGAGAAAAAGCAGGAAAAACTGTCGCGATTTCGCGACATGTTGGAAGAGAGAGAAAAAGCAGGAAAAACTATCACGATTTCGTGACATGTTGGAAGAGAGAGAAAAAGCAGGAAAAATTGTCGCGATTTCGCGACATGTTGGAAGAGAAAAAGGCAAGTGGAAAAATTGTCACGATTTCGCGACATGTTGGAAGAGAAAGAGAAAGTAGGAAAAAGTGTCACGATTTCGTGACAAGTTCGAAGAAAGAGAACAAGTAAGAAAAGTGTCACGATTTCGTGACATGTCGCATTTTTACGACTAAAATAGGAGAGAGAAAGTAAGTTTGAAAAGTGTCACGATATCGTGACATGTCGCATTTTCATGACTAAAATAGGAGAGAGAAAGTAAGTTTGAAAAGTGTCACGATATCGCGACATGTCACATTTTCATGACAAAAGAAAGAGAGGAAGCGTACGAAAGCAGAACTGTCACGATTTCATGACAAAAGCAAAAAGCAAGACTTCGAAAGCAGAAGTGTCATGATTTCACGACAAAAGCAAAGAAGTAAAGTACAGAAGCAGAAGTGTCACGATTTCATGACAAAAGCAGAGAAGAAGACTTCGAAGGCAGAAGTGTCACGATTTCATGACAAAAGCAAAGAAGTAAAGTACGAAAGCAAAAGTGTCACGATTTCGTGACAAAAGCAGAGAAGAAGACTTCGAAGGCAGAAGTGTCACGATTTCATGACAAAAGCAAAGAAGCTAAGTATGGAAGCAAAAGTGTCATGATTTCATGACAAAAGCTAAGTTGAAGACTACGGAGGCAAAAGTGTCGCGATATCGCGACAAAAGCAAAGTCGAAGTCTATGGAAGCAGAAATGTCGTGATATCATGACAAAAGAAAAGATGAAGTCTATGGAGGCAGAAATGTCATGATATCACGACAAAAGAATAGAGAAAGCGTACGGAGGCGAAAGTGTCGCGATATCGTGACATGTATTTTCGTGGCAACAGCAACAAAAGAAGCTACAGAGGCAAAAATGTCACGATTTCATGACAGGTCGTAAATGCGCAAGTCAAGAAGGAGAACCCGACTGAAATGAGAAGTATGACAGTGGACCGACATCACTACGACATTTACAGGGGTAGTTATAGAGTGATTTCATACTACTGAAATACGAAGAGTGATCAAAAGTCAGTATGGCGGTTACAAGGTCTATCCAGAATGAAATCATCAAGCGATGGATAAACCGAACATCTTCTTGAGTTGAAGCCGATGAAGACCGATGACAACCAACTAAAATTAGGGTTTACAGTTGTTATGAAAGCCGACTAAGATTAGGATTTACAACCGACTAAGATTAGGGTTTTCATCATAAAAAATATTGTTATAAAAGGAGGGTTGTTTGGAGAATTGAGTATATGGTGGAATGTGTGTGAAATACGATCGTTGTGCGTAGAGAGCAAGTCGTGTCGAATCGTGCTAAGTGCAAAATTTGCAAAGAGAGTAGAGTGCACAAAAGGGAGAAGACGATCATGAAGTTTGACTGTAATGAAGCAGAGTGTGCGAAGTGATTGCACAGAGAGAGCAGAGTGTGCAGAGAATGCAAAGGTGAAGAAGACCAGTCAGGGTCTTGCAAAAGCAAAGGTATCTTACTGTCAAACTTCTAGTTTCAAGATTGAAGTCCAAGTTGGTGCTTGGCATCAGGGGTTGGTGCTCCTTCCAGTTGGTGCTGGTAAATCAGGGGTTGGTGCTCCTTTCTGTTGGTGCAGATAAATCAGGGGTTGGTGCTCCTTCTAGTTGGTGCTAGTAAATTAGGGGTTGGTGCTCCTTTCTATTGGTGCAGATAAATCAGGGGTTGGTGCTCCTTCTAGTTGGTGTTGGTAAATCAGGGGTTGGTGCTCCTTCCAGTTGGTGCTAGTAAATTAGGGGTTGGTGCTCCTTTCTATTGGTGCAGATAAATCAGGGTTGGTGCTCCTTTCTATTGGTGTAGATAAATCAGGGGTTGGTGCTCCTTTCTGTTGGTGTAGATAAATCAGGGGTTGGTGCTCCTTCTAGTGGGTGCTGGTAAATTGATTGTAAAGTTGGTGCTTTGCAAAGGCTAGATTTGGATGGTAGTCCAAGCAGTCAATTTTTTAGGAGTAGCCACATTGGTGAACCTCGTTAAATCTTGTGTTGTGTGATGCTCGTTTGTTATACTTGTTGTATCTAGTAATAAGTTTTAATTGTTGTGGTATTAAGAGCTATAAATTTAAGTTTATAGAGCTACACTGATTCACCCCCCTCTCAGTGTCATTGTAAGACTAACAATTGGTATCAGAGCTAAGTTCTTATACAAGCTTAACCGGCTAGGGTGATCTTGGAAGTAACACAATGGCAGGTGGTGAAGGCTTCTCATCAAACAAAGCACCATTGTTTGATGGATCTAATTACGCATTCCGGAGAATCAGGATGCAGACATATCTTTGTGCTTTGGGATACAACATCTGGGATTCAGTAGTTAGTGGATACACAATACCCATCACTCCTCCAAAAGAGGTCGACGAAAAGAAACTATTTGAAAATAACTCAAAAGCAAAGAATGCTATCATGTGCGGATTAGCAGATAGTGAACTAGTAAAGATCATGAGCTGTAAAATGGAAAAAGAAATATGGGACAAACTAAGGAGTATTCATGAAGGAGATGATAAGATCAAGGAGGCCAAGTTACAGACACATCGAGCTCAGTTCGAAGCATTAAAGATGAATGACGATGAAAACATTGAGGCATATATGTTGAGAGTTAATGGAATCATTAATGCGATCAGAGGACTCGACGAGGATATCGAAGACTCTGCCATCGTGAAAAAGGTATTAAGATCTCTTCCTCAAAGGTTTGATTCTAAAGTCTCAGTGATAGAAGAAGCTAAAAATCTAAATTATTTTAGTATAGATGAGATGTATGGTTCTTTGACTGCATATGAGATGAGGATAGGAAGATCTAAACCCACGAGATAGAGAAGCGGCTTTTAAAGCCCTTAAAAATAAAAATGCAAAACAAGAGTCCAAGGAAGAAGAGACATCGGATGAAATGGAAGCAAACTTTGTTAGAAAACTAAAAAGGGGAAAAGGAAAATACAGAGGAAAGCTACCGTTTAAATGTTTCAACTGTGGAGGCATTGGGCATTTTGTGACTAAATGTCCACTTAATGAGAAGAACAAAAATGATGAAGGATCGCACCAAGAAAGAAGTGACTGGAAGAAGAAAACGAATTTCAGAAAAGGCAACTTCAAGAAGAAAAGTTTCATCTCCAGGAATGCCAGTTCAACAGAAGACAGCTCCGGTGAGGATTCGAAGAGGAAACAGGTGAAGCTCTTTTCATGGCATTTGAAGAAGTAAAATCAGAAAAGGAAGAAGGAGTGAACTCTGAAGTATGTGGTGAAAACCCTGAGGCTGAAGTAGATCTAGAAGGTGAGTTGATCTCTACACTTGAAGAGTGGAAAATAGAGAGGAAAAAGAATAAGAAAATTTCAAAAAGGCTTGAGGATGCAAACGAAATCATAACCAGTCTGAAAGTACAGATAGAAGAATACAAGAAAATATCTGAAGATCTCGAAGTACAAATTACCATGAAAATAGATTATTGCTGCAAACTAGAAGAAGAGAATGTTGGTTTACGAATGCAGATAGAAGAGATGAATCACAAAATTAGTTGCTATCACAAACGCAAAGAAAGTTCTATGAAGCTGGATAAGATTATAAATGACCAAAGGCCTGCAGGCATCAAATTTGGTCTAGGTTTCATCGAAGGAGAATCATCAAATGGATCAAAGGCCAGAAATGTAGAATCCATAAAGAATGAAGATAAGAAACAGGTTGATCAAGGAAAAATGTCTCATGCAAAAGAAAGCAATAATGCCAGGCACGAAAGGAGAATTGACAATGATGGATTCACCAATGTCACACATCAAAGAAGAAGAAGACCTATGGCTCCTACGACAACATGGCAAAGACCATCACCCAGGTTCAATTATCCCTTTTCTGGTTTCTATTTTAAATGCAATGGCTATGGACATAAAATCTCAGACTGCAAATATAATGTAAGACCAAGGAATTTCACCAGTAGAAATGCTTTTTCTCCTCTAATGAATTATACAGTAGAATGTTATAACTGTCATAATTTTGGGCACATTGCAAGAAACTGTAGAAGTACATTTGCATCAAATCAATTTCAGGGAAGAAAATTTCAACCAAATGGAATGAGACAAAATAGAAAATTTCCCAAAAAACATGCACAAGTTACTGAAAAAGAAAAGTCAAAACAAGAGCCCAAAACGGTAATCAAACCAGAGTGGAGAAAGAAAGAAGAAAGTAAATCGTGTCTCCTTGGACTGAAGGAGACTACTCCTCTATTGCATTAAGCAACTCCAGGTAGCACATCCTCAGGGGGAGCAATCTTAAAGTTTTATTTTAATGCTCCTATGTATTTGTTTGGTTATCCGAGGATGAAAGACAAGTAGTCGGGGGAGTTGTCGTATAGTTGTCAAAGTGTGTTTCAGTTCATGTAGTTGTTTGTGGAGGTACCGTGAAGGGTGGTGATTAAATTGAGAGTTGTCACCATTGGTAGTATTGCTATATGTCAGTGTTGTACTTTTGATGGTTCTTACTGCCATTGTTCAAAGTTATGGATTATAACAGTTTTGATAATTTGGTTTAGTGAAAGAATGTTGCCCTAGCTGCATATATGTGTTTCGATAAAAGCAATGTGTATTTGTACTACACATTGATGTGAAGATTGTTAGATCTATTATGACGCTTTGGTGAAAATATTTAATTCACGTGCAAAATCAGAAAGCTCACATTTTATTATTGCATTCAAAGCGGCTACATGAGTAGGAAGTTACATCAATACAAATTGAGTACAAATATTTAGGGAGACAGTTTTCAGCAGCCAGGACACCTCAACAGAATGGTGTGGTAGAAAGAAAGAACAGGACAGTGCAGGAAATGGCACGGACTATGTTGACTGAGAGCAAAGTAGCAGACAGATTTTGGAAAGAGGCAGTCCATACTATGGTATACATCCAAAATAGGTGCATGTTGAGGACGCATGAAAGCAAAACTCCTTATGAGTTGTGGTTCGGTAAAAATGCAATAGTAAGATACTTTAAAGTTTTTGGCAGCAAGTGTTACATCAAAAGAACTGAAGAAAACCTTGGTAAGTTTGAAGATAGAGTTGATGAAGGTAGGGAACGAGTAATTAGCTATGAAGAGAACTACCCAATTTATGAAGAGGTTATTGAAGGAGAAAGTTGCAGAAGGTGAGGTTAAGTTGGATTTTGTTCCAACTACAGAGCAAGTAGTAGATATCTTCACAAAACCATTGCCCAAGGAAGTTTTTGAGTACCTTCACAATAAATTGGGAGTGGTCACACTTCCCAAGAATTGACTAGCTACAGGGATCACATTCTTAGGGGGAGCATTTAAGTATTTGATTATCTTTTTTCTTATGTTCATGATTTTTGCTAAGTGTAATAAATTTTACCTGAGAATGTTGTGCATGGACTCAGGGGGAGTCTGTAGTAGCCCTTTGGTATTATTGTCAAAGGGGGAGAAGAGTTACAAGAAATTGCACGTGTGTTGCCAATAATTCCAAAGGGGGAGATTGTTGAGCAAGGTACAACAATAGTATTGTCATTGTTGTCAACACAGTCAGATAGATCTATTGATGCAGTGGACAGGAAGTTCAAAAGCGATTTAGATGCAGAAGACAGGAGTTCAAAGGTTATTCAAAGTATGTACGGTGATTTTCCAAGAAGACCGAAGTGGCCCATATGCAAAAGATCAAAGAAAAAAGACAAGTAAGAAAAGTGTCGCGATATCGCGACATATACAACAGGCAAGAAAAATTGTCATGATTTCGTGACATGTTGGATGTTACACCCCAAACCTAGCCGTCGGCTAGGTATTCCAAGAGTTCAATAATTCATATATATATAGTAGTTAGACTATTCATAAGGATCATCGTTTTATTTTTATATTTTCTCTGCATTCGTTATTGCCTTCATGGCGGGGATGTGCCCTCCTTGAGTGGCGAAAGAATTCTATTTGATTTATACTATTTACCACTGTTGTATCTTTACTGTTCATCTTATTGCATTTGAGGAGTTCGTTCCGTAATTACTTAACAAACGAAGAAAAACTCTTTCATGTGGTATCAGTTGTCAAATCTCGATTCTACGCACCATCCACAGGCGTCCTTGGTAGTGCGTTCCAACTAGTAGCAGTTACGCTTCCCACGATAGCCAACGCTCATCGCTCTCCCGTTACCGTTCGTAGTCCTCCACAGACATCCCTCAGCCACAGGCGGCTACTATACCAAACTCCAGTCACCACGCTTTCAAAAATCGACGAATTTTCCTGCAAAGTCTTTCGCAGCCGTCAGCCAATCAGAAGTCACGATTTTTTCATATTGCCCAAAAAAACTTAAGGTTTTAAATCATTAAATTCGGAACTGACATCAGTGGAATTTATTTCCTCCTTGGTGGGTTTTTGCTATTGTCCCACATTCGTCGTGTGTTGTTTAAAGAAGGCTTTAAAACGTTGGACACTCACCTTCTACGTCATGACTACGGTCACACGTCCGGAGCTCCTATGCGTGTAGCCTCTCTCCCATCCATTTGTCGGGTCCGTTCATCACGTCCGTCTTGCTCGTCGTCCTGTTCGCGTTCGTCGTATTTCTTTCGTTCGTTGTCGCGTCAGTCCGTTCATCGTTTCTTCGAGTCTCGCGTCATGTCGTGTCAGCTTTGCGTCATGTCGTCTCGCATTCATCGCGTCTGTCTATTCATCGTTTCTTCGTGTCTCGCTTCTATCCACGTGTCTTTGCGTGTCCTTGCTGTTGGCACTTGGTCCTCGTCATTCATCATCTTCTAGCAGTCCGTACGGTGTCGTGTCTTAAAATTGTAGTCAAGAGAAGTTGTCCAAAATTGTAGTCAAAGTTGTCAAAAATTGTCAAAAGCTGTCACAAAGAAGGAGCCCAAATCCAAATTCAAATCCACGTCGCAGTTGGAGCGACAGTTGTAGCGAAAACCAAATTTTTGGTTAAAATTCCATCACATTCTGTGGCAGTCCAAGTTCAAAGGTTCCTAAGCAGGTTATGTTAACAAGTGCATGAGCAAACAGTGGATCAAAGGATCTAACGGTCGATTATCAAGCTCGAAAATGACCAATCACAACGCAAGAAGACCTAATCGAAGCCCAGGTACAAAAAATTCTCCTTCTCCTTTCAAAATTGGTAGTTATAATCCACATCATCCACTAGTAGATCCTATGGCGACTAACCCTCCCCCAACTCACGAAACCATCACACAAGGAGACTCAAGTAACTCAGCCGTTTCCAACGATGAATCTCTTCGACTCTTACTAGAGGGTATGAACCAAATTAGTCTCAACCTAAAAGCCCTAGTGCGAGCACAAAACCAGCTTAATCCCAATACTAATTCCCAAAATCACTCCCATGCCCAAAGGAATGAAGAAAATGTCGATCAAGATGATGATTGGGAACAACAAAGAGGCGATTCGGATAATTACGGGGATCGTTCTCATAGACAGAGGTATAACCAAAATCAAGAAAGGGATACGGGTTATCACCAACCAAGAGGCCCTAATAATTTTCCACGCATTGATATGCCCACTTTTGAAGGTCATGATCCTCGTGGTTGGATAGCCAAAATGGAAGGCATTCTCGACTTATATCAAATTAAGGAAATTGATAAAGTCCCTTTCGTTGCATCAAAATTAGGCACTGAGGCCTACCAATGGTTCGTATGGCTTAAACGAGAGAAAGGTGCTACTATTAGCTGGAGAAAATTCACTACCTCTTTTTTAGAAAGATTCGATGAAGGAGCTACATCGTCATACACAGTAATGCTTGTTATCTCTTAAACAAGAAGGATCGGTTAGCGAATTTGTTTCAGAGTTCACCGGTTTACTACCATATACTTTAGACCTCAGTCCTGACACGGTGGTAGGAACTTTTCGCAATGGATTGAAAGAAAATATTCGAGTGGAGGTAGACATGCACAATCCAACCTTCTTGAACGATTGTATAAGAATAGCTAAGCTGGCCGAGAAGAGAAATCAGTTGTCTGCACGACGTGAAAACTATAGTCGTCCTCCATATCGCAACAATTCCTTTCGTAGAAATGATCAACCCTCAAGATACTTTTGCTATAAATGTCGCAATCATCATCCCAAGGAACAAGCTTGTGCCCAAAAACAAAACTTTCATATTGAGTGTGATCAATATGAAGGAGAAGAGGACGAAACTTACCAACAAGAAGAACCTATGCAAGAAGACCTACCAATTACTCTAGAAGAGAAGGAAGAGGATACAATGGCGATCTCTGTACATGCCCTCATGGGGTTAACCGCCCACCATACCATCAAGGTACCAGGATTTCTCCGCCAGAAAAAAGTGAATGTGCTAATTGATTCTGGCGGTACCCACAATTTTATCGACATCAAAACAACAAAAGCTTTGAATTTATTCATTAACTCTTCCAACAAAGACAAATTTCAGGTTCTAGTGGCCAACGGGGTGAACGCACAATGTGTTGGTCGCACATCTCAAGTTTCCATAAAAATGGGAACTTATACCTAGTTTGGGTCCCTTTTCGTCATGAATTTGGGGAACTCCGATGTCATTTTGGGAGTTGAATGGTTGGAAACATTAGACACGGTTAGCTTCAACTTCAAAAAATTATTTGTGGAATGGAAGGAAAACGGACGAGTCATTCGCTTACAAGGCATTACTACTCCTCCATCACAAATGGTGAGCTCTCATAGTATGGAGAAGATGTTAAAAAAGGGTGGATATGGGTTTATAGCTCAAATTAATTGTTTGGAAAAACAATCTCCAGCAACTTCGGATATTACTGCTCCAGAGTTACAAGACATCATAACACATTATGAAGAGGTTTTCCAAGAACCTAAAGGATTACCACCTAAACGATCTCATGACCATGCCATCCATTTGATTCCAGGGAGTGTCCCACCTAACAATCATCCTTACCGCTATCCTCAACCACAAAAGACAGAAATCGAACAGATCGTTCAGGATTTGTTGGATCATGGAGTCATTCGTCACCAGCACTAGTCCTTATTCCTCACCTGTAGTCCTGGCTAGACGAAAAGATAACTCTTGGCGTATGTGTCCTGACTTTCGTTCTCTCAATAAACTCACTATCAAGGACAAATTTCCTATCCCTGTCATAGATGACCTACTAGATGAGTTGCATGGTGCCAAATTTTTTACAAAATTAGACCTTCGCTCCGGATTTCACCAAATCCGTGTCAGAGAAGAAGATATCCCCAAAACTGCTTTTCGTACTCATGAAGGTCATTACGAATTTTTGGTCATGCCTTTTGGTCTCACCAATGCACCCTCCACATTCCAAAGTCTCATGAACCAAGTGTTTCGTCCACTCCTCCGTAAGTTTGTGTTAGTTTTTTTTGATGATATTCTCATATACGACAAAACATGGACGGACCATTTACATCATGTGGATAAAGCCCTTCACATTTTACATAGAGAAAAGCTATTTGTCAAACGTTCCAAATGTTCATTTGGTGTCCAAGAAGTCGAGTATCTTGGTCATATAGTTTCACACGAGGGTGTCAAAGTCGATCCCAATAAGATTAAGGCAATTCAGGAGTGGCCCTTACCTAAAACCATCAAGAAACTTCATGGTTTTTTGGGTCTCACGGGCTACTATCGCAAGTTTGTACGGAATTATGGTAAGATTGCAGCCCCTCTCACAGCACTCACAAAGAAGGATGCTTTTCGTTGGTCGGAAGAAGCCACTCAAGCCTTCGAAGCTCTTAAGAAGGTCATGTGTACAACTCCAGTATTAGCAACTCCCAATTTTCACAAACCATTTATTATCGAATGTGATGCCTCCGGAACAGGGAATTGGGGCTATATTAATGCAAGAAGGTCATCCGTTGGCATTTGAAAGTAAACAGCTCTCGGGGAAGAATTTGGGAAGATCAACATATGAAAAAGAAATGTTGGCTATTCTTCATGCAGTGGAAAAATGGAGACACTACCTAATCGGTAGCCGCTTCATTATCAAAACAGATCATAGTAGTCTCAAACATTTTCTTGAGCAGAGGTTTTCTTATCCAGAACAAAATAAGTGGTTAACCAAACTATTGGGTTATGATTTTGTTATCGAATACAAGAAAGGGAAGGAAAATGTAGCCGTCGATGCACTGTCCCGGAAATATGAAGACGAAGTAGTCATTAACGCTATTTCAGGTCCTTGCTCCCAATGGGTGACTCAATTACAAGATGAATGGTTAGCCAATAGCGAAAGCTGCTAAGATAATTCAAGACTTGTCTATAGGTTCCTCTAAACACCCTTTGTTCTCTTATGAAGATAAAATCCTCAGAAAGAAGAATCGCATTTACATTCCACATAATTCAGAACTCAAATCAAAGATCCTCGATGAATCACACGCTTCTCCATCAGCAGGACATTCGGGATTTTTGAAGACATATTTAAGGGTCAAACAATCATTTTGTTGGAAAGGATTAAAAGCGAGAGGTCAAACAATGGGTAGCGAGAATGTGAAGTTTGCCAGCGCAATAAAGGAGAAACGAGTCAAATCCCCGGGGTTGTTACAACCACTACCCATCCACTGAACGGCGGTGGGAACATATATCCATGGATTTTATTGAAGGTCTTCCAAAGTCGGAAGGCGGGACGGTAATCTTCGTAGTCGTAGACCGGTTATCCAAATACGCTCACTTTCAGGCTTTACAACATCCATTTTCCGCAAGCAAGGTGGCCAAGGTATTTATGGATTCAATTTTCAAATTACATGGTATGCCAAAAAATATAGTAAGTGATAGAGACCCCATCTTCACTAGTAATTTTTGGCGGGAATTATTTCGACTTAGTGGTACCAAATTAAACATGTCCTCAGCCTACCATCCACAAACAGATGGTCAAACAGAAGTGGTTAACAAATGTTTGGGTACATACTTAAGATGTTTCGCTCAAGATAAACAATATCAATGGAGCCAGTGGTTAGCATTGGCAGAATGGTGGTACAACACTTCTTACCATTACTCAATTAAGATGTCTCCATTTGAAGCATTGTATGGCACCAAGCCTCCAACCATCGCAGATTACGTGCAAGGATCATCCAAAGTAGCCAAAGTGGATGATTGGTTCCAACAAAGGCAGTCTACACTCACCATCCTCAAAGAAAATTTAGTCCAAGCACAAAATCGTATGAAACAACAACAAGACTTGCATCGATCAGAGAGAACTTTTAATATAGGTGATTGGGTTTTCCTAAGGTTGCAACCTTACAAACAATCATCGTTAAAGATAAAGTCCAGCCAAAAGTTGGCTCCACGATTCTATGGTCCTTACAAAATTGTGCGCCGCATTGGAGAAGTCGCCTATCAGTTAGAGCTACCTTCATCATCACGAATACACCGGTATTTCATGTTTCATGTCTCAAAAAAGTAATTGGCCGAGAAAGTGCAAGGTCAATCAGAATTACCGGTGCTCGATGAGGAAGGACGCATACATCTCCAACTTGAAGATATACTACAACATAGAATACGAAGGCGAGATCACGTCGGATTCAAGAATTTCTCATCAAATGGCAAGATTTACCAGAGGAGGATGCCACATGGGAACCTGACAGTATTTTCCAGACATTTCCAGCTTTGAGGACAAAGCTTTCCGAGGAGGGAGTCATGTTACACACCAAACCTAGCCGTCGGCTAGGCATTCCAAGAGTTCAATAATTCATATATATATAGTAGTTAGACTATTCATAAGGATCATCGTTTTATTTTTATATTTTCTCTGCATTCGTTATTGCCTTCACGACAGGGACGTGCCCTCCTTGAGTGGCGAAAGAATTCTATTTGATTTATACTATTTATCGTTGTTGTATCTTTACTGTTCATCTTATTGCATTTGAGGAGTTCATTCCGTAATTACTTAACAAACAAAGAAAAACTCTTTCATTGGAAGAGAGAGAAAAAGTAGGAAAAACTGTCATGATTTCGCAACATGTTGGAAGAGAGAGAAAAATTAGGAAAAACTGTCACGATTTTGCGACATGTTGGAAGAGAGAAAAAGCAGGAAAAATTGTCACGATTTCACATGTTGGAAGAGAGAGAAAAAGCAAGAAAAACTATCATGATTTCGTGACATGTTGGAAGAGAAAAAGGCAAGTGGAAAAACTGTCGTGATTTCGCGACATGTTGGAAGAGAAAGAGAAAGCAGGAAAAAGTATCGTGATTTCGTGACAAGTTTGAAGAAAGAGAACAAGTAAGAAAAGTGTCGCAATTTCGCGACATGTCGCATTTTCGCGACTAAAATAGGAGAGAGAAAGTAAGTTTGAAAAGTGTCGTGATATCGTGACATGTCGCATTTTCGTGACTAAAGTAGGAGAGAGAAAGTAAGTTTGAAAAGTGTCACGATATCGTGACATGTCACATTTTCATGACAAAAGGAAGAGAGGAAGCGTACGAAAGCATAACTGTCGCGATTTCACAAAAAAAAGCAGAAAGCAAGACTTCGAAAGCAAAAGTGTCACGATTTCACGACAAAAGCAAAGAAGTAAAGTACGGAAGCAGAAGTGTCATGATTTCATGATAAAAGTAGAGAAGAAGACTTCGAAGGCAGAAGTGTCACGATTTCATGAAAAAAGCAAAGAAGTAAAGTACGAAAGCAGAAGTGTCATGATTTTGCGACAAAAGCAGAGAAGAAGACTTTGAAGGCAAAAGTGTCACGATTTTGCGAAAAAAGTAAAGAAGCTAAGTACGGAAGGAGAAGTGTCATGATTTCACGAAAAAAGCTAAGTTGAAGACTACGAAGGTAGAAGTGTCGTGATATCACGACAAAAGCAAAGTCGAAGTCTATGGAAGCAAAAATGTTGCGATATCGTGACAAAAGAAAAGACGAAGTTTGTGGAGGCAGAAATGTCGTGATATCACGACAAAAGAATAGAGAAAGCGTACAGAGGTGAAAGTGTCGCGATATCGTGACATGTTATATTTTCATGGCAACAGCAACAAAAGAAGCTATAGAGGTAGAAATGTCATGATTTCACGATAGGTCATAAATGCGCAAGTCAAGAAGGAGAACTCGATTGAAATGAGAAGTATGATAGTGGACCAACATCACTATGGCATTTATAGGGGCAGTTCAGAGTGATTTCATACTACTGAAATATGAAGAGTGATCAAAAGTTAGTATGGTAGTTACAGGGTCTGTCCATAATGAAATCATCAAGCGATGGATAAACTAAACATCTTCTTGAGTTGAAGCCAATGAAGACCGATGACAGCCGACTAAAATTAGGGTTTGCAGTTGTTATGAAAGTTGACTAAGATTAGGATTTACAGTCGACTAATATTAGGGTTTTCATCATAAAAAATATTGTTATAAAAGGAGGGTTGTTTGGAGAATTGAGTAGATGGTGGAATGTGTGTGAAATACGGTCATTGTGCGCAGAGAGCAAGTCATGTTGAATCGTGCTAAGTGCAAAATTTGCAAAGAGAGCAGAGTGCACAAAAGGGAGAAGATGATCGTGAAGTTTGATTGTAATGAAGCAAAGTGTGCGAAGTGATTGCGCAGAGAGAACACAGTGTGTAGAGAACACAAAGGTGAAGAAGACTAGTTAGGGTCTTGCAAAAGCAAAGGTATCTTACTGTCAAACTTCTAGTTTCAAGATTGAAGTCCAAGTTGGTGCTTAGCATCAGGGGTTGGTGCTCCTTCCAGTTGGTGCTGGTAAATCAGGGGTTGGTGCTCCTTTTTGCTGGTGCAGATAAATCAGGGGTTGGTGCTCCTTCCAATTGGTGCTGGTAAATCAAGGGTTGGTGCTCCTTTCTATTGGTACAGATAAATCAGGGGTTGGTGCTCCTTCCAGTTGGTGCTGGTAAATCAAGGGTTGGTGCTCCATCCAGTTGGTGCTGGTAAATCAAGGGTTGGTGCTCCTTTCTATTGGTGTAGATAAATTAGGGGTTGGTGCTCCTTTCTGTTGGTGCAGATAAATCAGGGGTTGTTGCTCCTTTCTGTTGGTGTAGATAAATCAGGAGTTGGTGCTCCTTCTAGTGGGTGCTGGTAAATTGATTGTAGAGTTGGTGCTTTGCAAAGTCTATATTTGTATGGTAGTCCAAGAAGTCAATTTTTGAGGAGTAGCCACATTGGTGAACCTCGTTAAATCTTGTGTTGTGTGATGCTCTTTTGTTATACTTGTTGTATCTAGTAATAAGTTTTAATTGTTGTGGTATTAAGAGCTATAAATTTAAGCTTATAGAGCTACACCGATTCACCCCCCCTCTCAGTGTCATTGTAAGACTAACAAAGGGTACGCAATGTTAGATAGGAGTTTGTCACTCCTATCACAAGAGTTGACACTGACCATGTCATAAATCTCTTAGCTACATACTATCTCGATTGATGATAGTTTAGACATACTTGATTATGAACTATGCATCGATGATAGACATGTTATATATATATATATATATATATATATATATATATATATAATTCTCTCTTGAATTGATCTAGAAATGAGGCTTGTTACACTTTTGTAGATTAAATATGCTTTTGTCGCTAAGGCAAAAATCAAGTTTGATAATTAAATTTTTGCTCATATTATCTTAGATCATAGAATCTATCTATTGTTTGTTATGCATATATTTCTATTGTTTAGTATTTTCTATTTTATCCACTAAAGGACAAAAGGAAAATAAGGAACAAGTTAGGTTAAATTACATTAGGGGACCAACTACAATCTTGCATCTCATCAAAATAAAATCACATAGAGTCACATTAGGGCTTTTTTGTTGCATTATCTTCATGAACCCTTGCTCTAAAAGAAAATTATATTTAGAAGTCAAAAGCATTTAGTTTATAGGACCTATCCACTACATTGATTGATGCATTTATATCTAAGATAGAAATAGATTATGGTTAGGTTGTCAAAGGAAGATCTTAGAAGAAATGTTGGTGTTCTTTAACTTGAATCCAATAAAACTTAGATTTAGGATCATAATTTCCCTTATCCTTGAAGTGATAATGGGGAGGCATCATAGATTTCCTAAGTTAGAGGTCACCTCATAACACATTTCTCCTCATCACATTGTCAAAATACATAATCTATTATAATAAATTCTATATATTGGTTAAAACATCATGGAGTCAATTTCTATTGTGTATTGGGTTTTGAAAAAACATGTGTAGACACCTAAAATGCGTCATGTCGAGGGCGACTACTCATATGGACATGCTACAAGACCATATGGAAGATCTTGGATAGACTCCAAGATAGAGCAGTGGTTCTAACCACTCAATTTGGGCTCCTTGGCCTAATCAGTCTGAACCGCAGCCCAGACCTACGGTTTACAGTTGAACCATGGCTGAGACCTATGGTTTGCAGTCTAGACCACAGTTGTGACCTGCGGTCTTAACTGAAGTTCAGTTGGCCTTCAATCCAAGCCAAATCGGTTGGAACGACCATTGGATCTAGAAGAAGGTGGTTAGAGGGTGGAAGCTTCCATTCCAACTATCCTAACCACCCCTTCTTGATCTTGGCTTCTCCATGAAGCCACCCCTAGCCCTAGGGAAATGCTATAAATACCCCCTTCAAATGGGGAAGAGATATAGATGATTTGTATAGCGAAGCTGACAATTATCAAGTGAGTTGAATGATCAAAAGAGCAGTGAAGCCCTATCGGATTGCATACTAAACACGTGCATTTGAGAGCTACTTTGCTATTACTCCAAAGATCAATTAGTCATGGATGCCCTAGGTGCCTAGGAGGATCAAGAAGTGCAAATTTGGGCAAATGAAGGCCCATCACAGTGATTCGACCACCAAATCTATCAGAAGGACATCGAAGGCGACCCTTGAACATCAATTGGACAAGGAGGTCAAGCCCACTACCCTTGGAATTGAGGGTAAGCCTATCAGAGTGCTAACCATGGCTGTCAGCCATGGTTTACAGTGCAGACCATGCACCAGAGCTATGGTTTGCAGTAGAGGTATAACCACCTTCCTAATTTCATTTCTGTCCAGTTAATTAGGTTAGATTAGTTATTTTCATGGTTAAAATACATTTTAGCAGACTTCTGACCGTAGATTTAGGTTAATTTAGCTTCTTTATGTTTATGCTTCAATTAGGACATTAATAAGTTCTTTATGCACTTTCATGCCTTATTTCACATATCTGATCCATGCATAGAGTAGTTTATGTCTTTCTTTACGCTATTGTATAAATCTTGATTCGATTTGCATAGTTTAGAAGCATCTTTTATACTTTCTTGATTGTGCATGTTTAAGGATGTCATTATGCAATTTACCTAAAAGGGCCTCATCATGAGAGGTTGCCTATATTTTTGACATTCTTGTGTTGTTTCTTGACCGCAGGGAATAGTTTCAAAGGAGAACCAACTATCAAGTTCCTTCCCCATCGCGAAGAAGAGGGCATCTCCACCCTAGAGCAGTTCGTGTCACCCTATAAAGGCACATTGAGCATCACACCTATCTTGAAGAGGATTACAATCACAAGAAACCTTATTGTAATATTGTATCAATGTGATTATCCCTAAGAGGGACGTAATTGTAACACAAATTGGACTTCATGAATAAATAAAGTGTTTATCATACATCTTGTTGTCAATTTTATCTTTTATGCATGTTGCTTATTCATTTACTATTGCAATAACGGGATTCTTGCCTCGGGTGTGAGCCTTTCTGGTGGTTACAGATGGCGATCATGGTGGAACTCCGCATTTTATGCCCCTAATTTTTAACCCATGTGTTTTTTTTGATATCAGGTGCAAACCGCAGATGACAGTTGCGGTCTAATTGTTGGCCCGTAGCTGCAACCCGCGGTTCATACTATAGCCCGTAGACCCAACCTATGGTTTACAACAGACACAACAGACAATAGAGGGATAAATCTCCATCAGATGAGGGTCTGAGGTAGGTCCAATTTTTAGTCTCTGTCTCTGTTCTTACTGTCTATGTTTTTCTAGAATGCATAAAACGAAATTTAATTAGGACATTTTAAGAAAAAGGAAAATGAATTAAGTCCTAGATTAGCATTCTATTTTCGCATCATTAGAAAGGCACTGCTAGGAACAATGGATCTCTGATTGCAGTCCACCCTAGAATACAACGTGCTTGATAAATATTGTGTGTCGGTTTGCATGTTTGAGGCCCGATTAGAGGCCATTCGTCATTGTAATGTGCATTGTCTAAAATAGCATCTACATTAATTTGCATTCTCTGAATTTGAAATGTTCTTTCATTTTGCATATCATATAGAGAATGAGCATGAGTGCTACATGATGCATTTATTTTTGTACAATTAAAAAGAACCACACACACCATGAAACACTTAAACGCTAGTGAGTTGGGCTTGGCATCCAACCACTAGTAGGGTTCAACGACGGTGGGCGTAACTTCCATCCATTGGCCCAAATCCTATGAACCCTTGATATATAGACCAATACCGGATCCAAGAACCATCCGTAGCCTAAAAAATTTGCATGTACTCCTCTTCGAAGGGTATAACATTGACTGGGTGAGATTGGGTGAGGATCTGGCAGGACCTATGCTCCTTGTTTGGGTGTGGGCTTCATTACCACACACGGGGGATTTACGCAACTTGGAGTTCATAGCCAAGTTGTCGAGCTACGAGCGTATAGGTGAAATCCATTAAACCAAGAATAAAATCCAACAAGTTTTACAAAAACATGATAAGAGTTTCTACAACTGATACAACACATATTGAAAACACATCAAACAGTTTAGGACTCACTTTTAAAACTTAAAATGAGATAATCATTGTTGTATACCTTGTTTGCTTAATAATAATACATTTAGACTCTAGGTACACAATGGTGGACACACGGGGTGGTCAAAAATGGTCCAAAGCCAATGTCGATGACCAACCCCTAACTAGTTCACAACAATACGTGTCGAATCCTCAACCACATGAGCGAACCGAACATCGTTCGGCTAGCATTCGAGGAGACAACTCGACACGGGGGAGCCAGCAGAGCAAACCCCAAATAGAGGAGCTTTAGTACACTCCTCTAGGCATAGAGTAGAATAGGAAGCCTTCCAGCATGAGGGTGTTCCACTTGAGAGCCATTATCGAGACCGCAATGCACGCGCATCCATGGGGTCGGCTGAAGAGTTTATTGTGCAGGGGACCAGGTTGGTGCCCCTACGTACTAAGTCTACTAGAGGATCTATGGCTCCACCTTCTGAGTACAGAAGGACTAGAGACCCACCCATTCAGGGGTAGGTAGATAGGCTCACAACCGAGCATAGAACTAGCCATACTCCCATGCGTGGTCCAACATGCAAAATCACCATTGACATATCAAAGGTGGGATATAATGGTACACCACCGAATGAGCGATGGTGGTCTAGGTAGTTAGAAGGTCTAGGTAGTGTTCTAGAGCAGCTAGGCTACAAGCCTTCTGCTCCACCCACTCGAGCCCCGAGTGAGCATAGTGGGAGTGTCATCCGCACTACTAGAGAACATGGGGAGGCTTCCAAGCACCCTCATGTCATGCACCCGCTATCTGCATGTGGTGGTTCACAATATAGGACATAGTAGGAGGCCAATGCCATATTTATAGATAGAGGCAAAGGCACAACATATCAGTCTGATGGGTACAAAACCCACAAAGTTGCTCGTACAGAGCAGGGGTATCAAAGGCCTCCCACGGTCGACCAGATCGATAGGTCACATCGACTGGCATCAGAGAAAAAATGCCAACTCCTCCAAGACCAATTGGAGGATGCTCACCTAGAGAGGCAATGTATCGAAGATGAAAATATTCAAGCGCAAAGGCTCATAAGACAGAGATTATATGAGCAACGCATGCATGAGGAGCGTATCCTTGCTCAAAAGGAATGCGTAGAATAGGAAGATCGGTTAGCTAGGGCTGGCCTGTATCCTCAAGAAGAGCATCGAGAGCACACGCATAGGAAGGCTTTCTCACAAGCCAAGATGCACCAAGAGCATAGAGATGCTCGTACTCATGTTACTGCCAAACAAAGGGAGCGGCTACCACCGCTCAATATTCAAAGGCATAGACAGCATGAAGTAGCAACGGGAGATGGATACGAACAGGAATATCCTGAAAGCTCTCGAGCTGAAGAGGAGGAAGAGCAAAGACCTCCATCTCACACAAGGAAGATAGTACCTCCTAAGCCACCTACGCATCAACTTAGGGAGGAGGACTTTCTATCTTCAGAGGCCTATAAGGCCTTGGCCAAGAAAATTAAAGCCATTGAGAGACAAGGCGCGACTATTCAAAAGTCGACTCTAAGGAAAATCCATAACGAGCCTTTGGATCCTTCAGTGCCTACTCCGGCCTACCCTAAGCATTTTGACATGCCCAAGGTTAGATAAGTTCAAGGGTGATGAAGACGCACAAGAACATGTAATGAGCTTTCTGGATGCTTGCTTTTAGATAGCAAGCAACGATGCCTTATTGTTGTGCACGTTCATCATGACACTTTCAGGGCCTACCCGAGAGTGGTTTAACCAGCTAAAGAAGCATAGTATAACAAGCTTCGAGCAATTAGCTGATGCCTTTCTTGAATGCTATTCCTTTGGCATCAAGAAATAGGCTAATATTTCCGATTTGGCTATGCTAGCTCAGCGTGACGACGAGCCCATAGAACAATACGAAAAGAGGTGGAGAAGATTAATGGTGAAGTTGCCATTCCCCATTCCTACCATGGAATTAACTCGGATGTTCATGAAGAGTTGTGCCAAGCACATCTCATTACTACTATAGCTACAACAGTACGCTACATTCGAAGAGGCTTTGGCGCAAGCCAAGGTGATTGAGGATATCAAGTTGCAAGAGGGCAACTTGAAGCTCAAAAATAGGAAATAGGGATAGAAGAAGAGTACCACGAAGCATCAGGGCAAGCAGGCCCATGTAAATCAAGTGGTATTAAATCTCCAATGGGAGGACAAGGGGCAGTAGAAGTAGAACTACCAGGCCCATCCTCTGCTTGCGTAGTATGATAAGAGTAATAACTATAAGGGCAAAAAAAAGAGCAACCACCTCGCCAGTTCACACCATTGATGGAATCATCGGTGATTTTTCATCAGTTATGCGAGGCCAAGGTGATCAGATTACCCAAAGTCAAGATGATAGACCCCAATCAACCTAAACCAAAGGGGTTTCAAGATGATTTATTTTACATCTTTCATAGAGTGAAAGGACATGACATCGAGGTGTGTTGGTCTTTCAAACACCTAGTGCAAAATATGATCGACAAGGGTGAGCTTGTAGTGCCTCACAATCCATAGGTGCCAGACAATCAAAATATGGGGATTTATAAGAACCCCTTACCGAATCATGAGGCACCTCGAAACAACGTTGGTCAAGTTAACCAGGTACGAGTCGAACCACCTACCCAGGGGTTCGTAGGCATGGTCAATGTTGTTACTAGGCATGGGAGATACAAACAACAAAATCAACCTCATGCTCCTATCCAGATACAAGCCACGCCGAATCAATGGTCGACACAGAATATTCTAGGCCCACCAACAAGACCGGTGGTGACCCTAAGGAGCAGGTTGGTCCAGAACCTGCAGATAACTCCTACGAAGTTGTCAATATATGAATTAATTCAGCAGTCCCCGAGGCACAGGGAGACTCTTATGGACATTTTAAGGTCCATTGAAGTACAGGCCCAGGATGCGCAGGCATTCACAAATTTTGTGGGACATGTACAATAGTGTCAGGAACCGATGATCCAATTTTATGATCATGAGATAAGGACGGTTTCTACAACTACGGCTGACCCATCGTTGCATATAATCACGTGTGTGAATCACATGCCATTCAAAAGGGTCTTGATTGATACTGGCTCATCGATCAACATAATAACGACCAAGGCACTGAGTCATTTGAAGCTACCTAAATCACACATTGTGCCAACTACATTTACATTAAGAGCGTTTAACGACGCACTATGTTCGACTATCGACACAATTATCCTACCCGTACAGGTGGGTTTGAAGACCATTTTAATAATGTGTCACATGATAGAAGGGGCCATGCAGTACAACATTTTACTCGATAGGCCTTGGATTCATGAAATGCATTGTGTCCCCTCGATACTACATCAATGCATGAAATATATTCATGAGGGACTGGTTCACGTGGTGTCTTCGGATGAGGAGCCATTTAAGTTTGTGAACCTAGCAGATTTTCCTGGGGGTTTCATACTCCCATCAATGCACCTGGATGTTCGGCCATCATCGCCAATAAGGAAACCAGGAGGTAAACCGGCAGTGCATGCTCAACCGATGCCATCTGTGTCACACAGATCGGAGCATACCACCACCACTTCCTTGAAGCCGTCAGCATCAGTCATGCATCGGGATGACAGGAAATTAAAGGTAAATATGGGTGAGAAAGAGAAAGAGCGTGAGCCCGAGCCAATCACCGAAGACGTTCCCATTCCCATGGAAGTTGAGGAACCCCAAGACAAAGCCGAGGAGGCACCTCAACCTGCCTCACCTGCATCTTCAGTAGGGTCATCCGCATCGTGGGTGACTGTACATCTCGCTAATACCAGATTAGGCGAGTACCTTATGCAAAATGTGACCTTCGAACCAATTTTGAAGACTACACAAGAGATGGGCAGACCATCCACCCATCGTTATCCAGTTGGATCGATGGTTCCACTAGGAGAACCGCCTAACCAGACTAACTTCATCTATGCGGGGCTAGATCAGCTTCCAATGCGAGAGCCCATGGATGAAGATGACGAGGAACCTTTTGTGGTAAACATTCACTATTTGTCTAATCTAGAGTATGCCATGCAGATTTTTGAGCTATATCACTGGCATGGGTACGACCTTGGTCTCTTTGAACAAGGATGGAGGACTCCACTGGAACCTCATTATCAGTTAGTCACTGATAGATTCGGTCTAGGGTTACAGATACATGGGCAGGACGATTTGCTCATAGCATCCCTAGATCGTCTGTACCTCAGCATGGCGGATGATGTGGATTTTAATCCATATCATCTAGATCCCTCCAAATTCTGGAGGAATCACCCTATGATATCTGTCATCACCATTGAGCCACTCGAAGATCATCGTGAAGGGCTCCTTGAGCAGACTGAGGTAGAAATGAACCCCAGAGATCAACTGGGACACCAAACCCATGAGGCAGTCGATGACACAGACATGCAGGGGTGCAACCCCATGACTGCAAGCGATCTCGAGTTAGGAGATCTTTGTAATGAAGATGGAGTAGAGTCCACCTCCGATATGAGTGGACCAGGCTATGATGCAGATGAGGATCCCTCGAACGACGATGGACCCGAGGACGAAGTCGAAGGTGCTTATATCAGGCCTTTGTATGCACATCATTTATTGCCTATGGAATCGGTATAGGATACCGAAGAGATCCTTCCCAACGTTGATCATCCAGGGGAAGGGATCGAGATAGTTTTCTCGATAGCATCGTACATGAGGTATAATTATCCAATTTTTTTGGATAGCGATGATAGTATGCAAGAAGTGAGATTCATGGGGCCTCACTTAGAGGAGCGCCCTCCAAGAGTGGGGGTGAATGAAGGATTCTATTATGATAGTGATGAAGAAGATGAGCTAGAGAGGGCCTACCTTGGTCCTCCTTATTTGCGTCACCGCCATCAACCCATCGACATCGATGAGGTCTATAGGCAGCTACATGTTGGTCCACGTCTGAGAGCAAGACGGTTAAACCTGGATCAAATCCATCGGTTGGTTAATCCCCATCCATCGACCTACATGCAGCTCCATGAGCCGAATGATCCTATTTTGCATTCAGTGCATAGGGAGGATCCAGTTATTCATAGTCCTCACAGGGAAGACCCTTTTGTGCCTGTGCCATTAGAGCCAGATCGTGGGTATGAGGACTATGCAGATTTTGTAGAGGTCAGTCCATGTGGTCCTGGAGATCAATTCCATTCCATAAACATGGTCTCCATTGATTTGACCACTCCACTCCGCAATCCAGTAGATCCGTCTAAACCATTGTATCTTAACAAAGATGCTATCGACTGGGATCATGCTGATTCACCCGTTGAGCCTGAGGATTTCTTCCCCAATGAAGAAATGTTGCAACCTTTCCATTTTGCACCAGGTTGTGCATATGATGTTTATCATGCCAAAAATGCTTCCAAAGCGGAACCACTCAACCCGATTGATGACATTCATCTGATTCCTACGCCTCACCAACTTGAGGAGGGATCGCATATGTCGGTAGAGGAAACCTTTGAGGTGGATATCAGTGATGATCCCACCAGCGCAAAGAAAGTAAAATTTGGAGAGAGTCTCACTCCAGATGAGTGGGCCACCCTCATCCCTCTACTGAAAGAGAGACCAAATTTGTTTGCTTGGTCGTATAAGGATATGCCAGGTCTAGACCCAAAATTGGTTACTCATAACCTTTCGCTAGATTTGACGAAGAAGCCGATCAAGCAAAATCTTAGGAAAATGCACCCAATAGTGGCCTTAATGGTGAAATATGAGTTGTAGAAGTTGTTGGATGTGGAATTTGTGATTTCCATCGATTATCCAGAATGGGTGTCCAATATGGTACCCGTGGGAAAACCCGATGGAAGAATCCGTATTTGCATGGATTTCAGAGACCTAAATAAGGCAACACCCAAAGATTCATTTATGTTGCCCAATATTGATGCTCTCATAGATGCAACTGCAGGTCACGAAATGCTCTCCTTAATGGATGATTTTTTTGGTTACAATCAAATTTGGATTAAACCCGAAGACCAGCACAAAACCACGTTTATAACACCATGGGGAACATTTTGCTATAAAGTTATGCCATTCGGCCTCAAAAATATTGGTGCCACATACCAGCGGGCCATGACATACATTTTTCATGACTATATGCACAAAATTCTTGAATATTATATCGATGATTTGCTAGCCAAGTCATTGCTATGAGAAGAGCATGCAGAGGTCTTAAGGAAAGTCTTCGATCGCTTGATAGAGCACAACATCAGGTTGAATCCTAAGAAGTGCGTATTTGGCGTAACTTCTAGAAAATTACTAGGGTTCATCATCTCCAAGAGAGGCATCGAAGTAGACCCAACGAAGGTCAAGGCCATTTTGGAAATGCGTCCTCCCACCAATATTAAGGAATTAAGGAGCCTTCAGGGCAAGGTAGCCTCGATAAAGTGATTTATCACCCAACTATCGGATAAATGTCGACCCATGAATCGACTGCTACATAAGGGTGTCCCATTCAACTGGGACGAGGACTGCAAGGTAGCCTTCACTGAGATAAAGCAATACCTGGTGATGTCGCCAGTGCTAGCTCCACCAAGGCCAGAGGTGCCTTTTCTACTATATATATCGACAATTGACTTTGCACTGGGAACCATGTTGGCCCAAAAGAACGTGCAAGGCAAAGAACAGGCCATATATTACATTAGTCAAACTTTGGTGAGCTATGAGCTCGGGTATGCATACGTGGAAAATTTGTGTTTAGCAGTAGTGTTCACTACCAAGAAATTGTGACACTATATGTTAAGTCATACGATGTATGTTATATCCAAACAAAATCCTTTGTAGTACATGATGAGTAAGACTTATCACAATACGCGTACTACAAAGTGGATCATGCTTTTGATAGAATTTGATCTGGAATTCATAAGCCAGAAGTCCATTAAGGGATAGGTCATAGCAGATCAATTAGTTGAGGTGCCACTATCAAATAGTAGGCCTCTAACAATTGAGCTTTTAGATGATGCAATCTTCATCGTATCTGAAGCTCTCGAACCCGAAGAACTAGAGAACAATGCTGATATGACTCTGTTCTTCGATGGTTTAAAGTGCGAACAAGGGGGTGGTGCTGGAATAGTGTTCTTCACACCGCAAGGAGCTCTAATGCCCTTGTCATTCAAGTTGGATTTTTTGTGCACCAACAACAATGCTGAATACGAAGCCCTACTATTGGGCCTCCACACAATTGTCACCATGAATATTAAGAGATTGAACATCTTCGATGATTCCTTGCTCATAGTAAATCAAGTCAAGGGGCTTTTTTAGTGTCGATGTCTCATACTAAAAGCCTATAAAGATCTAGTTGATACATATTTGGCCAAACTAGAATGGTATGACATCGAGGCAATCCCTCGATCGTCAAATAGGTTTGTAGATACCATGGCTTCTTTGGGATCCTTAATCCCTCAGAATCCATCTGCTGATTTCACTACCATCCATGTCAAGATGCTCTCTCATCCAGTAGCAGAGCGTGCAGCCTATGATAACAGAGAATCAGTCAACATGATCAGTGTAGAACCACAAGCTGAATGGTTCTGTAGAGCTGAAGACTTTCTTAAGAAGGCACCCTAGGGGTCATTAACCTCTCAGAGTCCCATGGGGAGTGGTACTACCATTCACCATAGGGTTGTTTTCAAGTCTGCATTTGCAAAAGTAAATACGTAGGGGGAGCAAGTCATCTTGGTAGTCAAAGCTGAGATTTATCAAAATTGGATGTCACAAATTAAAGACTTCCTAAAGCTTAGTATAATCCCAGAGGGATTTTCGCATGTTGCGAAGCACACATTTAAATAGAAAGTGGCCAAATATGTCTTAATAGGAGACATCTTGTACCGAAGAAGCTATGATGGAGTTCTCCTTCGTTGCTTAGAGCCCCAAGAGGCATCATGGGCAATTTTGCAAGCCCATGATGGTACATGTGGTGGCCATTTCAGCGGCATGGCCATCATCAAGCGCATCCTTCGAATGGGTTACTATTGGCCCACTATGGAGAAGGAGTGCAATGTGTATGTCAAGAAATGCGTTAAATGCTAGCATCACGCTAATCTCACGCACTTGCCATCGCAGGCCTTACAGCCCATTCAAGCGGCTTGGCCATTTGCTCAGTGGGGATTGGATCTTATAGGCAAGATCTCTCCTCCATCATCAGGCCGATATACATTCATAATCATGGCTACTAAGTATTTTACAAAGTGGGTGGAAGCAATACCCTTAACAATGACAACCGAAGCTCGTATAGCAGAGTTTATACTGGAGCATATCATAAGTCATTTTGGGATTCCATCCAAAATAATATCGGATAATGGAACGTCTTTCAAGAACAAAATTGTGAGAGCTTTGACATCTAAATATAGAATCAAACATAGTTTTATGACTCCATACTATCCACAAGCCAATGGGTAGGCTGAAGCTTCAAATAAGATAGTGGTAGCCATCTTGAAAAATATGATACAAGAAAACCATAAATATTGGCACATCCAGCTACCCCTTGCGCTTTGGGCTTACAGGACTAGTATTCGGACGCCCACTGGGGCAACACCGTTCTCACTAGTATATGGCATTGAGGCCATTATGCCCTTGGAATTAGAAATTCCAATGCTGTGCATCATATTGAAAGAGTTCATCGATGATGACACTGTGCAACAAGCTCGATTGGATCAACTGACGTTACTTGATGAACATCGCGTGAATGCCCTGGAGCATCTCCATGTTTATCAAGAGCGACTAAAATGAGCTTACAATGTCAAAGTCCACCAGAGAGACTTTGAAGTTGGGGATCTTGTCTTGAAAGAAAACCAATAGAACTCTAATTTACCACTAGATATGCATGACAAATTTATGGCTAATTGGCTAGGACCTTACATCATATCTAAAAATATTGGTCTAGGTACCTATCACCTAACATCGCTAGGGGGTGTTGAAGAGCCTGAACCTCTCAACATCATCCATATTAAGGCGTTTTATGCTTAAAGAGCATAGTAAAAGGCTTCGAGAGTTGTTGGTAACTGCTCGGTCATCCTAAAAGGCTCCAAACACTTTCATTAGTGGTTTGGTCAAGTCAAAAAGCTCCAAAGGCATATGTAAGCCCTTTGGTCAACCTCAAAAGCTCTAAGGGTTTGGTCAAAACCACTCGGTCATCCCAAAAGGCTCCAAGGGTCCCTGAAACCGCTTGGTCGTGTCAGTCAAAAGCCTCGAGGATTTGCTTGTAATCGCTCGGTCATCCTAAAAAGCTCCAAAGGCATCTGTAAGCCCTTTGGTCAAACTCAAAAAGGCACCAAGAGTTTTCTAAAAAAAATTGCTTGGTCAACCCAAAAGCTCCAAAGGCATCTGTAAGCCCTTTGGTCAAATGCAAAAGGCACCAAGAGTTTCTAAAAAACTGCTTGGTCAACCCCAAAGGCTCCAAGGATTCTCAAAATCGCTTGGTCATCCCAAAATGCCCCAAAGGTACCCATAATCCCTTTGGTCAATCCTAAAAGCTCCAAGGATTCCTAAAAATTGCTTGGTCAATCTAAAGGCTCCAGAGGCATGTACTCGCCGTTTGGTCAATTATGAGGCTCAAAACCCATAAAAATTATAAAATCAATAAAATCCAAAAAAAATGGTAAAGCATAAAATCCAAAAACATTTGCATTTGCATTTTCATTTTGCATTCACTCATGCATCCACCGCATTACTGCATTGCATATAGGTATTCATCATCCGTTGCATTCCGTAATAGAAGGCATTTGTGTTTATCAGTCTTACAAATGATGCCACGTTTGTGTTTAAATCATGCATCTCTGCATTTATCATGATCCATCATTCATGTGAGTAATTGTGTTTTTCAACACAACCTATAATGTTGCTATGGAGATATACTAGGGTTTTCCGGTCACTCAGTCATACCTAGTAGTCTTATCAAGAGTTGGTAGAAAGCTCACTTTGCTTTTGTAGCTAAGGTTCAGTTAGTATAGCCCTTAGCATATCAGAAGCCTATCACTAATCAACAAATTTAAACAATCCTAACAAGGACTAGGGGAAAATGAAAGCCATGAAGTAGGACCGGGTATCCTAAAGCAAAAAGAGTTATTCTTGCTTATCCCTCTGTGCGGACGGTATGGGAAATGTTGGCAGTTGGCAAAAGGACAGGTTAGTTCCCTATTCAGAATCCCTTGCTTACGATAAAATGAGCAATATCCTAAAGAGATATCCTATATCAATCCTCATGATTGATCCCCTAGATCGATATCATAGATCGACTCCCCAGAGTGATATCCCATATTGATATCATAAGATCGATATTCTCAATCGATATACCAGAAATAGTTTTTCCAAGTAAATCTCCCCAAAGGAAATTTTCTGAAGAAGATTATCAAATGTAAATGCCAAAAAGTGAAGATCAAGTGAAGATCAGAAAACAGGCTTAAATCAAAGTTCAAAGTGAAGATCAAATGAAGATCATAAATCAAAAGTTCGAGCGAAGATCAAATGAAGATCCAAAATTCAGTTCGAAGAGAGATCAAATGAAGATCCAAAGATAGTTCAAAAATAAGATGGAATCGACTCCCTTGCTTCACTACATATGAGCAAGTATCCCAAAAATTGAAGGATAGAAAGGAATGAGCCTGAATCCCTGGAATTGTCAGCACTACTATACCTTACGCATGACGATATGTCTGATGCATTAGCATCTCGCTTATGAACAAGACCAATGTTTGAATGTGGAAGAGCTAGCTTCAGGTGTCCTACATTGCCTAGTGGCTTAGTCCAACTAAAATCTAAACTTGAGATTGGATAAGACATTTGTGGAACCCCTATCTTAGCAATGGGCTGAAAGAATCCCGCTTGACATCGGGGAACGCTCGTGTCTTATCTTAAAATAATCATTTGCACACACAGGGATAATGAACAGTTAGGGTCTATCCTAGCAAAATCCTTTTATCTCAGAAGTCTAGTGTGGTTAGTATGCAACTTGTGATAAGTTTGTTAGGGTGTTTGAGTTTCATGGAAAACCTCAAAATTTCTCCCATAGCAACAAAGTGTCAACAATAGCAACCATATAAATCATTAATTTGCAAAGTATTAAACCCATGATACATCATTATAAAAAGCACAATCAACATATAGGATAGATACCGGATGAATATTAGCAATAATATTTAGATGGCCACTGACTATATCGTGCACATTTTTCAAAATTGCAAAGGAAAATAGAATGACATATTATCTCATTCGCATCATACAACTTCGTACCATTACATTTCATATATGGGTGATTAATTGATTAAATTCTTATCTTAAGGATTTTCAATTATAGTCATGATTTTTACACATCCTGTGGCGTCATCCATTAAATTGTCAAATACACACTGCATTCATTCCTTATGTTTTAAGTGATTAAAGCATACAGGTTCATTTACATTAGAATAACATCATGTAAATAAAGCATTTCCATAAAATAATGCATACAATGAAGCAATATCAAATATGCGTTAAGAGAAAAACATTGCATCCATATGCATCCATCAAAAAGCACATCTAAGCATCTAAGATCATTGCATATCATCATCATAAATCAAATAGCTATCTAGTGCATGTCATCCATACATCACATCATATAGCATCAACATAACATAAGCATTGCATCCATGTGCATCACATAAATAGAAAATTAAAAATAAATGAGTACACAATAAATGAGCCATAATAATGATCATATCATATATATAATGTGTGTCTCAGAGTACATGGGAAGTACAAAAATTCCCATAGGCTACAAATGTGTAGGTCCTCGACCTTACACCAAAAGTGAGATACATCAAAAATGTGTCCTACAATCTAGAGCTCTAGCTCTGATCTGCTCCCCTTGTACTAGAGCTCTCATCGCCTCCCTTAGTGTTGTGCTTAGGAGACTGCTCTGCCTGTTTCCCTGCTGACTGTTGTGGATCCTGCTGAGCACCCTGAGTACCACCTAACCCGAAGAGGCCTAGCACTCGTCCAACTACCCCCTGAGTGATGGGCACCTCTATCCACCGGGACCTATGATTGGATGCTGTAGTAGACTGCCCTACCTCCCTGGTCCTAGTATGACTACTGCCGCCATGCGTACTGGAGGACCTATGTGTCCTCTTGCTCTTATGGATGTGATGGCTCAAGCTCATAGTGGACTATCCTATAGTTCGAGACCTAGTCCATTAGGACTCTACAACATATGGATCCTCAAGAACCTCTGTGTCCAACATCTAAATGTAGCCGCCCCCCCCCGCCGCGGGGGGGGGCCCCCGCCCCCCCCCCCCCCCCGGGGGGGGTGCCCCCTTCGGGTGGCCCTCCTTTGTCTCTCTCCTCCCCTTAGAGTAGCGATAGTAGTATCATGCTCCCTCTGCTACATCTGGAATCGATCGAGCTGACTCTAAAAGTTAGCCACATGTGTAAGTAGTAGCCCCTCAACACTATTAGGAGGGACCTCACCCTCCTTTGGAGCCTCCTCCTTAGGATCAATCTCGAGAGCCTCCTCAGTGGTAGCCTTTATGCCCCAGCCACCTTCTATCCACTGGTTCACCCTACGCCCATAAAGATCCACCTTTGCTCCTGCCTGATCTATAGCGTGGCCCAGACCCCCTATCCCATACCAATATAACATAGACCACCATTCGTCATACTCTAAAGTGGTCACCACTATGTCAACCCCAGTCTCCTAGAAGTCATATGGAGCATCACCTAGTTCTAGAGGCTGGATCTACGATAGATCCCTCTCCAAATCCAGACGTCTGTAGGTGAACATAATCTCTGGGATGTCTTGCACCATGTCAAACCGACGCAAGACACAAGAGAAGAACTAAAACTACTGGATCTAGATATTTTGATCGATAATCCATCTGTCCCAACGAGCCTATCAAAGACTCTCATTGGCCTCAGGCCAGTCAGGACAATCCATGTAGGGCCACCATTGGATATCATCTAACCCAAGTGCTAAAAATTGGGTGATGTAATGTTGGGTCTCGCCAGCATGCATCCTGCTCTGGAAGCCCTCATCCTCTTGATGCCAACAAGAAGCATAGAACTGATGCTCATCATCAATGTCTATAATGGATAGGGGTAGCTCCCCAAGATGCTCTACTCTGATATGCTACCAGCCCCAAATCTACAAAAGTAGACTACAGTTGATGTCCTTATGGCTACACTTAGTAATCTGATAGAGATGAGCTAGTAGTGTGCTCCCGAGGTGAGGAGCAGTGGCTGGTGGATAGAGCTCTGTACTACTCTACATACAGTAGCTAGAAGGTTCCAAGAAATCCTCATGATTGAGGAGTCTAGAAGCACATATTGCATCATGAGGTGCATGAATACGGCCTTGCGCATGAAGAAAATGTTCTTATCCTACCAGTATCCAATGTGGACCCCTCTATGGTTTATGGTTCCCTGAGCCTCCTCGCTTCGAGCACCAAAGATAGCATCAAAGACAGACTCCTTAGCCCCAGATGTGGAGTAGACGATGGTTGATGAGGCCTGGAAATGCCTCAACCATAACATGTTTTGAACATTGAAATTGCCTACAAACTCTTATGTTTAATCTAATATGCTAGTTAAGTTAATTCAATATGCTGTGTATTAACTATTTGCATGATGAATGTATCTGAAATACTATATTCTGATTTTTATAGCTTTTTGCATAAGTTTTATGTTGTTTTGTTATGACTTGCTAAATGAGATATGCCTAGGTTGATAGCAGCATTTCATTAATCATGTTTTGATATGTCTTAAGCATTTATTTTACCTAAATCTGGCAACAGTGCAAGCAAACTATTACTTGTGCGACAAAAGCTGGGTTTTCCTATGTAAATTCTAGCCATTGCCAATGAATGGCAAGGCATGGAATTCACATATGGAAAGAGATGAAGACCATTGGAACCTGATCCTGAGAAATAACCCACCTGAGAAATGTAGAGGAAAAAATTTAACGAGCACACATTTGTTCATTCCAAAGTCTCTTCGGAATGAACATATATCTTCAGAATGAGAAAACACAGTGTCTTCGGAATGAGCGGATCTTCAAAATGAGAATTGTAGTATCTTCGGAATGAGCCACTTATCTTCGAAATGAAAACAAAATGTGATTTTTGACTTGTTGACCAATTTTTGATGCTGGAAAAAGGGAAATAAAGATTGAAAAGGGTAAGGGAAAATGTCTCAGATCTGACTTTGTCGTCCTTGCCAACCAAAGCCACCATTTATGGAAATATCAAGTTTGATATTCTTCTAGGATAAAACCAGGAATTGTTGTAGCATACTAGGATTGGATATTTTGAGATATTCTCAGCTTGTTAGTAGATCTTAGGACATCTATAAATATGGATCCCATTCAGGTTGAGCTAGGAGTGGAGGTAGAAGATAGAGAAAGCAGAAAGTAAAGAAATATAAAATAGGCAATAATCAGGAAAGTGACTATTATAGTTCTGTAACAGGATTTTAGCAGAATTATTGTAATCATGTTCTTGAATCAATAAAGTGTACTATTTATATTTCATATTTCTTGTAAATGAATGTGAGTAAGATATAGAGAGAGAGAGACTTATACCTTCTTCTGGACAAGGAGGCTGGCCACTTTCAGACCTAGGAGGAGGACTAACAACAGGTTTTTATTCTGTATTTTTTGCAGCAGAATGAGTTGTAGAACTTGTTATTTGATTCCTTTGTAAACAACTAATAATATTTGTAATATTAGCTTATTTTATGTTTTGTGATTAATGGTTTGGTTGTACTCTCCACTTTCAGCAAAGCTTTCAATTTATTGCAGACTATCATTTCTAGAATTTACTGTTTTCTATAATTTCTTGCATTTTGTGTTGCTGTCAACCCCTGCACAAAATATTGACAACCTTATATTATAGAGCCTTGACAGGGTTTCATTTCTATGCTATAATTAGGTTTCCATTGCTACAAAATTAAATAGATTTCTTTTTTGCAATTATAATCAGACTTCTAATTCTGCAACTATTATTTCTACAACATAATTAGGTCTCATTCTGCAATTGTAATTAGGATTTCATTTATGTAGTTAATGATTAGTTTCCATTTCTGCAACTTAGATTAAGGTTTAATTTATGCAATTTAGAGATAGGAATGTCCTAAATCCCCCACACAATCGATTTCACCAATAAGACCTATTGCTCCAGATTGACCTAAGTTATAACCCTGTTCACCCCTTCTTTCGTAGATAGCCTTGTACACTGCCCTGGATGAAAAATTCATTGAGAATTAATGATGTGTATAATGACTACGCATCATTTTGGCATCATTTTCAGGGAATTATGTTGCTAGAAGGTGATAACAGTCCAATAGCTGTTAATTAGATTGAGCTATGAAGATTCAAGATAAAATCTGAATAGAATAGCTGGTTAAAGTAACAACTATTGACCTATAATTTATGTCATTTAAGAGTAAAGATGAATGAGTAAGTCTAGAGATGAAAAAGGTAGAATTACCCAAAAGGATCCTTGGCTTGTTCCATTAAGAAGATCTTCACGCCTAAGGGGTGAATCACCTGTGTTTGAATTACCAAAAATATTGAAAGAAAAATCACCAGTCTCACCATCATTAGAACATTATGAGAAAGGAAAATCACCAGTCTCACCATCATTAGAACATCTTAAGAAAGAAGAATCATCAGACTCATCATCAACAGAGGATCTTGGACCTCTTGAGAGTGAAATTTGGATAGGTTTAACTATTCCCAAGGAATAAGAAACTATGGCAGAGGGAGGCAATATAGATAGAGATGGCCAACATGGCTATGTCCATAATGAAGGAGATGATCAGGATATGCCCCAACCTTCTAGAACATTTGAATATCCTATCCGTTTGAATCCAACACAAAACTCTCTCGTGAAAACTATTTCACCTTCAGTACTTCCAACCTTCTGAGGTGTTGTATCTAAAGATCCTGATCAGTTTTTGTTTGAATTCAAGGTAGTGTGTCTAACCTATGATTATGTAAATGAAAATTAGAAACTTAAGGTATTTCCCTCAACACTCAAGGACTCAGCATTACGCTGGTTCATGATCTTAGAGCCAAATTCCATCCAAACCAGGGATCAAATGGAAACTGTGTTTTTAGACAAATATCAGGAGTATTGCCATGTAAGGAACAGGAAAGATGAGTTATTCAGGATTAAACAAGAATATGATGAAACATTAGAAGACTATCTTGATAGGTTCTCCTTTGTTCAAAGGAGATGTGGACTTGTAGAACTAGAGTTATGTAAAACCATCTTTTTGAGAGGATTACAAGATGAATCCAGAGAAGTATTAGATTTGATGGGAAAAGGGGATGTAAATACTCTTAGTAATGAGGAAATTATGGGTCTCTATAGAAATTACTCTTGCAATAAGCAGAGAAGAAAAAAAAAGAGTACAAATGGCACTGATGTGAAGGACCTAATAGAGGAACTTGCAAATTTTAAAACTGATATTCTAGTGCAATTAAACACAACTTTGGGGGAAATGTCTACAAAAGCAAAAACCATAGAAACTTTGACAATTTATTGCCCAAGATGTAGAAATAAACATGCTTTGTAGGAAAGTCATTTGAATAAAACATTTATCTCAGCCATTTGTAGTATATGTTCAAAGAAGCATTCAACTGATAAATGCCACCTGCTACCACAACTCAAAACTGTGTTAGAAAGTCAGACTGAGGAACTCAACTATGTTGGAACAAAACAAGGGGGAAATTTCTCTCAATACCAAAATCCCCCTCATTTTCCTACAAATTGGGGGCATAATCCTGGGACTATGCCTTGGAGACAATCAGAACCACCCCAACATCCTTGGAATTATCCTCAATGGACAAATTTCCAAGAATGGCCACAAACAAATTGGAGTAATTCAGCGTATAATCAAAATTAGAATAACCCATCATAGAATCAAAACAACCCATCATGGAATCAAAACAACCCATCCTAGAATCATAATCAGACTAATCCACATTGGATGTAAAATCAACCACAGTGGAATCAGCAATACCAGTCCTATCCAAGGCAGCAAAGAAATCAAGGTCAAAATTAGCATTTGTTGCCTACACCTAATCAAAATTTTCAAGAAAATAGAACCAACCACAACAAACACAATAGGTGAAACAACCTCAAATTCCATCTCAATCAGTCACTAATCCAAATAGCATGAGACAGGCATCTCTTGTCTATGTGGCTGAAGTTGAAGAAAATTTTGAAATAAATGTCATTGATTGTAGTAACATCCAACTTCTTTCAGGAAAAGTTATACCTGAACCTATTTCAAATAAAAACAAGGAAATAAAGAGCAAGAACCTTTGGAACCAGTTAGAGTTAAACCAACAATAGAGGAGGAAGAATAAAAAATAGAACCACAGGCAAAACAATTACCTTCATCAAGGATAATTCCATATCCTGAAAGATTCAATACCACAACAAAAAATTATGAGTCAGACCTGGTCAAGGAACTTAAAAATTTAACTATATCATTGCCCTTATTGCAAGCCATTAAGGATATACCAATGATTAAAAGTACTATCTGAGATTTGTGCATCAAAAGAGCTGGAAGAAAAAAGAAAGCATTTCCTAAGATTGTTCAGGTTGAAGGAAAGATAGCTGACCTCTTGTATGGAAAACTAGTACCTCCAAAGTATAGTGACCCAAGAAGTCCAGTTATCACAGTTACCATAGGTTCAGTACAAATATCAAATGTCTTAGTATATCTAGGAGCTGTAATAAATATCATAACCAAAGATATAATGAAACAATTACAGCTCAAACATCTCAGCCCCATAGTTACAGTTTTAGAAATGGCTAATAGGTCAATTGCAAAACCTGAAGGTATCATTGAAGATGTTCCTATAGAAGTTTCTTCTTGGGAATTCCCTGCAGATTTTTTGGTTTTACAACCAAGAAATTAAGCACATGGATATCCCATCATTTTGGGAAGACCTTGGCTTGCAACTGCAGCAGCCTTCATAGACTGCAGATCTAGAAAAATGACTATTTCAAATGGCATTGATCTAAAATAGATCTCTCTGTATCCTCCTGCAAGACCCTACAACAATTTTTTAGGTCATTTATGGTTTCCTGATTCAGATGAAGAATCATATGAGGTCCACACTAGCCACCTTGGTAGTAAGAGAACACATAGAAGATCTCCAAGACACAAAAAATTCAAAAAATGAAACTATCCTAATGAATTTTCTGTAGGAACAAGGTTAGAAGAGGAAGCAGTAAATAGCTAGAAATTGTTAAGGAATGGGGAGAACTAAAAATCTAAAGGTGAACCATCTATACTATTACAGGAAAACTCTGTTTCACTACCACATGGGTGGCACCATCACCTGATTTTTCCTTCTCACTGTTCCATACAAGATATGCTTCCATCAGGAAATAATGAAACATAAACTTCTTATTTCCTTCCATATCAGCAGTGTCCTATTAACTCCCTAATCACCAGGTATGAAGAAGTGAATTCATTCCTTCCAAATACAAAACAAATAGAAGTCCAGCCAGACAAATTTCTAAACATTTACAACTGGCTTACTAGGGAAGAGGAAGAGAAATTGATAGCTATCTTGCAAAAGCATGTTCATGCTTTTGGCTGGGAATATAAAGATATGTTAGGAGTTCACCCTGATATATGCACCCATAGAATTTATACTGAAGAAGTCAAGCCAGTAAGACAACCCCAGAGAAGACTGAATCCTGCCCTAAGGGATATTTTAAAGGAAGAAATTGAAAAACTTTTGGAGGTAGGATTCATTTACCCAATTTTTGATAGCCAGTGGGTCTCTCCATTGGTTATAGTTCCTAAGAAAAATGGAAAAATGAGAGTATGCGTAGACTATAGAGAGCTGAATAAAGCAACATACAAAGACCATTTTCCATTACCTTTCATAGATCAGGTGTTAGATACCCTTGCTGGAAAGAAATACTTTTGTTTTCTTAATGGATTTAGTGGATATAATCAAATTCAGATTGCACCTGAAGATCAATAGAAAACAACCTTTACCTATCCATAGGGAACATTTGCCTGTAGGGTTTTACCTTTTGGTTTGTGTAATGCCCTAGAAATATTTCAATGAGTGGTCTTAGCAATTTTTTTTGATCTGACTACCAACAGTGTTGAGATATACATGGATGATTTCACAGTATGTGGACAGACTTTTGACTTTACATTAGAAAACCTTGACAAATTTTTAACTCGCTGTGAAACATACCAGTTATCCTTAAATCCAGAAAAATGTTTTATGATGATGAAGGAAGGACTAGTTCTTGGTCATCACATCTCTCTTCAAGGAATCCAGGTTGATCCAAAGAAGGTGGAAATTATCAAGAACCTTCTTCCTCCTAAAACTCAAACTGATGTCAGAAGCTTCCTAGGACACATTGGTTTTTATCGTAGGTTTATTCCCAGCTTTAGCACAATAGCCAATCCCATGTTTGCCTTATTAAGTAAAGATTCTAAATTTTCCTGGATCGCAAGGTATCGGGAATCATTTGAAGCTCCGAAAGAGAAATTAGTAACTCCACCTATGTTAAGAGGACCTAATTGGACATTACCATTTCACATACGAGACTAATGCTTCCAATATCGCAATGGGAGCAGACATTAGGACAAATTGACAATGGTGAACATTATGCCATCTACTACATTAGCAAGAATTTGACGAGAGTCGAGAAAAATTATACCACAAGCGAGAAAGAATTCTTGGCGATAATTTATGCCATCAACAAATTCAGGCATTACATCACAGGTTATCAAATATTTATTCACACAAATCACATAGCCATTAAGTATTTGATGAATAAGCCTATGGTAAGTGCAAGAATTATTTATTGGTTATTGTTGCTGCAAGAATTTGATATCACTATAATCAACAAACCAGGAAAAGCTAATGTTGTAGCAGATTTCTTGTCCAGATTACAAAACATAGATGAAGGGGAATTAGTTGAAGACACATTTCCTGATGAAAAATTATTTGCTATATTAGTCCAATCACCTTGGTTTGTAGATATAGCCAATTATTTGGTCACGGGGAAATTTCCTCCACATTTCACTTCAAAAAAGAAAAAACAATTGATCAAACAAAGTTCTTCTTTTGAATGGATTAAGGGTATACTTTTTAAGTGCAGTCCTGACCATGTGTTATGTAGGTGCATCCGAAAGGATGAGGTGTATGATATCCTTAGGGCTTGTCATGATGAACCCTCGGGTGGACACTACTCTGTAAAAAGCACAATTAGGAAAATCTTAGGGAAAGGATATTATTGGCCATCTCTTCACAAGGATGTGAAAAAGTACATCAGGCATTGTGATGCATGCCAAAGAATGGGGAAACCCACTCATACAAATGAAATTCCACTGCAGCCTCAATTGGTTTTAGATCCATTTGAGAGGTGGGGGCTTGATTTTGTAGGACCTATTGATCCACCTTCTCAAGTAAAGGTGCATATTATTTTATGCACTAATTACTTGACAAAGTGGGTAGAGGTGCGTGCTTTCAAACATGCTCATGAAGAAAAGGTCACTGATTTCTTGTATACTTAGATTTTTTAGAGATTTGGAGCTCCCCGGTCTATCACCACAGACCAAGGACCCCAATTTGCATCTAAACTCATTGAGGTATTTATAGAATTATATGAAATCAAACATAGAAAATCATCACCTTATCACCCACAAGCAAATGGCCAGGTTGAAGTAACAAACAGGGAACTAGAACGAATCTTAACAAAAATAGTAGCTTTTCATAGGAGAAGCGGCTAGATAAATTACCTGAAGCAGTGTGGGCTTACAATACTACTTGGAAATCCACTATTGGATTCACACCTTATGAACTAGTCTTTGGTAAAAAGCCCCTCTTACCTATTGAATTTGAGCTACTAACACTACGCACAACATTGAAAATTGGAATTGAATTGTCACAGGCATATATAGACAGGATTTCGTAGCTGAATGCATTGGATGAACTTAGGTTGGATGCTCTGCACCAAATTGAAGTAATTTAGGAGCAGAGGAAGATGTGGCATGATAGTCACATTCAACAGAGGAAACTTCAACAAGGATATTGGGCTTTACTGTTTGATTCTCGCTATGAAGACTTCCCTGGAAAGCTAAGAACTAGATGGCTTGGACCTTATCGAATTGAAGAGGTATTTGAAAATGGAGCAGCTCGTTTATCTCCTATTGATGGGTCATAGAGAAAGTTGGTAGTGAATAGACATCGCCTCAGGGTATACCATACACCTCTGACTAAAGAGTAATTCTTGTAGCAGCTTGACAGTTTGGATACACAACAAGTGGAAGAAATTTCCTCTTCCACTTCAAAACAATCATCATGATCATGGATTTTAAGAAAAAAATAGAAAAATACAAAAAAAAATCAGAAAAAGTAGAAAACAAAAAGATGAATAAATTCTGATTATGAATTCCTTCATGGGCATGATTTCAGGGAAATCATGAATTCCTTCATAGGCATAGTCAAAATCAAGAAAAAAAAGAATCACGAAAAAAAAAGAGAAAAGGAGAGGTAAAAAAAAAAAAAAAGGGAAAACCAAGAAAAAAAAGAGAGAAAAATGAATAACTCAGCAGTGAAAACCTTTTCCAAGGCACTACTAGGTTGGTATGCATGAAAACCAGTTTTCTAGCATGCATAACCTTGAAAATTTCTGAACCATCATTGTAAAAATTCACCAACTACACTTGTTTTGAAATATTGCAGAAAATCTCAGCAGAACATCAACAAAGGCAGTCATTCTTCAAAAACTTGCATTAACTTGTTTTAATCAGGTATATATTTCTTACATTTCTTCATTGTAAATGATTGGTATATAGTATATAATAATTAACCATTAGCATAAAAGGTATCCATAAGAGTTGGGATATTTAAAACATGTTTTGAGAATGAGAATATTGATTTCTGCCTAATATTTGGAATAAGAATGCCAAAAACAGTGACTGCTATCTTCTTCAGATTAATTGCTATATTGTCTTCGGATTGAAATTGTCTTCGAAATGACAGCAGAATGAATGTTGCACTTTGTCTTCGGAATGAAGCTTTGTCTTCAGAATGACGATTTGTCTTCAGAATGAAGCTTTGTCTTTGGAATGACGATTTTCCTTCACAATGAAGCATCATCTTTGGAATGAAGCTTTGTCTTCAAAATGAAGCAGGATTTGTCTTCGAAATGAAGCAGGATTTGTCTTTGGAATGAAGTTCTATCTTCGAAATGAAGTTCTATCTTCGGAATGACGATTTACCTTCGCAATGCAGCCTAATCTTCGGAATGAGGATTTATCTTCGAAATGAGGATTTGTCTTCGAAAAGAGGATTTATCTTTGGAAAGAGAATTTGACTTCGCAAAGAAGCATGATCTTCGGAATGAAGACTTGTCTTCAGAATGAAATCATAATATTCAGAATGAGATTTTGTTTTTGCAATAAATCATAATCTTTGGAATGAGATTTTTTTTTGCAATAGATCATAATCTTTGGAAAGAGAATTCAATATAACATCTCCACGTGGCATCCAAGGAAGAAAATAATTACGATCAAATAAAAAATTCTTTTGGCTGCATACGATAAATGAACATGTGTCAGTTAGGATGTGGTTTGTTTTTGCACCCATTTAGAAAATACCAAAATCATGGAGGACGTGACCAACAGTATGCCACCATTTGTTTTGATGCTAATAAACATGCACGTGAGAGTCCGCAGGAAAAAAAGAAAAACTAAAAAACAAGGTGGATCTGATGGCAAGGACATCTACGCAACCATTGATGGACATGTGTTCAAAGAAAAAATAGAAATGCATGCCACCCTTCTTTTTGAAGACATATTTGCTAGCGTAAAATGACTACGAGGTACAGTGCTCAGATTACGATTCATTTCAAAGAATAAAAATAGGACAATTGAAAACTTGGAACCAAACCCTACAAATCTGCAAACACCAGAAACCAGAGATCCAACAAAGGAATAGCAATAGAAGTGAGCAGTTTGTAACGTACCAAGACAGGAAAATGGGGCAAAAAATGAAAATGGAACCAGTGGATACCACCCACCTCCGGGAAAATCTAGAAGTGCTATAGATTTTTGAAGATGGAGGGCTTATGCCATTTTTGGATAAGTTTAATGGGTCCTCTGAAGATTTGGCCGGCATGTTTACCCACACATTTAGAAAAAATCGGGCACACATTAAGGAAATGACTATTGAGGTAACCCCTAAATTTTTTTAGTCAAATTAGTGAGCTGCCATTAGAAGGTCTTCCAATTTCTAGGTCTGGAAAAAATTCATTGGTAAATACAGTTAATCAATTTCTGGAAGAAAACGATAGGGCACCAGAATATTTAACACATAATAACACATGCAAGGGGGTAAAAGGGCCATCCTATAGGAACCCTGGGATGAAGTGGCCACATGGGTAATTAAATTTCTAACCTATGAAGGGCAGTATGTACTGTTGTCAAGACATCATATAAAAATTTTAAATCATCTCAGACATGGTAGGCAATAGCCAGATGTTAGGGTAAATCTTTCCTTATACCTACACCAGGAATTAAAAAACATGGCAAAAAGATATCAGGAAAGAAAAGGGAGCCTTAACCACCATGGTCTCATCAAACTAGTTTGCCAGCACCATTTTAGAGGAAACCCTAGGAGCTTTGATAGGTTTTACTCTACCTTAAATGATGTAATTTTTGGAGATGAGGATGAAGAGGAAGAAACAGATGCTGCTGATGTTGTTGCAGAAGAAGAAATAGCTACTGTAGAAGATGTTGCAGAAGATGAAACAAAAACTGCTATAGAAGCTATTGCAGAAAAAGAAACACACCCAACAGCAGTAGCAGAACACCTTGCTCTAGAACCTTCAACTTTGTGAGCCAAGAAGCAAAAGAAAATAGGGTCTGGAACTGACAGTAAAATAGAAAAATAGAAGAAGGTCCATTTTTCTAAAGTTGTAACTGATTTGTCAGAATAGGGAAATGAAGCACCTAGTCCAATAGGGGAAGAAACAACAAGGGAAACATAAGCATCTGAAACTGTCCCCACAACCCCTACTGTCACCAGAAAACAAAGCAAAAAGAAGAAGTTTGCATCTGGAACTAGGAAGTCTACAAGACTCCACTTGATGGAAATGACAGAACATGTCATAGAATAAGAAGGTGTACAAAGCAATCCAGATGTCATAGAAATACAACCAGCCCCTGAAAACTTTCTAGAATTCCTTGAACAGATAATTGAGGAAGAGGCTGGGCAAGATAGCTTGGAGGTGGCTACAGTGTTAGCGTACTTAATATATTTTTGTTTGTATTGCATCATTTGGCATACTGTTACAACTTCTGTAAAATTTCAGTTATGCCGGTGTGCTATTCCCGACATTGTAACCTGTATTTAATTTGCCTGCTGAATAATACAATGTTGATCGTATTCCTAACATGGCATCAGAGCCAGTGGCGTGAAGAGAGGAAGATGGAAGCAGAAGCTGAGAAACGCAAGGGATTGGCAGGCGGAGATTTTTTTTTTTTTTTAAATTGCCAGGCGGAGTTTTTTTTCTCTGGAATTGCCAGCCGGAGATTTTTTTTCTGTAGGTTTGCTAGGCAGAGAATTTCTCTGAGATTGCCAGGCGAAGATTTAAAAAAAAAAAAAAAAAATAATCTCGTGAACGCAGCGCCAGCCCGCTGGAACGCAGCACCAGCCTGCTGGAACGCAGCACCAGCGCTGAGCATGGACACAGCGCCAGGGCTCGCGCGCCAGCACTGCCGCTACTGGAATGCAGCGCGTCCAGGACGCGCACAGGGGAAACGCGCTACTGGAACGCACGTTGCGTCCTGTCACGGACGCGTAGGAGGGGAGTCCGCTACCCCCCCTCGTTGAGCAGAGCACAGACGCGCAGGAGGGGAGTCGCGTCCCCCCCCAGGAACGCGATGACGTAGGTCACACGAAATTTAAAAAAAAAAAAAAAAAACCGAAAGCGGGCCTCCAATTTGCAGAAGAGAGCATGAGCAGAGGTGGCAGAGGTAGCCACAATGGGCTCGGGAAGCAGAGAGGAGGAGGCACAAGCAGGGGTTGAAAAATGAGGGGGTCCCTTTCTCCTCCCAGATCAGCCCACGGGCTCACTGGCAAGTGAGCTGCGTGGTGGGTTCCGGGAACCCAGCAGTCGGGGGTTCAAATCCTGCCGACTCCCCCCTTGCAAAGGTATAAAAAAAAAAATTCAAAGGTTTTATTTAATTATTATTTTTTTAATTAAAATTTTTAATTTTAATTTATTTTTTATAGTTTTTAAACTTTATAAATTAAAATTTAATTTTAATTTATTTTTTCATAAGTTTTAAAACTATATAAATTAAAATTATTATTTTAATTTTAAATATATAATAATTATTAAAATGCTTTGTTAAAGAGATTTTCTTTAAGGGCGGATATTTTTTTTCAAAAAAATCAAAGGGGGAAAGTGAGTAATTTTTTGAAAAAGCAATTTGGCGAATTGTAAAAGGTGCATTTTCAGCTGTGACCGACACCTTGTGGGTTATTCTTGTGGGCATTTTTTTTTGTTGTATGTTGCATATTTCATTTTTGCACTATAACATTAAAAATTAAAATCAAAACACTCCCTAAGTCCTCGGAATAATTAAAACCCATCCTTGCAATTTATTGCACTGCAGCGTTCGGTATTTGTGATACCTCTGGCCAGCACTTACAGGTAAAGTTTGTCATGATTTTGCTACTGTATCCGTCGCCTAATATAGCTGCTACAACGACGTCTGAGCTTGTTCTCTATAAATCGTTGGGGAGAGATAAGTTAGCCATTTTTGCATTTTTTTACTCCATCCACTACCCTTTATCGCACTTGTGTTTAGGCATAAATCCTGACGAAGTATTCTTCATAGTGTTTAGGGGAAGTTACGCCCCACGCATGAGAAGAATCTTCTATGGTAGGTGCCATCAACAAGGCGATTCCCTTTTAGTACCGCTTATGTTCCACGTATCGTATGATCTCTAAAACTCACCTATAGTCTCCCTCATGTAAGGGCGGGTGATTTTTGTTGATATTTCTAAATACCTATAGTTTCCCTCACGTAAGGGCGGGTATTTTGTATGGTATAATGGCCTAGCAAAATGTATATCGAAAGGGGGACCAATTGGTGATATAAGGAACCTTCACTATGGCCGTTGTTGCAAAGTTGATGACTGATCCTCATCAGTTATTGAAAGGTCCAAATTATACACCATGGAAATATAAGATGAAGGCAATTCTACAAATGGAAGATTTGTGGGATATTGTTACTGGAGTAGCAACTAGGCCTTCACCAACGAGCGAGATCCACGAGGTCCTTCGCGAGATCGGATAGCTTTTGACAAGAAAGACAGGTTGAGCAAAGGTGCTCATTTTGTTTGCTGTTTCAGATGAAGTGCAACCTCATATAGTTGACAAAGCAAGTGGTAAAGAGGCATGGGATGCCCTTAGAACCATCTATGAGGGAAAGAATGATTCAACCATTCTTCATCTTCAACAACAACTTCATAACTTGAGTTTGAGACAGGGTGAAACAGTTGAACTCTTTCTGTGCAGAGTGTCTGAATTGAAAGAAAAATTGAGTTCTTTGGGAGATACTGTGGATGAAAAGCTTCTCATTTCACTTGTGATGAGAGCTTTACCTTCTTCATTTGATATGTTGATAACCTCCATCTAGGTGTCTCAACGACAAATTACCTACATCGAGTTGGTCAATCTGTTTCAACAATAGGAGGCACGCCAACTTCACAAGGATGATTCTTCCAATATAGCCCTATACACCAACAGGCAGGGTTCTAGGAAGAAAGGTAATGGGCAAAAAGGAGGCAACTTTCAGAAAGGAGGAAATTCTCAATAGGATACGAAAGGAAAAGGTAAACAACCTCAATAGAAGAAGAGGTGGTGCAAGATCTGTGAGAAAGACAACCATGACACCAACAGGTGTTGGCATAAAAACAAGCGAAAGGCCAAAACAAACCACAAAATAAAAACAAGCAACCCCGAGGTGAATGTTGTCGTTGAAGAATCCGACTCGGATTCCGAATGGGCACACAAGGTGCTCATGACTACCACAGATTCCACACGGAGGGATCCTGTTTGGTATGTCGATTCCGGAGCTAGCAAACATATGATCGGCGACGGATCGTGGTTTGAATCATTTGTGGCCAAAGAGGGCAAACCTATCACCATTGCTGATGATAAAACCTACAGGGTTCAGGGAGAGGGTATAGTCTTAGTCACTCTTCCTGATGGCAAGTGTCATATTGGCAAAGTCCTCTATGTTTCGGGATTGGCTAACAGTTTGCTGTCAGTCACACAAATCCTGGATAGAAATATGGTTGTCAACTTTCGTGTTGAGAATGGAAAGAAGTGTTGTACTATTACCAGGAAGGGTAAGAATATTGCAACAGCTTCATATAAGCATGGCTTATTTTCCATAGATGCTATCTCTACTCCACATGTTGCCATGACTGTCTCTACTAAGGAGGCAACTTCCCTATGGCACAAGAGATATGGGCATCTTAGTTCTGCTACTTACTTGAGCTCAGTAAGTATGAGATGGTAAAGGGTCTTCCTTCCCTTTCTGCCACATTGCCAGTGTGCTCTGACTGCTTGGTAGGAAAGCAACATAGAGTACCATTTGAGAAGAGCTCAACAAGAGCACGAAAACCTCTGGAGTTAATTCACACCGATCTGTGCAGTCCTTTCACACCCAACAGTTGTGGAGGGAAGAGGTACTTTCAGTTATTTGTAGATGACTACTCACAAAATATGTGGGTTTTCTTTCTCCAACTAAAATCTGAAGCTTTTGCATTCTTCCAGCAGTTCAAGAAATCCGTTGAGAAAGAGTCAGGAGCTTCTATTAAAACCCTTCGCTCAGATCAAGGGGGGGAGTTTACCTCTAATGAATTTTTTGCATTCTTAGATAAGCATGGAATCAAGAGACAGTTAACAACTGCCTATACTCCTCAAAAAAATGGAGTTGCTGAGAGAAGGAACCGTTCTATCATGGAAATAGTTCGTTGTATGCTCACAGGAGCTACTCTTGGGCAAAAATATTGGGTAGAAGTTGTCACCACTGCAGTATATCTGTTGAATAGGGCACCCACAAAGGCCCTAAAAGGAATGACTCCACAGGAAGCTTGGAGTGGTCGAAAACCCTCCATATCTCATCTTCGTATTTTCGGATGTCACGCTTTCATGCACATACCAAAAGAGAAAAGGAAGAAGCTAGATGTTAAAACACTGAGATGTATTTTTCTTGGTTATGATGAGCACTCTAAAGGATATCGATTGATAGATCCTTTGACCAAGAAAATTCATATCAGTAGAGATGTTGTCTTTGATGAAGCTTTCACATCACAGAGCACATCTAAAGTACACCTAGATATTGTGGAATCTAAGGAAGAGAAGATTCCTTCGTCAACACAGACAGGAGGTCCTTCTACATCTTCTTCACCACCACCGAAGAAGAACCCAAAATGGTGTACAAATACAATCAGAGACGCAAATTTATCCACTCCTCCCAATTTGAACTTGGATAGACCTCGTACACGCAGTATGGCTCAAAAGGAAAAAGAAGCCAAAGGAACTGGTGAGGTTGATGATCTTTGTCAATCTTTTGAGGAAATTTCTGTAACTCCAAGTACAGAAGTAGAGGATATAGATATTGATGATGACAAGGCATTCATGTCTACCATAGATGATCTTGAACCTGCATCAGTGCAAGATGCTCTTAGTGAGCCTCAGTGGAAGGCTGCTATGGATACAGAGTATGAATCTTTGATGAAAAATAAAACTTGAAAGCTTGTTGATCTGCCACATGGAAAGAAACCCATTGGCTGCAAATGGGTATATAAAGTCAAGTACAAGGCAGATGGAACAATTGATAAGCATAAGGCCCATCTTGTTGCAAAGGGCTATGCTCAAAAGGAAGGCATTGACTACGAGGAAAATTTTGCACCTACTGCTCGGATGACCATAATTCGAGTTATGTGTGCTATGGCAACACAATATGTGTGGAAAGTTCACCAGATGGATGTCAAAAGTGCCTTTCTAAATGGTGATCTCCAAGAAGTCTACATGACTCAGCTAGAAGGATTTGAAGTGGAAGGCCAAGAGAAGAAGGTTTGCAAATTGGTCAAATCCTTATATGGTCTGAAACAAGCTCCTCGAGCTTGGTATATAAAAATGGACAATCACCTTATGCAGCATGGATTTAAGAGATGTCCGTCAGATGCAAACCTCTATTTCAAGAAACAGGGTTCTGAGATAGTGTTGCTTGTACTCTATGTGGATGATCTGCTCATTACAGGGAGTTCAGAAACTATGATCTCTACTGTCAAAATAAACTTGTGCAAATATTTTGAGATGATAGATCTCGGACTTCTCCATTACTGTCTTGGTCTAGAATTCAGCCAGAAGGAGCACTCCATCAAAGTGTCTCAGAAAAAATATGCCAAGACATTGCTTGGAAAAATATCGCATGATCGATTGCAAGCCAATGGCAACTGCGATGGAGAATGGACTTCGATTATCGTGATATGATGATTCACCTTAGGTATATGGTACTCTCTATCGACGAGTTGATTGGGAGTCTCATATATCTGACCAATACTAGGCCAGATCTCGTATTTGCTATCAACTATCTTTTGAGGTTCATGCAGGAGCCTAAGACCACTCATTGGAAAGCAGCAAAACGTGTTCTTCACTATGTCCGTGGTACTATGGAATATGGCCTAGAATACAAGAGGAACAACAAATTCTTCTTGCAAGGATACACGGACTCCGACTATGCCGGATCATTTGATGATCGTAAATCAACTTCTAGATATATTTTTCATCTGGGATTCGATCCTATCTCTTGGCATAGCAAGAAGCAACAGGTGGTTGCTATTTCATCAACAGAAGCAGAGTATCGCACCGCACGTGAAGCTTTGTGCGAAGTGATATGGTTGCGTCGCATTCTGACAAGTATGGGCCATCCATCAAAATCTCAAATACACTTGTTTTGCGACAATCAGGGTGTTCTGAACCTCGTCAAGAATCCAGTCCATCATGAAATAACAAAGCACATTGACACACAATGTCATTTCATTTGAGATGACGTTCCAAAGCACCAAATTCAGCTTCAGCACATTCCCATCGATGCTCAAGTTGCAGACATTTTCACTAAGGCACTTGGACGTGTCAAATTTGAATTGTTTCGCAGCTCACTTTGTATTGCAAAATGATGTAAGGGGATGTTAGTATAGCTATTAGTTATTACATTACCCAAATAATGTAATAAAGGGGGATGTTAGCGTACTTAATATGTTTTTGTTTGTATTGCATCATTTGGCATACTGTTACAACTTCTGTAACAGTTCAGTTACGCCGGTGTGCTATTCTCGACATTGTAACCTGTATTTAATTTGCCTGCTGAATAATACAATGTTGATCGTATTCCTAACATACAGTTCAATAGGCCATAGAACTGGTAGATGCAATTATAGATTGTTTCATAGAGCCTCCAAAATAAGAGCAAATAGATGTTGTAGAGGAAGAGATATTTGTTGAGTAGCCAACTATAGCTGACTTGTCTGCATCAAATTCTAAAGCAAAAATAGAGGAGGAAGACATCATAGAGCAGCTAAGAGCAGCAAGGAGTGTTGTCAAAAAACAAACCAGATGGATTGAAGAGAGAGAAAACATCATTGAGATGCAGGAAAGAAAAATTGCAGAGTTACAGCAGGAAGTGGCAGAATTGAGAGAAAGGTTGTCACAGTTTGAAAAATAGCCAACTATATCCATTAATGAGGATGATTTGGCTCAATTGCTTATGGATTTATCTAGGGCAGATGACTCTGTTGAGGCAGACATAGGTGCTCATTCTAAATCAGGACCCTTTAATTTTGAAGAAGTACCTTCTCATTTTGAAGCATCACCTTCTCATTCTGAATATGCTTCAGAATTGGCAAAGAGCATAGCAGAAAATATTGGAGATGAGTCACCAGCATAGGAACAGTCTAAACAGAAGCATAAAACTATTCAAGTAAGTACTCCTTCTATTAATGTCCCTATATTTAAAATTGTTACACCTTTAGTAGAAATAGCAAATAAGGGGGTGCAAGTGGAATTACTATCTGATGACAACCCAATAGAAATAGCAGATAAGGGGGTATAGGTAGAATTGTTAATAGATGATCAACCAGTAGAAGTGGCAAAAAAAAAGGGTTCAGGTAAATCTGCTACCTAGAGTCCCACCTGTAGTCATGCCACCTAATAATGTGTCCCTAGAACAATACAATGTAGACATAGCCAGTTGGGTGATTAGATATGAGAAGCTTGCCACTAAGACTAAAAAATTCAAATTAGAAGGAAAACAGCTAGAGGCCAAGGAAATAGAAATTCAGGCATTGAAAGAAAAGGTGTTTGACTTATGTCAAATTGTTGAATTTTTAGTCCAATTCAGACGGCCAGCCAGATTTTACAGTCTTATTCTGAAGGAGAAATACCTCATATGGTAGGTCATGAGGATTAGCTCAGGTCTCCCATATAAATTGGACACAACTACAGATTTTTTGGAAGCATACTTTGACAGCCCTATTAAGAAAAAAAATCTCCTATGTGAACTATTTTTACATAGCTTCTTTATTCTAGAAGAAGTAGAATTTCATCCTCAAATCTACATTGGAGATGTTCAATTGAGGGCATTCATGTCCACCTTGCAGAATCAGTTTTATTGGGACTAGGAGAAAAGGTAGAATAAAGAGATTGAAACAAGAGCTGAATTGTTAGTCAGAGCAATTCATCCAAATCACCCAATTATCACCAGATATCACTTCACCATGATGAACAAGGATGATGTAAAGAGAATGTACTTGACAAACTTGAGGGACTGTGTGAACAGATTCCACAATTTTTGTAACGATAATTTTATGCCAGCATTATCAGTCTGTAGAAACAGATGGGCTGAACTTTCCATGTCTTTGTAGAAAAGAGAACCCATTTCTCCCATCAACTTAGAATGGTATAGAAGAAGGGCAGAAGGAGTAATACAGTTTATTGAAATCATGCAACATAATTGGATAGGTCTCAGATTTAGGCCTCCAACCATCATCACTCTAGTTCCATTCTACTTTGAAGAAGATGCCCAACCTGATGAACAATTTTAAGAATGGCTCAGGGACCTTCAGAAGAACAAGGGATATTATATAGGCAAGAAGTTGTTCTACAGGTCATGGAATTTGACCATGGACATATGTGCTTCCATAGCCCAACAGAATGCATGAGGACATGCATCAATATAAGTTGGGGGGAAAATGATGAGGCCTGGAAATACCTCGATCATAACATGTTTTGAACACTGAAATTGCCTATAAACTCTTATGTTTAATCTAATATGCTAGTTAAGTTAATTCAATATGTTGTGTATTAACTATTTGCATGATGAATGTATCTGAAATACTATATTCTAATTTTTATAGCTTTTTGCATAAGTTTTATGTTGTTTTGTTATGACTTGCTAAATGAGATATGCTTAGGTTGATAGCAGAATTTCACTAATCATGTTTTGATATGTCTCAAGCATTTATTTTACCTAAATCTGGCAATAGTGCAAGCAAACTATTACTGTGCAGCAAAAACTGGGTTTTCCTATGTAAATTCCAGCCAGCTGCCAATGAATGACAAGGCATGGAATTCACATATGGAAAGAGATGAAGACCATTGGAACTTGATCTTGAGAAATAACCCACCTGAGAAATGTAGAGGAAAACATTTAAGGAGCACACATTTGTTCATTCCGAAGTCTCTTCGGAATGAACATATATCTTTAGAATGAGAAAACATAGTGTCTTCGAAATGAGCGGATCTTCGAAATGAGAATTGTAGTATCTTCGAAATGAGCCACTTATCTTCGAAATGAAAACAGAATGTGCTTTTTGACTTGTTGACCAATTTTTGATGCTGGAAAAAGGGAAATAAAGATTGAAAAGGGTAAGGTAAAATATCTCAGATCTGACTTTGTCGTCCTTGCCAACCAAAGCCACCATTTATGGAAAGATCAAGTTTGATCTTCTTCTATGATAAAACCAGGAATTGTTGCAGCATAATAGGATTGGATATTTTGAGATATTCTCAGCTTGTTAGTAGATCTTAGGACATCTATAAATATGGCTCCCATTCAGGTTGAGCTAGGAGTGGAGGTAGAAGATAGAGAAAGCAGAAAGTAGAGAAATATAAAATAGGCAATAATCAAGAAAGTGACTGTTACAGTTCTGTAACAGGATTTTACCAGAATTATTGTAATCATGTTCTTGAATCAATAAAGTGTACTATTTCTATTTCATATTGCTTGTAAATGAGTGTGAGTAAGATATAGAGAGAGAGAGACTCATACCTTCTTCTGGACAAGGAGGCTGGCCACTTCCAGACCTAGGAGGAGGACTAACAGCAAGTTTTTATTCTAATTTTACTACAGCAGAATGAGTTTTAGAACTTGTCATTTGATTCCTTTGTAAAAAACTAATAATATTTGCAATATTAGCTTATTTTATATTTTGTGATTAATGGTTTGGTTGTAATCTCTACTTTTAGCAAATCTTTCAATTTATTCTAGACTGTCATTTCCAAAATTTACTATTTTTTGTAATTTCCTACATTTTGTGTTGTTATCAACCCTTGCACAGAAGATTGACAACCTTCTGTTACAGAGCCTTGACAGGGTTTTATTTCTATGCTATAATTAGGTTTCCATTACTACAAAAGTAAATAGATTTCCTTTCTACAATTATAATCAAACTTCTAATTCTACAACTGTTATTTTTGCAACATAATTAGGTCTCATTTTGCAATTGTAATTAGGATTTCATTTCTACAATTAATGATTAGTTTCCATTTCTGCAACTTAGATTAAGGTTTAATTTATGCAATTTAGAGATAGGAATGTCCTAAATCCCCCCACACAATCGGTTTCACCAATAAGACCTATTGCTCCAGATTGACCTAAGTTATAACCCTGTTCACCCCTTCTTCCACAAATAACCTTGTACACTACCCTGGATTGACAAATTCATTGAGAATTAATGATGTGTATAACGACTACGCATCAATGGTCTTGCCATCAATAGGGATCCTGAAGATCATGTAGACATCCTCTAGTGTGATTGTCATTTCACCTATAGGTAGGTGAAATATGTTGGTCTGCATATTCCAGCGATGGGCCAATGCAGTCAAATAGGATTGATCTACCCTAATGGTGGGTAGATCCAGAATGTAGCCGAAGATGACAACTCTGAACCACTCTCACTCACCATCAGTGAGCTCTCTATGGAGAGTCTTCAAAATGTTAGGCTCTCATGCTCTAGAGGTAAATATCTAGAATAAATAGCATAAAATAAGGAAAAAACTAACTAAAACATGCAAAAACATTTAAAAATTGATCTAAAAATCATCAAAAATAGTAAAAAAATTGATAAAATTGCAAGGACATGTCATCATGCAGGCCTAAAAATTCAATTTGTCAGTCATATAGGTCAGAAATGCATTAAATGATATTAATTACCTCTAAAAATTCAAAAAATTAAATTTTTTGCAAAATTTTCCTAAAGTCGGTGAACCGAGTCAACCCTGCGGTCCGCATGCGGTCAAAATTTGACCGTTGGAAGTTTGAATGCTGACCGCAACTGGTAGCTGCATTCCCAAATTGTCCAGTTGGGAACTGCAACTGGTACCTGCGGTCTCCGTTCAAATTCCGGTCGGGTGCGATACCGCGACCAAAAAAAATTAATAACCTAAGCTATCCTAGCCTAAAATGAGGTTCATTTCTAGTAGTTTAGTGAGATTTATTTACGATTACTTAATTGGTTTCATTTTATTGGTAATGGGTGCGAGATATTGGTTTTGAGTTACCTTGACCTCCCCTCATCCTCCGCGGCTAGAAGACGCTTGCCCGTGCCCTGCCATCGTGTCGTAAGTCGGTGTCCGGGTAAGGTATGCTAGGTTGTAGGTTAGTTTAGTAAGTTGTCACTATCAGAGCTCCAGTTGCAGGTCACTGTCAAGGAATAATGAGAGATATTTGAAATTTAAAAATTTTATAGGCCTCTCATGTTTTGCACGGACCGCAGGCCCTAGCCGTAGTTCCCAATTTTACAAATGGGAACCGCAAACCCTACTTGCGATTTGCAACTGGCAAAATTTTTTAGAAAATACCACCATGGGAAGGGCCAAAAAGATCAATTAATGCCTCCCATTGGATTAGAATGCAATAAAAGCAAGATAATTTATAAATTTGGTGATAATCAAGCACCAGGATCTAATCAAAAATTAAAAACCTGGCTAAGATTATAAAGTACAACCGAGGTCGTCGATATGAAAAATCCTTCATGGAGTGACACACCTCTTAGAAAAATAAATAAGTTCAATGCATAATTCAAAATATTCAAAAAAAATCAAACAATTAAAACACCAAATGCACCTCGTATTCAGTACTTTACCTTATACACTTGGCGGTTGCAGTGACTTGTGATCCATGCAATCTGGCAAGATGAGTAAATTACCATAAGGAAATTTGGTGCAAACATTATCATCATCGATCTAATATGTTTCTCTTCAATCCTTAAGAAGGCCTTCATGGTCAGATTGCTCCATGGGAACAAGGCATTGCATGTCATTTCTTCTATGACCTTTTCTTTAGCAAATCATTGAAAATTTGATTCAACACAAATCTGATTGGATTTGTATCAATTCGATTCCCTAAGATGACTATTGTAGCCCGACTGCTCCATGGGATAGAAGTGTGCAAATACTATTAATAGTTGAAATCAAAAGTTGAACTAGGCCTAGCCAAAGCATTTAATGTGCTCAAATATAAATTTGTTCAGATCATCCATGGTGGTCAAGCGATATCATCGCTTCATACATTATCATTACTCTCATCGACTCATCACTTGAGGGGGTAGTCATAATATCAAATCATAATCAAAATCAGTAGAAGATCCTAGAGATCTTAGATCCCTTGATCTTGTCAAAATTGTGTTCGTCCTTGCGAATCATTGTAAACAACTATCATAAGCTTACCCCTTTGCTTGGGGTAAATAGCAAATATGATTTTGCTTGTTGTTCTCCACATTTTAGATCTATGGGTCATAATATACCTATGGAATGCACAACCACACCGAATGATATGAGAAGGGCACAAGATTTTCAAGTTTAAGCCTCCAAAGAGTTGGAAGCAATGATTCTAGGATGCACGTCCTTTTGTTGGACCTGGGGCATCTAATGTTGATCTGACTAATGATCATCATAGAACCTTTGGCATAATTTTAGGAGTTCTATTTTTTCTCAGCGTTGTTCTATCTCATAATGCATCTCAAAAGGGGTATCTGTAGACACCTAAAACACGTCATGTCGAGGGCGACTACTCATATGGACATGCTACAAGACCATATGGAAGATCTTGGATAGACTCCAAGATAGAGTAGTGGTTCTAACCACTCAATTTGGGCTCCCTGGCATAATCAGTTTGAACCACATCCTAGACCTATGATTTATAGTTGAACCATGGCTGAGACCTACGGTTTGCAGTCTAGACCGTAGTTGTGACCTACGGTCTTAACTGAAGTTCAGTTGGCCTTCAATCTGATCCAAATCGATTGAAATGGCAATTGGATCTAGAAGAAGGTGGTTAGAGGGTAGAAGCTTCCATTCCAACTTTCCTAACCACCCCTTCTTGATATTGGCTTCTCTAGGAATCCACCCCTAGCCCTTGGGTAGTCCTATAAGTACCCCTACAGATAAGGGTAGAGATAGATGAATTGTATAGTGAAGCACTAAAGAATTATCGAGTGAGTGTGAAGTGATCAAGCGAGCAGCGAAGCCCTATTGGATTGCATACTAAATTTATGCATTCGAAGGCTACTTGCTATTCATCCAATGATCAGTTTACCATGGAAGCCCTAGGAGCCTAGGAGGATCAAGAAATGCAAATCTAGGAAAACGAAGGCCCATCATAGTGATTTGACTACTAAATATGTCAAAAGGACATCAAAGGCAACCCTTGAACATCAATTGTACAAGGAGGTTAATCCCACTACCCTTGGAATTGAGGGAAAGCCTATCAGAGTGCTAACCATAGCTGTCAGCCATGGTTTATAGTGCAGACCATGCACCAAAGCTACGTTTTGCAACAAAGGTATAACCGCATTCCTAATTTCATTTATGTCCAGTTAATTAGGTTAGATTAGTTATTTTCATGGTTAAAATACATTTTAGCAAACTTTTGACCGTAGATTTAGGTTAGTGTAGCTTCTTTATGTTTATGCTTCAATTAGGACATTAATAAGTTCTTTATGCACTTTCATACCTTATTTCATATATCTAATCCATGCGCTATCTTTCTTTGTGCTATTGTATAAATATTGATTTGATTTGCATAGTTTAGAAGCATATTTTATACTTTCTTGATTGTGCATGTTTAAGGATGTCATTATGCAATTTACCTAAAAGGGCCTCATCATGAGAGGTTGCCTATATTTTTGACATTCTTGTGTTGTTTCTTGACCATAGGGAACAGTTTCAAAGGAGAACCAACTATCACGTTCCTTCCCCATCGCGAAGAAGAGGTCATCTCCACCATAGAGCAGTTTGTGTGACCCTATAAAGGCACATTGAGCATCACACCTATCTTGAAGAGGATTACAATCACAAGAAACCTTATTGTAATATTGTATCAATGTGATTATCCCTAAGAGGGATGTAATTGTAACACAAATTGGACTTCATGAATAAATAAAGTGTTTATCATACATCTTGTTGTCAATTTTTTTTTTTATGCATGTTGCTTATTCATTTACTATTGCAATAATGGGATTCTTGCCTCGGGTGTGAGCCTTTCTGGTGGTTACAACGTGAACTATATGTTTTCAAAAATTACATATTTTGATGGCTAGATAAAATTTAAAATATTAGTGAATGAGCATATTACTTTTGTTTCTAATGTGAAATATACAATGAATATTTTTAATATTAAACAGAAGAATTTGATCCTAATTTAAAATATTATGCAAAAATAATTGATTCCAATAATGATGAGTAGGATATTGTTTCAATACATAACAGTTATGAGTCTTTAAAAGAGAACCATGATGAACCTTCCTAAAGGGGAACTAAACTTGAAACTAAGTTTCATGAAAGAGAGAAATAAATTATGAGTTTAAAATTTGAAATTGAAAAATTACTTTAAAATGACAAAGAAAACAAAATTTTGAAATCTCTTCATCAAACAATATTGAAGAATTTTATGATTTAAGAAAACACCAAATCTAAAAGAGGATTACTTTAATAGGTATGGCTCAATTAATGCTCATGGCATTGTTGTAAATAAAGGAGAATCTACTTCTTTTTGTGATAACAATTCTTTTTATTATTTTATCTATATCACATCTAATTATCATGATCATGCACTTACTTCTTATGATGATAATGTACTTATTTATAATTATTACTCCTCCCATATTTTAATGATTCTAATTACTATTATGAGAATAATAGTATTATTAATACTTTTATTGATGATGATTCTCATGATAATAAGTATTCTTATATGATGTGTATGATGTTGAATAACCAACACATTGTTGGATTCAAATTGCTTAGCCATATGGGTAGGACAAAATATGGTCTTCTACAATGAGCATGACTGAAAATATCTAAGTCTAAAAAGATAAGTAAATGTATTGGTTATTCAATAGAACTTTAAGATTTGGCACGTCATTTATATAGAAGGAGAGCTCCTTGGATTTTCATCTAATAAATTTTGTATCTATGTTCATTTCTTTTTTTTGGTTGAATAATAAGGGGTTGTAATCAGGTCCCCCACCCTTGACAAATTAAAACTCTCTTCTTTAAATCTTGAGAGTTTACAAATAGTTATAATTCTCATCTCAATTGAGATGCTATAGCTAGAAACCTACATCATTTTACATAAAATGTATGAATTCTTGATTTTCATTTTTTGGATCTTTTCAATTTTCTGTATGAATACAAATATTTCAGAATTTAGCATCCTTCTTAAAAAAAATTATAGCAGCCTTCACAATACCAAAAATTCACCTCTACTATCTATGCATTGCATCTTAGTATAGTAATATTTCCAAAACATCGCACTATCATAGTCCGCTTTACCAAATTTGGATTGCTAGTTTCCTTCCTGAAAACATAAAAATTATAATAAATAGTTTATATGAAAACACATTATTATTATAAAATATAGAAAATATTACCAATGGAAAATACTAAACTAAATCTTAATCATTAGATGATTTAGAAAATCAACACTTTCTTGTCAGCTTTAGCTAAAATTACTACTTCCTCTAACCATGGAAAGGAGAATTTAACTTCATGATCCTCAATCAAAACCCCTCTATTGGCTAGACTATATGAACATTTGTTACCTTTCATTAATGTATGTGTAAAACTTATTTCTTCAAAATATTTAGCAAGATCTTGAATTTGTACAATTATCTCTTGTATGTTCCATGAAGGTTATATTGAAATCCTACCCCAATGTGAAGACAAATATTTCAAGCATTCAAGCTTTCATCCTTGTAAGTTTTCAAGCTCTTGTTTCTTACAAACATTCAAGAAATCAAGTCTTCAAGCACTCAATCTCAAGCACCAACCTTTCAAGCTTTCAAGTGTCAACAAGAAAGCTAGCAAGATTTCAATAAACTTCCATAAACAAGGGGGAAACAACCTTTCATCTTGTGTTGTACTCTTCCATATTATTTTATTATTGCACTCTCTTTGCCTTGTAGCTCTAATATTTTATCTTGTTGTATGTTGAGTAATCTTGCACATTGCATTTGCATTGCATTTGCATCTTATAAGGCTTTATTTGAAGTAAAAAAATCTTTGTTATTCTATAATTTGATAGAGTCTATACTCCCAAGTCAAATATCCTCACCATTCCAATCATTAAATTATCTTATATTATACTTAATATTTCTTTCTTACTCTCAAAATCAAAAGCACTATTAGATTGCAAGTCCAATGTTGCTATCACTTTCTAATTTACACAACAAAATGCTAGCACAAAATAAAATCATTAGCCAATGGTACTTTCACCACTTAGCATTTATTTCATGTATTTATCATTTTTGTCATTTTTCTTATTTATTTGAATAGGTACCTAATGGTTGTTCAATAGAGTCCAAAATTCTTTGCCATATCAAATAAGCCCATCTATCATTGATCTTATCTTTTTCTATTTGTAAAGCACCATCAATAGGCAAAAGCATTCGTGGTGCTTATTTGGATTGGTGGTGCTTCTATCTCTAAGGAAAAAACAAGTTTTTCTACTCCATAATATTTGTCATTTTAGCATTAGGATGTAATCTTTTCCAATGTCTAATTAGATTATTCTTTGTTTTACATGTATTTAGCAAAATAAATAAAATAAAAATAAGGAACTAGTTTAGTCCTAATCACATAAGGGACCAATTCAATATTTAACCTTTAGCATTAAATCAAAATCATAAATAATCATATCTAGGACTTGTTTGTTGCATACTTTATTGAACCCTTTCCTCTTAAAATGAAAATCATCATATACTTCATCATATAAAAGAAAAACCATTTTAGCTTTAGGCCTTGATTATTGCATTTGTATGTTGCATTAGGGCTATATTGAGGTTAATCTTAGTGAAAGAGTGTCTTAATAGAAACATAGATGTCCTTCAAACTATTCCATAAACACAAATTTGTAAGCTCACAAAATAGCCCTAATATCAATGTGGGAAGAGACAGAGTTGCGATGGATCCCCCAAGAGGCCCTTTGAAATCTTCTTTTCCATATCACATTTTGATGAACCCAAAATGAACACCACCATGGGCCTTAAGATTTTATTTGTCCAAGATAAACCTTAGTTAAGATAAAACTAATCAAACCTTAATGAATGCCATGTTATCTTTCTTATTTAATATAGATAATATAAAATCTAGATAATAAGAACATAATAAAATGATAGTCCTATTAAGGGTCTTCATGATCCTTTGAGCAGCTATTGTACGAGCTACAAGTATATATTGGGTATATAGTATATTATGACTTCTATTATAATGGGATAATAGAAGTCATAATGAGGTATACTATTATCCCTTACATACCATCTTGGCCACATTCAAGTAGTCACTCCCAAGTACTATTGACAACCCACGTATTTGAATTCTTTCATGTATCAATGGGTATATAAAGATAAGTTACATATACAAGGACATTAGATATGTAGGGAGGACCTTGAGGTATATAGGTTAGATTTAATATATCGATAGAATGGGATATAATGTTGCTAAAAATTATTCTCTTTCTTTAATTAGTTTCATAAACTTTAAACTTAATCAAATAAATCCTTTCCCTCCAAACCCATGGTCAAGATATGGTACATGAATCATATTGTTGTTCATAAATATGCCATTAACCTTAACCCTTGGGTGGAAGGTCATGAAAACCAACCAAACTTTGAGAACCCAATTGAGGAAGAAGCACCTTTAGGTTCTCTAACCCCTATTCATGATGAGAAAGAAAGATTGGTTTTCCAATATGATGCTTACATATATTTTTTTAAAGAAGAATAGGGAGGTTGTTCAATACTTTCTTAGGGAAGGTCATGTTCCTCTATAGGGGAAGGTTCACTCCTAGACTATCCCTAACAATGTAGCTCAACCCATTTGCCTCTATATCAATTGGATCCATCCTTTGAATTTTTAAATGCAAACCTTAATGCATCAACTTTTGATTTTATTGATTCAAATCTTCTTATCATCACTACTTCCATGAAGGTCAAGGGACAAAACCCTACCATATATGGAACATCACTCATCTTTACCTACTATTTCATAACTATTATAGGCCAAATAAATTGTTTTATATCCCAACAAGTGGACACAAGCTACATTTCTAATTAGGATGTACCATCAAGTGTCCCAATTTTCTAATCCTCATGTCAACAAGTTTTATTATGATTTCACAAGCACAAATATGGGTTTCACTTAAAACCCTATTAATATCTCATCATTCATCTTCTAATCCATTTATATTAAATACCTTAGGAATAAATCATATGATGCTAGCTTCAAAAACATTCACCCAAGTGTATCAACCTTCTTCTTATGTCAATTATCAAATTCTTTCTATCTCTTAGCACATACATTTTGTATCATCAAATACTATTTATTTTGAACTTTGAACTCTATGATCTTAACTAGAGCTATCAATATAATAAATGGTTGTCATCCAAAGGTCTTATTTTAGTCACAAGTACTCTTATAATGACTTGTGAAACCAACCCTTTATATCATTTTATAGGTAGTCATACTTTTCCTCCTAGCTTTAAAACTCTTAAGTTTTAAATGTACAAGGGGAATGAAGATCCTATTAACCACCTTATATTGTTTAAAACCACTTGTGGTGATATTATCTATGATAAAAAATTACTACTTAAGATCTTTCCTAAAAGACTTAGTGACCCTATCTTAGAATGGTACTAGAAAATACCAATGCATTCTCTTAATAGCTTTAGATACCTTGTTGAGATATTTTTCAATCAATTCTCTACCTAAATTGGGAAAATGTTACTATTTGTGACCTATACAAACTCAAGAAATCTAAATATGGGAATTTTACCAACTTCTTAGCAAGATGGGTAGCCCTAGTGGGAGACTTAAATATGTCCCTCCACCTAGAGACCTCTTAGATATATTTATAAGCAACATTAATGAGCAATTTTCCTATTTAGAGACAACCAAATTGTCTTCTTTTGAAGACATGATTGTCATGGCCAAGATAGTAGAGACTACCTTGTCAAAATAGGACAATTGAAAACCAAATTCCATGAATTCTCACCCATAGGGGTAGTGCAAGAACAAACACATTATAGGTGATGGATTTATAAACTCATGTCAGACCAACAATACTATTATTATATCCAACCTTAAAAAACTTGATTTAGGGAATCCACAACAATAGAATCCTAAAAGAAATTATTTTGGACTAGACAAACCTCTTTTAGTTATCCTAGATCAACTCTTAAATGATAAAACAATGGTGCTTCCACCTACTAAACCTTCACAATCTCAAAGATAAAAAGCTCCTTGGTTTTATCCTAATGAGCAATGTGCCTTCTATTACATTAACAATCATGTTATCAATAAATGCATGAGCCTTGGAAAACTTATCCAAGACCTAATTGACAAAGGCCAAGTTATTCTCAATAGGTCAAATTCTCAAACTTATTCTAATAAAGACCTTGGAATTTTTTAAAATCCACTACCTGCGCATAATCCTAATCAAAATATAACAATTAACATTCACTACAATAATGTCCCACCCAAACTAAAATATGGTTGGGATACCGCATTATTTTAATAATATCTCTTTCATTTGTAATGTAATTATAGAACAATATTCTAGATCTCCTTTGGTACTTCAAACAAAAAGAACTTTTCCCTTTGAAGGACCTCCATTAATCATCTAATCAAGAGCTATTGCTAAAGGTACTTTTTAATTGCTTCAACTTGAATGCATCTTGACCAAAATTTCTCTTCTTGAGCTTCTCCTAACCTCTCTAGCCCATAGAGACATCTTACTTAAAATTTTGGGTGAACAAGTCATTCCTCAAGACCTCAAATCGAGTGATCTCACGTTTGTGGTGGGATACATTGGGTTTAACCATACACATATATCATTTCATGAGGATGATATCCCTTAATTATTTATAGTTAGATATCTTCCACTATGCATCACAGGCCATATCAAAAATAAATTTATTAAGTGAATTCTAGTCAATAATGGCTCCGTCTCAACATTTGTAGCCTAAGATTCATCATTCATTTTGGGCTAACTAAATAAAATTTAGAGAAATATTATGTTATTATCAATACTTTCAATAATGGTAAGCATGAGGCTAGTGGAATTATAATGTTACCCCTTAGAGTTGGATCCTACATTCTCAACACTCTTTTCTATGTCATGCCTTGTGACTTAACCTACAATATTCTTCTTGACATGTCATGGATCCATGAGATGTGTGTTTTTTCTTCAAATCTTCATCAGTTCCTTAAATATGAACACAATGGAAATAATTATCACATTCCAGTTGACCTTGAACCCTTTGTCTATTGCTAGGTGATCAAGGTCAAGAACCCTAAAGCTCATCTTTGTCCTTCTCTCAATTCATATTTTAAATATTCTTCTTATTCTTAACTTTTAATCACTAATGTATTGAGGTATTTCATGATAAATAATCCACCTAACAATAAATTTAAGGGTCAAAGCTCTAATCCAACCAAAATTAACAACAATAATTCAGATAATAATCAACTTGTCTTGGACCTAGCCAAGATTCCCCTATCTCCTCAAACCTTAGGCTTACCTTATAGTAGTAAGGATAAAATGATGCAAATAGGAAGTTGCTTCTTTATTTTTTATGGTACTACTAATGATTAAAAAATATAAGGTACTAATTCCTTCTTAGTTAAATTATAGTATAATTTATTCTTATTTTCAAACTCATATTCCATTCCTAAGCATATGCTTTATAATTTGGGATATCAAGGTAATACTATGCATGTATGAAAAAGGCATCAAAGAGATACTATAGACCAAATCCTGACCAAGATGTTATGGGATACAACATATCCCAAAATGTAGTTATCCTTTTCCTTTTCTTATTTTGATAATAAAAATGAATTACATCTTGTTGATAGGGCATCCCACGACGATACTTTTCTTTAAATACATTGGAATGAGATAATTATGATTATGGGTCATCACTCCTCATAAATATTCATTCCTAATTTACATAATCTATTAGCATAAATATCTTAACCCTAGCCTATACTAATTTGATTTATTACAAAGATAATTTTGTGGTAGAGGACATATCGCATGATCCTCCTCAAGATAGTCCCTTAGACTATCTAATCTAAAACAACTTGTAATTAGTGGGTATTTTCCAAATTGTAAATTTCACTACCTCATAGCCAATTAACCATAATTAGCCATCCTTGTATTGTATAGATCTTGAGATCCTATAAGTACATCCATCCCCCCTTAATTAGAATATAAGCATCTATAGGCATCTATATTAGGATTTTTGAAGATCCCAAGATCCTTAAGCTAAGTATTGATCTTAATTGAGCATGAGTAAACTAAGTTTTTGATATATTTTAGAGACATATTTTCTTAATCCTCTTCTAATAGACCAAGTCTTGATCCTTCCCTAGTTTTCCACCAGCTAGTCATCACTCCTAGTGCAAAACTTGTAAAGCAATAATTATGGAAAATATATTTGAATGTCACTCTACTAGTCAAGGAGGAGCTCTAGACGCTCCTCAATGTCAAATTCATCAAAGCTATTGACTAGTCCTATTATATATCTAATTTCATCCCTATTTCCAAGAAAATAGATAGCATTGGAGTCTATAAACATGTCCCAAGGATGACTTCCTTCTGTCCAACATCAACATGATAATTGATTTCATTAAAATATGTGAAATATTGTCTTTGTTGGAAAACTTCTTGAGCTATAATCATATCAAAATTACTCCTAAGAACAAATCCAAAACAACTTTCACTACCATATGAGGAACCTTCTACCATTAAGTCGTTCCTTTCAAATAGAACGCAGGAGCTACTTACCATAGAACCATGATATACATATTTCATAACATGTTGCATGATATCTTAGAAGATTGTAAATGATCTTCTTGGTTAGTCTTTAAATCAAAAATATCATGTTCAAGATCTAAGGTGAATCTTTGAGTGGTTGTATAAGTACAAGGTACACCTAAATCTTTAGAAATACATCTTTGGGAATACATTAGGAAAACTATTTGGATTCATCGTATCCTAATGCAACATCAAAGTTGATCCTGATAATATATTGGCTATAGTTAATCCACCCCCTCAAACTATAACCCAACTTAGGAGTCTTTGAGGTAAAATCCAATACATTTGAATATTCATCTCCTAACTTGTTGATAAGTGTTATCCCTTCACCAATATTTTAAGAAAAGATGTAATTTTCAATTGGGATGTTGAATGTCAAGCGGTCTTTAATATTCTCAAATCCTACCTTTTGTCTCGTCCTATACTTGTCCTTCCTAAACCTTATAGATATTTGTTTCTATACATAGTAGCAATAGACCATGCCTTAGGAAATATGTTGGTGGAGTATGATGACCAACAGGGAGAGCAAACCATTTTCTATATTAGAACTTTGGTCAATTATGAAGTTAATTAAACCCCTTAAGAGAATATTTGATTAGCTATAGTGTTTACTTCCAAGAATATTGAATACTACATGCTCAATCATAAAACCTTTGTCATCATGAGGGTTCATCCCTTGTGATATATAGTTTCCAAGCCTAACCTCTCGACACAAACCACTAAGTGATTCATTGAACTTAGTGAATTAAATATTTATTTTTTAGCCAAAATTATATGAAATGTTAGATAATTATTGATCAATTAGTAGTTATGCCCTTAGAAGCTAGCCATCCCTTACCAATAGACTTTCCACATGAGTCAAGTTTTAACCTAGAAGTAGATCAACCTGATTCTTACCCCCTATAATTTTATGGCTTTCAATGTGTCAAGGGAGAAAGGGAAGGATTCATATTAGTCACTCCTCAATAATAGCTTATTACTTTGTATTTTAAGCTTAAGTTTTATTATATCAATAATATTTTTGAGTATGATCCCTTATATTAGGGATGTGTGTAGCATTAGCTTTATAGTTTAGAATCCTATCTATCTTTGGAGACTTCCATAATATAGTGAACCATGTCAATGGTGTTTATAAAACTAAAGATGAAAATCTAGAGCCATTTAAGTACATTTTTAATAAACTAATGGTTACTTTTGATAAAATCACCATTGAAGTTATCCCTAGGTCTAGTAACTTTATGTTGATGTTATGGCCTTGAATGCATCCCTCATCCACTTAGAGCTAGATGAAAAATAATACATTATTATAATTTAATAGATTAGGTAGCCTTCAACCTTGGAGTCTAACCAAATTCCTTTGGAGTCTTTGTTATAGAAGCAATTCCTTCCAATCCTTGGTATAATGATATCTTTGCTTTCCTTAAGGATGACATGTTTTCTAATGGTTTGAACTACAATAAGTGTAATAACCTTAGATAGTGCACATATAGGCATGTCATCATTGGAAATATATTATGCCATAATTTCCTTGATGATATTATTTTTATATGCCTAGCCTCATCCAAAACCAAAGTAGTCATTAAAGAGGCTCATGATGGATCATGTAGTGGTCACTTTAGCAATGTTATCATTGCAAAGAAACTCCTATAGATGGGTTACTATTAGACCTCCATACAAAAGGGCTCTTGTGACTATTTAAATAGATGTGATAAGTGTGAAAATAATGACAACTTTATCCATGCTCCATCTAAATATCTCCAACCCTTGACTTCTCCTTAGTATTTTTCCATTTGTGGATTAGACATCATTGGAAAGATCAACCTAGTATTATTTTATGGATGTAATTTTATTATCATTACTATTGGGTACTTCACTAAGTGGGTCAAATCCATGCATGTAGCCTTAAACATTGTATTTTAAGTATTTACGTTCATCCTCAACCATATCCTTAGTCACTATTGCATACCTTCTATGCTAATATCTTATAATAGAACATCCTTTAAGAATAAAGATGCCCATAAAAATATGCTAAATATAATATTCAACACAAATGGTAAATACCTTATTATCCTCAAAGAAATGGTCAATTTGAAGCTTCCAATAAGACTTTTGTTAATATCCTTAAGAAGCTCATCAATAAAATTGATCAATAATGGCATCTCTAGTTGTATCCTATCTTACAGGCCTATTACACCTGTTGTAGAACTCCCACTAGCACGATGCCCTATGCTTTAGTTTATCGAACCAAAATTGTCTTCCATTTTGATCTAGAGGTGTATTCCTTACATATTTTGTTGTAATATTATTATATTGGAGATTAATATCATCTCATTTATCTTAGAAAGTTTGAACTGCTTGAAAAAAAGTAGATACACGCCCTAAAGAACCCATGAGTCTACTAATAAAGGCTTAATAATATAGCAAGAAAGTACAATCCTAGTCATTTAAATTTTGTGATCTCATTATCTAACATAATTAAAAGAACACCAATGCTAAAATAAGCTTAAAGGAAAATTTGAGCCCAACTAACTATGTCCATACATCATAACCACCAAGTATGGTTCAAAATATTATTGCATCACCATGTTTTACGACAAAGAAATTAAAGAACCAATGAACATAATGCATCTTAAAAGATATTATATTTGAGTATGTAATGGATGCTTGCATCTATTTGATTCCATAACTTCATCCATATGTTTTTTAATTTCTAAACTACCTATTTTATATTGAGTCAATGATCCATGATGACATGCAAATGATGATCCTAGTGAGGATAGTTTATTTTCATCAGACTAGGTGACTAATATGAATGGATCCTCCTAGTCCATATTTATAAACCAAATTAGGGTTTACACAATCATATATCTTTATCATTAATAAATATTTATCTATATAATTATGGTTTACCTCAAGCCTTATATTTATTTATCAATTCTTCCAAACTACCAATCTCTCATCGCATGATGAATATTGTGAGGTTCATAGGTTTTGATTGAAAAAATAAATATCTCATCAATCACTATAGGTTTAACAATATCAATCACATTGTCCTTTGTTTTCCATGTACCACCATGCATGGGGGCAACTAGTCACCAACAAATTCATCCTCCCAACTAGGGACATCATTCGTTACTACACTAATCAAACACAAGTCCTCTATGACACTTCTTTATGAAGGAAAAATGACCTAAGAAAAATTAATATGAGAATTTATTTAGAGATGAAGCATATTTCCTCTAATCATTCATTTAAATATAAATCTTAAATCAAAAGTCTTATAATTGAAGTGAAATCAAATTTCCTATGAGCAAATCTAAATCAAAAGTCCTATGGGTGAAGAAAAAGTCCTTTAGACATTTGTTTAATGGAAAATCATTTACTTTTGTACACATTTTTGTATCATAGCAACTAACCAAAATTCCTATAGGAAAATATAACTAAAGTTTGCCTAGGCAAATCTCAAAGATAACTAGAAGTCCTCCAAGCAAAGCTAACTAAAATCCCCCAAAACATATGTCTAGGCATATCTCTATGTATATAGTTGTACGTATTTGTATATATATTGTATATATTTATACTATAGTAGCACCATCATGGGAACATCATGCTTATTATATCACTCCAATCATTTCATTTTCATCATTTAAATCATTCATCTTATAAAAAGCTTTTAATTAGTCATCATTAATTAATTAATCATTGTCAATTAATAATTAACAATGTATTTTATCTAGGGAGAACTTCAGGTGACTTCCCTGGGAATTCCTACTCCACTTCCCTACTTCCCCCTCCATGGTCCTGTCTCAGGTCCTTGACACTTCCTTGACCTTTCCTTCTGGGTTGGATGGCTTTGCAGATGATCTCCTTGGGCTGGGAGATCATTATTCCTCTTATCTACACCTTTCCTTGCCTATTTGAAGGGTCCCTTCATGTGCCTTGGATCTGGGACATCCCTAGGATTCTCCTTGGGACCTTCCCTAGGATTTTTGGGTTGTTTTAGGGATATTTTCCTTGGAGCTCTCAACTTTTTCCTAGGTTTTTATAGGATTCTTCTTGGAGCTGGAGTTCAGGGGTTCTTCTGGTGTGGTTTGCTACAACTTGGGAGTGTGGCTTTGGGAGTAGCTCTTCATAGTTTCTTAATGGCTTGGGGATGGCCACGTGCTTATTCCTGTGGTGCTACTCTTTGGGTTTTTGGTTGTGGGATTCATGGTGGGCTTTCAGTTTATTTTGTGGCTTGGTAGGGGCCTCTGGTTTTCATGCTACTGAAATCCCACTGTGTTTCCTTTTCTAGATCCCTAAAGCTCTTTGTTGGTGGGGGTAAAGGTTGTATTTGGGTTATATCTACATTTTTTGGTTTGGATGGGGATTTTTTATTAATGCTTGCAGTTCGGTACTTCGAGGATACTTCTGTTGGGGTTCCTTAGAATCCTCACATCTCTTTCTGGTAATTGTGGTTATGCATCTACTACTTACTCTATTTCCACTGGTTTCTAAGTAGTTTTACTTGTTTCAATGGGATTTTGTGGCCTACAAAGATCCTTAGTTTGTTGTTCCACTTTGCAGGCCTTTACGGGATGCAATTCTATTTTAGTTCTATTGTTTCTTTTGGCATCCCTGATGGTTTCCTGTGCTCAATTGGGTGGATTATCTGCTCCACCATACTGTTAAGGGTGGTTTGTTGTAAATGTTGGTGCTAGTTTGTTTCCCATCATTTCTTGGGTGAAACTTACTATTTTTGCAGCTTCTCTACTCCACCCCCTGGTGTTGGGTGGTTTTTCTATAATTGTTGGTTTTCCCCTGCATGGAATGATGAACTATCCTAGTTTTTGATTTCCCCTATGTGGATTGGTTCTTGTTTCCTTTTCCCACATTTGGGGTTTTTCAATTTTGTTTCTAGGCAGGTTTGTCATTTCATTTTTTTTGCCCTTTCTTTTCTCACTAGGCGGGAATTTCAAATTTTAGTTTCTTGCTTTCCTTCCTGAAGGCTTTCCTTTTGCGGTGTTCCTGACGGCTTTCATAAAGCATTTCCTTTTGTCCTTCCTTGGGATTTCCTACAACATTTCCTATGGCTTTTCCTATTGAAGTCTGATGACTTGTTGTAATCAGGTTTTGGGTCCCTTGATAAAAACCCACTTTTAATTTTAACCTAACAAAAAAACAATACATTTTATCTCAATTTTAAGTTAACTAATGCATTAACTAATATTAGATCTTAAATCAAATCATAATCTATAATTTTATCATTCTAACTTAATCAAATTATAATCACATAACCACAAATCATTAATCAACATCTTTGCTTAATCATAAACCATTAAAGCAATTAACTCATATCATATAATAATATATTATAAATCACATAACATAATACATAATCAATGAGAAATAAAATGTTGATATATATTAATCGTAAAAGTATATATCAATATACAATATCATCATGGTACAATCATATCATAATGCACATTGAAATCACCCCTAAACTTAGGACAACCTCAATCAAAAACCTAGCTATTTTCCCCTCCTTCTCCCATAGGTGGTGGCATCCACATCAACTGTTATGACTAGTGATTCACATACCAGAGTGGGTCTACGACTATGTTATTGTTTGTGATGATAGGTATTGGTCTATTAGGATAAATACATGATATGTGACCTTGTAGTGGGTCATTTGTGTGCTCATTTCTACCACATATCCCTTAGCCTATGTTAGTTGGTCTAGTAGTGCCTAGTCCACCTAACCTCCTCCAATTTCTCCTACTATGGCTATGAATTGTGGGTACTTTTGGTCATCATCCACACACACTTTGGTTGAAAGTGCAAAAAATGGATCATTAGAGGCCCAAACAACCAAGTACGAAGGAGGTTGGTTATGTTTTGCCCAAGCATGCTAGGGAAAAATCCTCAAAATCTTGATGCTTGATGAAATATAGAAGAGAGTAGAAATCCACTAAGTTAGGAAACCACTGGAAAGCTTGTACTCCTAATGGTCAATGGGTACCAAAAATTTGTCACCTGATAGCTTGCAGAAAGTAAAGGAGAAAAAATGATTAAGTCTAGGGTCTACCAAAAGTTTTATATTGGGCATAGGAGTGGATGGGTCTAGAAAACTCATCGATAAATAGGGAGAAGTGTAAAATTAGCCAAGTACTAAAGTTGTTGGAGAATTGGTATCAAGCCAAGCAGTAGACTGGTACATAATACCCATCACCCGAGGGCTTGTAAGAGGAAAGAGAGCTAAATTTGGCCAAGTTTGGAATTTGTCAAAATATATTTACCCAACTAAGCAGTGAATGAGTATGCAAATTTGTCATATGATAGAAGGAAGCAAAACTACCTGAGTATCAAAGCTACCAGATATTTTGCACCTTTAAGAGTAGTGGGTGAGTACCAGATATTTGTCATCCAATTAGAGTAGGATCAAAATAAAATTGAAATGGCTAAGAGCTAGAGCCATAAAAAATAATGTACCTTAGAAAGTAGTATAATGGTACACACAACTCATCACTCATCTTCTAGTGGAGAAAAATGTGTTAAAATTATCTAAGTATTGAAGCTACCAAAAAATCGATCCCCTAGCAAAGAAGGATAGGTATAGAGGACCCATCACCTGAAAATAAGGTGCCAAAACACCCAAAGGAAGAAACTACCAAAAAATCATATCTAGCCAAAACAAATGTTGGTACCAGAAGCCCATCATAAGGCTATGAAGAGATAAGATTGGCTAAGTCATAAAGTAGTCAAAAAGTGATTACCTGGCCAAGCAGCACATGGGTACAGGAAATATATTTACTTATAATATAATCTACACTAAATCTATAAGATAATTTCCCCCCTTAAGAGAGCCAACGGGTACCAAAAACCCATCAGCTTATAATGGAACAGGGATAAAGTTTTGGTTAAGTCTAGGAGCTACTAGAAAGTTGTACTAAATATAGGTGGGTATGGGTATAAAAAACTTGTTGCTTGGAAGTATGTGGCAAGAAAAAAACCTAGCAAAGAATTCATCATCCATCAATAGGAAACTAACACACAGTAGTCAAGTAATAGCAAAGATAGATCAAGGTTCGAGATCCAACAACAGTTTTGACAAGCAAGGCTTGGTTTCTCGATGATGACCATAGGATGGGTAGTTTTCGTTGTAATACACTTTGTGGGTAAGATCATCTATCTAAAAATATTAATAGTCAAGCCACTACTTATGTGTTAATTCTAATGTTACTAATGGCTTAACAAAAATATCAAAAGGATCAATGAACCTGATGTACACAAGAAGCCTACTACTTCCTTAGATGAAACGAAATCAAACCACATAAATAGGCCATAATGAGTTGGTTACAAAAAACATGCTATTGAGCATGTATACAAACTAGAAAAATCATCTAACATAAACCCAATCCATGTATGAGATAATGATGCTCTATAAATAAAATTTATTATAGAAAGCTATATATTTAAATGTAAGAATTTCATTAGTCGACTCTTAAGCTTTTATAGTTTGTATGTATGAAAGCACATTATACTTTGAAGAAATACACTCGGATTGTTGTTTGGCCTTTACTTCAAATATTTATAGAACATGTATTTATGAATGGTTGTCTATTTCTATTATTAGCTAGTTGAGTGAGCATAGTATTAATTCAATCATCTAGATTTTTGCATGTGTTCATTCTCTAGTTCTAGAATTTGCAATCAAGTAGCTCATAAATTGGATGAATGTAATGTTCTATGATTGATAAAAAATTGGTTGGTCTGTTACGTAGTTTAGGGAATATCTCATATGTATAAGTTTTCATATGTTTTGTATCTTTATGTGGCTTAACCCGCACCATAATAAGTTCTAGCTTCAACTTCCTTTATTTATTTTAGCATTTTTTTTTCCCAAATTTTAGGTTAATATAGTTAGGATACAAAAGGAACTGGCCTAATCTAGATATTTGCCTCTAAATCTTCACATCCTCAGGATCTTTCAATGTTGGTCAAAGTCTTAGGGTGCACAATTTATACCTAGGAAAATTTTTAGATCAACAAATTTTGGCATGCTCGATGGGATCCAAATCCCACTATTATAATAGATCATATACTTCATAATATATTATTCTAATATATCTTCTTTACCTAGAAAATATGTTCAAGAAGAAACCTAATTTTATATATACATCCATTTTCAAAGTGCTCTAAAAAACCTAGCTGCTTTGCTAAGTCCAAAGAGATAAGATAACATGACAGAAAACTAAAAGAGAAAAAGAGCCAATAGAATTTTTAAAATTATCTTTTAGTGGGATCAAAGGATAGCATTCTATCATATTTAATAAATTATCACCATCTTCAATCCAAACTGAAGATCAAACCAATACAACAAAACCTACACCTGCAATACCTTTTAATATACAAGCATCAATGGCTCATAATATGAATAAAAATCAGAATTTTCATAACTATTCCAACTAGAACCATATAGGACCTATAAATTTACCCATTCATAACCAAATTCCTTGGGGCACTAAAAGCTTTACCAACATATGATGGTATTGGAAAAACTACTTATGAACATTATCAATATGATGCATCATTGGTCACTGTACATGGCATTCAAGATGAAGATATCATGATAAGACTGTTGGTTATATCTTTAAAAGGGAAAATATTGTATGAAGAACACAAGCTTATACTGAGAGGGGGGGTGAATAGTATAAGACCACTTTTTACTTTTCTTCTCAAATCAATATTATGTAGTGTATAGATAGCAGTATCAATAACAATAATCAAAGCAATGCACAAAACACCATACACAATAGAGACACAAATTTTAACGTGGTTCACCCAGTGTGGGCTACCTCCACAGAGAAAATATTTCTTCTAAATATTTCTCAAATAATCTCTTGGGAATATTTCCCAAATTACAATGTTTATGGACTTCTATCCAAAGGAGATGTTGATCCCCTAATCTCAAGTTCGTGGATCTCTTCCATAGGAGAACTCTTTCCCCTTCTACTCTGGCTAGTGATCTTCTAGAAGACTCTGTCTCTATGCTGCACTAATTGGTGGATCTCTTTCCACTTGAAGACTCCTCACTCAGATCTATCTTCAATTGTCCTGGCTATTGGATCTCTATCCACTGAGACTCTATCCTCTATACTCTATCACCTCCAAAGCTCTATCTCAATATTGTACCAAACACAGTTCAGTTGGTCTAGCACAGTTCTGCTCAATCTCTTGTACTAAACACAGTACAATCGGTCTAGTACAATTCTTCTCAATAGGTTCACTCAAAACCTACTCAAATATTCTCAATAGGTCCACACAGAACCTACTCAAATCTGCTCAATATGTCCACATAGAACCTGCTCAAATCTGCTCAATAGGTCCACACAAAACCTGCTCAAATCTGCTCAATAGGTCCACATAGAACCTGCTCAAATCTGCTCAATAGGTCCACATAGAACCTGTCCAAATCTGCTCAATAAGTCCACACGAAACTTGCTCAAATCTGCTCAATAAGTCCTCTCTAGGACTTGCTCAAATCAGCTCAATAAGTCCTCTCTAGGACTTGCTCAAATCTGCTCAATAAGTCCTCTCTAGGACTTGCTCAAATCTGCATAGTAAGCTTTCACAAAAGCTTAACTCAAATCAGTCCACAAGCCTTCTCAAAGACTTGTCTCAAATCACATAGAATCATAAAGAGAATTGTTAGAGACTCAATATGTTCTAAGCTCAATGTTCAATCAATATCTCAATTCAATCTCATAGAAGCATAAAGAGAATTGTTAGAGACTCAATATGTTCTATACTCAAATCCCAATCTCAACTCAAATCAATCTCATAGAAGCATAAAGAGAATTGTTAGAGACTCTATATGTTCTATACTCAAATCCCAATCTCAACTCAATAGAAGCATAAAGAGAATTGTTAGAGACTCTATATGTTCTATACTCAAATCCCAATCTCAACTCAATAGAAGCATAAAGAGAATTGTTAGAGACTCAATATGTTCTATTCTTAAATCTCAATCTCAACTCAAATCAGAATATGAAATAGTTTGTTTCTAGGAACTTGAACAACCACATGCATCCACTTGACTAGGCTTAAATCAACTCAACTCAACCAATCACCTCAAGGAACAATCCTTTCTCACAAACCCTAGTCCAAGCATGTATTTAACCAACTCAAAATGTTTCCAACAATGCTCAATCACAAATCTCACATAACAATTATACTCATGTTCTTCTCTAACTCAAGTTCAAGTTCATTTCACAATCAATGGGCTTCAACAACAATGCTTCTAAAACAAGGTTTAATTACAACTCACAAACCAGAAAACCTTGAAGCATTAAACCAACAACTCTCAAAAATGGAAACCACAATCAATCCTTTTCTCTCCAAAGATATTTCAGAAATCAACCACCATAAACAATCAATAGGAGAATGTGCCCATACCTTTTTGATGCCAAGGAGTTGTCCACAAAATCTGCCACACTTAAACACAACTTTCCTTTCCAATCTCAATAAGGGTTAGTGGACTTCAAATAATCACAATATAAAGCATAACTCAATTTACACCCTTTTTACTCCAACTAAATAAACACATCCACCAAAGTCCCTTTTTAATAAAACCCTTATCAAAATAACAATCAATAAGCCTTTCAAAAATACTTTAAAACAACTCCTTATTTCTCCTAAATTCAATTCTTAATAACCATCAAATAAATCATTAAACCCCTCAAGTTTTGCAATAATCAATACAGCCCAAATAACAAAGCTTAATTAAAACTTTAATTTCCACTAACCACCTTATAACTCCAACCTTAGGGCTAAATAAAATTAAATTAATGCAAAACGTAATTACCTCCTCAAGGGGATTCGAACCCCCGACTTGCCCACACCGCGAGCGTCTTAGCCATGGCTAAGATTCCACACGAGCTAGCCGCTCGTTGGAAAGGGAAAGGCACAACGTGCCTTATGCCCTTCTCCACCTTCCACAAAACCAAAGGCGCCGAAGCGCTTCTCTCACGCTTTCCAAAAATGCAATCAAGGGGATTCGATCCTCGGCATTTTCATCTACCCTATGCCTTAGCCAAGGCCCACTTGCCAATGCGCCACGCTGCCCACGATGTTTGTTTCTCCGAACGCTGCTTGTCTTATTCGCTGCTTCACTTCTCAAGAAATTTGCACGAGCTCATAAACGATTCGATAGCCAACACTTTTATTACACGAGCAAGGATGAAATAATAATCAATTGAAGCCCCCTTTATATAGTCCTTTAATCATATCGAAGACGTCGATGGAAATATGACTTTTTATTTGCTTGATGACGTCGGTGGAAATCTTGCATATTGAGTTTTAAATTTGAATTCAAATTTTAAATAATTAAAATTTAAACCAAATATTAAAACTTAAATATCTCCATCACCGGGGCACCTTTTTTGATGAAACGAAAGCCCAACTTGGGTTTTAAGAAAAACCCAGATCAAATATGTTGTCCATGGTTTTAAATAAAACCTTTTATTTTTCCTATCTTGGTTTTCACAAAAACCCTTCATTGATCCTTTTGACATTAAATGATCTTTTGACATCAATGACAACATATTAGCTTAGGGACTCAAAATGTCCAACAATATCCCCCTTTGTCATTGATGGCAACCCAAATCCTTTTACTAAAATCTGACCTTCTTTTCTGCTCCCCCTGGGACTTTGCTCCCCCTGGCTCAATGCTCTCTCAGATATCAAAACTCTCCTCATATCAAAAACTCTCCCCAAAATACACAAATCTCTCCCCCTTTGACATCAATGGCAAAGGGTCACCTTTGGGGCTCGGGGCTAAGAATTAAGCCTCTTAGCTTAGCCCCTCCCCCACCTCCACATGAGGTGGTTAATTCTAGGGTGGGAGTATTTCTACTCCCTGAAAGCATTGTTCTCTGCCTTTGTCTTTTCCTCTTTCTTTTTGCTGAATCCTCTCACTGTTTCTTTCCAAGTCATCATCCCTGTTCCTATTCCTGTTCTTGTTCTCATCCATGTTCCTGTTCTTGTTTTTATCCATGTTCCTATTCTTGTACCTACTCTTGTCCTCATTCCTTTTTGTCATGATCTGTGTGAAATTTTCTCTTACAACTTGATTATGTGACCATAATTATTGCACTTATAACACTTAATGTTATTATTCCTTGGATGTGCAACTGTCTTAGGATTTCTCCTAGTGAAGCCATATCCTCTTCTGTCATGAATCCTGCAATTCATTGCCTTGTGACCAAACTCATTACATGAATAGCAATATCCTTGGAAAATTTGTTCTCTTCCATATACCTGTCTTTCATGTGACCTACACTGTGAAGCCATGTGCCCAAACCTGTGACATGAGAAGCATCTCCCATTGAAGCTTCCTTGTCTAGACCTCATTGGTCTCCTATTCTGATTGTTGTTCCATCTGAATCTTCTTTGCCCATTGTCCCTGTTGGACTCACTGCAATCTGACTCATCCTTAGAAGTTTCACTTTCACTTCCGCTTTCATCTGAGAATCCCTCTTCTGAAGTGTCTTCTTCTGAAGTTCCTTCTTCTTCAAGACTTGAAGTAGACTTTTCTTTTTCCTGTTTCTTTCCAAAGCCAAGACCTGTTGAACATGATGTTCTTTTTTGTCCACAAATGAACTTATCCAAGTTCTTAGAGCTATTTGTGAAACTCTTCATCTTGATCTTGGAGTCCTTTAAATCTTCCTTTAGAGTAGCCACTTCTTGTGCTAACTTCTCACATTCCAAAATATTTGCTTCTAACTTTTCTTTGAACTTACTTGCCTTAGCCTTGGACTTCTCTAAGTCCTCTATGAGCAATAATATTTCTTCATCACATTCTTGAAACTGACTTTCAAGCTTAGAGTGTTGCTTTCTTACCTTCTTTACTGTGTCAAGAGCATATATGAGTTCTCCCTTGAGATCATAACCATTCTCTATTGAATAGTCCTCTATTTGTTTGCCTTTGTCCATGTCATTTCTTTCTTTTGACTTGTCTTCTATAGGATCACTCAATTCTTCATCTTCTAATGCCATTAGAAGATTCTCATTTGTTCCACCAAGTGCATCTTCAAAATCATCATCACTGAAACTATAACCATCCCTTGTGCAATCATCTTCAAGATGTCCAAATTTACCACATCTAAAACACTTGAGAATAACTGGAGTCTTTTTCTTAACTGGATCTTTTTCTTCAACCATGAACAAGACTTCATCTCTATCATTTTCTGAAATACTAGCATCACTATCAATTGAGTACTTACTTGCATTATCCGCATAGTAGCTTCTCTTTTTCCTTTGGAAGAACTTCTTCCCTTGTCTATTTTGTCCATCCCTACTTTTCTTCTGGTACCTATGTTTTTTAGATTCCCTGTACCTGTGATCTTGGTTTTCTTCATCATTGTTATTCTTTGGCTCTTTGCACTCTATTGCAAAATGTCCATACTTGCCACAATTAAATCACTTAATAGATCTCATATCTATCAATATTTTGGAACCTCTATCTCTTCTACCATAGTTAGCTTCTTCATCACTAGAAGATTCATTGCTTGATTCTGTCTTCTTACCCTTTTTCTTACTGTCCACTTTGAATGCAACTTCTTTTGGAGGAATAGGATCTTTTGTTCTTATCTCAAAAGTTGTAAGCATACCAAGAAAAACATTTCTTGTTAGATTATCACTATCAATTGATGTTTCTATGGCAGAAACCTTTTCACTATACCTTTTTGGAAGAGTTCTCAAGATCTTGTCGTAAGCATCAGATTCATCAACCTTCATTCCAAGACCTTTCATCTCATGTATAAGTTCATCAACCTTGTTGAGATAGTCATGAATGCTTTCATCATCCCTCATTCTTAGATTCTCAAATTCTCCCTTGAGATTTCTGATCTTAGCTTTCCTGACACTTTTATCTCCTTCATATATGGTATGCAATAGTTCCCACATATCTTTTGTTATTGTACATTCCATAACCTTCATAGATTCTGATCTACGTAGTCCTCTTATAATTGCATTCATAGCTCTTGAATTTGCATGCATGAGAAGCTTACCTTCCTTATCTATAGGAGGATTGGCTCCTGAATCATATCCAAATTCCATTGCATCCCAAACTTCATTGCCAAGTGCCATCAGGTGAAATCTCATCAGCACACACCAATATAGGAAGTCACTTCCATCAAATACTGGTACTACATTATTGAAGACCTCATTCTTTTGATCCTTTTGATCCATTGTGTTCTTAGACCACTTTTCCTTCAAGCTGTCAAACTCTTCTGAAGGAACCCGCTCTGATACCAATTGAAGAACACAAGCTTATACTGAGAGGGGGGGTGAACAGTATAAGACCACTTTTTACTTTTCTTCTCAAATCAATATTATGTAGTGTATAGATAGTAGTATCAATAACAGTAATCAAAGCAATGCATAAAACACCATACACAATAGAGACACAAATTTTAATGTGGTTCACCCAGTGTGGGCTACCTCCACAGAGAAAATATTTCTTCTAAATATTTCTCAAATAATATCTTGGGAATATTTCCCAAATTACAATGTTTATGGACTTCTGTCCAAAGGAGATGTTGATCCCCTAATATCAAGTTTGTGGATCTCTTCCATAGGAGAACTCTTTCCCCTTCTGCTCTGGCTAGTGATCTTCTAGAAGACTCTGTCTCTATGCTACACTGACTGGTGGATCTCTTTCCACTTGAAGACTCCTCACTCAGATCTGTCTTCAATTGTCTTGGTTATTGGATCTCTATCCACTGAGACTCTATCCTCTATACTCTATCACCTCCAAAGCTCTATCTCAATATTGTACCAAACATAGTTTAGTCGGTCTAGCATAGTTCTGCTCAATATCTTGTACTAAACATAGTACAGTCGATCTAGTACAATTCTGCTCAATAGGTTCACTCAGAACCTGCTCAAATATGCTCAATAGGTTCACACAAAACCTGCTCAAATCTGCTCAATAGGTCCACACAGAACCTGCTCAAATCTGCTCAATAGGTCCACATAGAACCTGCTCAAATATGCTCAATAGGTCCACATAGAACCTGCTCAAATCTGCTCAATAGGTCCACATAGAACCTGCTCAAATATGCTCAATAGGTCCACATAGAACCTGCTCAAATCTTCTCAATAGGTCCACGAACTTCTCAAATCTGCTCAATAAGGTCCAGGACTTCTCAAATCAGCTCAATAAGTCCTCTCTAGGACTTGCTCAAATCAGCTCAATAAGTCCTCTCTAGGACTTGCTCAAATCTGCTCAATAAGTCCTCTCTAGGACTTGCTCAAATCTGCATAGTAAGCTTTCACAAAATCTTAACTCAAATCAGTCCACAAGCCTTCTCAAAGACTTGTCTCAAATCACATAGAATCATAAAGAGAATTGTTAGAGACTCAATATGTTCTAAGCTCAATGTTCAATCAATATCTCAATTCAATCTCATAGAAGCATAAAGAGAATTGTTAGAGACTCAATATGTTCTATACTCAAATCCCAATCTCAACTCAAATCAATCTCATAGAAGCATAAAGAGAATTGTTAGAGACTCTATATGTTCTATACTCAAATCCCAATCTCAACTCAATAGAAGCATAAAGAGAATTGTTAGAGACTCAATATGTTCTATACTCAAATCCCAATCTCAACTCAATAGAAGCATAAAGAGAATTGTTAGAGACTCAATATGTTCTATTCTTAAATCTCAATCTCAACTCAAATCAGAATATGAAATAGTTTGTTTCTAGGAACTTGAACAACCACATGCATCCACTTGACTAGGCTTAAATCAACTCAACTCAACCAATCACCTCAAGGAACAATCCTTTCTCACAAACCCTAGTCCAAGCATGTATTTAACCAACTCAAAATGTTTCCAACAATGCTCAATCACAAATCTCACATAACAATTATACTCATGTTCTTCTCTAACTCAAGTTCAAGTTCATTTCACAATCAATGGGCTTCAACAACAATGCTTCTAAAACAAGGTTTAATTACAACTCACAAACCAGAAAACCTTGAAGCATTAAACCAACAACTCTCAAAAATGGAAACCACAATCAATCCTTTTCTCTCCAAAGATATTTCAGAAATCAACCACCATAAACAATCAATAGGAGAATGTGCCCATACCTTTTTGATGCCAAGGAGTTGTCCACAAAATCTGCCACACTTAAACACAACTTTCCTTTCCAATCTCAATAAGGGTTAGTGGACTTCAAATAATCACAATATAAAGCATAACTCAATTTACACCCTTTTTACTCCAACTAAATAAACACATCCACCAAAGTCCCTTTTTAATAAAACCCTTATCAAAATAACAATCAATAAGCCTTTCAAAAATACTTTAAAACAACTCCTTATTTCTCCTAAATTCAATTCTTAATAACCATCAAATAAATCATTAAACCCCTCAAGTTTTGCAATAATCAATACAACCCAAATAACAAAGCTTAATTAAAACTTTAATTTCCACTAACCACCTTATAACTCCAACCTTAGGGCTAAATAAAATTAAATTAATGCAAAACGTAATTACCTCCTCAAGGGGATTCGAACCCCCGACTTGCCCACACCACGAGCGTCTTAGCCATGGCTAAGATTCCACACGAGCTAGCCGCTCATTGGAAAGGGAAAGGCACAACGTGCCTTATGCCCTTCTCCACCTTCCACAAAACCAAAGGCATTGAAGCGCTTCTCTCACGCTTTCCAAAAAATGCAGTCAAGGGGATTCGATCCTCGGCATTTTTGTCTACCCCGCACCTTAGCCAAGGCCCACTTGCCAATGCGCCACGCTGCCCATGATGTTTGTTTCTCCGAATGCTACCTGTCTTATTCATTGCCTCACTTCTCAAGAATTTTGCACGAGCTCATAAACGATTCGATAGCCAACACTTTTATTACACGAGCAAGGATGAAATAATAATCAATTGAAACCCCCTTTATATAGTCCTTTAATCATATCGAAGACATCGGTGGAAATATGACTTTTTATTTGCTTGATGACGTCGGCAGAAATCTTGCGTATTGAGTTTTAAATTTGAATTCAAATTTTAAATAATTAAAATTTAAACCAAATATTAAAACTTAAATATCTCCATCATCGGGGCACATTTTTCGATGAAACGAAAGCCCAACTTGGGTTTTAAGAAAAACCCAGATCAAATCTGTTGTCCATGGTTTTAAATAAAACCTTTTATTTTTCCTATCTTGGTTTTCACAAAAACCCTTCATTGATCCTTTTGACATTAAATGATCTTTTGACATCAATGACAACATATTAGCTTAGGGACTCAAAATGTCCAACATTGTACTGGTGTATAACCCTTACAGATCTCAGTATAACCTCATGGGAATAGTTAGAAGGAAAATTAGTGAAGGAATATAATGAACAAGTAGACCCATTCTCTCTACTAACACAATTCACTGTGATACAAAGGTATTCATTGGAGGAGATAGTAGATTTCAACATTATATTTAGTCAGACATGGTAAAGAGTACCTCAAGGTCTTAGGCCTACTCATGAACAAGTAATGTACTATTATCTAAGAGCTTTTAGTTTAGATCTAGGCATGGCCATAAGGCAATCTCAAGTGTTTACATTCTCGACCATCTTCCAAGAAGAATTGAAGGTAAAAAATATCTAATTGCTATAGGCAGACTACCTCCCAAAATAGTAATTCCAATATTCCTATATTTGCCCCAACATCAGCCATAAGCATTTATTTTAAATACATCCCTCCCAATTGCTATCCCTACCATCAATTTCCTGACATGGCCTACTCTATCAATAACACAAGCATTATTGACACCTCCTACAATATCAATGCTACCAACACCTCCTATTATACTTGCATTACCAACCCTAGATTCTCAAAATATTGGTATGCAATAAATGACCACAATTATAAAAACATGGCAAATGATATAAATTCTACAAAAATAAGAGAATTTGAAAGGAATTTTTAGCCTAGAAGGTTCCCTTAGGTAATGAATGATCAAGCAACTTCTACTAGCAAGTCTACTGAAAAAGCTAATAATGTGTATAGTAATTAGGAGGTTGAACCATCCACTTTAGACTTTGAGTCATATTTCTAGTGTTAAACATGTAATTATCCTCATGATGAAAGTTCATGCATGATGCATCAACACTATATATAGAAATTTTTAATAGAAAAGGCTAAAATAACTCAAAAGGGACAGGTAAATATGTTGAGAGAAATGGACCACAAATTCATGATGCCATATGTTGAGCAAGTGTCCGTCCTGACAAGATTAGAAAAGAAGCATTTGTAGGTGGACTCTAAAGCAATGAATCCCCTTAGGGTGCCTTCTGAACAACATGATCATTAAAAGGACAAGCTAGAAAAGTATGAAACCCCTCAAGCTACTCATAAATCAAGCTCACCTACAACTCAGAAGCTAGCCCAAAAATAGCAAAAAATAATAAAAAGGGTAGAGCAGGCTAGAGATAAGTTGAGATATCCCTATATTACCAAGTTTCAAAGACTTGAGGCAACCCACGAGTATGATAGTAAGTTTTATGAGCCTATAAAGGAGCAGAGAAAATGGTCTAACATGCTTGGCTTCAATATTGTTTAGGAATTGAATAATACACCATTAGAGGCCACTATGTATGATGCTCTCCTTATCCTTGGGTAGATTGATCTATTGTAAGCTTCATTGATGTCTATCAAGAACCAAGAAAAACACCAACCATAACTCAATTTGGATCAAGGTAACCCTACCTCAATGAAAATAAAAAATAGGACATCACCATTTTACTTGTCACTAAAAATGGAAGGATGGGTCATGCACAATTGTATAATTTATTATGGAGCTACCACCATAGTAATTCCTAAGGCAAAATGTGATATTATGGGCATGGAATGTATAAAAGCAGCCCAAGTGTACTGCAGCTATATGGCATACCAATTAAAATAGTGGGGGTGATCAAAGATGTACCCATGGTGCTGCATAGAATACCCCAACATTGATCATTCAAGAAGTTAGGAGGTTACCTATCTATTGACTATTCACATATGAAAAGTCTTTATAAAGATGGGAAAATCAAAATATTCTCTTAAAAAACACCCTCCTTTCATATAGAGAAGATTGAGGAAGATAATTAGTAGGCCAACACAATCAACATGTTGACCAATAAAGTTAATCTAATGGAAGAAATATTGGAGGAATTGCAAATAAATGATCAATTATTTTTGCAGGACTTCAATGCTATGATTGAAATAGGAATTGGTAATTACTCAATCACAAAACTAGAAGGAAGGAAAACTATAGCTTCAACAAGACAAAACTCTCAGAAAAATAAAATATGGAAGCTCTAATTTGATGGAGCTAAATTCAAAAATGACATTGGAGCAAGTATTGTGTTGACCTCACCATCTAGAGCAGAAAAGGTATATTTATACAAACTAACATGGAGCTACACAAATAATGTAGTGGAGTATGAAGCACTATGCCTAGGCTTAAAGAAGGTTGAGAAGATGGGAATTAAACAACTATAGATATATGGTTATTTAGAGTTAATAGTCAATTAGATCACAGAGAAGTGCATCACCAAGCAACACTACCTCAAAACCTATATAAATAGAGTTTGGGATTTATTAGAAGCATTTGAGGTCCTGAATATTGAGGCTATCCCCAAAGAGCAAAACACTAATGCTAATATATTAGTGCCTGTGAAATCCAAATACTATTTAGTATCCAATGTGATACACAAAGCAAATATGGTGAGACTAGTTTATAGGCCATTTGTGTCTGATAAGAATACCTTTTGGTAGGTGTTTGAAAATGATGATAAAATAGTTTATTTACTAATACAGGAAATGAACTATGCGAGCAGTTGGTTACTAGAAGATGATGAGGAAAATGATGTAAGCTAGCTAAAAAATAATCACATCCTAAAAGAATTAATTATTTTGTATAACTTATTTGATAGCAATGATCAGTCAGTTGGTCACATAATGGAGATTGAAAATCAAGGATACAAAGAGGTGAATATTGAACCTAGAAGTGTAGGAGTGTAGAATTTAGAGGAGGAGATCAGTAAAATTATAAACATGTGAAAGGAATTCAATGACATCATATCATGGACCTATGATGACCTCAAGTATACAAGGAGATCATCCAACATACCATATCATTTCATATACTAAACCTTTTTGATAGAAGTGATAACCAATCAACCAAAAAATAAAAGCTCTGATGAAGCAGGAGCTGCTAAAGCTCTTTAATGCTAGAATCATATATCCAATCAAGCATTCTACTTAGGTTGTTAACTTAGTGCCATGTTCGTGTGTATTTTCAAATTTTAAATAAGGCTTCATTGAAAGATCATTATCCACTCCCATAGATAGATCAAATACTACATATTGTAGCCAAAGAATGGATGGGTTCTCTAGTTTTTACTCGGTATCTTTGCATATCAATGGATGCATTTTGGATTATCCAATGTTAGTGCTACTTTTTAGAGATTAATGTATTTAGATTTTGTGAAATTGATCAAAAAAATTATAGTTATCTATTTGGATGACATTATGGTGTTCTCTCATCAAAAAGAAAAACATGTTGAGCACATCCATCTGGTTTTTGAGAAGTTTAGGGAATTTGGAGTTTCATTAAACCTAAATAAATAAATATTTGTTGTGCAAGAAGGAAATTTATTTGGATGTGTGTCAAAAATAGGGTTGGCTATTGATCTGAACAAGGTAAAATCCATTATAACCCTTTCTCTGCCACTAAATAAGAAGGGGCTTCAATAATTTTTTGGGTAAATCAACTTTGTGCATTTTACTCAAATAGTTAAGCCCATGACTGAAAATGTTTACAAAGAAATTGGATTACTCTAGATTACTCCAAGGATTTTATCCTTTATGTATTTGGAGTAGAAGAAAGTTATGTTTTTGTGCTTACTCAAAGAAATGAGGAGAATGAGGAGCAACCTATAGCCTTCTTGAGTCAAATGTTACATGACCACAAAGAAAGGTATAATTTAATAGATAAATATATGTATGAAATGATGAAATACTTAAATAATTTTAGGCATTTTGTCTCTCAAATCAAGATATTGGTATATGTAGTGCATTAGAATATCTAGAACTCTGTAATTCAAGGAGAACTGTGTGATAAGAGAGTTGATTGGGTGACTAATATTTAAGAATATGATGTTGACATTAAGCCATCCAAAATAATAAGAGGTAAGGCTCTATGCCATAAATTAGCAAAATTTGCATCTTAGACTATCAATGTGTTGATTGATGAAGAACAATCCACTCAGCCAAAAAAAACACAATCATAGTCAAACACTTGGATTGAGCAGTTGCTTTATTATTTTAAATCTAGAAAGTTTCCAAATGGTCTAACTACTTCTCAGAGATGTAGATAAGGCTATAGGTGAGGAATTATGCACTAATTTATGGTATTCTATACCAAAAAAACTTTGATGGAGTATTTTTGAGTTGTTTGCATCCAAATAAGATGAAAGAGATCCTCAAGGAGTTTCATGGTTATTTTTTAGGTGGATATTTCTTTGGACAAACTACTGTAGTTAAAATTCTAAGAGTTGGATATTACTAGCCATAAATATTTTTAGATGCATTCAAGTTGGTAAAATAATGTGATAAGTTCCAAAGGTTCATTGATAAGAACAAGCATCTGACAATGCCTATGCATCCAATACTTGCATAAGAACCTTTCCAATAGTGGGAGTTGGAATTTTTCAGGATGATAAACCCTAATTCATCATCCAAAAATAAATCCATATTAACAATTATGGACTATTTCACTAATTGGATAAAAGCAAATACCACCAAACATGTTGATCAAGATACAATCATTCAATTTTTATAATGGCTTATCATAAGGTTTGGGGTCCCAACTACCATTGTTTCAGATAATGTTGGATCATTCATTAGTGCTAAGACAATTTATTTTTCTAGGAATTAAGGAATATATTGGAACACATATTCCAATTATTATCCCTAGGGAAATGGACTTACAAAATCTACAAATAAGAACTTGTTGAAAATAATTAAGTGCAATATTGAGAGCAATCCCAGAATCTAGCATTTATTGCTCAATCAAGCACTATGGTATGATAGGATAATGGTAAAATAATCATTGAAGATATCACCATATGCCTTGGTATATGGAAAGGAAGCAATTCTACCCATCAACTTGGAATTTCTAGTACTAAGGTTTATTAAATGAATGGACTCAAAAAATTCCCATCCAATGGAAAAAATGATGGTGGAATTGATCCAACTGGAGGAAAAGCATGAACAAGCATACAATAACCTATGTCATCATCATACAACTTTTCAAATCTAATTTTATAAAAAAATTAGTATCTAAATTATTTAATGAGGGTTATTTGGTGTTGAAATAGGATGTAGATCAAGCCAATCTAGAAGCACATGATAAATTTGAATCTATGTGGTCTAGGCCATATCTCATAGATCAAAAAAAGGATATGAATGCATTTAAATTACAATATTTGGATGGCTAGGTGCTACCAATTATAGTAAATGGCCAATACTTAAAGCACTATGCCTAAAAAAAGTAATTTTCTTACTTGTACATATGTAAATAGGTCATATGTATATATATTTGTATAGAAAAGCTTGACCTTCATAAGGGTAGTTGTGGGAGATTTCGCATCTTCACCTACATGAAAGTATGGAGAATGTTGAATTTTTATGTCTTTAGGCTTGCAAAAAATAGACACCAATACTTGTCACCCAATTATAAGAGAGTTGAGTGATAAAATTTGGCTAAGTCTAGAGTTCGCCAGACTTCTTGTATCCCCATAAGCGATAGACGGGTACCTAGAACCCATCGTCAAAAAACAATGGAAGTTGAAGAAAATGTTGTCCCCTTATTAAAGGTAGGTGGGTATCAAACACTCATTTCTTGATGATTGAGCTAAAATCAAAAATTGGTGAAGTATAGACTTTCTTAGATATTTTATACCATGAACATTAGTAGGTCGCTACAACAAACCCATTGTCTAGTAGCACTAAAAATTTGGCTAAGTCCAGGAAGTGCCAGAATTATTATACCCTATAAAGTGGTGAAATGGTACCAAATTTCCTTTGTGTTAGCTTTTGATGGGAGGTAGTACAACCACAAGATGTAAGATAACTAATTTGATATATCAATAAACTAATGGTACAATAATATGCAGGAAAATAATGAAATGAACATCTACAAATAACTCAAAAATATACCATTAATTAGAGTGACAAAAATAATACAATTCTATATAATGGAGGACATGAATACTCCATGAATAGATACTAAAGGACTACATTGTACCATACTACTAAACTATACCACACTCTCTCTATAATTACTACGACACAATATATATTTTCTACTACTACAAAATCACTCACCATGAGGTCTTTATATAGGAAAATAGATTCTTTGGCCCTTACTCTACCTAAGATTCATGTACATGTGGACTACATGCACATTTACAACTTTCACATTGACACTTGTGCATTTATTACAATACTTGAAGTAACTAACTAACTTTACTCTAAAGTAAATTCCTACTCTAGTTATGTACCAAAGGTGGTACATTTACATGATCCAAATGATGTAATATACTCTAACACCCCCTGTATTACATTATTTGGATAATACAGGATTTAGTATTCAATATGGATCTTCAAATTGGTACTGGAATTTGTATTCTCCTTCTCTACTTACTGTAATCTATTCGAGAAGGTAGTTAGTATCTTTGTACAAAGTAGAGAAAGTTGTAACCAAAGGTTCTTCCAATTTTGCAATTTGAATATGTCCATATGGTTCAGTCTTTGTGTTTTCTACTTTGTTTGTATATTATTTTCTTTGTTCTCTCGTAGCATACCTTTTATTCCTCTTTCTTCTCCTTTTGTGTTTATGTATTGTTGCTAGTGGAACATCTGCTTCATGATGAGTTAGTCTATCATCACAATAATATTGACTGGATTTGCTAGTTTGCTTTATGTTTTGAGCAAGTTCAAAAAAATTAATGATAGATATATCATCAAGCATTATTCTGATGTGAATATAACTATCTTTTGAGTATTCCACCAAGCTCTAAAAAGGACTTCATGAAGATAACCAATTAATGTTGTAAATTTTCCTTCCTTTGCCTCTTTAAGAAATAATGAGAATCTTTCCTTATCATTGGTGGATAAATATTTATATCCTTCAAAAGTATCTATTAAATTTTGAGAATAAAATTCTACCTCATGAAATAGTTTTTCATTATTGAATGCATTTCTTACTATTTCATCCATATTTCTTCTTGATTGGTCTTGAAGTAGATTCCTTCAGTTCTTTAGTGTCTTTGAGTATACTTTTTATAGAATTTTCTAAGTAATCCCAATTTGATAAAGCCTTCCAAACTTAGGTTTTGTAGAAACATTTATTTCTCCTAAATGGATTGAATGTATGATCAAGCTTGATAAATCCTATTATTATCAAGTTTTGTAGAATTCCTTATATCTCCCTAATTTGAGTATGTTATAGACTTGATAAAGTGCTTAGTAAGTAATAGTTCATCTTTTGGTTGATTTTGTAATGTTTTGTAAATAACAATAATCAAATCCTATTTCACCTTATCTCTCCTAATGAACTATGCACTTATTAATTTTAAGTTATTATTGGTTGGATTTCTTTCGTCCCTTTAGTATGAGTATGAGGTAAGTGTAAGTAAATAATTACAACTCCTTTTAGTAAATAATTAACTTCTTTTTATAGCCCTTAATACCCAATAGTTTAATATTTCTAAATTCCAATAATCTATGTCTGATGTAGTATACATTATAAATCCCCAATTTGGAAATTTAGAAAATAATAATAGTATTTGTAAATTAATATCCCAATTTACCAAGGTTGACAACCTTATATCTCCTACTTGGTTATTTTCAAAAATCTCAATGTTTGAATATTAAACAATTTTTTAATATCTTCTACCTTTGCTAAAATTGCTTTCTTGCTTCCTAAGGTTGATATTTCAATAATAATCAACTTTCAAACTTATACTTAATACCTTATAACTCCTATTTAGAGGAATGTAAGTAATTAGAAGATATACGTACTTACCTCCCTTCAACGTATAGCAACCAAGATGATTGGATGTCGGTGAGTGTTCTAGATCGAGTGTTGATTTCCAATATGGAATATGATAATTCAATGCTCTCTCTGAATGGTGTTGGTATTTTCCTTTAGAATTATGGTGGTCTTCCCTTCTTAACCTGAGCATTCAATGCTCTATTTTGTCATTGGTCTTTACTACTTGAATGCACTGGTGTATGCCAGTCTTGTTGCACTTTGATATTGACTATGATGCTTCCACTTTGTTGTGTGCTTTCACCCCACTTCATGCTTTCCCCTTATCTCTGATATCTTATAGGTTTAGATTTTTAAGTAACTTTAATGATCCTTGGAATTGAACCCATATGGCGCTAAGTTCTTGACTAGTATTTGTTAAGTTTCTTTCAAAGCTCCTGCCTTCCTTGATTGATGATATGCTCTTTAACCTTCGAATTATGGTTTTTAACACTCAAATAATGGGCGTTACTATGAGCATTTCATTTCTACGTAGACATTATGGAATATAGTATGCTCTATCAATTGTGATAAGTGGTAACCTTCACATTTGTATGTAGAGATTTCTCCAACATCTATTAAACCGTATAACCTATTCTTGCCATCAGATGCATGACTATATCTTGTCCTGAACACTCCACTTAGGCAAAAATTGTATCTAGTTCAATGGCAATTTGATGGATGCTTTGATGGAGGTTTTATGGTGCTCCTCTTTATTTGGCAACCTATCTATGATATAGTTTGGTAATTCCTCGTTCTTTCTCATTGTATCTTCCTCATTTCGCTGTAATGAGATGTATCTTGAGTTATCCTACTTGTTGGATAATGATCTTATACTATTGATTGTAGGTGTATGTTGTTGTGTATGGTTGACTCAGTGGTATATTTTGTGTCTTTAGACATATTAAGGCATTTTTTATAAGAGAAATTTATTGGATCTCTACCTTGTTCTAATAGTGCTTTTCTCTTGGTTGTTTTGTAATATGTCTTTATGGTTGTTTGAAGTGTCCCTAAGACACTCAAGCTTTGTCCTTATTTTTCTACATATAAAAAGAAGGTTAATGGTACAATAAACTAATGTAAATAGTTTTACATAAGTTAAAATAGAATCCTTGAATTTGCATGTACCTCTAAGATCTTTCAAACTCCTTTTGCAAGATCTCTTTCTACTAATTGTGATGGCAACTTCTTTGTACTATTCCTTGTAGACAAGGGATGATTTGATGTTGTATTCCTTACTAGAAAATACTTAACCTCTAAATATTTACTTGAATAAATTTTAACACTAATGAATCCAAGTTCTAACCATGCAACTAAGTTTAGAGGTTTAATTTTGCACTAATATTCACTTTAACTAAAAATCCTTGGTGAACTTTGAATAACTAATATAGTTTAATAATAATTTCTCCTTATTACTCCTGTAAATTAACTCTTCAAGTAACTTAAAATATGCACTAATTTATCTCACCTTATTACTCCTTTAAATTAACCTTAAATCATGCACTAGTAATTGCTATTAAATGCACTATAATTTTTGTAGTCTTCTTTGATGTAACTAGTTACTAGGAAGATGATATTTTTATTTTTGTTGAAATATATCTAACTCCTATTTTAATGTGTAGGTAATAACCTTTAAAATAACCTCCGTTCTAGACTATTTTGAAGACTATAATATGCAACCTTCTCTTTACAACTTCTTAAAACTCTAATATGGTGCTTAATGGAACTTGATAACAAATTAATTTAAAGTTCAACTAATGAACCTATTTGCACCCAAGTTGCTTACCTTAATGATTTTTGTAGATGAAGGATTGCTAGGTGATTAGATTCACCTTATTACTTCTTTAACTGGATGACCTTGCAACTCTGCTTGGCTATCTGAAACAACTCTTTAACTCACCTTTTTGTAGCTCTGAAAACCCTCTAACTTGTTGCCCTTTAACTGTAGTAGGTGACTTCGATTCTCCTTTAGGATGTATCCTGGAAATATAAATTTCTATAGCTAGTGATGTTTTCCTGATTTTTGCCCTCTCACAGTAAATTTTTGTACTAAAATGTTGTTCTTGAAACTCATAAATTTGGTAGGGAATTTTCCCAAATCGTAGCTGAGTTTTTATTCAAGAACCCTTCAGTATTCTGATGTAGATTCAACAAACCCCTATCTCTAGATGATCCTTCTAGCCTTCAAAGGTAGTCTTCAAACCTTTTAGGTTTGGTAGTAATGTTTTGCTCCTTTCTCCTTCAACCTCCTTGTCAAATTTTGAATTTAATCTAGGTCTTCTTCTCAAGAATCTGAAAGTCTTGAGGTATTCACCAATATTCTCTGAAATTTGATAATCTTTTTTCCAAATCCTTCTCCCTTGGGCTTGTTGTCAAATGGTGACAATTATACCAAGTTATTCCTTTTGTGGTAAATTTCTCCAATGAGTTCTTCTAGGAACTCCTTTAATGGTATTCTCCAGATTTTATTTAATGAGGTTCACCAAGCCTCCTTATTTCTCCTTGAGACCTCACCAAGGTATTCAATCTTGTAGCTCTTATGGTATTCCAAATGAGACATTTTCTTCATTCTTCTACTTTGGAAGTGTTGGTAATGATATCTTCCTCTTAGATCTCTACAAACTACTACTATTGGATTCTAGAATAAGGTCTTGCTAGTCATTCTTCACTTCTTCAATCTACAGGCTTTAATGCAGATCACCAAACTCTAATCTTCCAAAACTTGGATTTCTGTAAGTGGACCTTCTAAGGGTCTCTTTAGCTTCTTCAGGCTGATTTCAATCTATTGTCTATAGTATTTAATGGAGATCAGCAACCTCCAATATTCTTCTAGACTCTTCTTTGGAGTCTCTTGAATCAGTAGTAATACTACTATGGCATTTTCTTCTTCTACACTCTACAAGGTATATAATATCTAGTAATGGGATATTTTCTTTGGGCCTATAAATATTCATTCTTTTGTTTGTTTCTTCTAGTGTTGGATTGATTCTAAAGAAGATATTCTTCCTAGCTATTTTTTAGAAATATTCCCAGCTCACTTTAAATCTATTTTTTCCTACAACAAAGTATTAGGAATGTAATGGAAGAACCTCTAAATCTAGAGATAACTGATCTTCACTAGTTGATTTGTTAATCTAGTGGAATTTATGATGAGTCCTAGTCTTCACAAGTTTTTTTACAACCCTCGCCAAATGTAATCTCATATTTTTTGTAAATGAGATTTTTGTATTTCTCTTAGTCTCACTTGTGGCTCTCCCTATTTCATATATGATCTACCATATGCTCTAATACCACTGTTATCTTTTTATGGGAGATAGTACAACCACAAGATGTAAGATAAATAATCTGAGATAGCTATAAACTAATGGCACAATAATATGCAAGAAAATAATGAAATGAACATATGAAACTAACTCAAAAATATGCCATTAATGAGAGTGAAAAAAATAGTACAATGTTATATAATGGAGGACATGAACACTCCATGAACAGATATGAAAGGACTACATTGTACCATACTACTAAACTATACCACACACTCTCTATACTTACTACTATATAATATATATTCTCTACTATTACAAAATCACTCACTATGAGACCTTTATATAGGAAGATAGATTCCTTGACCCTTAATCTACCTAAGACTCATTTACATGTGGAATACATGTACATTGATAACTTGCATATTGACACTTATGCATTTATTAAAATACTTGAAGTAACTAACTTTACTCTAAAGTAAACTCCTACTCTAGTTAAGTAACAAATGTGGTACATTTACATGACCCAAATGATGTAATATACTATAAAAATTTGCCCCATAACAAGCATAGGCTGCTAGAATTTTTGTACTTGTTCAAGGGGCAGATGAATACCAAGAATCTATCACTAAAATACTAGGAGTTTTGTACCTTGTCAAGCAACATACCTAATAAATATTCCATCTCAATTATTATTGATAATGCCACTACAAACTTGTGGCATTGCTTCTATAATAATCACCAAGATACGCATAGATACGCATAGTGATCCTAGCTGGATAGTCAAAAAATTGGTGAATTATTATACCAACTAATTATGTTTTGAGAAAGAATGCCTAGGTGGAAGGGCTCAGCATGCACAGGTTATCTAACTCTAGCATTTCCTAAATTGCTATTGGCTAGTTATAAAGCAAAATTAAATGTGTTTTTAATACTACCATGGTGAGTAATCCCTAGTAATATTTGCCTAGGTTAACATGATCTCTTAGGCTAATAGTTGATGGGGCAATAAATATAGTTGTTAGTAAAAACTAGGTAGAAAGTGCCTTCAACAATTAACCAAGCTAACACAAGCCACCAAATGTTAAGCATGATAAAATTTCATTGGGTGGCACTACACCTCTTAAAAGCATGTTTTAGTACCCTCCAAAAAGGTAGCCACTCATGAGAAAATATTCCTAGGTATACACAATATTTTTATTGTAATTGGACATTATAAATAGAGCATCAACCAAAGCCATGCAAAATTGCTATAATTCTTATTGTGAGAAAGGAGAGATAAAAGCTTTGTAAGTTCAATAAGACAATCATAGAACATAAGTGAAGAATTCATAGTGATGAAATGAGGAAATAAAAACATAGTAGTGAAGAAATCATCAAATAAGTTGCAATATAGGCTAATAGGGATTCATGACATTGTGATAATTGATAAAGCAAAATATAGTAGTTTCAAAGATAGGTCAGAGGCCAAGGGGAAGAAGTATTCACTTGACCATCCAGTTAGTGTAGCATGGATTTCAGGTCTCGCTAAGTATATGCCTATGCCAATACACCTCTGCCTGAATTAGTAAAAGTCATCATAAAATTATATGATCTAGATATGGCTTCAGTCCACAATTCTACGTTGGAGTGATTGTTTATACTCTCAAGGGAAATTATTGTTAGAGATTTTGTGGTATAGGAGTCACCAGGAGAGAAGCTAAAGACAATAATTCTAGAGGATCAAAGAAATTATCTAGGTAGAGATTCTATAAAAGTGTGGCTCACTGGCTTATTGATTAATCTCCTTGATGATTACATGGAAAATCTAAAAAAATTAGGAGCCTTTGAGTCACGCACAAAAAATATTGTCTAAGTTTGTAGTTGTTCTAGAACTAACAAAAGATGCTTTGGTGTACCCCTATAAACTAGGTCTGGCTAATATTGTCATAGAAATTTGCAACTACAAGGGCCAATCGACTTCTATCATATTTGATTGGGAATATTTTTTAGCAAAGAGCATACATGGTAAGCTAGTTGCCATGAAAAGGGGCCATTGTGAGCTATTCGTGTATCCATCGTATTTATCCTATATCATCCTATCTCATATGCACTAAGACCAACATGGCATGAAGATATAGATGTGGGATGAGGAAAGACTAGCATGTCTAGTAGTGGACTAGACCCATGTACTAAGAGAAATCTCTTCATATCATGAATTCAATAAGCAATTCTTAGGACTTGCCATTTTTGAAATCTATAAAAAATGCTCTCGAATCATTCCCAAAGCCACAGACACATTAAGAGGAAATAAGCGAGATTTGGGGGACTAGTATTTCCTTAAGGAAGGGATAATTATCAGGTTGTATAGTTTTTTGGATCCCCCATATCTACTTCCCTACTACACCACAAACTAGCTCTTTGGGTTGGATTTGTGTAGATAGATATACATAATAAAGCAAAATTTAGGATCCTAAAGTAAATAATATTGTAATGTTCAAGTTACCTATTAAGTTTAAGGACATCATCATATCAAAAATAAGGGAGCTAGAATGATATCAAGTTTTATAGGAGAAGTTGATGATCTTGTAGTTGTCGATAATTCCCCATAGATGGTACTATGACCCAAATGGTGTTTTCAAGGCAAAACTATCGAGTATAAATAATAAAACACCATAATTCAAGCATGTGTAAAATACCAAAATCAAAATATTTAGAAACCTGGTAGAGGATTAGGTGTAATCATTCACTTTCATGACAATTTAAGAGAGGCCACCATGGAGAACATATTACGAGTTTAAGCAAGTTTTTGACCTGGAGAGAAATCAAGACTAGTGGATTAGCCCAACCCTCATTGAAAGAATTAAAAAGGAGAAATATTAGGAAGAGCACAAAATAGAAGAATGGTGGGTCTAATGATGTGAGTGTAACCATATCAAGAAGGTCTTCCCAGATAAGTTTAATAAGGAATTCATGTCAAAATTTGATAATCAGTACATCAATTGGAAAAGAGACCATGCAAAGGAGATCTTCCTAAAGGTAAAAAGACTATAGGATTATAATGAAGAAGAAGAATAAGAGCTTGAAATATAAATCCTTCCACAATCACAATATTCTCACATTACTGATGATGTGAAAGCTAAAGAGGAGTGCTTACCTCTGCCTCAACAAATTATAGAAGGATATATTGTAATACTTGAGGATGTACAACCAGCTATATACACTAAGAGATCTAGAACTCTTAATCCATCTGGATAATAGTCAGTAGTGCAGCTTAGATCACCTATACAAAGCTCCAAGTCAGGAAAAAATTGAAAGGATCACCCATGTCCTAGGAGCTTTGGTATAGAAAAGGTTATGACCAAAAAATAATGACTATAGGAAGAATCTAAAAGAGTTGCATTTAAAAGGCAACAACTACAATAGGATATGCAAAGGGCTAAGGAAGCAGTTGCACTAGTAGAGGCCCAAGCAACAAAAAAGAGAGATCTAGAGATAATGGTGGCCAAAACCACCAAAAAAAAGGAGCTAAAATGGGAAGCTCAAGGACAAGGTATGTTTCCTAATCTCTCTTTTCCATCCTCTCAATCATCTTCTTTATTAGAAATTATGCCAATCATGCCCTAATATCCATTGCAAATGCCATCACATCCCCCATAACTCAACATGCAAGCACCATAATTCACTCCTTCATTACCATAAACACACTTTTCATCGTTCACCCCTCCATCCATGAGCCACAAGAACCAAAAATTTTAGGTCAACATTGCTCTTGTGAAGGTGATGGTGTCTTACCCACTTACACCAATGCTCACATTTATAGCCACTCCCCTCTTTCCCCTCACTACTAAATAACCACTCCCAAAAATTTTCTCCATCACATAAAATGCAAAGGACAACTAGTAGAAGTAGATGGAAGAATAAAATTAGTAGCAACTATAGAAAAATGAGGAAGAAGCAGTTACTTTGACCTACAACACACTAGACCCGATTTAAGGGAAAATGATACAAGTGTCTGCCCAACCCAAGGTCAAGAAGGCGGTCTCAAAAATAAGACAAAAAGACTAGCAGTTAGAGATGTAAAATTGGGATCTCTCTAAAATATCCAAAGTAGAAACACTCTGGGCTATCCATACTAAGGTGGATACTCTATTTGTACAAAGTAGGAATATGGATAAGGACCTAAAAGATGCTAAGAAAAGGATTGAAGACCTAGAAGTTAAGCTAAGTAGAGAATAAATAGATCAAAAACTCTCAAGAAAAAAAATCAAAGGCTAAAGGGGATTATTTAAAAGTCTCCTACTAAATAAGAATTGTAGTAAAATGAAGAAAACATCAAGATACTGGAGGCACAGTTGCAATTAGCATGGGGTATAATGCAACAACAATATTCAAAGCTACTGGACCTTAAGGCCAAACTTAATGATGCAGGAGCATCCAGGGACATCTGATGCAGAGGCATCCAGTTGTGGGAAAGCTAGTGCTGAAGAATCGGCTAAGGAAGAAAACCGTCATGATTTCGCGACGTGTCGCAAAATCACAACAGAAAATGGCAAGGAGAGCAAGGAGGAAAACCTATCGCGATATCACGACAGAAAAAGTGCTGCGATATCGCAACACAACGAGGAGAGAGAAGGTGCAGGCCAAAAATGTTGCGATTTTGTGACATGTCACGAAATCGCGACCAAAAGCAGAGAATGGAGGCAGCAGGTGGAAGATGTCGCGATTTCGCGACATGTCACGAAATCATGACCAAAAGCACAGAAAGAAGCCAAGGAGGGAAATTATCTTGAAATCACGACCCAAAAGAGCAAGAAGGCACAGAGGGAAGAGGATGTCACGATTTCACGATGCGAAGAAGAAGAAGGCAAGGAAAATTTTGCTAAGGCAAAATTTGAAAGGAGTAGCGAAATCGTGACATCATGAAATGACGACGTCAAGGTGAGGCGGAGGCAGAGGAAGAAAGCAGTAGTGAAATCATGACGTCGTGATTTCACGACATTGCAAAATCATGACGTCGAAGGAAGGCCAAGGCGGGATTCGAGAGTTGTAGCAAAATCATGACAAAAAAATGGAAGTGGCAGGGAAGCGAACTGGTCACGATAGCGCGACAGCAGGGAAGGAAGCAGGGCGAGGCAAGAGGTGGTCACGATATTGCGACGTCATGATATCGTGACATCATGATATCGCGATGAATGACAAAGCAAAAGGGACAAAGGTAGAGTGGTCACGATATCGTGACGTCGTGATATCACGACGTCGTGACATTGTGAAGAATAACGAAGTGGAGGGGTCGATGGCAGAGTGGTCATGATATCGTGACGTCACGATATCACGATGTATATAAGAAAAAAAGGCTCAAGGGCTAAATGGTCGTGATATCGTGACATGTCATGATATCACGACCTATCACGATATTGTGGTGGAGAGAGAAGAATGCGAAGGAGGAGGTGGCGGGAAAACCATGACAGGCGGTATTTTTGGGGACCGTTCAAAGACGACATGTGGCACCAAGGTGCAGTAAAGACAAATGAGAACCAAGAAGCATGGGAAATAAAAAATATGGTCGCACAGAGAATCTGACAGAGAATCGGCAGTGACAGAGGCCATGCGAAGTGGGGTATTAAATCGGGTTGGTGTCCCGATTTTTGTGTTAATGTTTCAGAGGGTCGGGGCCTCTTTAAAAACCTAGTCTTTGTAATTAATCGGGTTGGTGAACCCATTTTTTGAGAAGAACATTTCAGAGGATCGGGGCCTCTATAAAAACCCAGTTTAATGTATTAGTCGGGGTGGTGGATCGAGGATTGCACGCAGAGTGTGGAAGTGTGAAGACCAAGCCGAGCGCTGGTCATTGTAAAGCCTATAGGCTGTTATGTATGCATTTTTAGATTAATAGATGAGATTTTATGGATTTGCGGGAGTGTTGTTAATGTGTAATTTTTGGTCCCCCATCAGTGGTATCAGAGCTAATGTTCCTGAGTGTGTAATAGATCATCGGACGTGAGGCAGTTACACCAGGATCTGTGGTAGGGTTCTGAGAGAGAGAGTTAAGATCCCGGAGCATGTTAGCTGATCGCCGATAGTGAGGCAGCTACACCAGGATCGATAAAGCTTTGTGAGAAAAGCTAAGAAAAATGCATCCCCAAAGAAGTCGGGATAGCAAGGAAGATATGGTGCCAGAAGAAGAGTTCTTGGCATTGCAGCAGCAATTTCAAGCCCTGTAGGAGGAGTGGCTCAGCATAAAATTGTGGGAGCAAGAGGAGCGATGTAGAAGGCATGAAGAAAGACAAAAAAAGAAAGATGCGGGAGTGCATCAGAAGCTGAAGCTGAAGAAGGTTGCAAAAGAGTGCAGCAGTGCCAAGATCTGCCTGGAAGAAGATAGAAATTTAACTGGCAAAGAGGAGGAGTTAAAGCAGGCTGCAGATGAAGAAGCATGTAGCAGTGGTAGAATCTGTCCGATAGAAGACATAAGTTTATCTGGCCGAGAGACGGAGTTGGAACAAACTGCAGAGGCAGAGGAATGTCTGGAGGCATTATAGGAGGCAGCAACCTCAGACCATGTAGAAGTGAAGATCACTTCTCCACTAACCCCGGGTGTCTGATGCAGGAGCATCCAGGGACATCTGATGCAGAGGCATCCAGTTTCGGGAAATCCAGTGCTAAAGAATCGACTAAGGAAGAAAAATGTCACGATTTCATGACGTGTCGTGAAATCACGACAGAAAATGGCAAGGAGAGCAAGGAGGAAAACCTGTCGCGATATCGCGATAGAAAAAGTGTCACGATATCGCGACACGACAAGGAGAGAGAAGGTGCAGGCCAAAAATGTCGTGATTACGACATGTCATGAAATCACGACCAAAAGCGAAGAATGGAGGCAGTAGGCGAAAGATGTCACGATTTTGTGACATGTCACAAAATCGTGACCAAAAGCGCAAAAAGAAGCCAAGGAGGGAAATTGTCACAAAACGTGACCCGAAAGAGCAAGAATGCATAGAGGGAAGAGGATGTCACGATTTTGCGACACGAAGAAGAAGAAGAAGGCAAGGAAAAATTTTCTAAGGTAAAATTTGAAAGGAGTAGCGAAATCGTGACGTCACAAAATCGCGACGTCAAGGTGAGGTGGAGGCAGAGGAAGAAAGTAGTAGCAAAATCACGACGTCGTGATTTTGCGATGTCATGAAATCATGACGTCGAAGGAAGGCCAAGGCGGGAGTCGAGAGTTGTAGCGAAATCGCGACGTCACGATTTTGCGACGTCATGAAATCGTGACAAAAAAATAGAAGAGGAGGCAGGGAAGTAGACTAGTCGTGATAGCGTGACATCAGGGAAGGAAGCAGGGCAAGGCAGGAGGTGGTCATGATATTGCGACGTCACGATATCATGACGAATGACAAAGCGAAAGGGACAAAGGCAGAGTGGTCACGATATCGCGACGTCACGATATTGCAACGTCATGACATCATGACGAATAATGAAGCGAAGGGGTCGATGGTAGAGTGGTCACGATATCATGACGTATATAAGAACAAAGGGCTCGAGGGCTAAATGGTCATGATATCGCGATATCACGACCTGTCGTGCTATCACGATGGAGAGAGAAGAAGGCGAAGAAGGAGAAGGAGATGGTGGGAAAACCGCGACAGGCGGTATTTTTGGGGACCGTTCAAAGATGACACGTGGCACCAAGGTGCAGTAAAGACAAACGAGAACCAAGAAGCACGAGAAACAAAAAGGATGGTCATGTAGAGAATCTGACAGGGAATCGACAGTGACAGAGGCCGTGTGGAGTGGGGTATTAAATCGGGTTGGTGTCTCAATTTTTGTGTTAATGTTTCAGAGGGTCGGGGCCTCTTTAAAAACCCAGTCTTTGTAATTAATCGGGTTGGTGAACCCATTTTTGGGAAGAACATTTCAGAGGATCGGGGCCTCTATAAAAACCCAGTTTAATGTATTAGTCGGGGTGGTGGATCGAGGATTGCACGCAGAGTGTGGAAGTGTGAAGACCAAGCCGAGCGCTGGTCATTGTAAAGCCTGCGGGCTGTTATGTATGCATTTTCAGATTAATAGATGAGATTTTTTGGATTTGTGGGAGTGTTTTTAATGTGTAATTTTTGGTCCTCCATCACTTAAACAACAAGAGGAAGCCTTGGACACTGCCTTGGATGAATTATAGGAATATAGAGAGAATTCCCATGGCCCAAAGATTTTAAAATATTGGCTCAAGCAAATCAAGGACCATTACTAAAAAAATATTAAAGAAGTAACTCTATAAGCTCTCCCTTCTTTCATTGAGAAGGTAATGAAACTGTTGATATTTTTATTGAGGCAAATATAGAATTCACCAAAGACAAAAAAGAACCTGTTGAGAAAAGTTGTAGGAGCATAGGCAATCAAAATAATGATAATAAATAGAAGGAAGCATCCTCATGTGAAAAAACAATCAGGTAAATTCTTGGAGAAATGCAAATTATTAGCCCATCAAGTATATCATGCAACAAAACTACTCTTTGAAGGAGAGGAGATACTAGCTACCTTGATACGATAATCTAAAGAGATGAGAATAATTACTAAGGAAGTCAAGGTACTTTGCTCTCTATGATTATGGGATAATAGTATGCATCTCTACACACAAGAATATGTTAGCCAACTATTCGATCAACTCCAAGATGACAACAAAATTGAAACATTATCAAAACCACTGGAAATGGAAACATTTTTTGGAATTTTCTAAAAAATCTCTCACCTCTTAGCCAAATATAAGGAAATGGATAGAAGATATAGTGATACCCCTTATGGGCACTATCATAAATTAAAAACTATATTGTTCTAGCTCAAAGGGATTTCAGTACCTTTAGTAGAGACTTAGAGGAGAATATGTGAGGTATTCCAAATCCCCATAACTCCAGTTAGTCAACCAATTGATCAAAAATTCGAGTCATTTAGAGAAGTTTTAGAAGCATAATGCCAAGAGTGGGAAGATCTTGAACACCCTCCAGAGAAGGGTGATGTATAGTAGATACGTGGGGGAAATAAAACCTTGCACTTTAGTTGTTTTTTCATTGTATAAATTATACCATTCTATTTTTTAGTAATTATAACTCCATAGCCTAATGTATTGGATCAAGAGAAGAAAGATATGAGCATGACATAAGTAGAACTAAAAAAAAAATCAGATGGTAGCCATAGAGAACTGGAAGCAAAATATAAAACTACAATACCATCAAAGATTCAGTATTGATGGGAAAAATAAAATGGGGCATGTAAGAATAAAATTCACACAATATTCCCAAAGTGCAATCATAATATAATTTTCAAACAACACAATTAAAGCTTAGGGTTTAGTTCTATATAAGGCTACATCCATTGTTTAACTCCATAAAGTGCTCCTTAATACTAAAAATGAGCCTGATAGGAATGAAGATAATCTGCATGATGGAGGGAAAAAAATAGAGAAGTTCTTGCTCAACTACATGAGAAATATAAGAGAGCATGAGAGGAGAAAAAATGGAAGAATGATGATTTTCTAAGGTGCCTTGCCTGGACCTAAAATAGCTACACGTTTTGTTGAAGCATGCTCATGAAGTTTCATTTTTGTGGGGGTGCCTAGGTTCTAGGTATTCCCATGCACCTTCTCTCCCTCTTTTATTCCTTTGCAATGGATATAAGCACTTATATATTGTGTCACAAAATCCATATTTTGTGTGCTTGTTAGTTTTTTATAGGGTTTCCCATGTTCTAGGTATTCCCATGCTCCAATTTTGCTTCGTCTTTTCCATTTCTTTATATGTAATCACCTATAAAATTTGCTATAAACCCCATAATCCATGTCATTATTAGTATTTTGTTTCCTATTTTATCTTCAAGTGTCTTTTGTGTAATAATATCCCTATCTCTTTCCCCAGGCATACTTTTTGTATCACTAGTTTACCCTATATTTGCACAAGATTTTTGCTAGTCTGCAAGAAGCTACAAGACTTTTTTTCCTTGAGGTCTTATCATAGAGATGATGACCCTATCCTTATCCTTGATGATATCCTATGTAATACCTTTTTACCTCCTTTTTGTGCTTCATTTTTATTGGTCTACATATACTCACATAAGTATCTTCTGTTTTGTTTTTTCAGCATATAGTTAGTTTTTAGTTGTCTATCATCAGTAGGAAAATACCAGTATGTGTTCTCATTTTCCACTAAGTAAAAGCTCCTATGAATCACCAAGAATGTGGGTAATTTTTATCATCACCCACATGCACTTTGATTCACCAAAACCATCACAAAATATTTAATTTCCTACCAAAACCCTCAAATTCCCAATTTTCCCTCCAATTTCTCTAAAATTCTCTAAATTCCTCTTTATTTTCCTAAATTTTTCTAATTCCTTAAATTCTTCCTAAATCCCCCCTACTCCCATTTATTTCCTCTAATCCTCTATTAATATTCCTAATTCTTCTAATCCACCTCAAAATTCCCATAACCTCACTTATCCACCAAATCCCCAATTAATTTCCTAATTATGCCCTAATCATACCTTAACCTCAAGTTAAAATTCATAATAAATGGGCATTAAATCCCTAGGTCTCGTTCACATTCCACCTTTTTGAATTTAAAATTCTTGCACACTTTCCAAGGCCACTATTGCATTAAACGCTCAAAACCCTTTTCACACTTGGAAAAACTGCTACTCCAAATCTTGGGTACCCTCCCCCTCCCTCTCACAAAATTTTATAAATTCCCCCTATTTTCTCAATCTCATGAAGGATGGAAGAAATGATAGAGACACACTAATGTTGTCAAAATCGTGATAGATTATAGTACACAATTTTATTTTTAGTTTTTATTGTTGTTTTATTTTGTTCAATGTTTTTGCAGGTGCTACTAATCTATTTTTGTTTGCATGTGTGCAGGTATTTCAAGGCATAATCCAACCCACCACTCTCAATCTCGTAACATGGAAGATATGGCACTAGAATTACTATTGTAAAAGGGATCATTCCCTTGATTTAACACACTATTGTGAAAACATCCTCCAAAGGATCTTTTCTATCAAAATAGACTTATTTTAATAATATAGTCTTTTTATTTATGTTCATGCATGGTACAATTTTCTTTGTTTACAAAATGGCAATTTGATGCTTTATGAACACTAATTCCTTGCTTTTCTCCTCTGGTTGCAGGTTTTGCTATACACAAATAATTTTGGTGACAAATTTTTCTCTACACAACCAACTTTTGTGATAGGTTTTCTCTTCATTTCGTAGCTTCTTTGTTTTTGTTATCTTTGAAAAAAAAAAAAAAAACTTTGTTGTTCATTTTCATTTTGTTCTTTTTATTTACGAAAAAAAATAATTTTTCTTATCTGCTATGTTCTATTAATTTAAAAACAAAAAACAAAATTCTACTTTACTTTTATTTTGTATTTTGTTACTTGAAAAAACAAAAAAAAAAAACATTTTCCTTTTATTTTTTGTTTTGTTAATTGAAAAAAAAAAACATTTTTCTGCTTTACTTTTATTTTCTATTATGTTCATTGAAAAAAAAAAAATCACTTTCCTTTTATGTTTTGTTTAATTAAAAAAAAAAAATCCACTTTACTTTTATTTTATGTTCTATTACTTGAAAAGAAAAATTAAAAATATATATTTGCTATTTTCTATTCTGTAAATTGGAAAATAAAAACAACAAATTTTCCATTTTACTTTTATTTTCTATTTTTTTAATTGAAAAAATAATAATAATTTTTTTGCTTTAATTTTATTTTTTGTTTTAATTGAAAAAAAATCACTTTACTTTTATGTTCTTTTTTGTTAATTGAAAAAAAAAATTATTTCCACTTTATTTTTTGTTTTTTTAATTAAAATAAAAAAAGAGGGTCTCTCTGTGCCCTACATCCACCCAGTAGTAAACTCTTGTGGTCACACACCATCGCATGATTTCCCTATCGTAGCCTTTGCCCCTCCTCAACCTCCCACACTCTCCTCCCCAATTCCATCCCTTCCTACTCTTCCCTTCTCGCTCACCTCCTCCACCCCACTCACTCTCCGTCCCCCCATGCTACAATGCCTAGTCCCACGACCTCCCTCTGACCCTCCTCGTAGTGACCTCTACCATCACGTCAACCCCTCCCTTCCCTATTCCACACTCCCCAGGGATACATTGAGAGCCTCTCTATCTGTGATTTGAACTTAGGTAGCATGGATACCAACCCTATGTTCACCATTTTTATTTGTGGTTGAAATACTAGTTTTTTTTCATTGTTCATGTGATTTTTGCCTTACACCTTTGTTTTTGGTCCATCTATCTCATTATTTTGTCATCCTCCATGTTGTTGCTTTTCAGCTACAAATGCCATATAAAAATTGATACACTAAATATGACCCATTTTGTCAAAAACCCGCTATTATTTTTTTGCTCATGCCACCATGACTTCTCCAGCTGCCCGACCCTTTCCCTATTTCACCCCTTGTCATGACCATTATCTCAAAATATCATTTCTTGTGTTCCCTAAAACCCCTACCCCTCTTCCATGCACTCCCTACAGGTCATGTGCACACCCCTTCAAACCTCATAAAAAACAAAACTTAAAAAATAATACCCAAAACATTTAAAACCTAATCATAAAAAATAATAAAACAACACTAATAAAAATTCAATAAAGGATCACGTGTGTGCCCTTAAAACCCTACTCAAACACAAAAATTAATGACAATAAAAAACCATTTAAAACCTAATAATTAAAAACAAAAAACAAACAAATTAAAAATAAATAACTCACATAAATAATTAAAAAATAGAAAAAACATAGATTGAGAATGGGCAACTACCCTCTCCCATGCATCTTTCAATTCCATGTGGTCTATGTTGTCAATGCATGCCTATCTAGGCACGCATGCATGTGTGGCCCATATGTGCTAATTATAAGCACTACAAAAAAAATAATCGATAACACAAATTAAAAAAAAAAAACATTTTAAACACACAAAAAAAAACAAAAAGAGGGGTCATTCCCCTTTTTGCAATTGTTGTTCTTGTCCAAGCCTGATCGAGGGTGAAGTGAAAGCCTGGGTATGTCGATAGTAGGACTTAGACAACATGACCTCTTTTGGAAGGTACTTTTTGGTCCCCTTTAGGATACCCAAAGCCACAACCACCATCCTAGGAAGTCTTTTTTAGTCATTTGTGTACTACTTCTTGTAAGAGAGGTGGGTATAAGCACATCCTTATAAATTTTATTTTACCACTCCATTTGTAGTTCCCAGGTTTAGAATACATTAAACAAACAAACATAAAAATAAAATAAATAGAGAAAAGTAAACAAAACAAAACAATCCAAGTTTCCACAATGCAAGTTCCTTCTTATCCATAGTCTGCTCATTCACCTCAATTTCACTCTCCCTCACCTATTCTTATTATTACCCCTTTATGCTACCAATTCCAACCACTCATATCCACCAACACCCCCATGCCTCATATAACACTCATATCCCTCAAAAACCACCTCAAGGCCCAACTCCTCATCAACCACCACACAATTAAGGCTCCTATTTCATCCAAGACCCATCATTGACTTCTTGTCCATCAATAGTCCCTATACTCCCACCTCAAAATCTACCTTAGTGGTTGTCAACACATCACATGACCCTCAACCATCACCCCATCAATACCATGTACCACCAAACCAGCCTCAACATGATCCCAATTCGTATTAGCCTCCCCCTCATCAATACCAATCTCACCCTAATCACTACCAACAACCATCAACCTCCACCCAACCCCCTCGATATGATACGATGGATCCCCAATGCTAGTAGCCACATCCCCACTATCAACAACCTCAACCTCCCACTCATCAACTCCCTTCCAATCAATATCACTCATCCCTTGTATATTACCACCCATCCAAAAAATCAACCAACACTTCTAACCAGTCTTATCAATCGATCCACATCTTCCACATGTCTTCCACACAACCTCATCCATATCATTCAAACCTCCTTTCATATAAACCTTATCAACCCCCAAACAACCTTTATATCAACCCCAACCATCAAAATATCAACCTTAGCAACCTCAGTACCTACTACAAAAGCCTTCATATCAGCCTCAATTGTCAACATATCGAGCTACACCACCCTCAACTCAATTGCAAAACCAACCCACTTCCCACCTTAAACACATTCCTTCTCGACGCCTTTGTATCTTCATAATTATCTCATAGCCCTTGTTAGTTATTTTTCAAAAACTTATGGATGCACAAATGATCTCCTTACCTAATTATGGCTAGATGATCCACATACACCCCAATTTAGAGGCTTTAGAAAAATATCACTATTATGTATTTCATCACCAAAGGGATCATGATCTCAATAATTGTTAACCATTCCAAAACCTGATATAATATCTAATTGATCGAGGGGCCATTATCATGTATAACCCTTTAGCCCCTCTGAACCAAAATCTTGGAACTGATCAAACTCCTTTACCACCTCATAGGGAAACACAACCAACTAACAGGGCTTCAACTTCAACTACCCCTCCAAATCAAGTTAATCATGTCAATAATGCCCCCTCAAGCTCTTACCAAGGTTTTGTGGGAATAACAAGTAATGACCATTTTACTCTCTTTTTTTCCATCCCTTTTGCCACTCCTCAAGAGCATCCATCTTGGGATTAGTGCCCTATACAACACAAATTTCAACCAATGAATTCATCTCCAACTACTTTCACATTCCCCATAACATTGATTACCGAATTAGTATCCTCCTTCGTTTCATCTTCTACATCATTTGCTCCAACTACTCTTCCTGCTATCACATTATCTTCTCAAACCACTCGATTTAGTTCATATTCCAATTTGTCATCCTTTCACTCTACACTACCCTCCTCTTCCTCCACTCTATCGAAGCTCTCATTCTTAGCTATTGTGTCCTCCACTTATTCCATGTCACCTCACTTGAATTCTCCTCTCCACTCATTCAACCAAGAGTCCCCTCCTATCTCTATAACAATATCCAGTCTTGGATTGGGGGAATCTTTTATCCATATGATCACTGTTTCTCCCCTCGCTATCAAGTTCATTAAGGATTTTGGTCACCCCCCTAACATCCCCTTCATTGTTGGCTTTATCATCCTCATTGGTTCTTCTACCATGTATACCAAATTTATCCTTGGGGGCCTTGATGCTTTATTTAAGCCATCTATTTCTATCGAGTCTACAATGTCATTTTGTGTTTGCATTACTTATATATCCAAATTTTTCTTTGTCATAAAATATTTCCAATGTTTTAATTTGTGTGGATTTGGACTTGGTCTATATGAATAGGGTTCATGCTCTATTGTTCACTCTCCCTACCTTCTACCAAAATACATATCTGGTTTAGGGTCTCATGTAAACTCATTGATCCTCCTCCTTAGGAATGGTCTTCAATGTCTTACTATTGATCCTAAGGATGATGATTTTGATGAATCTATCCATACTGATCATGATCATCTGCTTCCTTCAAAATTCCTCCAAGTCACCACCATCCATGCTCTTTTCCATGACACCTCGGATGCCAAGCCAATATTCCATCCATCCAAGGTCCCTTCAACTTGTCTGAAGGATACTTCTCCTACCTCATCATGTAGCCCATATATGACTCACCATTCTCCTTCCCCTCGTGTCATGGATTGTTTAGGGCCCTCATTTTTAGGCCTAATGCATTAGCCCCTTCTAATCATGTCACATAAGCATTGTCACAAGAAGATCATAACCAACTCCTTGCATCGATCACCACCATCTCTACCACCTCTTCTTTCCACCCCATATCTACCACCTCTTATTTCAACCCCATATCTACCACCTCTTCTTTCCACCCCATCTCTACCACCTCTTCTTCCCACCCCCTCATCTCCACCACCTCTTCTTCCAACACCATCTATACCACCTCTTCTTCTAACACCCTATCCTCTATCCCATGCCCCTCAGATCACCCACTAATCATATCTCTATTATTCATATCTCCTTCATCCACTTCCTTCATATTCATGCCCTCATACTTATCACCTTGCTTCTAATCCAATCCCCAACCAATTCAATAATTTCTTGACCACTCCACCTCCAACTCCACCTCTACCTCAATCTGACCTCAAATAGATCTTGGATTGACTCACCAACATTGAACTCTAGTTGAGTCACCATGACCTCTATCCAAATACACCTCTCCCTGACCTACAATGCATCTTAAATCAATAACCAACCTTGAGCTACAGCTGCATCACCAAAACATCTCTCTAGCACTCCCTCAATCCTCCTCTACAACATCTTCCTCCACTTCACTTTCATCTCAACCTTATAATTGACCTCATCCATCTCATTTATCTCGTACTTGAGCACCCCTATTGGAGCCACTATCGAAAATATTTCAAAACTTGTAGGACACAAGCACAAATTATTTACTTGCAATATACCATGCAAACCCAAATAGACCAAAGTCCAAACGATACAAAGAAAATTACTATTGTGTCTATCATTTCAAAAATGGTCATCACATTAAGTAATGTCGATAGTTACAACATCTAGTGTAATACTTACTATATTGTAGGTAATTAACCATCTCATACATATGATCCCCTTCCAATGACTCCTTTCTTCCTTGATTTCCTCCTACTCATTCATTTGTCTCTTTCATCTACCGACATATCGCACATAACCAAGAACCTTCATACACCACAATTGCACCCTCATCAAACATCACCTTCTCATTTTATTTGGATGACACCACCAAATTAATTTTATCAGGAGCTTGATCAATCTACAACACTCATTTTTGGAATCATCTATCCAAGAACCTTTCCAGAGATCACCATGAACCCTACTCTATTGGGTCAAAATGCAGAATTTTTTTTCTCAACACATCCTCTACTCAAATTTTATTTGCTACGTGCCATGCATATGTTTGTAGGGGTCTACATGTCTATGTTGCATCAAGGTGGTAAAATTTACCAACCACCTAAAATTGATTGTAACATCATGAGGCCACCTAACATATGGATGGATCATCTGCCACACTCAAATATGCTCAAAAATCTATCAATAGCAAGGTTTAAATATTTGTATCCCTTCCATCATTGGGGCATCCTACATTGATCACACTTTGAGATAATCCTAAGCCTCCTGCTCAAGTGTCACCTCGTCTCTTTACATCTAGTATCGACCATCCATCATCATCCCATTGCTCATCAATTTAACCCTTCTCAATATTTTCTCCCCCTCTACCTTGGGGGAGTAATTTGCCCTTCAAACAAATTTTTACTAGGGGTTCATCCTCTAGTTTATCTTCTTCCTATCTTCCCCTTAGTCTAGGGGGTCATCATCCTTTCATTCACCTCTATATTTTATCACATACCATCATGACTACAATAACTCACACACCACACATGCACAATTCACTAACATTTGATCTTCACTTGGCTCATGTTCACCCTTTTTTATCATCCATCATCTAGTTTGGGAGTGTTTCAACTCCTTTTCCCTCTAAATTTCTTGCATTACGACCATCATCATTATTTTGTTCTATTTTGCATGTCTCCTTCAACATGGTTTTGTTGTCTTAATCAAGGGTGTCTCCATCATTGTATTTGTATCACCTCTTCATATGCTCATTACCATCATATTCTTTGCTCCCACATCCATCTATCATAACCCTTGTATTTCTTAACACTACCCATATGACACCTTGTCCATTTTGAAATCTTTGGTTTGAAGAATCTCTAGGTTCTTTCGATCACTCAGCCATACCTAGTGTCTCAATAAAACCTTTATTGAATATATTCTAGTCTTTGCGTGCTATAGAACTTTCCTAGATACCTCAAGTGTTCTCTTGGACCACATACATATCACATATTAATCAAATTTTGAGTTTAGGAAATATGACACCATGTTTTGTTCTAGCCATAAAGTGAATGGTTTCCCATTCTCATCCTATCATGTGCATAATTTGAACTTGAGGATCCACATGGCATATATGTCTGCAAAAAAATCCAAAATCCAAAATCAAACGTAAAAAAATCAATATCAAAATCAATAATACAATATATTGTCATGTTTTCTTGGATATTTTAGACATCTCCATCGGGGCTATAGACACTTTGTTGGTAGTGGATCAATTTCAAAGTTTTATGGGGCTATCTCCATCAGGGCTACAGATACTTGACTAGAAGTGGAGTATACCCTCTATGTGGCCATATGTTTGTCACATTAACGAACTTCTTTTATACAAACCTCTGATCGCTTGTGGATGAACCAGCTTATAATGGTTTGAGTTGCAAATGGTTAGTCCTACCTCACTCAAAATTGGGAATGAACTTCATTTCACACACTTTGGTCCCTAAGATCCTTGACTCGTTGGACTATGTTTGAGAACCTGTTTGATTAGTAAATGAATTTGATCGATGTCACTAGGGTGTTTTAGCTTCTTGAAAGCACTTTGAGATTCTTCCTTCCTAGGAATACATGATATAACAAGTTGTGTCACCCTCACTTCTCCATCTTGCTCACCCCATGCATATTTTACGTCTCATTGCCTATCATCTATTCTACAGTCATGTCATTACCATTATATTGATGCCCTTGATTAATCCATTAAAATCATCAATAATGATATGTGTCTAAGCATTTTTGAATGACAATCCAATATGCATACATCTATTCTATTATATTTATCCCATTCACTCTCATACATTTCTATCCATTTCTTCTTAAATTCTCTCACACATTCATCATTCTTACATCATCACATCATCATCCATACACTTCCACCTATCTAGGCCATGTCATATCACATGTCATATCTATCTAGCCCCATTCCATCATCAAGCACCCAAACCTAAAATGCATACATCACACCATCCATACATCATATCCCCCTATATCACTGAATAAAAATAGTTTATTGTGTATCCATATACATGCCTCATCCTCATCCAAAAAAAAACCACAAATTATAAAAAAAAATGAACATGATATTTACATGGAGGCCTTTTTGGTCTCAACCAACATGCTCATTTTTTCTCCTTTTCATTTTGGAAACATAACAATTCCATGAATAAATCCACTAAGCAAAAAACTCGATCAATCGATCAATCACACCCTTTGCCATGATATCAAGACTTTGGTGTGCTTTTATTGATGCCAACACATATTCCATCACCAAATAAACTTCTAGGTTCAAAAGGTTGTATCCTTTTGTCAAAGTTTGTTCCCTTTACCTCACATTCATATCTAAAAACACATCCACTACCAGGTTTAAAAGGTTACACCCTTTGCCTCACATTCACTCCTCAACACACATTAGTTATCAGGTTTTGATGGTCATATCCTTTTTGTCAAAGGTTGTGCCCTTTTCCTCGCCATATCAAAAGTCAAATTCTAGTTCCAAAGCTCCAAAGGCACTAAACCCCTTTGGTAAAATTTTTATCTTTTAGTTCAAAGGCCTCAAAGGAACTACACCCCTTTGGTCACATTTTAGTTCAAAGGCTCCAAAGGCACCCAACCCTTTTGGTCAACATTTTCCATTTTTAGTTCAAAGGTACTAAACCCCTTTGGTCAACATCTAGAATAGATTTTTCTTTCATGTAGTTGCTTTGGATTTCATTTCCTGGCGTAGCTTAGCTAGCCTCAATAATTAAGTGAACCTCACACATAGCAGTTGTAGTGACTAGTTATCTATACAATCCAATAGGATGGGTAGATTACCATAAGGATACTTGTTTCAAAAAAATAAATAAAAATAAAAATAATAAACCATGTGATTCATCTCAAGTTTTTTCCCACCATCTCATCTCCACTCTACCATTGGCTCAACATTGTCATCCATTATGTCTTTCTCCCACTCATCGCTTGAGGGGGTAGACAACATCAATACAAATTTAATCTCAAACAAGCTCAATAAAAAAACACCCAATCCTGGAGTTGCATGTGTTCAAGAATATTTGCTTAAGGCTATCATGAACCCTACTCTACTAGGTCAAAATGCAAAATTTATCCTCTTAATCAAACTCTAATAAAATTTGTGAAATAAAATGAGTGATAACATTAACAAAATATATTCATAAGGTAGGATTATATAGTACATAGGAATTAGGATAGATATTAGAATAATATCTTCCTAACTAATTTCTAATTAACACGCTTGAGAAATAAGTGCCTAACCTACTAACCAACTAGGTAGGATAGTTAACATAGTCAACTTGACTACAATCACCTAGTTACCTAGTTACCACAAGATATTCCAAATAGTGAATATCTTCGAGGTAAAAAGTAAAAGTAAATGTAATTACTAATTTACCTAGGACTTTATTACAAATTACCAAATGAGGTAATAATTATAGTTACTGTAGCATAGTAACTCTAACATCCCCCCTTATTACATTATTTGGGTAATGTATATAACTGCCCCAATACAGTGAAAAAATATGTTGATATGTTGGCTCTTGCTCTGGCTCATGGCTCTGACTACTTTTTCTTAGGTTCACCTCTGGGTCCAAGAAAAATAAGTACTTCCTGAGTACTTTAAGAAAAAAATGGGTCATTCCTCACTTTTTTTTTCACATCAACGAATTTCCTTATTGTAATATTTTCATCCTATCGGATTGCATGGGTAACCAACCATTACAACCGCTAGGTGTACTAGAGTAGATCACTACATACGAGGTTCATTCTATTACAATATGATTTTGCAAAAGTTTTGATAAGGTAGCTAAGGTGTCGGTCGCTATCAAAAATGCACCCTTATAAGTTTCCCCCTTTTTGCAAAACATGTTGTAATGGAATTTTTACAAGAAGTTTGACTAAGGTGTCGGTCTCTGTTGAAAGTGCACCCTTATAAGTCGTCCTCCTTTTTTAGAAATGTTTTTGTGAAGTAGGAAAGAAATGTTTATCCCCCCTTAAGTGCAAAAGATATGCAACTTATGAAGCTTTTTAAGGCTTTTACAAAGATTACCTCCTAGGCAAATTTCAAAAATTTCACCAGAAAAATCCCCCTTTTTATTACAAGTACTTCAAACAAAAATAGTTTGCTATTTATGAAGCCTAAAAAGAGGTACAATCCCCCCTTTATTGCAAGTACTTCAAACAAAAAAATTTGCTATTTATGAAGCCTAAAAAGAGGTTTGTAATGGTGTTGCCTAGGTTTACAATTTTGTTTCCCTTACAAAGTTGTATGGGTCATGAGCACCTTGTGTGCTCTTTCTAAATTAGAATCAGAAACCTCACTAGCAACATGGCCTCTTTGTTGTCTATTTTGCCTCTGTGGTGTGCCTTTGCCCTTTTTTTCTTGCTTATTTTTAAACCAACACCGATTGGTGTCATGGTTGTCCTTTTTACAATTTGTGCAAAACTTATTTTCTAATTGAGGTTGCTTGCCCTTATCTTTGGAAGATGACCCCCTCTTCTTTTGTTGACCCTATTTATGTGTAAAAAGTGCATTGTTGGACACTTCATATTTTTGTAGCTGATTTGCTTCTTCAGTTTGAAGCAAATTTACTAACTCCACAAAGGTCACATGTCTTTGAGACACTTGAAGAGATGTTATTAGAATCTTGTAGGAGTCTGGAAGAGCCCTTAAAATTACCGAATTCAAGACCTTATCTTCAACTTTTTCTCCCAAAGCATTCAGTTTTGATTTTATTTTTGCCACTCTATAGAGGAATAACTCTACTATTTCACCTGAATTCATATGGAGAGTATGAATTTGTGATTGAAGGTTAAGAATTGTGGCTTCATTTTTCCCTTCAAAAATGGTAGATAAAGCATCCCACGCTTCTTTACCATTTTCAGCATCACAAATGTGAGGCTAAATTTCATCAGTAGTGGCTAGAAAAATCAGCATGAGAAGTCTGTTGTCCCTTTTATCCCATGCCTTCTGATATGCTCCTGGTGTAGTGGGTCTTTTTACAGTGCCTATCACTATATCCCATAATTCCTCTACAGTAAGAATGGCCTTCATTTTGGTCTTCCATGTTGAATAATTAGAACCTTTAAGAAACTGGGTATCATTGAGATACTTGTTTATTGTAGCCATTGTAAAGGTTTCTTATTGCACCAAAATGGTCTCTCTTTCACTCTAATTGATATTTAATGGCACCTGCCTAAAAATCCTCCTGAAGAAGGATAATTAGTTTGAGGATTTTAAGCCAAACAAGAAGTAATGAAAGAGAATTCACTCTAATTGATATTTAATGGCACCTACCTAAAAACCCTTTTGAAAAAGGATGATTAGTTTGAGGAGTTTAAGCCAAAAAAGAAGAGTGAATTAGGGTTGCATATGGAGTGAATTATCAAAAAATTGGCTTATACTTGTGCAATGAATTACACAAATGAGTGTGAAATTTGGGGTTTTGAGTGCTCTTGATTTTGATGACTTATAATTGCAGAAAACAAGAAATTAAATGCAATAATCAATCAAAGAGTGCCCACAAATTTTTACCACTTAGGTGTCGGATGCAACCGAAAATGCACCTAATTTAACAATGCCAATTTTAAAAAGGTGTCGAATGCTATCGAAAATGCACCTTATTACAATAATTTTTGCAACAAAATTTTTATTTGTGTTGTGCAAAAATTTTGATATTCAATTTCTCCCCTTGTCTTACAATTTTGCAAAGAATGTGGCAAAAACAATTGCCTTTCCTTTTTGTGTTGCAAAATAAACAAGTTTCAATGTTTCAACCCTTTGATTTTCACAATTTCCCCTTGTGTTACAATTTTGCAAAAGAAGAATCCAAATATTGGTTTGTCCCCCCTCTTGTTTGCAAAATAAACAAGGTTGTGAAAATTTTAGATCTTCAATGTGATGAGATCCTTCTCCAATTTGCAAAAATATGAATGTGCAATATTTTGTGTTATATCCCAAGGTTTGAGAAAACAAAATGCACAATTTGCTTTTGATTTTGCAAAAAGTTTTGATTTTCAAGTGCCCCCCTCCTTTTGTTACAAATTTGCAAAAAAAAATCACAATTTCTTGTCTCCCCTTTGCTTTGCAAATTTAACAAGGTAGCACTCCTTTCAAGCCAAGTCGACACACGATAAGCTTTTGAAAGGCTATCCAGAACCAATCGACACACGACTTGGTTTTAGTGGACCCAAGGTCTATTCATTAGGAGAAAAAAATCTTACTCTCAAAAATTTGAGAAATTTTTTAAAGAACTCCTAATTTGCAAAATAATGTGCTATTTATTTGTCTTACATCTCAAAATTTTGAGAAAACAAAAACACTATTTTGATGTTTTGCAAAAAATAGGTCTCCTCTTTTTTAATTTTTAATTTGCAAAATTAAAAAAAAAATTTAATTAAACATTTTAATTAATAATAAAAATAAAATATTTTAAAAAAAATTATTTAATTTTTGTTTTAAAAAAAATTGATTTTAAAATATATTTAATATTTAAATTATTAAAAAATATATAAAACAAATTTAAATTTTAAATTAAAACAAACAAAAAATAAAAATAAAAATAAGGCTTTTGGCACTTTATGAAAGCGTGCGAGGGCACACACAACCATGCACATGTATTACCACCTTTTTAAGGTGGAAGCTTTAAAAAACTTGGGGATTTATATCCCACATGCACCGCGAAGGCGCTTTCCCATCTGTTTAAAAAGTGAAACATGCAATAATATTTTGATTACCTATGGTAAATCGAAAGAACAAACCTTTTATCACCCGCTCGAGCCAACCATTCAATGCCACGATAGTAGAGGGTCCAACCAATCGCCAAGTGACACCTCAGCAACAGATTTAGTCAATCACAACACACCACATCAACCTATTCAATGGGTGCCATGTCAACCACACGTCTTTACCATGTTAGCTTCTAGCTCCATATCATGCATCTCAAAGTGCCACGTTAGCATTGGTGCCAAGTTAGCATAGTGCCACATCAGGTCACCGAGATCCACCATGTGTCAGCCTCGTAACTCACTCCTTACACATTAGCTAGTTTAGGACGCGTGCTAGGTCTCCATCCACTTCAAGATTTATTCCAAGGTTAGAGCCTATCATATCATGAGTTTGAAGGCTATTAGGTACCTTGTTGTCAACGTGTGGTAGATCCTAGTCTTCCATGTGGATGGTCAAACGTGTGCAGCTATCAACTCTAGGAGTTCCCAACTACTGTTATCAGGGAGCGTGTTAGCGAATTCAAAGCCATGTCAAACTTGTATGGGACAAATCCACATCATATTATGTGCCTACTAGGGTTAGTTGCTACTCGTGATAGTCTAGATTTCCATGCATTGGATCAAGAAATTCTCGTGTTGCATGATGTCAACACGGTCGCCAGGTTCAAGATCGATGGTTGTTCATATCGTTCGTGTGCCCCTCCCGATTGGATTCTACCACCAATAGGTGTTTCTAGTGTGAGAGTTACATGGGGGAAAACCATGTTATGGGGGCTATCTGGTACATCCAGTAGAACCCACGTGGATCATGGAGCGTGGTTATGCGGGTAGACCGTTGAATGCATAAAAAGAAATAACTTTCACCAAGGATCACCAAATGCATAAAAACAAATGTTGATCAAATCAAATCAATAATCAAAAAATTTAGTGATCACCTTGATTTCCATAGCAAATGAAATTGTGAGCACCTCAATTTTAGTGTTGAAAGGATAAATGAAAAATCAAACAAAATGTGTAAGAAATTTTGTGAGTGCCTCGGGAAGCATGCCAAAGTTTCTAAGAGAACTAGGTCTTCCATGAAAGTGTCAGGCAGGGTCCCGTGGGATTTATGCCCCATTACCCAGTGCTTCTTCTAAAAAATCTCTCACCCAGGTACGCTCTGATTTCAATGTAAAAAAATGAGCAAGAACATTAACAAAATATATTTATAAGGTGGGATTATATAGTACATAGGAATTATGATAGATATTAGAATAATATTTTCCTAACTAATTACTAACTAACGCGCTTGATAAATAAGCACCTAACCTACTAATCAGCTAGGTAAGATAGTTAATGTAGTCAACTTGACTACAATCACCTAGTTACCTAGTGACCACAAGATATTCCAAATAGTGAATATCTTCGAGGTGAAAAGTAAAAGTAATGTAATTCTTAATTTACCTAGGACTTTATTACAAATTACCAAATGAGGTAATAATTATAGTTATTATAGCATAGTAACTCTAACAATTTGATTCACTACTAACTTTGCCTATGTATGGGTCTACATGACTTATGCTACAATCAAGGTGGCAAAACTTACCGACGACCTATATTAAATTGTAGCATTGTGAGGACACCTAACCATATGGTTGGCTCGTTTACCACATCAAGTGATCTCATCAATCCATCAAAGGTAAAGATTCAAATATATTTTCCACTCCATGATTAAGGCATCCTACATTGTCCTTGATTTGGGGTAACCTTACGTCACCCTATTCAAGCCAAGAGCCACTTTTATCATTCGCTCACCATGCATCATCATCCATTCACTATCATGCATCATCAATCCAACCAACCAAGTGTCTCTTATTTTTGCACCGCATTATGTTTTCACACAACACAACATAAAAATGGGTATCTATAGACACCAAATTTTAGTCATTTACACTCATGTTTCCATCAATTCACAAAAATCCTCACCAATTCTTCAAATTTCCTACCAAAATCCTCAAATTCTCAATTTTTCCTCCAATTTCTCTAAAATTCTCTAAATTCCTCTTTATTTTCCTAAATTTTCTCTAATTCCTTAAATTCTTCCTAAATATTCCCCTAATCCTCCTAAATCCCCCCTACTCCCATTTATTTCCTCTAATCCTCTATTAATCTTCCTAATTCTTCTAATCCACCTCAAAATTCCCATAACCTCGCTTATCCACCAAATCCCCAATCAATTCCCTAATTATGCCCTAATCATCCCTTAACCTCAAGTCAAAATTCATAATAAATGTGCATTAAATCCCTAGGTCTCATTCACATTCCACCTCACAATATTTTTGAATTTAAAATTCTTGCACACTTTCCAAGGCCACTATTGCATTAAATGCTCAAAACCCTTTTCACACTTGGAAAAACTACTACTCCAGATCTTGGGTACCCTCCCCCTCCCTCTTGCAAAATTTTATAAATTCTCCCCTATTTTCTCAATCTCATGGGGGATGGAAGAAATTATAGAGACACTAATGTTTTCAAAATTACAATAGATTATAGTACACAATTTTATTTTTAGTTTTTATGGTTGTTTTATTTTGTTCAATGTTTTTGCAGGTGCTACTAATCTATTTTTTGTTTGCATGTGTGCAAGTATTTCAAGGCATAATCCAATGGTGGTCACTACAAACCCACCACTCTCGATCTTGTAACATGGAAGATATGGCACCAGAATTACTGTTGTAAAAGGGATCATTCCCTTGATTTAACACACTATTGTGAAAACATCCTCTAAAGGATATTTTGTATCAAAATAGACTTATTTTAATAATATAAAATATATATTTTTGTTCATGCATGGTGCAATTTTCCGTGTTTACACAATGCATTTCCTCAAGGGTCATCCACACTCAAATGAGAAAGTCTTATTGCTAAGGCATTTTTGGATTACACTTCAAAATTTGTATCGTTGGTGGGGAGATTTGAGTTCACCAAGGGCTTATAGATTTTTCTAATCTAGTTTTGATATATTTTATTTAGCAAACACCTAGGTTGTGTTCTATCCTATAAACTAATGCACAATATGATGATGCAATGCAATATGAATACAAAATCTAAAATACAAAGTTATATGCTATATGTGATTTTATTTTTCTATAAGTGCTATCTATGCTATGGAAACAAAAAATTTCTTTCCTTATTTTGAAAGGCAAGGGTGCAAGATGGATCCAAACATATAATTTATCTTGATATAGATTCTACATAAAATTTTAATTTAATGCCTAAGAAAGCAAAGTAAAAAGGAAAGTTTTAAATAAATATTCTTTTGATTTTTCCTTTTTATATATGTTTCAAAATATAAATTAGAATGATATGAAAATAAACAGTCAAAAAACAACTTGTACTAAGTATTAAAAACTAGAGGATGACATGTACTTAGCTATTCTGGTGCTTGATGTGAATACGTCACCTGACGAATATGCCACTTGAAACACGTACAACTAATGAATTCACTAAAGTCTATGAAATAAAGGGAAAAAGAGTTGAGTTAGAATTTGGAGGCCTACCAAATAATAAAAAATAGATAACTTCTTGATTGGTATAGTTAGACCCCCCATATATACACAAAATCAAAATTAATAAGCCTTGAAAATTGATGTTGTTATGCTTATGGAAAATTCATTGCCTAGAAACTCTACAACTAGAAAATTCATTAAGATGATGGAATTAGTTTATCAAGATATGGGGAAGTAGTTAGGTATTATCAGGATTGATAAAATTATACACAAAATCAAGGTTAAATAGATTGAATGATGGGATAGAAAGGGGATATAGGATCATAAAAGCATAAAAGAATACGCCATTTGTAATAGTCACAAGTGGCGTATTCACTTCTAAGACTAAAAAATATAAAATGATTTTAAGGTTATAAAAATAGGGTTTTGGCTACCTATAGTGAATATGCCATCTAGTTTAGATATAGGTGGTGAATTCACTTATAATCATAGAAAAAACCAAATTTATAGGCTAATAGAGGTTGTAGATATCCTTTGTTGGTTCTTATGGAATACCAAGAGCAATTCTCTATCTTCTAGGCCTCCTAAGGTGCCTAAAATATCTTAAAGAGAGCACTAAACAATGCAATGGTTAAATAAAAAATAAGAAACATATAAATGTATGAAAAGGGTTAAATCATAAAAATGTTAATGAGAATTGAAACCAAAGCATAATAAATTCAATATACTATCACCCAATTCAAAAAGTGCAAGTTGCCCCCTTTCTTCCTTTGAAGCCCAAATCACTTGACAACTTTGTGGTAAAATTTTGGCTACACTTCGATACACAAACTTGATGTCCAATTTTTATAGAGTTGTAATGCATAAATTTATGATGGATAGTGTCATTCCAAGGGGTACATTTATTGCAATTGGTCTTCTTGGGGGTTTTCCAAAAGGAAGAGGGGAGATGGCATGTTAGGTGGGCTAATTAGGGGTTGACTAGATCACTAATGAGGTTAACTAGCTGACATGACATGCTTGTAATCAATTGCCCCCTTGATTAGGGATGATTTGGGCAGGTGGAAGAAATTTAGCCACCTTCCTCCTTATCAATTGATTTCTTGCTATGGCAAAGGGATTAAGAGGAGTATTTTTTTACCTTGATCAACTATTGTACATAATATTAAAAGGTTTGCATGTCAAATTTGAATACACCTCCAACATAATTTTTATGGTGAAAATTTTGTAATTTGACCTTTAGAGATCAAATTTGGTAGGGAGCTAAAAATTTTGAACTGGTCAAAAATACATCATCCCATAAGCATATTCACTTTCTGGAAAATTTGCTCTGAGGTGGAGAATTTGCTACTGTTGGGTTTTGGGTGCAAATTATAGAGTTGAGACATTTTTCATGGTTGAGTTGATTTTTTTGGTGTCATTGCAGTAAAATTTGTTAAGGTTAGATGGTCTAATATTAGGTATCCACATTTTCCCTCTTTCTGTGCATTTAAAATTAATAAATGCATCAAAAAAAGTTGTATATGTCCCTATTTTAAAAAAAAAACTACTCACTAAGATTCAATTGATAAATATAGGACAAAACATACCAAAAATTATGCTTAAAAAAAAGGTAAAAAAATACCCAAGGTTTTATTGGATAATTTTATCATCAGGATCAAAGGTAGGTTTGAACTATTTTTACCCTCAGCTTAGGTGCCCCCTCAAGTTTTTGTTAGGAAAATATGCCTAAATATCACATAGGTAAATATTTCCAAGATCATATAATAATATTCACAATATTGTTACATGCATAATATACTAGAATATTATTAATAAAATCTATAATAACATGCATGAAGCTATGCTAGTTCGATGCTTTTTACAATGCTTTATCATCAATATATAATTTCATGAGACTCTTCATATGCATGTCTCTTGACCTTCCCTCTTCTCTCATAATGACAAAGTCACTCATAATTACATAACTCACATCACACCTTACCTGACTCTTCATTATCTCATATAACTCAAACTTGCACACTTGACACTTAAACACACTCTTCATTATAAGCTACAATATTAAGCACACACCTAAATATTAATCACACTCCCTAAACTATTATATGACCAAATAATATAATTTTGCCAAAATTTATGAGGGAAAAAATGGGATCCCAAAGAAACTCGAATAGGTTGGGTAAGAAGTCAAAGATGGAAATTTTACATGATCAGGGTAAAATAGGGCAAAGGGGCATGGGAAGAAGTCATTTTCACTATGTGTGAGAAGAAGAGCTCTGGAAAAAAAAGCCATGGCTTGTTAAAATGATGTAGCAGAGATTCCTAACACATATAATAGACCTAGTATGAGGTGGAGTAGGCATAGGTGGGGCCTAGGGACAAGTATGAGCATTTTTTATCCATTGGTTTGTGTTTTTTGCTTTTTGGAATTGGGATACCATGGTCGAAACATTTGCTCCATGCAATGCATATACATTGTCATAATTTTTCCATGGAGGTGGTATATTTGTGATGTTAGCGATGTTAGAAAATTCACTACTTGATGAATTTACATCTAGCTAGAAAATTTATGAGGGGCTAAGGAGAGAAAAAGATAGATGATTTTTGTAGATAAATCTAACTTAGTTTTTTATTTGTTTTTGTATGTAGGTGCTTGATGTGTTGGAATATCTAGATTGATGCTCGTGTACCCTAAATTTGATAATAGACACCATGATGGAGGTAAACAAGGTAATTTTGGATGTTGTGGGGCTAGGGTCTAGTGATAATGCCCTATATGGAGTTGTACAATGTGTTATTGATAGTTTTGGCAGAGAGATGGAATTCATAATATACCATCTTATATATGTTGATAGGTGATATGTTGATGGTATTGGAGGATATATAGAGGTTCCTTCGAGTACCTATTTGGGGTTCCCATTTCATGATGAGACATGATCAAACATAGGCCATTCAAATATTAACTTGAAGCATGAAGTTCTAGCTAAGGATGTGTGACATTAACATCAGTGTCATGTATTAGGTTGGGCTATTGGATAAACTTATAAATTTTTTGTGTTTTTGTATCAGGCTTACTAGTTGGAGATAGCAGTAAGAGATTGCTACATTGGGAATGGGGTGATATCATTACCTAGATTAGGGACTAGTAGGTGCAATTTTTTTAGGGTCCTTTCATTTTACATAAATTATATCAGGCACTTCATGTGCTTTCTTACAAGGATGGAAAGATTCTAGTTTGCTAAACTCTCCTACAAGTATGGGCATGGGAGCACCTGGTCATTAGATAATTAATTGGACTACCCAAGGATCTAATTTATCCATAGAATTTGGTATGTTTTAGGTTAGGCCACACCCATGAGATTGGTAGGAGTACATTTAGGGGGGTGATGATGGTAGCATGGTGGGTCATTGATGAGCAAAAACTAGACTAGGTGATATGCCACCCATGGAGAGGACACCCTAGATGGGCTGAGGATGATTATCAATTGGCCTAGGTGTAAAATATTGGGTTGTTGTAAGGATATTGTGGAGAGCTCAAGCTCTATCAACAAAATCAAATCTTGAGGCAATTTGACCTCATTTAGGGATTCTAACTATGGAAGATATTTGATTCTAGTGGGTGAACGAAGAGAGATGGAAAGCATTTAGAGATATTCCAGATCTAAAGAGTTTTTTTGATGATGCAAATTATCCTCCTATTATTGATCCTAGGGTGGATGATTCCAATATTACTTTGGGTTAATTGCAATGGTACAAGTAGATTTGTCTAACATGAGTGACTCTAGTCATGAGGTAGCCATAGATGGAATCTAGAGTGAGCAAGTTGGAATGTTGCCATATCCAAGTAGCACATGATATGCTGAGGTAAAGACCTAGAGTTAGGTTGACACCTGGAAGGGCTTTAATTATTTATCCCTTGAGCATTGGGATATGTATTGTAGAAACCAAAACAGCACCAATCCGATTATGTGATTACAAACACTGATCACATTCACACACATAGCTTTCAGGGCAGCCCTCAGAGGTCAAACAGTGGTCCTAGCCACTTACACAGCAGTTTAGAAGGTCGAAAAGTAAACAAAGCAAAGCTGGTTGTTTTAACAAGCCTTTATCAAAAGAAAGCCTTAATCAAAAGCAAGCCTTTATCAAAAGAAGGCCTTGGCCAAAGTGTCATGATATCGCGACGTCGCGATATCGCGACACTTCGGTGCCCAAAGCAAAGCCTTGGCCGAAGTGTCGCAATATCGCGACATCGTGATATCGTGACACTTCGGTGCCCAAAGGAAAGCCTTGGCCGAAGTGTCATGATATCGCGACGTCGCAATATCATGACGTCGTGATATCGTGACACTTCGGCGCCCAAAGGAAAGCCTTGGCCGAAGTGTTGCGATATCGCGACGTCGCGATATCGTGACAAACTTTGCATTTGTGCCTGGGCAAAAATTTATCAATCAGAGGCGAAATTCAACCAATAAAATGCAGACATTAAAACATTTAAAAGTGCCATTAAAATAATTTAAAGCGGACGTTAAACAAGTGGCAGCCGAGGACAATCAATTATTGCCGCCTGCTGTGCATGCACGTGTAGGTGGGCAGATTGGCAGTTAGCGGACTGTCACAAGGGCAGTCATGTAAGCCCAAGTCAAGGAGGAGTCTCCTCCCTTTTGGGAAGGCATGGTTGCCACGTGGCATCCCTACATGCCCCTCCAAAGAGACCCCATGGGTCTATAAAATGGCAGACTTTCCCACCCATAGAACAAGTTGGTAGACATTTCAAGGGACAAAGTGCTGCCAAATTAAACACCCGATTGCATTCTTTGTCGATTCATCTCTTCTACACCCGTAATCTCTTTCACAAGGGAGGTTATTGGTGGCTGTTAGAAGTGTGGATCTGGACCTAAACCCGACATTGGACCACAGTAATCCATCAATTCGACGACACCACATTCTCTGAGATTTTGAGCCCATCCCTAGTGGATTGGCGTCAAAGTCAAGTTTTAACGGGGGCGGCCCGCTTGGGCACCCCACGCCTTTTTGCTAGTTTTTTTTAATATATTCTGTCATTACGTGTTTATCCTGCATTAGTGTTTATCCTACATTGTGTGTTTAAGATATATATCGAATATTATTATGCTCTCACGGCTTTTTTGGCTGACTGTTTCAATGACAGTGGCCTTCTGTGCCACTTTTATAAAATCACATTTCGTTGCTTGACATATGTTATTCAGATTTTATCATATGTTTGTCATTTTTTTGTCACTTTTCATCCCACTGACTCGCAGATATCGACGATAATTTCTCGTTGATGGAGGCATGACATTTGAGTGATAGCATTTCGACATTTCATCACAGGTGAAGTCGTCTCACCTGGGGACGAATTACAGCAGACTTTCACCGACTGTATCACTGGCAGCGGCTATCTTGTGATATTTTCCGATTTCTATCAAATGTGCAGGTCATTTAAAATCGTTTTACTCACCGATTTAGCTAATATTTCACATGTATCTTTTATCGTTTTTAGAGAACGAGTTCTTCTTCTTCGCAACAGGTGCTACTAACAATGTCATTGTGTCTCTGAATGCAGGATAAACAGCAAACATCAAGGATTCATTATCACAAGCGGCGGCAACATTCTGGCCCACCCATTTTAAATGTGGGCATGCGGAAGAGGGAAGACTAAGTCACGATTGTAATCCAAAAGCTCATTTAAACGCTCCTAACCCCTAAAAAGGAAGGATGCACCTTTGTAACCGAGGTTAAAAGAATTCAATAAAAGGGCTATGATTTCTCTAAATTCTTTATCTCCGTTCGAGTGGCTTCTTTCATTTCATGCTTTGCACTCTTTAAGACTTAGGCGTTTATTTGTATTTTGAATGTATCGCAAATAGTTTTTCTTTCAAAACTTCCGAAATCTCATGCTTTCAATGGCGATCACGGTGGGACCCTGTCCCCTATTTTTTTTAGATTCAAAAATTGATTGAAATTTATGTTTTTGTGCTTAAAGGTACCGGGCCGAATCAGAAACAACCGATTTGGGCGGAAAAGACAGCCGATTTGAGCAGAAAAGAGGTAAGGTTCCAAAACTGTACCTGTCATTTTTTTTTTTTTTTTTTCGTTTCTATTTTTCTGTCAACTTTTACTTTCTTAGGGAAAGTTGTTTATGCTTGTTTCATTTTCATTAAATAAAATGAACCCCACACACATCACGTGGTAAATTAAACCAAGGAGCTGGTCGTAAGACCCCAGCCCTTGAGCAAGACCAACGGTGGGTTCATCACCACCTTGGCTTAGCTTTGCATCCATTTCCCCGATTGTCACTATTGTTAGGCGTAAATCCTGACGAAAGCTGATCGAGTGTCACTGGGGTGATTCCCATGCATGCGAGGATAAGTCTTCTATGGTAGGTGTCATTAACAGGACAATCCCCCCTTTCGTACCGCCTATGTTCCACGTACCATCTGCTCTCACGTACCTATAGTTTCCCTCTCATAAGGGCGGGTATATAGAGAGGTTGGTATATCGGTCCGACAATGGTATATTGAAGGGGCGACCATTTATGGGAGTCATATGAGCCAACATTATGCATTTAAATGTTCTTCAAAACTTGCAAAAACAAAACAAAACATCAAAATGCACTAAACCAGCTTTAGGACACACTATTAATCCTTAAAAGAGATAATCATTGTTTGTGTATGTGTGTGTTCATTTCTGCTTAGTGTAACAAAAAAAAATCATCATAAACAAGATAAAAATATGCTTAGCTAGTAGAAGAGCACCACAATGGTGCTCACCCGTAGCCAAGCCCAATCACGGGCGGATGCTATGGGGAATATCCAAGGAGGCACAAGTCACCTCCGGTATAGCCCCAAGGATTTGGTCATACCACCTTGGCGGCCTGACACACAAGGCAGTCCCCTCCGTGCCCCGACGAAATGGGACTATAGGGGCACCTCTTTGAGGAGCACTCCTGTTCAGCATAGCACTCAACACACACCCTTCCATGAGGGGTACAGTCATAGGAGAGCTCCCTTAGATGCTCGCTATGAGCGATCACCGCGCGATGAAGCGCTAGGTCAACATAGGGTTCAATGGGAGGAACCACATCATTACACTATCCCTCCTTCACCCCCTCTAGTTGTCAGGACTACAAAGACAAATCTAGAGCACAAGGCTCCTCAGGCGGGGCGAGCCAACTCCGCCCGTCCATTTTTCACTTATGAAAGAGAGCACGAGGAAAACCCTTACCTTCCTCAAGAGCAATATACATCATGGGAGCAAGACGCCTCTGCAAATGCTAGCTATCAGGATCACCTACTGAGGCCAGAGCCTCGGATAAATGTCACTACCTCCAACAGAGGGAGGCTGCCTATAGATATCTTGGATCACTATGACCGAGATAGATATGTCAGAGAGGCATCTAACCCTTCTAGACATGAGATGGCAAGACCAACTATCTTAGAATCTGTCAAGCATTTCGCACACCGGATGCAACTCACGCAACTTGAGCTAGAACGACAATAGTTAGAGCAATGGTATCTTCTAAATAAAGAGCACCTTCAACACCAGAAGGATGAGTTGTTCCAACACACTATGCAGGAGAGGACTCCAACCCCTCACACACATAAGACAAAACATTATGAGAGGCACAACCCTCGGGTGCGAGACAAGTCTCCGTGACCTCATCAAGCATCGCCCCCGACGCCTCCCAGACATGAGCGGGAGGCTACTCTTATAACCAATGATGGGCACCTTCCTCAAGAACCCACTTAGGTTTATGGGCCACCCTTAGAAATTCATCAAGAAGCCTCTAAGGAATCAAAGCGAGAAGAAGAGCGGGATGAAAAGCCCTACCAAGGCATGGGGGGTGCCATCTGGCCACCCCTCCATAAGCCCCAAGTTCCTCAACAAGAACCAACCAAAGAGGAGGGGCTCAAATGCCCCGATACATGCAAAATTCTAGAGCACTTAGAGTCGGTAGAGACCAAGATTTTGGAGCTCCCAAGGCCCAACTTACATGAGGCTCCTTTCGAAGAGGATCAACCTTTAACCGTAGGGCTACCTGATGATGCAGTCCTCCATGTCTCAGAATCTCCAGATTATGATGAGCTGTACTCACTGGTCGAAGGTGAGGATAAAATAGAAATAGCCCACAACAATCACATGCGACAGCATCGGCATCCCATAAAAATTGAGGAAGCATGTCAATAGATAAACATAATACTAGGGCATGAGTGGCGCGTTAACCCACCGCAGTGGGACCAAGCGTTACATCCGCCACTTTGGGCATACAAATATCAATTTCCACCTAGATATCCCATAGCAATATCAGTATCGAGGGTAGACCCTGTCCTCCTATCCGTGCATAGGGATGATCCATTCATGCCCATCCCTCTAGAGCCAGATCCAGAGTGCAAATACCATCAAGCTGGGGGTACCTCTATCCCCTAAAGAGCCATAATCCAAACCAAAAAGCTCCAAGGATTATCACAATCGCTTGGTCAATCCCAAAAATGCTCCAAGGATTATCGCAATCACTTGGTCAATCCCAAAATGCTCCAAGGATTATCGCAATCGCTTGGTCAATCCCAAAATGCTCCAAGGATTATCGTAATCGCTTGGTCAATCCCAAAATGCTCCAAGGATCTCTAAAATCGCTTGGTCAATCCCAAAAATTCTCCAAGGATTCTATAATCGCTTGGTCAATCCCAAAATTCTCCAAGGATCCCTAAAATCGCTTGGTCAATCCCAAAATGCTCCAAGGATTTCCACAATCGCTTGGTCAAAAATAAGAAAAGTTAAAATTAAAAAATCATCAAAAACAACAAAAAAAAAAAAAAATTGCATCTCATTTCTAGGCATACTCAAATTCATCAATAGAGAGTTCTTCTCGCACCTCATCTTCATATTCACAAAAATCAATCCATCAAAAATACAAAAATACATAGCTACATTAAAGCATTGCATCCATACATTGCATATTTGTGGTCATACAGGTCAAAGGCACCATAGGGTGTAATTGCTCTGCTAGTCCATCTTGTTCCACACTTGTTCCATTTTACAAAAACAACAAAAACACCATGCATTGCTTTTTACCACACTAGAGTCAGTGGTCTTCTAATGTATCAAGAGTTTTCGTGATTCAGTCATCATTTTTCTCTTTAGCTACGTAATGTACCGAGTCAGACAGATTTTACGAAGGTAGAGTTACACTTGAAATACGCCTTGTTACGTAACATCCCAACACAAATTAAAACACATAAAAATTCCCAAGTTGTGTGAACGAAAGATGAAACCTGTGCAGTAATCCAGGTCACCATAAGTGAAATGGTTATCTTGCTCATCCCCCCGTGCGAATGGTTCCAGAATGCTGAGAATTGACAAAAGGATGAGCTCTTCCCCATTCATTCACCTTAATAAACAATGGTTTTTACCACTACCAAACCCCAATCATAGTTGGTTCCCAAAGTTGTAAGGATTCGTACTACACGTCCTTGCCAAGGATGGGTAGTCATCCCCAAGACCTAAAGGGATCAACGCCATTCACAAACAAAATTCCAACAAATCATCATCCTAACACTTTCCATTCACCTTTGGTCTCCAAGTTGTAAGGATTCATACTATCCGCCCCTAACCAGGATGGGTAGTCATCCCCAAGGCCTAAAAGATCAATGCCCTTACTCCATAATCTCCATCACCCCCTTGGTTCCCAACGTCGTAAGGATTCGTACTACACGTCCTTGCAAAGGATGCGTAGTCGTCCCCAAGTCCACAAGGATCAAGGCCACTCACCAGCCCAAACTCACAATACTCAAAATACAAAATCAAATAACAGTGGTTATCACTACTATTCAAAATCCTTGCTCAAAAATAATTAATAGAAAATAAACAGTGATTTTCATCACTATATAGACGAGCAACTTTCTAAATCATTCAGCCAACAAATATCCCGAACTTGAATCCCTGGAATTCTCAGCATTCGAAAACCATCTAGGTGATCCTCATTATAGGTTTGGTTGATAGCCTATCTGGCAATGGTGGTATCCTACCCGCATGACGATATGTCTATCACATTCGCTTTGTGTGTGTGCAGACCAATGTTTGCATAAGGATGAGCTAGCTTATGGTATCCTGGATAACACCGCAGATTAATCTAACTAAATACAACAAAGGACAGGTTCGATTGAAAGCCCATCTGGCACTGGCGGTATCCTAACAAATACCACATAAATGAACTCAATTGCACACATAGGGATGTGAAATAGCTTGGTCAAAAACAAGTCCGATTCATACCTTGTTCAAAAGTCTTGTAAGATAAAGTACAGTCATGGCTAGTAAGTTAAAACCGTCTGAGTCTCGGAAAACCTTAGCTACATTTCTAAACCAATTGCGCTACTTTTCATCCTTACAATACCATCAGAAAATACAAAAAAAGAAAAACCACATGTATACATACAAAGTCATGCATCACAACAATCGCCTAAAAGACAAAATAATAGAGTTCTAAACAGTCTATGGTGCCATAGCCAAACATCACAAATTCCATTCATCCATTTCATTTCTACATATCACATATAAATCAAAAACATTTGCATTCATCACAACATATGCATCCATCAAAATAAATCAACATACAAACAATCGCATTTATCATACCATGTGCATACATCAATATAAAGTAGCATGCATCCATTAACATCAATCATTGTGCATAACATAAAATCATGACATATACACAAAGCAAGAAAATCAAAACAACAAAAACATCACAAAAATGCAACACAAAAACAAACAGCAATAAGCATTGCTGGACACAAGTGCTCTTGCACTTAACCTCTTGGCATAGAAAATCGATGTCGGGGCTCAAATTGTCATTCTCCTACTTCCCCAAGAAGGCTACCATAGCCGGACCGCTCCACGGGAAGATGGGTTTTCAATGATTTCACCCCATTATGGCATCACCAAAAGGGTTAACACCCACCAAAAATAGGTCCAAATGTCAAGAAATTGCACATGCTTAATGGTAAACCATCTAAAGGCACCCTTGCACAAGTCATCTTGGGTCAAGCGACTCGTCGCTTTTCTCATGAAGGTCATTCCCTCATCGATTCGTCGCTTGAGGGGGTAGTCACACTTAGTCACCAATCAACAAGCACACACCCAATCAAAGCAATGACATGCATTCAAAGAATCATTGACAAAGACAATCACGCTCCTACTTGGGGCAGTAAACAAGAAGCAATCAAATTGATCAAACACTTGGCATTCGTGAATCATGAACACAAGGTTCCCCTGTGGACAAAAGGTTGCGCCCTTTGCCTAATCATGACTGATCAATGTCCAAGCTCAAGTCACACCTCACCAAAATAGGTTAACACTTGAAATCAAATTCCTTAGCTCGTCAGAAGCAAGGATTCAAGAATGCATGCCCTTTCCATACTTGGGGCATCAAAAGTTGGTTAGGTTACCAAGAAACCCTAATCATTAGTGCTTTGGTTATCTATTTTTGCTCAGCACTGCGTCACCCATAGTGCTTCCCAAAAAGGGGCATCTGTAGACACCAAAACAGCACCAATCCAATTATGTGACTACAAACACTGATCACATTGACACACACAGCTTTTAGGGCAGCCCTCAGAGGTCAAACAGTGGTCCTAGCCACTTACATAGCAGTTTAGAAGGTCGAAAAGTAAACAAAGCAAAGCTGGTCATTTTAACAAGCCTTTATCAAAAGAAAGCCTTAATCAAAAGCAAGCCTTTATCAAAAGAAGGCCTTGGCCGAAGTGTTGCAATATCGCGACGTCGCGATATCGCGACGTCGTGATATCGCGACACTTCGATGCCCAAAGCAAAGCCTTGGCTGAAGTGTCACGATATCATGACGTCGCGATATCGCGACACTTCGATGCCCAAGGCAAATCCTTGGCCGAAGTGTCACGATATCGCGACACTTCGGCACCCAAAGCAAAGCCTTGGCCGAAGTGTCATGATATCGCGACGTCGCGATATCGTGACACTTCGGCGCCCAAAGCAAAGCCTTGGCCGAAGTGTCGTGATATCGCGACGTCGCGATATCGCGACACTTCGGCGCCCAAAGGAAAGCCTTGGTCGAAGTGTCGCGATATCACGACGTCGCGATATCGCGACAAACTTTGCATTTGCGCCTGGGCAAAAATTGATCAATCAGAGGCAAAATTCAACCAATCAAAGGAAGACATTAAAACATTTAAAAGTGCCATTAAAACAATTTAAAGCAGACGTTAAATAAGTTGCAGCCAAGGACAGTCAGTTATTGCCGCCTGCTATGCATGCGCGCGTAGGTGGGTAGATTGGCAGTTAGCGGACTGTCACAAGGGCAGTCATGTAAGCCCAAGTCAAGGAGGAGTCTCCTCCCTTTTGGGAAGGCATGGCCGCCACGTGGCATCCCTGCGTGCCCCTCCAAAGAGACCCCATGGGTCTATAAAATGGTGGACTTTCCCACCCAAAAGAACAAGTTGGTAGACATTTCAAGCGACGAAGTGCTGCCAAATTAAACACCCGATTGCATTCTTTGTCGATTCATCTCTTCTACACCCGTAATCTCTTTCGCAAGGGAGGTTATTGGTGGCTGTTAGAAGCATGGATCTAGACCTAAACCCGACATTGGACCACAGTAATCCATCAATTCGATGACACCACATTCTCTGAGATTTTGAGCCCATCCCTAGTGGATTGGCGTCAAAGTCAAGTTTTAACGGGGGCGGCCCGCTTGGGCACCCCACGCATTTTTGCTAGTTTCGTTTTAATATATTCTGTCATTGCATGTTTATCCTGCATTAGTGTTTATCCTGCATTGCGTGTTTAAGATATATATCGAATATTATTATGCTCTCACGGCTTTTTTGGTTGACTGTTTCAATGAAAGTGGCCTTCTGCGCCACTTTTATAAAATCACATTTTATAAAATCACATTTCGTTGCTTGACATATGTTATTCAGATTTTATCATATGTTTGTCACTTTCTTGTCGCTTTTCGTTGTCCCACTGACTCACAGATATCGACGATAATTTCCTGCTGATGGAGGCATGACATTTGAGCGACAGCATTTCAGCATTTCATCACAGGCGAAGTTGTCTCACCTGGGGATGAATTACAGCAAACTTTCACCGACTGTATCACTGGCAGCGGCTATCTGGTGATATTTTCCGATTTCTGTCAAATGTGTAGGTCGTTTAAAATTGTTTTACTCACCGATTTAGCTAATATTTCACATGTATCTTTTATCATTTTTAGAGAACGATTTCTTCTTCTTTGCAATAGGTGCTACTAACAATGTCATTGTGTCTCTGAACGTAGGATAAATAGCAAACATCAAGGATTCATTATCACAAGCGACGGCAACATTCTGGCCCGCCCATTTTAAATGTGGGCATGCGAAAGAGGGAAGACTAAGTCACGATTGTAATCCAAAAGCTCATTTAAACGCTCCTAACCCCTAAAAAGGAAGGATGCACCTTTGTAACCGAGGTTAAAAGAATTCAATAAAAGGGTTGTGATTTCTCTAAATTCTTTATCTCTGTTCGAGTGGCTTCTTTCATTTCATTCTTTACACTCTTTAAGACTTAGGCATTTATTTGTATTTTGAATGTATCGCAAATAGTTTTTCTTTCAAAACTTCCAGAATCTCATGCTTTCATGTATCAAGGCTAGGATGAATAGAATATTAGGAGGTAAACTGACAAGAGAGAGAGGCCATGGAAAGGAAGCTAGAGCTTCTTCAATCATAGCTAGATCAAGCTTTAGCTTAGCATGATACAACTCTATCAGAGAGAGACAAATCCATAGTTTAGAGAAGCTAGGCCTGACTCAAGAGGTATCACATGATATCAACTAGAGAAAATAATGACTAAAAGGATGATGTTATATCCATGACAACTACAATAGGGATTGGGACCAATGATTTAATGGTTTAAAGTTTATTCAACTAGATAACCTCTCTCCAGACCCAATATACTATAAATGTAGCAAGGAGTACTCATTATAGGGCACTATATTATGTAGTCATCCCTCCTAACCAAAGGTAGCCTTCTCCTACTAGATCCCAAAATCAATATTATTTTAGGATGATATCAATTATGAGGCCTTCCAAATAGTTAGTTTAATTTCCTCCTCAACCAACTGAGGATGGATTGATCTAGGGTTAGTTTTGTACTTGGTATAGATTTTGTATTATCGTAAATGGCATGAGAGCACTAATTTTTTATGAGGTGCCTTAGCTAGATGACATGGTCTGGGTGTACTATTTTTAGTGATTGTGGTGCACCAAACCAATGTATGATTGGATGACGTATATATATATATATATATATATATATCAATTATTTATTGATTCATTATTGTGTTATAAGTTTTAAGTTGATGTGATGTGAAAATTTGTATTAATTGAATGGATAATCAAATAAATAGTATGATGTATTTATAATTTTTTATGATACAAATTTGATTTTAGGGTTGATTTAGAATTTTGGAAAAATTAATTTGATTTGAAAAATTCTACACATCAAAAGGCTAACATGATTTTAGTATTATTTTCAAAATGAATTTCTACCAAGCAATAACATGAATTATAGACGTGATTATGTGAATGTAGGTTAATGAAAAGATCTAAAGTTAATTTTTAAAATGTTCATAATGTCAAACATGTTTTTTAAGAATTTAGACTTGTCAGATTAGTGTTGAATTTGAAGTTTAAAATATATTGATTAAATTTTAGAAAATATTTGATTTCATGATTTGAGGTGTGTGTTATGTTAGTATATGTTTATGAATAACCTTAGGATGATTTTATTGGGGTTAGGAGGAGAAGAATAATATTTTTTCAATTTAATATAATGTGAAAAAAAGAAGGGTTAGTGCTAGCATCTAGATATGTTTAAAGTTATGGCCCCTTTTAAACAAGGTATTTAAAAAGGTACCACATTGTGCTTATTAAAAGGTATCAAGTTGAAGGAAATGTAGTAGTCCCTATCAAACTAATATTTTATTTATATGTTGCATCAATAGACCCTAAGTAGTGGCCTCTTAGCCTAATCAATAGACAAGCACTTAGGAGACTATGATTGATAGTATTTTTAGGTAGTCCATGCCATGGGATAGTTTATGTCCTTAAAATATTTTGGTTGCTCCTAAGTGGTAGCTCTTCAAGCCTAATTAATGGATAAGCACTTAGGCAAGCTATTGATTTATAGATAGTTAATTCATTTTTATATTTTGGATAGTTTATGTCTTTATATGATATAATGCTAGGGACAATTAATGTCCATATGATACAATGATTTTGGATAATCTATGTCCATATAATACAATTATTTTGGACAATCTAAGTCCATATTATACAATAAATTTGGAAAGTCTATGTCCATATAACACAATGATTTTGGACAATATATGTCCATATTATACAATGGTTTTGGATAGTCTATGCTCATATCTAATTTTTGGGTTGCATAATCTATGTTTGTATTGTTGAGTTGGAAAATTTGTGTCCTTATTGTTGAGTTGAAAAATTTATGTTCATTTTGCTAAGTTGGACAATTTATGCCTATTTTGCTAAGTTGAACAATTTATCTCTATTTTTCTAAGTTGTACATTTTATGTCCGTTTTTCTGAGTTGGACAGTTTATGTCCATATTACTGAGTTGGAAAATTTATGTTTTTATTGTTGTTTAATTCCCCTAATTGCAGGGCTTATTTAGATAATAGCTTTAAAGATCTTTTCATGTGTGATATTAATATCGTTTAATGTTTATCATTTAGCATGTTTACAAAATTGAAGATATGATGTCAATTCTTAAAAAAAAAGGGAGTTAGCTTGTCCATATGTTTATGAACCAAAAAAATAGATGAGATGAAGCTATCTAATATTTAATTATTTGAGGCCTTCATTAGAGCCTATAATTAAATAAGGGATGCTTAATTTATCACTTATAAGGTGATAATAAGAGGCCTCGAATGAAAGGAGTTAGGATAAATGATAATTATAGCTATTTGTCCTTGCAACAAAAGGGATTGACATCATTTAGAAAGTAAGGGATAGGTTTATACTAAAATTGATTAGTATTTTAGAGAATAGAAGCATGAAATTTTATCACCTTTGAAAAAAATGGGCTGATGTTAACCAATGGTAGGCATATATGCCTCATATGTTTAATCAATGGTTAAAACCAACCCTATTTCTCTTTAGTGTTAATGCATGTAGACACCAAAACCTAGGCATTCACAAAACCTCATTTTGCATCCCACATCACAACCCTACATAATAAAATTATATACCTAAGTCTAAACTTAGGTGTATAAATCCTACACATTATCCTATTTTCCATATTTTAATAAATCTAGAATATCTTCTTAGAATACCTTGCCTAATAACTAGACATGTGTCCTATCCACCATTACTCCATCCCTTGCCACATCTCACACACTCATGTCTCCCTTTGTCCCTTCACATGGGACATCCCTTACACCTTACTCCACTTGCACTCACTCATTAGCCATGTCATCCTAATTAAGAGAGATACCCTAGGTGACTCACTATGATTATCCCTTCCATTTTGTAGCCCTAGATTGCCACTTGGAAATCTTGGCTTACCACCTCCCTTTTCCCTCCAAAAACCAAATGGTCTATAAAAGAAACCCAATCCCATCAACCAAGGGAGGTTGAGAACATACACCATCAGGCTACCAAAATCATGCCAAGAGCTCGTATGCATCTTGAGGAGACAAAATATCCAAAGCCCCAAAGCCCTCTTTTGGATATTTCTACCATCCAACCTCAATCGCTTATCCATGGTTACATAGTTGTAACTGCTCTTTCATAGTTTTCTAACCGTCTGTCTACAGTTGACCAGCCATAACTGTGCATCTACAATTACCCAGAATGCAGGAGAAAATTCATGAATGATGTAGATCATATCTATAAGGTTTCAATTTTTTTTTTGAAAAATAATTTGAAAATTATTATATTAAAACAAAGATAATTTACAAGTTGAGATGAGACTTCTACTAGCATTAGCTAAAGAGAACACATTTTTATTATAGTAAAAGAATATTTGCATTGGATCACAATGGTTGTTCACTTTTTTCTACTAAAGAGCCAAATCTCTTAAACCATATTTCTAAAATGGTTGTTCTCTTATTTAAAACTGTAAAATAAGATCTACATTGGAGCACAAATATCCTAAACCATATTTCTAGAATGGTTATCCAAATTAGCTAAACACTAGATTTTCTCACCAACCTACCTAATCATATCATCCTTAATAGCCATGTCACTGTGCCACTGAACCCCTACCTCCTTCTCAATGCCCATCTTAGCCAGGAAGCCTGCCACTTTATTTATATTTCTAATCACATAAACTGGAATCACATCATCTAATTACCTCCACAATTCCTTAATTTTAGTGACAAGAATCCTCAACCTCCATGTATTCAAAGCAAAATTCCTCATGCAATCTAGAGCTCCAACCATTATTTGATAATTTGATTATAGGATTATCCTCTTGTAATCTTATTTTACTACCCAAATAGAAGAAAATTTGATAGCTAAGGCTCCCGCTTCATTATTTGTGGCCCTTTCCAAGCCTTGCAATTCCCAATAGAGCATTATTCCAACATAATTCTAGCAAACCATTCCAATTCTAGCTCTACCCGGATTGTCTTTTGTAGCTCCATCAATATTAATTTTAATCTAACCTTCTAGGGGTGTTTTCCAACTAGCTCTATCTTACCCCTCTTGCACTTCAACTTCCTTCTCCATTGTCCCTATAACAACTTGAGTTTCCTCTTTAGAATACACTACCATAGTTTCTATGACTTTACTCCAAATAACCTACCAAACTCCATCTAAATATGAAAAGGTTTCTCTAAAAAAATTTCTATTTCTCTCCAACCATACTTGTCATAAAATGAAGTTTAATCCAAGATCCCAACCAATACAAAGAGATTTAGATTTAAATCTACCCCTCTTCCATATTTCCCAAATATTAATCTGATTCAAATCACCATTAACTCAAATTTTATAATATAAAAACCATCTCTCCCAGATCTGGCACATGAATGGGCACTCAAACATCAAGTTATTAGCTATTTACTCACTCTTGTAGCATAAAACACATTGATATGGACCAATGATTCCCCTATATCTGATATTATCAAAAGTAATAATTCCATTATGCATGAACTACCAGGAAAAAAAGTTTACTTTCAACCAACCCTTGGACTACTAAATATTTCTCAAATCCTCAACATAATATGCATGAGGTGGAGGCTCTTATCATATCCATAATTCATTGTGTAGAAACCAAGGATCCCATAGCCCCAAGCTAATTCATCCTCCTCATATCTACCTATGAGAAATATTTCTGCCAAGATTTTAGTCATGATGGGTTTCAAATCCTGGAGGGATTGAAATTAGCCACTCATCCAACTTCTTAAACTTCTTAAACTTATAATTCCCCAGCTGACTAGTGTTGAAATAACTTTCAATTTGGACCCAACCCCTCGTTTCCATGGTTGTTTTTATTGGTTGTAGTTCAGGTAATTTAAAAATGATAGGTGGGTATTGATCCCTTGAATCTATCCAAAATCATGCCTTATCCCCTGATGCAGGAGCATCCGGTGACAGTGTGGGCAATCTCGCATCCTTCAAAATTTTCTTCAAGTACTTGTATTTTGAATTACATTAATTCATTCCCGGGAGGGGAAGTTGTGCGAAGCAGAAGAGGGAAGTTTGTAAATTTTGTGCGTAAATTGAGTTGGGGTCACGAAATCGTGACCTCAAAAGGCTTGGCAGGGCTTGAGCCAGTTTTGTCACGATATCACGACGTCGTGATATCACGACCGTAGTCCAAAGCAGAGGAAGAGAGCGTAAGTCATCGTGATATCGTGACGTCACGATATCGTGACCGGTTTGCATGGCAGAAGAGAGGGTCTTCAATCGTCGCGATATCACGACGGTTTGGTAAGGCGTAAGGGAAAAGCTTCGAACGTCGCGATATCGCGACCGTTCTACTTTGCAAAGGTGGGGAGCCTCAGTTGTCGCGATATCGTGACGTCACGATATCGCGGCTCTTTTTGAAGTTTGGCAAGAGAGGAAGGTCCTATCGCGATATCGCGACAGGTCGTGATTTCACGACCTGTCGTGATTTCACGACCTGTCGTGATATCGTGGCCAGTAAACAGCCGACACGTGGCAAGCGAAAGGCATGGAAAGGTATCATTAAAGTGAAGGCATAGAAAAGAAAGGAGGGGGAGAAGTATGAAGCAGCCAAAGGTAAACAAAGGGACAGCATGGCGAGACCAACTCGACACGTGGACAGTGTGGGAGACACGTGCATCAACTGAGTTGCAACAAGGAAGAGACACGGCCAGATGGAAAGAAAACAAAGATATCAATCAAGGAAGGTGTAGGCCACGTATTTTACGATATTATTTTTGGCAAACGCAGCATCTGTAGGAACGGAGTTATGGAGAATACGTCAGTACGAAGGACAGTCAGAACAAAGTGGCTGATGCAGGGAAGCCATTAATGGGAGCTTCCTGGTAGATCGGGCAGATGGCCCATTAATGACAATTTTGAAAACCCGGGAAGGAGGGAAATTCAAAATTGGAGATCTTGTTTGGTGGAGCATTGATTGTTGGGAGGACCGGGGAACCTCGTTAAAAAGACCGAATTTTGTTTTCAGAGGACGGTGGACCGGAGAACATAGTAGAGAGAAAGAAAATACCAGAGCATCTCTGGTCTTGTAAGCCTGCGGGCATTTTGTTTTTGTGAAATGTAATTATTTTCTCGAAGCTTTTAATGAAAATTTGGAATTTGTAAGTGGTTGGTTGTTCCGGTGCCCCGTCAGTGGTATCAGAGCCCGTAGCTCCTGAGCGTACAATAGACCATCGAAAGAGAGAGGCAGTTGTACCAGGACGTGTGGGAGGGCTTGAGTTCAGGTGAAGATGCCTCCGAGAAGAAACCCGATGGGTGGAAGAGGCATGGTAGCGGAAGATTTTTGGGCATTGCAGCGGCAAGTCCAGGCCCTGCAAGAAGAGCTACGTAGAGGACGTGAGCCGAGAAGGGATGCAGACAGTGAGGATGAAGTGGAAGAGGAGAATGAGTTTGAAGAAGAGGAAGAAGATGTAGATCCGGCCCAGGCCAGATTGTACAAGGCCATATCCTAGATCGGGAAGAGGCCGAAGTTAGAATTTCCTACGTATTCCGGGAACTTGAACCCAGAGGAGTTGATAGACTAGGTGAATGATTTAGAAGAATATTTTGAATACGAAGAAGTTGAAGACCCTAACCGGGTCAGATTTGCTAAGACCCGACTGAAGGGTCATGCTAGCATTTGGTGGAAGTGAGTACAGCTGGAGAGGAACCGAAGAGGAAAATAGCGGATAACCAGGTGGGACAGAATGGTGGAGAAATTAAAAAGACAGTTCATCCCCGTTGACTATGAACTGGACCTGTTACGAAAAATGCAGAGTTTGAGGCAGATGAACAGGACAGTTCAAGAATATACGGAGGAATTTTACAAAATCTCCATTAGAAGCGGGCATTTGGAGGCAAATAAAGAAAAAGTTTCCCGTTACATTAATGGGTTGAGACCCAGTGTTCAGGAGGAGTTGAGCTTGGTTCGGGTAAGCACCATTGAAGATGCTTACCAGTTTGCTTTAAAGGTTGAAGGAAAATTGAACCAAAGGTTTGAAAGCAAGCCAAAGGTGAAAGAACCGAGAGGAAAGAACGGTGGAAAGAAAGAAGGAAAGGAAGAGAAGAAAGAAGAGGAGAGCAGCAGTCGGGATCAGAAAGAAGAAGATGAAGACCCAAAACCGCAAGTTCAGAATGATAACTACCCGAGAGGAAGAGGTAGATCTGGACGCGGGTATGGAAGGGGAGTATTTCGTGGAACATTTTTCCACTGTGGTGAAGAAGGGCATCGTGCATTTGAGTGCCCCCAACATCGAGAAAGAGTAAATAAGAAACAGGTGGGTCCTGCCAGAGCAGTTATAGCAGTTGAAGATGCTGACTCGGAGCATTCTGAAGAAGCTGAAAAGGGAGAGGCCATGATTGTGAGGAGGACCCAGCAGGTTGAGGAAGACAAATCTGAGCAGAGGAGAAGTTTGTTCCGCACCCGGTGCAAAAGTGCAGGCAAAGTTTGCAATGTGATCATCGACAATGGAAGTACAGACAACTTAGTTTCTGAGGAAATGGTTTCTAAGTTGCAGTTGGAAAGAAGGAGGCACCCGCATCCATACCGAATTGCGTGGTTGCGGAAGGACCACAGAGCTTGGTACCGGGAACAGTGCTTAGTCATGTTCAATATTGGGAGGTACCAGGATGAAGTCCTGTGTGATGTATTCCCCATGGATGCTTGTCATTTGCTGTTGGGCAGGCCATGGCAGTTTGATCGAAGTGCAGTGCATGATGGTCGTGCTAATACTTACTCCTTGGTGAAAGATGGAGTGCGGCACAAGTTGAAGCCGTTGCAGATGGAAGATGAAAAGGTGTGTAGCAATGCCAGAATTTGTCTGGTAGAGGGCAGAAAATCTTGCCCAGAAGTGGGATTTGAGCGAATTGTAAAGGTTGTTGAGTGTTCGAAGATATTACAAGGGATGTAGACCGAACGGCTTAGAAGTGAAGGTCACTTCTCTTGTTACCCCGGGAATCTGATGCAGGAGCATCCGATGACAGTGTGGGCAATCTCGCATCCTTCAAAATTTTCTTCAAGTACTTGTATTTTGTATTACATTAATTCATTCCTGGGAGGGGAAGTTGTGTGAAGCAGAAGGGGGAATTTTGTAAAGTTTGTGCATAAATTGAGTTGGGGTCATGAAATCATGACCTCAAAAGGCTTGGCGGGGCTTGAGCTAGTTTTGTCACGATATCACGACATCGCGATATCGTGACCGTAGTCCAAAGTAGAGGAAGAGAGCGTAAGTCGTGATATCGTGACGTCGCGATATCGCGATCGGTTTGCACGGTAGAAGAGAGGGTCTTCAATCGTCATGATATCATGACGGTTTGGTAAGGCGTAAGGGAAAAGCTTCGAACGTCGCGATATCATGACCGTTCTACTTTGCAAAGGTGGGGAGCCTCAGTTGTCGTGATATCGCGATGTCGCGATATCGTGGCTCTTTTCAAAGTTTGGCAAGAGAGGAAGGTCCTGTCGCGATATCGCGACAGGTCACAATTTTGTGACCTGTCGTGATATCGCGACCAGTAAACAACCGACACGTGGCAAGCGAAAGGCATGGCAAGGTATCATTAAAGTGAAGGCACAGAAAAGAAAGGAGGGGGAGAAGTATGAAGCAACCGAAGGTAAACAAAGGGACAGCGTGGCGAGACCAACTCGACACGTGGACAGTGTGGGAGACACATGCATCAACTGAGTTGCAACAAGGAAGAGACACGGCCAGATGGAAAGAAAACAAAGATATCAATCAAGGAAGGTGTAGGCCACGTATTTTACGATATTATTTTTGGCAAACGCAGCATCTGCAGGAACAGAGTTATGGAGAAGACGTCAGTATGAAGGACGGTCAGAACAAAGCGGTCGGTGCAGGGAAGCCATTAATGGGAGCTTCCTAGTAGATCGGGCAGATGGCCCATTAATGACAATTTTGAAAACCCGGGAAGGAGGGAAATTCAAAATTGGAGATCTTGTTTGGTGGAGCATTGATTGCTGGGAGGACCGGGGGACCTCGTTAAAAAGACCGAATTTTTTTTTTCAGAGGACGGTGGACCGGAGAACAGAGTAGAGAAAGAAAATACCAGAGCATCTCTGGTCTTGTAAGCCTGCGGGCATTTTGCTTTTGTGAAATGTAATTATTTTCCCGAAGCTTTTAATGAAAATTTGGAATTTGTAAGTGGTTGGTTGTTCCGGTGCCCCGTCATCCCCTCTCCCCACTTTCCAAAATAATCAATATTTCACTACCTGAGATCCTAACTTAAGAGCCTTCCAAACTAAGGATTCATTACCATCCAAAGGAAAATGACCCACCTCATTTGGGTTTACCTGTCCCGAATATTTACTAGTTATAATTCTACTAAATAAAGAAGTTGGTTGGGAAATCCACCTCCAATAAAGCTTTCCAGCCAAAGATTTATTATTTAACATTGATCTTCTTAGTACCAAACCTCCTTTTACCTTGGGTTGTCTTACTTTATTCCAACCTACTAAGGCCCATTTCCTCTCTCCTTTTACTCCTTCTCATAAACATTTTCTAGCCATCTTGTCCAACTCTTTCCATATGGTATGTGGCGTAGCAAGAATAAAAAATTTATAAATTGGCATGGCCTGAATGATTGACTGTAATAAAGTTTATCTACCCCTATATATTAACCATTTGTGAGACCAATGATTAATTCTTCCCTTGATATAGTCCAAAATATTCCTCTAGATATCTATTTTTATTTTTTTTAAATGCAAAGGTACCCCCAAGTATACCACTGGGAGAGAAGTCCTTTGAATCTCAAGATCTCTAAAATTTTTTCATGAAGCCTTTGATCAAGATTGAAAAAGACCTCTTTGGATTTTTTATCATCGATGACTTGGTTTGTAGCCCTAAGGTAGACATTAAGTGTATCTCTAATCATTCTTGCTTCCCTAAAGTTGGACACTCCCACCAATCCCATGTCATACACAAACTATAGGTGAGTCAAAATTTCCTCACCCACCTTGATACTTGTTAGAAAATCTTGTTGTCTTCCCCTCAAGTTGAATCTACCCAATCCTTCAACCAATATGAGAAAAATATGGGGGGAACAAGTATCTCCTTGACGAAGGCCTCGAGTAGCTCCAAATGGTTGTGAGGGAAGACCCTTGATTAACACTAAGTATGTCAGAGTAGAAATAGAGCTCATGATCCATTGTATCCAATCCTGATAGAACCCAAAGACTACCATTTGACAAGAAGCTCCACTCCACCCTCCCTTAATCCTTTGACATATCCAATTTTATGAACATTCCTCTATTACCAGATGTTTGCATTGAATGGATTGCCTCCTAAGCTAGAACCACACCATCCAAGATCTACCTACCCTCTATAAAACCCCCTTGCTTTAAGGAGATAATGCTATGTAGAAGAGGTTTTAGTTGCTCAGCCATTACCTTTGTGATTATTTTATATATGATATTGCATAAGGCAATAGGTCTATAATCTAAAATATGCACCCCTCCTCCCCTTTTGAAATTAAGGCAATGAAAGTATTATTTAATGCTTTAAGCATTATTTTACTACCTTTGGACTCCTCTATAATAGCCATTACATCCTTCTCCAAGTTGTCCCAGAAGGTCTAAAAAAACTCAATTGGAAAGCCATCTGGACCTGGTGTTTTTTCGATGTTCATTCCAAAGACTACATTCTTTAGTTTCTCTCTATAAATGTGTTTAAGTAGGGCCTAATTTTCTTCTTCATATATAATAGATGGTATGACAAGAAGAACTTATTTTTGAGCCTCTTCATATTGCACCATACTTTCCTTAAATAATTTAGAAAAATAATCCATTGAATGGAAATGCATACCTAGAATTGTATTAAAGGAGTGTTTGTTCTCATCTTGAAGAGCTCCCATATTTTTCATCTGTCTCCTAGCATAGGTAGTATAATGGAAAATTTTGGTATTTTTATCACCTTCTAATAACCAAGTGGTTCTTACTCTCTATTGCTAGTAGGTCTCCTCTTGGTTGTCAATGTCCCCAACCACTTTACGCAATGCATCTTCCTCTTATTTGATATGCTCTATTATTGTTCCTTCCCTAAAGTGTTTTTGAACCTCATACCATCTGGACACCAATGGAGCTCTTTGGACCTAGAATTTTTTCTTGTTAGCTCACCTCCATTGTTTCAGTTGATCTTTGACATAATGAAGTTTTTTGTGGAATCTAAACATTGTTGTCCCATATGTTGGACGACCTTCTTCCCACCACTGTGGAATTTTATTTCAAAGTTCCTCTTTTTGTAACTAAAAGTTTTCAAATTTAAATGGTTTGTTATGTTGCACTATATTGATCCCCCCTTACAAAAAAATGGGAAAGTGATCTGAAACTAGACCCTCCAAAATTTGAAATTTTAAATTCCATTTTACAAATGCCTCTAAAAAAAAAAAAAAATCTAACTTCACCTTCCTACTATTTGGCTCCCTCCTCTTGTTAGTCCAAGTATAGTTGGTTCCAGGGCATTTAATATCCACCAAGTGTACTGCATAGACTTGGGTAATCATAAATCGATCCCTTGGATCCAAAATTGGGGTACCCCCTTCCTGGTCTCTAGAGGATAATTTAGCATTAAAATCCCCAAAAATAATCTAGTCTAACTCTTTCCTTGAGAATCTCATGTTATGCACAAATTTCCAGTGATGCTTCTAACCATCTAGGTTTTGAGCCCCATAAAAATTTGTGATTAAAACGTGTTCAGTTGTGACATTGTTCCTAAAATATGATGTGAGGACACCCTTCCAAGCTATATGTTCTATTGCAGTCCATTCAAGAGAGTTCTAAAAAGTAAATATCCCCCCTGAGGCCCCTTGGGCAGCCACTTCCATATTACCAGCACCCCTCCAAAGTCTATTTATTGTTTTACACATAAGATCCAACGATATTTTTGTCTCTTGGATAAGAAAAAAATCTGTTTTACATTTTTCTAAGAGTATTCGAAAAATAAATTTATGGATTCTAATATTTAAACCCCTAACATTTCATGATTGTATAATCATTTATTACCTTAAGAGTAGTAAAAATCTATTGGTCTCACCGATCCTCCAATGATTAGTTTGTCTCCTTGAACTGCTATCAATTCCTTATTTGATTTTCTACCCACTCCTTGAGAGCTGCTATTTTTTTATCTCTTTTCCACCTAATTTATCCCTGGATTTGGTCATTCTCTATTGTTTTCTTCTATGTCCATGATGACATCCTTAATTATAGGTTGCTCTTGGTTATGCACTATCAATGCCCCTACACTCTCTAATTGTGGTAACTCACTGCACTCAATTACCTGCTCTATGATGGGAGGAGGTGAAAGAGGGGCTTGAACATGGCAGTTATTATTTTCATTATTCTGATACACTCCTTCCATGAATTATTCTTCTTCTTGGTCCATTAGTGTCTTAAAGATACCATACCTATTGGAGGGCTTGAGTTGGGTTTGGTCTTTACCATATTTTTCCTTTTGCCTTCTCCTTCTTTTGGGTTGTTCAAAACCATCTCCCTGTGCTTATTTGCCCTGAGAAATATTGGTTTTTTCTTTATTGATTTTTAACTTACCCTCCTTAGGAAGGTTTAACATTCCCATAGGAGCCTTCATTTTTATGTTCATATTATTTGGGAAATATCGAGCCAAATTCCCATATTTATGGCAAACTCTGCATCTGAAGGGTAATGCCTCATAATCTAGTTGTTGAATCCAAGATAATCCTGCAAGTTCAAGTTCTACCTCTATTGGCAAAAGCTGGTTAAGATCCATTTCCACACATGATCTTGCATAAATGGTTGTGTTTCCTTCCATTGTGTCTTTGGAAACACCCAAATGTCTTCCAAGGGAATTACCGATAATTTCCAATACCTGCTCACTTCAAAACTCCATTGGAAGTGCATACAAATGGATCCAAACCGAGAAAATAGTGGGTTCAATTCAAGTATCAAATCCCACTCTCCAGGGTTGAACAAATAATCCTATTGGACCATGATTCCTCTCTTTTTAATTTTAAAGCCCTATTTCTATTAGCAAGTGAATAAAAACTAACAATAAAATATCCATTGCTAATAAACCACAAAGAATACTCACCAAGAGGTTCCCAGTTTTGTCAGACCCAGGAATGCAAAAAAATAAGGTAGGGAAAATACCCATGAATTTATATATCAAATCATCATTGGATCTATATAAAACTATTTCTTTGACCATTCTTTGCTCAATGACAATCTTTGGCCTTTATTCTGACCGTGGCAAGCACCCATTAACTCATTGAGATGTTGATCTATTTCCAACATTCATAAAGAGCATTTTTAGTGCAATTTTTTGTGCTTCTTTAGTCTCTGATGAATATTTATCCTTTAATATATCTACAAAAGAACTATGTCTCTCTAAAAGAGGATCCAGAGGTGTCCCCATTGGGCCCTCTCGGGGCAACAATCTTGTCTTCAAGTCCACAGTAACCAGAAATATCTTTGGCTACCCAACTGATGCCCTAGTTTTCTCTTCTAGAGCTCTCCCTCCAAATCTCCAATACATTTAGGAGCACTCAGGTTTCAATTTTTGTTAGTAAGGCATCTTGATTTAATTTTTTGTGTTTTTTTCAAGTATTAGTTCAAGGGTTTTATGGCATTGGATTTTAAATCACATAAATAGGTGTTATTGACCCTTGTTTGACTTCCATGTGTGTAGGAGATGGGTACTTGGAGAGCTATTGAAGCTGGAGTGTTTCTATTACTGGATACCAAAAGCCCACTCATCCTTGGAACTGTAATAGAGGAGTGAAAGACACTAGTCAACTTATTTGGAGAACCGAAGATCATTATTTGAGCACTTGTACTTTGTAAAAATAAGGTATTGTAATACTCATCCCCAAATATTGGGGCATGAAGCATTGTAAAATTTGGGAGACTAAGGCTCCCCTGTGTTAATACAAAATAAACATTATTTTTATTATAAGTTTTCATTTTCATGTATGTGTTTGGGTGTTGAATATTTTGCTACAAAAATGGTAATCACGGTGGGATCCCCTAAGGGTTCTATTTGTCATTGCCTTGCTAAAATTTGGTATTGATCTGTGTTTGTCTATGATTACAGGTTTTTGGAGCTCGATTGTGCAAATATTGGAAATTGAAATTGATGGATCCAGAGTCCATTTCAATTTGGACCTACACCTAAGGAACCACGCATGCATGGTTGTAGACCTGGAGAATCATTGGTCAATGGTTGGAGTTCCAAAAAATTGTGCATCGATGATTGAGATCCTATAGAACCACAAATCGATGATTGAACAAATAGGAGCAGCAAAAGGATCATAGGTTTATACATTTGAAACCCTCCTTTTCTTTTTTTTGCTTTAGAATTGCATTAGGTTAACTAGTAGTATTGCCCCTATTTGCTATTGTTTGCATCTAGGTCTTAGGCTAGGCATATCTAAAATTGAAAACATCAAATAAAAAAATCCTACATTTTAATTTAGTTATTAAATCATTTGCATAGCCTAATTAGGAATAATCCAGGAACATTTAGGGTTTCAAACCTATTCTACCCAATTTTTTGGCATACAGTTGAAACCGCAGGTTCGTGATTGGTTGACCGTGCATTGACAGTTGACCAGACCCAAACACCCATTGACGATTGGATCTGTGTTCTAGAACTATGGTAGATCTTACCTGGAATTATCCATTTGGCCCATAATATGTTTCTATCTACATATTGTCTATTTTTACTTTTTGCATTTAGGAAATAAATGGAATTGCATGTTAGCCTACATCACATAATAATAAACAGAGCCTTCACACACTTGCACGTGAACATTAGCAAGGTTGGACTTCATCACCAACTCCCAAAAAAATACCCCATTATTTGACCAAGGCCAATTGAAGAATTTTTGTAGCCTTGTAAAATAGCACATATTCCTCTTTGGAGGGTGTATCGCTACCCACGGTGAACTAGGTGAGTATTGGTAGAACCTAGGATCCCTCATCGGATTTGGGCTTCATCACCAAGTCTTGATGGGTTTCACAACTTGGATTTCATCATCAATTTAGTGTGAGAGCATCTAGGTGAAATCCATAGATTCATATCTAGGGTTAAACATTACACATCGCTTACTAGAAACAAAAATAAATAACAAAACCTTTCAAAATTAAAAAAAAAAATCAAAAATAAAAAACAAAAATTAAAACTTTGTGAAAACTTAGGAATAAACTTGTTTATTTATTTGCTTTGCATGTTATTTTGTGTGCTTCCACCACACATTCACACACATACCTTCACATTTTTTGCCTCATCCTAACCTTAGAGTATGGTAACAACCGATAGCCAAACCAAAAAGTTAGTCCAAGTGCAGAGTTAGTTACCTTCTTCCATTGAGTGTCCATATTAGTCCTATCAGGCCCCTAACACTTTGGTGGTAGGGCAAGTTAGTGTAGCCTCTACTGTGTCCTTGAACCTGAATTTTGGGTCATCTAGTGGTGCCCCTACCTCAAACATAGATATAAAGTAGAGGGCTACTCATGTAACCATCCTTGAGACTCTTAGGATTGAGCCACCCATGCCATCGGATGGTCATGTTACATATGTGGACATGGATGTCATTAGGCTATATCTGAATATGACTGGTTTGGTCTTTCCATTGTTGCATTTACTTACCATTCCACCCTGCACCATTCTCTCATCACATTAGAAAACCACCTTTCCACACCCATAGCAGTTCAACCAAATATTCATGAATCCACTCTTTGAGCTGACTGCTACCACCATGGCCCATAATTATCCATCATCATCTAACCAACAACCCTTCACCTTGTCAAATAAAAACATCGTTTTTACTAACCCCCTCTATGAAATGTTAGTTAACACTACTTCGTATATCCTTGCATCCGTCCCATCCACTATACTTGTTGATCCCATGCATCATAACATCCTCCATTCAATGATAATACATTTTTTGACCTACATCCACTAACATGGTTGCCACCCAATCTACCTCATCATATACCACCTACATGGTCATACCATATTCATCTATGATTGCTATGCAGTAAGCCTTCTTACAATTACAAAAATTGATCATGGATAATGTTAATCGAAGCATTAATCTCAACTCGTAGTGGTAGTCATAGGGAATGAATCAAAACCAACCAACCACATCTCAACCACACACCTTCACTCAAGATCCATCTTGGGTGTTGTACCCCCCAACAACAACCATAGCCACTAATCCACTTCATCAAATGTATACTAACTCTTCAAGTCAGCATGTCATCATACCTCCATCCCCTCATCACCATAAAAATTATCAGCAACAATACCATAATCCATTTCATGCCAACATCCCACATCAGAAAAACCCCACCAATAATGCATATTATTTGTAGCAACAAAAAACCAATCAGGGTTTTAACCCTCTAGAAGATCCAAAGTTCCAATTTTTGCAAAGTTAAATTGATAGCCTAGCCATGCAAACATCGGGTATGCAATACTATAAACCTACTCTAAGATAGCTACTCAATCATCCAATTCATGCTTCGGTACCATCACCATCCTACTCGATAGACTTTCAAATATCAAAGTTTGACAAATTCAAGGGGGATGAGGACCCTCGAGAGCATGTGATTGGATTCATTAAAGCATGCTTTAGAATAAAAAATAATGATGCACTCATGCTCCATAATTTTCCTTAGATATTTGGGGGGCATGCCCTGGATTGATACAACCAATTAATACATAAAAGTATCTATACTTTTGAGCAACTGGTGAACCAATTCTTGGAGTGGTTCTCCCTGAATGTTAGAAAAATATAACATTGACCAATTTGCTAAATTTACAATAATGTGACGATGAATCGGTCTATTATTTTGGCAACCGCTAGAGGGTGGTCATGACCAAACTACCATTCTCCCTCCCTATGGTGGAATTAACATGAATTTTCATGAGAATTTGTACCAAATCCATCTCCTTGTTATTACAAATACAACAATACAGAACATTTGAAGAAGCAATCGCCCAAGCCCGGGTAATAGAAGAAATTAAAATTCAATAGGATGAGATAAAATAAAAAAATAAATAATGGTAGAACAAGAATCAAAAGAGGAATAACCATGTTCAATCCAAGGTCAGCTAGGTTAATCAAGTAGTGTTGGTCCAACCTTCACAGCAAATCCAATAAGCCCAAGTCCAAGTACAACAACCCCAACAACAACAACCGTAATAATAGACTTATCAAGTGGTTCCACCCCCACAACAACAACAAAACCAAGCTCAACCTACATCAACAATATCAATTCAGGCCCAAACACATCTACACCCCATTACCTAAACCATAATCATCCATATTCTAGAATTTTTATGAGGAACATGCTTTCACATTGCCAAAAATGAAGCCCGAAGATCCTAACAAGCCAAAACCTATAAACTATAGAGAGCATATTTTTTGCACCTTTCATTGGTATAAAGGTCATGATATAGAGACTTGCTTTGGTTTTAAGAATATCATGCAAGAAAAAGTACTTGATAACACTGAAGTAAAACTTTTTGATTGATTGCTTGAACACAAGGTGAGGTTAAATCCTAAGAAGTGCATATTTGAAGTCACATCAGGTAAAATTCTAGGATTCATTATCTCCAAGTGAGGCATTGAAGTGGACCCTTATAAGTTCAAGGCCATTATTGAAATGCCACCTCCAACAAATCTTAAAGAGTTATGTAGTTTGCAAGGAAATATTCAATCCATTCATCAATTCATTGCACAACTCTCAAACAAATGCAGGTCATTCAATCGCTTGCTACATAAGGGGGTGACCTTTTCCTGGATAAAATAATGTCAAGAGGCTTTTTATGACATCAAGAAATATCTGGCTTCACCACCAGTACTAACGTCGCCTCGTCCAGGAGTCCCTTTTCACCTTTACATTTCTACAATAGATTTTGCATTAGGGACAATGCTTGCGTAGAAGAATGAAAATCATAAAGAGCAAGCAATTTATTACATTAGTCAAACATTGGTGAGTTATGAAATAAGATATGCTTATGTTGAGAAGTTGTGCTTAGCAATGGTTTTTTTCCACTAAGAAACTCAGACATTATATGCTAAGTAACACTACCTATGTCATAGCTAGAGAAAATCCTCTACGTTATATGATGACTCACACATACAACAATACCCGAACCACAAAATGGATAATGCTCTTAATGGAATTTGATCTTAAATTCATTAGCCAAAAATCCATCAAAGGTTAGGTGATAGTCGATCAACTCATAGAAGCTCCACTTCCAAATGATCAACCCCTTCTTATCGAGCTTCCATATGATTCGGTCTTTTCCATCATTGAACAAGAAGAACTAGTCCCTCCTGAGGATGATGTTGACATCACTCTCTTCTTTGATGGGTCAAAGTGTAAAAAAGGACAAGGTTTTGAAGTCATATTTTATACACCCGAAGGAATACCAATTCCTTTATCATTCAAACTTGACTTTCCATGCACAAATAACAATGTAGAGTACAAAGCCTTAATATTGGGGCTTCAATCAGCATTAGCTATGGGCATTAAGCATATAAGCATTTTTGGTGATTCTCAGCTTGTCATTTTCCAAGTGAAAGGAACTTACCAATGTAGAGAGCCAATATTGAAATAATACCATGAAGTAGCAATGAAATTGCTAGAAAATTTTGATTGGTACAAGATTGAAAACTTGCCTCGTTCGACTAATAGGTTTGTGGATGCGATGGCTTCTTTAGGATAATTTATTCCTAAGAATAAAAATGGAGAAGTCCAACCGCTTATCATCACAACAATGTCCAAATATGCAATCACACGAGCATAATCTGAAGGTGAGAAGAGTGTTTGTTTCATCCATGCAAAACCATATGAATCTTACCTTGATCAAATAAGAGACTTTCTCAAGTTTGGGACCCTCCCATCAGATTTGATGTGAACTACAAAGAGAACGTTTAAACAAAAAGTAGCTCGTTACACTCTCTTGGGGGATGTGTTGTATAGATGTGGCTATGATGGAGTCTTACTTTGATGCTTAGATCTCATAGAGGCACAAAGAGCCATAACTGAAGCCCATGATGGTACTTGTGGTGGCCACTTTAGTGGAATGGCCATTGCAAAGCGCATTTTGTGCATGGGTTATTATTGGCCCACCATGGAAAATGATTGTTGTTAATATGTGAAGAAATATCAAAAATATCAACATCACACCAATTTGACTCATGTACCATCACAAGCATTACAACCCATTCAAATCCTTTGGCCCTTTTCACAATGGGGCCTAGATTTGATTGGAAAAATTTCACCTGCCTCTTCGGGACAACACAAGTTCATCATAACTACCACAGAATACTTCACCAAATGGGTCGAAGCAATCCCAATGACCACTATGATTGGACCTCGAATTGCAGAGTTCATACTCCAGCACATTATCTATCATTTTGGGATTCCCTCAAAGATCATTTTTGATAATGGTAAGTCTTTCAAAAATAAGGATGTTCGAGCATTATGCAACAAGTACAATATCCAACATAGTTTCTCGACTCCTTATTACCCACAAGCAAATGGATAAGTTGAAGCGACCAATAAGACCTTGATAGCCATTCTCAAGAAACTTGTCAAAGAAAACCATAGATATTGGCATACTCAACTCCCCTTGGCATTATGGGCTTATCGAACAAGCATCCGAATGCCAACAGGGCAACTCCATTTTCATTGGTCTATGGAGCCAAAGCAATCATGCCTCTTGAGCTCGAGATCCCTTCTTTATGAGTTGCATTACAAGAATTCATGGATGATGACACAACTAGACAAGCACATCTTGACCAACTTACACTCCTTGATGAAAGGTGAATCAATGCCTTAGAACATCTACGAGTATATCAAGATCGCATCAAGCATGCTTATAACGCAAAATTCCATCCTCATGAATTCCAAGTAGGAGATCTCATTCTTAAAGAGAATCAATAGAACACCAATGCATTGCCACACTTGAGAGATAAATTCATGGCTAATTGGTTAGGTCCATACATTGTTAAGCAAAAGTTGGGTCTAGGAACATATAGACTTGCAAATTTAGAGGGAACATTGGAACCTAAGCCATTAAATATTATACACCTAAAGGTATTCTATACATAGTGCAGGTTATACATATGTACATATACATGGCTAAAAATATATATATATAAATATATTTATTGCATTTCATACATCCATCCATGCATTCCACCTACATTACATAGATGCATTTTAGGCATTTGTTCATACCATTCATCATATTAGGGATCATTTGGTCAATTTGGATGATCGCTAGTCTACTATGTCTTGTTGCCTTAATCAGGGGTACCTTACATCAAACATTACTCATCACTCCATCAATCACAATAATTTGCAGCTTTCCTTATGATATTTTGATGATTAAGGAGTTCACATAAACTAGGATAGATACCGTATAATCATTAGCAATAATGATTATGCAGCCACTGACTATTTTATGTGCACTTTTTAACTTTCAAAATCTTGTAGCGAAGGTATCACAAAATCTTACATAGCACATTAGTCCATAAGAAAAATCCAAATGTTTTCAATCACTCAGCCACTCCTAGTGTTTTGAGCAACCTCAATTGAAAATCAAATAATATTTAGATGCAATAAGTTGTTCCTGGTCAATCAAGTTTCCTCTTGGACCACGCACATCAAAACACATTAAAACATTGTGAATCTTAGGAATGACGAAGTCATGAAGTTGCTATTGCCATAAAGTGAAAGGTTTCCCCTATTCATCCAATTATGTGCATGGTCTAGAATGCTAAAGAGTTGACAAAAGGACAAGCTCCACCTTCATCCTCCAAAAAAAAAATCCCTTGCTCTTCCTCAAAATGAGCAAGTATCCCAAAAACATTCAAAAAGCAATAAAATTCCCTTGCTCTTCCTCAAAATGAGCAAGTATCCCAAAAAAGCATCCCAAAGCAATAAAATTCCCTTGCTCCTCCTCAAAATGAGCAAGTATCCAAAAAGCAATAAAAATGCATGTTGCTCCATTACAAAAATGAGCAAACTCAAAAATAAAATCCCCAAAATCCAATGCAATAAAATAAGGGAAAGGAGCTTGAATCCCTGGAACTCTTAGTGTCTCAAAAATCATGGGGTGATCCTCATTACAACAATGGGTTGAATGAAACCCTCCTGGAAATGGGGTATCCTTATGCGTGGTGCCACGTCTATCACATTAGCGACCTTATTTTGTACAGACCTATGGATGCTCATGGATGAGCTAGCTTATTGGCATAAGTTACAATTGATTAGTTTGACCTTACTCATAATGAGAAATGAACAATCATTGCACACATAGTTGGTCCTTGAGAAATTTGAAACCACTAGGACAACCTTAGCATCATGAAGATTTGTGAGATACATAAATGAGTTTGTTTGAGATCACTAGGATGTTTGAGTCTTTGCAAAATGACCCTAGATCCTTTATCCAAACCACCCCATATCATTTCCACCATTACATCCAATAATGCATTTCATTTATAAATACCACATGTTAGTGCCCCTGATTAAATGACAAGAATAAAGTTGATCAAGCAAAAGTCTATAACATACCAAATGATCATTAGAACATAACATTCATCATTCATTCCATCAATCACTACATCATTTCATATGCATCCATACATACAATAAAATAAAAAGCACAATACAAATGATCACAATAAAAGCCATGTATATGTATATATATAAATCACATAGTACAAAAATTACCCAAAGGTTGTATACATCAGAGCACTAAGGCTCATAAACAAAAATAAAAACTACAAAAAGAGGTAATAAGCACTACTAGCTAGCACCACCATGACTCCTATGAGGACCATGAGCTGATCCCTATGAACTAGATGGAGCATGGAAACTAGGAACTCGAGACCATGAACCACTAGGTCTAGACTCACTCCACCTGCTAGAGCCCGAAACTAATGATGAAGGATGTAGAGGTAGCAGAATATGATGATGAGCTAAAGTGTCCTCAAGCATCCCAATGTAAGTAGCCTACCTTTGAGCAATAACCAAATCTATAGCCTGACATGCCTCTCATTGAGCTATCTCAACACGAAGAGTCACAATCATAGAAGCATCCCCACCTCCACTAGGTTCACTTCATAGCCCATCCACCTCACTCTGTAACTGAGCTAATCTAACCTTGTAACCTTGTGATCTCTACATCATGAGCCTCTACAGTCTACCCCAAGTTATCCCACTCATCTTGGAGAATCCCCCACTCCTCCTTAGTGCGATATGGAGGAAGATCCTACCCTCCATCACTACCACCTCCATCACCGCTACTGTTACCACCACCTCCATATCCTCCAGCCCTGAACCTAGTCTCTATAGGTTGCACCTCTACTCTAGATTTCACCCTACTCTCACTACCTCGATAATTCTTTTCACCACTGAGAAGCCTACTCACCAACATCCTACTCATCATTGCTAATCATGTCATCAATGACCTGGCTAGGTGCCCATGGAGGCTATACAACAAACCAAGTATCATACTCAAATATCATCCTAACATCATCTACATCTGGAACATCCACCACCTCATCATCTTTAGCATCATCCATAGTCTAAAATTTAGGAGTGACTAGGAGACTCAACTCATCACCTCGATGCTTGTACACCACTAGAGCATTAGGAACACCCTGTACCAAGCCAAACTATCACATCACCCATGAGAATTGGATGAACTCCATCTCTCACCCATGTTATCCAACCACCCACCTACCTCGCCTAATCCAAAGCTATGTTGCATCACTATCCCAAGTTAGACCTCACCAAGGTCACCAACATATGTCATCGCTAGTCAGAGCACCAAGCATATCTCGATACTCCTATCCACTATAAATAAGGTAACTCGATGAAGCCTCCTCATTGGTCCACCAATGAAGAGCACAAGGAAGTGAGTGATCCCACTCACAAGGTAGACCCTTTAGATGAGCAATTCTAATGTGCTCCCAAGCCCATAACTAAAGTAGTAGATTGCATCCGAGTCCCTTCTACTCTCACCTCTTCACCTCATATAACTCCACATATAATTGATATAATAGATTGGGAGCCCATGCATAAATTTGAGGCTCACTAATCAGATCCAACACAAGCCTCACCTAGTTCCAAGGGAACCTAGATCCCATATTGTTAGGCAACAACATGTTTCCTATAATGTACATCATAAATGTTGATAGAGTGCCTAACCTCCTATCCTTGAATAATTGAATATATGGGATCCCTCCCTTGCTATAGTCTACATCCCAATCATCCCCATATATTGGTCTCAGCTCATGCTCCTTATCATGGCCCACCTGGACTGGTGAGCCCTCGATAGGAACATGGAAGATGTGGTAAACATCTTCTAGGGTGATAGTAATCTCCCTTGTCGAAAGCTAAAATGACCCCCTATTAGGGTCCCATCTCTCCACTAGGGTAGACAAGTACTCCTCATCTTCCCTCATGGTCTCCACCCACCCACAACCATCCAACCCCACTACCTCCAACCACTTCCAATCATCATCTATCAGTGCCTTCCACACCCAGGATATGATGCGAGGCCATCGATGTCGAGCCTCAATAAACTTAACCTACAAAAGCACAAAAAAAATCCATATTAGTGCACATGTCAAAAAAAATACAAAAATATTTCATGCATTTTTTTCATTTAAAAAATAACAAAAACACAAAAACATTTCATGCATTTTTATCATAAAAAAAAACAATAAAAACAATTTCATGAATTTTTATCATAGTCAAAAAAGAAAACTTTTGCCTCTCCCTTTATCATAGTCAAAAAAAAATTGTTAATCATCCCCTCTTAGTGTTAAAAAAAATAAAAAATAAAAACAGAAACAAAATTATAATAAAGCAATGTTAAGGGTTTTGGGAACCCACCTCTGCGTACCAAACTCCAGCTTCTTCTCCAGTTGAGCCTCCAACCTCCGCAACCCCACCCACTCCACTCGTCTCACCAACAACCTCCATAGATCACTTAGCTTCTCAACTGCTCAAAAAAGCATTAACTGTAGAAATGAAAATTCAAACAGCCCATTTGCCTATTTATAGCCACTTTTTTGTGGGCCTAACCATGCACCCATATTTCATGAGCATGTGTAATCCTGCACCTACATTTGATGATGCCAACCATGAATGCATGGTTGTTGGGAGAAACCAACCGCACTCGTGTGATTAGAAAAATAATAATAATAATCACCCCATCAAAAACAACCAAATTCATCATAATCATCATCATCACCACATGTATTATCACAAACATCATCATCATCATCATTAAGTGAGCCTCGTATTTAGTGAATTACCCTACACACCTAGTGGTTGCAGTGACTGGCAATCCATGCAATCTGGTAGGATGGGTAGCTCACCATAAGGACACTTATCCAAAAATCATCCAACATCATCACATGTGGCATTAAATCAGCTGGGTCCCTCAATATTTGAGTGTGGATCTGTTCAAGCTAATTTGCACAAGGTTATCCTAAGCCCTTTTCCATTGGGTTACAAAAGCGAAAAACATTCAATCATAATTTGGTAATAATTGCCAAAATCACTACGAGTGTCGAATTCCTAGAGCACCTGGTTCCTAACACCATACATTTAGGAATTGTTACAGTCGCATGGGCACCCAAACTCCCAATGTGGTTGGTGATTTTACCATGATATTTTGTGCATCATCAAAACCAAAGGCAAATTTGCAACAACAACCATCCCAAACTTGGGGTATCAAGTTGATCTTCAATGTCACACATTTGCATCCATCACATCCACCTCCTTTCATCATCCACATTTGGTCAATTGGCTCGTGGGTTTCATTCTTTACCCATTCGCCAATTGAGGGGGTAAGCAAACAAATCAAAATTTTCAAAAATCATTCATTCTTGAGCATCGAGAAGATTTGAGTCCATTTATCCATCCAATAAGGATAGGTGTCTCTTGTTTTTGCACCGCATTGTGTTTTACACAACATGGTACAAAAAGGGGTATCTGTAGACACCAAAACCTAGGCATTCACAAAACCTTATTTTGCATCCCACATCACAATCCTGCATAATAAAATTATATACCTAAGTCTAAACTTAGGTGTATAAATCCTGCACATTATCCTATTTTCTAGATTTTAATAAATCTAGAAAATCTTCTTAGGATACCCTGCCTAATCACTAGACATGTGTCCTAGCCACCACTACCCCATCCCTTGCCACATCTCACACACTCATGTCCCCCTTTGTCCCTTCACATGGGACATCCCTTACACCTCACTCCACTTGCACTCACCCATTAGCCACATCACCCCAGTTAAGTGAGACACCCTAGGTGACTCACTATAACTGCCCCTTCCATTTGGTAGCCCTGGATTACCACTTGGTAATCCTGGCTTGCCACCTCCCTTTTCCCTCCAAAATCCAAAATGGCCTATAAAAGCAACCCAACCCCATCAACCAAAGGAGGCTGAGAACACACACCATTAGGCTACTAAAATCATGCCAAGAGCTTGCATGCATCCCGAGGACATCAGAGATTCGAAGCCCTAGAGTGCCCTCTTTTGGAGCTTTCTACCATCCAGCCTCAACCACCCATCCATGGTTACACAGTCATAACTACCCACCCACAGTTGGTTGACCAACAATAACCACATGTTCGTGGTTACCCATAATGTAGGAAAAAATTCATGAATCACGCATATCAAATCAGTAAGGTTTTGATTTTTGTTAGCAAGGCATCTCAATTTAATTTTCTATGTTTTTTGTAAGCATTAGTTCAATGGTTTTATGGTATTGGTTTTTAAATCACATATACATGTGCTATTGACCCTTGTTTGACTTCCATGTGTGGAGGAGATAGGTACTTGGAGAGCTATTGAAGCTGGAGTGGTCCCATTGTTGGATACCAAAAACCCACTCACCCTTGGAACTGTAGGAGATGAGTGAAAGACACCAATTAACTTGTTTGGAGAACTAAAGATCATTATTTGAGCACTTGTACTTTATAAAAATAAGGTATTGTAATACTCATCCCCAAACATTGGGGTATGAAGTATTGTAAAATTTGGGAGACTAAGGCTCCCCTGTGTTAATACAAAAGAAGCATTCTTTTTATTATAAGTGTTCATTTTCATGTATGTGTTTTGGTGTTGAATATTTTGCTACAGATTTTTTTGAGGCTCAAGATCAATGGCCTCACATCATTTCTCAAGTGTGGAAGGCCCTTACAAGAGATGATTAGAAGTGGCTGGAGGCTCTGGGGTTGGTTGGTTGTAGATGAGTGGATATTGTGTGGGTATATGAGGAGTAATTTTCTGCCCTAGTGGAGAGATGGTACCCTAATAGGGGTTCATTTTAGCTTTCGATATGGGATCTGACTATCATATTGGAAGATGTTTACCACATCTTCCATTTTCCCATATAGGACTCACTAGTTTAGGTGGGCCACAAAAAGGAGCACGAGTTGAGGCCGATCTATGGGGATGACTAGGATGTAGACTACAAAAAGGGAGGTATATCATACATTTAGTTATTCTAGGATAGGAGGCTAGGCACTCTACTAAATTTTGTGATTTACATTGTAGGTAACATGTTGTTGCCTAATAGCATGGGATGTTGATTCCTTTGAAACCAGGTGAGGCTTGTGTTGGATATGATTGTTGAGTCTTAGATTTGTGCATGGGCCCTCACTCTATTTTATCATTTGTACATTGATTTTTATGAGGTGAAGAGGTAGGAGCAAAATGGACTCGGATGCATTCTGTTGCTTCAGTTATGGTATTGGGAGCACATTAGGGTTTCCCATCCAAAGGGTCTATCATGAGAGTGGGATCACTCACTTCCTTGTGCTTTTAATTGGCAGACCAGCAAGGAGGCTTCAAATAAAAATGCTCCAAATAAACCAAACTCCTTTGGTCACATTCAATACAAAAATCTCCAAAGGAATCAAACTCCTTTGATGATATGTAATTCAAAAAGTTCCAAAGTAACAAAACTCCTTTGGTCACTATCAAATCCAAAATGCTCCAAGAGAAGAACACCCCTTTGGTCAATCCATACAAATGGCTCCAAAGTAACCTAACGCCTTTGGTCAAATTTCATTTCAAAACACTCCAAAGGAACCAAACCCCTTTGGTCACATTTTAGTTCAAAAGGCTCCAAAGGAACCAAACTCCTTTGGTCACATTCAATCCAAAAGGCTCCAAAGGAACCAAACTCCTTTGGTCACATGCAATTCAAAAAGCTCCAAAGGAACAAAACTCCTTTGGTCACTATCAAATCCAAAATTCTCCAAGGGAAGAACACCCCTTTGGTCAAATCAATCCAAAATCTCCAAAGGCACCAAACCCCTTTGGTCAAAAAAAATCCTCAAGTGAACCTTGTACCTAGTGATTTATTCTAGTCACCTAGTGGTTGCAATGACTGGTTATCCATGCAATTCGGTAGGATGGATAGATCACCATAAGGACACCTAAAAAATAATAATAAAACACAAAAACATTTTCATACACATTGTATTTTTAATACATCACATTCACAATCCCACTATCATTGCATTCACACATTTCACTTCCATTGCATTTGCACATTCCTATCATTTTTATCCATTCATGTCACTTACCATATTAATTATCATCCACTCATGTTAGATATTTTTCATTCACTGAGTCTTGTTGCCTTAATTAGGGGTACCTACGGTCTAGCATTAGTCCAATTTTGCCATCCAAAACCATGTCAAAAAAAAATAGCTGCAATAAAACCCCATAGCACTTCATTTCTTTGGTAGTCTCTAGTTTGAGGAATCTCTAGGTGTTTTCAATCACTCAACCACTCCTAGTGTTTCAAACAACCTTAATTGAAATTTAAACAATCCTTAGGTGCTACAGAGTATTCCTGGTTAATCAAGTTTTCTCTTAGATCATGCACATCATAACACAAAAAATTGTGAAGCTTAGGAATGACAAATTCATGAGTTTTTATTGCCATAAAGTGAAAGGTTTCCCTTGTTCATACAATTATGCGCATGGTATAGAATGCTAAGTTTTGACAAAAGGACAAGCTCCCTCTTAAAAAAAAATCCCTTGCTCTTGCTCAAAATGAGCAAGTATTCCAAAAACATTACAAACAGCAATAAAACCCCTTGTTCTTCCTCAAAGTGATCAAGTATCCAAAAAAAATATATCCCTTTCTCTTCCTCAAAATGAGCAAGTATCCCAAAAAATCTTCCCAAAGCAATAAAATTCCCTTTCTCTTATTCAAAACAAGCAAGTATCCCAAAAAAAAAGCAATAAAAATACATGTTTCCCCATTACAAAAATGAGCAAACTAAAAAATAAAATCCTCAAAATCCAATATAATAAAATAAGGGAAAGGAGCTTGAATCCTTGGAACTCTTAGTGTCTCAAAAATCATGGGGTGATCCTCATTACAACAATGGGTTGAATGAAAATTGTCTGGCAATGGGGTATCCTTATGAGTGATGACATGTTTGTCACATTAGCGACCTTCTTTTGTACAAACCTATGGATGCTCACGGATGAGATAGCTTGTTGGCATAAGTTACAATTGATTAGTCTAACCTTACTCATAATGAGAAATGAACAATCATTGCACACACAATTGGTCCTTGAGAAATTTGAAACCACTAGGATGCCCTTAGCATCATATAGATTCATGATATGAATATATTGTTAGAAATAGCTTATATTACATTATTTGGGTCATGTAAATGTACCTTCCTTGGTACATACTTAGGACATTAGATTACTTTAGGGGGAAATTTATCTAGTTACTTCATGCAATGTAATAAATGCACAAGTGTCAATGTGCAAGTTGTAAATGTGCAAGGTGTCCCTTGTACAACTAGGTAGAGTGTTGGCCAAGGAACTTATCTTCCTATATAAAGGGCCATAGATATAGAAGAGATAATAATAGTAGTGTAGGATAGACATAATAGTGTAGAGTGTGTGAGCTATAAGCTCAAAGCTCATTCATTGAGCAGTAGCTTGTATCATGGAGTGTTCATTTCCTCCATAGCTACTATTGTACTCATTTTCATCATTTCTATTTATAGCATATTTTAGTCATCTCACAGATTTACTTTCTTTCTTATTATTCTACATCTTGTGAATGTTATCTCCCATTGCATGTTGTATCAAAATCTAATAGTGGTATCAGAGCTACAGTAGATCAAGCTATGGTAGATCAATAGGAAAATCACCATTATCATTGACCCTAAGTTTTTTGTCAACTTGATGCGCCATTGGACCAGTCACTATCAAAATTTCTCAGAAGAGTCTAGGTGATAGAATTAGGGAGAGCCACAAGTGAGGACTGAATGAAATCTTAGTTTCAGAAATATTGAGATTGCATATGGCTAGAGTCTTTCCACAGAGTTGTAGAAAAACTCGTGAAGACTAGGACTCAACATTTGATCCACTAGTTTGATGAAACAACTAGTGAAGCTCATCTAAGAGATCTGGAAATATTTACCTGAAGTTTCTTTTATTGTAGGGAATTAATTCTCAGATGATTGGGACACCTCCTACAATAGAAATCTAGGAGACCTCAACTTCATTGCCCAAAGGTCGGAGTGCCTTCATAGTGCAGATATTAGTTGTTGCAGAAAGGAGAATACTTTAGAAGAAACTTCTGGAAAAGAATCATGGTGAAGTCAGGAGATAGGAGATCTCCATTGCTAGATTGAAGAACTTCACAAAAATAAAAAGGCCATAGAAGCCCTGATTCAGAAGAAAAGGCCATAGAAGCCTTGATCCAGAAGAAAAGGCCATAGAAGCCTAGAAAATGCCATAGAAGCCTTGATCCAGAAGAAAAGGCCATATAAGCCTAGAAAAGGCCATAGAAGCCTTAATATTGAAGAAAAGGCCATAGAAGCCTTGATATTAAAGAAAAGGCCAAAAGCCTTGAAAAGGCCATAGAAGCCTTGATACTAAAATAGGCCACATATGCCTTTATCCTGAAGAAGACTCTAGAAGAGAGTACCTAATTTAGAAGCAGATTTTAGTACTAATATTTTTGTTGTAGGTAAAGGAGATCCAGTAAGTTGGGAAAGCTTCCTACAAGAAAGTTAGGAAGAGTAGCCTCTTCAGAATCAATCTAACACCTAAAGCAAAAGAGATCAGGAGGAGATCTCATTGAAGAACTTCTAGATAAGAGAAAGAAGGACTAGGAGAGTCCTGCTCGAATCTAGAAGTAGCAAAATTAGAGATCCAGGAGAAGATCTCACCACCAACACTTCCAGAAGTAGAAGGTTGAAGATAAGGTCTCAAGGAAGACCAAAAGAAGTTGCAAGATCAAAGACCTTGGTGAGGTCTCGATGAGCATCCAGTAAAAGGCTAGGAGAGCCTTGCTAAAGAAATCATCAAAGGAGAACTCATTGGAGAAATCCACTACCAAGGAGAAGCCCCTGATAGTGAAGGACTTGGGACAATTATCGCCATCTAAAAACAAGCCCAAGAGGAGGAGAATTTGGCAAGGAGTGCCAAATCCGAGCGGAAGAAGAATCCAGTGAAGACCTCAAGATATTCAAAATCTTGAGAAGAAGATCCTGCTTGAAGTCAAAATTTGACAAGAAGACTTGAAGATAGAAGAAGCTCATCAAATCCAAGATATTTGAAGATTACCTCCCATAGCAAGAGGACACCACTTTAGAGACATAAACTTCTCCAAATCTACAGCAGAATGAGGAGACCACAAGAGGAGAACAAAGTCACCAAATCTTAGGTTCGTGAAAGAAAGTTTGAGACTATAGTTTGGTGAAGAAGGAGTTATTCAAAATAGTCTACAAAGAGCTGCAAGATCTTACTCAAGGTAGCAACTTGGTGATCTAAGACACCAAGATCTACATCCTCTACAGAAGTGGTAAAGAAGCTACAAAAGCTTTCAAAAAAAGGTAAGCAACTATTGGTGCAAGTAGATTCATTAATTGGATTACTTTTCAGATTTGTTAAAGCACCTTAATCCAGATTAAAGTTGCAACCTAAATTATAGTCTTCAAAAGTGCAAAATAAAAAGGTTCCTTTTAGAGGTTCATTTGCACACTAGGAGTTGATTAGATTCCAAATATTAATTATCTATCAACTACCTATTATCTACTTTGGAAAGCAAAAAGAAGATTGAATCCTACAATACTAATTGTAGTGAATTTGTAGAATATTTGAAGGTTCATTTCAAATTATTCTTGATTAGTTGCAGTGAATTGATTAAGTGCATTTTCTTGAGAGTAGATTGGAGTGATAAGGTGTAATTTTTTAGTGCATTAAAAAGTAGAATTTGTTAGATTCATTTGCACTATTATTACTCTCAAAAGAAATTAGTTTTGTGCATTGAAAAAAGGTACAAAATCTAGTTTGCATCAAGTGTCTAAAGACACTCTTAAAGCACAAAAACCTACAACTCTTAGTGGCCAATAGAAGCCACCAAAATTGGTTAGTACAAGCAAAGAAAAGCTAACCAAAAAGAAGCTTCAAATATTGAGACTTGGTGAGTCTCAAATCCAAAGCACTTAGGGGTTAGTGCAACTGAAATAAAGCTTCTATTTTACAGTGTTTACAAAGCTTGGATTCACCATCAAATATCCAAGCAAAGAGGGTAAGGAGTCTACTCAAAAGGACATCCTCAAAACCCTCATTTGTGCATTCAAAAATATGCTACAAAATCAGACTACAAAATCTGAAAAAGGAGTGCAAAAAGGGTGCAAAATAAAGTGTATTATTCACAAGGTATTGCACTACATTATCCATAGAAAGGAAGTAGATAGAAGGTGCCATTAAAGGCACAAATGTCACAGGGAATCCATCCAAGAAGGACGTATGAAAAGCACTCCATATCCATGGCCCAAGGAGCCATAAAAAAGGCTCATTCCTCACGTATCTTGGATGGATGAACCTGCACAACACAAGCACACAACAGAAGATCAATATCCTACAATTACGTAGAAGAAGAAGGAGCCATACTACAAGCAAAGGCATCACTATTACCTCATCCAAATGTGCATGAACAATGCTGCAATTTGCACATCAAAGAGAACCAAAAGTGAGGAGAAAATGTGCTAATTGCAAAGGTCTAAAACTTGGTGAAGAAAATCCACCAAAGGTAGCATCTTCCATGCCATTCAAAGCTCCAATACCACCTCAAGGATCGACTGTGAGAGAAAATAGTTTGCTTGCACTTCAAGGAACATAGCAAGCAAAGGAAGAGGCATAAAGAAGGAGTTACATTCTCCTTGGAGGCATTACAATGATAGACACCATGCAAAAACCTTGAGTGCCACTTGGCACAATCTCTCAACAATGTTCAACATCCAAGAAACCTTACAAGGAAGGTTACAAGTACCTACTCAAGTTTGAAGCACTACAAGAGCTGGCAGAAGCGTTACTAAAGGTTGGCAGGGATGTTACATAAAATATGCAAATGTTACATAGGTTGGAGCACCCATGAGTAATGTAAGTGACACTTGGCAGCCTTTATCTCCATTAAAACCATGCAAACCTGAAGCGAATGGAGCAGAAGTGGAATAACATTTTTGTAATCAAGGTTTTTGGAGAGGAAAACACAGTCAAACTATTTTTGAGCACAACGTGTAAGAAAGGAAAGAAGGAGCATTTAAAGCTCCATGAAAGGGAGGTCAAATTTATAGTGAACATCTCTCTAAGCATCGAAGAAACACTTAGCCAATCATCTCTCAAAGAATCCACACTTGTCCAAATTGCTCTCACCATCTCAAGCACCAGAAGCTACGTCTTAATGTTGTTACACCCAACCAAAATCAATGTTATACAAGTGTGAAGATAAAGGGCCAAGGTAAGTTTAATTATCTCATTTAATTTTGCTTTCTAACATTAGAGAAATAAGGTTTTAAATAAAGGATAAATCTTAAGATTATGAAAGCAAATTATATAGGAGATAACTTACCTAGATCAAAATAATATTTGCAAAACAACCTTGGAGATATAAGGAATTCTACTTAGGTTTAACTATTTAATATTTTGCAAATATTGTTATCTTTTCTAATTTTCCAAATTTGGGAGTCATAAGGTCTACTACATCAAATTGATTTATTGGAAATTAGAAAAATTAAAATCAAATTTCAAAGGGCCATTATAAGAGGTTTATTAAAAGCATTTTAAAGGTTGGAAATTTATAATATTTACTTATCTCAAATCTTCTCAAATCGAGACAAAAGATCCAACATTAAAACCTCTTTAAATTTGGGAAAAGTGCTTAGTTCAATAGGAGCAATAAGGATAATAGAAGTTGATTTTGTTATTTACAAAACTTTACAAAATCAACCAAAATTGAACTAAAATTTACAAAAGCACTTTATATCTTATCCAAAACATACTAGGGAGTCATAAGGTATTCTACAAAACTTGGTAATATCAGCATTTATCAAAATTATCAAGTTGCAATATATAAGCTTTCTACAAAACCTAAAAATCCTCAAGAGTATATACTCTCATTACTAGGGAGACATAAGGAAGCCTACAAAACCAAGGATTAATAAAGGTTTTATCAAATCAAGCTTATATACTTCTATCAAGGATCATATATCCTAATAGGGAGCCATAAGGATGTCTACCTTCCAAAATACTACAAACATCAATAAGGAAAAAGTTAGTGCCATAAAACTTGGGATCATGAATCTACTCTTGAAATCAGAAAGAATGATAGATCTAACTTCTAAAATAATCCATAGTGAAGCCTTAGAAGATAACTTTGACACTATGGAATGCTATCTTCAAACTCATCTCAATGAAGCTATTGGCAATGGAGAAAGTGATATTACACTTTCCTTAGATCTTGTGAGCATATTATATATGGCATTACTCACATATAAACACTTCAAGAATGAAAATGTAGAACAAAAGGGATTGATAGAACTACTCAAAAATAAGGTAGAACTAAGTGAGTCATATCTAGAAAAGTTTTTTCAATCCTCATGCAGAATTGACACTTCAAGTTCTACTAACTCAAGATCTTATCATGATGCCCTAAGTGGTTGTTCAGAAGCATCTGTACAGATTGAATATAATAAAGGAGAATCTTCCATACAAGAACCAAGTAGCAGCACAACCACCTATGAAAAAGCAGAGATTAAATTCAAAGGCAAAGCTAAGGAAGAAGAAGGAGATGAATCCAATGAAGGAGGAATACAGTGCAAGGTCAACTAAAAGAAGAACCTACAACTTCAACCTATTTTTGTATCATCTGAATACTGAAGCAACTACAGAAGGACCAAGAACAAAGCTCTTTCAGCAAGAATGACAGGTTTTGAAGATACTAACAACTTGCTTGAATAGGTTACAGAAATCAGAGAAGAAGAATCAGAATTCTAGATTCAAGAGGAAGATCCACATTGAAGACTAAAGTCTTCAATACCCAAATATTGTAATACAGGGGGTGTTAGAAATAGCTTATATTACATTATTTGGGTCATGTAAATGTACCTTCCTTGGTACATACTTAGGACATTAGATTACTTTAGGGGGAAGTTATCTAGTTACTTCATGCAATGTAATAAATGCACAAGTGTCAATGTGCAAGTTGTAAATGTGCAAGGTGTCCCTTGTACAACTAGGTAGAGTGTTGGCCAAGGAACTTATCTTCCTATATAAAGGGCCATAGATATAGAAGAGATATGATAGTAGTGTAGGATAGTCACAATAGTGTAGAGTGTGTGAGCTATAAGCTCAGAGCTCATTCATTGAGTAGTAGCTTGTATCATGGAGTGTTCATTTCCTCCATAGCTACTATTGTACTCATTTCCATCATTTCTATTTATAGCATATTTTAGTCATCTCATAGATTTACTTTCTTTCTTATTATTCTGCATCTTGTGAATGCTATCTCCCATTGCATGTTGTATCAAAAGCTAACATAGATGAGTTTGTTTGAAATCACTAGGATGTTTGAGTCTTTGCAAAACAACTCTAGATCCTTTATCCCTAAGGCAAACAAAGTCATAAGCAAGCTTCCATTCCATACCACCATCGCATGGTCACATATATCATAGTCCATTTCATCCTACAAAATATGGTCAAACCAGTAGTACTGTATTGGTGACCTTGATTAAGCAATAAAGGTAAAGTCTGCTAAACAATGGTTCATAACCTCTTCGAATGATAATTAATAATACAACATCATTCATTCACTTGCATACATCACCACCAATTTCATTCATTCATAATACATTCATTTCATCACATGCACACCAAAAAAAAATATATTCAAACAATCCATCATTACACATATACATGCACAATCACATCAACAACCAACTATGGGGGTTCAAGGTCCCACACCTTCCCCAATAATCACATCAAGCAATCGACCAAATGGGGGATTCAAAGTCTTCCACCTTCCCCAAAAATCATGTCATCAACACCAACTAGAGGGTTTCAAGGTCTCACACCTTCCCCATAAGTCACATCAAACAATCAATCAAGCAACTTGGGGGGGTTCAAGGTCTCACACCTACCCCAACAATCACATTAAATATTCACATTTCAAATTATCTACTAGGTTCAAAAGGTTGCACCCTTTTCCTCGCATTCACAAATACAACACATCTAATTCCATTTACTTTCCTGCATTCATCAATTCTATTCACTAGCTTAGATTCTCAAGTGAACCTCGTATCTAGTGATCTACTCTAGACACCTAGTGGTTGCAATGATTGGTTATCCATGCAATATGGTAGGATGAGTAGATTACCATAAGGATATTCATCATTACATTAGTTCAAAATACTCCAAAGGAACCAAACTCCTTTGGTCACTTTCAATTCAAAAAAGTGTCAAAGTAACCTAACCCCTTTGGTCAAATTTTATTTCAAAAGGCTCCAAAGGAACCACATCCCTTTGGTCAGTTCAACTCAAAATACTCCAAAGGAAGCATCCCTTTGGTCAATTCAATTCAAAAGGCTCCAAAGGAATCTAACCCCTTTGGTCAAATTTTAGTTCAAAATGCTCAAAAAAAAAACCAAACCCTTTGGTAAAATTAGTTCAAAAGGCTCCAAAGTAACCTAACCCCTTTGGTAAAATTTCATTTTAAAAGGCTCCAAAAAAACCACAACCCTTTGTTCAAATTAGTTCAAAATATTCCAAAGGAACCTAACCCCTTTGGTTAATTTTCATTCCAAATACTCCAAAGTAGACACACTCCTTTGGTCAAATTATTTTAAAAGCTCTAAAGGAACCAAACCCCTTTGGTCAAAATATCCTCAAGGGAACCTCGTATTTAGTGATATACTCTAGTAACTTGGTGGTTGCAGTGATTGTTTATCCATGCAATTCAATAGGATGGGTATATTACCATAAGAACACTTGTTAGATTATCATTCACGCAATAAGGTCAAAAAAATCCAATTCCAATTCAAAAGGTTCCAAAGGAATAAAACTCCTTCGGTCACATTCAATTCAAAATGCTCCAAAGGAACCCAACCCCTTTGGTCAAATTTCACTCCAAAATAATCCAAAGGAACCAAAAATCCTTTGGTCACATTCAATTCAAAAGGCTCCAAATATGCCTAATCCCTTTGTTCAATTTCAAAAGGCTCCAAAGGCACCTACACCTTTGGTCAAATTAATCCAAAAAACTCCAAAGGTACCCCAATTCCTTTGGTCAAATTCAATCTCAACAAGGCTTTCAAAAGAATTGAAGTGCTATAATCTCAACTCCCTAAGAAATCCATGTGATTGGATTACTCCATGGGATAGAGATGTATATTTCCTTCTTCCACTCAGCCTTTACTGATCCTTGTACCTAATTATTTACTCTAGTACCTTACCAGTTGTAGTGATAGGCTATCCATACGATCTGGTAGGAGGAGTATATTACCATAAGGACAATAATTATTAACACAATTCAAAAAGGCCCAAATGCACCTACCCCTTTGGTCAAATCAATCCAAAATGCTCCAAAGGTACCCAAATTCCTTTGGTAAAAAAAAAACAATCAGCAAACATAAAAACCACAAAAACAATATAAAACCCAAAAAAGAAAAAAAAATACTTAAAAACCATCAAATCAAAAATATTGAATGAACCTCGTACCTATTGATATACTCTAGTCACTTAGAGGTTGCAACAATTGGTTATCCATACAATCTAGTAAGATGAGTACATTACCATAAGGCCACTCACAAAAAAACAACAACAAAAATCTCTAAAGGTACCTCAATTCCTTTGGTCAAAAACAAATTCAACAGGCTCCTAAAAGAATAGAAGTGCTCTCATCTCAACTCCCTAAGAAGGCCATGCAGCTGGACTGCTCCAAGGGATAGAGGTGTACATTTTCTTCTTCCACTTAGCCTCAAGTTATCCTCGTATACAATAACTTATCCTATACACCTAGCGGTTGCAGTGACTAATTATCCATGCAATATAGTAGGATGGATAGGTTACCATAAGGTCCTTGAAAAATGATTCACCTCAAGAAAGAATCGAATTGTTATCATCTCAATTCCCTAATAAATCCATACACTTGGACTACTCCAAGGGATAGAGATGTACAATTACCAATAATGGTAAAAATCATAGTTGTAACAAGAATAAAAACATCCATTTCATTATAACCATTATGATATGTTTCATTGCTTTCATGATTTCATCTCTTCTTCGTTGACTCATTGCTTGAGGGGGTAGATAATGTCTACATAATTTTATTCTCAAATCAATTCAATACTCAAAACACTCAATCATGTAAATTACGTTCATTCAAGAATTATTACCAAAGACTACCATATGCCCTTTTTGTTAGGGTAGATCACAAGCAAAAATCTCATTCAAATAAACAATTGGCATACCTAAAGCCTAAAGTGTAGATATCTCCCTATACTTCTACGTACGGATGAAAGTTATTAAGTGCAAGTAGACCTAAATCCCAAAGTGTAGACCTCTCCCTGTACGTCTACCTAAGGCTAAAAAGTTTACCAAAATCAAATACCATCAATGTGTCAAAAGTAATGATTCAATAATGTGTGACTTTTCCATGATTGGGGTAACCCACGTTGACTTTTATTTGTGACCATATTACACAACTCCCCTTCAAATGCAAATGGCTTCAAAAATTCCTCAAATCAACATAAATGCATTCAAATCATAATCTCAAGTGAACCTTGTATCTAGTTATTTACTCTAGACACCTGGTGGTTGCAGCGATTGGTTGTCCATGCAATCTGGTAGGATAGGTAAATTACCATAAGGAAACTTATTAAAAATCATTTCATATCATCATGTTTGAAATTAAATCATTTTGGTCCCTCAATTTTTGAGTGACCTACATTCAAGCAAATTTGCCCTAGGACAATGGGATCCTAGGGTGATTGGTTCCTTTACTTCATCATATTGCATGTCAATCATACCAAAAGGTAAAAAAATTTGACAACACAGATCCACCCTAAACTTGGGGTATCCAAGTTCATCTTCAATTTCACACATTTGCATACATCACACCCACCTTCGTTCATCATCCACATTTGGTCAATTGGCTTATGGGTTTCATTCTTTACCCATTCACCAATTGATGGGGTAAGAAAAAAAATCAAAAATTCTAAAAATCATTCATTCTTGAGCATCAAGAAGATTTGAGTCCATTTATCCATCCAATAAGGACAAGTGTCTTTTGTTTTTTCACCGCATTGTATTTTACACAACACGATACAAAAAGGAGCATTTGTAGACACCAAAACCTAGGCATTCACAAAACCTCATTTTGCATCCCACATCACAACCTTGCATAGTAAAATTATATACCTAAGTCTGAACTTAGGTGTAGAAACCCTGTACATTATCCTTTTTTCTAGATTTTAATAAATTTGGAAAATCTGCTTAGGATACCCTGCCTAATCACTAGACACGTGTCCTAGCCACCACTACCCCATCCCTTGCCACATATCACACACTCATATCCTTCTTTATTCCTTCACATGGTACATGCCTTACACCTCACTCCACTTGCACTCACCCATTGGCCACATCATCCTAGTTAAGTGAGGCACCCTAGGTGACTCACTGTAACTGTCCCTTCTATTTGGCAACCCTGGATTACCACTTGGTAATCCTGGCTTACCACCTCCATTTTCCCTCCAAAACCTAAAATTGACCATAAAATAAACACAACCCCATAATGCAACAAGGAGGGCTGGAAAAGACACTGCTACGCTGCCAAAATCACTACAAGGAATCACCAATGTTTGTAGAGCTCATGTCGACGAGGTCTCAGATTAGAGTTCTAGGATTTCTGCCATTCCTGCATAATCGTGCATCCATGGTTACACAATTCCTATTAGAAATAGATCATATTACATTATTTGGGTCATGTAAATGTATCTACAAAGATACATACTTAGGACATTAGATTACTTTAGGGGGAAGTTACTTATTTTCTTCATGCAATGTAATAAATGCACAAGTGTCGATGTGCAAGTTGTACATGTGTAAGTTATCCCTTGCATAGCTAGATATATTGTTGGCCAAGGAACCTATCATTCTATATAATGGCTTTATTTTCATATTCATAGATATAGAACACATATTGCATAGTGTCATAGAGAGCAGCTCATAGTGCATCATAGGACATAAATAAAGTCATCCATATTGGATATGGGTGCAATATAGTCCAGTATCATCAAAATATAACAGTGGTATCAAATTTATGGTAGATATAACCATAGGAAAGACACCATTATTAATAAACCTAAGTTTTTTTATCAATGTGATGCGCCTTTGGACCAGTCACTATCAAAAACTCTTAGAAGAGTCTAGGTGGTATAAACAGGGAGAGCCACAAGTGAGGACTGAAATAAATCTCAATTTTAGAAATACTAATATTAATTTTAGCTAGAGTATTTCCACAGAGTTGCAGGAAACTTGTTAAGACTAGGACTCAACATTTAATCCACTAGATTGACAAATAAACTAGTGAAGTTAATTCAGGATATCTAGAGTTTCTTAATTATTTCCCATAGTTTCTTTTTGTTGTAGAAATATAATTCTCAAAATATTTAGATTCCTCCTACAATAGTTTGCTAGGATATTTCAACTTCATTGCCTAAAGGTTGGTGTATATTCATAGTACAGAGGTTAGTTTATTTTCCAAAAAATTAATATTGTGGAAGAAGAAATCTGGAAAATATTTGTGGTGAAGTTAGGAGATAGGATATCTCCATTACTAAATTGAAAACTTCACACAAGAATAAAAGGTCATAGGAGACTTGATCTAGAAGAAAAGGCCATAGAAATCTTGATCCATAAGAAAAGTCCATAGAAGCCTTGATCAAGAATAAAAGGCCATAGAAACCTTGATCCAAAAGAAAAAAGTCATAGAAGCCTTGATCAAGAATAAAAGGCCATAAAAACCTAAATCCATAATAAAAATACCATAGAAGCCTTGATCCTAAAAAAGGCCATAGAAGCCTTGATATTTAATAAAAAGGCCACAAAAGCCTTAATCTTGAAAAAGGCCATAGAAGCCTTGATACTAAAATTAGGCTATAGTAGCCTCGATCCTGAATAAGACTCTATAAGAGAGTATCTGATTCAAAAGGAGATTAATGTTTTAGTACTAATACTTTGTTGTAGGGAAATGAGATTCAGTGATTCAGGAAGACTTCCTACAAGAAATCTAGGAAGAGTATCTTCTTCAGAATCAATCCAACACCTACAAGAAAAGATATCAGGAGATCTCATTGAAGAACTTCTAGTCTTGGAATAAGAAGGACTAGGAGAGTCATGCTCGAATCTAGAAGCAAAAAAAGTGAATATCTAAAGGAAGATCTCACCACTAACACTTCCAAGAGTAGAAGGTTGAAGAAAAGGTCTCAAGGAATACCAGAAGAAGCTACAAGATCAAATACCTTGGGTAGGTCTCAATGAGAATCCAATAAAAGGCTTGGAGAGCCTTAATGAAGAAATCATGAAAGAAGAACTCATTGGATAAATCCACTACCAAGGAGAAGCCCCTGATAATGAAGGACTTGGGACAATTATCATCATCTAAAAACAAGCCCAAGAGGAGAAAATTTTGGTAAGGAGTTCCAAATCCTAAAACAAGAATCCAGTGAAGACCTCAAGACACTCAAAATCTTGAGAAAATCTTATTTGAAGTCATAATTCAACAAGAAGCTTGAAGGAATATTCAGACAGAAGAAGCCTACCAAATCTAGGATATTTGGAGATTACCTCTCATAGTAAGAAGACACCGATTTAGAAATGAAGATCTCTTCAAATCTACAACAAATGAGGAGACTACAAGAGGAGAACAAGCCACCAAAATTCTAGGCTCATGAAATAAATTTTGAGACCATTTTTGGTGAAGATGAAGCTATTCAAGGAAATCTACAAAGAGCTGCAATATACTACACAAGGCAGTAACTTGGTGATCTTAGACACCAAGATCTACATCCTCTATAGAAGTAGAAAAAGAGCTTTCAAAAAAGGTATGTTGTTAGCGTATGTTATTGTTTAGGCATATTTTTAAGTTGTTATTACATTATTAGGGAGGAGTATCTAGTTTGTTTGGTCTTTTTGATTAGTTATGTTTGTTACGGACTAATTCGAGCACTATTTATATTATTTATTCTTCGTTTGATTAATGAAATGTTATTGGGTTTCATAACATGGTATCAGATCTATATGCTCTCATCTTGATTATAGTCTGAGATTCGGATACTTGACTTGGTGTAATAACTACAGATCAACTCGATGACTAGTCAGTTAGTAGTCTATTTGGTGTGGACTCTCTTGCTGGGAATGACCGAACTAACAAGCAGACAGACCTAGACATGAACTAGGGACCTTACACAATAGTCGACAGAATCATGATTGATCCTACCTAACACAGACACGACATGGGAGAACCTAAGCTAATAATGCACTAACTGGGACAGGCTTACTACGTGGACTGACTCCTAAGCTTGGGCAAGTAAAATAATTGCTAAGGGTTTGATTTCCTGAATACAATCATTGTAAAATGTGATTTCATTTCTTTTTAAATCATACTCTACTTCCCATGATGCGCATGTGGGATATATGCGCACACTGTCTACATCAAAAGCGTATGCATCAAATTGAAGGCATATATTCTGAGCGAAGGAGATCGTAAGAAGAAATGCAACAATTTCTTACCAACATTAAATGAATCATAGCATAAAGCTATTAAGACGCAAACAAGTTGCACTAAAAATTTGATGTGGTACTTATGAAGGATTTTTGCACACAGATTCCATTTTGTGTGATCTACATCGTGGTCATAGATTCTCGACATAGTCACAGCTTGTCGGTCGAAGCATGGTGTTTGGAAAAGGAGCAACATTGGTGCTCATTTATGCTATGAAGGGTGTTTCGATTTAGAATCGATCCAAAAATGAGTAGTGGATTGACATGTTTTAGATCCAACACGTTACGCGATCTAGGTGATTTTTTTGACAGTGCAAGCCATAACACAATAATTGCTCATAGAGAAAAGCACCACCGCAAGAGCAAAATAGTGAATTATTTCCCAGTTGACACCATACATTTTTAGGTGTATGCAGATAATTTTTGGGACAGGTTTGTTCAGCGCACCACGTAAATCAAACTAGGAGTTTTACAAAATAATTTAAAAAGTCGCTGCTCACCGAAGGAAGTATCACCGTTGGAAGTTGATTGCAGATGATCATTTGATTACAGATATCACTCAGTGATCCAGACGATTTCTATGGACATTTCCTTGGAGAATCCATGACCATATTATGGTATAAAAATCCACAGACTATAGAGATCGACATAGCATAGCAGTGGAGGTCATGATTTACAAAATTTTTTGTTCTGTGTTGTAGTGTGTCATAATGTCATAGTGTCCAACAACATGAGGAATCACCCAAGGCTTCAATACGAGTGCATCGTAGGCAGGTTGAGGATCAAACCAACATCAGGTGCAACTGTAGCAGATTTTTATCTATTGTTGTAATAATCACTTTACTTCTAGAGGTTCATTAAGGGTTCACACTAGATTAAAGCCAATTCATGCATTCGAGCATGCAGATCAAAATATTGAAGAACCAGATGCTGATTTTCAACGACAATCACCGCACCCACCAATAGTTGCATAAACTGGTTAAAGGGTTGACGGTGAAAATTTATAGCCTACAGTGAAATTTTACAAACGGTCGAAGATTGCACTTAATTTTTTTAATTCTTTTAACCAGATTTATCCCTACAGATCTATGTAGTACATAATAATCATGCAGACATCAATTTCTGTAACATAATCACCTATTGATTTACTAATGCAGTGGCTCTTAGTGTGTTTCAAACATCAATATCAATGTTGAGGTGTAAATGTGAGCCATAGCAATGAGATTTTCATCCCAAGCACATTGTGGCAAAGCACATCATACCCCCAATCGACCAAGATAGCTGATGAACAAAGTTATAAATAGTGCATTCCTAGTGGCGACGCACCATCGAGGTGGAGGCAGCATCATTGTGATTGGAGGAAGCACCATTGATTTGGGTCATCCTGACAGAGAAGAACACAAAGAGCACATCACGCTATTTCTCTCACCAGCTAAAGTAGCCATGTTGGTCGATGACCACCAACTAAGTCACTGGCAGAGGGTAGATCGTCAGTTCCATTCACACCGAGCGCAAGGTATAAAGCACGAATTCAATTTCATTCTACATATTGCACAATTGAGGGGGGATACTCATTTTGACAACATTTCCTAAGGGGATCAAATTTTTATTTATTTTTCTCTCCACCATCAACAACAATCAACAAAGGGAGTTAAACCTTGTCAAAGGCAATCAACAAGGCATAAAATCATCAAAACTCAAACCTATTTTTTTAGGCTTCATAAATAGCAAATTGTTTGTTTGAAGTCCTTATAAAAGGGGGGGCTTGCCTCTTTTTTTAGGTTTCATAAATAGAAAACTTCTTTTGTTTGAAGTACTTCATGGAGGGTATTTTTGGTGACATATTGTGCTAATCTGCCTACGAGGCAAGCTTTGTATAGAGCCTTTTTGAGGCTTCATAGTTGCATTTTTTTGCACTAAAGGGGGGGATAAATTTTCTCTCCACCATCTCCTATCTTGCACATAGGGGAGATATAATTTTGCAAAAACAAGGGGGGAAGACTTATAAGGGTGCATTTTTTGTAGTGACCGACACCTTAGTTAGATTATTTTTGTAAAATTTATTGGAAAAAGTGCATTTTCGACAGAGACCGACACCTTAAGAATGGACAGATCAAAGAAGAAAACTATCCCAAAATAAATTGATGTTGCTAAATCGTTTAAAGGGCCATACTTTTACCCACACATGGACGGGATGGATTTTTATGAAGATGGAATATTTCTCACACTACATAATGGTGTAGATGCCATAATCAATGATTCTACGTCTTGTGAAGACATGCAAAAAAATGGTGTTCTAATCCCTATTGGTGCTGTAATGGCAATATTCATGTCATTTGTTGCTCTTGAAATTGCTCAAAGTAAAGTGAAAAGGGACATTAGTGAGGAAATAGAGGTCAAAACACTAATGGTGCTTGTGTTGTGATATAGGCGACCTCATACCTTCTATGGTAGATATCAATTGATATCATCATAGTAGCATATTTTTCTTGTGACACTAGTGACTTAAAAACATAACCTCCTCAAAAAGAGCACCATAATCTCATCAATAGTGAAAAATGCCATATTGTTAAAAGCATTTATGAAGATGATGAAATTGGGTGTTTTGAAAAACACACCAAAGGATATGGATCCAAACTAATGAATAAAATGGGATTCAATGGTGAGATATTAGGTAAACATGAACAAGGCATTAAAACTCCAATAATACTAAATGTTAGGGCAAAGAATGAAGGCCTTGGCTATTCAGGACAAGAAAGTACCAATAAAACCATGTTTGTAAACTCTAAATATCCTCCATCTCCTAAAAATAATTTTTGCAATCATTGTGGGAAAATAGGACATGTTGCAACTAAGTCTTGGAAATTACAACCTTGTAATTCATGTGGATGTATGAATCACTCTTCTTCGATATGTTGGTACAAATTTAAAATGGTCAACAAGGTTCATATAGATTGTGGATGGACAGATCACACACAATGTACCATGATGAAAGCAATGTTGTATGGCTTCTATGAAAAATATAAAACCTATGGTAGACCCCGAGGCAAATCCAATGACAGACCAAGTGGCAGTCCCAGAGACAATGTCCCAGAGATAGACCTAAAGATAGACCTAGATAAAAAGTTCCAAATGCAGATCTACAGGTAGATCCAGAGGCAGTTTCATAGGCAGATCCTGAGATAGACCCAGTGGTACAAATACAAAGGTATGCTTAGAGTCAGAGCCATGAGATAGCGCCAGAGCCGAAGACAAAGCATGAGCCACCATTATTTCATTTCTCTTCTTCTTAACTATATTGGGATAGTTATATTATTACCCAAGTAATGTAATAAGGGGGATGTTAGCATATGTTATTGTTTAGGCATATTGTTAAGTTGTTATTACATTATTAGGGAGGTGTATCTAGTTTGTTTGGTCTGTTTGATTAGTTTCGTTTGTTACAGACTAATCTGGGAACTATTTGTATTATTTATTCTTCATTTGATTAATGAAATGTTATTGGGTTTCATAACATATGCAAATTTTGGTGTAAGTAGATTCATTAATTGGATTACTTATCAGATTTGTTTAAGCACCTTAATTTGAATTGAAGTTGCAAAATAGGAGAATTGAATTAAAGTCTTTAAAAGTGCAAAAATAGAGAGGTTCCTTTTAGGTTCATTTACACTTTAGGAGTTGATTATATTTTTGAATTCCAACTATCTATCAACTACCTATCATCTACTTTAGAAAGAAAAATAATATTATCTCCTACTACCTTTGCTTATAATAAAATTGTAGGATTAGTCTTGAAGATTCATTCCATATTATTCTTAATTATTTGCAGTAAATTGATTGAGTGCATTAATTTTTTAGAGTTAATTGGAGTGATAAGGTAAACTTTTTAGTGCATTAAAAGTGAAAATTTATTATATTTATTTGCACTATCCTATTGCTCTCAAAATATTGTTATTTGTGTTCTTGAGAAATGCACAAAAATAGAATTTATCAAAGTGTCTAAAGACACTATTAGTGCATAGATATCTGCAACTTTGAGTGGCCTAAGGAAGCCACAAAATCAGCTCAATACTCCAAGCATTGGAGAAGAAAGTAACCACCAAAATAGTAGCAAAGGAAGCCTCGAACGAGACTTGGTGAGTCTCAAGCTCAAAGTACATTAAGTTTTCTATAAAATAAATAGTGCAAAAAAATACAAAAAAATAGAGCTTATATCAAGTGGTTACAAGCTTGGATCCATCCATAAAATATCCAAGCAAAATGGGGAGGTGTCTAATCAAAGATACAACCTCGAAAACCCCTCATATTGCATTCAAAATTCTACCACAAACCAGAAAATCAGACCTTGAAAAAGAGGTGTAAAATAAGGTGCAATAAGACCTATTTCATACATTAATATGTTACATTTCATTGCACTATCCTAATCTAGTTTATACAAAAAAAGGAGGCATATTTGAAGGTGTCTCAAGGGCTCAACATTCACTGGAAAAACTAGTTGAAGGTGGTTGTTCACTAACGTCCATCCAAGCACATCAACGAAGGCAGATTTAAAGGAGTCTCAAGGGCTCAACATACGCAGGAAAAACCAGTTGAAGGTGGTCATTCACTATCTTCCCTCCAATAAAATCAAAGGAGTCATCTTAAATACTCTAACTCCCTCATATTGGATGGTTGAACTTGCAAGAGACAAGACGAAGGATTAAAGAGAGAAAATAGAGTTATAATATAGAGTAATGTTGTCTACAAGGAGGACATAAAATAGGTGAGTTAAGAGGAAAAATAAGCACCATTGGAGTGTTCCAATATCCACATAGTTGAAGCAAAAATTTGGTGCTCAAGCATTCATATCGACACTCCTCAACTCAGCCTGAAACAACCTACAAGCAAATGTAATTGATCGAAATAGGAGCTATGAATATCATAGGGTTTAAAGAACCTCCAAGAAGGATACATTGAAGGAGCGTTATAGAAGACACCCATGCACAAGGATGAAGTGATATTTGTCACTTGAAACAAGATCCTAATGCTCCTCACTCGAGCACTCATCATCAATAGCAAGGGGGTTACAAGCTACAGGTTGGTGCAATTATTATATGAGGAACACTTTTTCGAAGGGAAGCCAAGTGCTTTATTAAAAGAACATCATATTCAAATGTTACTTAGTGTTCTCAAGCATCTTCAAACTCCTAAAGTGCTCACAAAGAAATAGGTTTGCCACTTGGAAATCACACCAAGATTCTCCTCCAAATTTAAAAGTGTCAATTATCAATGCATTGAACAGGAGAGCATTTACGTTTGAAGCCTGCAATCATAGGGTGCAGCGATAGTGTGGAAGCAAGGCATGGAAGAGAATTCAATGCTTTGAACAAGGAAGGTCAAGAGTATATGTAAGCAGTGGCACATTTGAAATGTCTAAGGTTCCAAGAATATCATTTAAGGAAGAGCTACATTTGGAACTTATATTTCCACCAAGGTTCCAAGTAAATCATTGAATGAAAGACCACATTTGGGATGTCTATTTGACACCAAGGTTCCAAGCAAATCATTAAAATAAGAGCCACAAAATAAACATCCATATTGCAGTGCATGCACAATGAATACAATGTCGAATATTGAATGATATAAGGTAAGATTTATTCCCACCATAATATGCTTTCTTTTACTTGGGAGTTATAAGGTTGAAATTAAAAGAATTCAACTACATTGAAAGCTATATCCTAAAAGGAGAATAATATATCATATCAATAAAATATTTGCAATATTAACATAGGAGCAATAAGGACTTCTACTAGAATTTATTTAAAATATTTGCAAATATTATTGTGATCTAATTTTCCAACGTTTGGGAGTTATAAGGGTTACTACTTCAAATTAACTTATTGGAAATTAGATACACTTCAATCAAAACATAAGGGATATTTAAAAAGAGGTTATTAAAATATTTAGGCTAAGGTTGGAAACTTATATATATACTTGTCTCAAACACATCAAAAAGGGATAAAATAAATCCAACATTAAAACCTCTACATATTGAGAAAAAGTGCTTAGTTCAATAGGAGCAATAAAGGATAGATAAAAGTTGATTTTTGATATTTACAAAGCCTTACAAAATCAACCAAAATTTAACTATATTTTTAAAATAATTATATTATATCCCTAGGAAGACTAAATAATTGATATTAGGAAAATAGCATCAAAAAAATTCTTCCTTGCAAAATATCAATTACTCAAAGGTCCTAAATATTTCTCCTAGAAGAATAAAGTGAAAGCAATCTTGGTCTATGAAAAAATTTGGGACATTGTTAAAGGAAACTCACAAAGACCTACCTCAGGTGATATTGAAATCCTAAAGTTTGAGGAAAATTATTCAAAAGCTCTAATTATAATAACCTTTGCTATCACTAATGAGATACAACCCTATATCAGTTCAGCAAAATCATCCTCAGATGCATGGACAAGCCTAGAGAAAATATTTGAAGGGAAGAATAAGGCAACCATTCTACATCTTCAGACTCAACTTCACTCATTAAAAATGAATAGTGGAGAAGGCATAGAACTATTTCTAATAAAGGTGGCATAGATTAAAGGAAAACTATTAACCTTGGGGGAAACATTTTAGGATGAACTTCTTACTCAAGTAACCATGAGAGAACTTCTAGAAAGCTACAATAATTTGGTAAAATATTTACAAGTTCTAATTAAATATACTTCTTTTGATGACCTAGTCAATATTTTACAGGAATATGAGGTGGAAAATACAATCAAAGATGAAATGACTAACACTGCATTGTCATCTAAAGATAATCCACGGGGAAATATTACCTCATCATCATCAAAAGGATGAAAACCATGGTACAACAAGTATTTTCAGATATGCAATAATAAAGGTCATAGTACCAGCTATTGTAGATTCAATACCATCGAGGAAATTGGATGAACAATAGGAATCAATCTCAGCCACGATAATATTAGAATCCTCATAAACAATATTTTCAGCATCCAACAAATTATCCCCAATTGGAGTATCACAAAATAAATCAAAAAGGACATCTAGATCAAAGGATAGAAGGAATCTAAGAACTATAAGGATCCATAGATGATTATGAATTCAAAGCTCTTTCAACAAGGATGATAGATTATGAAGACACTAACTACTTGCTTGAATAGGTTACAAAAAATAGAAAAGAAGAATCTGAAGTTCAAGATCATTCATTGGAGGAAGATCCACATTGAATACTAAATTCTTCAATACCCAAATATTGTAATACATGGGGGTGTTAGAAATAGATCATATTACATTATTTGGGTCATGTAAATGTATCTACCAAGATACATACTTAGGACATTAGATTACTTTAGGGGAAGTTAATTAGTTTCTTCATGCAATGTAATAAATGCACAAGTGTCAATGTGCAAGATGTACATGTGCAAGTTATCCCTTACATAGCTAGATAGAGTGTTGGCCAAGGAACCTATCATCCTATATAATGGTCTTATTGTCATAGTCATAGATATAGAACACATATTGCATAGTGTCATAGAGAGCAGATCATAGTGTATCATAGGGCATAAATAAAGTTTCCCATATTGTATATGGGTGCAATGTAGTCCAGTAGTATCAAAAGCTAATATCCCCAACTACCCTCCCATGGTTTCTCAACCACCCTCCCGCAGTTACATAGTTACAACTACGAGCCAACATTTGTGCAGAAACTACCAAACTTGTTTTGACCATATCTCACTCATTTAGACTCATATTGAGCTGAAATTTTGAGGGTAGGTTCTTGACATCCCTTATAACATCTCCACCAATTTTTAGTCCATTTTAAGTAGCATATATTAGTTATATTTAAATTTTTATAAAGGAAATTAGGTTTAATTTTTGTGTTTTTTTGCAAGCATTCATTCAAGGGTTTTTATTGCATTGGTTCTCAAGCATATATACAGGTGTTTCTAAACCCTTGTTTGTGTTTCATGTGTGTATTAGATAGGTATATGAAGAGCTATTGGAGCTGGAGTGGCCCATCGCTGGATACTCAAGCCCACTCACCAATTGGATTGGAGCAAAAGAAGACCGAAGACACCACCATCCTTTGTATTTGGAAAAAGGGGCATTTCCCCTTTTTTACCCATTGTATTCTAATACCAAGCATTTGTAATTGTACCCTTGCACATTCAAGAAAAAATCATTGAAGGCCAAGCCTCCATTGAAGTTCAATACAAAGATCATTCTCATTGCACATTGCTTGTTTCTTTATTTCATTGTTTGGTGTTGTCTATATTTTTATTACAATGCATACATGAGATTATTCATATAGTAAATAGTTAATGCAAGTATTAAAACATTTAAATAAATATGTATTTCATTAAATTATCGCTAGCATTCAAGACCTAAGGCCTATAACTATGCATATAGTTTGTGTTATTTATTGCATCTTGAAAGTTATCTATCTAATTTCCTTTCATGGAAACTCTTTTTATGAGTATAACAAGGTTGTTTTGATTTAGAAAACATATTATTTTCACAAAAATAGTGTCTAATAAAATAGGGTAGAATTAGGATGATTTACATCATGATTTTATTTGCTAATAGTAGCCTGAAAAATAGAAGGGCCTTGTTCCTAGGATTTAATATACATGTCAAATGTCATGCTAGTATTTTCAAGGTTATTGCAGGGATAAATCCAATGAAGTAAATTGATGTGTATCTCTCAATCATGCTAAAGTAAAAATAAACAAATCATGCTTAATGATAGTATTGCTAGAATATTTAAAATATGCATATGATACTAAGGGCAGGGATTTGCTTGCATCAGAGACCTAGTGTGAATGCAATGCAAGTGTATGTTATCCTAACTAGTGGTTATCATCACCTCATTTTAAAATCCCTTGATTTCTACATGTATAAATAGTCAATGCATTTATACAAGCATACAGTCATGATAACAATAATTATGCAAATAATATATACAATCAATAACTCAATGCTTCTGAGTGAAGGGGGATAGAAATTATTCCTTGTAAAAAAAATTAGTGTTGCATGCTTCTGTATGAAAACTATATAAGAAAGAAATAATTTTTATTGCCCAACCCTCAAAAGTCATAAGCTTACATATTTTTGGGTAAGTAATACGGCAAGAAGGTTATTCCTTTCTTGAAAACCTATAGTGTGCAACACAAACAATTAAAAAGAAATCAAATTCCACTAGCACATGATTCCAAATAGAATGTAAAAAGGTAATTGTTGCATTCCTATAGAGTAATAAAAATAATGCATAAAAATCAATCCAAACTCCTAAGGATAGGGACCCACTTAGCATCAATGACCTAGTGTAAGTGTAATACATGTGAGCTAACATAACTAAATGTCTCCATTGCAGAGTACCTTTATTCTAAATGGTGAAGTAGCCATGCAAAATGCAATCATTATAACAAGAGTTAAGTAATGCATATAAATATATCAAGGCTTTTATGGAAAGGAACATGAGAGTTATTCATTGTAAATGTTTTCAATGAAAACTATTTGATCACATAATAATTCTTATCTTCCGACCCAAAAAAGGCATGATACATGAACAGGAAAATTATACATATGTGCAACATACAATTGTGCAAAACCATGTAATAAATCCATCTTGTATTTAAGATTATTGATAATTAGAAAAAATTGGAACATATTTATTTGATGCTTGGGATTGGAAATTTATGATATAGGGTTGTCAATAATTATGCTTCATCATATTACCTTGATTTAGCAAAATAAGAATATATGATAACTTTAATAGATGTTTATACTAGGGTAGGATATATGACCTAATTATACAATATCATTAGGTGTGTTACACACTTGTCAAGTATTGGGTAATCCTATCATTCATACATTTTATATATAACAATGAATTTGATAGTTGATGATATTATGTTAATCATTTTAAAATTTGTGATAAACCCTTATGTCGAGGAAGAAGATTTGATAGAATTATTCCTCACTTGTTGGGTGTATAGATATGTTAATGTTTTCCAAGCATCAAATGATTCTACCCTACCTTATTTTTTAATATAATAATGAATCGCAAATTGATCAAAATGTTTGGATATGGTGTTTAGAGGTAATGTTTGATTAAAATATTGAAATATTGGCAAATTTAAAATTTTTGATAGATCCCTATACATAGGAAAATATTTAATAGAATAAACCAATACTAATGGATTCCTTGGGTATAAAGCACTCACCAATAATTGAATGATTCTATCACCCACTTTCCTTGGGTATAGAGATAAATCATATGATGTATGAAAGTGTCATGATAAAAAGATTGTGTGAGAAAAGATAATACTTTTGCTTAGGAAAAAACTTTCTAGCTTAGACTACCCTTTTTATATGCCATACTTAATTGGCTTTGTAGTATCAAAGTCATCATGAATTTCTAACAAGTAATAAGAAATAAATGATGCAAATGAAATAACAAAGATATTGGAGAAGTGATGAGATGTGTACTTAGAAAGAGTTACTAGAGAGATTCACTACATCATCTACTTAGCTAAAATGCAATATATCTTAACTAATATCATCACGGGTCACAATATATCATCCTAACTCCATATGCAAATAATAAGCATATGAACACAAGCAACTAAATTGACATTTGACTATGCAACAAGCAAGAATAGATCAAACAAATTATGCATGCAATCCTTTAAACATTTTTATTCTTGAAGGAAAAACCAAGAAGTTGAAGAACATGAAGATATCAGCTCTCTTCAAATTTTTAAAAGATCAAAAGTATCAAAAAGGATTTTGGGGAGTCATCGAGGAGGTCCACTAGCTTAATGACCTATTACAAATGTAATGCAAGTGACACTATTTTCTAGCTAGGATCATCATCACTTAATTGCATAATGCCCCCTTATGACTTTATAGGATGAACAAGTAGATGCAATCAAACATGCAATTAGGCACATGAAAGCAAGTAAAATTATTTAGTAGTCATGAAAACAATCAACCATGCAATCAGGCACATGGTAAATAATTATATTCATATTCAAGCATATTTGTAGGTTCATTATGTTGATAGTTTCCTTGTGTTCCTTACCATCTAATGCAACCAAGTGATATGCACCTAACCCTTATTTAGTTGTTACTATGAACAAACCTAACCAATTAGGTTAAATTACCCTTAAGGTCTTATTCTGCATTAGTGATTTTCTAGTTGTCCTTAAAAGCTAGATCCCCTAATTTGAAGGATTGAGGTTTCAACTTATTCCCATAGGATTTCTTTAGTCTTTGATGATAAACTCATAAGTGCTCTAATGTGTGGATTTTCTTTTCCAAGCAACTTCAGTTGGCTAAGGCATGCATGGCGATACTCATTATCAACTAACTCATCCTTTACAAGGATTCTAAAGGATGGTACTAATTCAAAGAGTGAGATAGCCTCAATCCCATAGACTAAGGTATAGGTTGTAGATTTAGTTGGAGTTATTACACTAGTGTAGTATATCCATAACACATGATATAGCTATAAATGTCAATCCCTACCTAACAAGTTTATAAAATATTTTTATTAAGATTGTATTGTAAACTTTGGCCTAAACATTACCTTGGGAGTAATATGGGGTTGATCACTTATGTTGAATTTTAAATTTAGCATAGAACTTGGCATCATTATTATTTTTAAAAGGAGTGTCATTATCTGAGAAAAGCACATTAGGAATCTCATACATTGATAATATTTGGTTCAAAATAGACCTAGAAACCTAAACTCCAATACAAGAGGATAAGATCATAGTCTCTACCCACTTTGTGAAGTATTTTGTTGCGATAATTATGAATTTATGTTCATCGGATTTTATCAAGTTTATTTTCCCAATGATATCTATCCCCCAAGTAGAGAATGTCCAAGAAGATGTGATAGACTAAATCTCTTGAAATTGTGCATGGATCAATTTGTATTCCTTTTGACACTTATCACACTTACGCATGTGATTACGAGCATCTCTTTTCATAGTTGACCAGTAATACCCCATGTGGATAAGCTTCTTAGTGATGGCACTTCCATTGAAGTGTCCACCACATGCTCCCTCATGGGTATCTTGTACTATTGTCTTGGCTTCATCTAAATTTAGACATCTTAAAAGAATACCATCAAAATTATTCCTATATAATATATCTCTTATTATCACATATTGACAAGCACATTGCTTGACGTTCTTCTACTCATTATGTTTTAGACCTTCAAGTAAAAAATCACTCTTAAGAAAATTGTAAACTTCCTTGTACTAAGAATCAAGGATAGATGTTTGTTCAATGACAAATATAGATAATGTTCCTTGATTGGATTGCAAGGTTGTAGGTTGTATTATTTGATGGATGATAATTGTTGCTTGTTCATCCTCTAAATGTAGAGGCATGAGTGAAGAAATTGTAGCCATGGCATCTACATGGCAATTTCTAGAATGTAGAATAGTATCATTGATTACCTTCTCAAAAAAAACCATCAATTTATCCATAATATATTTATATGACTTAAGTTTATCATCTTTAGTCTATTAAACTCTATTAATTTGGCTAAAAATTAACTGTAAATCCTAGTTATTAACTAATTTTATCATCATTGGATTAAATTTTAAGGCTAGGGTTGCTTAAATCCCAATGATGAGCACTTCATATTCAATAATGTTATTAGTACATAAGAATATAAGCTTAAAAGATAAGGGGATGACAATATGTTGTGGTGATACTAGGATGATTCTTACCGCTATACCTTTGATGGATCTTGCATCATCAAATAAAATGATCTAGGAATCTTGTTGTGATGCTTCAATATTGTGCACTATCACATCAAGATATTTGATTTTTAGGGGATGAATAGCTAGTAAACGGGTTGCTAGTAGCTAATTAGCTATCACTTATCCCTTAATAGGATTTTAACTAATGAATTCAATATTGAATTATTTAAGGGACATAGTCCATTTAGCTATCCTTCCTAAAATTTAGGGTTTAGAAATAAATTATATCAAAGGATCAACCTTAGCTATAACATAATTTTTATGGCTTAGCATGTAATGTCTCAACTTTTGAGAAGCAAATACCACTACTAGGCATACTTTTTCAAAAATGTATATCTACTTTTATAGTTGATAAGGGTTCTACTAATATAGTATATAGTCCTTTCCCTATGTTGATCATTATATTGTGCTAACATAGCACCTAAGTGTAATGACCCAAAATTCAACTACAAGAAAACACACAGAAAGAAAAGTTTTTTTTTTACTAAGGAAATGGATTCATAAACCCCAAACCGACTTCTATTGTTTAAATCCTCTAATTTTTCTTGAAGAGCTACATCTCACCAAATACCCTTAATACAACTCCATCTATGTAGGTGTATCATGTGTTGCTACAAATAATTTTATCCATCTCATCATCCTTGATAAATTAAACTTATCATCTTTAGTCAGTTGAATATGTACGCCCATCACCATACCATACACAAGTCAGTATGTGTAGGTATGCTACATGTACTACGAGTTAAGTTATCCATCTAGTCTTCACGATGAGCTATCTTAACTCAGATGTAGTCTTTCCTAAACTCAGTTACCATTATCCCTAAGGGAGCTTAATCCCTTAGGTCTACTATGTTCACCCTAAGTTCACCCTAGAACTTCATTCAATAAGTTTCTAATGTTTAGTAAGAAGAACAAGAATAAATCAAATACTAAATCTAACAAAAGTAAATTCATAACATACAAAATATTAAAGAGGGATCAACATTCAAGAGATAACAACATTAAATAGAAAATACGTTTATACAAGACATTGAATAATTCAACAATAATTTAAAGGTACATATTTCATCAATTAATATTTATTACATTTAAACAAGTATGGTAAATCTTCCATACTCTCAAAGAATAATATATTACATCAATTTTATTAGGTAAATCCCCCTACATGGTTAGTTCATTAAAGCATAAGTAAATCAATATGAGTAGAATCAAACTGATGCATTAGTTCCAACTGCCTCCTTGTTCCTTTTCAGTTTTCCTCGATCATTGAGGATAGTAGGGATCATGGCACTCATGGTTCCATGAAATGCTTCTAAATGCATCTACTCATTTCATTTGCCAAATTGTAACTATACAATCAAATCAAGTAATCTAACCATCTATTGCATAGTTGATATCATAAAAACTACTATTTTTATTTCCCCTCTCACTATCCCATGAGAGTCTTTCAACAATGCAACTAGATCATAGGTTTTACTTAAAACAATTTACTCAACCCTTATTCAACAATTAAAGTCCCATACCCTTAATTGCCAAACAATCTAGGTTCCTTCAATCAAGAAATAACCATTTGTCCTTTGTTCTATAAATTAAAGTCCCATACCCTTAATTTACACAACAAACTAATTTCATATTTATTTATTAAATTAAAGTCAACCAGTTTAATCCATAAATAAACCCTTTTCCTTAATTCTAAAAATAAAAGTTTCATTCCCTTAATTTACAAACAAACTAATTTCATATTTATTTAATTAAATTAAGGTCAACTACTTTAATCCATAAATAAACCCTTTTCCTTCATTTGATAAATTAAATTCTCATACCCTTAATTTACAAACAAACTAATTTCATATTTATTTAATTAAATTAAATTCAACTACTTTAATCAATAAATAAACCATTTTCCTTCATTTTATAAAAAAATTCCCATACCCTTAATTTATAAACAAACTAATTTCATATTTATTCAATTAAATTAAAGTCAATTACTTTAATCCATTGATAAACCCTTTTTCCTTCATTCTATAAATTAAAGTCATTCCCTTAATTTACAAACAAACTAATTTTATATTTATTTAATTAAATTAAAGTCAACTACTTTAATCCATAAATAAACCCTTTCCCTTTATTTTATAAATTAAAGTCCCATATCCTTAATTTATAAACGAACTAATTTCATTATTATTAAATTAAATTAAAGCCAACTACTTTAATCCATAAATAAACCCTTTTCCTTAATTTTATAAATTAAAGTCTCATACCCTTAATTTACAAACGAACTAATTTCATATTTATCTAATTAAATTTAAGTCAACTACTTTAATCCATAAATAAACCCTTTTCCTTCATTAACTCAAATAACCATAATTTGTTTAATAGACAGCCCAAGGGTCCTTTACCTACTTAAATCTAATATCATAGTATTTATTTAATAGATATTCCCCAAAGGTCTTATAACCCTATTATTTCCTCAAGAAAAAGGCAGTCAACGATTACTCTAAAGTCAAGGGACAACCTTCAATCAAGCAGTAGTGAACTTACGACCAACATAGGAGAACAACACTTAGCTAGTAAGTTTAAATGGTGGCCCATGACACCAGTGAGGTCCACCCATAAATATAAGAGATAACCAACCTTGTCTACCCAACGAAAAACTCCCACATATAACACGGGTGCTAAACAACGACTTCCATACAAGACACAGATGTTGCTCCCATACAAGATACAAATGCAGCATAGCTAGCATGCCCCCTTCTAACATCATTACCAGTTGGGTAAGGTTTGAGAGAAACATCACCAGGTAACAAGAGTGATGACCAAGGAGGGAACCACCACCCAAGCTACTATAACAAAGTAATTGGATGTAACAACCAAGAATGTCTTTCCTAACGACCCAACAAGCAGACAAGGAATGGTTTAACTCGGTCAAAGAGGATTCTATTCCCGGAAGGGTTCTAGGCCTATTTTTGTGAACTCTTAATAGCATATGGATGTCACAGAGCTATCCCAACTATAACGTGATAGGAGAAGGATGAGCACCACGCCCACACAACCATATCTTGATGTAGGGAAATAGCGACTCAATTTGATAAGGTTTCAATGGATGCTTCGATGTTAAGGGTGATCCAACACAATAGCGCTACCATATGACATAACCAAAATTGACATAACCAACATCGACAGACCAAGATCAAAACATAAGAAAAATCAACTCTTTTCTTTTATTTTTTTTATTTAAGGAAAACAAGGATGATAGTTTTAATTGACCAACCTTAACTTTCCTCCAAAATTGGCTCTCTGAACACTGAACTACCTGGTTTGATTCCTGCAATCTTTTTTTCCTTCTTCTCTGTCGTCCACCATATTCTTCTTTTTCTCCCCAACTATGAGGTCTCCTCATGCCCATGACTACCCTCTTCTATCTTCTCGTTTGTCATCCACCATCGTGTCTCATCAATGCTACGTCTTTTTCCATGCAGCTGGTAGATAGGTTTAAATTTAAATAAAATATTATTTCCTTCTTCCCAATGCCTTTCCATTAATGACCTTATCCTCTTAGCATTAGCCAAAATCTTTACTTTGCAACACGATCCAATCTCTTATAGGGGTGGTCTTCTCATAATCAAATCTTGCAAGATTCTTTTTTTATTTTTTTAATTGAATGAAATTATATTATCTCTTCTTTTGTTCAAAAGCTTTTCTTAACCATTAAATGAGTTTCCATTGCTATAAAAGCTTTACTTACTCTCTTTTATTTTTAAATGAATCTCAACTATCATTTAAATAATAACCTCTTAAATGAATTTCAATTATCATTTCTATAAAAAATTATTAATTAATTCAGCTGATAGTTTCAATAATTAATTTAAATGAATTTTTAAATTATCATTTAAATAAAAGTCTTATTATTCATTAAATGAAACTCTATTGTAATTTTGAATTAAAACTTATTTTTATTTATAAAATGAAACCCTTTTATCATTTTAAAATAAAAATTCTATTATTTATAAAAATGAAACTCTATACCATTACTAAAAATCGTGATTGTAACCATTACTTCTATATACCAAAAAAAAAATGAAACTCTTTTATCATTTTAAAATAAAGCTTCTATTGTTCATACTTAAGAGAGTAGGTGGTTCTTTTGCAAAACAAGGAGTTATCAAAGGTAACTTAAATGATGCATGCTTTTATTTCCCAACCCATCAATGCAGATAGTGATGAAGTAAAAGGTAATCAAACATATGCAAATAGATAAAAGAGGGAATCTTTCCATCAACCTAGTCACCTATCTCAGCCTCAAGAATTTATGATAGCTACTAGGCTATCAATATAGGGCTCAAGATCACTGGTGTTTGACGATTATCTTTAATCGAATGCGTATCTATATGAAGGTATCCATCAATGTTACCCCGAGTTGCCTTAATAATAATTTCTCCAACCTCAAGTACCCTAATTTTTGGTGGATGATTCTACTTCCTCCACCTTTGAGTGTACTTGATCCTGCATACTTGGAAACATATTAGCAGTATCATGCTTTTCTAAATCAACTAAACATCACATAGTTAAATTTCTCAAACTAGGTTTTTTTTTTGGTAAGTGGTAGAATTTAATTTATAGACGGGGTTTTTTTAAGGAGGATCCCAAAACCTCACTACAAAAAGGCCCGCAGGCAATTGTACCTATGCCATTACAATGGACGAACCAAAAAATTGAAAAACAGAAAGTTGTAAATTGCCGGGAAAAGACGACCACCAGAAAGCTGACGCCCAAAAAAAACATAGACAAAACTAGAGCCTCCACCAGTCCCAGGGACCAATCCAAAACAACCCTGTAAAAAGTATGAGGGAGAAAGCACCTCACAAACCAAAAACCGTATCAGCGAAACACGATCCTCAGTCTTCAGACGCCGCTGTAGCACCACCAGGATCGGACAGGTCTTCCGTAGCTTGTCCGAAGGATTTCAGACGTTTGGAAGCACGCAGGATGAAGTTGGCATTCTTGGCAGAATTAGGCACCACTTGGCAAACATCGACTGAGTGTATTAACCAGGAAATGCCACCACTGGGCTGACGCGATCTACTGTTCAAAGACATCATTCTCTTCATTGGTGACAACATAAATGTGATGCGAGAAATCCATCCTCCAAACGTTTGAGGCACGGTCATCAATGCCATGATTGGCCATGAGATCAGCCAATCGGTTAGCTTCTCTAAATCTATGTTGCGCCACGGGGGACTCACGAGCCTGGAACAAGAGTCTAGCCTCAGCTATAATAGAACTCACCTTCCACGTGGGGGTCTGGGAATTCCCCAGATAGTTGATAATGTTTTTGGAGTCCCCTTCCATGATGATATTCCTGGGTTCCTCTTTCAAGAGTGTCAACCCCCGCCACAGCGCCTTAGCTTCCGCCACGTGGTTGGTCTGGGTTCCCAGGAACTCGGCATAGGCAAGGATAAGGTTACCATGACAATCCCGGACCACGCCACCTGCGCCCGCCTCCCCGGGGTTCCCTCTAGATGCCCCATCAAAATTCAGTTTTAGCCATCCCGGGGGAGGCTTTTCCCACTTAATTCCCTTTCTCGGACAGACGCGCTGAAGTCGGGGAGCATCATCCATCGAAACACCAATTGATTGAAGGATGGCCGCTTCGATGGGAAAGAGCTTCTGCGAACCAAAGGAGACGAGCTTTGCATTTTTCAAAGCAAAGGATAGAGCTTTGGCAGCAACAGAGGAGGGGTGTCTTTCTGGGTCGCCAAAGGCTCTTCGGTTGCGCTCCAACCAGATCTGCCAAATAAGGTGGTGAAGGCAAGAGGCCCAAAGAAAATGGACCTTGGTGTTGCGAAAGGGGTTGGCCCATTGGATAAACGGCTGCTTTATAGATCCCGAAAGGGCCCATTGGATCTGAAAAGGTTCCATTAAAAATCCCAAAGCACGGTGGGAAAACTTGCATCTCAGAAATAGGTGGTCAGTAGATTCCCAATCAGCTTGACACAAATAGCATCTATTAGGAATTGGAATGCCTCTTTTAAGCAAATTATCAATGGTGAGAGCTCTATTTTTGTATGCAAGCCAGGCAAAGAAACAAACCTTTGGGATCAACTTTTTCTTCCAAATTGCCATTGCTGGGAAACTGGTGTCAGGGGCTTCAACCTGGGCTCTATAGGCGGACTTGACTGTATACTGCCCACTTTCGGTCAATCCCTAGACAAGCTGATCATGTTGATTGGTCATCAGGGTGATGTGCTGGAGGATGGGTTTCAGGTTGTCCCAGGTATCCTGATGTCCTTCTACCTGAATGTTCTTCCAAATGGTGGTTCCATTGTGGTTGGTAAGGTAGTCAGACACCATCTTCCCGATTGATTCTTGAGTTGACCGTCTAAGCTCCTCCGTTCCATTGATAAACTTCAGGGGCTGGTCCTGGGCCCATCTGTCATCCCAAAAGTCAATACGACGCCCATCGCCCAGGATCCACCTTGCACCTTTCTCGATTAGGAGTCTAGTCTGGGCCAGGGACTTCCATAGCGTAGACCCACCCAAAGTGTTGCGGTCTCTCAGGAAATGGGACTCCCTTAAGTATTTCCTATTGATGATTCTGCCCCATTCTCCCGTAGTATTGGTGAATACTCTCCAGGAGAGCTTACCTAAGAGGGCAACATTCATTTTGGAGGCTTTCCTAAAACCCAGTCCTCCGCACTCCTTGCTCTGACAAACCGTCTCCCAAGCCACGAGCGGGATCTTTGATTTCTCACCAGTACCCGACCACAGAAAATGGCTTTGGATCCGTTCGATATTGCTGCACACAGATTTGGGGATTTTGAAAACTGACATGAAGTATATCGGAATCCCTTGGAGACAGGCCATAGTCAGAGTGGCTTTGGCAGCTTGGGAAAGAAGCTTCCCCTTCCACATCGCAAGTTTCCTTTGGATTTTTTCTAGAACGGTATTCCACATTGTTCCTTTGATACAACCTTTGAACAGGGGCAATCCCAGGTAAGTGGTCGGAAGACTATCAATGGTGCACCCGAGAATTCTTGCAATCTTGTTCTGGCGTGCCAAAGGGGTGTGGAGGAAATAAACTTTGCTCTTGGTCAGATTTACCTTTTGCCCTGCTGCTTTCTCATAGAGGATGAGGATGTGTTTGATGGCCCTGGCCTGGGGAACAGAAGCAATGTTTGTGAGGATGGTATCATCGACAAACTGCTGGTGAGTAGCAGGTTTGATGCCGGAAGCCACCGGGATGCCAAAAATAGCTCCGGAGTTGCAGCCTGCGGTGAAGGCTCTGCCCAGTGCCTCCGCTAGGATAATGAACAAGATGGGAGACATGGGATCCCCTTGACGGAGTCCTCTAGTACTGGGAAAGTAGCCTGCAGGGGAGCCATTCACTAGGATGGAAAACCAGGCCGAGGAGACGCACTTTCTGATAAGCTCAACCCAGGTGGGGTGGAAGCCAAACTTAATGAGGACTTGGATCAAGAAACCCCAGTCAACCCTGTCATAGGCTTTGTTCATGTCTAACTTGAGAATGAATGCAGGCTATTTGGCAAGGGTGTTTGAATGGAGAGTTTCATGAAGAGCAATGACACCGTCCAGGATATTCCTGCCTTTTACAGAACTCCCCTGATTTGGCTCGATGATGGACGGGAGGATAGGCTTCAATCTAGTGGCCACAGCTTTGGTAAGGATTTTGTATATGACATTGCAGAGACTAATTGGTCTGTAATCAAACATAAGCTTGGCATCAGGGGACTTGGGAATGAGGGTCACAAAGGTCGAATTGATCCTTCGAGGAATGGCTCGGGAGTGCTGAAGGTCTCTGATGGCTTTGCAGACATCAACTTTAACAATGTCCCAGTACGTCTGAAAGAAGCGAGGGGAAAAGCCATCAGGCCCAGGGGCCTTATCCGCTTGCATGGAAAAAAGGGCTTCCTTTATCTCCTCCTGAGTGAAGTCTTTGAGGAGGGACTCATTCACATCAGGGGTGATAATGTGGGGGATGTTTGCCAGCAGAGCATTCATGGCTTGGGGATCTGGCTGGGAATGATTCTCTAGGAGGGATCAAAAGTAAGAGACAACTTTCGCCCTGATTTCGTTGATATCGGAGGTAGGGTTTTCGCCAGCACGCTGAATTTCCTAGATTTTGTTAGCCCCTCTGTGTCGGAGAGTGGAAGCATGGAAAAACCGAGTGTTGGAATCCCCATATTTTATCCATAGCTCTCTGGATTTTTGTCGCCAGTGGATTTCTTCTTTGGCGAGAATGTTGTGGAAATTCGAAAGAAGAATTCTCTCTTTTGCCCTGATTGACTGGCTCTGATCCCCTGCTTCAATCTCCTTTTCGATGGTTTGAATGTTGATAGCTATGTTTTTCTTCTGCACAAAAATGTTACCGAAGGTTTCCTTGTTCCATACCTTGAGCTGCTCCTTGATCCACTTCAATTTTTGGGCGAGCATATTTGTCGGGGACCCCCCAAAGGGCTGCTGCCACCACAATGCCAACTGCGTGCGGAGATTGTCGTGCTTGATCCACATGGGCTCAAACCTGAAAGGGGTTTTGAAACAAGGTGGAGCGCCAACCTCCAGAAGGATGGGAGAGTGGTCAGATCCAATCCTCGGGAGAGTTTTCAGAACTGCTTCTCCGAAAGCGTGGACGGCTTCACTGGAGATGAAAAATCGATCGAGCTTGACCTGAATCAGCCCTTCACCGGTTCTCCTATTACTCCAGGTGTAATTGTTACCTCTCAGCTGGATATCCATGAGCTCATTGGCGCTAACGAACTCACAAAAATCCTCCATGCTTCTGCTGATTGAATCCAGGCCTCCTTTCTTGTCTGACAAAAATAGGGGCGTGTTGAAGTCCCCTCCAATCATCCAAGGCTGCTCAGGGAATGTGGCTCTCATCTGGGAGAGGGTGGTCCAGAAAAGATCTCTGTCCACCGGGGAGTTGGGGGCGTAGACGTTTGTTAAAACCCAAGAGAAGTTTCGGACCTTACAATGAAATAAGATGTTTATAATTCTGTTGGATGTGGACAAAACTCTGCCTTCAACGCAGGATGGGTCCCAAAGGACCATAAGCCCTCCGACAGATCCTTGGGCTAGGCTAGCCGTGACCTGCCCTTCATTCCATATGACTCTGGCAGATTTTGCTCCAATAGTAGGATTATTTTTGGTTTCTTGTAGAATGAGAATGGTGGGTTGATGCTCTCTCCTGAGATTTGTCGTGAGCCACTTCTTGGTAGCAGCGTTGAGGCCTCTCACATTCCATGAGAGGACCTTCATTAAAGTTTCTTCTAGGTTTTTTGGCCCCCTTTCCCCTGTTGGGTGGGGGGTTTAGTTCCTTTTGGGTCATTACCCTAGGGATCACTCACACCAGGGAACAAAGTGGTTTGTGTGCCATTCGCAATGGCTTCTTTAGCTTCCTTTAATCGTTGTTCAGGTCCGGACGGTCTACCCCTTTTTCGATCGATTCCATAGTCGACGATGGCCTTTTTGCTACGGGTGTTTTTGGGGCTGAGGAGTTCCCCTCGCGGGCTGGGAGGGGGGGTTTGGCTGGAATAAACTGGACTAGGATGGGCTTCCAGGGCCGAGAAGGGTTTTCCAGGGGATGGGGGTGGCTCAAAGGTAGGGTCTACCATCAGTGGCCCAGACTTGCTGGTTTCGGGGTAATTGATAGCTACGTGGTCTGAAATGGGATCAGTTTCCTTACTTGGCATTTCCTTAACAGTTTCAGCGAGGAAAACTTCCGTCTGGGGGTCTGATAGCTTCGCTGTGCTAGGTGGTTTCTCCCGCCTTTGATGTTGGTTCCTGGTAGGCCCTGGGCTGCGGCTATCACCTTTGTTGCCTCTGGGAATGTCACTTCTTAATGCTGGACATTGGTTTCGAAGATGTCCCTGGGTATGGCAGTGGATGCAAAAAGCCGATTTATTTTCGTATTCGACTGCCTGGCGTCTGCTATACTACGGGCCATAGATGAGGTTGACAAAGGTTGGGAGTTCAGATGCCAAGTCTGCATTTACGCAAAATCTAGCATGCACCATGCGAGATCGGGCCTTGGTAGCTGGGTCGAAGGCAATGAACTCACCGATGGTTTTGGCAATGCCGCGGAGGACGTCCTCATGCCACAAATGCAATGGAAGATTTGGAAGTCTCACCCAGATCGGGGCGGTGTTGATATCCTGGGTTTCGGGATCGAAATCCTCAGCCCACCGATGGAGGAAAAGACTTCTGTGCCCAAGAAACCACGGTCCCCCTGCAAGGATTCTGGAAACGTCATCCGGGTTGTTTAGGCGTATGGTAAAGAAACCCCTGGCCAGAGCAATGATCTCCATATGCCCGCTGGTTTTCCATTTGGTGACGGCCCATTTTCGGATGGTCTCCATGTCTGGGCGTCCACCAATGAATTTCCCAACCAAGGAAAACTTCTCCGCTTCCAGGTAGTCGAAAATAAGGTCGTCTGGAATGATCAGATCAGACCCGGTTGGAAGCAAAGTAGAATGTTTAACAGCCACCGTGGAACCGATGCTAGCAACCTGTGCATAGGATCTTCCGCCCAGCTTTCTGCCATTAATCCCGCCAGGGTCAGGGTCGGGAGGCTTTTTTGGTGATCCAGGGACAGGGTCAGGTACACCCTCCCCTGCCTGGTTGCCATTCCCGCTTTCGGCTATCCCTCCCAGCTTCAACGTCCACACTGGTTCCTCCCACAGTCTCCTCCCGCTCTCGCTCCCACTGTCGCTTCCATTCCCGCTCCCGCTCTCCATCTCACCAAATCTCTTATGTGGTAGTCCTTATGGGTACTCTATCTACCAGCCAAGATATTCGCTTGGTTTCTCAAACTAGGTTTTAAAGTATCATAGATTAATACATTATTTTTTGTGCCAAAAAGTCCATCAGAGAAGGTCATGACATCCTACCCCTTGGTACTAAACACTATCTCGGATGTTTCCAGTTTCAAAAAATAAAGTTATTACATTATATATTTTCAAACAAGAAAAATATTTTTTCATGACATCCACTTTTCCCAAGTGGCATTTATTTTAGAGAACTGGTCCCACTAGACCTACTCAAGGGTTCAATTTTCCATAGATTTAGAATGAAACTCAAGGATATTTATTGGCATTACTTCAATAGCCTCTGAATTTTCCATCTACAATTTAGAAACATCCCACACATGTTAAGGGTCAGCAACATATTTCCTAAGAAAGGATATGTGGAAGGTGTCATGGATCTTTGATAGGTTATGTGGTAAGGCAAGTCGGTATGCAACTAGACTGATATTTTCACTGATCTCGAAGGGTCTCACAAACCATGGATCCAACTTTGTGGATTTAATAGCACTCTTCATCAGTTTAAATCTAAAAAACACTTTATCCCCAACTAAGTACTCCCTAGGAGTTCTCTTCATATCAACATAACGTTTCTTCGTATCGGTAGCTTTCTTAAGTCTTTACCTAATTACCTTCAATTTATCTTACATTTCCCTGACCATATTTGGCCTAATCACAACTTGATCTTCTAGGTTATCCCAAGATAATGGCGTTCTACACTTTTGCCCATACAAAGTATCGAAAGGAGTCATTCCTGGAGAGGAGTGATATCTATTATTGTAGGTAAAATATATGAGGTATAGGTAGTCTTCCCAATGATACTTGTGATCCATGTAGTACATGCGAAGCATGTCCTCTAGTACTTGGTTTAATCGTTCAACTTGACCATCTATTTTAGGGTGGTATGCTAAGATCATATTTAGTTTCATGCCTACTACATGATGCAGGGACTTCTAGAATTCAAAAGTGAACTTGGAATCCCTATTTGAAATGATCACCTTAGGAAATCCATGTAATTGAAATACCTCTCTGGAAAATCTATTAGCCACTACCTGAGCATCATCCTTGATGTTTTTGGGTATGAAATGTGCAACCTTAGTCAATGTTTTGACTATCACAAGGATTGCATCATGTTGATACTTAGTCTTGGGTAACCCTACTATAAAATCCATAGATATAACTTGTCATTTCAATGTAGGTATATCATGTGGATACAATTTTCCTACAAGATGTTTGCATTATGCCTTAACCTTCTGAGATTTGAGGCATCGAGAAACAAAATCGATGATATATTTTCTCATTCCTACCCAAAATAAGGCTCTTTTCATGTTTTCTAGCATTTTGGTCCCTCTAGGATGAGCAGAATAAGGATATCAATGGGATTATTGCATTATTAGTTTCCTTAAATCATACATTTTTGGTATGATGACTCTAAAGGTCATCCTTCATGGTAAATTCCTTATTACCCTTAGGGTCTTTGTTCATCCTAACTCAAATTTCTTGGAAATACTCATTCCGAGATTGCTCTTGTCTCACTTGATCCATCAAATCTATGTAACTCCTAGTTATGTTGATATGTGCTTCCTTCTATTCAAGGCATCAACAACCTCATTTTCTTTCCCTTTTATGTACTCAATTTTAAATTCATACTCAGCAAGAAACTCGATTCATATTCTCTATCTCACATTGAGTGTATGTTGGGTAAATATGTACCTTAGACTTTGATGGTTAGTTTTTAATTCAAGGTCTTCCTATAAAGTAGTGGTGCCAGACATTTAGAGCATGCACCACTGTAGCTAGCTCTAAATCATGTGTAGCATAATTAACTTCATGATTCTTGAGCTTCCTTGAAGTATATGCCACTACTGACTCTTCTTGAGAGAGTACCCATCCTAATCATTCTAATGATCCATCTGTGCATACTAATGATGCATTTGTGCATACTAAAAATTCCCCTTGAGGGTCAAGAATCATCAGTATTGGTGCGGTAGTGAGTTTGTGTTTCAGTAGTGCAAAGGAAACTTCACACTTTTTCAACCACTTGAATTCCTTTTCCTTCTTTTGAAGGTTAAATATTACCGCAACAATCTTGGAGTAATCCTTTATGTAACGTCTATAGTAGCTCATTAATCCCATGAAACTATGTACTTCATTCATATTAGTAGGGGGTGGCCAAATCAAGATGACCTCTATCCTATTTGGATCCACAACAATTCCTTTTTCAAATATTATATGTCCAAGATATCATACCTTTGAAACATAGAAATCACTCTTAGCTAGATTCTCATAGAGTTGATTTTCTCTCAATAACTCTAACATGATCTGGAGATGTTTATCGTGTTCTTATTTGTTTCAAGAGTATATTAATATATCATCTAGGAATACAAGGACAAACTGGTCCAGGTGTCTTCTAAACACACTGTTCATTAAATTCATGAATGCAATTGGGCATTAGTCAGTCCAAAGGGTTGAACTGTAAACTCATAATACCCATACCTAGTATTAAATGCCATTTTGTGAGTATCCTCCTCACATATTCTTAACTGATGATACTCTTATATCTATCTTGGTGAATACTATGGCATCTCTTAGTTGATCAAACAAATATTTTATCCTAGGTAGGGGATATCGATTCTTGATTGTAGCCTTATTTATAATCCTGTAATCAATACACAATCTTAGTGAACCATATTTCTTTTTCACAAATAAAATTGGTGCACCCCAAGGCAACACACTTGGTTTTATCAAACCCTTTTCCAATATCCCTTGCAATTGAACCTTTAGTTCTTGCATATCGATAGGATTCATTCTATACAAATATCTATGAATAGGTTCCACTCCTAGCATAAGATCAATTATGAAGTCAAATTCCCATATAGGAGGAAGTCCAGGTAAGTCCTCTAGGAACACATCCTTAAAATCCTGTAAAATTGGGTGCTTCCCTAGCACCTCTCTATTTTGGTCATCTCCTACTTCATTAAGTTTTACAACATACACTATACCTCCTTTCATTAGGGCTTTCTTATATTGCATAGCTGACAACATCTAGGATTTGAATACCCCTTGTTCGCTATGAATTCTTAGTCTTTCCCCACCTTTCTCTGAATACTCGATCCATCAATCTTAGAAATTGATCAAGGCTTTATGGACCTATAACCAATCCATCCCTAGGATCACATCAAAGAAATGAAGTGGAGCTACATACAAGTAACCTTTAGTGGTTCCACTATCTAAAGTAATTTCTACCATTGGATAACACTGGTTTACTAAGTAGGTTTATCTAGAACCATACTCTACCTTCCACACATGGGCCAAATATACTAGTATTTTCATCATATTCCTTGCTAAACTTAGAAGAAATAAACTATCAGTGGCCCTACTATCTATTAGAATATTCACTTTCTTATTAAAAATATTACCTTTCACAAGCAATGGGGTAGTCTGTCCCTCTAATTTTTGTTTCTCAATTGCAACACAGATTTGATGTTCAGGTCCCTTTCCTTTGGCATTAGATGAACTCAATCTTGGTTGGTATGGACACTAGTTAGCATAATGCAGACCTCTAAAATGATAACACCCATCCTTGGGTCCTTGCTTCTTTTCTGATTTTTTTCCCTTGCTTTAATTGCTGGAGCTAAAGTTTGAGGTTTTTGAGGGTGAGGTTTTGCATTTTTTGGGATTATTGTTGGTTTTCTTTTGGAAATGTTTCTTGAATTTTCCCTTTCTCCTGTCATTTCTCTTCTTGAAATTCAAGGGTTCTTAGTATTTCGAATTTCTTCCTCTTCCCATTTAAAGAATCCTTGACTATTTCTCTTCCTCAGTGCTTGTTGATCTTGCTCGAATAGGGTGGCATAGTTAAATTGGAAGTGTAACTCTACTTTCTTTGCTAAGTCATACACATTTTGTAGCGATTTAGGCTCATGCATGTTTACATCATGCTTTACTCTAGATTCCAACCCATGGATAAACTTATGAACCCTCATTTTCTCATCATAGGTAGACACATACTTAAGTAATTGTACCAACTTCTTATAGTATATTTCCATAGTCTTGGTTCCTTGTCGTAGGCTAGAAAATTCTTCAAATTTTAGCACATAGAAATGCTCTGTTAGGAACCTTTTCTTGAATATAACTATGAATTCTTTTCATGGAATATCAACAAGTTCAATCATAGTCTTCTCATTGTGGGTTTTCGACCAATCTAGAGAATCCTCTTCTAAGGTGATCGTGGCCCAAACTATTCTGGTTCCTAGGTAATAGCCATTTACCATGAAGTAAACCTCTAATTCTCTCGGCCATGCTTTAGCTGCATTCCCTTCACCTTCTCCACCAAATTTGGAGATACAAATATTTTTCAAATCCCTAGCCATTTCCTTTTCTAGAAGGGCTCTAGCTTGTAACTTCTCTACAATTAGCCCATAATCTTGGCCAACCTCTAAGCCTCTAGCTTGTAAGTTCTGATTCACAACTGCTTCCAACACTTATCTCATTTGATCCTGCATATAAACAACCATATCATTGAGGTCTTCTACCTCTCTGTAACAAACGAATAACACCAAACAAATGTATAGAATTGAACACTTTGCAAATAAAAGAATGATATATATTTATATTAAATAGGGGAGCCTGAACCTCCCAATATTACAGATATTTGCTTTTGAATTACCCCAACTGTGTTGGGTGCAATATTACAATATGTGAGACAAGTGCTCAAGTCTCAAAAATAGGGCTTCTCCAAGCAAATCAACTAGTGTTCTCTTTTCTCTTGCTACAACTCCAAGGGGTGAGTGGGCTTTTGATATCCAATGCGGGGACCACTCCAACTTTAGTAGCTCTCCAAAATACCTGCTTCCTTCACACACATGGAAGACAAACGAGGGTTTAATAGCACATGTATACAAAGATGAAAGCTATGCAATGAAATCCTTGAATGAAATGAGCACACAAAGCAAAAGCAATAAAACAATAAACAAGTGTCTTGTTGTGAAATGCTAACTTACTGATCTGATTTGTCGTATGTGCTCGACTCTATGAAATTGCGGATGCATGGTAGTGAATGGGAAACTACGCATAGGAAATCAGGAAACTGCATGGGTGCGGTTTGGACTATGAAACCATAGACCAGTGGTTTGGGCTGAATGGTAGAATACCTCAAAATAGGACCTCTAAACTCAGGATCTGGTTTTCTCCTTGGAATGCATGTAGAAGTTTGATCCTATTCTATTAGCCTAGTGGTGTCAATGTTCAACTCCATTAATTTGGTGGGGTGATGATTCCTTTATAGGACCCTTAGTATTTTGGAGGGAAATGAGAGGTGGCCTGCCTAGACTACCAAGTGGCAATCCTAGGCTGCTAAATGGAGGAGGTAGTTACAGTGAGTCACCTAGTGTGTCTCACTTAACTGGGTGATGTAGTCGCAAGTGGAGTGATGTGTGGGATTTTGCCCCATGTGAAGGGACAAAGGGGATAAGGGTGGATGAGACGTAGAAAGGTTGTTGGGTGAGGTGGCTAGAACACATGTCTAGCGGGTAGGCAGGGTATTCTAGGCTAATTTTCCATATTTGATAAATCTAGAAAATAGGATAATGGTGCAAGATTTATATGCCTAAGTCTAAATTTAGGTATATAACTTTATTATGCAATATTTTGTGTAGGGTGCTACATGTGGTGTTGTGAGTGACTAGATTTTGGTGTCTACAGATGCCCATTTTTGTACTGCATTGTGTGAAACATGATGTAGTGCAAAAACCAATGACACTTATCTTTATTGGATGGATGAACTCAACTCTTCTCAACGCACAAGAATGAATGATTTTTTTTTGAAAATTTTTATTTGTTTGCTTACCCCCTTAATTGGCGAATGGGTAAAGGATGAAACCCATGAGCCAATTGACTGAATTTGGATGATTAGGTGATGTGTATGGTGATTGATGTGAATGTGATGCAAATATATGACATTGATTCAACTTGATGCCCCAAGTTCAAGATTTTTTGTGTCTTGTAAATTTGCCTTTGGTTTCGATGAGGCACAATATTTGTGGTAAAATATTTGACCACTTTCGGAGTTCTTTTTCCACTGTGACTTTCACAAATTCCTTCCAAATGATGGGTTCAAGGAATCATTCGTTCAAGAATTTGATACTCCAATGATTTTTGATTACACCATGATTTGATTTATTTTTTGCTTTTGACCCAACAGAGGGAGGGTTTAGGATAACCTTTTGGAAATTTGTTTCAAGGTCCAAGATTTAGGGTTTAGTTGATTTAATGCCATAGTGATGATGATGAATTAGTGTCCTTATTGTGGGTTACCCATCCTATCGGATTGCATGGATATCTAGTTGTTGCAACCGTAATGTTTCTCGAGTAGACGACTGAATACAAGGTTCACTATGTGATTTATGCTAATGAGCCTTATGATGATGTGGAGGTGTTAAATTTGATTTTTTTCTTTTTTTTTTTGCCAAATTGTGCATGTGCAATTCTATTTCGCAAACTGTGGATATACGGTTTGGCACGCTCCACAAAACGTGGATGCTTGTTTTGTGCAGCAAACCATGGGTCTGCAGTTTTTTGCACTTCATAAAATATGGGCACACTTTTTCACTATAGAAAGTGGCTATTTATAGGTTCATGGGTCATTTTCATTCATTATTTTCATTGATAGTTGTCAAATTTGCTCTGGTGCTTTTGAGGATGAGTGATATGGAGGTCGATGAGGGTAGAAGAGTTTTTGGTGGTTTGGGTATGGAGGGTGGTGGCTCGGCTGGAGCGGTTGTCGGTGTCCGCTACGCCAAGGTAGGTGTTCTAAACTGTTTTTTTAGATTTTATTTTTATTTTTTGCTTGTTTCTTTGTGTTTTTTTTTTCTTTTTTTCTTTTTTTTGACAACCACTAAGAGGGGCTGAAAAAAAATTCTTTGTTTTTTATTTTTTTTGTTTTCTCAACCACTAAGAGGAGCTGGAATTTTTTTTTTTTTTTTTTTTTGTTTTCTCAACCACTAAGAGGGGCTAGAAAAACTTTCTTTGTTTTTAATTTTTTTTTGTTTTCTCAACCACTAAGAGGGGATGGAAAATTTTTGTTTATTTTTAATTTTTTTTTGTTTTCTCAACCACTAAGAGGGGTTGGAAAAAATTTCTTTGTTTTTAATTTTTTTGTATTCTCAACCACTAAGAGGGGCTGGAAAATTTTAGTTTGTTTTTAATTTTTTTTGTTTTCTTAACGACTAAGAGGGGCTGGAAAATTTTTCTTTGTTTTTAATTTTTTTGTTTTCTCATGTTTTGAGATGTTATTTGTTCTAGAATGCAATGTGTTTTTTTTTGTTCTTTAAATGTGATGCACTGATTTTTATTTGTTTGTGTTGTAGGTTAAGCTCCTTACCACTAGACATCGATGGCCTCACACTATTTCAAAAGTGTGGAAGGCTCTCACAAAAAATGATTGGAAGTCCCTTGAGGATGTGGGCTTGGATGGGTGCGGACTGATTGAGACAGTTTGAGCAGATGAGGTGCTTTTATCCGCACTCCTTGAGATATGAGACCCAGATAAGGGTTCTTTTTAGCTCCTAATAGGGGAGCATACTATTACTTTGGAGGATGTATATAGCATCTTTCGAGTGCCTGTTGAGGGTTCACCAATGAGGGTGGGCCTGAAAAGCAGGAGGCTCTCAATCCTATCTATGGTGATCTCTAGAATGTGGATTGTAGTAAGGGAGGTATCCCTTACCTTGACTTGTTCAAGGGCAAGAAGTTGGTTGCGATTCCAAAAAATTTGATGTATATTCTAGGCAACATGGTTTTTCCTAATAGCATGGGATCGAGGATCCTGTGGAACCAAGTTGTTATTGTTTTATAATTGATTTTTGATCCGTAGAGATTGGCATGGGCTCCCACTCTCTTGTACCAGCTATATAGTGAGCTTTATGAGGTAAAGAGGTGAGAGTAGAAGGGACTTAGTTACAACTTGTTACTTCAGATTTGGTCTTGGGAGCATATTAGAGTGGGTCATCCTAAGGGGCTACCTTGCACATGTGATCCTCTACTTTCTTGTGCCTTCCAATGGTGGGTTAGCAAGGAGGCTTCTCCCACATGCCCTTCCATCGATGCTGCTACATATAGAGATAGTCTTAGCAGCCTAACTAGAGAGGATATTTTTTGGTGACCATGGAGAGGTATGGCTTGGGCTAGAGATGCTACTGAGCTTTGTCAGGTTAGACGAGGGAGATGGATGATGGGTAGTCATATTTGAGAGATGGAGTACATCCAATTCTCATGGATTTTGAGGCAGTTCGACTTAGTTTATGGAGTTCCAAATGCTCCCATGATATATAGGTGATAGGGTGACAAGTTGGGCCTACCCTTGACTCTAAATTTTTGGATTTTGGATGATGCAGGTAACGACACACAAATGGAGGTTTCTTATGTGGATGACATAGACACTACTATAAATTATGATGCTTGTTTTATAGCTCAGTCTCCTTAGAGGCCAAGCCAAGCAGTGGATGATGTTGTCAATGGATATGAGCTTGACACTAGTGAGCAGGATATTATGTGGCTGAACCACCACTAGGGTAGTGGTGGCAAGAGGGAGTCTACCATTGGGACTCAGCAGATAGATACTGACCCTAGGATTGGGGAAGATGGCGATGATGAGGGCCACAATGCAGAGCATGATGTAGCTCAGAATTTAGATCAGTATGTTAACTTGGGTGATGATGGAGATGATGGAGGTCAGGGTAAGGATTCTCCTCCTTGTCACATAGAGGAGGAGTGGGGGGTGCTTCAGGTATAGTAGGATAGCCTGGATGAGGAGGTGATGAAGCTAAAGGGTGAGGTCATCTTACTTTCAAGTAAGGTGGCCCAGTTGCATGATGAGGTGGATGAGCTATGGGGTAGATCAGGTGAGAGTGATGTTATTGCAGCTCGAGATGCAAATATCATGAGGTTTTAAGGTGAGTTGGATGGACTATGGGTTAGGCTGAGTGGTGGTGATGACTCTGCTACCATTTTAGCTCTAAGGGCTAAGATAGCCCAGTGGGTGGCCCACGAGGGGAAATATTTGGCTACAACTTAGAGATAGGCACGATACATGGCATCCCTTAAGGACACTTTGCATTACCACCAAATTTTATTACCACTTTATCCTTCTTCTTTTGTATCAGGTTCCAGTAGACGATCCGAGTCCAGTCCAAGTAGTTCCAAGTCTCATCTACCATCTGGTTCGCATGCTCCCTCTGGGCCATCGACACATGGGCCTCCTAGGGATCATGGGAGCACTAGCTAGTAGTGCATTATTACCTCTTTTTGTAGTTTTCTATTTCTTTTTGCTATGAGCCTCAGTGCTCTGATGTATACAACCTACGGGTATTTTATACTTATACGATTGATATATATATATATACATGGATTTTATTATGATTATGTTGTGCACTTTTATTTTATTGTATGTATGGATGCATATGGAATGATTTGATGTGTAATGATGATTAATGCTTATGTTCTAATGATGATTTGGTAGCTTTAGACTTAGCTTGAGCAACATTGTTCTTATTGTTTAATTAGGGGCATAGATAGATGATTTTTGTATGGATATTACGATGTGTAATAATGTGAATGATATGATATGATTTAAGGGATTTTTCTAGGGTGTTTTACAAAGACTCAAACATTCTAGTGATTCAAACAAACCCAGTTGTATATTTCACAAATCTTCTTTATGCAAGGGTTGTCCTAGTTTTTTTCAAATTTCTTAGGGACCAACTTTGTGTGCAATGATTGTTCATTTCTCATTATGAGCTAGGTCAAACGGATCAATTGTAACTTATGCCAATAAGCTAGATCATCTTAGAGTGACCTTAGGTTTGTACAAAATAAGGTTGCTAATGTAATATATGTGGCACCATGTGTAAGGATACCTCATTTCCAGGTAGGATTCATTCAGCCCATTGTTGTAATGAGGATCACCCCACGGTTTTTGAGATACTAAGAGTTCTAGGGATTCAAGCTTCTTTCCCTTCTTTTATTGCATTGGATTTGGAAATTTTGTTTTTGAGTTGCTCTTTTTTGTGTTGGAGCAACATGCATTTTTATTGCTTTTTGGAAACTTGCTCGTTTGAGGAATATCAAGGGGATTTTATTGCTTTTTGATGCTTTTTGGGATACTTGCTCATTTTGAGAGAGAGTAAGGGAATTTTTATTTCTTTTGTAATATTTTTGGGATACTTGCTCACTTTGAGGAGGAGCAAGGGATTTTATTGCTTTTGTAATGTTTTTGGGATACTTGCTCACTTTGAGGAAGAGCAAGGGATTTTCTCTTTTTTTTTTGAAGGGTGAAGGGGGAGCTTGTCCTTTTGCCAACTTTGTAGTACTATAGACCATGCGCATAATTGGATGAACAAGGGAAACCTTTCACTTATGGCAATAGCAACTTTTGACTTTATTTTTCCAAGACACAATGTTTCTTTTAAATGTGTATTTTATTGTGTTTGGTCCAAGAGGAGTCTGATTGACCAGGAATGACCTGTTGCATCTAGAGATTGCTTAATTTTGAATCAAGTTTGTTCAAAACACTAGGGTTGGCTAAGTGATTGAAAACATTTGAAATTGCTTAATGACTGATGTGGTATTGCGATGTTTGCAATACTTTCGATTCAATCTCTTGAAAATTAAAGGATATACAAAAAATAGCCAATGGTCATGTAATTGTTATTGCTAACAATTATATGATATCTATCCTACTTCATGTGAGTCCCTTAATTAGGAAAATATTATAGGGAAAGTTGCATATTATTTTGGAGTAATGGATTGTAGGATGCCCCTGATTAAGGCAACAAGGTATGGTGGATGAGCTATCATCCAAATTAACCAAATGATGCAATGCAAAGAGTTGTATAAAAAAAATACCTAAAGTGTATGTATGACATGTGTGGACGTTTGTGAGATGCAAAATGAAATATTTTTGATATTTTTGCTTCTTCATTTTTAGCCATGTATATGTACATATATAAACTGCACTATGCATAAAATACCTTTATATGAATTATGTTCAATGGATCAGGTTCCAATATTTCTTCCAAGTTGGTGAGTTTATAAGTTCCTGATCCCACTTTCTGTTTGACAATGTATGGACCTAACCAATTAACCATGAATTTATCTCTCAAGTGTGGTAATGCATTGGTATTTTTTTATTCTCTTTAAGCACAAGATCTCCCACTTGAAATTCATGAGGATGGACTTTTGCATTGCAAGCACATTTGATTTGGTCCTGATATACTCACAGATGCTCCAAGGTATTGATACGCCTTTCATCAAGGAGCATTAATTGTTCAAGATGTGCTTGTCTAGTTGTGTCATCACCCATGAATTCCTACAAGTTTCTTGAGAATGGTTGTCACTATCTTGTTAGTCACTTCGGCTTGTCCATTTACCTATGGGTAGTAAGGAGTCAAGAAACTATGTTGCATATTGTAATTGCTACATAAATCTTGGACATCCTTGTTCTTAAATAACTTACCATTATTTGAAATTATCTTGGAAGGAATCCCAAAATGATAAATAATATGCTGAAGTATAAACTCTGCTATTCGAGGTTTAGTCATAGTGGTCATTGGAATTACTTCGACCTATTCGGTGAAGTATTTCATGGTAGTTAATATGAATTTATGTTGTCTTTAAGAGGTGAGTGAAATTTTTCCAATCAAACTAAACCCCATTGTGAAAAGGGCCAAAGTATTTGAATGGGCTGTAAAGCTTGTGACGGTACATGAGTCAAATTGGTGTGATGTTGGCATTTTTGACATTTCTTAACATATTAACAACAATCACTTTCCATGGTGGGACAATAATAACCCATGTGCAAAATACACTTTGCAATGGCCATTCCACTAAAGTGGCCACCACAAGTACCATCATGGGCTTCCATTATAGCTCGTTGTGCCTCAATGGAATATAGACATTGAAGTAGTACTCCATCATAGCCATATTTATACATGTCCCCCAAGAGATTAAAATGAACTACTTTTTTGTTTGAACATTATTTTAGCAATTCGTATCATTTCTATTGGGAGGGTCCCAAACTTGAGAAAGTCTCTGATCTCATCAAGGTAAGAGTTGTAGGGTTTCGCATGGACCAAATTAACACTCTTCTCACCTTCAAACTCTGCTCGTTTGATTTTTGATTTGGACATTGTTGTTATGATAAGCGATTGGACTTATCCATGTTCATTATTAGGAATCAAGGATCCCAAAGAGGTCATTGCATTCGCAAATCTATTATTCAAACAAGGTAAGTTACTTATTTCATACCAGTCAAATTTCTCTTGCAACTTTATTGCTACTTCATGATATTATGTCAAGATTGGTTCCTTGCATTGATATTCTTCCTTCACTTGATAAATGACAAGTTGAGAATCACCAAATATGCTTAGTCATTTAATACCCATAGATATAGCGGATTGAAGTCTCAATATTAGGGCTTCGTATTCTACATTGTTGTTTGTGCATGGGAAATTAAGTTTGAATGATAAAGGAATCGGAATTCCTTCAGGTGTGTAAAACACTACTCTAGCACCTTGTCCTTTTTTGCACTTTGATCCATCAAATAATAGTGTCATGTTAATATCATCCTTGGGAAGGACTAACTCTTCTTGTTCATTGATGAAAAATACTGAATCATCTGGAAGCTCAATGATAAGTGATTCATCGTTTGGTAATGGAGCTTCCTCTAGTTGATCGACTATCACCTGACATTTGATGGATTTTTGACTGACAAAATCGAGATCAAATTTTGTTAAAAGTTTTATCCATTTTGTGGTATGGGTGTTGTTGTATATGTGAGTCATTATGTATCGTAGAGGGTTATATCTAGCTATGATGTAGGTAGTGTCACTTAGCATGTAATTTTTGAGTTTCTTAATGGTGAGAACCAATGTTAAGAACAACTTTTCAACATAAGCATATCTTATCTTGTAACTTACCAATGTTCGACTAATGTAATAAATGGCTTGATCCTTATGATTCTTGTTTTTTCTAAGCAAGCATTGTCCCTAGTGCAAAATCTATTGCAGAGACATAAATATGAAAAAGGAACTCCTGAACGAGGTGGTATAATAACTAGTGGTGATGCCAGATACTTATTTATTTCATCAAATACCTCTTGAAATTCAGTTTTCCATGAGAATTTCACCCCCTTCTGTAGAAAGCGATTGAAAGGCCTACATTTATGTGAGATTTGTGCAATGAATCATCAGATAAATTGAATCTTTTCTTGTAAACTATGCAACTCTCTCAAGTTTTTGGAGGTGGCATCTCGATAATGGCCTTAACCTTATCAAGATCCACTTCAATGACTCGCTTGGAGATAATGAATACTTGAAGTTTTCCTGATGTGATGCCAAATACATACTTTTTAGGATTCAACCTTATCTTATGTTCAAGCAATCGATCAAATACTTTTTCTAAGACTTCAATATGCTCAAGATGTGTTTTTGATTTGGCAATCAGATCATCCATGCAATCCTTAATTAGTTTATGCATATAATCATGGAATATGTACGTCATGGCACGTTGATATGTAGCTCCTACATTTTTAATGCCGAAAGGCATCACCCTATAACAAAATTTCCCCCAAGGTGTCGTAAATATCATCTTGTGCTGGTCCTTAGGATTAAATTGAATCTGATTGTATCCTGAGAAACCATCCTCTAGTGAAAGCATTTCATGGCCTACGTAGGATTCTACTAATTAATCGATGTTAGGTAGAGAAAAATCATCCTTGGGCTATGTTTTGTTTACATATCAAAAGTTCATGCATACGCGTACCTCCCATTCAACTTAAAAATGGGTACCATGTTAGAGAGCCACTTTGGATAATCAATTGGGACTATGAAACTCATGTCCAATAGTTTTTGTAGCTCTTCTTTGATAATTAATGCAATGTTTGGATGAAGTTTCCTAAGTGTTTTCTTGAAAAGCTTAGCATCTAGAACTAAGGTAAGGTTGTGGACGAACCTGTGCACCCAATCCCATCGAAGCATGTGAAGGATTAATGTAGTGTGCTCCTCCCAAAAACTTGCACGTCTCGCTCGAGTTCACCCTACCTGAGCCAATCTAAATCTGCCACGTGTCCCCAAGTCATAACTTAATTGAATTAGCTACAAGTGCATCCAATACATAGCCAGTAAGAAATGTGATGTGGTGCACCCAACCCCATGGCATGACCAGTCATAAAGTGCCAACCAATGAGAAGTATGCACCAACCTATGCGAATTAATTGCATACCCTTTAAAAGAAGGTGGTGAGAATACCCTGCATCATTAACGCATGTAGAGTGCTTTCTCAATGAGGTCAAACATAGGAAAGCAATAACCCTCTCTATCTACCCCTACATGTTTCAATGGCATCTATAAGTGCAACTTCAATGGGGGTGTCTGATGTCAAGGTGCACATCAGCAAAATTACTAGGGTGTGACCTGTTACAAGGAGGGTGGGGAGATCCCAGGATCTAAAGGTGATAACAAAACCATAATATTCAAGTAGGGATATAATAGTAGACCAACAACGACAGGTGGAAGGCATCACCATTTATAGCTTCGACCCGATTTAAGAGGACAATTAGCACCATCCCACACTATTGAGAAGTCTGTTCATGTAGATGCAACGGGATAGTACCAAGTCAGCCCTATTTTGCAATAAATGGAACACCAACTTGGGCTGATTAACTTACCCAAAGATATACCACTCCTTAGACCTCCTGGAATGGATAGCAATGGCCTACAACCCAAATAATAGGACCATTCAAGACCATAAAAATAAGGTTGTATCCTGATTAACATTGAGAATATCAAACTTCAAAACATTGACCTTCCAGGCCAATTTCATGCTCAATAGCACATTTCCAAAGATGCTCTTGAAGAGAGGGAAATGAAAGCCTTCAGGTTTTCCTATCAAAAAGTTCTTCCTTCGGCCTTGGGTGCAGGATTACGCAGACATGATCAACCTGGTACTGGGTGTCAAGGACCTGGAGCTCATCATGAAGGAGGTGATTTTTCTCATCATCCAATGAAACCAGACAGACATGACACCTCTCTACCGATGGGAGGATGTGATAAGTGATAATATGGATAAGGAGTTACAAAAATTACAGTAGGCCATATTGGTAGATAAGGAAGAACTCCCTCCATTTTCATATTATTTGTTTTTTATTCATTTATTTATTGTAAAATTGGACAAATCTTTAGCAGTTCATTTGGGAGGAGTGACTGCCCCCACCATCCAAGATAAATTGTGATGCATCTAGGAGGGGTGCTCCAGTTACAAGGTTTTTTTTGAGAAGGTCCTCCTAGTTGTACACTCTTGGCTTTGCGGCTAAGAACCCGATAGATTTGGAGTCAAGGTGAGAGAATTTTCACATAAAGCTAAGGCAGGAGATTTATTATATGCAGAAGAGTTCTCCTACATTAGGTTGTATGGGTCTAAATTGCCCCCAAAGGTGTTTTAGAGGCACTGTCCAACTTCAATTGCCATCCTGGATATCACCCAACATATTTTCGAGGAGGTGAAAATCAGAAACCTCAGGAAAAATGGAAGTGTGCCATGGTTGCACATTCCTTGATCGATGGGCCATTATACATATTTGGGTCATTTTGCAATGTTGCGTTCCATATGGAATATGGATACATATTGTTTCTCAAAAGTTACATGGAGGCCTTACGACCTCGATGGCCACCACAGATATTCTATTGCTAGTAAACTTGCCCTCTTGCAAGTCTCCAATAGCAAGGATGATTTTGAATATGAGATGCAGAAGGCCATCAAAGGGTGTCTATCATTGGAATTAGTATGGAAAATGAATAATAGGCCTTACAACAAGCTAGAATTAGTGGAAGACTATGGCTCCCAGTTGAGACTGCATTAGGGATTATTAGTGGATAAGGTGGTACCATTGGTCCCAACTTCTCCCCCAAAAGAATTCGAGGATGCCACTTTCCAGATTGTCCAGCAAGATACTGACCTTTTTGAGGTCATGATAAAAATAGTGGGTGAGGCACAACAAGAGCAGGACAAACTATCCTCTTCTTCTAGTTCTCCCGTTGCCACCTCAAAATGGAAGGAGTTTGTCACTTACTCCTTATATCAATCACAAGGCCTCACTTCATCAACTCTGACATTGATATCCCCATCAAAGCAGACTGATGTGGCAATGGGCCAGCCTACTTTAATATCCACCACCTTGGTAGTTAACCAAGAGGAGCACCCTATCTCCCCAAAGGCTTTGAATAAAATAATAGAACCAAGGGGATTTTCTAGTATACTTAGGGAATATGAGGTGCACGAAGGAAGCCCCATATGATCCCCTGCTAGAAATAAAGCAAGAACTGGGTCTTCCACTGAAGACACCAAGAATATTATGCTAACAAGAGTGAGGGACTCATTCTAATTTACTATTGATGAATAGGACCAAATATAGGATATGGAGGAACAAAGGTCCCCAAGCAAAGAAATAAGTAGGCCCTAAAGGATAATGGGGCAAGAGACAGGTGAAGTGTCCACTACCACATTTGATATCCCTTTGCCACCATTGATTTTGGCATGGTAGTTAGGAGCAAAATAGAAATTAGAAATATATTAATCAATCCACACCAATGTAAAGTTCACAATGCTTAAATAGAAGGGAATTGAACAACCTTATAAAACTTAGGGAATAGATAGGAAATGAAGGAAAATAGGGAGGAAAGGAGGAAGGGAAATTGATGTCGAACTCCCTACCGTCCATGCCATCCAATCTACCCAGTTAGCTACCATCCAAGTCAACCTATCTGCCCAGTCAGCTGTCGTCCAAGGAGGTAAAAAGGTAAGGTCCAAAGCTTACCCTTGTAAATAAATTTTTTACCCCTTTTTACTGCTTTAACTTCTAACATTCTCCCCCTTAAAGTTGAGAGGACTGACTATACAGTCTCTCAGCTTTATATATTAAGCTTTAGCTATACCTTTGGTGAAAATATTTGCAATATTATCCAAAGCATTACAATATTGAAGCTCAACTATCTGTTGTTCCACCATATCTTGAATGAAGTGATACTTCATATCGATATGCTTTGATCTGCTATGGTGGACTAGATTTTATGCCAACTGAATGGCACTTATGTTATCACAATACAGCCGAGTTGGACCACTTTGAATTTCTCCAATATTTTAAAGGACTTTTCTCAACCATAGGGCTTGAGTACTAGCATGTGTGATGGCTATATACTCAGCCTCAGTCGATGACAATGCTACAACAGTTTGTTTCTTGGAACTCCATGTAATTAGTCCTGATCCTTGACTAAAAAAATTCCTTGATGTAGATTTCCTATCATCTATATTGCTGCCCCAATCACTGTTCTGAAGCCAACTAATTTCATAGAATTACATTTTTGGTAATGGATTCCAAAATCCAATGTACCTTTTACATATCTTAAGATTCTTTTAGTTTCTTGTAGATGCAACTCAGATGAACTACCCATAAACCTTGAAACTAGAGAAATAGTATATTGAATATCAGGCCTTGTGTTGGTGAGAAACATCAGACTCCCAACCATTATCTTGTAAGTGGTCATATCAACCTTTGATGCTCCATCGTCCTTGCTCAATTGGATCTCATGTCCAGTTGGAGTTGCAACTGATTTGCTTTTCTCCATGGCAAATTTATTTATCATGTCTTGAGCATACTTGTGTTGACATATGAAGATCCCTTTGTTTTATTTATGCACTTCCATGCCTAGGAAGTATCACATTAAACCAAGATCTTTCATCTCGAACTGCTTCATCATGGAGTTTTTGAACTCCATATTCATTTGAGTGTTACTACCCATAAATATTAGATCATCCACATACAAACAAACTATGAGAATTTCTACTCCATGCTTTAGGTAGTACAAATTTGGTTCACTTTTGCTTCTTGTGAATCCATACTCGCTAAAATAGCCATCAATGCATGAGTCCCAAGCTCTTGGTGCTTGCTTGAGGCCATAAAGTACTTTCTTCAATTTGTAAACAAGATTCTCCTTTCCTTGTTCTTGAAAACCTTGAGGTTGTTGAACATAAACCTCTTCTATAAAGTATCCATTTAGACAAGCACTTTTCACATCCATGTGGTGGATGTTCCATCCTTTATGGGCTGCTAAGGAAAGAATTTATCTGATTGTCTCTTGTCGTGCAACAGGAGCAAAGGTTTCCTCATAGTCAATACCAAATTTCTGAGTAAAACCTTTTGCTACTAGTCTCACCTTATGCCTCTCAATGCTTCCATTAGCATTGTACTTGGTCTTGTAGACCCATTTATACCCAACACATTTTTTTTCCTTTGGGTAGCTTTACTAGCTCCCATGTATCATTATTTTTTATAGAGGTTATTTCCTCTTTCATGGATTCTTGCCATACATTTTGAGTACATGCCTTCTCATAGCTAGTTGGTTCTAGTCGTGTACTAGCCAATAAAGCATAATTGACTACATCTCCCCTAGGATCATGGGAGTCATCGTCTCCATACAATTGCAAATTTTCAAGTTGCTGCAAAATTGTATTCATCTCACTAGCTTGGCTTCTAGTGAATCTTCTTTGGAAATTCTGATCCAACATTTGAAAATATGGATGATGTTGTAATGTTCTTTTGCCTCTCGATGGAGAGTATCTGTCAATTTCCATCGGTGAAGAACTTACTGATATCTATGGAGAAGGAATTGGAGTGGCAGTTGAAGTACTGGATGTAGTACTCCTGTATGGGCTTGGAGGAAGTGGTGTGCCTTTACTTTTCTTTTGAGACACCTATTGTATCTGTGAAGAACTTACATCTTGGGACTCATCATCAACAAAAATTATTTTATGACCCCATTCTCCCCCTTCATCAAAAATTACATCCCTGGAGAGTATAATTTTATGAGTCTTTATATTGTAGAGTCTATATGCTTTTGTAGACTCACAATACCCTATAAATATACAAGCTTGACTTTTTGAGATCAAGCTTCTTCCTTTTATCATCAGGAATGTGCGCATATGCTAAAGAACCAAAATATTTGAAATGCTTTACATTTGGTTTCTTTCCATACCACCCCTTATAAGGAGTGACACCATCTAAACTAGAAGTTGGACTTCTATTTAGAATGTATACACTGGTTCTTAAAACATCAACCCAGTACATATTAGTTAGATGCTTAGTCTAAAGCATCATTCTCACCATCTCAATGATGGTGCGGTTCTTTCTCTATGCCACACCATTCTGTTGTGGGGTATAGGCAGTGGTGAATTGCCTTTTGATCCCACTTGCTTTATAATATTTCAAGAATGATTTTGAGGAGTACTCACCTCCTCGAACTGTCCTAAGACATTTTACATAATTCCCACTTTGATTCTCTACATTGTTTCTAAAATCCATGAAGCAATCAAAAGATTCATCTTTATGTTTCAAAAAATAAATCTAACACATTCTATAGAAGTCATCTATGAAAGTGAGAAAATAAGAATTGTTTCTGAGACTCTATGTTTGCATTGGTCCATAGATGTCTGAATGTACTAACTGAAGTGGATAGATGGCTCTCCACGCTTGTCTTTTTGGAAACTTTGACCGTGAGTGCTTTCCCAAAGCACATCCTTCATAGACCTTATTTTGTTCATTGATTTTGGGAAGTCCTGTCACCATATCTTGAGAAGTTAGGAGTTTCAAGCTAGCGGAATTAAGGTGACCATATCACAAGTTCCAAAGCACACTTGGATTTATTATAGCTACATTTGCAATTTGAGCTCCTCCTGGCTCATCAAATTTGAGAGGGAATAATCGATTCTTGGTCATGGGGACCTGTGTGATGACATGATTACAATTATTTTTATCAAAAATGATACATTGTCCTACATCAAATACAAGTTTGTAATTTTTCTCCATAATTTACCCAATGCTTAGTAGATTGTGTTGGAGCTTTGGAGTGTAATATATGTCATGCACTTTCTTTAGTCCTTTTTTTGGAACCTCCATGGCTCCAATACCTTCTACTTACAATGTTTTATCATCCCCTAATTTGATTAGGGATTTATAATTGGAATCTAGAGTAGCAAATAAATTTTCTTTGCCACTCATATGGTTTGAACAACCAGTATCTAGAATCCATGTGTCATTTAGATGTTGTTTTGATTTTCCATATGAAATAAAAATATTATAGGTATCATCTTCTTCTCCATAATTTCCATATTGACTAATGCTTCCTTGTGAATATTTTGACCAGCAATCACGAGTAAAGTGACCTGGCTTGCCACAGTTGAAACAAGTTGATTTAGACTTGTCACTTCCTTGCCCTTGATTTCCACTTTGGCCTGGATATCCTCCTTGATTTTGGTTTCCACCTCTATTCTGATTGCCTCCTCTGTATGATTTTCCTCCTCTATTGGTATTTCATCCTCTGTTCTGGTTGCCTCCTCTATTTTGGTTGCCTCCTCTATATTTGCCTCTACCTCTACCTCTTTTTTGTCCTCTGCCTTGACCTCTTCCATGTCCTCTTCCATTATTTTCATTGTAAGTTAAGTCCTTCTCATTGCCCCCATAGCTGGTTAAAGTAGTTTCAAGAAACCTCTCTTCATGTGACATTAACGATCCGATTAATGCATCGAATGTTAAAGTGGAAAGATATTTGGATTCTTCTATAATTATGGCAATATGATTCCATGTTTGTGGAAGTGTTCATAGCACTTTTGTTACAATTATCTTAGGCTTGATTTCCTCGCCAAGTGTAACCATTTTATCAACAATTGCTTTTACTCTAACACAATAATCACCGACTTTTTCATCATCTTTCATTCTAAGATTTTCAAAATCTCTTTTTAGTGTTTGAAGCCTCACCTACTTCACTGGATCACTACCCTGGAATCCATATTTTAAAGCTTTCCACGCAGCTTGTGTAGTTGTACAAGCAGCGATTCTAGAAAATATGCTTTTCTCCAATGCAGCTTGGAGATGAGAAAGAGTAGAAGAGTTGCTATTTTGTCCTTATTTTTGTGTTTTCTTGTATGTGGCACTTAGTTTTGTCTAGTCTGAGGATTTTGTGTAACCCTATTCTATTATGTCCTACAAACCTCTTCCTACGAGCAGGGTCTTCATTTTTATATACCAATACTTGTAGTCATAACTGTTGAACTCTGGTATAGGTAAACTATTGTGTGAGGCCATAGTTACTAAAAAACTCTCTTTATTTCATGGTTACAATAAAGTACTCTGCTATTTTGAAAGAAGGAAAGAAGAAGGAATAAAGAAGAGATTACAAATTTAAGTCAAATCTGACTTGTTCTACTCTATCATTGATTGCTTGTTCCTCTTGCTTTGGGGATGCTATCTCTTGATTCATGAAATTATCTGCTACTTCTTCTTTGTCGTCACTTATCAATATTATTTTTGGTGATTCTGGTTCTAATATTTCCACTGAAATACTATAGTGTGTATATTCTAATTCTTTTGGTGTAGCTTGTACAGATTCTGATTGTTCAAATTGACTCCTGAATGAGTTGTCTTCAAAATCTGCCTTGTACCCTGAGTCAAGATGCCTTTGATGTGCAATCACTGCATTCTGAATTTGGCTAAACACAATGTTGAGCCCATAAACTCTTACTTTTTCATCAAATCTCTCTGCACCTTCTCTTGCTGAAATTGCACATAAGGCATGATAACAACCATTTGGTCTTATCATCAATGCCTCTTTACAATTTTACAATTTTGATCCTTGGTCTCTTTTACAAAAAAACCTAAGCCTCTTAGGCTTATTACACAAGATTTGTGATTCCTTGAATCAAGTGAAAAAAAAATGAACCTTTCTATTACAATGAATTGTCTCCTAGACAATATTCTCCTTCTTTTATAATATTAAAAAAAACTATATTACTATTTAATAAAAAAATTAATTGCCCTTAAAAAAAAATTAAAAAGCAATTATATTTAATTTATTAAATATAATATAAGTGTTTAATTTAATAATATAAAGAAAAAAAAAAATTAAAAATTATATATATAAATAAATTTATCCTCTGTAGGAATCGAACCCGCAACCTCTTGTCTTCAACAAATCGTGCTAACCAACTCGGCCACCACTGCCGATGAGAACTAAGGACAACAATGCAATTTTATAAAGTTTTGAATCCACCTTGAATAAAAAAAAATTAAAAAATGACTTGTTACTTCCGAGTTTCGAACCCGTGATCTGCAGGAGGGCGGGCGCCTTAAGGCTGGCTCCTCGAGCCAGTCGAACTGCGTAGCTCAATGGGAATGCAAGGGAGGCTTGCCTCCTTTATTCTTCTCAATGCCGCACTAAAGGAAAAATAATAATTTAGGGACATTAATCCCACATCGGCCGTGCAAGTGCGTTTGAGGTGTTTAAAACCCTCAACGCTCACAACATCACTCGATTGCCTTCAAGAAATCAGTGATCGCCCTTTTACCTCCTTCTCGAGCTATTGCTCCTCACCACATTAATTTTTGCCTATCCTCTATCTACCACATTGTCGGTCCTCTATATTTTCCTTTGTCCTCTGGTCTACGTCGGCCTTGCTCTCTCCTTGCCACATGGTGCTATTCAGTTGGTTTCTCCTATGGTTGATCCTCCTCCTCGTGTGCTCTCTGTGCGGTCCTTCTCTAGAATTCACCTCGGTTCACATGCTATGGGCCCCACTCGACCTTACCTCGATGCTAATGCTACTAGGTTCCTTTAGTCTTGATCTACAGGCCTTCTCCAACCTCGCTCTGATACCAGATGTGGCACGGTAGTTAGAAGCAAAATAGAAATTAGAAATATATTAATCAATCCACAACAATGTAAAGTTTACAATGCTTAAATAGAATGGAATTTAACAACCTTAGAAAACTTAGGGAATAAATAGGGAATGAAGGAAAATATGGATGAAAGGAGGAAGGTAAATTGATGTCAAACTCCCTGCCATCCATGTCGTCCAATCTGCCTAGTCAGCTATCGTCCAAGTCAACCTATCTGCCCAGTTAGCTATCGTACAAGGAGGTAAAAGGGTAAGGTCTAAAGCTTACCATTGTAAACAATTTTTTTACCCATTTTTATTGCTTTAACTTCCACCATTGATGTCAATAAAGGTGTTATGCGGGTAGAGGTTGCACCCATCGAAATGATGAAATCCCAAGTGGCCACCCAAGTACAGGTGGTAGCAGCAGTGGAGAAAGAGATAGAAGATTTAAAATCCAAGGCTGTGGAGGTGGGGCAACTCCAACTCAAAGTACAATAGCTCCAAACCGAGGTCGATCGATTAAAGATATCCAGCTCCTTCCCAGGCTAGTGTTGCACATGCCAGTAATCAGTTTGGGTCTATGGAAGAATTCAAATAGGAAATGAAAGAGAATATAGTGGAGAAAATGGAGGACCTTCAGTCCATATTCTATGACATCTATGCCACTAGGCATGTTGTTGGCCTCTTACGTGATCGACTACAGCAAGGAGATCAGAGAGTGAACGCCATATTCCCCATTTACAAGAGGTTTAGGGACAACTACGTGGTAATTTTTGGGATGACAACAACATTGGTAGATGATTCTATCTACTTCTTTGCCAAAGAATATGCCAAAGTTTTTGTCTTCCTATAGAATAGATAAAATTGGCTCTTGTGGAACCAAGAAGTGGTGGACGCTGAATGAGAGGTCGAAGATGAGCTGGAGGATTGTGGTTTCAAAATTGATGATTTTATGTAGGCCCCTGACGTCAAAGAGTTCATGCTCCAAAAAATTTAAAATTTTGACTTTGATCCTAATGTAAAGTTATCAAAGTAGTTTACAGCCTTGGTGCAAATGGTGGATCGCCTATGTGTCTTCACTGAGAATATAGTGGGCTAGGCTAGAGAAAGGGTGAACAAAGCCATGCAAGATTTAAACTTTTTATTATTTACTTTAACCTTCCATGATGAGGCATGGAGTTATATTGACCAAGCCATACAAAACCTTGAAGGAGAGAGAGTGGGACCCAATTCACCCAAAGCACACGCACCAAGTGCAGTACAACCACCGACTTAGGGTAGTAGAGGATAAGATATGCAGTCACATACACCACCTATGTAGATAGAAGGTGTAGACTATGTGCTATTTTTTTATTACATCCTACTTTTGGAGGGAGTGAGATTGATCTAGCTGGAGCAAACAGTTATAGCCTCACTCGGAAAACCTGTGCTATATAATGGAGATCACTATAGTAGTAGAGTTTTTTATCAAACCTCTGAGAGAGAAAACCCAAGTCTAGGTATAGCCTTGTCTAAGTGTTAGTTGTATTTTCCTTGTGTATTTCTTTCTATCTTTCTTATCACCCTTCCTTCTATCATTGACCAGGGACTGCCCAAGGAGCATTGTTCGCTGAGATCATTTCCTATGGAACGCACCAGATTTGGAGACTCTTACATCACTGCAATCAGGATGGAGAGGAACAACCCCTTGTTACATTATTCAAACTAGGGTTCATTGTAATTATTATCATATAAGAGCCAAGCACCTTGTCGGTCTCTCCATATGTAAAATCATCTTATATTAATGAAAACTCCAGCTCTATTCTTGGCATCTCTTGTGTTTATGGTCTGTGTTCACTTGTTTATATATTACTGTAATCAAAATATGTGGATGATGCCTTATTTCGCTAGTTTAATCATTTTCTATGCATTACATTATTTGAATGAATTAAAATGAACTAGTTCTCCCTTCTCTTTCTTTTCTAAGTCATTTAATATAAATCTGCTATGACTACCCAATGGACATGGCACTGGTCTGGTCTTGATATGCTCTATTAACGTTAGGTTTGGTCACAAATAATTAAAACAACATAATATCATTTTATCTAGTGATGAATGGGTAATTGCACCATAATAGCAAATATATGAACCCACTATTTGGGGTTTCCTTACCCGACCTGGTCTGTTTAGAGCCCTCTAGGTAATCTATTCCTGGGTCAAAGAGGTGGATCCACTAGAGTCCACAATACTCATTGTGATCTTAGGGATTCCTGTGACGTGACAAAGCTTTGAGAAGGTAAGAAGGAAATCCCCACAATAATTTTTGGCACCATTGTTAGGGAGGATATTTTAAATATGTTTGTTATTTCACTCCCCTATGACATATCCTATGAGATTTTGAATTTTTGGGCTGAGCAATCTTAGCTAGAGAGCACCCCTCACTTTTTGCACCTTGTGTTGGTGACTCTAAAGAAATTGAAAATATCAATAGGGAGCTGATATGGCGGCCATGAGATGTAGTGAAGAGGAGCTCTACCCTAAACTACCAGATCCATAGGTACTTTTTAGAGCACATAAAAGTAAAAAGAAGACTTCGATTTTTGTTCCTTCTAGTAATCAGGGTAGTACTATTTTTATTCCTCAAAGTTCTCAAAAACCAAGTACTATCCCACCTACTATCTCGAGGGGCCCAATCACACCAATGGCCAATCCACCTTTGAATAACTAGCGCCTTAATAGGTATAGGCCTTTTTTTTTACCACCTATTTTGAACCCTTTACCCCCAAAGGCCCACAAGTACCTACCTAAGTTCCTAGGGGACAATACTGTGATCGGGGAAGACCATGTAAAAGACTTCCTGTATGCTATGGATAGCCTAGAGGTTGAACATGAGGATGTTGTCCTCAGATTATTCCTCCAAACCTTGGAAAAGGATGCCAGAGAATGGTTTAATAGTCTGACAGCAGACTCTATTGGCACTTTCCAAGATTTAGAAACTACATTTCTCAGAAAATATGGGGAGAAAAAGAATGAACAATCCCTATTGATCGAGTTAGCAACCATGAAGAAAAAGGAAAATGAAATTATGGATGATTTCAATAGGTGATTCACCAAGCTGAGAAACTGAATCCCTATGGCCTTAAGGCCCAATGATCACCAGTCCATATGCTTCTATAAAAATGCCTTCCCTGGTGACTTTAACTATGAACTCAGGCAACAACCTACACTCACTATCGATGCTTGCATGGAAAGAGCAACTGTGATAGAAAGAGATATGATAGATAGTGGGAAGATGAAGGTAACCTCAACAGACCCCAACCCCAACCAAACTAAAAGGAGAACTAAGAAGGTGGGGTTTGGAATTTTGAAAAAATTAGAACCCGACCCTATTGAGAAATTGTCATCACAAGTGATAGAAATGTTCCTATCCATGAAAAATCAACTGTCCAAAATTGAGAGGGACAAAGGTGACAATGGAGAACCCTCACAACACTAGAATGAGGGTAGACCCCCTTTCAGATGAAATTTTAATAGGAACTAGAACAATGAGGGTGGTAGGAATTCAAACAATAATTGGAAGAGGAAGGAAGTTCAAAAAGATCAGGATACCATCCCAAATCCCATGACTTCTATCAATATAGCCTCTAACTTTCCCTTCTTCTATCCAATATGTGATGCCCCCCATAATCCATCTGATTATGGTGTATACCATGGTCTCCATTCAGGTGTAAACCTTGAGGAAGAGTTAGAAGATGAGATTAGAATTAACGCTTGTTGGACTTGGGAGGAAACTATTGATACTCCACCAATTCAAGATGAGTTCACCCAATCTGCCAGTCCTGATAATATACCTACAACATTTGCCCTTGATGATGTTAAGATCCTGAGAAGGCCCCCAAATAACCACTTTGAGTAGATAAGGTAGGGTAAATTAACCCCAATAGTTGAGGAAGTTGAGACATTAGAGAGGGTCCATGCCACTAGGCTATGCAACAGAACCATCCCTGATAGGCCAGATAAGAAAAATGTAGTTGATGAGAAGGAGCCAACCCATGCAAAGAAACCTAATGATGGCCATCAGCCACCCCCTCCTGAAAGGTTTGAACCTATCAATAGTGGGCCAGAAAATAAAAAATTAGAATTTGACATAGGTTTGGAACTAGCCAAGCAGAAGATAAACATAACCTTTGGAGAACTGATGATTGTCCCTAAATATAGAGAGCATATTTGTAGGGCCTTTGGGTTGATCGACCAAGGGGAAGGCCATGTCTTTGCAGCTTCAACTTCTAATCCATCTAGCATAAGTCCTGCTTCAGTTAGGCCCTTTTATATCTCCCTCCGATATACATCTGGGTATGGTGACCGCTATGTGATACACAATTGCATGCTTGATAGTGGGGCATCTCACAATGTTATGCCAAAGTAGGTGGCTGATCAGTTGGGACTGATGTGCACCAAATATTCCCCCCATTTCTATCATGGACAATAGGTAAGTGCCTTGTGTAGGGATAATTATAGGCCTCTTGGTCTTTTTAGATCAATATCCAAAGAAGGGAATTGTAATGGATGTGGTCGTGGTAGATGTAGACCCATTATTTTTCTTACTGCTATCTAGACACTGGGTAGAGCAATTGGGGGGATCAATCCAGTTGGATTGGTCATATGCCACCATCCCCCTTTCATCCAAAGAATAGGCCACCCTGAGGAGGGAACCATTCAACAAACGTTCAGTTGAGCTAATGAGGCCAGATAATACCACTATCAACCTGGTCAGCTCTATTGAAGAGAAGGAGTTAGGTGTTTATTCTATTTGGCACACCCCTTTCCTCAAAGAAGTACCTAATGCAGAAGGGCTAGACCCTAAGATAAAAGCAACAGTGGATGCTGAGTCAGATAGGGTCCTTACCACTGAAATGTGGACAATGACATTTGATGGGGCTAAATCACAAACTAGGGCTAGAGCTGGAATCAATTTGATAGACATAAAAGGTAACTACTTGGAAGTGCCTTACCGGTTAGAATTCCCCTACATAAATAATGTAGAAAAATATGAGGTATTGCTGCTAGGACTAAGAAAATCTAGAGAACTAGGTATCAACTACCTCACTATCTATGGGGATGCTGAATTAATTATATAGCAGATCAAAGGGAAATACCAGACCAAACACCCTAGGCTGAAGCAGTACAAGCAAGCAGTCTTAGATGAGATCAGTAGGTTCTTGGCCTTTAATATATCCCATATACCCAGGGAGAAAAACCATGTTGCCAATCTGCTGGCTGTGAATGCTTCTAGGGTAGACAGTCCTGAAATTGATACAGAATACATGGATAGATTCCCCACCATATCTGTGTATCATCCTTCTATCCCAGATAATGTGGTTTATCTACAAGTCTTTCAAGATGATACCGATATCAAGGATTTTATGATAGTACAGAACCAATTTGCTGGGGTGATTTGTGATGAAGAAGATGAGGAAAAACTGTAGCATGTTATAGGAACCCCAACAGAAGTAATACAACTCAAAACTAATAAAATTCCTAGGGGGCTAGTAGCTTTGGAATCCCTATTTGATGATTTTGACAAAGCCCATAGGACTACACCTCATGAATCAGAGGGAGAAGAGGTTAATGTTGGGACAACAGGAGATCCAAAAATGGTCAGGATTGACAAGGCATTACCAGCAAAAGAAAAGAAATAGTATATCCAATATCTAAGAAAAAATAGGGACAATTTTGCTTGGAGCTATGATGATTTAAGAACATTTAATACCGAGGTCATGACCCATGTTATTCCTTTGAAGGAGGGTGCCAAACCTTTTAGGTAGAAACAAAGGAAGTTTAATCCTACTCTGCATCCTATCATGCAAAGAGAGGTCCAAAAGTTGCTCAGTGCAAAAATAATTAAGAAAGTGAGGTTCTCTTCCTGGATAGCAAACTTAGTGCCTATTAGGAAAAATAATGGGGAGATAAGGCTATGTGTAGACTTCAAAAACTTAAATAAGAACTCCCTCAAAGACAATTACCCCCTCCCCAATATGGAATAACTACTACAGGCAGTGGTGGGATCCTCTAGGATTTCACTGTTAGATGGCTTCTCAGGATATAACCAGATATTGGTCAACCCAAAGGACCATTTCAAAATTATATTTACTACACCATGGGGGACCTTTGAATATCAAAGAATGCTATTTGGGCTGATGAATGCTGGAGCCACTTTTCAAAGGGCTATGGATTTTACCTTCAAGGGGCTGATGTTCAAAATTGTAGTGGTATATCTGGATGATATCATAGTCTTTTCTAAGAACCCTGTAGATCACTTCTCCCACCTATCTCAAGTGTTTGAAAGATGCAAAGAGTATGGAATTTCATTGAATCCAAAGAAGTGCCTATTTGGAGCCACCCATGGTAAGTTTTTAGGGCATGTGGTTTCCAAAGAAGGGATAAGCATTGATCCAGAGAGAACCAAGGCTATTGCACAAATACCACCTCCCAAGAGCCTCAAAGGAGTCAGGTCCTTCTTTGGAAAAATAAATTTTGTCAAAATATTTGTCCCAAATTTTGTTGAGATTGCTAAGCCAGTAAATGACATGATAAAAAATGAGGTAAAGATAAAGTGGGATGAAGGCAATATCAAGGCTTTCCAACAAATTAAAGAAGCCATTACTACTGCACCTGTGCTAACCTACCCAGACCATTCAAAGAATTTCAACCTGTACTCCTTTGCTTCAGAACATACCATAGCTATTGTACTATCCCAAAAATATGAATAAGGGAATGAAAAGCCTATAGCTTTCATGAGTTTGGGAATGAAGGGGGCCCAACTAAAGTACAAGCCAATAGAGAAGTAGGCCTTTGCTCTCATTCAGGCCTTAGAACATTTCAAGAGTATCTTTGGCTCCAACAAGGTGATTTCCTGCATCCCCTACATTGCTATCAAAGATGTCCTCACCCAGCCCGAGCCCATAGGCAGTTCAACAAGATGGATGGTAAAACTATTGCAGTATGATGTGGAGTTTAAAGCAATCAAAATTATTAAAGGTCAAGGGTTGGAAAAATACATGGCCTACAAAGGAGAAGAAGAAGTGAATGATGCCATTTTGGTGCAGGGGACATTGTAGAGTGAATAACCTAAGCATGAAGAGTCTGAATGGTATAGATATGTCCTATTTTTTTTGAATAACTTATCCTTCTTACCTAAAAAATTTGCTAGCAGGATGAGGAGTATTAAGCAGTAGGTTCAGAAATACCACCTCTAGGGAGATCGGCTTTATTGGAGACACCCAAGTGGAGTTTTACTACTGTGTGTGATAGAAAAGGAAGCCCCTAAGATCATTGAAGAGTTTCACATAGGGTTCTATGGTGGTCATTTTGCTCCAAAGGCAACAACCAACCAGATCATGAGGGTAGGATATTATTGGTCATCCCTATTCAAGGATGTGTATCAGTTTATCAAGAAGTGTTATAACTATCAAGTTTTTTCTAGCAAGAAAAATCTGCCTACCATGCCACTAAATCCAGTGATTATTGAAACTCCTTTCTCTCAATGGGGGATAGATCTAATAGGAGAAATCAACCCAAAATATTCAGGGGGTCACAAGTGGATTATCCTTACCATAGATTACCTAACTAAATGGGTTGAAGCAGCTCCCCTTAGAAGGTCAACAACATCAGCTGTCATTAGTTTTCTGGAAGAAAGCATACTAACCAGATTTGGGGTGCCCAGGAAGTTGGTGATAGATAATGCCAAATATTTTACTTCTTATGAGATGGTTGACTTCTATGCAAGATACAATATAGAGTTGGCCCACTCAGTAAACTATTATCCTCAAGGGAATGGACTGGTTGAATCTTCCAACAAGAATATAATTACCCAAATTAAGAGATCATTGGGGAAGAATAAAAGAGGTTGGGATAGTGAGCTAAAGTATGCCTTGTGGGTAGATAGGCTATCAATAAAAAGGGCCACTGGAAAATCACCCTATGAGTTGGTTTATGGAGAAAAGGCACTTCTGCCACCTCAGCTGGAAAAAGTAGCCCTCTCCCTATTACTTCAGGATCATGAAAAGCCAGATGGGCTACAAAGGAGAATGGACCAGCTGGTGCACTTAGAAGAAGATAGGAGGGAGGTAGTTGCTAGGATGATCACCCAATCTAGCAGGACCATGCAACTATTCAATAGAAAAGCTAAGGGACAAAATTTTGTTGTGGGTGAAGTAGTGCTATATTGGGATCCAAAAAATGACAAGCTCGGTGAGAAGGATAAATTTGAACCCAAGTGGTTGGGGCCCTATCAGGTTGCTAAGGTAATTGGCCAACACACCTATAGGCTTGAGGACATGGAGGGGGAAGAAATGCCCATACTAGTAAATGGACAACACCTAAAATCCTTCGGTCCCTTTGACAGAGGTCATGAGGATTAAAAAAAAATGTGCAAGTGTGTGTGCATAAGTTAGTGTCAGTCCACCCGAAGAGTCTAGAGTTCTCAGGTCCATGTCTTTCATCCATCCCCCTATCCTAGTCAGAGTCGGTGTTAACCCCAAAAAGGGTAGTCCCCATTTTTGGTCCCTTTTCCTCCCTAAGGGCACACAAGGTGGTGCACCCGAGTCCAACCCCATGCACCCCACTGGAGAGTGGAGCACATAAAAAACCCAAGGGTGCATGAGGTCATGCACCCCAAGCTGAGCCCACACGCTCCACTAGTGGAGCATGCAAGAATCCCTTTGGGTGCATGAAGCCATGCACCCGACCTAAGCCCATGCACCCCATTGGGGAATGAGGTGCACAAGAGTCCCCAAGGGGGTGCACAAGTCTATGCACCCTACTCTAAGTCTGTGTGCTCCATGGGAGTGTGGAGCATGCAAAGGCCCTTGTGAGCACACAATCTTGTGTACCCATACAAAATCTATGTGCTCCACAAGGGAGTAGAGCGCATGAAGTGCTCAAAGGGCATGCACCTCTTGCATACTTCCATCTAGAGCCTATGCACTCCACTCCCTTGGAGCACATGCAAACCCTTAAGGGTGCACACCTTCACGTACCCCGAGTCCACCCATGCACTCCATGCCAATGGAGCACACGAAAGCCCTTGAGGTGCACGAAGTCATGCACCCAACCCCCAACCCATGCACTCCACTCTCTAGTGGAGCGCACAAAGTCTTGAGGGGTGCACAAGCCTATGCACCCCAAGTAGCATTCATGTGCTCCATTCTGTTGGAGCGTGCGAGGGTCTAGTCGAGCGCATGAGTTCGTGCGCCTACCTCTGGGTCATGTGCTCCATTGGAGGATGGAGCGCATGAAGGTCTTAAGGGTGCACAAGCTCATGCACCCCATTGAGTCCCATGTGCTCCACTCCCTTGGAGTGCATGAAGTTTTAGTGAGCACATGAGTTCGTGCACCCACTTTGGGGTCCATGCGCTCCACCTCCCCAATGGAGTGCATAATTTTCTTAGGTGCATGAACCTATGCACCCAATCCTATCGAAGTGCATGAAGGATTAATGTGGTGTGCTCCTCCCAAAAACCCATGCACCTTGCTCGAGTGTGCCCCACCTAGGCCAATCTAAAACTACCATGTGTCCCAAGTTGTAACTTAATTGAATTACAAGTGGATGGTAACATATCATAATAAGTGACATGGTGCACCTAGCTCCATGGCACAACCAAGTCATCAAGTACTATCTAATGAGAAGGCATGCTCCACTTACTTGAATTAATTGTATACCCTTTAAAAGAAGGTGGTGGACATCCCCTGTACCATTAATGCATGCAGAGTGCTTTCTCGATGAGGTCAAGCATAGGAAATCAAGAAGAACCCTCTCTATCTACCTTGCATGTTTCAATGGCTTCTACAAGTGCAACTGCAATGGGGGTGCTCGATGTCAAGGTGTGCATCAGAAGAATTACTAGGGTGAGGCCTGTTACAAGGAGGGCGAGGAGAGCCCAGGATCTAAATGTGCTAACAAACCTATTATATTCAAGTAGGGATATAATAGAATACTAGTAATGAGAGGTGGAAGGCATCACTATCTATAGCTTTGACCCTACAAATGAGGACAATCAGCACCACCCCATACTATTGAGGAGCTTGTTTATGAGAGCACAATGGGATAGCACTGAGCCAGCCTCGATCTGCAACAAATGGACAACCAATTTGGGCTGGTTAACTTACCCAAAGGTCTATCACTCTTCAGACCTCTTGGCTTGGCTGGTAGTGGCCTATGACCCAAAGAATAGGACCATTCACGACCATAAGAATCAAGTGGTAGCTAGGTTGATAGTAGATAGGATCAGGTAGGTATTCGGGCTCACCACAACATCATGGGTCATGGACTTCAAGACACTGACCCTCCAAGAAAATTTTATGCTTAATACCACATTCTTAGAGATGCTCTTGAAGAGGGGGAAATGCAAGCCTTCAGGTTTTCCTATTCGAAAGTTCCTGCTACGTCCATGGGCTCAGGACTATGCAGACATGATCAACCTGGCATTGGGTATAAAATACTTAGAGCTGATTACAAAGGAGGTGATGTTCCTAATTATCCAATGTAATAGGATAGACAACATGCCCCTCTACCGATGGGAAGATGTAATCAGTGATAATATGAATGAGGAGTTACAAAAATTATAGGAGGCCATATTGGCCGATAAGGAAGAACTCCCCCATTTTCATATTATTCATTTTTTATTCATTTGTTTATAGCACAATTGAGCAAGTCTTTGGTAGTTCTTTTGGGAGGAGTGATTGCCCCCGCTCTTCAAGACCAATTGTTATGCATCCAGGAGGGGTGCTCTAGTTACAAGGACTTCTTTGAAAAGGTTCTCCCAGTAGTACACACTCGACTGTGTGGCGAGGAACCTGATAGGTTTGGAGTTGGGGTAAGAGAATTTTTGCATGAAGCAAAAGGCAGAAGATTTCTTCTATATAGAATAATTCTCCTACATCAGAATATATGGCTCCAAATTACCCCCAAAGGCATTGCCGAAACACTGCCCGACCTCCATCGCCATCCTGGAAATAACTCGATAGATTGTCGAGGAGGTAAAAATTAGATATCTCAGGAAAAAGGGTAGTGTGCCATGGTTACCTATTCCTTTCTTGATGGGAGCTTACACTTATTTAGGCCATTTTGTAATGTTGCGGGCCGTATGGAATATGGATATATACTACTTCCCTGAGGACACATGGAGACCCTACGATCCCGATGGCCACCATAGACAAGTTGTTGCTAGTAAGCTTGCTCTCTTGCAAGTTAATCATAGTAAGGATGACTTTGAAGATGATATGTAGAAGGCCTTCAAAATAGTCATTAGAATATGTATGGAAAATGAGCAATAGGCCTTACAGAAAAATAGAAGTAAGTTGGAGATTATGGCTCAGATTTGAGATTGCATAGGCAATTATTGGTGGATAAGGTGGTGCCACTGGTCCCAACTGCTCCCCCAAAAGAATTTGAGGACCCCACTTTCCAAATTTTCCAGCAAGATACTAACATTTTTGAGGTCATGATGAAAATAGTGGGTGAGGCACAACAAGAGTAGGCCAAACTCTCCTCTTCTTCCAGTTCCCCGGCTGCCACCTCAAAAGGGAAGGAGTTGGTCTCTTACTCCTTGCATCAATCACAATGTCTCACATCATCGACTCTGATGTTGATGTGTCCATCAGAGAGGACCGACATGGTGGTGGGCCAGCCTTCATTATTCTCCACCACCTTAGTGATTAATCAAAAAGAACATCCTATTCCCCCTAAGGCCTTGAAGAAAATAACTGAAGCTGGGGGATTGTCTAACATACTTAGAGAGTATGAGGTGCACGAAGGAAGCCCCATGTGATCCCCCACCAGAAAGAAAGCAAGAACTGGGTCTTCCACTGAAGACACCGAGAATATTATGCTGACAAGAGTGAGGGACTCATTCCAATTTACTACTGATGAAAAGGACCAAATACAGGTTATGGAGGAACAAAGATCCCCAAGCAAAGGAATAAGCAGGCCCTGAAGAATAGTGAGGCAATAGGTAGGTGAAGTTTCCACTACCACATTTGATATCCCTTTGCCACCAAGTCTAAAGGAGGCCACCATTGACGTCAGTAAAGGTGTTATGCGGGTAGAGGCTGCACCCATTGAAATGATGAAATCCCAAGTGGCCACCCAAGCGCAGGTGGCAGCAACAGTGGAGAAAGAGATAGAAGATTTAAAATCCAAGGCTACGGAGGTAGGGCAACTCCAGCTCAAAGTACAACAGCTCCAAACTGAGGTTGATCGGTTAAAGATGCCAGCTCCTTCCTAGGCCAGTGCTGCACAAGCCAGTAATTAGTTTGGGTCTGTGGAAGAATTTAAATAGGAAATGAAAGAGAAGATAGTGGAGAAAATGGAGGACCTTCAGTCCATATTCTATGACATCTATGCCACCAGGCACATTGTTGGCCTCTTACGTGATCGACTATAGCAAGGATATCAAAGAGTGAATGCCATATTCCCCATATACAAGAGGTTTAGGGACAACTACGTGGCAATTGCTAGGATGACAGTGACATTGGTAGATGATTCCATCTACTTCTTTTCCAAAGAATATGCCAAAGTTTTCATCTTCCTATAGAATAGATAAAATTGGCTCTTGTGGAACCAAGAAGTGGTGGATGCCGAATGAGAGGTCGAAGATGAGTTGGAGGATTGTGGTTTCAAAATTGATGATTTTATGTAGGCCCCTAACGTCAAAGAGTTCGTGCTCCAAAAAATTCAAAATTTTGACTTTGATCCTAATGTAAAGTTATCAAAGCAGTTTACAACCTTGGTGCAAATGGTGGATCGCCTATGTGTCTTCATTGAGAATACAGTGGGTTAGGCCAGAGAAAGGGTGAAAAAGGCCACGTAGGATCTGAACTTGTTATTATTTACTTTAACCTTCCATGATGAGGCATGGAGTTATATTGACCAAGCCATACAGAACCTCGAAGGAGGGGGAGTGGGGCCCAGTTCACCCGGAATGCACGCACCAAGTGCAATACATCCGCCAGCCTAGGGTAGTGGGAGTACAATCACCAGCAGGTCGGGGGGAGAAGATACACAATCACAACCACCCGCTGTAGATAGAAGGCGTGGGCTACGTGCCCATTTTTTATTACATCTTGTTGAAGGGAGCAAATGGTTACAACCTCACTCGGAGCACTATATAAGGGAGAATGCTGCAACAGTAGATTTTTTATCAAACCTTTGAGAGAGAAAACCCAAGTCTAGGTATAGCCTTGTCTAAGTGTTAGTTGTATTTTCCTTGTGTATGTCTTCCTATATTTCTTATCACCTTTTCTTCTATCATTGACCAGGGATTGCCCAGGAAGCATTGTTCGCTAAGATCATTTCTTGTGGAACGCGCTAGAGTTGGAGACTCTTACATCACTGTAATCAGGATGGAGAGGAATAACCCCTTGTTACATTATTTGAACTAGGGTTCATTGTAATTATTATCATATTAGAGCCAAGCACCTTGTTGGTCTCTCCATATGTAAAATCATTTTATATTAATGAAAACTCCAACTCTATTCCTGGCATCTCTTGTGTTCATGGTCTGTGTTTTCTTGTTTATATATTACTACAATCAAAATATGTGGATGACGCCTTCTTTCGCTAGTTTAATCATTTTCTTGCATTACATTATTTGAATGAATAAAAATGAACTAGTTCTCCCTTCTCTTTCTTTTCTAAGTCATTTAATACAAATCTACTATGACTACCCAATGGACATGGCACCGATCTGGTCTTGATATGCTCTATTAACGCTAGGTTTGGTCACAAATAATTAAAACAACATAATATCATTTTATCTAGTGATGAATGGGTGATTACACCATAATAGCAAATATATGAACCCACTATCTAGGGTTTCCTTACCCGACCTGGTCTGTCTAGAGCCCTTTAAGTAATCTATTCCTGGGTCAAAGAGGTGGATCCACCAGAGTCCACAATACTCATTGTGATCTTAGGGAATTCTTGTGATGTGACAAAGCTTTGAGAAGGTAAGCAGGAAATCCCCACAATAGGTAGGTTAAGATGTTTAATGGTGGGAGTGGTAATGAGGTTGATGGAGGAGTCAATGTCAATAAGGACTCTCTTGAATGGCTTCCTATTAATATGAGCGACTATGTGTAATGTAGGATCTAGTAAATCTAACAAAACACTATTTTCCTCGAAGTCATAAAATACTATCGAGGGCTTCATGCATTTTTGTATGCTCCTCATAAAATATTTGAAGGCATTTGGATCTTCTGATTGTACTTGGATGGATTTTATGATTTCCATCAATGCCTCTCGATGTGGGGGTGACTTTTGGATGAGCTCATAGATTGACAGTATTGTCGATACAATTTTCAAACTTTAGGTTAACCAGCTACCTAGGGTGATAGTTGGGCTAGATGGATTACTTGGATTATGAAATGGTGGAGGTGGAATGGATTGCCCTAGTTGTATGGGGATACTTGGTTGTGTTGCGATATCTTGGGTTGTGCAATTTTCTTGTCTCTGCCCATGGGTGACCACATTGATAGCCATTACAAAACCTTGGTGTGGTTGAGACACATATTCGACTTGGTTGGGAGGAACCATAGAGGTTGACGCTCATATTGCTTATTGATTTACCTCATGGTGAGGCAAAGGTGTCTGATATATACCAAGGTTCTGATTATATTGGGCTAGTGGGTTGTCAACTTTAATCTTTCCTACTTCTAATAAGTCTTGCACAATACTCTTAAAACCATGGTAATTTTCTACGTCGTGTCCTTTTTATCGATGATAGATACAGTATAAGTGCTCTCTATAGGCCTCTAATTTTGGCTTGCTGGGGTCTCAGGTTTAATCTTCGACAGTGTAAAAATTTGTGCCGCATACAACTTCTAAAAGATAGATGAGTAGGGCTCTTGTAATGGTGTGTAATTACACCTAGACCTAAAGTGATGTTGCTACCTTTATATAGGTTGCATTTGATTTTGTACCTATTATGGGGGTGGAATCGCTTTATAATTCAATTTTTGTGGTTGTTGTTATTGGGGTTGTTGGTATGAACTTGGGCTTGTTTATTTGAATGTGAAGGTTGCCCCAAGACTATCTGACTAACCTAAGAGGTCTTGGACTGGTCGTGGTTATTCCCCATTTGGTTCTTATTCTGCCACTATTTTTTCTTAGGCTTGATCTCACCTTCTTGGATCTTTATCTCCTCTATCACTCTGGCTTGGGTGAGTGCCTCATCAAATTTCCTATACTGATGCAACTATAGCAACAAAGACATGGGCTTGGCACAACTCTTCACAAACATTCTCATTATTTCTGAAATGGGGAGGAAGAATGGCAATTTCACCATAACCTCCCTTTGATGGTTACCAAAATAATGGATCGATTCATCATCGTATTGCTTCAAACTAATCATATCGATCAATTTGGTTTTCTTTTAGACATTCAGGGTGAATCACTCTAGGAATTGGTCTGCGAGCTGCTCAAAGGTGTAAACACTCTAATGTGGTAAGTGGTTGTACCAATCCTGGGCTTCTCCCCCACGTGTTTGAGGAAAGGTGTGCAACATGAGTGCATCATTGTTTTTTATTCTGAAACACACATTTACAAATCTTGTCACATGCTCTCAGGGGTCCTCATCCCCCTTAAATGTATCAATCTTCAACATATAAAAATCTATCGGATAAAGCAGTGTAGGCACCGAAGCATGAATCGAGTGATTGAGTAATTACCTTAATGTTAGCTTTTGATATTTCAAACCTGGTGTCTACATGGCAAGGCTATCAATATAGCTCTATAACTTAAACATAGGATCCTCCATTGGGTTAAAACCCTAGTTTGCATGATACTACTAGTAATAAGGTGCATTGTAGGTAGATTACGGATGATGGGGGATGTTAGGCTGAAATGCATGATGGTATGATGACTAGTGAAGGTTATGATATGGATGATCTGATAGAGGTATGGTGGCATGCTTACCCGATGAGTTAGCACACATGTGATGTTGTGGATTAGTTGTTATGGTAGTGGTTGGGGGATGTAATACCCAAGATGGATCTTGGTAAAGGTATGGGTTTGGTGAGATGTAGATGGTGAATTCTTCTCAATTCTTTGTGAATGTTGATTAGGGTCAGGGTTAACATTGCGGTTAGTGTTATCTAAAATCATTTGTTGCAACTATAAGAAATCCTGCTACATACCAATCGCAGATGATGTGGGTACAGTCACAAATAAAGTGGATGGCTAGGTTAGTTGTGAGACAACATAGTAGTGGATGTGAGTGGAGGGTAGGTAGAAAAATACATTGCCATTGAATGAGGGGTGATATGATGTATGGAGCCCATAGGGGCGGTAGATAGACTGGATGTGGGGATCTACAAAACAACCTAATTTATCACTTCGTAAATGGGATTGGTGCAAGTGATGTTTTTTTTAGGCAATGTGAGGGGTGGTTGGCTAGAGGATGATGGATGGCTAGCCAAGGTGGCAGCAGTCATCTCAAAAGGTGGATTTTTAAATATTTGTCCAGACTGCTATGGGTGTGTGAAGGTGGATTCTTGATGCAATGATGGTATGGTATGAGATGGGATGGTGAGTGGTGGAAACAATGTAAAAACCATACTAGTTGCATTTAGGTACATCCTAACGGTGTCCATGTCTACAAGTGTGATATGATCATCCATTGGTGTGAGTGGCTCACTCCTAGGGATCTTAGGAATAGCGGTATAGGTAGCCCTATGCATGATGTCTCCATATAAAATAGGGGAATTACTAGAGGGCCCTACATTTAAGTTCTAGGATGCACTAGGGACTACACTAACTTACCCTACCATCGAGGTGTTAGGGACCTGACTAGGCTAAGATGCCATAGGGGAAGACAACTAACTCTAAATTAATGCTAACTTTCTAGCTTGGCCATGGGTCATTACCATATGCTAGGGTGTGATGATGTATGAAATGCAAGTGATAGTGTGTGAATGCATGAGATAGCACAATGCAAAACAACACTCAAAGCAAACAAACAAGCAATTTTTCCTAAGTTCCCGTAAGTTTTGATTTTGATGATTTTTTTTGGATTTTAAATGTTTTTTATTTTTTATTTGAGTTTTTCAAGGTTTTGAAAAATAAAAATTCATATGCAAAGTGTTTTCCCTAAGATGAATCTAGGAATTCACCTGTATACTCACAACTCGACAACCGGTGATGAAGTCCGGTTGTGTAAACCCACAAAAGTATGGATATGAAGCCCATACCTAGTCAGGGAGTACATGTTCTACTAGTCCTTACCCAGTTTTCACTTGGTTAGCATTATACCCTCCAAAGAGGAATACATGAAAATTTTCCAAGCTACATCAGATCTTAGAACCAACTTTGGCCAAAACTGGGGTAATAATTTTGGCGGTTGTTTATGAAAGCCAATCGTTGGCCAGTGTTTACATGAGTGTGTGTAAGGTTTGTTCAATTTATTATGAGATGCAACTAATATGCAATTCTATTTTACATCTACATGTAGGAAAATAGAAAACAAAAATATCAAATAGTACAAATCAGGGGCAAAATGCTGACTTCAGGCAAGATTTTTGCCAAACTCTATTGTTAGGGCCAACCACAGGTCAACGATTGGTTCTGGTAAATCGTGGATGCATGGTTTGCCAACTGCACATGCATGCAAGTTTGGGAGATCCCAACCGTGGGTGCACGATTTCGACTATGCAACAAAATAAAACATATCATACTTAAACCCTTAAAAAGTTATCCAAGTTATGGCTAACTGGACAATGTAGCATTCTTTATTTCCTATAATCATTAATGTAAATCCTCTTTTGTTATTTTATGTTTGAATTAATGCAAACATAAATAGGACCTAAATGCAAACAGTGACACATAGGACGAAGACCTCTAATTTATCCTAGATGCATTATAAAACCAAAAAAATAGAAACAAAAAAGGGATAGGGGTACAAACCTCTTATCCTTTCATTACTCCCTCCAGTTGTCAACCACAAGTTTGTGGTTCCATAGTGCAGTAATTGTGTGTGCACGTTTCTCCAGATGTCCCACCATAGTTGCACGGTTCTATCTCTTCTCAACCATAGGTGCACAATTCCTCAGATCTGAAATCATAGGTGCACGGTTTCACAGTAACAGGATAGAATGCAACAGGTCCCAGTCTGTCAATCTGAGATCGAACCCTTGCATGCTCTGAACTCCCAAAACCTGTATAGGTAGAAAACATAGATCAGTAACTAGATAAAAGCAATGTAAAGTAAAATGGAACCCTTAGGGGGTCCTACCGTGATCACCATTTTCTATAACAAAATAATAACATCAAACAAATGTATAGAATTAAACACTTTGTAAATAGAATAATGATATATCTTTATATTAAACAAGGGATCCTGAACCTCCCAATATTACAGATATTTGCTTTTGAATTACCCCAACTATATTGGGTGCAATATTACAATATGTAAGACAAGTGCTCAAGTCTCAAAAATATGGCTTCTCCCAGCAAATCAACTGGTGTTCTCTTTTCTCTTGCTACAGATCCAAGGGGTGAGTGGGATTTTTATATCCAATGTGGGGACCACTCTAGCTTCAGCAACTCTCCAAAATACATTCTTCCAACACACACATGAAATACAAATAGGGGTTTAGTAGCACCTATATACAAATATGAAAGCTATGCAATGAAACACTCGAATGAAATGAGCACGCAAACAAAAAGCAATAAAATAATAAACAGGTATCTTACTATGAAATTCTAACTTATTGATCTGATTTATCGTATGTGCTTAGCTCTGCAAAACCACGGATGCATGATGGTGAATGGTAAATCATGCATGGGTGGTTGGGAAACCGCACAGGTTTAGTTTGGACTATGAAACTGAATACCAGGGTTTGTATTGAATTACAGAATGCCTCAAAATAGGACCTTCAAACTCAAGATCTAGTTTTCTCCTTGGGATGTGTGTAGAAGTCTAATCCTATTATGGTAGCCTGGTGGTGTCAATGTTTAGCTCCCTTAATTTGGTGGGGTGAAGATGCCTTTATAGGCCCCTTAGGGTTTTGGAGGGAAATGTTGCATAACTTTTATTATCAAACATGAACCATTCACCAATATGCAAAAATATCAAATCATTCATCCACAATACATTATCCACAATAACAATCCACAAATGAGAGAGAGATAGATAATACCCTTAAGGTAGGGCAACACCAATAATAATCCTTAATGAAGGAATAACTCCACAAGATCTCCCAAGATGAGAGGCCACTTCGTGGGCACGATGATTACATAAGATTATTCTTCAATGATATGCATCCTTACAATGACAAATATCTCTTCTTTATATATCCATATTCTTATTCTACTTTGGAGAGCCTACTACTAATATTATATTATATTAAAATATAATATAATATTATAATACAATCAACCTTGGGTTATGTGTGGCCCATGCCAACCCTTATACAATATAATAATATATCCCCAAATATCTATTCCTAGGTACCCTACTAGGAAATGAGAGGTAGTAAGCCTGGACTACCAAGTGGTAATCTTGGGCTACCAAATGGAGGGGACAATTATAGTGAGTCACCTAGTGTGCCTCACTTAACTTGGGTGATGTGGTCACAAGTGGAATGATGTGTGGTATTTTACCCCATGTGAAGGGAAAAAGGGGACAAGGGTGGATGAGATGTGGTAAGGCTATTGGTTGAGGTGGCTAGAACACATGTCTAGTGGGTAGGTAGGGTATCCTAGGCTAATTTTCTAGATTTAATAAATCTAGAAAATATGATAATGATGCAGAATTTATAAGCCTAAGTCTAAACTTAGGCATATAACTTTATTATGCAATATTTTGTGTGGGGTGCTACATGTGGTGTTGTGAGTGATCATATTTTGGTGTCTACACTCCCTGTTGGGATTTTTTGGACCCTCATCTCATATTTATTCTTTGATATTACTTTTTCAAGTATTTCTAAGTGTAGACCTCTCTTTTCTGGCCTTAGATGGTATTTTTTACCTATTTACAACAAAGAAAAATATTAGGTTACAACTTCACCTTAAATTGTATCACTAATCCAAGCCACAATTCAGATTTCCCTTGCTAAAAGCATCAAAAATATAACTAGGGTAGTATTGCAAGTCTATGATGTATCATTAATACCAAATCCCATACTAAGGTATCATAACATCCATTCATACTTGGGATTATTTCCCATTAGATCTCAGTAATAGGGCATTCTAGGTCATCCCATCTTTTAGCTTATACTTTAAGCAAGCCTTATTTGGAGATATCCAAATCCCTTTAGCACACATAAGAAGCTTTATACCCTTGTACCTAGAGCTCTAATACCAAATTTAATGATCCAAAATTCAACTATAAAAAAACACACAGAAAGAAAAGATTTTTTTTTTTACTAAGGAAAGGGATTCATAAACCCCTAACTAACTTCTATTGTTTAAATTCACTTAGTTTTATTGAAGAGCTACATCTCACCAGATACCCTTAACACAAATCCATTTGTGTAGGTGTATTATGTGTTATTGCAAATAAGTTTATCCCTCTCATCATCCTTTATGAGCTAAAATTATCACCTTTAGTCAGTCGAAGGTGTATGTCCATCACCATACCATACACAAGTTAGTTTGTGTAGGTATGTTATGCGTACTACGAGTTAAGCTATCAATCTCATCTCTTTGATGAACTATCTTAACTCGGATGTAGTCTTTCCTAAACTTAGTTATCATTCTCCCTAAGGGGTCTTAATCCCTTAGTTATACTATGTTCACCCTAATTCCACCCTAGAACTTCATTCAATAAGTTTCTAATTTTTAGCAAGAAGAACAAGAATAAATCAGATACTAAATCTAACAAAATTAAATTCATAACATACAAAATATTAAAGAGGGATCAACATTCAAGATATAGCAACATTAAATAGAAAATATGTTTATACAAGAATGAATAATTCAACAATAATTTAAAGGTACATCTTTCTTCTTTTTTTAAAGTGAAAAACTCTTTGCGCCTTGGTCTGAGAGACCATGACTAGGGGGTTCTACACCGTCAAAGTCACCCGAGTGTCGCACCCGACCCCACCCGTAGTAACATTATCAATTGGATTTTGGGTACCCAATTCAACTTTTTGGTAGGGTGTAGAGTCGAACCTAGGACCTCCCTTAGAGGATTGCCCTCTCCTTTCCAACTCACCTACAACACCTGGTGTAAAGGTACATCTTTCATCAATTAATATTTATTACATTTAAACAAGTATGGTAAATCTTCCATACTCTCAAATAATAATATATTACATCAATTTTATTAGGGAAATCTCCCCACATGGTTAGTCCATTAAAGCATAAGTAAATCAATATGAGTAGAATCAAACCGATGCATTGGTTCCAATTGCCTCCTTGTTCCTTTTCAGCTTCCCTCGATCATTGAGGATAGTAGGGGATTAGGGCACTCATGGTTCCATGATAGACATGCTTCTAAATGCATCTACTCATTTCATTTAATAAATTGTAACTATATAATAAAATAAAGTAATCTAACCATATATTTCATAGTTGATATGATAAAAATACTATTTTTATTTCCCCTCTCACTATCCCTTCATTATTGAGGGATTTCGCCAATTGCATAGCTAAAAACATCTAGGGTTTGAATGCCCCTTGTTCACTATGAATTCTTAGTCTTTCCTCACCTTACTTGATCCATCGATCTTGGAAATTGTTCAAGGCTTTATTGGCCTATAACCAATACATATCTAGGATCACATCAAAGGCATGAAGTGGAACTACATACAAGCAACCTTTAGTGGTTCCACTATTTAAAGTAATTTCTGCCATTGGATAATGATGGTTTACTTAGTAGGTTTATCCATAACCATAATCTACCTTCCACCCATGGGCCAAATATCCTGGCCTTTACTTCATATTCCTTTCTAAACTAGAATAAATAAAACTATTAGTGGCCCCACTATATATTAGAATATTCACTCGCTTATTAAAATTCTTACCTTTTACAAGCAATGGGGTAGTTTTCCCCTCTAATTTTTATTTCTTGGTTGTAACATAGATCCAATGTTCAGGTTCCTTTCCTTTGGTGTTAAATGAACTCAGTCCTGGTTGGTATGGACACTCGTTAGCATAATGCAGACCTCTACAATGATAACACCCATCCTTGGGTCCTTGCTTCTTTTTTGATTTTTGCTCCCCTACTTTAGTTGCTGGAGCTAAAGTTTGTGGTTTCTGAGAGTGAGGTTTTGCATTTTTTGGGATTATTATTGGTTTTATTTTTAAAAAAAATCTTAAACTTTCCCTTTCTCCCATAATATATCTTATTAAAATTTTGAGGGTTCTTGGTCTTTCAATTTTTTTCCTCTTCCCATTTCAAGAATCCTTCACTATTCCTGTTCCTTAGTGCTTGCCGATCTTACTCGAATAGGGTGGCATAGTTAAATTGGAAGTGCAAATCTGATTTCTTTGCCAAGTCATACGCCTTTTGTAGCAATTTAGGCTCGTGCATGTTTACATCATGATTTACTCTAGATTCCAACCCATGGATAAACTTGTGAACCCTCATTCTCTCATCATAGGTAGGCACATACTTAAGTAACCATACCAACTTCTTATAGTATATTTCCACAGTCTTGGTTCCTTGTCGTAGGCTAGCAAATTCTTCAAATTTTAGTGCATAGAAATGCTTTGTTAGAAACCTTTTCTTGAAGATAACTATGAATTATTTCCATGGAATATCAACAAGTTCAATCTTAGTCTTCTCATAGTAGGTTTCCCACCAATCTAGAGCAACCCCTTCTAAGTTGATCATGGCCCAAATCGTTTGGGTTCCTATGGAATAGCCTTTTGTTGTGAATTAAACCTCTAATTCTCTCATCCATGCTTTAGTTGCATCCCCTTCACCTTCTCCACCAAAATTGGAGATACAAATATTTTTCAGATCCCTAGTTGTTTCCTTTTCTATAAGGGCTCTAGCTTGCAACTACTTTGTAGTTAGCCCATCAGCTTGGCCAACCTTTGAGCCTTTATCTTGTGATTTCTAATTTGTAACCACTTACAACACTTGTCTCATCTAATCCTGCATAGCAACAACCATAGCAATAAGGTTGTCGACCTCTCTATTAGGGTTTGTTGGACCCTCATCTCAGATTTATTCTTTGACATTACTTTGTTGAGTCTGTCTAGGTGTAGGCCTCTCTTTTCGAACCTTAGGTGGTATTTTTAACCTGGTTACAATAAATAAAAGGAGTAGGTTACAACTTCACCTTAAACTGTATCACTAATCCAAGCCACAATATAGAGTTCCCTTGCTAAAAGTATCAAAAATCTAACTAGGGTAGTATTCCAATTTTATGATGTATCATTAATACCAAATCCCATACTAAGATATCATAACATCCATTCACACTTGGGATTAATTCCCATTAGATCTCAACAATAGGGTATTCTAGGTCATCCTAGCTTTTATCTTATACTTTAAGCAAGCCTTCATTGGAGGCATCCAAATCCCTTTAGCATACATAAGAAGCTCTATACCCTCATACCTAGAGCTCTGATACCAAATGTAATGACCTAAAATTCAACTACAAGAAAACACACAAAAATAAAATAATTTTTTTACTAAGGCAAGGGATTCATAAACCCCTAATCGACTTCTATTGTTTAAATCCCCTAAGTTTTCCTAAAGAGCTACATCTCACTAGATACCCTTAACACAACTCCATCTGTGTAGGCGTATCATGTGTTATTGTAAATAATTTTATCCCTCTCATCATCCTTGATGAGCTAAAATTATCACCTTTAGTTAATCAAAGGTGTAAGCCCATCACCATACCATACACAAGTCAATCTGTGTAGGTATACTATGCATATTGTGAGTTAAGCTATCCATCTCATCTCTGCGATGAGCTATATTAACTCAGATGTAGTATTTCCTACACTTAGTTATCATTCTCCTTAAGGGGTCTTAATCCCTTAGGTCTGCTATGTTCAATCTAAGTTCACCCTAGAACTTCATTCAATAAGTTTTTAATATTTAGCAAGAACAAGAATAAGTCAAAGACTAAATCTAACAAAATTAAATTTATACATACAAAATATTAAAGAGGGATCAAAATTCAAGAGATAACAACATTAAATAGAAAATATGTTTATACAAGACATAAAATAATTCAACATAATTTAAAGGTACATATTTCATCAATTAAAATTTATTACATTTAAACAAGTATGGTAAATCTTCCATACTTTTAAAGAATAATATATTACATCAATTTTATCAGGAAAATCCCCCTGCATGCTTAGTCCATTAAAGCATAATTAAATAAATATGAGTAGAATCAAACCAATGCATTGGTTCCAACTGTCTCCTTATTCCTTTTCATCTTCCCTTGATCATTGAGGATAGTAGGGGATCAGGGCACTCATGGTTCCATGATAGACATGCTTCTAAATGCATCTACTCATTTCATTTGTCGAATTGCAAATATACAATAAAATCAAGTAATCTAACCATCTATTGCATATTTAATATCATAAAAACTATTATTTTTACTTCCCCTCTCACTATCCCATGAGAGTCTTTCAATAATGCAACTAGATCATAGGTTTTACTTAAAATAATTTACTCAACTCTTATTCAACAATTAAAGTCTCATACCCTTAATTGTCAAAAAATATAGGTTCTTTCAATCAATAAATAACCATTTATCCTTTGTTCTATAAATTAAAGTCCCATACCCTTAATTTACACAAAAAACTAATTTCATATTTATTTATGTCTCAAGGGGAACAATGCAACGGTTCAGGCTTTGGCTCTTCTTCGGGAGGTCCAAGGTTCAAACAGCAACATCGACGAGTGTGTGAGGGTGTGGGTGTGTGGTGGTTGTGTGTTAAATTCCCTATTGATAAGCATAGCTCTCAGCTTTATGAGGGGTCATGGTTTGGGGGGGGCCTGCTCAGCCCTGTGCATTGGTCGTAGGGGTTTCTCACACTAACCAAATTAAAAAAAAAAACATATTTATTTATTAAATTAAAGTCAACCACTTTAATCCATAAATAAACCCTTTTCCTTCATTCTATAAATTAAATTCCCATTCCCTTAATTTATAAATGAACTAATTTCATATTTATTTAACTAAATTAAAGTCAACTACTTTAATCCATAAATAAACCCTTTTACTTCATTTTATAAATTAAAGTCTCATACCCTTAATTTACAAATGAACTAATTTCATATTTATTTAATTAAATTAAATTCAACTACTTTAATCCATAAATAAACCCTTTTCCTTCATTTTATAAATTAAAGTCACATACCCTTAATTTATAAATGAACTAGTTTCATATTTATTTAATTAAATTAAAGTCAACTACTTTAATCCATAAATAAATAATTTTCCTTCATTCTATAAATTAAAGTCTCATACCCTTAATTTACAAATGAACTAATTCCATATTTATTTAATTAAATTAAAGTCAACTACTTTATTCCATAAATAAACCCTTTTCCTTTATTTTATAAACCAAAGTCCCATACCTTTAATTTATAAACAAACTAATTTCATATTTACTTAATTAAATAAAAGTCAACTACTTTAATCCATAAATAAACCATTTTCCTTCATTTTATAAATTAAAGTCTCATACCCTTAATTTACAAACGAACTAATTTCATATTTATCTAATTAAATTAAAGTCAACTACTCTAATCCATAAATAAACCCTTTTCCTTCATTAACTCAAACAACCAAAATTTGTTTAATAGACAGCCCAAGGGTCGTTTACCTACTTAAATCAAATATCATAGTATTTATTTAATAGATATTCCCCAAAGGTCTTATAACGCTATTAGTTCCTCAAGAGAGAGGTGGTCAATGGTTACTCTAAATTCAAGAGACGAACTTCAATCAGGCGGCAGTGAACCTACGACCAACATAGGAGAACAACACTTAGAAGGTAACGTTAAATGGTGGTCCACGATACCAATGGGACCCACCCATAAATATAAGAGATAACCAACCATGTCCATCCAATGGTAAACTCACACGTATAACATGGGTGCTACACAAAGACAACTCCTATACAAGACACAGACGTTGCCCGACTATGACTCTCATACAAGACACAGACACAGCATAGCTAGCGTGTCCCATTCTGACATCATTACCAGTTGGGTGAGGTTTGAGAGAAACATCACCAACTAACAAGAGTGACAACCAAGGAGGGAACCACCACCCAAGATACTATAATGAAGCAACTAGATGCAGCACCCAAGAATGGCTTCCTAAATGATCCAGCAAGCAAACAAGGACTGGTTTAACTCATTCAAAAAGGATTCTATTCCTGAAAGGGTGCTAGGCTTAGTTTGGTGAACTCCTAACAACAACAAAAAATCATAGAGGTACCCCAACCATAACATGATAGGAGAAGTGTGAGCAACCGCATCCACATAGCCATATCTTGACGTAGGAGAAGAGAGACTCAAGTTGATAAGGTTTCAACGGATGCTTTGGTGTTAAGGGTGACCCAACGCAACAACGCTAGCATCCAACATAACCAGAATCAACAAACCAAGCTCAAAATATAATAAAATCCAACTCTTTTCTTTTATTTTTTTTATTTAAGGAAAATGAGGATGATAGTTTTAATTTATTAACCTTAACTTTCCTCCAACGTTGGCTCTCTGAACACTAAACTACCTGGTTGGATTCCTACACTCTTTTTTCTTCTTCTTTATTTTCCACCATCATCTTCTTTTTCTCCCCAACAATGAGGTGTCCTCATGCCCAAGACTACCCTCTTCTATCTTCTTGTCCGCCATCTACCGTCATGTCTCATCAATGCTACGTCTTTTTCTAGGCATAGGTTTCTATTTAAACAAAACATTATTTCCTTCTTCCCAATGCTTTGCCATTAATGACCTTATCCTATTAGCATCAGCTAAAAGCTTTACTTTGCAACACGATTTGATATCTTAGAGGGGTGGTCTTCTCATAATCAAATCTCGCAAGATTCTTTTTTTTTCTTTTAATTGAAATATTTTATATTATCTCTTCTTTTATTCAAAAGCTTTGCTTAACCATTAAACGAGTTTCCATTGCTATAAAAGATTTACTCTCTTTTCTTTTTAAATGAATCTCAAATATCATTTAAATAAGGACTTTATTATCTTCTTAAATGAATTTCAATTATCATTTTTATAAAATAGTTTCAATAATTAATTTAAATGATTTTTCATTTAAATAAAAATCTTATTATTCATAAAATTAAACTCTACTATCATTTAGAAGTAAAACTTATTTTTATTTATAAAATGAAACCCTTTTATCATTTTAAAATAAAACTCCTATTATTTATAAAAATGAAACTCTTTTATCATTTTAGAATAAAGCTTCTGTTGTTCATACTTAAGAGAGTAAGAGGTTCTTTTGCAAAATAAAGAGTTCTCAAAGGTAACCTAAATGATGCATGCTTTTATTTCCCAACCCATCAATGCAGATAGTGATGAAGTAAAAGACAATCAAACACATGCAAATAGATAAAAGAGAGAATATTTCCATCAACCTAGTCACCTGTCTCAGCCTCAAGAATTTATGATAGCTACTAGGCTATCAATTTGGGGCTCGATATCACTAGCTTTTGATGATTATCCCTAACCGAATGTATATCTATATGAAGGTATCCATCAATGTTACCCTCGAGTTACCTTAATCATAATTTTCCCAACCTTAAGTACCCTCATTTTTGGTGGATGATTCTACTTCCTCCACCTTCGAGTGTACCTGATCTTGCACACTTGGCAACATATTAGCAGTATCATGCTTTTCTAAATCAACTAAACATCACATAGTTGGTTCAATTGCTCAAACTAGGTATTAAAGTATCATAGATTAATACATTGTTTCTTTGTGCTAAAATATCCGTTAGGGAGGGTCATGATAGCATGAACCATTGTTGTAATGTATAGCAATAATGGCTTAAGAGGATCAGGTGGGATAAGTACTAGTGGAGATAGAAGGTATGTTTTCAAAGCATCAAAGGCTTTTTGACATTCCTCATCCCAATTAAACTTGATCCCTTTTCTTAATAGTCTAGAAAAAGGTTGACACTTATCTACCAATTGGGATATAAATATCCTAATGGCTTGCAATCTACCTTGTAGACTTCAAAGCTTAGTTAGGTTTCTAGGTGGTGGCATGTCAATAATGGTAAATATTTTATTAGGATCTACCTCAATGCCATGTCTAGACACTATGAAGCCTAATAGTTTGTTGGATGTTACCCCAAATATACATTTGGAGGGTTTAAGGTGAACCTTATATTCTCTAAGTCATTCAAAAATTTACCTTAAGTCTTTGACATGATCTTCCCATTTCATGGATCATCCAAGAATATCGTCAACATAGTCTTCCACTATGTCATGCATTATATCATGAAAGATATATGTCATGGCACATTGGTAAGTTGTGCCAGCATTATTCAAATCAAAGGGCATAACCTCATAGCAAAAGGTACCCCAAGGAGTAGTGAACATCATTTTGGCTTGGTCTTCTAGTGCTATCCAAATTTGATTATAACCAAAAAATCCATCCATCAAGGATAGCATTCTACATTAGACAATGAATTCTACTATCATGTCTATATTAGGTAAAGAAAAATCATCCTTAGGATAGACTTTGTTGATGTCTCAAAATTATGTGCATACTCACACAACACCTTCTTTCTTGGCTACAGGAACTATGTTGGAGATCCAATCAGAATAGTCAATAGCCTTAATAAATTTAACCTCCAAAATTTTTGGAGTTCCTCTTTAACTAGTAGAGAAACCTTAGGATGCATCTTTCTTAAATTTTGCTTCACTGGCTTAGCATCAGGCTTGACTACCAAGTGGTGAATGACTAGGGATGGATCTAGTCCTAGGCATGTCTATATAGGACCATGCAAAAATATCACAAAATTTGATTAAGAGTTTTGTATACTCTTCTCATTCTTCTAAAGTTAGAACCTTTCCTAACTTTATTATTCTTGGGTTGTCATCTGATCCTATGTTAATATCTATGGTTTCTTCTATTAAGATATGAGATTTATCTTCATATTATGGAGGGGTAGGTAAGACCCCTAGACTTTGAAGCTCATCAACATCTAAAGTCCATTGTTCAATGTTGGATGACTATGAGGGATGTGTGATTAAAGAAAGAGGCCCTTCAATAGGGATATTTTCTTGATAAGAATATCATTGCAACTATCCCTAGGAGGGTTGTGGGGTAAAACTTTCACCTCATAGTCATTTATGTGTAATGTTGATACAAGGTTTTCTATTGATTGAGATGTCATATTGTTGTCTTCTTGAGGTAAAACTAATGTATCCCTATTATCAAGGCTATTGTTGGAGCTCTACCTAGTCTCCTTAATGGGATTGATGCTTAGGGTGTTTATTTGTGCATACTATAAAAATAGGTCAAAAAAGGATAAGGGAGAAGGTTCATTGTCCTCCTCTTCATCCCAGTCTAGACCTTCTATTAAGGTTACTTCTTTTTTAGGTTCACATGAGAAAAGGCACACCTCTTCATCATCACTACTTTTTGAAGAGGAGCAAGATATCCTTTCATTATGGTTGGGGAAGTATCCTAATCCCCAATGCTCAGGCCAAGCTTCAAATTCTAGAGGCTCCTTAATACCTTGTTCTTGAAGTCCCAAGCCCTTTCCCTTGTATCCAAAGTTACAAAGAATTTTCTTGGGGATAGGGTAAATATTAGAGAGATAACATGAGGTATACCTTCATTCTATTGGTCGTAGATTGGTTCCATGTATTCTCTCCTCATTAGTTGTTCCTATAGAAATAAAGGTGCAAGTTCCTATTTGCACAATCATTCCTCATTTAGAAGGTAACCCTAAAGCATGAGGTGATGGGGGTAACTGACCAATTCTAAGGCTAATAGCTCATGATACTGGTTGTTGAGGTTTATATTGTTAATATCCTCAACCTTTTCTTTACCCTTTGTCATGGCTTGACTATTGGTTTCTTCTCCTTGGTTGATACTTATTTCCTTAGGTGGGATAGACCTTAAGGTATCATCTATAAAAGGATGAGAAGCATTCAATGAAGGGCATAGTCAAGCCTTTGGGTTTTCTAACTGGATGTTTTGACAATAAGCAAAAGGATCTCTATCGGCCACTATGCTATACAACTTACCTTGATATTCAAATTTTACACATTGATGGTAAGTTGAGGGGACAACCTACATTGCATGGATCCAAGGTCACCCCAAAAGGATATTATAGTTCAGATCATAGGGCAACACATAAAACAATGTATTTAAAATGTGAGGCCCTACTTTTATTGGAAGAACTATAGTTCCAGTAGCTTCTCGCTCTTCATTATCATAAGCCTTTATGACAATGTTTGATTTCTCTAGATCTTCCTTATTGAGCCCTATTTTATGGATAAACTTAAGGCTACAAACATTGATTGTTAAACCATTATCGATGAGAACCCTTTTAATGCATTGTTCATCGATATTACAAGTGATATACAAAGGGATCTCTCCAAGCATAGAGGCAGGTGGAATGTCATCCTTAAAGAAGGATATGGTGGCATGGTTCACACTAAGGGACCCTACCACATTAGCCATATTATTAGGGCTAAAATTTTAGGGTACTATTTGCTCACTTAGAAGCTTGAACAAGTTTTCTTTATGGCTTGGAGAAGTTCACAACTCGAGTATAGAGATTTTAGCTGGTGTGTCCTCTAGTTGTTGTTGGAGGTTAAAGGATCTCTCACCTTTATCTTGGGGTTTTAGAACCAAAGGTGGTTCTTTAGGAGTAGTAACATGTCTAGGCTATAAGACCAAGGGAGGCTCAAGGGGTGGTTTAGAGGTTTGACCTTTTTCTTTGGCTTGTTGTCTAGTCATGGTGCTAACTTGAATCATCCCTACCATATTCTGATCTAGAAGGGGGACGTTCCTATATTGGACATGATTAGTAGAATTTTACCCATGTTTGGGTAAGGGGTCCTGAAATATCCCTAGATCTTGGTTAGAGGATGTTGCTTGTTCAGGACCATTGACCACTAGATGACCTTCATCGATGAGGTCTTGTACCACATTCTTAAGAGTGATACATTTATTCATGTGGTGACCATTTGTGCAATGAAAAGCACATTGTTGGTCAGCCTTGAACCAAGGAAGATTTTCCCTATCAGGGTCATGTTGCCTTATAGGAGGTAGCTCTATCATCTTAGCATCTAATAACTATGTCAACATAGAATATAGAGACTAGTTTAACTTGGTAAATTTTCTTGGAGGCTTTTCTTGAGTTTTAGCTAAAATTAATTTTTGTAATGTTGTAGCGGTATTAACATTACCTATTTTAGGATTGTTACTAGGGTGAGAGTCAGTTACACCATCACCCACAACATGTTTATTTTTATATTATCCTTTAGTGTTAGAAGAAGATGGCTTCTCATCTTCCTTCTTAGTTTTTAATTGCCCTCTACGTTGGAGGGTGGCTTCTATTTGCTTAGCGAGATCCACCGCATCATCAAAGGAAGAGATATGGGTCATCTCTAGTGGGTATGAAAGGTGTTCTTGTAAATTGCATATAAAAATACATAAGAGGTCCTTAGATGGAGGGGCAAAAGGTAATTTCCTAACCAATGCCCACCATCGAGGTAAGAACTCATTGAGGGATTCATTTTTACCTTGTTTTAGTTGATATAAGTCATCAACTATGCATTTTTCTATGATATAGGTGATGAAATATTGGATGAATATTTTATCCAAATAAAAAAAACTCTTGACTAAGTGATGAGGCAACTAGTAGAACCATTCCAAAGCCTCGTCCCCAAGGCTTGTAGGGAAGAGTTTTAATAACAATGCCTCATCATAGGTGATGTCATGGCATGCAGCTTGAAATATTCAAAGGTGATCTATTGGGTCACCTTCTCCCCTATACATCCAAAATTTTGGTAACACAAAATTTGGGGGATAGGGTTTGTTAATCAAAATAGGATCTACAAGTTGGTTACAATAGTCTTTATAAGAATATTTTTTGTTGTGCCTCCTTGAATAGAGGCCAATTGTTGTTTAAACTTAGAATTTTCTTTTGCTAGTTGTTCTAGCCTAGAGTTTATATCCTGGAATCTAGGATAAGAAACTAGTGGTGTTATGGACTGAGGTTGAGAATTGACCAAAGGATAATATTGAGCATTTGGATGAGATGATCCAAAAGGGATCATCATGATATTAATTCTAGGATTATTCTAAAAATGAAAGTTAGTAAAAGGAATGTTAGCAGGAATAGGCATGTTAAAGAATGGATTTGAAGAAATCACAAATGAAGCATTAGGTATACTAGGAAAGTCAACCACATTATGGACTTGTGGAAGACTCATAGGATGAGATATAGGGGGGTTTAGCTTGAATGTATATATGTTGGAAGGAATAGATTCTAAATTTCTTGAGGAAGATGGGATATTTTATGGTCTCCCTCCTATGGTTGTGGTGATGATTGAGTCTCATTGTTGAGCACTCATGGGATTAGATCTAGGCTATTGCAAAAGTTCTAAAAGAAGTTCTTCTACAATAGAAGTGGGCATCTCATCCACCCTTAAGATGGATTCCATAGCTTCTTTGTTTCCTCGTAGGAAAGTAGCTAGATGATCCATAGACTTAAAAACTACTTCTCCTTGTTCATTATGAACAGGAGAAAGGGTTCTAGAAGGAGGATTTTCTTCCTCTTCTTCCTCAAATGTTGGGTTTTCAATCATAGGTTGCTTCTCTAGAAGTTTAGATGAAGCACTCGGATTTTGTGCTAATGCTCATGCAACATTCCAAGTAAGATAAGGAGGTTCAGACATGGTCAAAAGGAAAGGAGTTCAATTTATTAAAGTTTTTTTTTTCAGAGTTTTTAGAGAAAATAAGAGAATATGTTTGATATCCTTATGTCACCTTGGAAAAGCAACCCTCCTTATGACTCTCGTTAGCCCCTTATAATATACTAGCCAAGGGAGATAACCCCCAAGGTTCATACGTTGGTTTACTCAAGGGGTCATTAACCTTCCCCTATTAGGACTAACAATTTAGTTATGTTCTTGTTATCTTGATTTAATGTGATTTATGCTAAACAAACAAGATTAGATGATCTTGATTAAAGTGTAATAATTTTTATGTTGATTAAGGATAAGGTCCTAGGCCAAAAGGTTTTTGGACATGCATGGTATTCACATCAGGTTCACCAAAGATGTGGGATGCCAAAAGGTGCATGGGGACATTAGCCCTTGATGTGTTCCCTCAAGGGTCATCCACACTTGAATGGGAGAGCCCTACTGCTAACCCATCATTGGATTGTGCTTTGAGTTATCTATATTTGGTGGGGATATTCAGGTTCACCAAGGGCTTATAGATTTCCCTAATCTAGTTTTGATGTGTTCAATTTAATAAACACCTAGGTTTTGCTCTATCCTAGAGACTAATGCACGATATGATAATGCAATGCAATATGAATACAAAATGCAAAATACAAAGTGCTATGCTATATGTGATTTTATTTTTTTATGAGTGCTATCTATGCTATGGAAAGAAAATTTATCTTTCCTTTTGAAAGGCAAGGATGCAAGGAGGATGTAAACATAAAGTTTATCCTAATGTAAAGTCTACATGTAAAATCATTTGAATGCTTAAGAAAGCAAAATAAAAAGGTGAGTTTTAAATAAGTGTTCTTTTGATTTTTTATTTTTATATGTGTTTCAAAAAATAAATTAACATGATATGCAAATAAACAATTAGTAAACAACTAATACTAAGTATTTAAAACCAAAGGATGAGGTGTACTTACCTATTATGATGCTTGATGCAAATATGTCGCTTGTGTGTGAATGCATCACCTAACAAATATCCAACCCAAAATGCAACAAAAAAAATTTCTAAAGTCTACAAAATAAATTGAAAAGGAGATGAGTTAGAGTTTGAGGGCCTGCATAATAGCAAGTAGATAACTTCTTGACTAGCATAGTCAAGCCCCTTATTAATACATAAAATTGAAATTGATAAGCCTTGGAAATCAATGTTGCTATGCTTATGGAGAATTCACAACCTAGATACTTTGTGGTTAGAAAATTCATTAATATGATGGAATAAAATTATTAGGAGGTAGGGAAGTAGTTAGGATTTATTAGGATTGATAAAATGATGCACAAAATCAAGGTTAAATAGATTGGATGTTGGGCTGGTAGGGGGATCTAGGATCTTGAAGATGGATAATGAATACACCACTTGTAATAGTCATAAGTGGTATATTCACTTCTAGGACTAGAAAATACAAAATTATTTTAAGGTTATGAAATTAGGGTTTTGGCTACCTATAGCGAATATGCCACCTAGTTTGGATATAGGTGGTGAATTCACTTATAAAGGAATAAAAACAAAAGTGATAGGCTAATAGGGGTTATAGATCTCCTCTACTAGTGTTCTAGGAATCTTAAGAATGATTCTCTATCTTATAGGCCTCCTAAGGTGCCTACAAAAGCTTAAAGAGAACACTCAACAATGCAATGGTTAGATCAAAAAACAAGAAATGTAGGAATGCATGCAAAGGGTTAAATCATAAAAATGTTAATGAGAATTAAAATTAAAGCATAATAGATTAAAAAAACTATCACCCAATTCCAAAAGTGCAAGGTGTCCCCTTTCTTCCTTTGAATCCCAAATCACTTGATGACTTCGTAGTAAAATTTTGGCAACACTTTGATACACAAACTTGACATCCAATTTTGATAGAGTTTCAATGCATGAATTCATGATGATAAGTGCCACCCCAAGGGGCCAATTTATAGAAATTGACCCTCTTAGGGGTTTCCCAAAAGGGAGAGGCAAGGTGGCCTATTAGGTGGGATGATTAGGGGTTGGTTAGGCTACTAATGGGGCTAACTGGAAGACATGACAGACTTGCAATAAATTTCCCCCTTGATTAGGGCCAATTTGGATAGGTGGAGGAAAGTTAGCCATCTTGCTCCCTATTGGTTTATTGTTTATGATGGAATAGGTGTCAAGAGGAGTTATTTCTCACATTGATCAATTTTTTTTTAATAACACAAGCTTATACTAAGAGGGGAGGGTGAACAGTATAAGATACAACCTTTTACTTTACAATCCAAATGATAACAATAATAATATCAATTTAGTAATGAAAAAATGCACAAATCATCATACATATGAGAGATACAAATTTAACATGGTTCACTCAATATGGGCTACATCCATGGAGAAATATTGCTTATAAATTTCTTAACAAATTTTGTGTGCAACAACCCACAGGAGACACCAATCCTCTATTACAATGTTTGTGGACACCAATCCCCTATTACAATTTTCATGGACACTAATCCATAGGAGACACCAATCCCCTCTCAAGTTCATGGACACCAATCCACAGGAGACACCAATCCCCTCTCAAGTTCATGGACACAAATCCATAGGAGACACCAATCCCCTCTGCTCTGGCTCATGGACACCAATCCCCTCTCAATTTCATGGATACCAATTCATAGGAGATATCAATCCCCTCTACTTTGGTTTGTGGATACCAATCCATAGTAGACACTAACCCCCTCTGCTCTGGTTTATGGACACTAATCCATAGGATAAACCAATCCCCTCTCTCATGTCTAGTCAACACTTTTCTCAGGTTTATCCTCAAATCATGCTCACAAACCTACACACAAACACTACTTCAAATCTAATCCATAATCTGCTCACAAAAATTGCTCAAATCTACTCCAAAACCTGCTCACAAAACTTGCTCAAATATGCTCCAAAACCTACTCACAAAACCTGCTCAAATCTGCTCCAAAACTTTCTCACAAAACCTTCTCAAATCTACTCCATAACCTTCTCACAAAACCATCCTCATTTATTCTCAAATCTTGCATAATGATGTCATCAAGTTCTTCACCTATTCTTTAATGTGCTTTCCTCAACTGAAGTAATTTAGACATATTCTATCTAGAATTCTTTTATCTTCATGAACATATGGAGAATGATATGCACCAATCAAATTCCCAATATGTTCTTCACATTCATTACGTATGTCGCTTACACATATCTCACATTTATTACATTGAAAGGTAGATCTAGTCTAGCACTTGATAATTGATCTTGTAATTGCTTATTTGCACCTTTCCTTCCCTTTTGTAGATAGTTGAAAATATCCTTTTCAATTTAATTCTTTCACAATATCCTTGCACTATATGATAATTTTGACTTGCTTTAAAACAACCCTTCTATTTTTGTGAGACTATACTATTTTTCTCATTTCCACATTCACTTCAAAACCAATCACAATGCACAAATCTATCCTTCTCATCTACTCCCAAAATCAATCATGAACAATGCACAAATTTACTTTCAAATTTGATCTATAACCTTTGCCCATTTACTTCCAATTTCAATAAAAAACAATGTACATCCAATAATTCCTTATACCTCCCACTATATGATAACAAAAATATTTTCCTCAAACAAAAACACTTTGAGAAAGGAATTAAATCACTATACCTCTAAATCTGTCTCAATGATGATGATCTTCTTTTGTATGAGCTTTCAAAACCTGTCTTGAAAAAAATAATTTTCCTTTTTTTATCCCTTTAAAATTTGGTTAGCAATTCTCTTTTTCCTTTCTTGATTAAATATCAAATCAATCACTTTAAAATACCTTATCAAAAACATACATAATAAAGCTTAAAAATTAACTCCTTATATCTCCCTTTTTGAAACTCACAATGTAAATATTTATTGACAACTAAAACCCTTATATCTCCTTTTATTAATTTTCAAAAATTAAACCTTATACCAACATCACAACCCTTATATCTCCCTTTTATTTAATATGCAAACATATAATTCTATACTAGTAGCATGACCCTTATTTCTACCTTAATTAAATTTGATAAAACAAAAATTTAAATACCTTGCACAGCCACAACGGAATTCAATCCCTTGTCTTCTCAAAGTGTAGCACTCTGACAAGATATCATGACCAGTTGTGCTACCATAGCACATGAAACCTAAAAGGGTGCCCGAATATTTATCCTTGTCTTTGTGCTCCCTCAAACATTAAAACCATAGCAAAATGGTGTTGAAGGGATTTGATCCCTTAACCTCATGCACAACAGTGCTTCCACACAAGCTAGGTGACCATCTGGGCTACCCCAATGGATGCAACCAAGGGCACAAAAATAATATATGGATCCTTCGTAATTCTACATTTTACTCTTCATCAAAATGATGTCGATCAGATTCAACCTCTTAACCTCCAACACAACAGCGCTCCACGCAAGCAAGGCATTTGTCTGGGCTACCCCAGTGTATGGAATCAAAGGGGTAAAATTGATATTTATCCTTGTCTTTCACAACTCGATTTTTATTGCTCTTCTCCTCTCTTTGTCGCTCGCACTCACCACGAGGATCGATTGATTACTTACCCATTGCAAATGTGAAATGATACCCTATATTTATATGTTTCTCAATGTATTCGATAAGAAGGTCGGCTCTTATTTTTTTTACCTTTGACTTTCTATCTTCTCCAAAGATATCAGCGCATTAATGTTTTCAAAAAGTTTAGGTTATAATATTTAAACCTATGATTTAAATATTATAATATTCAATTTTTTAAACTCTTATATATTTAAATCCTTTGATTTAAATATGTCAAACCTTTGTCCTTCTCTTTATAATATTTCAAGCCTTTGTCCAAACCTTTGTCCTTCTCTTTATAATATTTAAATTTGATATTTAAATATTATAATATATTTGTCTTACTTTGAAATATACTTTCCTTTCTCCTCTTGAGATATATATTTGCCTTTAATAATTTTTCATTGTTTTCTATTTATTAAGTCCATCTCTAGCATTATTGATATATTTTCCAACCTTATAAACTTATCATCCTTGAAGAATATTTTTGCCTTGAATACCATTCACCTTTGACATCAATGACAACTTAGTATTTCTAACAATTTTAGGCAAGATTAAAGGTTTTACATGTCATACACGAATACGTTGCCTATGTGAATACCCCACCAACATATATGTTATGTCAACAAATTTATAAATTTGATTGTTAGAGGTCAAATCCAAGGAAGGGCTAGAAATTTTGAATTGGTTGTGAATATGTTGTCTTAATAGAATATTTGCTTTTTAGAAAATTTGCTCTAAAGTGGCAAATTCACTACTACTACATTTTGGGTGCAAATTCTAAAGTTGAGATATTTTTCATGAATGGACTAATCTTTTTGGTGTCTTTGTAGTAAAACTGGTCAAGGTTAGATGGTTTGATTTTAGGTATCTAGTCTTAAATGTGGTCTTCCATTCATCTCCTCTAAATTAAATTTTATTATAACCACCCTTAAAATCAATCTTTGTGAAGCCATCCATACAAGGTAGTGAAAACCTATATTTTATTCTAATATTATTGATAGTCTGGGTATCCATACACACACTATTCCCCATATTTCCTTGGTGCTAGTATAATTGGTACCACACATGGTCTCAAGCTTTCCCTAATCAACTCCTTGTTCGATAACTCTTGGAATTATCTCTTATCTTTTCATTCTCTATGGGAGTCATCCTATAAGATACCTTGTTTGGAAAAATTGCTCTAGGTATGAAGTCTATTTGATGATTAATACTTCTCATAGGTAGTAACCCATCGAGTAATTCTTTTGAAATAATCTTAGCATATTGTTCCAAAAAATCCTTCACCTCATGTGGAACGTCATCAATCTTATTCATTGTCCCATCTTCCATGGGTTTAGAAATAAAAGTAAAATATGCTTTACCTTTCTTTATCTCCTTCAAGAATTGTTTTTGGAGATCAGGCTAACCTTAGAACTACTGCCCACTTCTTTTCCTTTTTCCTTTAATGGACTTAATGCATAACTTTTTCACCCTTGATATTTGAATAGGTGTTTAGTCTTTTGTCATGTACTATCTTCCTATCAAATTGCCATGGTCTCCCCAACAAAACATGATATGCATCCATCAGCATAATATCATATAGAATCACAAAATTATAAGAAACAATATAAAAATTTACCATACATTATTTAGTTACCAAAATGTGGTTCCCATTTTGTAACCATGACACCTTATAAGGATTTTGATGATCCATCATCTTGAAAACAAATTTCCCTACTATATTTGTTGAAACTAAATAGTTTATATTTTTGCTAGCCACAATCACCTTACAACACTTACCTCCTAATTTATAAATTGTTCTAAACAGTTCCTTCTCTACTCAAGTTCATGAACCTCCTTTACTACTTTCAATAATACCCTTTTCGTCATAAGTGGTTCTCCTTGTTTTGGTTCCTCCATGTGCTTTCATGACGCTGCACTTTCTTAATTTTCCTATGTAACATGGCTATGGGCTTCCTTTCCATACCCACCAGTTTATTGTGCTTGAATGTATTCATATGCTTGACAACTAGCTTCTCCACATCTATAATATTTTTCTAGGAATCCTCTACCCCTTCCTCTACTATAACCTCCTCTTACCCTTGATAATTCTTTGTTTTCTCTATTATTTTGAGAAAAACTAACTTATCCCTCCTACCTTTGTTGTCCTCTTTTTCTATGGTTTTGTCCTCTTCCTCTTGCATTATTTTATTGCCTACACAATATTTTTTCCTCTATCTTGAATGCATACTAATATACCTCTTCAACAATTTCAATTTGAATAGTACCAATCATCTTGTATGGATAATATTAGTCTATTTATGTATCTTGCCACCTTCTCTTAATCATCTTCTATATAACCTAATCTTATGGTCAATTTATAAAACTCTTTTGTATATTCTTTTACTCTAACTCTTTTTGCTTGAGGTTTTGGAGTCTTCTAAAAAATCCAATTTGATAATCCACAGGTAAAAACTTAGATTTCAACTTGGACACAAAATTTTCCCAAGTTCAAATTTTATCCTTCCCCTTTCGCTATCTCTTGGTTTGGACATGATCCCACCAAATTTAAGCATGTCTCTTTAACCAAATACATGCAAATTTGACCCACTTTAGATCCTCCATAGATTCATAATTGAATAATATCTCCATGTTTATTTTCTAATAAATCAACTCTTTTGTGTTTAAAATTCCATTAAAATTGGAAGTATCCATATTTGGTTTACTTCCTATATTTGAGATTTTTTGAATCAACTACTACTCTAGTTCTTATACTTACTTTTCACCTTGAGCTTCCTCATGACCAGTTTCCTCCTCTTCACTATAGCTAATATCCTCAAGATGAACACCTCTTCTTTGGGCAGTCTAAATTGCATCTAACCTGGTGGTAATTTCCCTCAATATTTCTAGTATATCAGTTCTTTGGGGTCTTAGACCATGCAGTCTTCCTCTTTCTTACTATGTCATATTTCCTCCAATGTGTATTGTAAGCTCCTACTCTGATACGAAGAATGATGTAGACAACAAAAAGGATTCCACGTAAGAACAACATTTTCAATCAACAAGTTATCAACTCCAGTTATGACCACTAAATGCACATAATCATACATGCAATTAAGATTTCAATATGGTAAGAAAACTCTTTTGATGGCAACATCTTGAGACTATAGTCCTATGAGGTAGAAACACTTCATTGTACAAGACAAGTTCTTAAGACTTCTATAATATGGAACTGATTCATGATGATACACCCATAGACTTTGTATAGCGACATTCAATTGTATGGAAAAAAATAAACTAACTTATACGGTAATATTCAATTGTATGACAAGGTGAGCCAATTTGAATGACAACATTCAATTGTACAAGTGAACCAATTTGAATGGCAATATTCAATTGTAAAAGTGAGCCAATTTGAATGACAATATTCAATTATACAAGTGAGCCAATTTGAACGACAACATTCAATTGCATGATAGGCACAAAATGCTTTCCTAATTGAATGGCAATATTTATTCCCCTTTGAACGACACTCTTGAATGGCAATGGCTTTCTTTCTAACAATAACGTTTCTTTTACATAAACCCTTGACTCATCAGAATTGTAATCATGCATTCTTATCCTTGCTTTTGCTTGAATGTCATATTCTCTACAATGGTACCTCTATCTAAATTAATAAATGCTCCACTCAAATGACAACTAGCAAAATGACAACAATCGACTCTAGTTGGAATCCTATATTTATGGTTATAACCTGCACATAAAATTTTATAATATTCTTTCTTAATATTACCACATAATCATCATTTGTACACATAGAATGGATTAGGTAAAATATGGAATGGCTAAGATGTAATGATATTATTTAAAATCTTGCATGATTGTTATAGGAAAAAAATAGTTTCAACTACAAATCCATCCCTACTATCTCTCTCTACCCAAAATGTCACCCTCTTTCTCTTCCTACCAATCCTTTGCTTATATCCCTCATTCTCTTTTTATATCTATGTATCTACATCTACCCCACATTTTGATCTCTCTTTCAGGAACTTATCAGTCTCTATGATTTCCCCTACACCTGTTTTGCTTCCTCTTCCTTCCCTTGCACATGCAGTTATGTAAATAATTCCTCAATCACTTCTCAAACCATTAATTAATAAACAATTATATTTTGGAGGCCTTGCATTAGCCTCTACAACCTTTGTCTTGAATAAAATATTATTAATCTCATAGAGTTAGATTTGTGACACATGGTATTCTAGTTTAACCATTAAATAACTTTTATAATAGTTTGATTCCTTTTTACAAGTAGAATATTCATCACTCCATAACAAAAAAATCACCTCCTTTTTCCAAAAACCCTTCTCTTAGTTCTTATTATTATGTCTTAAACCTAATTAATTTTCCTTTCTAACAATAGAATAAAGGCTTTTTTATCGATGCAACTCATAGAGGATGTCTTACCTACAATTTTGGACTTGGTTATATACAGTATGAACCTTTCAAAATCTAGATATTTTCCTACTTTTTGAAGGTAAATAATTGTCTTATACATTGATTTTATGCATGCAAGTGCCTTGGACATTTTCTTCCATAATAAACCCCTCATAAAATTTGAAGTAACCTCCTTCAATTTTGATTCACGAGCCTAAATCATATATGGAACAAATAGTCTAAATCCTCTACCCAAATATTATTCTCCTTATTTAACCACTTCAAAAATAATCCTCCTTGAAAAACCTTTCAATAACATGGAGAAAACCTGTATTTCTTTTTTTCAAGTATGTAGTATAATGATAGATCGAACATGCTCTCATAGATTCTCATGAGTATAGACATTGCCTTCACATAATAAGTTATGTCTAGCATTAATAACACACACTACATAGGATCATAATCCCTTCTCTCTATGTTTAAAATAATAGCCAGTGGAGAAGAAAGTACCTCATCACTTTTTAACAATTTTGTATCTACTTGATAAAGCATTATCTTAGGGAATATGGAAGTCGCGTTTGGGTAAATATTAAATATTCTAAATATGCCATTGCATCATGAAACTTGCATACAATTATAGTATGAACTTACTAGGACTTGAAGTTAATACGTGTAGACAACACTTAGTGGATAGGAGAGTCCAACTCCTGTAGTTTCTAGGGTTCACCTTGCTACACCTACATGTTTAGAAGGATGCCATAAGTGGCCCCCCACCTTTCCTATACTCTACTCAATATAGGACTATGTGACCACTGTGTAAGGATTATCCTTTAAGGCCCATAACCTAACTCTAGCTACTCCTAGATAGGTTATTTGACACAGAGCCTTGGTGCTTAGTTACCATGCCTACTTGGGATAACTAAGGTTATTACCACTCCAAAGATAACTAACATGATCCTTAAGGGGGAACACCAGTTCCCTAACCTGACTCTAGCTACTCCTAGATAGGTTATTTGACATAGAACCTTGGTGCTTAGTTACCATGCCTACGTGGGCTAACTAAGGTTATTACCACTCCAAAGACAACTAACATGATCTTTGCATACTACGTGATCAAGAAGTCACCATTGTTGCAGTGCAAGTAGGTTTTTCCCACACACTTGATCCTTCTCAAACAAGATGTGACTACTCACAAGTACCCCAGCTATTGTGCACACAACTCCTTCCAAGTTCATAAGGACTAGCTATTACATGCTCATAACTCCTTCTAGGACTATCAACTACCTGGCTATTGCATTCATGCAACTCCTTCCAATATTTAGGTATATGGTTAATATGTTAGGATCCTAAATCCTAACATTATTAGTTAGTATTAGTTAGTATTATTAATCATTTAATTATTATACTATTAACTTATAAAGTGAACCATCACAACCCTTCATAACGTGAACCATCATGTCTCTTCATACATGAACCATCATGTCTCTTCACCAACGTAGATTTAGGGTAGATATATATATATTAGTTTGACCATCCATATTAAATCATCCATGAATAATAAGAATTAGAATCATAGATTCCAGTGAGGGAGCCCCCTCTAGTGGCAAAGCGATTACAAGGGAGCCCCCTTTGAGTGGCATGCGATTACATTTACATTAATTTGTTAATAATTTTATAGTAAGACCTTGGGGTCTTACCATTTGGTATCAGAGCCATGTGGGACCCAGTCATGTGGGAATGGCTCAAATATCTTCATCAAATCACTTATGTGCGTGAGTATCAAACTCGGTTTGAGGATATCACCAAACACAACACAATATTAGATGAATCAATTCTCATCAATGGCTTCATTAGGGGATTAAAATAGGAAATTAGAATGGAGGTGACAAGGTTCAATCCCTAGACCATGATGCAGACCTATGGATTGGCAAAATTAGCTGAAGATAAAATCAATGCACAACAACGATTAGGGAAACCGCTTATGGAAAAATCGTCGACCACTTACATCGCTCCCAAACCTATGCATAATGGAAGGGCATAAAGCACTTACACAACCCCCAAATCTAACCAAACTTTATGAATTAAACATATTCGCTTTAAGGAGATGAAGGAACGACGAGCAAAAGGACTCTGTGATAATTGTGATGAACAATTTGGACCCCACCATAAATGTGCTACACTAACATTGTATTTATTGAAGGAAATTGATCCCTGTATCTCCATAGAGCAAGCAGATGAGGTAGTTGTGTATGAATCGACTAGTGCACCTACTCATCGCAATGAAGACAATGAGGTCGATGTGCAAGAATTGATTGATGTACCAAGCAAGGATGAGGTATACATACCCAAAGTGATCAATGCTAGCCAAACATGCACTCTACAAGACCTACACATACCTTCCTCACCAATAGTGAGTTCTTGCCATATGACCAAACCTATTCGAAACCAACGCAGAGTGACTACACACTCCTCTATTGGCTCTACAAAGGAACCAAAAAAGGATATGAAATCATTACCATCACTTTTGATGCATCATTCTGAAGTATTTGATGAACCCCAAGGGTTGCCCTCCCATCATCATCATGATTTTCCTAAGGAAGATTCTACTATTATTCTTGGCAACCCCCTGCTAATGCTTCATCCTTTTTGATATCCCTGCCTACGAAAGGATGCGATTAAAAGAGTCCAATAACTTACAAAAATCCTTCTTGGAAAACAAAGGATAAAGTTTCTCACTTTGATCTTTGAGGACAAAGCTCTTTTTAAGGAGGGTGGCATGTTAGGATCCTCAATCCTAACATTATTAGTCAGTATTAGTTAGTATTATTAATCATTTAATTCTTATACTATTAACTTATAAAGTGAACCATCATAACCCTTCATAACGTGAACCATCATGTCTCTTCATACATGAACCATCATGTCTCTTCACCAACGTAGCTTTAGGGTAGATATATATATTAGGTTTGCCATCCATATCAAATCATCCATGAATAATAAGAATTAGAATCATAGATTCCAAGGAGGTAACCCCCTATAGTGGCAAAGCGATTACAAGGGATCCCCCTTTGAGTGGCCTGCGATTACATTTACATTAATTTGTTAATAATTTTATAGTAAGACCTTGGGGTCTTACCATAATAAGAGGAAGAAATCTACCCACCCTGAGGATAGATAACAACAAATTACCACAAAGATATACCAAAATATAAAGCATTGTGATAATCATCTCAAATGATAAGTACCAACAAAATATTCCTCTTATCCATAAACCCAAGATATGCTATTAACAAAACATAATCTCAAAAGCTTTTCCATCAATATTTATGCAATTAAAAGATAACTTAACTCTAGCATAAGTATACCTTACAATAAATTAAAGGAATATAAATCAACTAACTCAAGAGATTAATTGAAAAGCATGGAACTTCAACTCCAAGTTGCCATTAACCAATATAATATTATATTGCACAAAACCATTATTCAAGGTTTAATTTAACCTAATCAACCATCACATTCAAATCAACATCAAACAATATTAAGGCATCTCTTCTTTTCATTAAAATAATATTATAAACATCTTTTTGAAAACAAGAGTCAATATTACAATGCTTTCAAGCAAAACAAGCCTTTGCTTATTTACAATAATATCTCTTTTTTTTAAGGCTTATAAACAACTTTCAAAAACTCTAGCCAACTAAGTCTTCGCTAGCTTCTTTGATGAAAAGAACCACCACCCACTTATGAAGCTTACTTAGGGATCAAAACAACTTTAAATGCAATGCTACTAAAATTATTTCTTTCTCTAATATGCATCAACCATGCACAAGCAAGATAAAAGAAGAGAACTTCCACATATTTCATAAATGATCCCAACATTCTTTTAAAAATAATAAAACATATCATAACAAAACTTGGAGAAACCCATACTTCTCTTTATAATTATCCTTGATCCACATAGATCTCAGGATGCATTATAAATAAATTCCTTCTTACAATCCAAAATAAACAACTCACATCAAACAAGAGAAGCCCATACTTCTCTTTATATTGATCCTTAATCCACATAGATCTTAGGAATCAATATAAATAATTCCTTTTACAAAAGCATTTACACAAAATATAACCAAGCATGAGAAGCCCATACTTCTCTTTATAGTGATCCCTTAACCCACATGGATCTCAGGAATCACTATAAATAAATTCAACTTACATAATTATTTAAACAAAACATATACAAGCATGAGAAGCCCATACTTCTCATTATAGTGATTCCTTAACCCACATGAATCTCAGGAATCACTATAACCAATTTAACTTATATAACATTTAAACAAAACATAATAAAGCATGAGAAGCCCATACTTCTCATTATAGTAATTTTTTAATCCACATGAATCTCAGGAATCACTATAACCAATTTAACTTATATATCATATAAACAAAACATAATAAAGCATTAAGGTTCCTTTCAATAAAAACAAAAGCTCATAAAAGAACATAAAACTCCAAGATACAAAGCTAACACCCTAAAACCAAAGCAAAGTCAAAATATTAAAATGAAATGCACAAAAATCGATGCTTAGAAATGAACTACAAATACAAGCTAGTCTGCAACAAAAAGTTGAAGGAAACCGATGCACAACCATGCATGAAGTGACACACAAGGCCTATCTTATGGCCACAAACCCACACAAGGAAGAAAAATCACTAGTTGACCATAATACACAATGATCTCAAAAACAAACCAACCCAAACAATTAACTCCACTCAAAAACCACTCAACCCTCCCTCAATTTATCAAGCAAAGGATAACATCAAACTCAATAGAACAGAGTGGGGTTGAATATTAAAGGTTACAAAATACACAAGTGGTATCCTACACAGTAACAGAAGATCCTATCGAATATGAAAGCCCCAATAGCAATCTAACACACAAGGTAGCACCCAAGAAGGAATGCTCACAAGAGGGTCACCATAGGATAACTTTACAACCTATAGTTAATAGAAGACACTCACACAGTAAGGAAAAACAACGACACCATAAAAAGGTCTCAAAAGCAGCAAAGTAGTGCATAAAATAAAGGTGAACCCAGCAACAAACACAAATACCACCCATTTAGAGCTAAACAACCAAGTAAGAGTAGTAACAAAGATAAAATCAAACAATAGATTTTCCAACCTCATAAAATAGCGTATGGACTTCTTAAGCTTGCTTTCAATTCTCCATTAAAACGTAGTTCTCCTCATGATCTTCTACTCTTCCACTATCGAGTTCCCCTTCCCTTCATCCTAGCTCCCAAAATCTACTTGTCGATCTTCTTAAGAATCAAAGGTTGGAGGGAAACTAAGTCATGCATGGAAATGACCACTTAGTAACACCCAAGAAGGCATTAACGTAAAGAATGTTCACCACCCTAGGAACCATTAGGGTAGCGTGCCTCTTTAATGAGCTACACTCACGCTTAAAATACAAAAGCTTTGATATACAATAATAAATAGCTTTATTAAACCAATCAATAAATTTATTTTTATTAAATTAATCTTAAACTATTGAGTTATTTAATACTTTACTTAATTTAAAGCATTAAATCTAACTTACAAGCAAAAAAATACAATTCTAATCAAAGGAAGGCAAATAAAGCTTAGCAAAGCTTAAGAATAATACAACCAAACATAAATATGCACCCATCAAAAGCTCCACACCATTATTTTATCCTCAAATGGGCAATCTCATTTAAGATAGACTAATGCTATCATCGACCAATTTTAAGGAGGCTCATTACAAGCAACTTCCTGGTCCAAGGGTGTGAATTATAGGAAAAAAACAAATGCAATGCATCTACATGAAGAGTAATTTTCCTTGTTACCCTAAGTTGTTTGATGAGCAAGCCATCATCATCATTTCCCTAGGTATCCTTCATGGTAGGTGGTTTTCTCATAGCCCCACCATGGAGAAGGTACTTGATCCTACACCCACAAATACATCAACAATACCATGTTCCAAGTTTTAAAGAAAATAATCATTCTATTATTTAATCATCAAGAAAGAAACTATGCCATTACATAATTATATCCAAAACATAGTTTATTTTCCTCAAATTTTTTGCCAAGGAGGGGTGTTACATTATATTTCTAGATCTAACATCATTTTGGAAATAAATATAGTATTAAACATTATTTTGAATATTGTTATTTTGGTAGTGTAAAATTGGGATTAAAAATTCATGATTACAACACAATACATATTAGGATTTGTATTTCCTTTCTAGCATGTTCTTAGAGAGGCCTTGAAACTTGCTCAAAGAACTTTCCAATTATTTACAAAATTATGATTTCTAAGATAAAAATTGGATCCACAATGATTTTTTATCTTTAAAGTTTCAATATATAAATTGGTATCCACATATCATGATACCTGATCAAAAAACAAGGCATAGTTTTTAAAACCAAAATATTATATGCATGATCCATGCATTATATTTACCTAGGATATAACACATGTTATTAAACCAATTATATTTTAAACATTACCACTTTCTTTATTTATCCAAGTAACCAAACTTTCCAAACTACAATAGTCTTTATTTAAAAACATGATGTCAAATTCTACATCAATAATACATAAAATTATACTATAACATGAGATTGATACACATTATAATGTATAAGTACATTTGCATTAGAAACATATTGTTTCTTAACTAAATATCATAAATAATAAATGGTACATTAATTTTTTCCAAGTACATAACATCAAATTCCTTTACAATGATACTTGAATAGTAAAACTTCAATGATAAATTCAATTTGACATCGTACATGATAATTTTTTTTTCACAACTATATAAATACACAATATACACATCATCTTGATTCATCTTCTATAAACAACCACACACCTACAAAACATAATTAAGAATAAAATAATAAAGGGAAACCCATCATCTAGGCCTGACATCTAGCCTTGCCATCGTAGAACTCTTTTACCGCCCCTGATAAACTACCATTTTATTTGGACCAATATACATCTCACCCTATCATAACTACTTCTTTATTCCCCTTGGATACTTGCTTCTTAAGATGAGAATTATCTTATTTGTTATCTTATTTTTCCTATACCATAACTTCATAATCGTCTTTTGCACATTAATATTAACATTACAAAAATAATTTAACCAATAATAACCAAAAATAGTATCCACATCATCCATCTCAATAGAATGAAATATAAAAAATATTTATACATGGTGATTTTTGAATCTTCAAAAATATGAACATTCTCACCCTCAACTTGTATGTCCTCATTTTTTGTTGCTTGAAGTTGCAACCTCTTAGCCAAGGTAATATTAATAAAATTATATATGTTGCTAGGGTTGATGGAAATAATAATACTTTCCTTCTAAATGCACCCATGAACCTACAAGATGGAATTTTTAAAATAAAAACAAAACCTTGTGACCATCCACTTGCTTGTCTATCTTCTAAAGTGAGGTTCCTTCAACCTGCACATTATCGTCCTTTTCCTTCTGTAATTTCCTTTAAATTTTCTCTCTTTTAATTCATTTCGTTCATCCTAGAGATTATTTATTTGTTGCACAGTTATTGGGGTATCTTTCAAAGTAGATATATTTTTATAGGGGTTCCATTGACTAAAGAATGCTTGTTTTATTTTATCTCAAGTTCATGTATAATCATGGACCTTAGCAAAATTTCCATATCAAAGCTAAGCTTACCCTCCAAGATAATAATAAAGCTTATTCCAATAAAAATTTGCAAAACACAAGGATTCAAAAATTTTCCACCGTTCTCTAACATCAATGTCATCTTCTCCAAATTTGGGCAAGGGATTTTCTTTTTGATAAACTTCATTAAAGTAGACAAATTCATCAAGCATGTAGATTGGGAAAAGTAAGGGAAGATATGAGATCCAGACCAAATCGAGTCACAATGTTAAGTGTAGGAGATAAAACGTAGGTTCTCTAAAATAGAAGATTTTGGGGATCACATTTTACCTAGATATGTTGGAATATGAGACTATTTCATGTTAACAAAACAATAAACTAGGATCATAATATTATGCATTGAAACATAACAACATCATAAGATCACACACATGAAATATAAACACAAGATATTGACACAAATGTATATCACAAAAGAGATATCTTCTTGTATTATTCTTCCATGTTCATGATATGATACAACAATGGAGAGTTATCTCCAATATAATACAATAGGTGACTTTTCAGTCCTCAAACTATTGCTCTCCCCTACAAATCCGGGAAATGCAACCTTTCACATTCTTGTCATTAAGACAAGCTCTCAACATGCCACATGTGAGTGTGACTCTTCATACTCCTCTCTCTTTTGACACTTTGCACTTTCACAAGGTGACACATACATTAGAACAAATAATGTAATGCTCACAATAAGATAATGGTCTTACTCCTATGCAACAAGAAGAGAAGAGGTTAGAATAGGAAAAGTTAAAACTAGCAAGGATTGCGGATAAAGAGGTATGGTTGAAAAATGGGAAAGCATGCATTATAAATGAAACACGTCAAAATATATAGAAATTTTGGACCTACCAAGAACACTTATCATTGGTCAGTTGGAATTATTGTATATTTCCATGGAGAATAGGTCCTGGTTTAGGACCCATAGCTAAAACAAATGATGTAATTGTACTAATAGAAATACATGAACATGATGGATGCAATATTCTAGATTTCAAAGCATACAAATATCTATTAGTATGGAATGAAGCATAGAAAATGGAAAATAACATAGAGTAATGATGCTAACAAAATATTTTTGGGGTAGACTCATAGAAATTGAGAAAAAAGACCCAAATAAAAGTATATATGAATTAGAATTGTAGATAATGACAAATTGATTACCATTGTAACTTGTTATTTTGCTCCATAGAAATCAAAGTTTTATAAGAAACATAGCCTATATCTTGAGGATCCATATATGGCATTGGCAAAAGACATCACAAAATATGATCACAATCCAATGTACATAAAGATCTAAATTTAGAAAAGTGGTCAAGAAGAACATCTTTAAGTAATGAAAAGAAAGAAAAAAGGAAACATCCTTATGACAAATAAAATCAAGAGTTATTTTAGAACATCAGTCAAGCAAATGATGTAAAGAGAAAAAATAAAAAGAATAGATATTTCCCAAACTGATACTTTTGATAGTAGTAAATTGATGGGTATTGTTGGGGGCCAAAACCCTTGCACCTCCCTAGGTTTTGTGACCACCTAGAGTTGTGGTTTTAGCTCTTCACCTCTCTCCAAGAAAGTGCATTTGATGCCCTATGCCTCGTGTGGGGGCACCACTAGATGACCTCAAGTGTCTTTTACCCAAGGCTATATCCTTGCTTTAAATGTGATATTTGATGCTTATCTTCTTTCTTCCTATGTTAGTCCTACTCTATCAAGTCTCGACTTTAGGAAATTGAGAAAAGATGGGAAAGCAGTAAAATAAAAGCAATAAAGGGAAAGTAGAAAATGGCAAGAAATAAAAATTGTAAAAATGAAATGAAAGCAGGAAATGGTAGGGAAAGTGAAATGAAAAAATTAAATTATATCTAGCCTACTCTATGGGTGGCGATGCACCAAAGATAAAATAAGACCCCCCATGCCCTAATGGATTTGAATGAACACATGATCAATGACCAACAATGCATGAGGAACATAGGTCCTTTAGGAATATGCAATAAAATATAACACCCATGCCAAAACTAGGATAGGGATTTCATAAGTAGTCATAATATTTTATTAGTGTGAACTTACAGTTACATACATGCACAGAGAAGAGGTTTGAGAACTCCCTGAATGGCTACGTAAGGGTTGATCCAGGGTGATACATAGGGAGAATGAAGGAAAGCATCTCTTAGAAGAATGGATGGCTTTCAATTTTTTTACAATGAGAAGAAGAGAGGTGTTTATAAGAAGTGGGGAAAATCCCTCCAAAAATCTAGGCAAGATTTCAAATTTTGAATTCAAATTTTTCTTGAGCTTGTCAACATCACTAATAAATGATCTAGAGGTTCTAAATATCCATAGCTAGATTCTGGTGTGGGAAATATCTATGATTATACCTCCATGATCATTCATCATTAATGCCTTGGGTCATGTGTTGCCTTGGGTTGTACTCCCTATCATTGCTTTTATGCTTCAGCTATCACCTAGGGAACTGCATTAGATTGTGGGGTTCTAGGACTAAGACCAAATTATCATCTCTTCCCTCATGTCCAATCACTATGGGTTGGTCTGGTTATTTTGGTGATTGAAGCATAGCTTATCTCATGCTCTTAGCAAGTTTCTTCGGTGAAAATGTTCTTCAATGCACCCTCAGGAGATGATGACCATCACCTTTTGAGTTGTTATGCTTTTGGGGACTAATATTCCACCACATATCGCAAGGAGGCTTCTATGGAGTTGAAAAACTAGAAGGTTTACAAGGAAATTTGTAGTTAAAAGTATTCGAGCTACTCTACCCTTCTTAACCTTTGGGTATCAAGCTCTCTTTAGGGGAAGGGAAATGTGTGCCTTGTCACTTCTCCACTTGGCTTCCTCAGGCCCTCCTTCCTCCTGACTAAGGAAAGGGCCTTAGTCCTTAGGATTCATTAATGGTATTAATTTGGAATGCTCCTTGGGGCTAAGGGACCTCCTTAGTTGGGGGAAGGGACCAGCCTTAGGATCTCACTACACCAAAAAAGGGCTTTAACGATGGCTAAATTAAGGTGGTTTTTTATGACGGTAAAAAATTGCCCTAATAGATCCTAAGAGGGTGGTTTATAACCACCCTCTTAGGATAACCACCCTCTTAGGGTCACCCTAAGAGGGTGGCTATAAACCACCCTCGTAGGACTAAGACGATGGTTATAAACCACCGTCTTAGGGGTCAAACTAAGACGGTGATTATAAACTGTCATCTTAGGGTGATCTTAACCGCCCTCTTAGGGATAAGAGGGTGGTTTATAACCACCATCTTAGGGGAACCCAAATTTTTTTGGGTGCCCCTATGAGGGCAGTTATAAACCACCCTCTTATCCTTAAGAGGGTGGTTATAAACCACCTTCTTAGAGGTGGTTTAGGTTTTTTTTAATACGCGGGCTTAAACCCTCGTGTGGTGACATCATTATTTCTTCGAAGCTTCATGAATAGATAGTCCATCACACCTTAGCTACTACAACCATTCCATCGTGCCTTAGCTACTACAACCTCCACATTATGCCTTAGCTACTACAACCTCCATATCATGCCTTAGCTACTACAACCTCCATGCCACACCTTAGCTACTGCAACCTCCATGCCACGCCTTAGCTACTGTAACCTCCACATCATGCCTTAGCTACTACAACCTCCACACCATATGCACAACCTAGGGCTCTCGGGATTCGATTCATGTTCATTTTTTGGCTAGGGTTTGCCCTAAAATTTCTCTAAAACTTCTAGGGCTCTCAGGCTTCGATTCATGTTGTTCATTTTTTGGTTAGGGTTTACCCTAAAATTTCTTTGAAACTTCTGCTAATTTACCCAAAATGGTGAGAGATGAGGGCTGAAGCTGAAGGCATAGAATAGGGCATGAAGATGAAGACGAGGTTAGTTAGGTTCAGTGAATTTTGTATTATTTCAGGTATTTTTGTGATTAGGGTTTGGAATTTTTTAGTTTGTAATGTTGTGTTTATGCATGAGATTTGTAAAATTTAAACCCTAGATTAAAATTTAAACCCTAATGTTGTGTTTACACATGAGGGTCTTTAGATTAAAATTAAGTCACCATTTTTAAGTTTGATTTCATCTTGTTCATGACATTGCAATATGAAATCTTGTTTCTTTACAAAACAAACTCAGAAATAAACTAATTATTGTAGGGCAAAAAAACACACATTCTTCTTTGTGGTTTAAGTGTAAACAGAAATCACCTACTTATTGTCTCCATACAAGAAATCCCCATATATCATTATAGATTTGGGATTATAGTCTCTTGGTCTATTGTGGTCAATGACACAGGACTAAGTAATTAGCAAGTTCTTTTGCTATTTTATCCATTGTTTCAGATGGTAAGCACCGATTTTCTATGTTCTATTTATTTGATGATAAATAAGAAGGGTGCTATATACACAAATTCAAACAATAACAATATATTTTACTACTTCCAATCCCTACACAAGAGCAATACAGTATGCTTTGTTGTTGGTAGTGGTATATTATTTAAGTTGTCCATTGTATATGACCTCTCTTCTTGTAGCATTATAAGGCAAAGACCACAATAGTTGGAAATCAATTTTCTTTGCTTGTTACAATTTACAAAGGCCATGCATGAATCATTTTATAGTTGGTTATGTTATCAAAAATTATTCTTTAACTAGGACCTTTAAAACATCACAAACTTCAGTTTTTGAGAAAGAAGCCATAGTTCTTTTATATTATAATCTCATGCTAAAAGGTTAACCTCAGCACAAGTGAATAAGATCAAGATAAGTGCCAGAATTATTTAGGTTTCTAAATCTGCCTTAGAAGCAAGGATTTTGTGGCAAGTAAAAAAGAGAAAATATTCATAGGTATCCATAGAGGGAAAATTCATAGAAATAATAGTTGACATTTATCAGTCATACTATTGTCTCCAGATGCTCTATAGATCTGCAATACACATTTGTGATAGTGATGTGTGACACTCAAAACATCAATATTTTTGTATAGGGCCTGTGTAGCATATTTGACCTTTAGAAGGCCTCTAAAATTATTGCTTGCTTAAATAAATTGCACTTCTAGTAGATTGATAGATACAATTGTAATAATATAGTTGCATTGTATACCTAATCCTCAACCAATATGACTCCAGTGCTATGAGAAAATATCTCCATTCACCATCTATTGGTTGAAGTTATTTTTTAGATCAGCAAGCTCTTGGAGTGCCTGTGCTGTCCTCAAATTTCCCACTACTCAATTCACTTTTCCAACTGAAGGATTTCTCCCAAACTGGATTATCATTGGCTTTCCTTTTAACACATACCGATGTGCCATTTTCAATGCATGGTCTACAAGTTCTGTAGATGGGAAAGTTACAAATGCTTGGCCCCTCATCCAACCCTCCTGCATTAACTTTATGCCAAGTCCAGATTTGGCTTCCTCCATGCTTTCAAAAAGGGACCCAAATACGAAGTGTAAGTCATCCACAATTACATATTTTGCCAAGTTCTTAATATATAAAATAAGAGCTAGAATTCCAGGAGTATAATTCTTAAACATTGGAAGGGCTAGAATCTTAGGAGGTAGCTTTCTATATAGACACCTGATATTTGAATATGATCAAGGTTGGGTATACACCATTTTTGGAAATGACTTTTTAATAATAAGGTACCAATTTATTTTTTGAGGCTTATGCATGTTTGGTAATCCTCTTTGGATATACAAGTAATATATCAACTACAAAAAGAAATCTTATTTATGACAATAAGCTATAAATAATATTTCTTTAAGTATAGCATGTTATGGAGTCTTGAAAAACAAACTATAAGACTTTGCATGATTTTGTACATTGTAATATATTTTTAGGATGTTTAAAAGATTTATTATCAGTTTTGATGAGCTACGATGAAGGGGCAACAACTTGTTAGTTTAAGTTCTAGGTCTACCAATATAACACTTATATCTCAATTGTCTGTAAAATTCATTTTGTTAGTTTAAGTTCTAGGTCTACAATTTATGTAGATTTAGAACAATTATGAGATATTTTACATACCCTTACATCTAGCTATCGTCTAGTAGTCCATGGATCAAGATGCCTTGCAGAATTACTTTCCAACATAACCATTTTCATCTCTTGAGAATTAAATTATTTCCATATATTTGATTTATCATTTATTTTTTAAGAGCATTCTTTACCCTAGATGGGGCTTATGTATATGATGGTGCCTGGTGAATTTTTTAAGGCTACCTAGTTAATGAAAATATCCTATTAAAAATGTATACGTTTGTAAATATTTTTGTGTCATATATTTTTTTTTTCATATATTAAACATATATGCTTTTTCTAATGTTGTATCTAGTCGTATCCATATTAGATCTAGAAAATTTGTCGTATCCATATCCGATTTCATACCAGTATTAGATATCGTATCCATTTCCATCGGGCAATTTTTAGAAGATGACTTAAGAAATTTTAGAGATAAAATTTTTAAGAATTATAATTAAGAAATGTATAACAAAGAATATTTTCAAAACTTGAGGACATCAATAATATGCACAATTAAGTCACCATTTTTAAGTTTGATTTCATCTTGTTCATGACATTGCAATATGAAATCTTGTTTCTTTACAAAATAAACTCATAAATAAACTAATTATTGTAGGGCAAAAAAACACACATTCTTCTTTGTGGTTTAAGTGTAAACAGAAATCACCTACTTACTATCTCCATACAAGAAATCCCCACATATCATTATAGATTTGGGATTATAGTCTCCTGGTCTACTGTGGTCAATGACACAGGACTAAGTAATTAGCAAGTTCTTTTGCTATTTTATCCATTGTTTCAGATGGTAAGCACCGATTTTCTATGTTCTATTTGTTTGACGATAAATAAGAAGGGTGCTATATACACAAATTCAAACAATAACAATATATTTTACTGCTTCCAATCCCTACACAAGAGCAATACAATATGCTTTGTTGTTGGTAGTGGTATATTATTTAAGTTATCCATTGTATATGACCTCTCTTCTTGTAGCATTATAAGGCAAAGACCACAATAGTTGGAAATCAATTTTCTTTGCTTGCTACAATTTACAAAGGCCATGCATGAATCATTTTATAGTTGGTTATGTTATCAAAAATTATTCTTTAACTAGGACCTTTAAAACATCACAAACTTCAGTTTTTGAGAAAGAAGCCATAGTTATTTTATATTATAATCTCATGCTAAAAGGTTAACCTCAACACAAGTGAATAAGATCAAGATAAGTGCCAGAATTATTTAGGTTTCTAAATCTGCCTTAGAAGCAAGGATTTTGTGGCAAGTAAAAAAGAGAAAATATTCATAGGTATCCATAGAGGGAAAATTCATAGAAATAATAGTTGACATTTATCAGTCATACTATTGTCTCCAGATGCTCTATAGATCTGCAATACACATTTGTGATAGTGATGTGTGACACTCAAAACAACAATATTTTTGTATAGGGCCTATGTAGCATATTTGACCTTTAGAAGACCTCTAAAATTATTGCTTGCTTAAATAAATTGCACTTCCAGTAGATTGACAGATACAATTGTAATAATATAGTTGCATTGTATACCTAATCCTCAACCAATATGACTCTAGTGCTATGAGCAAATATCTCCATTCACCATCTATTGGTTGAAGTTGTTTTTTATATCAGCAAGCTCTTGGAGTGCCTGTGTTGTCTTGTGCCTATGTTATTTTTTTGAGGCTTATGCATGTTTGGTAATCCTCTATGGATATACAAGTAATATATACAATTTATACAAGTAATATATCAACTACAAAAAATAAATCTTATTTATGACAATAAGCTATAAATAATATTTCTTTAAGTATAGCATGTTATGGAGTCTTGAAAAACAAACTATAAGACTTTGCATGATTTTGTACATTGTAATATATTTTTAGGATGTTTAAAATATTTATTATCAGTTTTGATGAGCTGCGATGAAGGGGCAACAACTTGTTAGTTTAAGTTCTAGGTCTACCAATATAACACTTATATCTCAATTGTCTGCAAAATTCATTTTGTTAGTTTAAGTTCTAGGTCTATGATTTATGTAGATTTAGAACAATTACGAGATATTTTACATACCCTTACATCTAGCTGTCTTGAAGTCCATGGATCAAGATGCCTTGTAGAATTATTTTCCAATAGAACCATTTTCAACTCTTGAGAATTAAAATTATTTCCACATATTTGATTTGTCATTTAATTTTTCAAAGCATTCTTTACCCTAGATGGGGCTTATGTATATGATGGTGCCTGGTGAATTTTTTAAGGCTACCTTACCCCAGTGTGACAAGAAATAGTACTTTTTCACAATCAGTCCTCTGCTATTTGTTTGCATGAATATTTTAGAAGGTCATTTGATCAAATCCATAAGGATTGGAGGCTTAACACATAGCCTCATTTCCATAGTCTAGCATAGGTGAAAATACTAGCAAAGGATGAGCAAAGAGAGAATATTATGACAATGCCCGAGGAAGTCACATTGCAAAGTAAATAATAATAATTTTCAAGGTGTTTATCACTTCCAGGATTAGTTTAAGCAATTAATTTCAAATATATATATATATATATTTGATTATTTTCATCATCCACTTTTTTTTAGAGAAGATTTAACCATGGCTCTTTCTTTTATTCTTAAACCAGTTATTTTCTTTCAATTGACTCTTCTAGTTTTTGTTTAGTTGAGGGTTCTACTTTTTGTCTTAGAAGAGTCAGTTGAAAGAAAAGAATTGGTTTTAGAACAAACATGTATTAGGTTATGCAAATGAGTTTTTTTTGCAAAACTCATTGGAATGACAAATATGCATCGAACACGTGCTCTACCACTGATGAGGGTCCAATTACTAAATATGTTCAAGATGACATCGTTGGAATGGTCAATGATGCATACAGATTGTTCAATGACAATTTCTCAAAGAGTGGACAAGAACTATGAGATAATGATGTTGAGTTCCAATTTTTTGTTCTATTTTTAGAAAATGCTAGTAGATAATTAATGGGTAGCCAAGCTAGGAGTGAGGTGAGTAGGTATCCTGAGCATGAGGTTGGTTAATTAGATACTAGAAGGTAATTTGGTATAAAAAAGAGAGAATACAAGTGTTTCTAGGGCATAGGATTAAGAGTCTAATCATGCATGCATGTTGTAATGTGTTGAAATGAAGGTTTATTGTGTTGAGTGTGTGTTAGTTATGAAATTGATGTTTCATGTTTGACTTAGTCCTAGTCCTTAGTAGTAGTACTTGATTTGTATAGATGGATATTTATGTATCTGATAGAAGTCTCTAGATACCCTCTCACCTCATCTCTGATGGTTGGGGTGGGTAGGGATGTTTAGACATCTTCCCGTTATATGGAGGGCTCAGGTTGTCCATTCACCTATATCTATAAATAAGAATTGCACTTGAAATAAGAATTTTCCATTCATTTAGCATTCTTACAATCATGCTTTCTATTTATTTTTCTTTTATAGACCAAGAAAAGACCAAGAAAGAGGTCACAGGTAGTTGAGTTTGTCATAATAAATTAGGAGTTAATGACACACACCTCACACTAGTAAGTACTTGAAATTTGATAGTGTTGTTCAATAGTGGTTGACCTAGGCATATTCGAATTGATCATGGTTTTGTCATCGACTATGGTGTATTGTAGCAATTAGTGGATGATACCAACTATGTCATTTTGATAATGAGGAATATAAGGAGGTGACCCATAACATAAATGAATTTGATGTTGAGAATACTTGAAATGAGGCTGACAATGCTTTGGCTAGTGAAGAAGGTAAGTAGATTGCATAAGAAATTTGCTCGTGATGTTGGGTTACTCGTTTTGGTCATACTATATGGCATAATGATGTTTGGATGGTGTCGATGTTATACACTTTGAACACTGAATATCATAGAAAGAGAGGTCCAACAAGATGTGCAGTAGAGTCAAGCAACATAGATAGGGTGGAGATCATTTGCAATCTAAATGGATAGCCCGTAGGTCCAAATTCTATTAAGTTTTCATCTTACTTGGGGGTGATTGTGAGGGAGATTGTCCCTATCACCCATACAAACTAGAGAGCAGTCCTAGTGGAAGTTAAAAATTAGTTATGGACACTCATTACGGTAACTTTCTAGCCAATGCAGTTCATAGCTAGTGTCCATTTTTTGAATACTTATATAAATGTTGCATCTAATAAGATACTGGTCTGATGCAACAAAAATATATCATTTTAAACACAATGAAGAAATGGGTCTTCATGACCATGGACAAGCAATGGCGTGAACATAAGCATCGACTTGTGAAAAACCACTATGATAAGTATGATAATGATGAAGATAGAATTGCTAATCCCCCATCTCGTGTATCACAAAAATATTGGGAAGCCTTTGTGAATGGTAGGAGCAATATTGAGTTTAAGGCAAGTACCAACCAATCTGCTATGGTAGTTCATATCATTGTTATGTTCATGTGAATTTTTTTGACCTTGCTCTCCCTAATGAATTAATTATATATTGGTTTCTTTGTTGTGTTGTAGGTGGTGAGGCAAAGGAACAAACAAAATAGATCTCACCAATCCATCATGCACACTTGTAGTCGAATAAGATATGCTCGATTGGAGCATGAAATGGTATTCTATCATACTCATCCATTATGTGATAAACATATATAGCTATATTATTTTGTCATGTATGACTTATCCCCATGTCTCTCCAACTATATATCTTGTAGAGGAAGAGCCAACCAAATGTGGAAACTCCACTACCAAGGGCAACTGTGTGGATGGTAGCTCATACAAAGAAGGATGGGGCTCCTATTTCACCAGAAGTTGTAGAGACAATCGTAAGTGACATTCCCTTGGAAATAGCAATACGTTGAACTTCAAACCATTGTTATATCGATTATTTTTTAACATGTTACTAGTTAACTATGCATGTGATGTTGCTAAAAAAATTGGATGATGAAATATCATCTACGAGCTCCATAAATCAATCTATTAAGGATGATGCCCTCACCAAGGTTTTAGGACCCAAAATATTAGGTTGGGTTTGGGGTGTCAACAAAGGAGTATCACCAACTGCTCTATTTTTTGGTGAGGGTTACTTATAGAAGTTGCACCAGATGCAAGAGCATACGATAGAGAAAGAGAAAAAGTGGGAAGAGAAGCTTGTAGAGAGAAAAAAATATGGAAGAGAAGCTTACGGAGAGAGAAAAATATTGATGAGATTTTGACATGGCTTGCACAGATAGAGGTGTGTTAGTTTTTTCATGATTTCATATTTGAAATGTTTACATGTTGCACCCCTAAAGTTGTAATGATCCCTTGCATATAATTCCATAGGCAACATCACTACATGCTACCCCTACAAGTGGACACAACATTGGTGGTGGTGATCAAGGTATAGGCAGCTGCTCAATACCTTCTAGGCTAGAGTCATCAATGGTATGACTATTATTTCAAATATAAAATGGTTGACTTAGTTTGTATTGTACGCTATGCAGTGAATTTATCTGGGTTGTTGATTTTCCATGTAGGGATTAAAAATGACACCGATCACTCAAACTGAGAGAAGGGAATGCTACTTGACTCAGATCCATAATGATAATGTAGTGGTCGAAGGCATGGTGATCAGTACTAACCCTAAAGACCTTATACATGGTCAATGTTTGGGTGAAGGTTTTTGCAAAGTCAATGTGCATGTCGCCCATAAAGAGGAAACAATATTGTATAGAAGGAATGATGAAATGGCCACAATGAAGGATGTTGTGGGCTCCTTCATTGCCTGGCCTATAGCAGATATTGTTTACAAATAAATTATGCCATGTTGTAGCAATATTGTATGATGCTTTGAATTAACATCTGACATCAATGATTACAAAAGAGATTGTTTTTGTAGTTGATTTTGGTTTATGTAGTTGTTTATTAGTGTTTTTTTCTTCCCTTTTCAAAGGGGTTTATATTCTATTTATGGATAAAATCACTTCTACTCTATATTTGATGTTACATTTTTGTTCTATTTTTAGAAAATGCTAGTAGATAATTAATGGACAACCAAGCTAGGAGTGAGGCGAGTAGGTATCCTGAGCATGAGGTTGGCTAGTCAGATACAAGAAGGTAATTTGGTAATTTGATAAAGTTGTGTTGAGTGTGTGTTAGTTATGAAATTGATGTTTCATGTTTGACTCTTAGTCCTAGTCCTTAATTATTAGCAGTAGTACTTGATTTGTATAGATGGATATTTATGTATCTGATGGAAGTCTCAGGATACCCTCTCACCTCATCTCTGATGGTTGGGGTGGGTAGGGGTGTTTAGACATCTTCCCATTATATGGAGGGCTCAGGTTGTCCATTTAAGCTTGCATTGAATTGAGTGTTTTTGTAGTTGATTTTGGTTTATGTAGTTGTTTATTAGTGTTTTGTTCTTCCCTTTTCAAAAGGGTTTATATTCTATTTATGGATAAAATCACTTCTACTCTATATTTGATGTTACCTCTTTTAGTTGTTGACATCTATCTTTATGAGTGACTCGTTCATAGCCCTTGTGTTCTCTTGATCACTGTAAGGAAAATATGGTTAGATTGTGAGGAAATCCTACCTAGTCTTGATATATGATACTAATTGTCATGATCATTCGGTTGCATATTCTTGCATTTTGTTTGGAACTTCATATTTATTTCATTCTTAATACATTATGTCCTCACTACAAGGTATTAGTCCTAGAGAGTATTTTATAGGGATGCCTTGTGGCATGGAAATTTATTTACTGCTACATACAAGGTGATGGAATGATGAGAAGCAAGAAGAATTTAATTTTACAAAGAATTTTAGAATTTTAAGATATTTGTTTTTAGGCTTGAAGAACTTTGACATGTTTTTGCATTTGCATAAGAAGAAATTATCATGTTCTATGTTAGATGGATTGAACAAACCCTGTAAGTGTATCTTTTTTATCTTTTATGTTTTTGATAAACTTGCCTGTGGACTTGTTATTATGTTCTCGTTTGTGGTATAATTGTAAATTACATTATTGTTTGGCCTAACTTCTAGTCCCTCCAACATGGATCGTCTCCTTTATATTTTTTCCAATTGTAGGCATGTGTTGTTTTGCTATCTATTGGTCAATATACTTTGAGGTAACATGAACAATGATTGCTTACTACTTATTTAGGACTACTTGTAGACCATATGTCAGGATCTGGTACTACTATTGTGGCTCATGGGAATCAAAGGCTTGAGAAACTGATGTTCGTCAGGTTGCTTCTATCCTGGAATAGGATAGTATGTTGCATGTGTTGTTTTCTAAATTTTTGAAGAACTAATGTCTATGTTCCATTTATAGAGAGACCCTTTTGGGTAAGAGACTACCTGCTTATGATGGTCGAAAGAGTCTGTACACTATTGGGGCTCTACCTTTTGCATCGAAGTAGTTTATGATAATGCTAATTGATGCAGAGGAATCAAACAATGGTCCAAGGTACATCATAAAAATATCCTGAGTTATTGAACATTGCCTGGAATTGTCATGATTTTGTTAATTTCTTGTCTTTGGCTATTAGCCAATTATGTGGGAATTATGTCAGCTATTCTATTAATTGAAAAAGAGAATAAACTATTAAATTCTTCTATTAAAATATTTATTCAACTTTGCAATAGATAATCATTTTATTTTCCAGCACAAGCCATAAATACAAAATCATCACAACACTGGCATCAATTTCAATTCTTAGCAACTTTTGGACATAGTAATCTTCTCCACTCTTTTGCTAAGTCCCATTTTGATGTAGTCAAACTGGACTGCAAAGTCCTTGCATCATGTAAAATTGTGTTTGTTCAATGTAGGTTCTTGTTCCACATGACTAGTTCACATTCCCTTCATAATAGTCTTTATATTTTTAGGTTTTACAAGTATATGTCCATAAGCAGGTCCTACAAACTTATGGTTACAATCTTGAAATTGTTGAGGTAGCACTCATTAGATGTGTAATGGACTTTCACCTCACACTCTAGTTTGTACTTCATGTATGAGTTTACAAACATGAAAAGGATAAGTGGTTGAAGAAGGAGCATTCAACAATCTGGTTTTAAAAAACCTCAAAATTCCTCTTCAACTGAGGAAGATCTCAGGTCAACACCTGGAGGATGCTCCACACCATGCCCTATACACCAGTCAAGTGAAAGGGTATTACACAAATTCATGGCAGCCTCATTAGGTACAAATTGAATATAACAACTAACTGACTACGTTCTTGTCATTATTGTTTGGTAGGACGTGAAGGCAATAAAGGGTTTGAATAAGCAAAAGAATATGGAAGAGAAGATATGGCAATTGGTGTCAATAACTTTCATTCATTTCATATGTCCCCATAAATGTTTAACTGATTGTCCTTCATATGAGGTGATGGACATGTTTTTCCTTGTACAAGGAGTGGGAAACTTAATGTAAGTGAAAGGTCCCACTTTTGGTGAACAATCATTGTTTATTATAGTTATGTTTACATTTTTAAGAGATTGTTTTTGGTAATAATAATGTAGAACATTACCTAGAATTGTCATGATTTTGTTAATTTCTTGTCTTTGGCTATTAGCCAATTATGTGGGAATTATGTCAGCTATTCTATTAATTGAAAAAGAGAATAAACTATTAAATTCTTCTACATTATAAATTTTTTGCACGTAAAATATTGAAGTTTGAAGTTTGAATACAACTAGGTGGAGGTGGCAGGAATAGAACCTATGACTCTTTGTTCAACTTTGCAACAAATAATCATTTTGTTTGCTAGCACAAGCCATAAATACAAAATCATCACAACACTGGCATCAATTTCAATTCTTAGCAACTTTTGGACACAATAATCTTCTCCACTCTTTTGCTAAGTCCCATTTTGATGTAGTCAAACTGGACTGCAAAGTCCTTGCATCATGTAAAATTATGTTTGTTCAATGTAGGTTCTTGTTCCACATGACTAGTTCACATTCCCTTCATAATAGTCTTTATATTTTTAGGTTTTACAAGTATATGTCCATAAGCAGGTCCTACAAACTTATGGTTACAATCTTGAAATTGTTGAGGTAGCACTCATTAGATGTGTAATGGAATTTCACCTCACACTCCAGTTTGTACTTCATGTATGAGTTTACAAACCTGAAAAGGATAAGTGGTTGAAGAAGGAGCATTCAACAATCTGGTTTTAAAAAACCTCAAAATTCCTCTTCAACTAAGGAATATCTTAGGTCAACACCTAGAGGATGCTCCACACCATGTGCTACTAAGAAACTATATAAATAAAAGTAGGACAAAGAAAACCATCAAAAACTCTCATAGTAGAATTGTCTAGGATGAAACTCTAGGAAGAGTTGTACCAATGGAATACAATTATGTCTATAAGAGAAGAGGAAAGCATGTGGAGAGAAATAGGGAGGAAGTAAGGGCCCAACATGAGATACAATGCCATCTGAGGATGAGAATGCTCCTTACAGGTAAGCTATTCATACTTTTCATTCCCACAATGGCCTTCCCCAACATTTTCTTTATATACATATATACAAACTTTATGAATATTTTTATTGAATGATATTTTTTTGTTTAGTTCCTTAATTGTAAAATTTAATGCCCATGGAGGTGGGCTACTCTATATTTGCACTATTACTCTTAGTTAAGAAATCAACCATCTCTTTATACATCCATAGGATCTTTGAATCATGGAAATGTCAACTTTTTACCACATATACCTGATTGTATTAGTTGGACAACCAGTTGAACATGGGGGATGCTTGTCACATTTTGAACCTGGGTGATTGTTATGGTAAGTGTCTCACCTTCCTGCAACACCACATCATGATGGACCTCAATTCAATAATCCTATTGCAGAGTTGTTCTATGAAAATTTCTTGAAGTTGGGGCAACATGAACACTAAGTTGTTTCGTACTGCTAGGAAAATATATATATACTTAAAATCTTAGGACAAGTGATTGAGGTGATTAACATGGAAATGAATGGTAAGTGGTTCTGACGATATGTGGGTAATATACTACTAACTCATAGGGGTGTTCTTTAGGGCATAGGATCTGTAAAGTTTGAATTTTCTCAATATACATTTTTTTTAAAGATAAAAGGAGTGACATTTAATTTAAAAAGTTGATAAAAATTTGTAGAAAATATATCCTTACACTGTATGGGTGGTATTTGTAACTTGATACCACAAGTAGTTGCTCTTTGATGTTGATAAAAAATTGAAAAAATGGATGAGTCACCTGAAACACCTCCTTTTGGTTTAATATAAAGAACAATGTTCATCACTATCATTATGATTTACTCTCAATCCATCTTAGTTGATTGATTGTGATAATAAAATACCATTGGATAAGGAAGACAAGGTGTTGATAGTACATGCAAGATCTCATTGATAATCATGTTATAGTGTCTGCTTGGTAGCTTCTGAGCTTTGATCAGGAGGATGAGTTCATATCAATACATTGATGTCATAGGCACCATGGGTGGTGTTTTGCAAGTTGAGACCACAAAGAGAATTGTTTTCTATTGCTGAGTATAAATTGATTGATTCTCAAAGAACTGGTAGTATGTGTGAGATCTTGTTTATTATCAAGTAGCTTTGTAAAGTTTATAAACTCTTGGGCCTTGATCATGGAGTTAAAACATGCATTGACAGAATTGTTTCTATTGAGAGAGTGTTGAATAAAGAGTCATAGGCTCTTTATAATTGATGGCATAACTTATCTGATAACACTATCACTTAAATACATAATTGTTAAGTCAATGCCTTTCCATATTGACTTTCCCATATATTTATTTTAGTGCCTATAACTTTTCTATTGTTCGAGTAAGTACACAATAGTGAACATCAATGGTAATTTCAATAGCCAAGCTATAGGTAAGGATAATTAAAATACCCATTATCACTACAATTTTTTCATGAGCCTAACTGTTTGGCCTAACTTCTAGTCCCTCCAACATGGATCATCTCCTTTATATATTTTTTAGGGTGGGACCATAAGAGGGTGGTTATAAATTTTATAACCCTCTTAGTCTCTAAGAGGGTGGTTATAAACTACCCTCTTAGGCCTAAGAGGCTTAACCCTAAGAGGGTGGTTAATAACCACCCTCTTAGTCCTAAGATGATGGTTCACAACCGCCCTCGTAGTCCTAAGAGGGTGGTTTTTAACCGCCCTCTTAGACCCTAAGAGGGTGGTTGTTTGAGGTGGTTTTTAGCCGTCATCGTATGTCGTAGACTTTTTACGATGCCCTCATAGATGATGGTTGAATAACCACCTTTAAAGGTCTTTAAGGGTGGTTTATAAGCATCGTTAAAGCCCTTTTTTGGTGTAGTGTCTCTACTATCAAAGCAATATAAAAGACCACGAGCATTGGTCAAAATCAAGGCCCCTTTAAAAGTGCTTCCCATTTTATTGTTATAAAAATGGCTTGGGGATTCCAAGTATTATCAGGACCTACTTTAGCCGCCACTATAAAGGCTAGAGAGTTATTGCTTGATTTGGATTTGGTGACTAGGCTAAGGTTTGTGGTGTAGGTAACTTTAGGCTCATCAATTGGTGGTGGTTTTTCCTCCTTAGGTGCATTCTAGATGGTCTTCTTGCTTCAACTACTTCATAGGTAGTAGGGGTGTTGGACCTCTTCATTTTAGCTTTAGGGCACTCTAGTCAAAATTACCTTTAGAGGTAGGATTTTCCCACTATAGTGAATCTTCACTATAGGTATAAGTAGAGAAGCCATGGAATCATGTAAATAGTTAAAACCTAGCAAAATAAAACATGAAATCTTCCTTGTAAATCCATCATATGATGAATAATGTAAAGTAATAAGGATAACCTTGGAATTACTAGGCAAAGAGAAAACAAATAGAAAGATATATAAATAGCTAATGAAAATAAAAAATAATAATACATAAGAGCAAGGTAAAACGAATTGGTATATCTTACAAAGCATAGCCCAGGATAATCCTAGAAAGAGCTGCAACAAACTAAAATGTATACAAAAAATAATATTACAAGAAAACAATGGTTATAGCATGCCAAGCAATTATATGAGAGAAACTAAGAAAAATATACCCTTCCTATATTTAACATAACTCTAGAACTTTTTTCTATGAAATATTTGAAGAAGGGCATTAATAAAATATCAATAGGTAAATCTCAAGATAAAATGTTTTGCAAGCTGAACATTTCAAGTGTGGACTTGACATCTTAACACCACACATCTAAAATATTTTTAATGATATAATTAAAAGAGGATTTCCATTGGAAATGATACCCAACATAGACATACCATTGCATAAAAATGGAGACACCAATAGTCCTTCAAATTGAAGAACACAATCTTATACTGAGAGGGGGGTGAACAGTATAAGATAAAACTTTTTACTTTTATTTCCAAAGTAGTATTATCCAATATTATCAATTGCAATAATGAAACAATGCACAAATCATCACACACATAAGAGACACATTTAACGTGGTTCACCCAATGTGGGCTACATCCACGAAGAAAATATTTCTTATAAATTTTCTCAACAAATATATTGGGAACCAATTCCCTATTACAATGTTTATGGGCACCAACCCAAAGGAGACACCAATCCCCTATGCTCAAGTTCGTGGACCTCTATCCACAGGAGACACCAATCCCCTTTTCTTTGGTTTATGGACCTCTATCCATAGGAGACACCAATCCCCTTTGCTCTGGTTCATGGACATCTATCCACAGGAGACACCAATCCCCTTTGCTCTGGTTCGTGGACCTCTATCCATAGGAGACACCAATCCCCTTTGCTCTGGTTCATGGATCTCTATCCATAAGAGACACCAATCCCATTTTATTTGGTTCATGGACCTCTATCCACAGGAGACACCAATCCCCTTTGTTATGGTTCATGGACCTCTATCCACAGGAGACACCAATCCTCTTTGCTCTAATCTGCTCCAAGCATTCTACATCAAGTCTTGCTCAAATCTGCTCCAAGCCTACACACAAGGCTTGCTCAAATATTCTCACCAAAACCTAATCAAAATTTACTCCAAGCCTACACACAAGGATTTCTCAAATTTTCTCACCAAAACCTACTCAAGTCTACTCACAAGGCTTGCTCAAATCTATTCAAATCTTCTCAAAATTTTGCTCAAATATATTCAAATCTTCTCAAAATTTTGCTCAAATCTGCTCACAAACCTGCTCATAAACCTACTAAAATATTCTCATTACCCCTACTCATAAACCTTCTCAAATATGCTCATAACACCTGCTCAAATCTGCCTCAATGCTGCTCATAGAACTTGCTCAAATATTCCCAAATCTTGCATACAAACAATGTTAAAGTGCTTTCTTTGACTAAAGTAATTCAGACATATTCTACTCAGAATTATTTTTCTTCATGAACATATAAAGAATGATATGCATTATAAATACTCAATATGTTCTTTTCACATTCATTAAATTTATCGCTTTCACATGTCTCACATTTATTGCACTCTAAAGGATAGATCTAGTCTAGCATTTGATAATTGATTTTCTTATGTACTCCCAAAATCAATCAAGACCAATGTATAAATTTGCTTCACAAAACTGGTCTATAACCCTTGCAAATTTCTTCCCAATATCAATCAAAACCAATGCATAAATTTGCTTCACAAAATTGATCTATAACCCTTGCAAATTTCTTTCCAATTTCATTCAACACTAATGCTCAACTTTGTCCTCAAACCCTTGCACATATAATCCCAATTTCATTCAACAATAATGCACAAATTGTTTCTTAAACCCTTGCACACATATCCCAATTTATTTCAAAGAATTCACATCCAATAATTCCTTATATCTCCAACTATATGACAACAAAAATATTTCATTAAAACAAAACCTCCTTAAGAAAGAATTAAATCACCATACCTCTAAAACTGCCTTGATGATGATGTGCCTTCAAAACCTGTCTCAAAAATAATTTTCCTTTTTGTTCCTTTAAAATCTGATTAGTAATATTTACTTTCTAGCATAGATTTAAAATCATCCACTTATGAACCCTTTTTATTATTCACAATACAATTTTAAAATCAATCACACTTACACCTTATAACTCCCTCTTTTTAAATATGCAAAAATAACTCTCTCACACTTTAGACAAAATTACAATTTTCAAATAACATAATACACCATATAACTCCCACTTTGATATGCAAAAATAATCCTCTTACCCACTATACAAAGTGCAACATAATACACCATATAACTCCCACTTTGATATGCAAAAATAATCCTCTTACACACTATACAAAGTGCAACATAATACACCATATAACTCCCACTTTGGATATGCAAAAACAATTCTTTCCTACAGAATACAATTTCCAAATAGACATGAAAAACCTTATGACTCCCACTCGATTTAATTTAATCCAAAAATAAAAAATTAATACCTTTGCCCTATCGTGGATCGAAATCGTGATCTCCCACGATGCAATGTTCTCACAAGCGTTTGTGATCGGCTACGCTACAACAGCAACTAGAACCAAAAGGGGCACCGTATAATGTTAATATTATCCTCGGTGCATAAACCAAAGCTTTGTCCACACAGTAAAATAGAGTCCAGGGGTTTCGACCCTATGACCTTTCCCACAATAGTGCTCATGCAAGCCAACCAACCGTTGGGCTACCCCAGTCGGGTGAGACGTAACAGGCGTGCACACGAATTTGACTTTGTCTAGCACTTGCACACCTTTAAAACTTTGTTGTCTTTCTTTTCTCTATCATTCACAATAATCACCATGAAATATATATCAAATTGAATGCTTGCATTGGTTGAAAGGTGGAATGAGATAATGTATTTATATGCTTTTATAAGGCCTTCAAATTTTCAAGACGTCGGCTCAACCTTTAACTTGTATTTTGAATATCTCCCAAAACATAGGCACCTTGATTTCTTTTAAACCTTTGGTTATAATATTTAATTTAAATATTATAACATTACCTTTTAAACCCATAAATATTTAAATCCTTTTGATTTAAATTAAGTCCCATTCTTTGTCCATATAAACCTTTGTCCTCAAGCCTTTAAACCTTTTTTATTTAAACCCTTTGTCTCAGCCTTCTGATTTGAATGTAAAAAATTTTAAATGATCTTTAAACCTTTTTGTTTCAAGATTTTAAACCTTTCATCCCAAACCTCTTAAACCTTTTTCTTTATAATATTTAAATATTATAATTTTTTCCTTAAAAATATTTGCCTTGCTTTGTAATAAACCTTACCTTGAGTAATTTGTCCAACCTCATAAACTCAACAACCTTGAAGAATATTTCTGCCTTGAATATCATGCACCTTTTGACATCAACCCTTTGACATCAATGACAACTCAATATACTCAATATTTCTAACAATCTCCCCCTTTGTCATTGATGGCAACCCTTACAAAAAAATTATCTTTGACTACAACTAGATTCCCAAAATTGCTCCCCTTGAAAAGTTGCTCCCCCTCACTGAATTCTCTCCCCCTTTGACATCAATGGCAAAGGGCTCTTTGGGGCTAAAAATAAGACACTTAGCATAGCCCCCTCACCACCTCCTTTTCTTGAGGTGATTAATTTTGGGATGGGAGTAAAGCTACTCCCAACTTATAATGCTCTTCTTCTTTTTCAATCTTTTTCCAAACTTTTGAAGTCATACCTCTTTGAACATTTTGAGCATCCTTTTTCTTGCTTGTCTTTGGAATTTCCAAAAATTTTGTTCTACACCACTTTGCTCTATGACCAAAATTATTGCAATTGTAACACCTGATGTTGTAGTCCTTGAAATGTGCAAATGAATTCTTGGTGAAGCTATAATCATTCTTATCATGAACCCTGCAATGTATAGCTTTATGACCAAAATAATTACATGAGAAACAATAACCTTGGAAGAAATATTCATCTTGCCTTGATCTCATGGTTCTTTCTTTGCTTTTCTTGTGATGGTCCCTGTTCCTTGATGATTCTTTGTTTTCTTCCTCTTTGATACTACCACTTCTCAACTTATCAGTATAGTTCTTAGGCTCTTCTTCAAATACCTTCTTTGATGCTTCTATTTCTTTTGAGATTGACTCCTCTTCTTGTACCTCTTGACCTTCCTCATAACCAAGTCCAATCTTCATAAATGGAGATATCTTTGTATTTTGATAATATCATCCAAATATTTTGAGATTTTCCTAAACTGATATATCTTATTATTGAATTTCTCAAGTCCCTTCCTTAGAATTTTAGCTTCATGTTCTAGTCTTTCACATTCTAGTCCTTTAACCTTTAACTTTTCAACCATACCTTCTTCAAATTTCTTTGCCTATTCAACCTTCACTTTTAAGTCTATTAGATATTGTAGGAGATTTATCTTTGTTTTATCATCCTCTTGTACTTGAGCCTTCAATATTAAGTTCACCCTTTTTAAGTCATCAAGTTCCTTTTCCATATCAACTATGGCTTGCTCTTCATTTTCAAAATATTTCTCTTTTTCTTGGTCTTCAACAATAGGAGCATCTTATTTTTTTTGAGGACTTTCCTTTTGAATCTTTTCTCTTCCTCTTCTTCTTTGTCTTCTCATGCTTTCCTGCATGCCTATTTTTATTTTCATGATAAAATATTCTTTCTTTCTTCTTGAGTTCTTTGAGCATCCCACGTAGCTCATCCATGCTCAAGGAATTATGGTCGGTCTTATTTGATGAAAACCCTTCCTGATGTGCCATTTGTGTTCCTGTAATATCTTCCTTCAACCTATTAGGCTTTCATGAAGGAACCCGCTCTAATACCAATTGAATAACACAAGCTTATACTAAGAGGGGGGGTGAACAGTATAAGATAAAACTTTTACTTCTCTTTCCAAAGCAGTATTATCCAATATTATCAATTGTAATATTGAAACAATGCACTGATAATCACACATATAAGAGACACATATTTAACGTGGTTCACCCAATGTGGGCTACATCCATAGAGAAAATATTTCTTATAAATTTTCTCTGAAATAATGCACAGATCATCACACATAAGAGACACAGATTTAACGTGGTTCACCCAATGTGGGCTACATCCATGAAGAAAATATTTCTTATAAATTTTCTCAACAAATCTCTTGGGAACCAATTCCCTATTACAATGTTTATGGGCACCAACTCAAATAAGACACCAATCCTTTTCTTTTTCTGAATCTTTCTTTTCCTCTTGGTCTTCAACAATAGGATCATCTTCTTTTTCACTATATGTAGAGGCTTTCATCACTACTAATGGAAGCACTGCTTGCTTCTTCAACATAAAATCTCTTCTTGTGTCTTTGAAAGATCTTCTTCTCATGCTTACCTTGACCATGCCTATTTTTCTTTTCATGATAAAATATTCTTTCTTTCTTCTTCTTGAATTCTTTGAGCATCCCATGTAGCTCATCCATGCTCAAGGAAGCATAGTTAGTCCTATCAAACAATGATACCTTGTTTTATGAAAACCCTTCCTGATGTGCCATTTGTGTTCTTGTAAGATCTTCCTTCAAGTTGTTAGGCTTTCATGAAGGAACCCACTCTGATACCAATTGAAGAACACAAGCTTATATTGAGAGGGGGGTGAACAATATAAGATAAAACTTTTACTTTTCTTTCCAAAGTAGTATTATCCAATATTATCAATTGCAATAATGAAACAATGCACATATCATCACACACATAAGAGACATAGATTTAACGTGGTTCACCCAATGTGGGCTACATCCATGGAGAAAATATTTCTTATAAATTTTCTCAATAAATCTCTTGGGAACCAATTCCCTATTACAATGTTTATGGGCACCAACCCAAAGGAGACACCAATCCCCTATGCTCAAGTTCATGGACCTCTATCCATAGGAGACACCAATCCCCTTTGCTTTGGTTCGTGGACCTCTATCCACAGGAGACACCAATCCCCTTTGTTCTGGTTCGTGGACCTCTATCCATAAGAGACACCAATCCCCTTTGCTCTGGTTTGTGGACCTCTATCCATAGGAGACACCAATCCCCTTTGCTCTAGTTCATGGACCTCTATCCATAGGAGACACCAATCCCCTTTTCTCTGGTTCGTGGATCTCTATCCATAGGAGACACCAATCCCCTTTGCTTTTGTTCATGGACCTCTATCCATAGGAGACACCAATCCCCTCTTCACTCTGGTCCATGGACCTTTATCCATAGGAGACACCAATCCCCTTTGCTCTGGTTCGTGGACATCTATCCATAGGATACACCAATATCCTTTGCTCTAATCCACTCTAAGCCTTTACACAAGGCTTTCTCAAATCTTATCCAAGCCTACACACAAGGCTTGATAAAATTTGCTCACCAAAACCTGCTCAAATCTACTCCAAGCCTACATACAAGGCTTGCTTAAATCTGCTCACCAAAACCTGCTCAAATCTATTCCAAGCCTACTCACAAGGATTTCTTAAATTTGTTCAACTCTTCTCAAAACTCTGCTCAAAATTGCTCACAAAACCTACTCATAAGCCTACTCATAAATCTTCTCAAATCTTCTCATTACCCTTTCTTATAAACCTGCTCAAATCTTCTCATAACACTGCTCAAATATACCTCAATGTTGCTCACAAAACTTGCTCAAATATTCCCAAATATCAACCAAACAATGTTAAAGTACTTTCTTTGACTAAAGTAATTCAGACATATTCTACTCAAAATTATTTTTCTTCATGAACATATAAAGAATAATATGCATTATAAATACTCAATATGTTCTTTTCACATTCATTAAATTTATCACTTTCACATGTCTCACATTTATTGCACTCTAAAGGATAGATCTAGTCTAGCATTTGATAATTGATTTTCTTATGTACTCCCAAAATCAATCAAGACCAATGTATAAATTTGCTTCACAAAATTGGTCTATAACCCTTGCAAATTTCTTCCCAATATCAATCAAAACCAATGCATAAATTTGCTTCACAAAACTGATCTATAACCCTTGCAAATTTCTTTCCAATTTCATTCAACACTAATGCTCAACTTTGTCCTCAAACCCTTGCACATATAATCCCAATTTCATTCAAACAATTCATATCCAATAATTCCTTATGTCTCCAACTATATGACAACAAAAATATTTCCTTAAAACAAAACCTCCTTAAGAAAGAATTAAATCACCATACCTCTAAAACTGCCTTGATGATGATGTGCCTTCAAAACCTATCTCAAAAATAATTTTCCTTTTTGTTCCTTTAAAATCTAGTTAGTAATATTTACTTTCTAGCACAAATTTAAAATCATCCACTTATGAACCCTTTTTATTATTCACAATATAATTTTAAAATCAATCACACTTACACCTTATAACTCCCTCTTTTTAAATATGCAAAAATAACTCTCTCACACTTTAGACAAAATTACAATTTTCAAATAAAATAATACACCATATAACTCCCACTTTGATATGCAAAAATAATCCTCTTACCCACTATACAAAGTGCAACATAATACACCATATAACACCCACTTTGATATGCAAAAATAATCCTCTTACACACTATACAAAGTGCAATTTTCAAATAACATAATACATCATATAAATCCCACTTTGGATATGCAAAAATAATTCTTTCACACAAAATACAATTTCCAAATAGACATGAAAAACCTTATGACTCCCACTCAATTTAATTTAATCTAAAATTAAAAAATTAATACCTTTGCCCTATCGTGGATCAAAATCGTGATCTCCCACGATGCAACATTCTCACAAGCGTTTATGACCGGCTGTGCTACAATAGCAACTAGAACCAAAAGGGGCGTCGTATAATGTTAACATTGTCCTCAATGCGTAAACCAAAGCTTTGTCCACACAATAAATGACGTCCAAGGGTTTCGACCCTATGACCTTTCCCACAATAGTGCTCATGCAAGCCAACCAACCGTTGGGCTACCCCAATCGGGTGAGACGTAATAGGCGCATGCACAAATTTGACTTTGTCTAGCACTTGCACACCTTTAAAACTTTGTTGTCTTTCTTTTCTCTATCGTTCGCAATAATCACCATGAAAGATATATCAAATCGAATGCTTGCGTTGGTTGAAAGGTGGAATGAGATAATGTATTTATATGCTTTTATAAGGCCTTCGAATTTTTGGCTCAACCTTTAACTTGTATTTTGAATATCTCCCAAAACGTAGGCGCCTTGATTTCTTTTAAACCTTTGGTTATAATATTTAATTTAAATATTATAAAATTACCTTTTAAACCCATAAATATTTAAATCCTTTTGATTTAAATAATGCATACTTAAGTCCCATCCTTTGTCCATATAAACCTTTGTCCTCAAGCCTTTAAACCTTTTTTATTTAAACCCTTTGTCTCAATCCTTTAAACCTCTTTGATTTAAACCTTTTTGTCCCAAACCTAACCTTTTTTAAACCTTTGTAACCTTTAAACCTTTTTGTTTCAAGATTTTAAACCTTTCGTCCCAAGCCTCTTAAACCTTTTTCTTTATAATATTTAAATATTATAATATTTTCCTTAAAAATATTTGCCTTGCTTTGTAATAAACCTTACCTTGAGTAATTTGTCCAACCTCATAAACTCAACAACCTTGAAGAATATTTCTGCCTTGAATATCATGCACCTTTTGACATCAATGACAACTCAATATTTCCAATACAAATTACCACACCATCATGATTAATATTCTTTTTACAAAACTATTTGGTAGCATAGTAGAAAGCAAAATTAGTTAGTAGGTAAAAAATCAAGAAAATAGAACAATAGGGTGAGGAGGGTTTAGATAAAATTACTCAACAAGATATCATTATATTACTTTAAGGCACCTAATAGAGAGGATACATAATGAAAAATAAGTTTTTTAGTTGTTTTATGGACTTTAAAAATATTTTGACACAATACCTAGAGGTAAATTATAGAAAATAATGGAAAACATTGCCATACCAACCAACTATAGAGTATCTATACACAGACTTTATGAGTAGGTGGTAGAAAAAAATAAAACTCCAAAAGGACTATCAAGGTGTCTTAGGAGTGATATATGGGTGATTCGCCCTTATATTGATAAATTACAGGAATGAGTAGAAAGGATGTGAGGAGAGGGAATATAATTTGATAATTACGTACTAAAAATTCTCCTCTATGCCAATGACCTCATTTTGATTGGAAAGACACTTGAAATTTTAAAAGAACATCTAAAAACAACAATTTTAAAAACAATGGGATGTGAATAAACACTAGCAAGACTAAAATTATAGTTTTCTCTACTTAGAGGGAACATAGACAACCATATATTTTTTTTAATAAAATCATTTATAGATAGAGATAGTGACAATATGTGAGGGAAAATTTTAGACTTGTCATGTGGACTAAAAATCTAGGAAGGAAAAAATAGTTATGCATCAAGTTTAACCCAAAATTTGAATACAGCCAAAATAAGTACATAGATGCAAAGATCAAATGGAAGGAAAAAATGCTTATTTCCCAACTAAGATCCAGTTCACATCATCTTAGATGAAAAATTGGGAGATAGAAAATACCTTAAGAGATATGATCAAAATGAACATGTGTCTTTTACACAACAAGAGGTGTAGACTAAAAATCATTTTATCATAGAATGTGAATCCTACAAGGACACTAGAATTGCATATGAAGACACTCTAAAAATGAACTCACTAATAGAACTTTTTAAATATTGAGAATAGAAAAACATGAAAACTTCTCATCCAATTCAACAATAGAATAAACACACTCCAAAATATGATAATAGGATGTTGTGATTTTTTACTTTGTTCAACAATTTTTTCTTGGATATTGTTAAACTTTGGAACTCTAATAAGGAGGTCCAAAGTTTGAATCCAAAAGAAAGTAGTGTTATACACCATACCACATCTTGTATTAAAGCTCTTGGTCTCTTGAAGACTAATTAGAATCATTTTATTTTATTTTATTTCATTTTTTATACCACTTGTTATGAAAATTTATTTTCATTAACAAAAATCATTCACCATCATAATAAATCATAATAAAATAATATTATGGAAATAATAAATCATTCATCCACAAATAATTATCCAAAATAACAATCCACACAATGAAACAAAGATAGATAATACCCTCAAGGTACGGAAACACCAGTATTACTTCTTTAGGAAGGAATAACTTTGTAAAATCTCCAAATATGGGAGTGCCACTTAGAGGAGGAAAAGTATAATAGCCACTTAGAGAGGGTAAAATATAATATGCATATTAGATGCAACTTAAGATTACAAATATGAATGATAATCATTACAATCTAGAATCCCTTTTTTATATACCAATCTTTTAATGCTACTTTGGTGAGTGTATAACCCTAACCCTAGTTGACTCCTAAATTCTTATCCAACTCATTATTATAATATAATATTATAATACAATCCACCTTGGGTTGTGTGGTCCATGCCAAATATCCATAATACCCATAAATAATATAATATCATGTTCCGATATACCTATCCCTAAGTACTATAGTAGACACAAATATAGATAACACTCTTTAGATAGGAAGACACCAATAATACTCCTTAAGAAAATAATATCTCCTTAAAATATCTTAAGATGAGAGGCCACTCCATGGGCAAAGACAATTATAAGAGAATATTTGATATGAATGATGATTCTTATCATGGAAATATCACTTCCTTGCATACCCATATTCTAATGCTACTTTGGGGAAGGGTATAACCCTAACACTAGGCAACTCCTAAACCCTTATCTAACTCATTATTATAATATAATATTATAATACAATCCACTTTGAGTTGTCTATTTCCTACGCCAACTATCCATAATACCCATATAAAATATAATATTATATCCCCATATACCTATCCCTAGGTACCATGGTAGGACCTTTCAAGTGTGCCTTGTGTGATAAGGATCTATAAATATCATGCCACTTACTTCTTCATTTTCATTTTTCTTATACCATTTGGGTCAAATTTTTAAAAATATGAAAATATGTTAGATGGCTCCATTGATAGTGAAAAGCTAAAGCATTATGTAACTAGTGGAGGATTGATTTTATCATTTTTTGATGGAGTTTATGACTTGAAAGAAATAATATATTTTTTAAATAAATCTCAAAGTTATGCTCAAGTTTCAAATTACATTATTGTCTCCCTTACAAAATATTTACAAATATGATGCTCATCATGGGAATTCCCAAGTGTAGAAAAAGAGGTGTTAGTCTCTTGGGTATAATATTTGTATATAGATGGATGAATTATCTATGACAATGGAGTTAACACAAAGGATCTACTTTGATTTATGGTAAAAGGAAATTTTCTAGAAACTAGGTTGATCAAAATTAGTTTTGAAGATGCTTCCAAGGAAATCTAGGAAAAACTAGTGAAGGTGGTATGTTTTGAAATAAAGAAAAATTATCCTCACTCAAAATAATATGTAACTTTAACTAAGAACTATAGATATTAGAGCACTTCTTATAGGGGTCAAAATTACAATTAAAAAGTGATGAACAATATTTCAAAGATTTACAAATAATTATAATTACTATTAAGAAAAGTGGATGTGAAGAGTGGATTAACAAATAATATTATTTTAAGTGTTCATCAACTATTTTTGGAGGTAGTATATTGGAAATATCATCATCTCTATAGAAAAATAATTTGGATAGTAGATAATTAAGTCAATTAAGGTATTAATATTTGTCTTAGTGAGATTCACTTTTTTTATTGGTTGAAAGAAAGGGTTTTGAAAGGATCCCTGAACCTTTTACAAAAAGTTCAAAAGAGAGACAATATCCTGAAGACTATCTTCTAGAGACAAACAAGGATCAGCTAAATTATGGAGACAACCTCCATATGACCAACTACAAATGAGACCTAAAATTTAAAAATGGTTTCCCGTTTAAATAGGGAGAACCAGCACACAATAAAAACAAAACTTGCACTTTGAAAGAGAACAGGGGGTCTCTTGGACCCTACTAAAATAGTGTAAAATTTTTAAAATTGAAACAAAATTTCTGCTCAAAAAATTGAATCAAATTTCCCCCTTGGGAAAGGCTACGTAAACAAGGGAAGCCCACATAGGGGGACTCTCAAAGACCTAGAATATGGATCAGCAGCACGAGATCTCCACGAGCCACAAGATCTCACTGCAAAGGAGATGAAACACATAGTCTAAAGTCAAGAAAATCTAGAGGAGATTCAAATCACAATGACACCCCAAAATTAGAAGCAAAAATCTAACACAAGGACCACCTTTAGAAACCCATATTTTGCAGCAAGTGAGAATACACAAGGTCTATCTCCCAAAGACCAAAAAACTATAGATAGGGCCCGTTAAACAATCATCAACAACAAATCAACGTCCCAACCTCACCAAATTTCCATCTAGGAAGTAATCATCGAAGACCTTATATCGTAGTTGAGAGAGAAAGCATAGGGTCTCAACCCTAAGGACCAAAAACAACTACAGAGATGGGTTCCACCAACAACCTCTAAATAGACAAGTGTTGGATCTCCTAAAAGATAGAGCAGAAGACCTTGAAACCACCACTGAAAGCCCAACCTGAAAGCATTCACTAGAGCCTCTCATCTATAGATGTTAAAAACAAGATCCCCCTACAAGACCTATAAAACATAGAAAAATAAAACCTCAATCCACTTAACACATCAAGGAAATAAGATGTTGAACCCCCTTTTGAAATGGAGGAATCCACCACTGTGGGCAATGATGATGCATGTGGTCCCTCCCAGAAGACTAGAAAAACCTGTAGGTAAAAGCACTATAGCACCATATCCCAACCTGAGCTAGCAAGAAGAGAACCAACACCTAAGGACATCGAGGAAAGAATATCCAATTCATTTTGACCAAGCAACTGCATTCACATAGAAAATAGGAAAACATTTCTTGGGAGGCCCTAGGAAGACCTCGTGAAGGTCCTAGAAATGCAATAGGCACCAGGAAGATCCCAGGAAGACCTTCCAGATCAAATAACCTTAGGACTAGAGTAGGATGGAGCAAGAAAATTGAAACAAGGGCCTCCCTCCAGAGCAGGAGGCCTCTTGCTCCCTTTCCATGAAATTAAAATTTTAAAATGCAACTATCCGAGTCAGATTTTATCACTTAATAAAAATAATATGAAGGAGATGATTATAGAAACATAATTGTTTGATAAAGGTGAAGAATATTTTTAAGTGGTTATATGGGATTCAAATGGGCCCCATTCATTTTACATCATAATAACATAGTGATATGATAATAGCTTGGCTTTTATGCATGTACTGCTTAGTAAGATTTGAAGATAGGTATCCTCTTTGAAAGTCAAGAAATTTAGCCAATTGATCTAATTTCATTTTATAATATGAAGAATATATTTGATAGAAAGGGAAATAAAAAATGTCTTTCATGGAAAGGCAAGTTGGACATGGTTTAATTAACCTAATAGAAATGAGTCAGGAGTGAGTGCAAGCTAGGAGTGAGAAGAAAGTAGGAATTGTGAGCAAACGGTAAAATTATGAACAAGAAGTAGAAATCATGAGTAGGAAGTACAAAGCAAAGTGTTATTAAGGAGCAAATGCCACTTCTTGTTTAGATCTTACAAGAAACTCAAAAACTAAAGGATTCATGTGAAGGAAATCTAGGTAACATGCAAGAAATTCATTTTTGAAAGTCCTTACTAAAATTAAGTATGACCAATTGGAATTATGGATGCCCTAGTTAGTGATAATAGGAAGAACAAATCTATGGAAAACCATATCTAGGTAGTAGATACTACACCATAAGTGATTATCAAGGATGAGATGATTAAGCATGATTTTGTGGTTTTTTCTGAGATTCAAAATTGAATCAAGTGGAAGTGAGGATTGAATTCAAATTACTCCACAAATTTTATTTCAAAAGGAATTTTCCTCATTATCTTCTTTAGTTTATAAATAAGGGAAAAAATAATAGTTAGAGGCCCTTCATTTGGGGGAAAGGATGCATTGTATTTAAGATAGTGTAGTGATTTTTTGTGGAGACAAGGACTATTAAAAGGCTTTTAATTTGGATTAGATTTTTTGGACTTCCTTATCAACACATAAATGAGAAGGTTTTGAAGAATATTAGAAATACTCTAGATATTTTTATCTAAGAGGGACCAACTACTAAGGAGTGAAGACATGTATACATTTGAATATGTATTGCCCTGGATATTTGAAAATCTTTACCACATTCCATTAAGATTAAATTTGAATCAATACAATGGTATCAATAAGTGGATTATGAAGACATTAAATTTTGATATCATAGATGTCATGAAACAAAATACATGGCAAGAGATTGCAAAGTGAAAATAATGAAGAAAGAGATGGAAAAATTTAGATATGAGGTAAAATTTTGTTAGAGTATATTACATCATTTGGGTCATGTAAATGTACCACCTTTGGTACATAGTTAGAGTAGGAGATTACTTTAGGGGGAAGTTAGCTAGTTACTTCAAGCAATGTAATAAATGCACAAGTGTCAATGTGCAAGTTTTAATGTGCAAGGTGTCCCCTTGTACAACTAGGTAGAGTGTTGGCCAAGGAATCTATCTTCCTATATAAAGGGCCTCATAGTGAGTGATTAGATATCAAGTATAGATCAAGTACATCAAGTTCATTATAGTAGAGAGTAGTAGATAGTGGTAGAACTCCTTGATGGAGTACAATGTAGTTCTTTAGCTTATATCAATGGAGTGACCATCACCTCCATACTGCATTGTATTTTCACCACTTTCTATTTATAGTATATTTTAGTCATATTGCAGAATTCCATTCTTTCATATTTTTTGCATCTTATTAGGACTTGTGATAGATCTCTCCCACTGCATATATCCTCAAAAGCTAACAGTGGTATCAGAGCCACGGTGCATCTAGATAGGATTAGGGAGAGTCACAAGTGAGGACTGAAATAAATCTCAGTTACAAAAATTTTGAGATTACATTTGGCTAGAGTCTTTCCATAGAGTTGCAGAAAAACTCGTGAAGACTAGGACTCAACATTCATTCCACTAGTTTGACGAATCAACTAGTGAAGACTATTTATAGATCTAGAATCATTATACTAATATTTTGTTGTAGGAAAAAGAGATTCAAAAACGTTGTGAAGCTTTAAAAAGGAAAATTAGAGAAGATCTTATAAAATATTTAGAGTATAAAAAAAAAAGGCAAGAGATAAGAAGAGTCCATAGAAGGTTGTGATTCCATAAAAAAAAGAAGAAAAGGCACAAAAGCTTGATCTAGAAGAAAAGGGACACATAAGCCTTAATTCTAAAGAAGACTCGAGAAGAAAAAAAGAGTTCCTAAAGAAGACTCTAGAGAAGAGTTCATAAAATAGAAGATTGGTGATCTTTATTAAATAAAAATTTTCGAAGAGAAGCTGAAGAGATCCATAGAATATCTCATTGGAAAACTTCCATATTGAAGAGATAAAGAAGGACTAGCAAAGTCCTGTTCCTGATCAGAGAAGCAGTAAATTTTAGAGATCCAAGAAGAAGATCTCATTACCAACACTTCCACAAGTAGAAGGTTGAAGGAAAGGTCTCATTTGGAAGACCATAGAAGTTGTAAGATTGAAGACCTTGGAGAGGTCTCAAGGAAAAGAAGAAGGCTTGGAGAGCCTTGTTGTAGAGCTCATAGAAGCATCATCAAAAGAGTTCCTAGAAGAACTCATTGGAGAAATCCACTACCAAGGAGAAGCTCTTGATAGTGAAGAACTTGGGATAATTATTACCATCTGATAATAAGCCCAAGAGGATAAGAATTTGGCAAAGAGTACCAAATCTCGAAGAAGAATCCAGTGAAGACCTCAAGATATTTAGAATATTGAGAAGAAGATCTTGTTTGAAGTTAGAGTTCAACAAGAAGATTGAAGGAGGATTCAGATAGAAGAAGCCTACCAAATCCAAGAGATTTGGAGATTACCTCTCACAGCAAGAAGGCACATTTCAGAGATAAGAGTTTTTTAAATCTACAATAGAAAATAGAATATCACTTGAAGGATCAAGCCACCAAACCCTAGGCTCAAGATAGAAGGTTTGAGACCATAGTTTGGTGAAGCAAGAAGTTATTTTGGATAGCCAACAAGAAGCTATGGAATTCATTCATCTCAAGGCAGCAACTTGGTGAATCTAAACACCAAGATCTACATCATCTACAGAAGCCATTAAAGGTAAGCAACTTGGGTGCAATTAGTTGAACTTTAAATTAGGGTTCATTATCAAGTATCATTAAGCACCATATTTGGATTAAAGTTGCAAAAAGAATGGCTTATATTATAGTCTTCAAGAAAGTGCAAAAAGGAGAGTTCATTTTAAGATATATACTTGCACATTAAAATAGGATTTGGATGTATTTCAAAAGAAATAAATATATCATCTACCTATTATCTATCTAGAAAGCAAGAAGACTACATCCTACAATATTGATTGTAGTGAAAAATTGCAGATTATTTTTAAGGGTTCATTATAATTACTCTTAAGAATTGTAGAGATTATTAAGTGCATTAGAAACTACTTTGAGAGTTTATTTACAGGAGTAATAAGGTGAGATTATTGTTACCATTAAAGTGCATTAAGTTGGAGGTATTATTAATCCATTTGCACTATACTAGTTGATCTTTAACTAGTTACTCTCAAAAAGGGTTAGTTTGTATTTTTTTATTGTTAAGATCAAGGGCACAAAACCAACATATTATCAAAGTGTCTAGAGACACTATTTGGTGCACAAAACCTATAGTATTTTATGGCCCAAAGAAGCCACCAAAATAAGATCAGATTCCTCCAAGGAGTGGAGAAGAAAGCCACCATCAAAATCAGTAAAAGAAGCTACAAATCGAGACTTGGTGAGTCTCAGATTTGAGGTGCACTAAGGGTTCTTTACAGGTAAAAATTAGTGCAAAAATTACTTCTACAAAAGCTTCTATCTACATGGTTATTAGCTTGGATTTATTACCAGATTAACCAAGCAAAAGGAGAGAGTTGTCTAGCAAAGGAGACAATGTCAAATCAACCCTTGCCTACAAGAAAGCCACCATTAAAACCAATAGAAAAATCTTGCAAAAGGAGGTGCAAAAATAAGGTATTCTATTAAAAATTTTATTTACATTATCTTGCACCATAATATTCTATCCTACGTAGGAAAAATGACAAGGTCTAAGTGTCATAAAGACACATTCTTCACAAGCAAGGAATATCTCAAAGCGGCCATAGAGAAGCATCATCCAAGCAAGGTCAAAAGAGCCTTCAAAGAGCTCACATCATCCATGGTTTGGATAGCCACAATAAGCAACCTGCACAACATACATAGCATAGCACAAGGAGAAGCTATCATCCACAAAGGTAGAAATATAGCAGCTTGAAAGCATGAGAAAATCAAAGCATAAGAGAGCTAGACGTACATCCACAAGGAGCATTCAAAATCACCATTGGAGTGTCACAAAACCTCCACCATAGCATTGCTCACAATCCTAGCTCAAAGTCGTCAAAGTGTTGCTCCTTAGCTAGAACCAACTCACATACCAAGCACCATCGAAGCATTGAGGAGAAAACACAACAAAGAAAGAGTTGGAAATAATACGTTGAGGAAGCTTGCAAGAATACGTTGAAGAGGAATCAAGAGGAAGGTACATGCAAAAGAAAAGGTGCCACTTGTCACCATTGAAGAAACCCTAACGTCTTCCATATGAGCGCTCAAAATAATGCTCAAATCTTGCACACCTAAAGGGAATAATCAAAGGAAGCGTTACACAAGAAGCATTGCTTGTGTTAGAAAGGAGGTGACACATGTAACCAAGTCATATAAGCGCTCAAGAAAGTCTCTAACGTTCATCCTCCATCCAACAACAAATATTACAAGTGTCAAAAGGAATCTACATCCTCCAAGCATTGAATAAAATACCTATGACACTTGTCCCTCACAAAAAGGAACTCCTTCCTATTTAAGGCACCAAAGACCAAGGAGGGAAGCGCATTCAGAGCAGCAAGGAGTTGCAACATGTAAGAAAGAGAAGAGCATTTAAAGCTCTTGGTCAAGACATTCAAAGTAGGTCAAAGAAGCCATATTTGAGGCACCACCATTCAAGGATTGAAGTCAAGGGAGAATCAAAGCCTACCATTGGTCATAGCACCCAAGAGAAGCATTAAATATTGTTGTCATCCACATCCAAATTCAATGCACCGAATACTTAAGGTTTTGCAACATTATAAAGGTAAGAATTTACCTTATTATAATTTGCTTTCATTAAAGGGAGTTATAAGGGTATAATATAAGGTTGAAACTATAGGGAAATCAACCATATTTGGAAGCAAAATTAAAGGAGAAATATACACCAAAAATAGCTTAATATTTGCAATTTAAAACATAGGAGAAATAAGGATTTCTACTTGGAAAAATTAAATTTCTATTATTGCAAATATTATTGTTTTCTAATATTCCAAATTAGGGAGTTATAAGGAATACTACACCAAAATTAGATTATTGGAATTTAGAAACATTAAAAGGCTATAAAAGGAAGTTCATCAAGGAATATCAAGGGTTGGAATTAATTGGTATACTTGTCTCAAAATCACATTAAAGGGACAAAAGAAATCCAACCATTAGAACTTCATCAAATTAACAAGTGCTTAGTTCAATAGGAGAAATAAGGAGTAATAGAAGTTGATTTTTGCTATTTACAAAACTTTACAAAATCAACCCAAAATTGAACTACTATTCCCAAAAGCACTTTATCACTCATATAGCATATCCAAAATCACTAGGGAGACATAAGGTATTCTACAAAACTTGATAATAATAGAATTTATCAAAGTTTATCAAATACTCAATCCATTTGGGAGTCATAAGGTTTCTACAAAACCTAAGTTCTATAAAGGTTTTATCAAATTAATTCACATCTCTTAACTAGGGAGATATAAGGACTCTACAAAATCTAAGCCTTGGATAGGTTTATCAAATTGGATCATTTACTCAATTTACTTGAGAAAGATATAGTATTCTACAAACAAAAAGAATACTACACTTCATCTACTAGGGAGACATAAGGGAGTCTACTACAAAGGATTCATCAAAAATATCTCTAAAACAGAAAAAGCTAAAACTAAGAGAGATGTCTACCTCAAGTAATACAGTAAACAATGATATGAACAACACTATTAGAAAGGAAAGAGCAAGTGTCATAAAAAGTGGAATCAAGAATTCACTTATAAAGTCTGAAGGAAACTTAGACCTTACTTCAAAAAGGATACATAGTGAAGCTTTAAAAGATAACTTTGAAACAATGGAACATTATCTACATGCTCGACTCACTGAAGCAATTGATAATGGAAAGAATGACATTCAAATTCCTTTAGAATATGGAAGCATATTATATATGGCACTACTTACATTCAAATGTTATAAGGATGAAAATGTAGAACATAGAGGATTGATAGAATTACTTAAACTGAAAATAGAAATGGATGAATCATCCCTAGCAAAGATATTTCAATCCTCATGTAGTATTAGTACTTCAAGTTCTACTAACACAAAATCTTATCATGATGCTCTAAGTGTATGTTCAGAAGCTTCTATACAGGACATGGAGAATGATAACAAGGACAAAGGCAAAGAGAAAATACTCTTGCAAGAATCTAGTGATAGTACATCTACCTATGAAAGTACTGACTCCAATAAAGAAGAAGAAGAGGAACCAATTCATGGAGGCATACAGTGCAATGTGAATTAAAGATAATGCAAAGGACCAGATCAAGCTGAAGAACATCTGAAGACAAAGATCCATATTGAAGACTGAAATCTTCAATACCCAAATAATGTAATACAAGGGGTTGTTAGAGTATATTACATCATTTGGGTCATGTAAATGTACCACCTTTGGTACATAGTTAGAGTAGGAGATTACTTTAGGGGGAAGTTAGCTAGTTACTTCAAGCAATGTAATAAATGCACAAGTGTCAATGTGCAAGTTGTAATGTGCAAGGTGTCCCCTTGTACAACTAGGTAGAGTGTTGGCCAAGGAATCTATCTTCCTATATAAAGGGCCTCATAGTGAGTGATAAGATAGTCAAGTATATCAAGTTCATTATAGTAGAGAGTAGTAGATAGTGGTAGAACTCCTTGATGGAGTACAATGTAGTTCTTTAGCTTATATCAATGGAGTGACCATCACCTCCATACTGCATTGTATTTTTACCACTTTCTATTTATAGTATATTTTAGTCATATTGCAGAATTCCATTCTTTCATATTTTTTGCATCTTATTAGGACCTGTGATAGATCTCTCCCACTGCACATATCCTCAAAAGCTAACAACTTTAATGTGAAACAAGGAGCTCATATTATAGGATAAGTTGAGACAAATCAATGATTTTACAATCCTAATGAAGTGTTAAGAAAAATCCCTTTATGTCATCAAATGGAAAAGGCCCTTATAGTTCACTTGAATCAACCATTAGAAGAAAAATGACACAAGGGATGAGGAAGTACAATGTGCAAGTTCAAATACAAAAGGAGTTAAAGGTGCAAAGGAATATGAAGAGGCAAATTTTAAAGCAAAGAAAAATGGGGAAGCAAATTTTATAATGAATGAGGTGAAAGAGGTCATAGTTAATCCTAGTAAATCATCTTCATTTTTCTCATGTAGCATTAAAAATTCTCCTTGGCATAAAAATTAAAATGGTACAGAGTAAATTTGTTGCACTTTAGGGTTTAAGAGCAACACAATAAAGAAAAACATACAAAGGATATCCTAGGAAATTAAGTGTTTTTAAGGTAGCATAATAAAGTAATTACTATGGAGGATCATCCATGCACTTTTAGGATGTTTGAAGCAACATAAAGAAGAAACTTTACATGAGGTTATTATTTGCATTTTAGATTCTTTAAGGCAGCATAAATATTTAGAAGATAAGTCTCATTATGAACAATATGGAAAACTAAAAGATATTGATGAAGATGAGAATGTTGGTGGGAGCAGAAGGCCATCAAATCATTAAAAAGAAAAAAATAATTAAAGAGATATTGATTTGGGAAGCCAAATAAAAAAATCACAAATGTTAACAAGAAGTGGGGCTAATGCTCAAACACATAGAATATCTTCCCATAGCCTCATTGGTTTGGAAACATATAGTGGTTGCAAAGAGCATAATAGAGGATAGAAGGTCTTTGCTATCGAGAGATGGTAAGTCAATTAATCTATGGGAGGACCCTATCCTAGGAAATCCGCCATTAAGAGAGAGAACTCCTATCGAATTGTAGAATAACTTGGAAATTCAAAGAATACTTGAATTAAGTGACTTGTTTTATTGAACCTTAGAAACTTTGAACTGGATCTCCCCTCCCATTCCATCTTAGCTTCAAGGATATTGGGATTATTTTAAATCACACGTGGTGAGCATTAGACTCCTTCATCCAACGATGTTAGACAAACTTATTTAGGGTAGCATCAATAGTAATGGGGAATACTCATTGCATCTAGGAGTCCAACATCAGTAGATTGGGCCTACCAACAAAAAACTATTGATATTGTGGAAAACTAGAGCTCCACCTAAACTACAAGTATTCAGTTGGCTAGTCTCTCAAAATAAAATATTAATAGGTGATAATCTGCAAAAGAGGAGTATAGCAGGATCTCATGTTTGTTATAGGTGTAGGTAGAACAATAAAATATTTTTCCATCTTTTGTTTGAATACCCAAAGCCAATTTCAATCTGGTTAGGAACTACCAAAATTCTTGGTATTTCCTACTCTGGAAGTTTAACCATAGACACATGTTTTACCAAGTGGAACAAAGAATATAAAGGTAAACTGATAGGTAAGCCCCTCCTGAAATATTTATGGAGCTCTATACCATATTTTTTCATTTGGCACATCTAGTTGGACAGAAACCAGAGGATTTTTGAAGGAAAAGGTAAGTACAATAAAACTCTAATACGAAGGATAAAAGAAGAATTTCTCCTAAATGTCAAATCTAGTTTCTTTCAACAATAGTATGAAGAATATCTATCACCCACAGAAAGAGGAATGATCTACCAACTTAATCTCTAATATTTCCTAACACGAGGAGGATGCAGACCAAACAATTATTTGCCTTACATATGTTTTTTGGCACTCTTCTTTGATGGTGCCTCCAATTCCAACCCCGATCAAGCAGTGGTAGGGGGACTAATTCTTACAGGACCCCGTGAGATCCTACTCCAATACATGATCATCTTGGGAATAACATCTAACAATGTGGCAGAGGCTATTGGATGTGAAATCAAATTAAAATTGGTGGTAAAGAAAGGAATCACTTAGGTCATAGTTTACGAGGATTCTAAACTGATAATAAAAACTCTTGCCAAAAATAAATATTTTAGATCTTTACAATTGAATATTATTCAAGACAAGATTAGACAACTAGGTAGGATAATTGGTAAAATATCCTATCAATACATAAGGCAAGAATTCAACAAAGAGGTTGACACACTAGCAAATCAGGCAATAAATATAACCCCTGGTTATTGTTGCCAAATCATCAAGAAGCATAATGGCAGGGGTGATATGTGAGGATGACGAGGACTCCAATAATGAGGTCCTTTTTTATCTTCATGTTCTATTTTTTAGAATGCTTTGTTCAATTTGATCTCTCTAATTAGAGAGTTTTGTACTTTTTGTTAAGTAAATAAATATTTTCCTTTAAAAAAAGAAAATAAGTGGGGCTAATACCACTAATAAAAAAAACTGATGATGAAAATGATATCATGGAATATTAAGGGTATGAATAAGACCCCTAAAAACAGTTATTAAGGAATTAATATGTTGTTATAATCCTAAGTTTATAAATAGTGAAGATTTTGAGGATGATTTTAAAAAGATTTGTAAGATGGGTGATTGTCTAGAAATTTCTACTATAGGAGCTTCAGGCGGTATTGCAACAATATAGGACAAACATAAATGGGATGGACAATTGTTTGAAGTAAAAAGTAATTGGGTTGTTGGACTATTTTGTAGGAAAGAGAAAAAAATTGAAGTTGGGATTATAAATGTATATGCTCCAACTATAGTTACTCCTTGTGAATGATGTTAGAGGGACCTTAGCATATTTTTGTTAAATTTAATGATGATTCATTTTAATCTATGGATTATTGGGTGTGATTTCAACACTATTATATCTCCTTTGGAATATAAGAGTGGTATTCCAAGATGGTCTAGATAAATGCAAGATTTTGCTTCATTTGTCAATTCAAATAGCCTTTGGTATGTTAGTCCTTAAGTTGTCAATATACATGGGATAAGAAATGCATTAGAAAAACTCATATAGAAAATTGATTAGATATTATTCTTGTTATCCAATAAATGGTTGTAAACAATGTATACAATTCTTCAAATATTGGATCACAAACCTATTCTTTTAACTTTTTATTTACACAGTAATGTCATCCAAAGCCATTTTGCTTTTAGTCTAAGTTGCTTCAAGACCTTGATTTCTTCGATATGGTTATGTTATGGTGGGATGAAGCAAATGTTGAAGGATTGTATATATATAGTTTTGTTCAATAGATAAAATATTTAAAGGAGCAAATAAATATTTGGTGTCAAAGCTTTTGGTAATATTTTTAAATAAAATAAAGAAGCTGAATCCAAGCTCAAAAATTTACAAGAGATAGTAGAAACAAATGGAATGGATTGGGATTCTTATGCAAAATAAAAATAATTAATTTTTTATTATCATAATGCATTAAAAAGAGAGGAGTCAGGAGGAAGAAATAGCTTAATGAAGGAGATAGAAATACAATTTTTTCATGCTACGACGAAAACAAATTTTTCTTTTGATCACATCAAAAATATTTTAACTCCAGATGGAAGAATTATTAAGGAATAAGAATATTAAGGAAGGATGCAATTAATTGTTTCAAAAATATGTTGTAATATGTTGGGCGAGATAAGGAGGCACAAGATAAGCTCTTGCAAAATATTCCACCAATTATCATTCAGGAACAAAATGAAATTTTGATGAAAAAGATATATATGGAGGATCCACATGAAGCATTTTCTCTTTTAATTCTAGCAAAGCACCTAGCCCCTATGGATTTCCCATAATTTTCTTTCAAAAATTTTAGAATTTATTGAAGAGTGATATGTTAGTTGTGGTTGAAGAGGTCCAAAAGAGGGAAGCTATCATAGTGAGATCAATGACACTTTTATTACATTGTTTCCTAAGGCAAGACAAATATTTTGATATTTTTTTTCCAATAAGCCTTATAATATGATTTATAAGATTATTTCAAAAAGTATAGCAAATAGATTGAAAGACATTCTAAATCATTTTCTCACCATTCATTCAACTATAAGAACCATACTTTCAATTAGTCCACTCATATCCCATAAATAGGAAGATGTTTTTGAAAGTATTCTAGACCATTTTATCACCATTCATTCAACTATAAAAAAAAAAAAAACCATACTTTTAATTATCAAAACCATGCATTCAACTATCAAAAACCATACATTCATTTGTTGCTAATTATTGCTACTAACACTACTTTCAATATTTTGCCTTAATTTCTATTGCATCATGCACCTATTTCACTTTTTTTCTCTCTTGTCCTTATAGGTACAACCAAAGCCATCCACTAATGGTTTATTGCCTTCCATGGAGGATGGGATGATTTAATAGGATTTGTAGCTAAAGTTCATTTATTGTTGTTTGAGGACCAGTTTCTAAAGCTTGTAAAACCCTCTATGAACATCCTAGGTGTGATCTCTCATTTATTGTGGTGATGTTTCAAGTAGGACGAGGTAGAAATTAATTGTTTATCATATTTATATTTTAATAGAATGGTCTTTGATATCCTAGGTGTCAAGTAATTATCTTCACTATATAAGGATTAGCCCTAGCATTTGTATTTTATGGATAATCATAGTGTAATTTTGTCTTGAATGTTCTATTTTATTAATGCTTAGATTAATATAGTTTTCAACTCTTTACTATTAATTTACCTTTATACTATCTTAGTTTAAGCATCTTGGTTTATCTTGTATTAATTTGCATAATTGTATGATATATCATTTTTCCACAAACATTTTTGGTGAACACGTGAAACCCAACTTTTGAGGTTTTTGTTTCTATTTTAATCCCTTAGGGTTTAATAGGTTGGCTATTATAGGTTCTGTGTAAGTTGTTTTTTGCTATATGTTTGGTGGAAGCAGTCCCTATGGCTTGAACCTGGCACTTGTCAGTTACTAAAAATAGTGTAGTTGTGACCAACTCTCCTATGTAACTGAAAAAAAAAAAAAATTGTTGTTTATTGCTATATGTTGAATAAATTTGGCATAGTTTTCCTCTTTCTCTTAGGCCTACATTATAATTTTGTGTTATGATGGCTTTTGTAGTTTCCTTACTTAAGGGTATAAATTTGATAAAATCTTAGTTGCTCTTAAGGAGGTTTTCTGCTTTCCCTCATGGCCCCTCTAACTTATTCCAAGACCATTAGAATAACTACTATGTCTAAGAAGAAGCTTCTTCTAGAATATATATAAATAAATCCACCTATATCAAAAATAGTTTTAAAAGGATCTAAAATGCATTCGAAAACATATTCCTATTGAAATAATAGTTTTGGTAATTATTTCCTGGAGTTTTCTACATTATATTATCAAAAAAAAATGGTTTTGATTACAACTGATGTGAATGGATTAGATATTGTTATAACACTGTGAAATATTCTATTTTGATCAATGGTTATCCTATTAGTTACTTCAACTTATCTTGTGGACTTTGCCTAGGTGATCCACTATCTCCTTATCTATTCATTATTATTGTAGAGGAATTAGGGAGATATTTCTCAAATGCAAAAAAACAAAAGGAAAAATCAGAGGTATTCAAGTTGCAAAAAATGGTCCCTTTGAATATTATCTCCAATTTATTTATGACATTTTTCTTTTGGGTGATCCCTCAATCAGTGAAGCCATGGATTTTAAATCAATATCATCATGTTATGATAAGGTTATTGGATAGTTGGTTAATACTACAAAATCCAAGATTTTTCATTAAATCTGCCCTAGATTTAAAACAAATTATTGTGAATATTTTAGGGTTTAAAATTGAAATAATTTCATCAACCTAATTGAGTATCCTTTTTCTTTTAAATGAAATAAAAAAGAGCTTTGGGTCTCTTGTTTGGATAGAATGAAATCTTTTTTTCGAGGTTGGAAAGGTAATTTCGTATCTTTCAAGAAGGCTACAACTCATAAAGACTACATTATGATCCATCCCTATTTATATGATGTCACTTTCAAGACTTCCAGTAGGTATAGCATCAAAAATTGATAAAAACTAAAGAGAATGTATTTAGAAAGGATGCAAGGAAAAATATAGGTTCCTCTCTAAGTGTGATAGGATTTGAAAAGGAAATAATATTAGAGGAGCAAGCTTGAAAAAATATAGATTTATGAGTTTCGCATTAGGGGCAAAGCTTGGGTGGAGATTATTTAATGATCAAGGAAAGAATTAGGAAAATATATATAGGTTCTCTTAATGCAATGAAATTATTTAGAAAAATAACCCTACCCAAAGGACCATTAACATAGAACTTCATATCAGATATTTTAAAACTAATAAAAATATATATTAGATGGTTAGATAATGAGGGAAATTATGTAAACATTTGCTCTAATTCTTGGTTGAAACCTTATCCTCTTATCTTTGACTCAAAACACCAACCATTGGCTTGAGCATGCCTAGATTGTAAAGGTCCAAAGGTCAAAGACTATATTAATATGAGAAACAACTTCAAATCATGGATTTTTATTGGTAACCTGGTTAAAGAAGAGGAACTCAAACAAATTGTAGATGAACTTCAAAATATGCTTCAATAGTTTTATTTGTTGATTTTTACATGAAAGGAAGAGTTCGCTTGGAATCTTTCAAAATATGGTGGATACTTGGTAAAGTTGGGATAATAGGATCTAGAGCAATCAAAATTTTCCACTCCCAAATATTTTTCTTAGAGGAATGTTTGGTCACTAGGGCTCTCCCTAAGGCCTCAACATTCCTTTGGTTACCAATTCAAAGTAATATTCTTATAGGAGAAAGTCTACAAAGAAGAGGATTTCATGGACCTTTCATATGTGCCTTGTGTGAGAAGAATTTAGAAACTTCAAACAATTTTCTTCTTTATTGTCCCTTTGCTCAAACTATTTGGTATTATTTCTTTTAAATGTGAAAATATATTGGGTAACCCTATCAACATTGAAAGAGTTGATGAAATTTTGATTAATTATTTCAAAGCTAAAGTATTATGTATTCTATAGGGGATTGGACCTACCATTATTTGTTGGAATTTATGGCTTGAAAGAATTAATAAAAATTTTAAAAATGAATCTCAAAGTCATTTCCAAGTCTGGAATCATATAATTGCCTCTCTTACAGAATGTTTATAGATATGGTGCTCACCATAGAAAGTCTCAAGTGTAAAAAAATATGTGGTAACAAATTGGTTATAGAATTTGAATGTATGTGGGAGAATCATATGTGATAATGATATGAAAACAAAAGATCTAATTTGATCTAGGGTAAAAAAAAATTGTATAAAAATTGGGTTTATCAAAATTAACTTTGATGGTGATTCTAAAGGAAATCTAGGAAAAGCAGGTGGAGGTGGTGTTTTTGAAATAATGAAGGCAAAATTTTCCTCACTTACTCAAAATCATATGGAACTTCAACTAACAACAATGTAGATGCTAGGGCACTTCTTATAAGGATTAAACTTACAATAGAAAAATGATGGAAATATATTTCAATTGAGTAGGATTCACAAATTATTATTAATGATATCAACAAAAATGGATGTGGGGATTATTTATTGTAATGGTACAATGGTAACATATTTATCAAATGACATTAGTTCAACCAATTACATTCCTCAACTTCAAGGAGGAGACACAAGTTTGAATCTTGCCAAGTGATACATGGATAATATCTAAGGTGTTGTAATACCACTACATGGTGATGTAATATAGGTAGGGCCGATTTCAATCCCATATAACCAATTGAAGAAAAAATGGATGTGGGAATTGGATAAAAAATAACATTGTTGATGATGTTTATCATTTATTATTAGAGGTAATCTCTTGAAAATATAAGCATATTTGTAGATAAGGAAATCAATATTTTAGCCAATCGCAATGTTGATCTTCATCTTGGTGAGATTCAAATTTTAGAAGGCAATTTGTCAAGGGAGATTTTATCTCTTATTCAAAATGATGTCAAGGATATTATTATGAAAACATAGCACTTTGAGAAATTTAAATATATTTGAAAGAAAAATATGAAAAATATTTGTGATAAAAAGGCATGTTGGATGATAGTTGCAAGCTTATTACAGTGGTAAGGGCTTTGTCCTCTCTTTGAGAGGTCCAAGGTTAAAACCCCACTCAGTATGAGGAGACCAGGACCCCTCATAAAACCCTATGTAAACTCATTGAAAAAATATTAAATAAAGTGGCATTAGCTCAATCGGTTAGATTCGTTAATATTTAAAGAGGAGACCAAGATTCAAATCTTACCAAGTGATACATCGATATCCAATCTTTGTTGTAATACCAGTATGTGGTGGTGATGTAATACAAGTGGGGCCTATTTCAATCCCATACAACCAATTGAAAAGAAAAAGCATGATGGATATGGTTTAATTTACTAACAACAAATGTAATATTTTGGTATTTTTATGGGAGTGTCCCCAAAAAAAGCCATATATTACTTATTTTAAAAAATTAACCTAATATAAATGTAATGATAACAAAGTATTGTTCTATTATTTTAATGGGAATGGCCCCCACTAGAAGCCACATACAAATTTTTTTAAAATATTTAAAATTAGAAACATACACTACCTAGAGGTGTGACAACATGAAAATATTAAATATTTTGTAATTCATTAAAAAAATTGACTCTATCCTTATTTTGAATTAGAATAGTTATCAATCCAGGATTTAATTCAAAGTTTGTTAGATGGACATTGTAGTTTTGAAGGATAATAGGAGTAATATCCTCTTCTATTTCTATAGATTCTAGAACACACTTTTTCTTAGACATAATAGTTACTCTAATGCTCTTGGAAGAAACCAGAGGAGCCATGAGGGAAAGCTGAAAACCTACTCAAGAACAACTAGGATGTTACCAAAATTTCTACCTTTAAGTAAGGAAACTATAAAAGCCCTCGTTTTAAATAGAATTAGAATCTAGACCAAACCTAAGAGAGGAAAACTATGAGAATTTTATTCAGAACATAACAAAAAGTAGCATCTTACCCAAAACCTATGATAGCCAACCTATTAAACCATAAGGGATGAAAATAGAAACAAAAACCTCAAAATGTGGGTTTCACATCAAGTTCACCAAAATATTTGTGGGAAAAAATGGATATCTCATATAATTATGCAAATTAATACAAGATAAACCAAGATGCATAAACTAAGATAGTATATTAGTAAACTAATAGTAAAGGGTTGAAAACTATCTTAATCCAAGCATTAATAGAATAGAGCATTTAAGATAAAACTACACTAATATTATCCATAAAATACAAATGCTAGGGCTAATCCTAATGTAGTGAAGATAATTACTTGACACCTAGGACATCAAAGACCGTTCTATTCAAAAAATAAGTATGATAAATAAATCATTCTTACCATGTCCTACTTGCAAATGAGTGAGGAAAGGGAACCAAAACCACCGACCAATGTGGATCATTGTCATCCTACCCAAGGACTAATAATGTTAGTCCATCCCTATCCTATAAATAGGAAGATAAGACTCTTCAACACTTGCAAATTCAATTGTTAGTGATATTTTTTTATCAATGCACTCCCCTTCGAGGATTTTCATCTATAATTTTATTGGTTTTGACTACTGACCAAAGGAATGTTGAGAGCTTAGAGAGGCTACAAGTGAATAAACAGTATTTCAAGGCAAATTCTTCGTATTAGGAAATTTTTATTGATCCAAATTCTTAAACTCTAACTTGATCGAGTATCCACCATCTTTTGACAGGTTCTAAGCCAACTAATCATTTTACATAAAAATAGGTGAATATAACTCTTGAAGCACATTATGGCATTGATTTTCTCCCTCAAACAATTTACTAATGGAAATCCAAGATCTAGAATTGTTGCTCACAACAATATTTTTATATTTAAACCTCTACGAGCTAAAAATCCTAAATCCATGGTTGTCATATTGGATCAAAATAAGAAGTTAAAGCTTCAACCAAGCATCAAAATTATATAGTCACTATCCTTATTTTGACTCTATCCTTAAGATAAAAATATAAGGATAGAGTATAAAAATAAGGCAAGAGTCACTTTTTGCCACTCTTTCTTGACATTTTTGCCTTCAAGCTTTTCCAAAATCCCAAAATAATGACAGATTCATGGTTAACGGAGGTTTAGACACTCGTCCCCAAAGCATGCATCCTAAAATTGGCAATGCCAACATTGACACTTTAAGTGGGGAGCTTGATCATCTGATTAATTTTAGGGTTTTTGATGCACGATTGGGATTCTAACATATATTTACACATAGGGTTTGAATGGCACATCATTTGGACTGATATTTATGATTTTATGACCCTTAAAAGTGATAAAATTAGTTTCCAACTCTAAATAAAAAGTTATTTGCTATAAATATATTTTATATTATAATATTTTATTTGAGAAATTAAGAGACTAGGTAGTATGAGAGGAGCAAATAATGGACCCTAGAGCTAACATGGGGCCCACGAGGGAAATCAACCAACAGAAACCACACATGGGGAGAAATCCACACTCACCACCAATGAGCGATGCTCACACAGGAGAGGATTGAGCATATAGCTTTGCCACGATTCACTCATTTGAGGGGTTGGGTCATGGTTGGCCTGCTTCCACTAGGGAATTTCACCCTAAAGCCTACTTCCTAATTTGCAAAGCTCTATGTAGGTGTTGTGCTTTATATATCACCATTATGGCCATCGTGGGATACATGTGGGATAATGGCTCAAGACTCTCGCAATGTTGCTCAAGGTAATTTTTAGAATTTTTTATTTGCGAAAGTATGAGATAGGGTAGTACAAGAAGAGAAAATAATGGACCCTAGAGCTAACATGTGGCCCACAAGTAAAATCAACCAATGTAAACCACACATGAGGGGAAATCCACACTCACCACCATCGAGTGTTGCTCCCACAGGAGAGGATGGAGCATATATCTTGTCCATGATTCACTCGTTTGAGGGGTTGGATCATGGTTGGCTTACTTCCACTAGGGCATTTTACCCTAAAGCCTACTTCCGATTTGCAAAGCTTCATGTGGATGTGCTTTATATACCACCATGAAGGCCATCATGGGATACATGTTGGATAATGGCTCAAGACTCTCACAACATTGCTTAAGGTATTTTTTAGAATTTTTTATTTTAGGAAGTACGAGATTGGGTAGTACGAGAGGAGCGAAGAATGGACCCTAGAGCTAACATGGGGCCCACAAGGAAAATAAACCAACAAAAACCACACATGGGGAGAAATCCACACTCACCACCATCGAGCGATGCTCCCATAGGAGAGGATGGAGCCTTATAGCTTGGCCATGATTCGCTCGTTTGAGGGGCTAGGTCATGGTTGGCCTGCTTCCACTAGGGCATTTCATCTGAAATCCTGCTTCCTAATTTGCAAATCTCTATGTGGGTGTTGTGCTTTATATACCAACATGAGGGCCATCATTGGATACATATGGGATAATTGCTCAAGACTCTCGCAGCGTTGCTCAAGGTATTTTTTAGAATTTTTAATTTGAGAAAGTATGATACTGGAAAGTATGAAAGAAGCAAAGAATGGACCCTAGAGCTAACATGGGTCCCACAAGGGAAATAAACCAACTAAAACCACACATGGGGATAAATCCACACTCACCACCATCGAGTGATGCTCCCACAGGAGAGGATGGAGCATATAGCTTGGCCATAATTCGCTCGTTTGAGGGTTGGGTCATGGTTGGACTGCTTCCACTAGGGTATTTCACCCAAAATCCTACTTCTTGATTTATAAAGCTCTATGTGGGTGTTGTAATTTATATACCACCATGAGGGCCATCATGAGATACATGTGGGATAATGGCTCAAGACTCTCGCAGCATTGCTCAAAGTATTTTTTAGAATTTTTTATTTCATATAGTACGAGACTAGGCAGCATGAGAGGAGCGAAGAATGGACCCTAGAGCTAACATGGAGCCCACAAGGAAAATCAACCAATGGAAACCACACATGGGGAGAAATCCACACTCACCACCATCAAGTGATGCTCCCACAAGAGAGGATGGAGCATATATCTTGGCCATGATTCACTCATTTTAGGTATTGGGTCATGGTTGGCCTTCTTCCACTAGGGCATTTCACCCTAAATCCTGATTCCTAATTTACAAATCTCTATATGGGTGTTGTTCTTTATATGCCACCATGAGGGCCATCATGGGATACATGTGGTATAATGGCTCAAGACTCTTGCAGCATTTCTCAAGGATTTAGAATTGTTTATTTGAGAAAGTATGAGATTGGGTAGTATGAGAGGAGCAAAGAATGAAACCTAGAGCTAACATTGGGCCCACAAGGGAAATTAACCAATGAAAACCACACATGGTGAGAAATCCACACTCACCACCATTGAGTGATGCTCCCATAGGAGAGGATGGAGCATATAGCTTGACCATGATTCACTCGTTTGAGAGGTTGGATCATGGTTGGCTTGCTTCCACTAGGGCATTTCACCCTAAAGTCTTCTTCCTGATTTACAAATCTCTATGTGGGTGTTGTGCTTTATATACTACCATGAGAGCCATCATGGTATACATGTGGGATAATGGCTCAAAACTCTCGCAACATTGCTCAAGGTATTTTTTAGAATTTTTTATTTGAGAAAGTACAAGACTGGGTAGTACGAGAGGAGTAGAGAATGGACCCTAGAGCTAACATGGGGCCCATAAGGGAAATCAACCAATGAAAATTGCACATGGGGAGAAATACACACTCACCACCATCGAGTGATGCTCCTACAAGAGAGGACGGAGCATATAACTTTTCCATGATTCGCTCGTTTGAGAGGTTAGGTCATGGTTGGCCTACTTCTAGTAGGGCATTTCACCCTAAAGCCTGCTTCCTAATTTGCAAAGCTATATGTGGGTGTTGTGCTTTACATACCACCATGAGGGCCATCATGGGATACATGTGGGATAATGACTCAAGACTCTCGCAGCATTGCTCAAGGTATTTTTTAGAATTTTTTATTTGAGAAAGCACGAGACTAGGTAGTACGAGAGGAGTAGAGAATGGACCCTAGAGCTAACATGGGGTCCACAACGTAAATAAACCCAAAGAAACCACACATGAGGAGAAATCCATACTCACCACTATCGAGCGATGTTCCCACAGGAGAGGATGGAGCATATAGCTTGGCCATGATTCACTCATTTGAGGGGCTAGGTCATGGTTGGTCTACTTCCACTAGGGTATTTCACCCTAAATTCAGCATCCTGATTTGCAAAGCTCTATGTGGGTGTTGTGCTTTATATACCACCATGAAGGCTAATGAGAGGATATTTGGCATATATTTATGTAACATAATGTTTCATTCTTATGTTTAATTGATTATTATAATATTTTTTATGTAAGTTATTGTTGTATATTTCTATAATTTGTCAATAAAAGGATAAATGTAGTTAATCTGATAAATGTGTTTGTTTTATGTAAAATACGTTCGAGTTATGAGTAATTATGCAGGCAAGGTGTTGAATAATATTCCACAGATGAACAATGCAGCAAGCACAAGCTTTAGGATGTATCTTGGATGCAAGAAGATGGACGTAAGAACACAGGATGAAGGATTCTTAGGCACGGTGATAGAACAGTGGCGGATTATAGAAGATAATAATTGAAGTATGTTACAAAAGATAGTTACCAAAGTACGTTACAGAAGGTAGCTACTAAAGTATGTTATTGAAGGATATTTTTACCAGTAGTTACCAAAGGATGACTAAGTCTATTGATTGACGTTGTGTGCCACATCAGTGACACCATGATGTTTTCACACGGTAGCCAAGTATTTTCAGTCAGCATAATATTTGATTTGTCACATATTCTCCACGAGAATATTGTGATTAATAAAGTTGTTATTACTTTATTCCGTAGATATTGTATAATTGGAATCTTGTTAAGTTGATTAAATTTAGACGCAAGATTGTTATGCCTTTTTCTAAGAATAAAGGACATGATTATATTGTACATCTTGCAAAATATTTAAATTAGTATAGTATTGTTAAGTGTGTTTATAAAATACCACTTGGACCACTTAGGATGTTTACCGAGTCCAAGTAGAATTAGAAATTTCATTAGTTTATATTATTTTGGTTAGTGCATAGTTGTCGCATCATAAGTCCAAAAAATCCACATGGCAAAATACGTGGAAGAGTTTATTCAGAATTGTACAAGTCATAATATAAATTACATAGGTAGACCTTTGAAAAGGTCTAATGTCCAATGTTCTAATGTTGAAAAGTCTAAGGTCTATACATTTTCTGAAGAATTGTGTCAACATGTACATTTGAATTTCCAACAATAAAAGTAGCACTTCATTCTTCGCATATGGTAATTATGTCAATTGTATTTGTCGTTTAATTTCATTTATGTAATTGTAACTGTATATTCCTACATACATAGAATAAAATAATGTTAGAAATATTTATGTATTTTAGTTACTGAGGTAAAGTAAACTAGGGGAGAAAGACTTACATTGTCTTCTAGAAGGCAAGGCCCACTCCTATAGCCAGGCCCTAAGCTCTTGGCCCTACAATAGGTTAGAAATAGTTAATTAACCTTAGAATATAAAATAAAGTAAATTGCATTTTCATATAATATAAAGTCAGAATAGATAAGTAAAACTAACTGCACGAGGATCCTCATCAGTAGGCAATTACTATTAGTTATCTTCAAAAATAGTTAAACTCATAAATAGTTAAATTCATAAATAGGCAATTACTATTAGACTAATTCATTAATAGGTAATTATCATAGTTACTGCATAAATCAAAAATTGCATTATGTTTTCATTCTTGCACAATTTAATTTCTATTTATTTATTTTTCTACAAACACCTAAAACTGAAAAGAAATATGAACTAAGCTTAGCATTGATCCCCACGGTACAATCTATACTAGATTGTTATTCTTTAAATCTAACCTTTATTTTCCCTCGGATTGATAAATTAAATGTAAGCTATTACAACCGATCATTTTGGCACCATTGCCGGGGAGAATAGCATTGTAGTGGTTAATCAAAAAATTTGTTTGACAGTGTAATTAGGTGAGGCTTACTTATATGTGGAAAAAGGTATGTATGATTCCTTGGCATGCATATGAGTCGGAGTGGCACGATATGGTCCCAACAAGTCCCTTTGTACGACACTGCCAGGTTCATTTTTCTTGAGGAATCAGTTTTATTGCTTTCTTAATTAGAATTTTATTTCCTGCAAATTTCAATTTCTACAAATTTTAATTTTTGCAAATTTTATTTCCTATAGATTTCCTACTTTGGGTAATTATTATTGCTTAGTTGACTTATAACCTACAAGAAAAAGCAGGAAGTGGGTATACACTGAAAAAAAGACCTAAACTTGGCTTAGGACCCTGTCAAAAGTAGGAAGTAGTTACGGTTGAGTGACACAACCATAGTGAAACCATCCTAATAATCAAATAAGTAGTAAAATTTTACCTTTTATTTTTAGCAAATTTTATTTCTGCACATTTTTAGCTTTGGGTGATTATTATTGTTGGTTTGACTTAGGCCTTGTGAGAAAACAAGGAAGTAGGTATATACTGAAACAAACCTAAACATTGGTTTAAGACCCTGTCAGAAGCAGGAAGTAGGTAAGGCTAAGTGACACAGCCTTAGTGAAACCCTCCTAAAAAATCAAACAAACAGTAATAGTTTAACATTTTATTTTCAGTAAAATTTTACTTTTCCTACAATATTTCATTATGTTCCTAATATGCTAAAGTTGGTTGTATAAAGATTCGTAGGAATGCGAGTCGCATCTAATTTTAGCAAAACATTAGGATTATTGTGAAATTTTATTTTAATTGTTCCATGTTGTATTAAGGATAGTTATAAACTCAATTGTTGTTATTTGTATCTAAACTTGATAATAGTAGGATTAAAATAGAAAATCAATACCAAAACCAAAGAGAGAAAAGGAAATAAAAATAAGTTGCTAGATGGTGGAAAACAGTCTGAATCAGACTGTACTTATAGACCTTATAGAACTATTGATAAAACAAGAAGTTAATCTTCTTTTTTGGCAAGGAAATAGAGCATCTAGTAAAGAGTGGGAAATTCTATATGAACGCATTGACATTATTCAATTAAAATCAAACGAACTGAAGGAAATCAAAAGGATTGACATAGTTAAAACTCTAGGGACAAACTACCATTCATCTTACCTGGATATTAAAAAAAACTGTGAATGTTGGCTTTGGGATAGAAGAGCAACAGTAAATCCAATAATTTATGTTTGGAATCAATATTTTGAATACTCCCTCCTCATTCACAAGTTCCTTGGAGACCTAGAAAAGAAAGAAGTAGCCCTAGAATATAGCAATAAATATCAAAGGATACCTAGAGCTATGTGCTTTAGGGAACTGTGTCAAGATTTATGTTGTGAGTTACAATTTGGAAATCTCTATCCCATTCCAACTCAAGCTTTTCTCATTCAATTGATTCATTTGGTGGTAGATCATTTTAATTTTGAAGAAGAACAATTCATGACACCCGAACAACTTGATCCAATCAACGATATTTATTGACTATTCAAGGAAGATTAAACGTGTTGCAAAAATAAGAAACTTAGAAAATTCATGAGCAGACCTAGAGATTCTAAGGGCAGATTCATAAAAATCAGCAATTCGGAAGGAAATCTCCAAAGAGACTTTAGTAGGCAGCCTGGAATTTATAAGTTAGAAGAATTTAAAATAGTAAAATCAACCAATCAAGCTGAAATCCTAGAACAAGATCCCGACTCATACTTGTTGCCTGAACTAGAATTTGAAAATCACATAGGTCCTTCTTCTATTTTTATTGAACCCATACCTGGTCCCATTCTTGAAATCTTACATTCAGTTATGGTTGACCTACAAAGTGGGCAGGGAGAAGTAGAAGAGAACCAAAGGGGGAATTAACAAAGATAGAATAGAGACCAAAGAAGAAATGGGTAAAGAAAGACATTTGCCTTCCCAATCTTACATATAGATGGGACAACAAGAGAACCTAAGTTAGTATTTATTTTTGTATTACCCATCTTCCATGGGAAACCACATGAAGATCCAGATGCTTTTCTCTTCGAATTTTAAGTAGTGTGCCAAGCTTACTTTTACACTACCAATGAACAAAAGCTAAGGTTGTTTCCCTCTACTCTTAAATATGTAGCTTTAAGATGGTTCATGGGTCTAGGAGAAAATATTTGTAATCAATGGGATGGAGAACATGGATTAAAAGAGCTATTCCTTGAACGATATCAGGATTACTATAGAGTTAGGGATAAGAAAACGGAGCTATTCTGAATGAGTCAAAAAGAAGAAGAATCTTTGGAGGATTACCTTGAGAAATTTCTATTTGCTGGGTCTAGGGTAAATATAGACCTTTATGAAGAAATCTTAAAAGAACTCTTTTAAAGGGACTAAAGGAGGATGTCCTCGAGGTTTTAAACCTCATGGCAAAAGGAAATATCCATCTTATGGCATTTTAGGAGATTATTAACCTTTGCAAAAACTATTCAAGAAATAAACCTCTAAGGGGTAATAAGTATACATCTACAGGAGGAGTGACAAGAGCAAAAATTGGAAATATGTTGGAAGGGTTAAAAACTGATTTGTTAAGTACCTTGACTACATATTTGGATATAATGGATAAAAATCCAAAGGGACAAGACAGTGAAGAGATTTATTGTCATAGATGTAGGAAAAAGCACAATCTAAGAGAGTGCCCTCTCAACATTTCCAATATTGCTACTTGTATAATTTGTGATAAAGGTCACAAAACTGAAAACTGTAAATACATCTCCGCTATTAAAGTCGTCATAAAGGAACCTAAAATTGAAGAGGTAGAAGACATTTATTTTTTAGCCCAAATACGGAATGGTCCATTCAATGGACCACCAAATTGGTCAAACCCTAGTTATTCCAACTTGTAAAGGCCTAATCAATGGTCTAATGCACCAAACTAGGAAAATTAGAATTCTTATTCAAACAATCAAGACTGGAACATACCTCCATGGGCCCACTTTATGGCCAATACCTATGGAAATCCACCATGGAATCAAGGAATGTCCAATCAAAACAATTGGAATACTAGTGGCCAATATAACCAGGGAGGATCTGGTTGGTCTCAAAATCCATCACAACAACAGAACTTTCAAAATCAATTTAGGGGACAAGCCCCTAAAAATCCACCTCAAAATAGACTTCTTCCACCTCCAGTTAATAATAATAATCCTCCTAAGTAACCTCCTCTTCCAGCTCAACCGGTCCTTAATCCTAACAACAACAAGAACATTCAACAAGCCTATGAAACTAGTGAGACGTGTTCTATATCTGTAGTACCTTGTCAACAAATTCAATTGAGATCAAGAAAAGTGTTGGAAAACAATGTAACTCTCACATATCTTGAAAACCCCACTACAGATTTGTTCAAAAGGAGGATAACAATGAAAAGGAAATGGAAAATTCACCAGAAAACATTCCAACAAAACAACAAGAAATCCAAATTCCTCAAATGAAGGAGGTAGAGGTACCTTTTCCTCAAAGATTGACAATACCAAAAGAACCACCTAAGTCAACCTTTAACTTCCTTTAGGAATTAGAAAATGCTACTATAAATACCCCTTTGTTACAAGCTATCAGGGATATACCCATCTATTCCAAGCTCATTAAAAACATGTGTACAAATTTAGGAAGTAAAAATAAGAACGAAGCCCAAACTATTAAAGTCATTGGATAATTGTCTGAGATAATAACGAGAGGTATGTTATTACCAAAATACATAGATCCTAGAATACCTATACTCATGGTGCATATTTGTGACATAGCCTTGCAAAATGTCTTGTTCAATTTAGGATCCGCTATTAATGTCATGACTAAAGATATAGAAGTTACATAAATCGCAAACAACTTCTATTGTACTCCAACTCGCAGATAGGTCTACTGTTAAGCTAGAGGGAAAACTAGAAGACATTATAGTCTTCGTAAGTTCATGGGAATACCCTGTAGACTTTATAGTCTTACAACCTAAGAAAAAGTTAGGTGGACATCCCTTAATTTTAGGGCACCCATGACTTGTAATAGTTGATGCTTACATCAGTTGTAGAACAAAAAATATGACTATTTTTTATGTCAAAAACACTAAAGACCTTAGCCTATTCCCTGAATAAACAATAGAATTTGAGTTTCCAAAGCAATTGTGGTATGATTTCCCTCATTATTTTGATGAAATCTAAACCTTATAAATAATTTTTTTGAGTGAATATCTTCAACAAGAGGTCGAGGGACCATCACCATTACTATTAGGAAATCAAAGCAAGGATCAAGGTCAAGACAATGGTTGTTCATCTGAATCTACCATAGCTATTAATGAAGCTAGCACAATTCAGTCTCAACAAATGACACCATATGACTATTACTTAAATATTCTTGAACATGAGATAATGGGAATAGATGCAAACACAAAGAAATTCAAGCAAATAGATATCACACTAGGAGGGACCTTGAATATCAGTGATGAGCTCACAAGCATACAAGAGTCACAATTAATAGATGTGCTTAAGGAATATCAATCGGCATTCGCATGGAACTATGATGATATGAAAGGGATACATCCAAATGTTTGTACCCATCGTATTTTTATCCAATAATTATGTTATCCAGTAAGACGACCTCAAAGAAGATTAAATCTAGCTATGAAATACGTGGTTCTGTTAGGAGTAAAACTAATGAGATATATATTGATACAAAATATGTTACATATATAGGCAGGAGGCCTATATGATAAATGACAAGTTTCAATATAAACTGACAAGTGTCAAAACAGAGGCATAGTGCACTTTAATTCTAACATTCCCCCTTAAAGTGCACTATCCTAACTAAAGAAAAAAACAAATCAACATTAGGTAACATTCCCCCTTAATGTTGACTTCTCTAAAAGCAACCTATCATCCTCTTTTATTACTGATTTGGTCTAGGCTCGTGCTCTTTGCGCTTGGCTCTTCAACTGTGAATAATGCTAGATGAACTGTGTATACATCTCGATATGTTGCCTCAAGGTCAGCCACTTACATGGGTTTGTTGCCATTGGGTCAGCCGTCTAAGTGCCTCAGGGTCATCATGGGTGCCTCAGGGTCAACCACTTCTAGGTTTGTTGCCTCTACTGGTCATCCTCAGAGGATGTTGCCTCTCGTAGGTCACTGACTAGATCCACCATGAATATCAAATTCCTCCTCATGGTGAACTCAATCTATAAGGTGTTGGTCTCTCCCAAAAATGCACCTTAATACATAAGAGAAAATGAGCCATAGAAGCCAAATATGGAGGAGAAGAAGAAAGAAGAATAGAAGAGAATATTCTGAAGTGTCTTCGTCTGTAGTCTTCAGAAGTAGATCCAAAAAAAACCTTGGATAGAGTCTAGGGTGTCTATGTCTGTAGTCCTTAGAATAAGTGTCCTTATGGTAGTCACCTCATCTTACCGAATGCATGGGTAACACACTGATCGCCAAGTAGAAAGAGGATATTACTAGATACTAGGTTCACTTACAAGTGCCTTGGGAGTGTCGGGTACAACCGAGAGTGCACTCCAAGGTAGAAAAACTTTGAGGCTAAAAAACTCAATTGAAATAGCCTCATAATTACAAATGGACACCACCAATGTGTTCGTCTCGAAAAAATATTTCCAACGACTATAAACATGGCTATAGTCGGATCTCAATAAGTCCATCCATGAGAAAAACAACAGTAACCTCACTAAGCAGCAAATAACCCTCGCAATGTGGCGGCATCGCTCTCTAGCAGAATAAAAAACATATTAGTTTACCCTTGTAGGGGAATTACATGGGCCATCCAGGCCTTCCACTCTTCATTTCATATTTGTAAAAAACATTAAACAATGCCCAAGAATAGAATAAATAGGCCATGTAGGTCTTCCACTTCCACTCCCATGTGGAAAAAGAATAGGGCCAATAAGGCCATCTTGTTGGCCAATAAAAAATTCTCCACCATGATTTAAAAAAATTTCCCCCTTGGAAAAGTACAAAGTTTGAAAAAATTTGGCCATGTGAGGCATGTGGGAAAGAAAATATCCCCCACCAATGCATATGTAAAGTTTGTCGGCCATTATACAATGTGAAAGGCGCAGCACAATATTAGAGGAAATAAAAAACACTGCAACATAAAACATTTGACTGCACACTCCATTGTGTTTGGGGGCCACCAAAAAAATTAATATCGATCTCCTCTGTCATTGAATATTAAATGCACTCATTTTACACTTTCTCGACCACTTGTGTTCATGCATGGACCTTCCCCACGCATCTCGGGAAAGGTCTTTGAAGGATGCAAATTGCATCAGCTGCGGATGACAACATCATATCAGGCCCACATAAAAAAAATAAAATGAATTCATCTACACGTAGCCCCGTAAACTACTGCAGGTAACACCACCTGTGCATCTCCTTTACCCCAACAGGCTAGTCATGCTGCATTGTACCCCAATGCAGGTGAGAGCACAAATCAAGGGCGCACTTGGCGTAATATCACCCCTCTTTCATGAAACTGTTGCTAACTGCTTTAGCTAAAAATGATAAATGATGAACACAGATATTATTGTGGATCTGCACCAGATCTTTTTATAGTAGATCAAATCTCATTTACAACATGTTTCAGAAACACCACTCCTACGTGTAAAATTACTTGCTACAGAATTCGCCAAGGGCCACCAACGCCCCAAACTTCATGTTGCATTTCATGATACTTTTAGCGCTCGGTGTAGTGGCCGCGGGCGACTATCATGAGCAATGGCAAGTTTGGTAAGCAAGACAGCCTCTATGACCTTTGTTAGCCGGTTCCTGGAGGACAAGTCCCTGATACTGTCCAACGATGGGTTATGGGACGTGGTGTCCAACGAGACGGCCTGCGAGATCGCGCGCAGGTTAAGCGTTGCCTCATTTGAAGACTGTGTTTGAAATTCTTGGTTGCAGACTTTGCGAGTGTTCTCTACCTTCACTTGCAACTGTTTTGTGGTTGTTGCTTATGTATTTGGAAGTCGTAGTGCCCAATAAACTTGTATCAGTCCTTACCTTTCCAGATTGTTTGAAGAGATCACAAATGTTGTCTTCGAAGGGCAGTCTACAATAGGTAAGCAATTTCTTGCACTATTGTTCAAAACTTTGGAATTTTTTATTTTAATCCTCCATTGTGTTGGATTAAACAATCCGAAGGAGGGAGCACTAGTTGTTACTGCCCTATGTTGTGATCCACATCTCTCAAAGATCACCTTGCCATTTTCAACAACCAGTAAAGAAGTGTTGCATGCTAATTTCTTCGCACAATATTTGGCTATTGAAATTGGAGACCCTAAATCTCTGTGTTTACTAGAACCCAAAACAACTTTTGTGGCCTTGTAAAATTTTGCTTCTTCCACCAACACCTTTCTGACATAAGAGCCATAAGTTATCTTGAACTCAAGATCTACCTTTTTCAAACCGCAAAAGCCCTCATACACTTCCATAGATGAATTGAAGAAATTTATACCCTGGCAATTTGTGTTGCATTGCTCCTTGGAAGACAACTCTGAATTAGTTATGACATGGAGCGCAACTACATGATCCAAGGGCTACGCATCCTTCACAAATGCCCACGTCAAAAGCTAGGAAAGAAACTGCAAGGACTTATAACTGGAGGAGTGAATAACAATGTTAAAGGCAATCAAAAAAAAAAATTGAGTCCACCAGATCTATTGCAACCTCAAACATAGTTGTCAAAAAAAATACATGGCACTTCCTAACAAACAGAAGCACCCATGTGAAGAGGAACTCGCACGATTCAACGAACTTGTACACCTTCAATACTTATCCTCCCAAATAACTCAAAAAAAAATAGGATGCCATTAATTTTCTGAGCTTCTAGTTTTTGATCCATCTCATGGATGGAGAGCATACTCCCTAGCTCAAAAAAAATGGAGAAAGAAAAAAAAAATGGGGGAGGGGGTATTTACATAAGGGAAATCCCCCATCAATCTTCAAGGGTATGTGGATATATATTGATACAAATGTGTTACCATATAGGTAGGAGGCCTATATGATAAATGACAAGTGTCAATATAAGACATGTCAAAAGGGGTGCACTTTAATTCTAACAATATTGTTAGGAGTAAAATTGATGAGATATATATTGATACAAAATGTGTTACATATATAGGTAGGAGGCCTATATGATAAATGACAAGTGTCAATATAAACTGACAAGTGTCAAAATAGAGGTATAGTGCACTTTAATTCTACCATTCCCCTTAAAGTGCACTATCCTAACTAAAGAAAAAAACAAGTCAACATTAGGTAACATTCCCCTTAATGTTGACTTCTCTAAAAGCAACCTATCATCCTCTTTTATTTTGATTTGGTCTAGGATCGTGCTCTTTGCTTGCTTCAACCTGAATAATGCTAGATGATGTATACATCTCGATCTTTCCTCGGGTTCAATAACTTCCACGTTTGGGTTAGTCGTTAGGTCTTAGGTTCATCATGGGTGCCTGGGTCTTGGTCTATTGCCTCTACAGGTCATCCTCAAAGGATGTTACCCCTCGTAGGTCATTAACTAGATCCACCATGAATATCAAATTCCTCCTCATGGTGAACTCAATCTAGAAGGTGTTGGTCTCCGCATAAAATGTACCTTAATACATAAGAGAAAATGAGCCATAGAAGCCAAATATGGAGGAGAAGAAGAAATAATAATAGAAGAGAATATTTTGAAGTGTCTTTGTCTATAGTCTTCAGAAGTAGATTCGGAAAAAAACTCGGATAGAGTCTAGGGTGTCTATGTAGTCCTTAGAATAAGTGTCCTTATGGTAGTCACCTCATCTTACCGAAATGCATGGGTAACCAACCGCTGCATCCGCCAAGTAGAAAGAGGATATTACTAGATACTAGGTTCACTTATAAGTGCCTTTGGGAGTGTTCAACCGAGAGTGCACTCCAAGGTAGAAAAACTTTGAGGCTAAAAAACTCAATTGAAATAGCCTTAGAATTACAAATGGACACCACCAATGTGTCTGTCTCAAAAAAATATTTCCAACAACTATAAACATGGCTATAGTCAGATCTCAATAAGTCCTTCATCCATGAGAAAAACAACAGTAACCTCACTAAGCAGCAAATAACCCTCGCAATGTGGTGGCATCGCTCTCTAGCAGAATAAAAAACATATCAGTTTACCCTCGTAGGGGAATTTCATGGGCCATCTAGGCCTTACACTCTTCATTTCCTATTTGGAAAAAACATTAAACAATGCCCAAGAATAGAATAAACAAGCCATGTAGGTCTTCCACTTCCACTCCCATGTGGAAAAAGAACAGGGCCAATAAGGCCATCTTGTCGGCCAATAAAAAATTCTCCACCATGATTTAAACAATTTTCCCCTTTGAAAAACTACAAAGTTTGAAAAAATTTGGCCATGTGAGGCATGTGGGAAAGAAAATGTTCCCCACAAATGCATATGTAAATTTTGTCGGCCATTATACAATGTGAAAGGCGTGGCACAATATTAGAGGAAATAAAAAACACTACAACATAAAACATTTGACTGCACACTCCATTGTGTTTGGGGGCCACCAAAAAAATTAATATCAATATCCACTGTCAAAAGCATTGAATATTAAATGCACTCATTTTGCACTTCCTCGGCCACTTGTGTTCATGCATGGACCTTCTCCACACATCTCGAGAAAGGTCTTTGAAGGGCGCAAATTGCATCGGCTGTGGAGGACAACATCATATCAGACCCACATAAAAAAAATTAAATGAATTCGTCTACACGCAGCCCCATAAACTACTGCAAGTAACACCACTTGCGCATCTCCTTTACCCCAATAGGCTTGTCGTCAGGTGTGTGAAAGGTGTTGCATTGTGCCCTAATGCAGGTGAGAGCACAAATCAAGGGCGCACTTGGCGTAAAATCACCCCTCTTTCATGAAACTGTTGCTAACTGCTTTAGCTAAAAATGACAAATGATGAACACAGATATTATTGTGAATTTGCACCAGATTTTTTTATAGTAGATCAAATCCCATCTACAACATGTTTCAAAAACACCACTCCTACGTGTAAAATTACTTGCTGCATAATTCGCCAAGGGCCACCAACGCCCCAAACTTCATGTTGCATTTCATGATACTTTTCGGTGGGCCAGGGCGATCAGGGGTATGGTGCAGCCGCCATGACCTTCTTTAGTCGGTGCCTAGAGGACAAGTCCCTAATACTAGCCAGTGACGGGTTATGGGATGTGGTGTCCAACAAGACAACCTGTGAGATCGCGTGTAGGTTAAGTGTTGCCTCATTTGAAGACTATGTTTGAAGTTTTTTCTACCTTCACTTGGAACTGTTTTGTGGTTGCTGCTTGTGTATTTGGAAGCCGTAGTGCCCAATCAACTTGTATCATTCCTTGCCTTTCTAGATTATTTGAAGAGATCACAAATGTTGTCTTGCCTCCCTGTTGTTAAATAGCATTTTGAATTTTTGTTTTTAATCCTCCATTGTGTGGATTAAACAATTAGAGAGGGTGCACTATGTTCCCCCTATGTGTGACCACATCTCTCAAAGATCACCTTGCCATTTTCAACAACTGTGATGCTAATTTCTTCCAAATATTTGCTATTGAAATGGAGACCCTAAAGCTCTGTGTTTACTGGCACCCAAAACAACTTTTGTGGCCTTGTAAATTTGTTCTTCTTCCACCAGCACCTCTCTGACAAAAGAGCCATAAGTTATCTTGAACTCAAGATCTACCTTTTTCAAGCCGTAAAAGCCCTCATACACTTCCATAGATGAATTGAAGAAATTTATAGCCTGGAAATTTGTGTTGCATTGCTCCTTGGAAGACAACTCTAAATTAGTTATGACATAGAGCACAACTACATGATCCAAGGGTTGCGCAGCCTTCACCAGCGCCCACGTCCCAAGCTAGGAAATAAACTGCAAGGACTTATAACTGGAGGAGTGAATAACAATGTTAAAATGCAATCAACAAAAAAATTTGAGTCCACCAGATCTGCTACAACCTCAAACATAGTTATCAAAAAAAATACATGGCACTTCCTAACAAACAGAAGCACCCATGTGAAGAGGAAATCGCACGATTCAACGGACTTGTACACCTTCAAAACTTATCCTCCCAAATAACTAAAAAAAAATAGGATGCCATTAATTTTTTGAGCTTCTGGTTTCTGATCCATCTCATGGATGGAGAGCATACTCCCTAGCTCAAAAAAAATGGAGAAAGAAAAAAAATGGGGGAGGGGGGATTTCCATGAGGGAAATCCCCCATCAATCTCACAAGCTCAGGAGAAACGTCTGGAGCTCTGATACCAAATTTTAGGAGTAAAACTGATGAGATATATATTGATACAAAATGTGTTACATATATAGGCAGGAGGCCTTTATGATAAATGACAAGTGTCAATATAAACTGACAAGTGTCAAAATAGAGGCATAGTGCACTTTAATTCTAACAGGTTCAGGCATAAATCATTAAACTTTTGAAGGCAGAATTTATATATCCAATTTATGACAGTCAATGGGTGTCGCCTCTTATGATAGTCCCTAAAAAGAATGGCAAATGGAGGATTTGGATGGACTATAGAGAATTAAACAAGATAATGAAGAAGGATTATTTTCCCTTTGCCATTCGTTGATCAAGTTCTTGATACATTGACTGGAAAGAAATATTTCTGCTTTCTAGATGGGTTTAGTGGCTATAATCAAGTTTCCATAGCTGAGGAAGATCAGGAAAATACAACCTTCACATATCCAGTAGGCATCTATGCTTATAAAGTCTTACCTTTTGGATTATGCAATGCACCTGCCACCATTCAAAGAGAAGTTTTTGCTATCTTTACTGATTTAATAAATGAGTGTGTAGAAGTCTATATGGATGACTTCACAGTCTATGGTAATACCTTTGAAGAAACCTTGTCAAGCTTACAAAAAGTTTTTATTAGATGCCAAGAGCAAAACCTCTCTTTGAGTCATGAAAAGTGTTTCATGATGATGAGAGGAGGGATTGTTCTAGGGCATTACATATCATAAGAAGGTGTTAAAGTAGATCCTACAAAAATATAAGTTATTCAACCTCTTCAACCTCTAAAAATACAAATAGAGGTGAGAAGTTTCCTAGGACATGCAGGATACTACCGTAGGTTCATTAAAGACTTTAGTAAAATTGTTGCTCCCATGCTTAAGCTCTTAACTAAAGAAAGTGAATTCAATTGGACTGAAGCATGTCAAGAAGCCTTTGAAGTTATAAAAGATAAATTGATTACTACTCCAATCCTAAGAGGACCAAATTGGAAATTACCATTCCATATACATTGTGATGCTTTAGGTTACGCAATAGGAGCAATATTGCAACAAGTTGAGAACAAAATACCTTATGCTATCTATTATGTAAGTAAAAATTTGCATGGAGTCGAGCTTAATTACACTGTTACTAAAAAATAATTTTTAGTTGTAGTCCATACCATTAATAAATTTAAACATTACATAACAGGGTATGAAGTATTCATTCACACTGATCACTCTACCATTAAATACTTAATGAACAAAGTGATAGTAGGAGGTAGAGTGGTTAGATGGCTTCTTTTGCTACAAGAGTTCAATGTCACAATTATAGATAAGGCAGGAAAAGATAACGTCATCGTAGATCACCTATCTCATATGCAAATATTTGATGATGATGAGTTAATTCCTGATAATTTCCCAGATGAACATTTGTTTGCTCTTTCTATTTTTACCCCTTGGTATGTTGATATTGTAAATTACTTAGTAAAAGGAAAAATGCCTCAAAACTATACACCACATGAGCATAGGAAATTGATACGTCAAAGCACTCCTTATATGTGGATTCATGGAGTCTTGTTTAGAAGATGTCCTGACCAAGTAATTAGGAGATGTGTGCAAGAAGATGATGTATATGACATCATTCGAGCAACACATGAAGAACCCTATGGAGGCCATTATGCCACCCAAATAATAGTCAATAAAATACTTCAAATTGGTTATTTTTGGCCTACCATGAATAGATATGTCCATAAATTTATTGATAGATGCGACGCTTGTCAAAGAGCTAGTAAGCCTACTCCTTCGATGGAAATACCTTTGGTTTCGCAAGTAGTATTTGAACCATTCGAGAAATGGGGAATTGACTTTGTTGGACCAATAGACCCTCCAAGTGAAGGTAATAAACATATACTTGTGTGTACGGATTACGTTACTAAGTGGGCTGAAGTTAAAGCTTTACCACGAGCGCAAGCTGAACCAGTCATTGATTTCCTTTATGAAAACATTATGCAATGCTTTGGAGCACCTAGAGAGTTAGTTTCAGATCATGGAACCCAATTTATCTCCAAAGTGATTGAATATTTTGTTGACACCTATCAAATAAAACATAAGAAAACCTCACCATACCACCCTCAAGCCAATGGACAAGTAGAAGTTACGAACAGAGAACTTGAAAAGATCATTACAAAAATCGTAATTGTTAATAGGGGTGATTGGGCTGAGAGATTAAAAGAAGTTGTATGGGCATACAATACAACTTGGAAAACCACCATAGGATTATCACCTTATGAAATGGTCTATGGAAAACAAGCTATCATACCCATAGAATTTGAGATAGAAACTCTTCGCACAGTGGTACAACTTGATGTAAATTTGGATAAAGCACAAAAAGCTAGATTGGAAAAGTTAAACATTCTAGATGAAAGGAGACTAGAGGTATTACATAGGACTGAAATAACCCAACAACAATGAAATAAATGGCATGATAAACACATTGTACCATGCACATTCAAATCAGGAGATTGGGCTTTGTTGTTTGATTCTCGTTACCAAGACTTTCAAGGTAAATTGAGGACTAGATGGCTAGGACCCTATGAAATCAAAGAGATATTCAGAAATGGTACAATCAAGCTTAAGCCTATAGATGATTCAACAAGAAAACTACTAGTAAATGGCCATAGGCTTAAACTTTATAAGAAGCCATTATCTAAGGAGGAATTCATACACCATCTTAAGCAACAAGTCGAATTGCAGTGCATTTCTGAACTGCAATCAACCATTATTAAATAAAAATTTCTCTCTCACTTAAAAAAAAAAATATTATGCTTCCTTTGTTTCATCATGAAGTTTCTACATCTGCAATATTTCTATCTTATTCTCATCAATTTTTAGTCTCAATGTTTCAAAAATAGCCCAAGAGGTATTTATTTAAAAAGCTTGTAGGAAATGACTATCATATGTTGCATAATACTTTGTTTGCTAGATAAAATCTGGATGTTTTTCAATTACTCAAACAACATTAGTGTTTTGAGAAATTTTCATTGAAAGTCAAGCAATATTTTGATGTTGTAAGTTATTCCTAGTCAATCAAACTTTTTCTTGGACTACGCACATTTGAACATATAAAAACATTGTGAGATGTGGAGAGATTAACTCATGTGTTACTATTGCCATAAGTGAACAATTTCCCTTGCTTATCCATCTATGCGCATGGTCTAGAGTACTACTAAATTGGCAAAAGGACAAGCTCACCCTTCATCCCTAAACAAAAAATAAAAGGAGAAGAATAGTAAGGATAGGATCAAATTCCCATCAGGACTTTGATAGAGTGGTTGGGAATCCAACTCCCCAAAATTCTTACTCCTTCAAAAAAAAAAATCCCTTGCTCCTCATCTAATCGAGCAAGTATCCCAAAAAGTATCTTCTTGCTTCTCATAAAAATAGGCAAGAACCCCAAAAGCAATAAAAATCCCTTGCTCCCTCTCAAAATGAGCAAGTATCCCAAAGAAAAGTCAAAGAAGGGTAAAAGAGCTTGAATCCCTGGAATTCTTAGTATCTCAAAAACTATGGGGTGATCCTCATTACAGCAATGGGTTGAATGAAACCCGCTTGGCAATAAGGTATCCTTACGTAGTAGCACTAAGTCTGGACAAGACCTATGGATGCTCATAGATAAGCTAGCTTGTTGGCATAAGTGATCTTTGTTGTTACTCAATCCTCACTCATAATGGTAAATGAATACTCACTGCACACATAGTTGGTCCTTGAGGAAGCTTGAAAACATTAGGATAACTTTAACACCATAATGATTTGTGAAATGAATAGATGAAATTGTTTAAAAATCACTAGGATGTTTGAAGTCTTTGAGAAATAACTCTAGAATATCCTGAGCAGGCAAAAGTCAGAAGTAAATTCCTACAGTTCATTTTCTCCTACCAAAATATGGCTTTCATCTCTCAAAATCTTGTATCTTTTAACAGAAGCCATCACAATATCTGAATATCTATTCCATTTTTAAATGAGTGAAAATACTCCAAGTCTTTGATAGATATCTATTTTTGTATACATTGATGACTGATATCAAGCTTTATAATCATTATCTTTCTCTCACTTGGATACTCCTTAATGAAATTCAGGAAGCACAATCACAAAACTTATAATAAACCCCCATAAATAAAACTTATTATTATATTATCCATCAATATAAATAAAACACCCTTCATCTTGTTTTGGCTATATAGCCAAAATTATAGTTTGGGGGAAGATAAATAGAGGTATATGAAGTTCACAATACAGTTTGGGGGGAAGAAATAGGTAAAGTATTATCTCAAACTCTAGAAACTATAGTCTTCGTAGATGTCTTTCGTAGGTATATTTTGTAGGTATCTTCCATAGATGTCTTCCATAGATATCTTTTGTAGATATCTTTTGTAGATGTTTTTTGTAGATGTCTTCCGTAAATAATTTTTGTAGGTATCATCAGTAATAATATTCTGTAAATAATTTTTGTAGGTATCATCAGTAACAATCTTCTGTAAGCATCATCTATAGACATCATCCGTAAACATATATCACAAAATATTCTAAGTGTAAAAATTTAAAATCGGCTAGGCAAGTGAGACACGTGGCAATTCAAGGAACGCCAAGACAAGTAATAAGGGTGCATCAACAAAGATTTTAAGGGAAACTTGGTGGTAATATTTTAAATCAATTAAGGGGGACAAGACAACAAAATAAAGAAAAAATATAGCCCTCTTATGACATGTACGCTTAAACTAGCACCATGTGCCACCTCTTATGATGTGTACATACAAACTGGTGCCATGTGCCGATTAAAATTTAAAATCCCTATTGAAAGCATAATTATTCTTGGGGTTGAAAGTAAGAGTTTAAAGATGATGGTTTATTGGAGCATGTGCATAAATGAGGATGTGGTCGCATCAGTAATAAAGTGCCACATAAAAAAAATATGGTAAATGATTAAAATAATGTTTTTAACCATCGGGTGACCAAAGATATTATAACATGTGGCAGGTAAAGTCCACCCTCGCCATGCAAGGTGGTGGGTAGGTTTGGTACCAAGAGGAAACCGACCACCCTAGGACCCATACCATTGTAGGATAGGTGGATTCTCTTCACCAATCGCAAGAGATGATGCGGATGGACAATACCAGCCCTTGATTAAAATTTAAATGAAGGGTCACGATGGAAGAAGAAAAAACATGATGGGTCTAGAAGTTTCACAGGAAGGACACGATCATCGACGTGTGGTCTTCATCGATGAATAATGTATCAGTGACACGGATCTAAGCCATATGCCATCGATTAAATCCAAATCGATGGATGATGATTTATCAAACCTAAAAGCATTTCCTTTGTCATTGATTTTAGGGCAAATGGTCCCCACCGTCGATAGATGTTAGATCAGTCTCCATCGTTGGATAGGATTAATCAATGATATACGACCTCTGCATGCAACCATGTAGAGTAAAACCAACCCTAAATCATCTCTTCCGTAGAAAGCCACTCGAAATCACTGATGACCCTCTGTAACTCGATCCTGAGTAAAATTTTCTGGTTTTTCCGATAAAAATTATTGAATTCTTTCGATTAAATGGAGGCGAGCTTCAAATTTTGAAGAATTGCATGGGTAGGAGGATAATTTCTTCGATGACGTAGGAAGGGTGGCAAAATAACATCGAAAGTGATAGGTAAAACACTATTACTGTTCAATTGTCACAAAATCATTTTTATTTTTATCATTCTAATGCATATAAAGTAAAGGGATATTAAAATAAAAACGTAGAAAGTATGCAGAATATTAGGATGGATTAAGAATGGTTTTATCGATAATTTTTCTGGGTTAACCATTAAACAAGTTTATGAAAAAATTACTTCGATTTTGTTTTTACATTTTCTTAATAATAAAATACTCTACAGAATTGTAAAACAAGTTTTCTCTTGCTATTGGAATATTTGCAGGGTTTTCGGGCTATAAAATATTGAAAATTTCTAAAAAAAAAAACTCTACCTACCCCTTTCTACCCTAAAAACCCTAAACTCCGCTATGCCTCGCTCTATGTTTCAGAAATGTAGTGAACCATCCTCGATTGAAACCCAGAATCCTAGTGATTCTATAACCGAGTTATTCCAAAAATCCAGATGGTGGGAGGCTCTCACAAAATTTAGAGGGCATGACCAGGGGGTGGCTAAACATTTTATCCTAAATTGTGACCCTGATAGGATGACCACCCGAGTTGGAGGTATTCAATTTGACCTTAACCCTAGCTTAATTTTTGAGGTACTGGGTCTACCGGAAGTAGGGTTACCATACTACAAAACCCCCTCTAAAAGTGTCACCCAACTAGTAGCTAAATTTGGTGAGAAATGTACTATTATTCGAGATAAGGAGGGTTGGATTAAGGGTGTGTCTACTTCTTCACTCCCCCTCATGTGGTAGGAAGCAGTCATCTTGATTATTAAGTTTTTTACCCTAGAAGGATGTATGTCCACCTGCATAGCCTACCATCTTCGTATGTTAATGAATTTGAAGTTTCCTGAAAATAGTGACTGTGTTATCAATCTACCTTACTTCTTGTTTCAATCATTAAAGTCTACAGTTTTACGAGTTAAGCCTAAAAATCCCCAAGAAAAACCCAAATTGCACCTACTTGCACATCACGGCCTGATTAAGTTAATAGTTTTAAAGAAATCTCATGAAGTCAAAGTTGCTTGGAATCGGATAGTTGAAGAATCTAACCTGTCGGAGTACTCTGAATCCACTGAGAATGAGTTTGAGGAAGATAATTTGACTGAATAAGAACATGATTTTGATAGTTAGGAGGAAGAACCTGACATTCCAAAACCTAAATGTTGAACTGCTAAAACCATTAAACCAACCCAGCCAAAAATTAGGCATCACAAAAAGACTATCAAAACTCATGAGAAAAGGGATACACTAGGGCATGAGTCTGATTTACCTACACCTGAGTCGACTACCAAAATCCTGTCCCACCTTCGGGCACAAAATACTATCTTATAGATAAAAATTGACAAGTTACAAGAGGATTTCACAGAGCATTCTAAACTGATTCAGTGAGCCCTTGCCCTCCAGATAGACATGATTAAATAGCTTTCAGTGGATAGGGTGATGAAACCCATTGATTCTGTCAACCGACCGCCACCTGTCGATGCTTCCCCGAACAAAAGCTCCACCTTCGATAAAAAGCCAAAGAAATCTATGAATTTCAGCAAAGTAACCCATACAAATAAGCCCTTTGACTTTTCTAAACTCCTTGAGGAAGAGAGTCCCCACCAACTCATCAGCCTGATGCAGCAAAATCAACCTAAGAAATCGGTTTCTCCCACCAAGATAGGAATCGCACCTAGGAATCTTGTCTTGGATGTCGGGATGCCCCCAAAAATCAATGCAGTGATAAATAATATTGTTACATCAGTTGAGGAACTCCCGCCTTCTCAAACGCAGGATGCAGAGCAGAAGGAGGATTCTCATGAAGTTGAGCATATCAAGACTGTCATGGTTGAGACACCAGTGGGCGAACAAAAAGCCAAAGAGTAGGTACAAAAGGTGAAATGAGAACACAGGTTACCACAATCGAGACCACCATCTTCAAGAATCTCCACTCGATGGACACAAGTCGGATAAATTGAACTGCACTAAAAAACTGTTTAATATTTTATAATTTCTAAGACTTCAAAATCTGATTTGTATATTATTATCTGTAACATGTTTTATATTCTTTGTCTATAAATATTTTAAGCAGTATATATATATATATATATTTGTGCCTCTGATAAAATACTATGAATATCTTCATTTTTTGTGAAACTATTTTGGGTAATACAAGTTTGATATCTATGATCACAGTTTTAGTATATTATTGCAGTAAGATAAACTAAAAAAAATTGTTATTTTTATATTGAAGACTGTTATATCACATAATTGTTCCTTGAAGATGATCAGATGATTTGTATTGTATGTGATTGATGAAACTGTTCTGTTATAAGAAATTTAGAAGTCATCATTTTTTTATTTGCTTTTTTGAGAATCTATATTTTTATCAGAATGATACATGACAACCCAAAATATTTCATTTCAACTACAGAATTCAACACTTTAATCTGATTGATAGATTTTGTACTATGTAGGTTGTCATGAAAATGATCTGGAAAATCCAAAACATTGTATTCTACTGTAGATATATGACTGAAACTGTGTGCTCTGATTGTGATATGTTGGCTTATGTTTTACGTATTTTTGGAAATATTCATTTCTCAGTATCAATGATTCTTTTCTAGAAATTATGTCTGATGTTTGTTTGTTCATTCCTAAATAATTATGATGTCCTGTTTTGTGAATTGCAAATGATTTTCTGAAAAGAAAATATGAATTTTGATAAAATTTAATCTTTCATTTATTTGCAAAGATCTGGATGGTGACATCTGATATATGTGTAAAAATTGTCATATTCTGTTTGTCTTATTTCTCCATATGCATGAGGACATGCATAGATTTCAGTTTGGGGGAAAATGATGAGAGGATATTTGGCATATATTTTTGTAATAGAATGTTTCATTCTTATGTTTAATTGATGATTATAATATATTTTATGTAAGTTATTGTTGTATATTTCTGTAATTTTTCAATAAAAGGATAAATGCAGTTAATCTGATAAATGTGTTTGTTTTATGTAAAATATGTTCGAGTTATGAGTAATTATGCAGGCAAGGTGTTGAAGAATGTTCCACAGATGAATAATGCAGCTAGTGCAAGCTTTGGGATACATCTTGGATGTGAGGAGATGGACGTAAGAACAAAGGATGTAGGAAGCTTAAGGCACAGTGATAGAACAATGGTGGATTACTATTATAGAATATGGTAGCTAAAGTATGTTACAGAAGATAGTTACCAAAGTATGTTACAGAAGGTAGCTACTAAAGTATGTTACCGAAGGATATTTTTACCAACAGTTATCGAAGGATGACTAAGTCCGTTGACTGACGTTGCATGCCACATCAGTGACACCATGATGTTTTCACACGATAGCCAAGTATTTCCAGTCAGCATAGTATTTTATTTATCACGTATTCTTCACATGGAATATGGTGATTAATAAAGTCGTTACTACTTTATTCAATAAAATTGTGTAATCCAACTATTGTTAGGATTATTAGATTTTGACGCAAGATGGTTGTACCTTTTCCTAGAATAAAGGATATATGGTTACATTGTACATCCTATGAAATGTTAAAGTTAGTGTTTTTTTGTTAAGTTAGCTTACGTATTGCCACTTGGACCATTCAGGATGTTTACCGAGTCCAAGCAAGAATAGGAATTGTATTAGTTTAGATTATTTTGGTTAGTACATAGTTGTCGCATCATAAGTCCACAAACTCCACATGGCAAAATACGTGGAAGAGTTTATTCAGAATTGTACAAGTCATAGTATAAGTTACATAGGTAGACCTTTGAAAAGGTCTAATGAAAAAATAGTCAATGTTCTGAATGTTGAAAAGTCTAAGGTCTATACATTTTTTGAAGAATTGCGCCAACATGTACATTTGAATTTCTAGCAATAAAAGTAGCACTTCATTCTTCGCATATGGTAACTGTGTCATTTGTATTTATTGTTTAATTTCATTTATGTAATTGTAATTGTATATTCCTGCATACATAGAATAAAATAATGTTAGGAATAGTTATATATTTTAGTTACTGAGATAAAGTAAACTAGGGGAGAAAGACTTACACTGTCTTCTAGGAGGCAGAGCCCACTCCTACAGCTAGTCCCTAAGCTCTCACCCCTACAATAGGTTAGAAATAGTTAATTAACCTTAGAATATAAAATAAAGTAAATTGCATTTTCATAAAATATAAAGTCAAGAATAGATAAATAAAACTAATTGCACGAGGATCCTCATCAGTAGGTAATTACTATTAGTTATCCTCAACAATAGTTAACCTCACCAATAGGCAATTACTATTAGAATAATTCATTAATAGGTAATTATCATAGTTACTGCATAAATCATAGATTGCATTCTATTTTCATACTTGCACAATTTAATTCCTGTTTATTTATTTTTCTGCAAACACCTGAAACTGAATAGAAAGTTGAACTAAGCTTAGCATTGATCCCCATGGTACAATCTATACTGGATTGCTATTATTTAAATCTAACCTTGATTTACCCTCGGATTGATAAATTAAATGTAAGCTATTACAGCCGATCAAGGGCCATCGTGGGATACATGTGGGATAATGGCTCAAGACTCTCATAGTGTTGCTCAAGGTATTTTTTAGAATTTTTTATTTGAGAAAGTATGAGATTAGGTAGTACAAGAGGAGTGAATAATGGACCCTAGAGCTAGCATGGGGTCCACAAGGGAAATCAACCAACTAAAACCACAAGTAGGGAAAAATCCACACTCGTCGCCTTCAAGCGATGCTCCCACAGGAGAGGATAGAGCACTAGCTTGGCCATGATTCGCTCGTTTGATGGGTTGGATCATGGTTGGCCTGCTTCCACTAGGGAATTTCACCCTAAAACCTGCTTCCTGATTTGCAAAGATCTATGTGGGTGTTGTTCTTTATATACCACCATGAGGGCCATCATGGGATACATGTGGGATAATGGCTCAAGACTCTTACAAAATTGCTCAAGGTATTTTTTAGAATTTTTTATTTGAGAAAGTACGAGACTAGGAAGTACGAGATGAGAAAATAATGGACCTTAGAGCTAACATGGGGCCCACAAGGGAAATCAACCAATGGAAACTACACATGGGGAGAAATCCACACTCACCACCATTGAGTGATGCTCCCATAGGAGATGATGGAGCATATAGCTTGGCCATGATTCACTTGTTTGAGGGGTTGGGTCATGGTTGGCCTACTTCCACTAGGGTATTTCACCCAAAAGCCTGCTTCTTGATTTGCAAAGCTCTATGTGGGTGTTGTGCTTTATATACCACCATGAGGACCATCATGGGATATGTGTGAGATAATGGATCAAGACTCTTATAGCGTTGTTGAAGGCATTTTTTAAAAAACATTTAAGAAATTACAAGACTAGGCAATACGATAGGAGAAAAGAATAGATTTTAGAGCTAACATGGGACCCATAAGGGAAATCAACCAATAGAAACCACACATGGGGAGAAATCCACACTCACCACCATCGAGTGATGCTCCCACAATAGAGGATGGAGCATATATCTTGGCCATGATTCACTTGTTTGAGGGGTTGGATCATGGTTGGTCTACTTCCACTAGGGTATTTCACCCTAAAGCCAGCATCCTAATTTGAAAAGCTCTATGTGGGTGTTGTTCTTTATATACCATGATGAGGTCCATAATGGGATACATGTGGTATAATGGCTCAAGACTCTTGCAGTGTTGCTCAAGGTATTTTTTAGAATTGTTTATTTGAGAAATTACGAGATTGGGTAGTACAAGAGGAGCGAATAATGGACCCTAGAGCTAACATGGGGCCCACAATGGAAATCAACCAACGAAAACCACACATGGGGATAAATCCACACTCACCACCATCAAGTGTTGCTCCCACATGAGAGGATAGAGCATATAACTTAGCCATAATTCGCTCATTTGAGTGGTTGGGTCATGGTTGGCCTACTTCCACTAGGGCATTTCACCCTAAAGCCTGATTCCTTAATTGCAAAGCTCTATGTGGATTTTGTGCTTTATATACCACCATGAGGACCATCGTGAGATACATGTGGGATAATGGCTCAAGACTCTCGTAGCGTTGCTCAAGGTATTTTTTAGAATTTTTTATTTTAAAAAGTATGAGTCTGGGTAGTACGAGAGGAGCAAAGAATGGACCCTAGATATAACATGGGGCCTATAAGGGAAATCAACCAATGAAAACCACACATGGGAAGAAATCCACACTCACCACCATCGATTGATGCTCCCACAAGAGAGGATGGAGCATATAGCTTGGCCTTGATTCGCTCGTTTGAGGGGTTGGATCATGGTTGACCTGCTTCCACTAGGGCATTTTATCCAAAAGCCTACTTCCTGATTTGCAAATATCTATGTGGGTGTTGTGCTTTATATACCACCATGAGGTCCATCATGGGATACATGTGGTATAATGGCTCAAGACTCTTGCAACGTTGCTCAAGGTATTTTTTAGAATTTTTTATTTGAGAAATTATAAGACTAGGTAGTATGTGAGGAGTGAAGAATGGACCCTAGATCTAACATGGGGCCCACAAGGGAAATCAACCAACAAAAACCACACATGGGGATAAATCCACACTCACCACCATCGAGTGATGCTCCCACATGAGAGGATGGAGCAAATAGCTTGGCCATGATTCACTTATTTGAGGGGTTGAGTCCTTCCCAACTCGTTCTTTATGTTCTATGTTTAAAATTATTTTCCTTCTACTTCTATTTTCTCTTAAAACCCCCATTAAAAAACATCTTGATGTGGTTATTATGCTCTTCACTTGCCGCGTAATGCGATTTGGTGAACCACTAGTAGTATGCTCTTCACTTGTCATGTAATGCGATCTGGTGAATAAGAAACTAGCACATGTTTTTTTAATAGAGTATTGCTACGCCATGTTTCCTTCTAAGTTAAATTATTATCCTCATTCTATTTCAAAGATGGTTTTTTTTCCTCTCTAATCTGCCCAACTGTAATTATTTCTTGAATCCCAATAATCTGCTTTTATTTGGGTTTCTGTTTGTGCTAAGGCACCTGAGAAGTGTAATTTTCTTTCACTCTTAAAAGAAAATTATAATTTTTTCTTGTAAAAAAAATATTTTTATATTATAGATCTAGATAATTGAAAGTATTGTTTTTTATAGTTAAAATGCATTCTAGATCACTTTCTCACCATTAATTCAACTATCAAAAACCATACTTTCAATTATCAAAACCCATACATTCACTTGTTGTTAATTATTACTTCTAGAACTACTTTCAACCTTTTTGCCTCAATTGCTATTGCATATCGTACCTCTTTCACTCTCTCTTATCCTTGTAGGTACAACCAAATCTATAAACCATTGGTTTCCTTCCTTTCACAAAGGATGATGGGTTACTCTACTAGGATTTGTAGCTAAAGGTCAATGATTGTTGTCTAAGGACCAATTTCTAAAGCTAGTCAAACCCTTTGTGAAAATCCTTGTGATCTCTCTTTATTTATTATGGTGATATTGCAAGTAGGACATGGTAGGAATGATAATTAGGGTTCTCCTGAGTGGTTAACCAAAATTGATGCTCTTTGATTTGTGATCAGTAGTGAGTATGCTCTTCAGCTACTGCTGAATCAAAAAATAAACCTAATTTAATATCAGTTGCCTTTTAGTTTTTATAACCTATACCCGTGTAAGACATCCTTTCATACCCGTTTTGAGGTAAGTGATCGTGTTTGGATTTCCTGAGGCACAAAAAAGGGTTACAATGAATAGAACGGCTATGGCATCTACATCATATGATATGTTTGATGATTTTGTTCCAGCAACTGATGTGCTTACAACGAACATGAGTCACATCGCACCTGAAGAAAAAGATCCTGCTCCTGAATGAAAATTGCCAACAATATCTACAGAAGATATATACCGATAGGTTCTTCCTTTCAAACTATTTTCTAAAAGCATATTCAGTGTTGTTGAAAGGAAAATTCCTTTGTGATTCTCAAATGTTGAAATTACAATTAATATGTTAGATGATGAGGAAATTAAAAAGACCCGTAGAGAAGGAAAATATAAGTACTGTCATATCGATGATATTATATTTGGCCTTCCTCTTTTTCGTAGAGAAATAGATGCATCCGTCGTAATGGCATGTATAGATTCTCGATATTTAGATTTTTTATATTTTGTTTTAGGATTAGTGAATGTTCCACTAAATGATGAAGTTGTAGCCACAACCATTTATCCCAATTTTCTTGTATCCCTTATAGATCCTCATTTGGATAAAGTTTTCAAGCTAAAAAATAAAGTCTCTGGTATTAACATGCTTGAAGGTTCACACCATCTAAATCTCCACTAGAGATTAATCTTGTGAATCACAAATACCTTAAAACATAATGTCAAGATTAAATATCCCAAAGGATCTTCTTTACTTATCAAAATAGGAAGTCAAGGACAAGTTATTGAACCTGAATACAATTCATGGGATAAGTTGAATCTTTCTTAGTCGTGGACTCTGTCGACACAACCACAACTTCCTCCTTTTGTTCTCTCTACTTCCCAGTCACTGTGAAATCATGGTGTTTTTGTCAAAATATCATTTTTGAATTCTTTCAGACATCCTTCATCTCTATCAAGATGTTCTTCCTCCATTCCTAGAACATTCATAGACATCCCTTCTACTTCTGGTTGACACTCTTTTGATAGTTCAAAATATTCATAATTCTAGAAGTGGTTACAGAGAAAAGAACAAATCAGTCTGTCCACATAAAGATCTTTAGCCTGTTGCTAATTCCATGTTGAATCATCTTCAGTGTAAAGAGTGTAAACAGATAATACAACATATAAGTAATAAAGATAAGGAAATTAATATGTTTCACTCTACGACAACCACATAGCCTATTACAAAAAGACACATAGTAGTAAATAAAATTGGTAAAGTAGAAATTTGGGAATTCATAAACTCTTCCATAAAGTCAAAAGAGATAAATATGGAAGCAAGTTCCAAAGCTCCATAAGAACATACTATTCAGAATCTGCAAGGATATTTGAGCTACCATGAAAGTAGATTCCTTAAATTCTCTCAGTTTGAGAAATACTCTGTAGACGGTTCCACTAAATCCCAATTTTGGCCACAGAGAATCTCCAAAATGGATTCTAAATAGGAGGAATCTATTAAAATGTTGAATTGGACCAATTTAACATTGAATTGTTTAAATGACCAGGTTGCACAAGTCTCAAAAATAGTAGATGATATTCAGGCTTTTGTAAATCATCACCATCAGCTTGTATTTGATAATTTGAATACAGTTGAAGAAGGGATTACAGATCTCAAAAGAAAATTAATTCTTCCTACTTCCTTTGATCCAACTGTTAAGCCTACAAACTGGCTTGAGTTTCAGAAAAAAAAAATAGGAGGAAGAAAAAGGACAGAAAGGACTAGAAACCTATTTGAAGAAATAAAAATATGGATATATTAACATGGTATAAGCTTTGATGCACACTGAACACCCAGGAATTCCAGATTTCGCTATCTCAAAATAAAATTCTTCTACATAGCCTACAAGACCATAACCTCTTTAGGGAATGGCCTGTATACAAAATTTCCAACCTTCCAATTTGAAGGTTTCAGTTTGCAAAAACCCTCGTAAGGTTCATGAATTAGCTCATTATATTCTTGGTTGGGGAGATGTACAAAGAATTTTTTTCAATAAAACTAATGTCGAGATAGTATTTGCTATTATTGTTGGCTTTGTAGATAATTTGAAATAATGGTATGATCAGTTATCTGAAGTATTTCAAAGTGCGTATTGGAAGTCTGAAGTATAACCTACGTAATGGTGAAATTATTTTTAGATTTTGAAATTTTTTAAATGTTTATTTTAATGCCTGAAAATAAGAAAAATTTCTGAAATTAAAATTTTTGAAAACAGAAAATTAAAAATTTGCATCAAAATAATTGCTGAAAATGCAGACAATGCAAAAGCTCCTTCAGTTTGATAGCACCCCATCCTGCAAAACCGAATATGTGAGAGTTTCGTACATGCAACCTAGCCTATTTGACCTGCAAAACAAACACAATCAAAGTAAACTAGGTGCTGGCTCCTAGGGTTTAAAATAGTTTCCAGATTGCAGACATTCACATGAAATGACCCAAAATAATGGCATAAATTTCACATACAAATCTGAAATTTGGAAGGAGAAACATAGAACAATTAAAATGGAGCATGCAAAAAATTTCTCATCCTTTCTTGCTAACAAGGCCTGAAATTTCTGAAGAGAAGCTTTGGCATTCAAATTATATTCCAAATTTACATATCAAAATCTGCCGCCATTTGGCCATGCCAAAAGTTCCCCTCTTCTCCATTAGACGGGGTCTTTAAAAAGTTTCCAAAAAAAACTCTTTGTTTCACTCTTCTCCTGTTTTAACTTTGGGCTTCGAAAAGTCTCCTTACTTTTCGTTTTCCCTTCCCTGGTTTGGTTCATTTCCCCTTTCATTTGGCTTCTTGCCCAATTCATGGGCATAATCATTTCTATTCTTTAAACGAACATGTAACGTCTTTTCCAGGCTTTCCTTCCATAACGCCGATCAATTATATCACCACATTATTCAATCTCTTAATAGCCCTTTTGGAACCTGATTACGTGGCTTTTATAAAACCCTCACTGCCTCTAAACATGCTTCTTGGCCATCCACATCACCCACGCATCGAACTCCCTGCTGTTTTAACCGAGACCAATATTCTACAAATCGACGTTAATTGTCATCCTTACTATCGAGGTAGGGACATAATAGGTATTTGTGGATAGAACAAAGAGTTAAACATCACATTCACTGATAATGAGTTTGATATCGCCGCCCAAGAAACCACGCCCGTATCCTGACATTTACTGCTTCGAAGAAAACACCTAACCCTCGCGCTCCTCGGACGTGTCCATTGTTTTGTCATCGTGATTCTCCTGGTCCTTAATATTTTTAGGCCAAACTCTCAGCATCCACGTTGATGGGTTTGTCCATTCCAAACTGCGTCACGTCCTGACATCAACGCCCGCATTTGCTGTCACGCAGGCCGCTTCGTTCTATGCATCAGGGTGTCGGAGTATTCATCTGCCGTGATATCCGAACTGTCTTGCTACCTGGCACCGTCCGGTTGGAGTCTCTGCTGTTCACTGCCATCGTGGCGTCGGTGTCGCCCCCGGTGATACAAAGGTCCATCATCCACCGCTCTCCAAGCCGTATACCCACCTACACAAATGAATGCTCCATAAATGTCATCAGGTTCATGGTGCCCTTGTACCTGTGCGTGTAGCCAATTTCATCTATTTCATCATTGGGTCAAGTAAGTTCTCAGTGCGGGCTTCATAGATTCTTCCATCCGTAAGCCACTGATGATCATCCAACCTTGCTTACTAGCCTTCGCGTCACTACTGGTGGGGTCCTCCATCCATGACGATGCTTGGTCGGACAACCTGCAAAACACATAAAAAAACATATATTAAAAACATTATGCTTTAACCCATTTTATTATTATATATTTTATTTTTATTTTTATTTTTTTATTATTTTTTTTTTTATTGAGTAAATACTTCTTATACATATACATGTCCGTCGTGGGGGGTGAACCCGGGTCACAATCACCTAGCATGCAAGTGGTGCCCTTGTCGGTAGACCACAACACGATATATATATGTGTGAGATGTATATACTTAAATTCATTTGTTATTTTCATCTTCTATTCTTTGACCCAAACAAATGAAATAAAACCTAACAACTGGACATCAAACTTTCAAACGATAACACTGACAAAACAAACTTGCCGACACACAAACTGACGATAAAAAGGAAACGTCGACGAGAAAATGACCACAAAGTCGTTAACAAGAAAATGACGACAAAAGTCGTCGACAAGAAAAAGTTGTCGACAAGAAAATATTGTCGACAAGAAAAAGTTGTCGACAATAAAATATCGTCGACAAGAAAAAGTTGTCGACAATAAAATATTGTCGACAAGAAAATACTGCCAACAAGAACCGACAACAATTGCAAAACCTACGACAAAACGAAGGATTAGACACTAAAAATGAAATGCCAACACCCGGATATCAAAACAAAAAGGTGGGTCCCCAATTTTGGGGTGTGTTGTGGATCAGCCACAACAGGTCTTGAACGTCATAAGTGGCATATGCAGAGGCTAGAAGCTCTAGAAATTTATATTCCTAGAGCTCAAAAGGAATTTGAAGAACTCTCCAAGGAACAAACAAAATATGATGTGAATAGCGCCTATGAGGAAGATATTGCAGACATAGTCAAATAGCACTAGAAAGAATTAACAAATTAGTAGATTGACCAAGAATATACAAAGGCATAAGTAAACACCATCCACTATGTTGATTTACATGTTTGTGAGGTTCATATTAAATACAAACATTTCAAGCCTTACAAAATAGATGCCATAGTTGATTATGGTGCAACATATTAATTTCCTTATCTTTATTACTTATATGATGTATTATTTGTTTACACTCTTTACACTAAAGATGATTCAGCATGGGATCAACAACAGGTTGAAGATCTCTATGTGGATAGGTTGGTTTGTTCTTTTCTCTAACCACTTTTGGAATTTTGAATATTTTTAACTATCAAAAGAGTGTCGGCCAAAAGTAGAAGGGATGTCTGCGAATGTTCTGGAAATTGAGGAAGAACATCTTGATAGAGATGAAGGATGTCTGAAAGAATTTGAAAATGATATTTCGATAGAATCACCATGATTTTGTAGCGATTGGGAAGTAGAGAAAAAAATAGGAGGAATTTGTGGTTGTGTCAACAGATTCCATGACTGAGGAAGAGTCAACTTATCCCATGAAATGTATTCAGGTTCAATAACTTATCCCTGACTTCTTATTTTGATCAGTAAAGAAGATCCTTTGGGATATTTAAGCTTGAATATTGGGTTTAAGGTATTTGTGATTTGTAATATTAATCTCTAGTGGAGATTTAAATTATGTGAAACTTCAAGCATGTTAATACCAGAGACTTTAATTTTTAGCTTGAAAACTTTATCCAAATGAGGATCTATAAGGGATACAAGAAAATTGGGATAAATGGTTGTGGCTACAACTTCATCATTTAGTGGAACATTCACTAATACTAAAATAGAATCTAAAAAATCTAAATGTTAAGAATTTATACATGCCATTACAGTGGATGAATCTATTCCTATGCGAAAAAGAGGTTGAAGACCAAATTTTAATACCGTCGATATGACAGTACTTATATTTTTCTTCTCTGTAGGTATTTTTAATTTCCTCATCATCTAACATATTAATTGTAATTTTAGCATTTAAGGAACACAAAGGAATTTTCCTTTTAACAACACTGAATATGCTTTTAGAAATTAGTTTGAAAGGAATAACCTGTCGATAGATATCTTCTGCAGAGATTGCTAGTAATTTCCATTCAAGAGCAGGATCTTTTTCTTCGAGTGCAATCTGACTCATGTGCATTGTAAGCATATCAGCTACTAAAACAAATTCATCAACCAGATTGTAATATGTAGATGCCATAGTTGTTCTATTCACTATAACCCTTTTTTGTGCCTTCAAAAACCCAAACACGATCAAAACAGATATGAAAGGACATCTTACACAGGTATAGGTTGAAAAAACTAAATGGCAACTAATATTAAATCAGGCCTATTTTTTGATTTAGCAAAGAGCATACTCACTACTGATCATAGATCAAAGAGCATCAAGTCTGGTTAACCACTCAGGAGAACCCTAATAGTGAACTTTATGATACTGAACAACGTAAACAGTGTTTAGGTGATTACAGATACTTGGCTCTAATACCAAATTAAAATATAGAATAAAACTTAAAACTCATAATTCTCTATACAATGACGTAAATCTTCACAACATAAAATTTATCCTCCCAATTCTCAAGACAAAATAACTCATAGGATAATTATCACGATAACATAACTCACAACTCAATTTAAACTCACAATTCTCACAACAAAAATTTAAATCTCATAACCAACAATTAAACTCCTAACACATGGAAAAATAACTCATTAAATTTTTCAAGAGGCATGAATGTCCCAAATGACCCGATCCCTCATTCTACCTTTACAATGGAATTTATAGATTTTAGGCAGTGAGTGGGAAAACTAACCGAATATTCTATACAACCAACTAATCTTTTGACCAACCAATAATGCATCGGTTTTATCCAACACATGAAGAGAAACCAATAATATTTTGGTTTTATCCAACATGTGAAGAGATAAGTTTTTCTCTAACACGTGAAGAGATAAGATTTTATCCAATGCTTGGTCATTATCTCGTAAAGAGATTTTTTATCATCCCTATCCTATCACATGACTAAAACTAATTCATAAAGATAGTTTATCTCATAAAGAGAAATTTGTTGTATCACATGACTTTACGAATTGTCTTTGCATCACATGATTAAAAATTATCTTGTAAAGAGATATTTTTTTAATACTACCTATGTTACACATGGCTAAAATGTGCCTTAAGGGATATGAGGGTCTTGTCAATGTTAGACCCTGACACATACACATGTCACAAAGTGGAGACTTTTAAAGATAAATCCCATGAGAAAATTTACAAAATGGAATCTTGTTGACAACAATACCCAAGGAGAAATCGTAAGCGGTTTATGGTTGACCACTTATGAACCATTACAAAGAGGTTTTTAGAAAAACCATCATGAAACCTGTGGATTATGGACCCACCATGCGTCCGTGTTATTATCCATCAGAGAGAATTGAATGAGGAATCATAATTTGTAGAAGCATCTTCTGGAGTAGGCTCTCATTTTGAATAAATGGTAGGTGGTGGAACATTGTAGCAAATTTTGTAACATCAATTGAAATAGAAATGTGGCCACGGGATACCCCCACGAGGTCCATAAATTTGTAAATCCATTTTTGTGTACAAGCGAGTATGACCAAAGGTGTTTTGGATTACCCAAGGCAGATTTATCTGAACAAATCTTTGGTAGAGTAGACTTTGATAAAGATGGTTGTTAAGTGAAGCTTGTCCGGATGGTACATATTTTTTGACAATCGAGAGATAACATTTAGGAAGAAATTCAAACTCAATATATAGAGGATATTTGATTGGTGAAAGTCAATTATCTACAAATCAAACATGAAATGTCCAATCTAGCCAGCTAAAAAATCTGTCAAACCATCCAAAATGACTTAATAGATTTTCAAGAGCAAGATAATGCATGGAAAAATTTTGAAGCCATACATCACAAAAAGACTCTTGAGCATTAATTTCATAGTAAATATGTTCCATAGAGATAAGAGAATTTCTAGCTTCTATGGATTCGCTAGTAAGAGATCATCAAAATTCTTCCTCCTATTGAAGCAGGTCTCTAGGTCTTCATACAAAAGACTGATAATGGTCCCAATGTTCTTCTTCAAATCTAAATATGTTGATTTCTTTAGGTTATCATCTTAAAATATTGGCAAGAACATTATTTTTACCTACAATATGCTTAGTGTTAAATTCAAAATTATCAAGATATACATTCCATCTTACCAGACGACTACCTTCAGTCGTGTCATTGACAACATTATCAAGATGTTTATGCCAATGTTTGAGATCTGATCTGATAAGAAATTTTTCACTGGTAAGGAAGAACTTAAACATATTAATGGCCTTGATGATGGCAAGAATTTCTTTTTGCCAACTAGGATATCAAAGTTCTACTACTTTAAAATATCCTAAGCCATAACGGTAAATTTTCTCATTTCCCTGATGTATTTCAACTAAAACTACACCCCAAGTGTTGGTAGAAGCATATGTATACAGTATTTTCTTTCCTACACCACGCAGAGCTAAGGGTGGCAGATTTGCAACAATGTGTTTAATCCTTTGTATGGATGCAGTATGTTGTGAAGACCAGGTTGGCGCATCTTTTTTGAGTAACTAATTTAAAATTAGTCTATCATCTACGATATGATGATAAAATCTAGCAATATAATTAATGCAACCTAGAAACTGTTGTATTTGTTTCTTGTCAGACAATTCATCAGGGAATTCAAGAATTTTCTTCAAGACATGATCTTGAAGTTGAATTTGACCATCTTCTATGGTAATGCCAAGCAATTTAATAGAATCTTTAAAAAAGTCATATTTGGTAAGAGAAAGAATCAAACCATTATGTTTGCAAATATGATAAAAAAAATTAAGATGTTGAAGATGTTCTTCTGGTGTCTTAGAAAATATAAAAATATCATTTATGTAAACACGGATAAATTCCCTGTAATCTGCAAACAAGTCATTCATTGTTTTTTTTTTAAATGTTGAAGCAGTTTTAAGGCCAAATGGGAGGACTTTCCACTTATATTGTCCAAAGGGCACTATGAATGTTGTTTTATACCTGTCATCTGGGTGGACTTGAATCTACCAAAATATAAACTTTAAATAAAATTTTGAATAGACATGATTTCCTACTATCCTTTTGAGAAACTCATCTTTAGAAGGAATGGGATGTTAGATGGATCGAACAAACTTATTTAGAGGCTTATAATTAATAACCAGTCTTTTCTTACCTCTAACTTGCTTTGACCGCTTGTTGACATAGAAGGCTGAGCAGCCCCATGGACTCTAAGATTTTCAATTAAACCCTTTTTAAGAAGTTCATCAATTTTTTTTTACATTCCTTCATTAGAGAAGGATTTATGCCACTGTGATGAGCCTTGAATTTGGGCTCCTTTTTGTTTACCTGTAACAAGATCAGTAACAAGATCCATAGGAATTCGATAAATCAAATTCCTTTTTGCAGTGGTAATATCATCAGAACAAAGATCATTTTTTATCTTGGAGACAATCAAATCAATTTCAGACTATATTTTGTTTTTTTTGTTTTGAATCCAAACATGATTAATTTCTTTATGAGGTTTCCATAGAGGAACTTGTACCTCATAAGAAGATTTTAATGGCAAGGTTACATTCGAAATAATTTCAAGCTTATCAGTATTAAATGTAACCGATATTAGTTGCTTCAAATTATTGATGCCTATCAACATGTCCTATTTAGAATGGTCTTTGATGCCCTAGGTGTCAAGTAATTATCTTCACTGCATTAGAATTAGCCCTAGCATTTGTATTTTATGGATAATCTTAGTGTAGTTTTCTCTTCAGTGCTCTATTCTACTAATGCTTGGATTAAGATAGTTTTCAACTCTTTACTATTAATTTACTATTATACTATATTAGTTTAAGCATCTTGGTTTATCTTGTATTAATTTGCATAATTGTATGAAATATCCCTTTTTCCCACAAATATTTTGCTAAACTTAATGTGAAACCCACCTTTTGAGGTTTTTGCTTCTATTTTCATCCCTTATGGTTTAATAGGTTGGCTATCATGGGTATTGTGTGAGCTGCTACTTTTTTTTATGTTCTAAATAAAATTCTCATAGTTTTCCTTTCTCTTAGGTCTGATCTAGATTCTAATTCTATTTACTATGAGGGCTTTTTGCAGTTTCCTTACTTAAAGGTAAAAATTTTGGTAACATCCTAGTTGTTCTTGAGTAGATTTTCTACTTTCCCTCATGCCTCCTCTAGTTTCTTCCAAGATCATTAGAGTCTCAAGTCTTAAAATGTCCTAGTTGTTCATATGGACTTTTGCTTAAACTTTTTTGGCATTACTAATAATGTTGTAGAGTGAGGCCTTAATTTTTGGACTTTTTAGAACCCAATGTATAAATATTAAACATATCAAAGTGTCAAGCAACTCAAATAGTGGTTCGTTGGAATGTTGGTGAGTATGTTTTCAAATCTCCCCATTTGATTCCTTACCACCAAGTGACTACAAATTTGATCAATACTTTCAAGTCCTTTTCCATTAGGCATTCCCCAATGAGGAAAAGTACTAAGGTTGGCTCCCTAGTTGCTTCAACTAGTAAATTTATACATGAAAACATTATTGAGATAAATTTTATAGTAAAATTTCATGATGAACCTATAATTTGTACCATTGATGGCCTAATTGATGTGCATGCAATTGAGGTCAATTATGTTTATTACCAAATCTCTCTTGATGATCCTTGGTATAAAAATATTGTATGCATCCTTGATAATAAATCCTACCCATCCATGGCTAATGCTAATCAGTGGGCTCACATCCATAAGAGAACATTTTGATATGTTGTTCTCAATGAGGTTTTATACTATTGTAATCTTGATAGGGTTATCTTTTTATACCATACAAAAGCTAAGGTACACAAATCTCGATTTGATGTTCATAGTGGTAAATGTGGAGGGTACTTTAGTGGTCATTCCAAAACTCAAATTATTAAGAATGGTTTACTCTTGGTCAAAAATAAAAGTTGATGCCAATAAGCATGTCAAATCTTGTGATAAGTGTCAATTTTTGTTGGACTTATTTCTCTTGTGTCCTTGAAAAAACACAATTTTATTAACATCATCATTGAATATTTTACAAAATGGGTAGAATTTAAGCTATTGATAAATCAAACAATCTTTGTTTTTTTTTTACTTGATAAAAAAGGGTTGTACTTGGGTCCTCCACCCTTAACAAATTACATCTCTCTTCTTTAGATCTTGAGAGTTTACAAATAGATACACTTCTCATCTCAATTGAGATGTTATAGTTAGAAACCTACATCAATTTACATAAAATATCTGAATTCTTGATTTTCATTTTCTGAATGTTTTCAAATCTCTGTATGAATATAATTACTCTAGAATTTAGCTTATTTCTTGACATTTTCCTATACCTTCACGATGCTAAAACTTCACCTCTACTATATATGCCTTGCATCTTAATAGAGTAATATTTCCAAAACGTCGCACTAACATAGTCCACTTTACCAAATCTGGATTGCTTGTTTCCTTCCTGAAACACAAGTGCAACCACAAAAATTATGATAAATAGTCTGAATGAACACACATTATTGTTACAAAATAAAATATATATGACCAATGTAAAACATTAAAGTAAATCTTAATCATTAATTGATTTAGGCAATCAACAATTTTTGTCAGCTTCAACTGAACTTTATACTTCCTCTAACCATGGAAAGGAGATATTAACTTCACGATCCTCAATCAAAACCCCTCTATTTTCTAGCTTATCTGCACATTTGTTTCCTTCCCTTAATATATGTGTAAACTTGATTTCTTCAAACTCTTTAACAAGATCTTGAATTTCCACAATTATCTCTTGTATGTTCCATGGAGCCTTTGCTTTCCTCAAAATTGCATTTATTACTATGAGAGAATCACCTTCCATCCAAACTTTATTCCATTTCATTTGTTTACATATTTTTAACCCTTCTAAAGCTGCCCAAGCTTCAGCTTCATTATTTGTCTTAAATCCACAATTGAAAGCATAATGGGACAAAATATCTCCTCTATTATTTCTAATTATTCCTCCTCCTCCTTGTTGGTCTTGGGTTTCCTTTAGATGCTCCATCAAAATTCAATTTAACACACTCCACATCTGGTGGTTTCCACTTTATATTATTTACCTTATTTTTGCTTCTCTTGTACCCAACATCATAATTCCATTTAATTACTTGAATCCATCTATAAAGACTCTCTGCTTCCAAATTAGGGATTGGGTGAGTTGATAGTGTTGGTTTAGAATCCTCTATGGCTAAACATATCTTCTTTTTCATTACCTCTAAACTAATTTTCTTTCCTTTAAATATTATTCTATTCCTTTCTAGCCATATAGTCCAAAGTATTGTATCTTTTGATATATCTCATATTGTCTATAAAGCCTCACTTTTATAAGTGCTCTACCATTGCTTTAACCAATATTCAATTCTGCTATTCATCACCATGCATTTACCAAACATATTAAGAATCCATTGCCATAGATTCTAGACTATTGAGCAATGTCCCAAGAGATGGTCAATACTCTCCTCCTCCTTATTACAGAAAACACATTTAGAGGGGTCATGAAAACCCCTTTTCATAAGGATATCCTAGGATAAAATTCTTCTATGACCTACTAGCCAAACAAATATTTTGACTTTAGGAATGCTTAGGCTATCCCAAATATCTCTCCAAATTCTAGTGATATTATTATTATGTTGGTGTTGAACATTATATCCACTTCTTGTTGTGTATTCTCTTGAGCTATTCAACTCCCAAATCAATTTATCCTTAGCACCCCTAGGAATAATTACATTTTTTATCTTTCTACTCAATTGCCTCCTAGCATAAATGTCTTGTATACTTGCAAAAAAAATATTCTTTCCATTTGTATCTTCCTTCTTGATCCTTTTATAAAATGTTTGAAACCCTATCATTGTATTTTTCTTGAAGCAATCTCATCCAAGGTTACAAAACTGGATCTAAATTGAGTGGTTTTTTATCACACCAAGTATCCATCCAAATAGAATTTTTTCTCCAATTCCCACCACCCATCTTAAACCTTTAATCATAAGATCAGTATATTTTTTCAAACCATTCTAAAGAGTAGAACCATTTGGAAGAGAGAATGCAATAAATATTAAACTTGGGTCATTGGGATCAACATACTTAGAAGAATTCTTTCCCATTGTCTTTGACTCTCTTTGTACAATCTCCAAATAAATTTTCCCCTAAGAGCTAAGTTTGCATCTGTAAGAGCTCTTAAACCAAGACCTCCCCTAGTTTTGTCATCACACAACTTGCTTCATTTCACCAAAGAAATTTTCCTTTTTCATGTAAACCTAACTATAAAAAGGATCGCATAATAAATATTAAACTTTTTTCAACTGATTTTGGCATAGAATACAAAGACATATAATATGTTGGAATGGCTTGTAATATTGACTTAACTGACTGCACTCTTCCTGCTAATGATAACCATCTACCTTTCCAAGTTGGAAGTTTATTTTGAACTTCAAAAATAACTAGATTCCATAAATCTATCCTCATTCTCCCCTCAAATAAAGGCATCCCTAGATAAGTTGTTGGTAAATTTGCCTCCTCCATTTGAAGCAACCTATAAATTCTTGCTTTGATATTAGCAAGAGTGTTAAGAAAGTAAATTTTTGATTTAGTCCTATTAATTTTTTGCCCTAAAGCTCTTTCATACTCTTTTAAAAAGTTATTCAAAGCTCTAGCCTCATTTATCCTTGCCCTTCCAAAAAGGGTTGTATCATCTACAAACTATTGATGGGTGATGTTATCGATGTTTAAGTCCACTTATAAACCCATATTTGTAAGTCTTCTTTAAGTTCCTACTCAAAACTTCTACCATAATAATGAACAAATAAGGAGATAGAGGATCTCCTTGTCTAAGGCCTCTCTTGGCTTTAAAATATTTTTTCACTAACCCATTGAACAACAATGAATAAGAAACTGTAGAGACACAAGCTTTAATCCATCTAGCCTATTTCTTCCCAAAACTAAACTTATCTAAAACTGCAAAAATAAAATTCCATATAATCCTATCATAGGCTTTACTCATATCAAGTTTTAATATCATAGTTTTCTCTTTTCTTGAAGTTGTATGTATAACTTCATGAGCTACTATGATCCCATACAAATTTTGTCTCCCTTTTACAAAACCTCCTTGCTCTTATGAAATAATTTTGTCTAACAATGGCCTTAATCTATTCGCCATCACTTTGGAAATAATCTTATAAGCCATATTACATAGGCTTATGGGTCTAAAAGAATCAAACAATTCAACATCCTTATTTTTTGGAATTAGGGTAAGATAAGTTGCATTTATTTTATAAGGAATGTATTGTTTTACCCTAGACTGTTCCACTGCCACCAATAAATAATCCTTCACTATATCCCAATTATGTTGGTAAAAAGTTGTAGAGAGCCCATCTGGACCAGGGGATTTATCCTTATTAAAAGAGAAGATCTAAATGAACTTCTTCTAGAGTAATAGGCTCCATCAGTTTCCTATTCTCTTCATTTGTTATAACTGAAGGAACATCTTGAAGAAGTTTAACATTAAGAACTTCAGTCTCCTCGAAACCTAGAATATTATGATAAAATGACTTAGCCTCTTTTTTAATTTCACTCTGATATTCAATCCAAACCCCTTCTATTGATTTAATTCTACCAATTCTAGAATAATATCTCTGTACTATACCCATCCTATGAAAAAAATTGTATTTTTATCACCTTATTTTAACCAAGTTTGTCTTGATTTTAATCTTTAGAATTTTGTTCCTTACTCAAAATATTATGATATTCACTAAGAAAATATGTTTCCTTTGAGCTTGTATTATTTTCATCACCTTTTTGGAATTTTGAAAGTTTATCTTTTAGTTCTTCTTTCTTCTCAAAAATTTTTCCAAAGGTGCTTTTGTTTCATTCTTTTAATCTAGATGGTATAGCTTTAATTTGGTTTGGAAGAGCATACAACCCACCATTACCTAAATAATTCTATGTTTGAGCTATCATATCAAGAAATTGAGGATGGTCTTCCCACATCTTCTCATATTTAAAATATGATCTTTTTTGAATTCACTAACCATCATTTTAACTCTTATTGACTAGTGATCTGAACCAATCCTTGTTAAGGTATTAATTTTAGCACAATTTCCTTCATCTAGCCAATGATACGAGAGAATGCATCTATCTAATTTTTCTTCTATTAGGTTGTGGCCTCTCCTGTTGTTGGTCCAAGTATAGTTGTCTTCTTCAAACTTAAATTCCCATAGATTGTTGTTTTGAATTAAAGCTGAGAAATATTTCATACTTTGGGTAAATTTCCTAATCTCCCCAAATTTTTCATTCAGCTTGGTAATGGCATTATAAACTCCAATGATCATGAAACGGGTTTATTGGTATTTACTTCTCATAAAGGCCTCAATCCCACTCCAAACTTCTAATCTACTTGACTGATTTGTAGGATCTTCACATTGATAAGGATGAAGCGAATATCAACAAAGTAGCAAGTGACTAAAGAGACTATCCAATGCCTAGTTTTATGAATGGTTACACAAGAGGTTCTATAAGGATTCCAACAAGTTAGAATTCCCCCTACTGCTCCTTTAGAATCCATAGAATCCCATTCACATCTTGCCCAAATTGCTTTCGTAGTTTTTTTTAATAAGCTATGTGTGGCTTCTATTGGGGTCCACTCCCATTACAAAAACAAAACATTACATTGCTCTCATAGTATTTCCAACAATTTAATTAAAGCATAACCAAATTTTTATTTGTATCGAATATATTCTTCATTTACCCTTCTATCAAAAATATTCTTCATCTTCCTCAAACTGCTAAGTTTCCACAATCAACTCCTTTTATATCAAATGCCTTCAAAAATTTAAATTTTGTCAAAATGAAATTCAACACTAGCTAAAATATTTGTTGCCCAACTTCTATATCTAAAAATATCTTGTTTATAACAACCTCACAATTTCTTAATACCTTTTTTTAGGGTTCTTATTCATTCCCCTAATATTCCAAGATATTATTTTTATTGTTATTTTTTTATTTTATTTGTGGGTTTAGCCCCACTTCTTGTTAATACTTGTGATATTTGCTTTTGTTTTCCCATATCAATATCCCTTTGTGTTTATTTTTCTCTTTGTTTTTTCCTCTTGGGTATTCCTCTTTTTTTTCATTCTCAGCAATACTTTCACCTTCATCAATCTCTTCAATCTTCTCACACTGCTCATAGGAAGACTTATCTTTAGGTTTACCTTGTTCTGAAGGATCTGAAGTGAAAGGAATAACCTCAAAATCACACTCTTCTTTATAATTCTCTGGAAACCCTAAAGTGCAAGGATGCTCTTATGTAGCAATTACCTTCTTATTCTGCCCTAAAAACCCTAAATTATTATTGGTTTCCTCCAACCTCATTTCTATATTATTCTGCTCTTGAAACCTTAAAGTGCAAGGGATAACATCTTCACCACTTTCACTTTTATTACATGAAGATGATTCTATACTTCTTGAGGAAAATAAAGATGATTTACCTAGAATAAACTTGACTTTTTTGCTATCTTTGTTTTGGGTTTTATCTCCACATATTCTTTTGCACCTTTAATTCCTTCTAAACTTACCAATTGATATTGTTGATAGGATTTATTTGCCTCTTCTTTTGGAGTGGAATATCCTTGATCTGATCTAGCTTCTATTATTGAATGATTTCCTTGCTTCATCTTGAAGTTTATCTCATGGCTAAATTTTTTTGTCTCTTTCTTCATAGTTTTTACTTTGAAAACTCTTGCCATGTGTCCAATATCAAAACAAGTGTGGCAATAAAAAGCAATATTTTCATAATCTAATTGTTTATCCCATTCTCTCAATTTAGATTTAATCTTAATGGATTGTGGTAGAGGTTTTGAAATTTCCATAGCAAAACATATGCGATTATATATAGCATGCTTTCGCTCCTTAGTTGTTGGCCCTTCCTTGATGAATTCCCTAGGGTATTTCCAATATTTTTCAAAACATCCTTATTTATAAGTTGATATGGAAGTCCAAAAATCCTAACCCACATTGGAAGCTTCTTAATAGTTTTTTTCTCAGCTAAAAATTTTTTATTCCATGGTCTCAAATAAAGTGCATCTCTTTCCATAAACCATGGGCCACCAACCATTATTTTATCCCTAATTTATGAACTGGAAAAGATGATGAGGAAAAACCTTTAGGAAGAAAATTCACAGAATAATTTGAATTCAATCCCCACTTCCACTTGATACAATTTTGAATATCCGAAAACCCTGGCCATGATCTATGGAACTTACATATTAGCCCTCTACTTTTAAGAACCATTAAATAATGCTCAATCATCTCATACTTGATGTTTACTTCTGGTGTACCATCTACTACCTGGATCAAACTTGCCATGTATTCGCTCTTTCGCTTATCTCTAGCTTGGGCCTTCATACTTCCAACAAGGGTATTTTTATTTCTAGCTAGGGCATCCTAACTTCCCATTAGAGCTTTCAAAAATGACTTTCCTTCCACAATAGCTAATGGGGCTTTCTCTTGGCTTGCACTCCCTCTTGGTTCGCACTCCCATTCTGCTTGCACTCCCTCTTGGTTCGCACTCCCATTCTGCTTGCACTCTCTCTTGCCTCACACTTGCTCCTAGCTTGCACTCCCTCCTGGATAAGAATTGTGTGTGTCTCTCTTTTTTTTTGCGTTCCTTTGCTTCAATAATTTTTAGAAATAATTTTCCACGCATTCATGCTAAGGGTTTGAAGCATTTATGCACTTTGGATGAACATACCGCTCTTTTGCCATTGAATCCTAGCTTGCACTCCCTCTTAGTTTAACCTCCCTTTTAGTTTACACTCTCTCCTACCTCACACTCTCTCTTGCCTCGCACTCACTCCCAACTTGCACTTACTCTTGGCTCATAATTTCCCTTGTCTCTTCTTTTTTCCAGTGTTTCTTTACTTCAACATTTTTGGGAAACAATGTTCTACATATTCATGGTAAGGGTTTGAAGCATTTATGCACTCCGGATGAACTTGTCTCTCTTCTTCCATGACGCTATCAATGCCAGCTAGGGTACATTCAATTTCTTCTTCTACCATGACGCTATCAATGCCAGCTAGGGTACATTCAATTTCTCCTTCTGCCATGATGCTATCTATTCCAGCTAGGATACGTTCAGTTTCTTGTGGTGCACCTGCCATTTTTACCAATACCTTCAATATTTGTCCATCCAAAATAACAAAGGAACAGAAACCTCCAAAATCCAAAATTTTGAAGACGCGTTACAACGAGATTCGCAATGCGATCCTCCTTGCCCAAGACAAAGAAAAATTTTGAACCCCAATAAAACACGACCATCCACTCCAGCTATCTCGTTATACACTAACACAAACCCTAGGCATAAAAACCAAATTCAAACTCCTAACCTATCGATATATGCCCAAAAATGAGATAGCTTTAACAAAAAAAACTTAGGCTCGACCAACACTACACCCACCAGCCACCACTACACCCGCACCAACCCAATTTCATATAACTTCATATCTGATGCTGCTCATTTTGGGCCTCCCTCGCTACTGCGACTGCCAAGCCTGACCTCATGGATCAATCACCAGTGAAAACCCTTACCTGCTCTACCCAAACCTTCCATCAATCACAGCCACGCCCACTTTCATAGTTTTTGAAACTTCTTTTGTCATTTTAGTTTCCTAGATACAGATAATATCAGGTTTATTACTTAAACATAAGTCCCTAATACACATATGCTTTGAGGGGGTATTAGCACCTCTTATATTACATAAGATGATAATCATGTCTCATTAGGGGCTTTTTGCCCCTCTTTCATGTTACCAATATCATTTTGTTGTTTGGTAAAGAGAAGTTTAACCAACTTACTCTGTGTTATTTTCTCTATGTTAGCTCTTGCTTCCCTGGATCTTGCTTGATAATTTGAGGGTTTTCCTCTTTTTGCCTTGCCTATATCAGGAGTAGGTCTTATTATTCTACTCCTCAATATTATTTCACCATTTTATTTTTAAACATAATTATCCTCTCTTGACTCTATTATAGAAGCTTTTGACTTATCCTACTCATTTTCTGGTATTTCCTTATTAATGGCAGAGGTATTAACTTCTAAAACTGCATTTTCTTTACCAATTATATTCTATTGAATGGTGCATGGTACTTTAAGAGAGTCTTCAAAATTTGGTGAAACACATTCCTTGGGTTCATTGAGAATGTTCTTCCTTAAAATGGGATCATATTGAATAGACAGTTTCTTGCTAATATGTTGAAATTGTTGTCCTGTGTCCTCTAAGTTTTGATCTAGTTTTTCTTCATAAGATAATCCTTAAAAGAATTGGAATTTCTTCCAATATCATTTCTTATTGGTCTCCACTATTCATTTTATTTTATTTTTCTAGATCTATTTTTTGGAAATTGAAAACCATCTTTATCCATAACCATTTGTAAATTTCTCTTACGATTTTCTACAAATGATTCTGTTGGGCTCTTATTAGGGCATGATCTCTCAATATGCCCCACCTCATGACATATTCTACATCTAAAAGATATGTTTTCATAATCTATATTTTGGATCAACATCTTATCCCCATACTTAATAATTATGTTTTTGGTAAAGCTTTACTTATATCAATCACGACCAATATTCGAGCATAAATAGTCAAAAATCCATCTTTTGTTGTATCTGAAATATCAAGAAATTATCCTAAAGTGTTGCCTATTTTATTGAAGGTATCTATTTCCAAAAATTCAATGGGCAATCCAAACATCCTAACCCAAACTGGTACTAGGGATTGATTTATATTTTTAGATGAAAAGCCTTGAGTAAGGAAGAGCCCTACTCTTCTCATAAACCAATGACCCCTTTTAGGATTCTTTATCTTTCTTCTCTAGAACAAAAAATGGCTAGGAAGAAACCTTTGGGAAGAAATTATAGAATCACTCCTTAAGACTTCCAACTCTTATCAATCCATTTTCTCAAGGTTGAAGCCCTTGACCAATACCCATTAAATTTACCAAAAACTGCCATAACTTGGAGCAATGAGGATCTCTCTGAGGTGTGCTACCTCTACCACTAGGAATTATTCTAAGGATTTAACTATAAATCGATCCATGGAAAGGAAAAAAAACTCAAAATCTAATGAAATTTATCTGAAAGCTCTATAACAAATATAATATTTGATAAAAACTTTATAAAATTTTCATGCACAATTTCAAATATAAAGAAAGGGAAAAAAGAACCTAGCTAAAAAATTCCTTGTCCAAATAGAATGTCTTGCCTCGCTGAAGTCCTAGCCCTTCATTGGTCTTCCCATCGTTCAAAACCTAGTTGGCAAATATTTGAAATTTCATTTTTCGTGACTTAAAAAATTGTCATTGCCCTTGTTTCGAATGGTTGACTTCATAGGGTTGTATCTCCCTCAATATTGCTTAGATTTTTTAAAGCTATTCAAATTTTGTACAAGTTGGTCCAAGAATCAGCTAAATCGGATAAATATTCATGAAGATATGGCTCCTAAAATATGAGATGTTTTTAGGAAAAAATCCTAATCCTTCGCACTTTGCAATTTTATTTTTCGCAATTTGAAAAATCGTCACTGCCCTTATTTCAAATGGTTGACTTCATAGGGTTGTATCTCCCTTAATATTACTTGAAATTTTGCATATGACCACTCATTTTAAAGCTATTCAAATTTTGCACAAGTTGGTCCAAGAATCAACTAAATTGGATTACTCTTCGTGAAGATATGGCTCCTAAAAGATGAGATATTTTTTCAGGAAAAAACCCTAATCCTTCGCATTTTGTAATTTCATTTTTTGTGACTTTAAAAAATCAAAAAATCCTTGTTGTATCCAAATTTGTGTTTAATTAGATTATGTGTCACTTTGGTGTCTTATCTACTCTCATTTAAGATAATAGTACTCCTTTTAAAAATATTGAAATGCAATAGTTAACTTCTTAGTTAGGAATTCAATATCGCTTTTCTATGCCTTACTACCCATAAGGGAATAGTCAAGTTGAATATAGCAATAAAATCTTGGTAAAAAATATGAAAAAGATAGTTAAAGAATCAAATAAATATTGACACTTAAATTTATATCCTATATTGTGGATATACCACACTGGTATTCAAATGTCCATGGGGGCAACTCCATTTTCTTTGGTTTATGGTATTGAAGTTGTTTTTCCACTTGAAATTGAATTGCCTTCTTTGCATGTTTCTTTGAAGAATTTGTTAAGTCATTAGGAGGCTCAACTTGTTGAAATTACTACTCTTGATGAAAGAAATCTACATGCTCTTAAACATAATAGAGCCTATAAGATTTATGTTACTAAGAAATAGAATAAGAAGGTATGTCATTGTGATTTCAAAGTCAAAGATATTATCCTCGGGCTTGATAATGTGAGGGTAAGTTTATATAGAAATGGCTTGGGCCATATACTATCAAAGATTTGTTTGGGTCTAGGACAATGAATTGAAAGTAATGGAGGAAATTAAGTTAGATGAACTCGCCAATTCCATGTATGCCAAATGCTTCTATGCATAGCCCCCTTTAGACCTATATATAGTCTTTGTGTTTTCATGGTTTGCCTATTGACTTTGGTGTCTTGTTTTTCACTTTGACTACTTTACTTATTTGTTTGTGTGTGAAATTCCTATACATTCTTTAGCTTGGCAAATTTTCATATGTTTTATAGCATCCCTTCCTCTCATGATTTTGATTACCTCATTAAGTGGTGATCCCGGTTGTCTAAATTTTTAATGTCTTCTACTAGTCTTAATTTATTGTTTTTCATTTTGAGTAATTTTCTCTTGCCTAAACATGACTGCCCCTTAAGCAACAATCCTGAATGCTCTAGTTGTTCAACTATGTTATGTCTAGTTTTGGTTCATTTTTGTATTTGTTTGTCTTTGTTGCTTCATGTTCTCGTTACTTATGTTTTTTATCCATTTTTACTAGAATTTATTGTTGCTAACTTTGTACTTTATTCGCCTCTCTTTGTCATGGTGTCACTCTTGTTAATAACGGGTACCATGATATCTTCAAAGTATTCCTTGCATTAGTACCCTACTTTAAGTGCCATAAAGAAATATTCCTATTTCAACTCATGCCATATCCTATATGGTATGTGGTGAAAACACCAAGGCAACACTCCTTAAAATTCTCATGCAATAAACAACATTCAAACTTTTTAGTCAATCAATCATTTTGGTGTCTCACTATGGCGGTAAGTGTACCTTATTGAATAACATGCTTGGATAAATATTCTAGTGATAAACCTCGTTATATTAAGGTCATGGTGACTTTCCCTTCCATAGGATATCCCTCTCCTAGGGCTCACTTTAACATGTATATATCCCATATTTAATCACTTATTTCATCTTTGTGTCCCATTATAGAAGTAAGTGTGCCTTGTTGAACAACATACTTAACCAAATACCACAATGGCAAACCCCATTAGAGTAGAGGCATGTTGAATTTCCTTTCCATGGGATATCCCTCCTCTAGACAAGCTACAATGCATATATAGCCCACTTTTTCTTGACCTTATCTTACTTATCCCTCTATTGTGGTGGGTATGCCTTGTCGAGTAATGCATCCATCACTAGTGATATGGGGTAATTTGACTTTCAAGATATATAGTTACATATCATTCATGGTATAGGTTGGCATCCCCTAGATCACCTCATAGTAGTGGATGAACATCATTGATTGTCATAGTGTTTGTTTGTGCCTACCTTGCAATTTATTTTAGGATTGGAGGATAAATACTTACGTCTATACAAGGCATAGGTTGTATTCTCTTGATCTTGTCTATTGTAGGGACGAGTGTGTTTATTAGTACTTGGCACTTGTCAAAGACTATATGTGGCTTGCCTACTTTAGTGGCATGTATTATTGGCACACCACTTAATGCATGGCCAATACTAGAGGGAGGAAATATTTGATTAGCACATTGTTGAATGATACTCCATTATTTTATGCTTTAGATAAATTAAGTCTCATAAATCATGTCACTAAATGCTACATAAATCATACATGCTATCCATGATTATAATTCATGACATTTAATGCTACTCAAATCATACATTCAATGTTAAATATTTATACATCGTCAAATGCTACCAAATCCTAAGTACATGTCAAATAAATATAGGCATGTCATCAAAAGGCATATAAGTCATGTTTGCTAAATAATATCACATATATGTCTAAAAATATGGTACAATAGATACAAAGTGTCATTATCCCATATGTATTTTGAATATTTTACTCAAAATATGGTTTTTTGCATAATATTTTGTTGAGTTTTGCAAAGATAGCAAATGGATAGTGCTTAAAGGGGTTTTGGCACACTCCGAACTTGCTTGTACGCTCTATTTTTGCTCATTTCACATCCAACTAGTATTTTTTAGTGCTTTGGGTGTTTTTACAAGTAAATCCATTTTCAACCATATGGGGCAAGTAAAAGTCATTTTCTTTTGGCCAAAATTTTGAGATGCATGTACATGTAAGTATTAGGTATGTTTTTTGTTTCAAGTTATTAACTTTTTGTTAAGTGTCCTCAAGCTTGAGGCTGTACTCTCACTCTTTGGTTTATGTTACAATTTTTGGGTTTTCAAGCCTGTGGCTACGTCCTCGCATATGGTGATTTTCAGACAATACCCTGCAAAGGGCCCTCAGTTTATCCTTTATCATGGTATAACTATAATAGCTACTTTTGTAAATAGGTTAAGGGATCCTTAAAAAACCCTATCTACAATGTATAGCTTCTTATTTATCAAAAAAAAAAAAGTATTAGGTATGTTTTACTCTACTCTCATATTTTAGGTTGTATTTTTATATTTTTTCTACTATTTATTTCAAACAAATTGTATTTTTGCATAGACAATTGTATAAAAATCATAATTTTTGGTTTTTGTTCTGTAGAATATAATTTTCATTTCTATGGCTTTGACTATTGCATATTGCTCATTTTCCCCTTTGGATTCATGATTGACTATCCCTTACAATGTTGTATGTAATCCTTATGGAGAGGCAATACACATTTGTTAAAAAAACACTAATAAATGATTTTGCAAGTGGTGGAAAGTCATGTCCTCTTATTTATAGGAAAGGGGTAGACTATATTTATTAGTCCTTGGGTAAGATAATGGTAAACCATGTTGGTCGGTGGTTTTGATTCTCTTTATTTACTTAGTTATCAATTTTTATACCATTTATTGATGTTTTTGCCTCCTAGCTTTCTCAAAATCCAAAAACAAAGAGTCATGAATAAGGGATATTTGGACATGTGTCACCCAAAGCACGCATCCTAAAATAAATTGTGCCAACATTGCCACTTAAGTGGGGAGCTTAGTCATTTAATTAATTTTAGTATTTTTGATGTATGGTTGGGATTCTAGTATATTTGTATGCCTAGGGTTCAAACAATATTTTTTTTGGACCAACAATTATGATTTTATAACCTTGAAAAGGAAGAAAACCAGTCATCAACTCCAAAGGGAAAGTTATATGTTATAAATACACTCTTCACCTCCTCATTTTCTCACCATTAATTCAACTACCAAAAAGTATACTTTCAATTATCAAAACCATTCATTTAGCTATAAAAAACCATACATTCACTTGTCAATGATTATTACTACTAACATTGCTTCCATTATTTTTACCTCCGTTGTTACTGCATCATGCACATTTTTTGCTCTCCCTCTATCTCTCTCTTGTTCTTGTAGATACAACCAAAGCCATCTATCACTAGTTTATTACCTTCCATAGAGGAGGATGAGACATTTTACCAAGATTTATAACTAAAGGTCACTAATTGCCATTCAAAGACCTGTTTTCAAGAAAGATCAAATCCTCTATGAACATCCCAAGTGTGATATCTCCTTATTTATTATGGTGATGTTACAAGTAGGATAGAGCAAGAATGAGTTGTTTATCATACTTATATTTCGAATTAAATGGTCCTTGATACCCCAGGTGTCAAGTAATTATTTTCACTACATTAGGATTAACTCTAACGTTTGTATTTTATGGATAATCTTAGTGTAGTTTTGTCTTGAATGCTTTATTTTATTCATGCTTGAATCGAGATAAGTTTTTGTTCTTTATTGTTAATTTACTCTTATACTATATGAGTTTAAGCATTTTGGTTTAACATGAAATAGTTTTCATAATTGTATGAGTTATCCCCTTTTCTCACAAGTAGAGAGGATATCATGACCTTTTATATGTGCCTTGTATAAGAAGGATTTTTAAATTTCATTCTTCATTATCCTTTGCTTATATCATTTGAGGTTTTTTTCTCAATAAATGAAAATATAAGGTATATCTATCAACGTTGATAGATGGCTTTAAAAAAAATATCAAAATCATTGTGAAATTTGAGTTCATATTATTATTATTATTTTACATGGTGGAATCGGTAGCCACCATGATGATCCAAGTATGTTGTTCCATATTTTATGGTCGCCATAGTTTTATGTGATGTCCACCACATAAGCCACCACACAGTACTTCGCATAGTCCACCCCTATAACCACCATGCCACAATCATTTTAAACATTTTACACAGCTAAAAGCACTAGTAAAGGGATAAGCATTCAGTCTGGCAAGGCCCAAGATTTGAACCTTGGACATTTGTCCCCTTTACGAGATTTTCCCACACCAACTGGTCTACACCTCAAACCTTTAAAACTTTTAGGTTAGAAAGAAACCTCGAGAGTCGCTCTTAGGGGTCGACAATGTCGTTCCATCTGGGTATACCATTATCTAGATGGAATCCATAAGAGATTTTTGTGTCCCCCTTTGAATCATAGAGGTTTGAACCGTGGACCTCCCATTCAATGGGCTAGACTTGCCTTCTCCACTTGTGCTACAAAGGCGGACAATTTCTAGAGATCGTATTATTATTATTTTCTAATAAAATGCTTATAGGAATAGTGCTTATAATGCAAAGTATTAAATGTGGAAAAAATGATGTTAGCCTCTTTGCTACAATATTTGAACATACATATAAATATCATGTAAAACAATAGATATAACATAAAGGGTTTATATAAATATATGAGAAAATAAATATGTCCAAAACTTAAGTTCATAAAATTTAAGTTTTAATGTTGTTTGTTAAAAGAAATTTTGGGAAAACTTAGAAATATGATAAACCTATATTAGCTTCAACTAACAACTATGTAAAGGCTAAGTCACTCACTAAACCTCAACAAACTTTAACTACAAATTATTCAAAAACTAGGGGATTGAGATCATGGAGTTACCATTTTCACTAGAAATGATGACATTGATGCTCGAGAATAGTGGATGAAGTTTAGATCTCTATATTCTAGTGAGATTTTTTAGAATTGTAAACTTTTTTATCTTTTAAAAGAGGAAGCTCATGATTGGTGGGATATGCTTACTAAGGAAAGGATTGCTAAGGAAAGAATTTTGACATGGGATGAAATGGAGCATGCATTCTTGAGTCAGTGGAACCCTTATAAAAATATAGCTAGTTTGAAGGTCACCATCAAAGGATATGAAGAAGAAATAAAAAGGCTTTAGAGGGAACTGCAATAAATGAATAAAGAGGATATAATAGAAGGAGAAAATTATGGCTTTTGAAGCCTTAATATTAATATAAACTCACAAGATAAATTTCATAGGATCAAATATAAGATAGTCACAATATAGTAAGATCAAAATAATGATGTAAATAGAATAATATGATCAAACTAATATGTATATCAAGTCTTATCAACTAAAATTCATTAATATGCAAAAATATGAATGTAAATAGCATAAATCATACATGTACAAAGCATATAACACAACTTATAATATTAGTTGCTCCAAATATATGCAATCTTTATTACTCTTATTTCTCTTACAAATGTATCACTATGCTCGCTATATCTCGCTATGATTTCTATATTCACTATGTCCATCCATGGAGCAATATATAGTCATTGTAGAATGACTCTTTGTCTACTTGACTATTTCTTTCCTTATGCCAAGTCTCATGACTCTTGGCTTCTCTACTTGACACTTGCATACACATGAATCTATCTTGTATGCACACCTAGACATGACTCTTCACTTAACACACTCTAATCTAAAGACACTTGTGCACTCTTACATATAAGACACTTGTGCACATATACTCACATTACACTTGCACACTTATTTACATGATACTTGTGCATTTCCTGCATATACACACTTACATAACATTTGTGCATTTTCTACACATTATTACATTACATAAAATATTACTCACACTCTAATATAAGACTCAACCCTAGTCTAATATTTACAAGATATACCATGAAGGTACCATGGGGGTACATTAGCATGTACTAAATAATGTAATATACTCCAACAAAAAATACTGATGATAATGTGCATGTTCATGATATCATTCAAAAGGAAAATCTTAATAAGTAAGGATCCAAGGAGAAGCATGAAGAAGTTATGCTAAGGGAACAAGTTGAAGAACCATTAGAATACTCAAAAGTTAAATTTATAGTAGCAACAACAAAGTCCAAGGAAGCCTTGTCAAAAGTGCACAAGGATGCACTAAAAGAAAGGTATAAGAGAGAATATTGTGAAGAAGAATTTAAAATAAAGAAACAAATTGTTGAAGAATCAAAGGAAACAAAATATCAGGTTAAGGTTGTAGCATATTGACACCCACACCACCCTAAGTGGAAACAATCTTGGAGGTATGGCTTAAGGCATCAATATTATAGATCTACATGGAGTCAGAAAGACATCAAGTATGGCAATGTTTGGTAAAAAAAACACAATGTTTTTGGATTTCAAAGGGATGCAATAACATCAAGGAACAACAAGGTCAATTGTTAAAAATATCAAGGCAGAGCAACAGAAGCATGGAGCCAAAAAAGTAGTTATAGATATTCAAGTGGCACGATGATAGCTTGGCATCATCAAAGACTACCACTAATCAAGATTTCTATTGAATGGATGGATGAACAAGATTGTATTTTCTCAAGAAATTGATGTTGAAAATTTGTATTAAAAATATTTGAAGAAGATCCAAAAAAATGAATATAAAAATTTAGAATTTTTGTGAAAAAGATGTAGATATCTAATTATAGCATCTCAATTGAGATGAGAATCAAATATGTTTATAAACTCTCAATTTTTACAAAGAGAGTTATGATTTATCAAGGGTGGGAAACCCAAGTAAAACCTCTTTTTCTCCAACAAAAAAAAAAACTATGCAAAGATTGAGGAATCGATAGAGGTAGGGCAATTTAAAAAAAAAACGAACCATATTTCAAGAGCCATATCGCATAGAGTTATCCAATTTAGATAAATCTTGTGCCACTTTATGTGGAATTTGAAAAGCTTTGAAACAAGTAGTCATTCGAAAGAATCTAAGTAGTAATGAGGGAGATATGACCATGTCAAGACAACCATTTAAAACTAGGGCAGTGTTAGGGTAACATTTTCCTTAAAAACATCTCATATTTTAGGAGTCATTTCTTTGCAAAGAGTTATCTGATTTAGATGATTCCTAGATCAATTTATGCAAAATTGAAAAAGCATTAAAATGAGTGGTCATACAAAGGAATCAAAGTATTATTGGGTGATATATGAACCTATGAAGGTAACCGTCTAAAATAAGGGTAGTGATATTTTTTCAAGTTGAGGAAAAAAAAATTTAGATATTTTTCAACCAAGGTTTAGATGATGGGAGGAGAAATGGAGGGCTAGGGCTTCAACAAAGTAGGATATCTTGTATGGGCATATAAGTTTTCAGCTTTCTTTTTCTCCTTCATTATCTTAGAAGTTTTGCATGTAAATTATTATAGGTTTATTTTCAAATAATATAATCATTATAGGATATAAAATTTCAATATATTTTGAGTCATAGATTCCTTCCCATGGGCTGATTTATAGCTAAATCATTATAATCATCCCTAGTAATAGAGGTTAGTGAGGACCTCACAAAGAAGCAATCCTTGTTGCTCAAAATAGGGAAACTATTGGTAAATTTAATGGGTCTTGGTCAAGGGCTTCGACCTTAAGAAAATGGATTGATAGGAGTTGGAAGTCTACAAGAGTGAGGCTAACCTTTCTTACAAAAGGTTTCTTCCTAGCCATTTTTTTTTCCATGGAGGAAATATATAGAATACTAAAAGGGGGTCCTTGGTTTATGGGAAGAGCAAGACTCTTCCTTATTTGTTGGTATGAAGGATTTGCACTTGAAAACATAAATTTATCCCTAGTACCAGTATGGGTTACCCATTGAATTCTAATAAATGGATACCTTCGAGGCAATATGCAACAATCTAGGATAATTCCTTGAGATTTCATAAACTACAAAAGATGGATTCTTGGCTATTTATGCTTAGATATTAGTGATGATTGATGTAAGTAAACCTTTATAAAAATTAATCATTCTTAAGTATGAGGATAAGTTGTGGATCCAAACCATAGATTATGAAAACATATCTTTTAGATGTAGAATATGTCATGAGGTGGGGCATATTGAGAGATCATGCCCTAAGAGGAGTTCAACAAAAAAAAAGTAGAAAACCACAAGAAAAACTTACAATTGGATATAGATGAAATTGGTTTTCAACTTACAAAAAGTAGGTTTAGATAGATAAAATTAAATAAACAGTGGAGACCAGTAATGAAGGATATTGGAAGAAATACTAATTCTTTTAAGGTTTTTAGCCTATGAAGAAAAAGCAGATCAGAGCTTAGAGGACAAAATACAATAAGATCAAAATGTTAATGCGTCGTCTATTTAGTATGATCCTTATTTAGGGATGAACATTCTCATTGAACCTAAGAAATGTGCCTCATTGGACTTTGAAGATTCTTTTGAAGTACCATGCACCATTCAAGAGAAGAAAATTGGTAGAGAAAATGCAATGTTAGATATTAATACCTCTACCATTAATAATAAAATACCATAAAATGAGTAGGACAAGTCAAAAGCTTTCGTAGTAGAGCCAAGAGAGGATAAATCTAATAAAAAGGAAAGTTGTGAAAGAATATTGAGGAATAAAATAATAAGACCTACTCCTGATATAGGTAAGGCAAAAAGAGGAAAACCCTCAAATTATCAAGCAATATCCAAGGAAGCAAGAGAAGATATAGCAAAAGGAACACAATCTAAGTTGGTTGAACTTCTCTTTACCAAACAATAAAATGATATTGGTAATTTGCAGGAAGGGCTAATAGCCCCTAATGAGATATGATTACCATATCATGGAATATAACGAGTACTAATACCCCCTCAAAGAAGAGGTGTATTAGGGACCTTTGTTTAAGTAATAATCCTACTATTATTTGTATCCAAGAAACTAAAATGACAAAGGAAGAAGTTTCAAAAAATATGAAAGCATTATGGGCAATATGTGAAAGGGATGTTGTGGATTCTAAAGGAGCAATAGGGAGAATTCTAACATATTGTAATCCTTATGCAACCATTAATAAAACCAAACATAGGATAGCCTCATTAGTCATATTATTTCATCCTTATCAATGTTTATGGGTCTACATATCAATCAAGCATATTAGAAGTATGGAGTGAGATTGAAACCTTTATGAGAAGCAAAGACTAAGAAATTTGATTTATGATCATAGGATATTTTAATGCCATAACCAAGTTAGATGAAAAAATTAGGAAAATTAGGAAAACAACCCAAAGTGTGAGAGATTTCTCATCTTCTATTCAAAATAATAATCTATGGGAGGTTGAGTTTGAAGAGGACACCTATACATGGACCAACAATAGGAGAGGCCAAAACCTAATAGAAAAAAATAGATGAATGCATACTCTTAGATCATTGGCTAAATGAAGGGAATTGTGCTAAAATTAATACCTTGATAAGGATTGGTTCATATCATTGGCCAATAAGAGTTAAAATGGTGGTAAGTGAATTAAAAAATATCATATTTTAAATATGAGTAGATGTGGGAAGACCATCCTCAATTTGTTGATATGATAGTGCAAATATGGAATTCTTCAAGAAATGATGGGTTGTATACACTTCCAAAACAAATTAAATTAATGACATCTAGATTAAAAGAATGGAACAAGAACACAATTGAAAACATTTTTTAGAAGAAAGAAGAACTAAAAAAAAAACTTTCAAAATTTTAAAAATGTGAGCATAATAATCAAATCTCAAAGGAAAGGAAGTTGCTTAATGAATATCATAATAATATGAGTAAGGAGGAAAAATATTGGAGATAAAAATTGAGGCAAACTTGGTTAAAAGGAGATTAAAATCGAGACAAACTTGGTTAAAAGGAGATTAAAAGATAATTTTTCATAGGAGGGCAATAATACAAAAGTCAACATCCATGATTAGTAGAATTAAATCAATAGAAGGGGTTTGGATTGAATACCAAAGTGAAATTAGAAAGGAGGCAAGGTTTTTTTACCAAAAAATTATAGGATCGGAGGAGTTTGAAGTTCTTAATTATAAATTACTATAAGTACCTTCAATTATAACAAATGAAGACAATAGTAAACTGATAGAGCCTATTACTCTAGAAGTTCATTTAGCTCTTTTCCATTTTGATAAGGATAAATCACTAGGTTTTGATGAGCTATTTACAACATTCTATCAACATAATTGGGATATAGTGAAGGATTATTTATTGGTGGCAGTGGAATAATCTAGGGTAAAATAGTACATACCTTATAAAATAAATGTAATAAATTTGACCTGATTCCAAAAAAGAAGGATGCATAATTATTTGATTCATTTAGGCCCATAAGCCTATGTAATATGGAATATAAGATAATCTCCAAAGTGATGGAGGTTAAGACCTTTGTTAGACAAAATTATATTAGAAGAGCAAGGAAGATTTGTGAAAGGGAGGTAAATTTTGGATGGGATTATAGTAGCGCATGAAGTCACGCATTCAACAACTTTAAGAAAAGAGAGATCAATGATATTAAACTTGATATGAGTAAAGCTTATGATAGACTTACATGGGATTTTATTTTTGAAGTGTTAGAAAAGTTTAGATTTGGGAAGAAATCAGTCAGATGGATTAAATTTTGTCTGGAGGAGGAAAATTTACCAACATTTTATTTAGAGATGCCCTTATTTGAGGGGAGAATGAGGATATAAATTGTGGAATCCAATTATAAGTAAAGTTAATAATAAACTATTAGCATATAAATATATATGGTTATCATCATCAAGAAGAGTGTAACTAGTTAAATCAGTCTTATAGTCCATTCCAACATATTATATGTCTTTGTATACTATGACAAAATAGATAGAAAAATGTTAAATCTAATATTATGCGGTCTTTTTATGGTTAGGATTATATGATAAAAGGAAATTTCCTTTGGTGAAATGGAGCAAGGTGTGTGATGAAAAATTAGGGGAGGTCTCAGTTTATGAGTTGTTACAGATGCAAAATTAGCACTTAGGGGAAAAGTAATTTGGATATTGCACAAAGAGAGTCAAAAACAATGGGTAAGAATTCTTCTAAGAGAGTATGTTGAGCCTAATGACCCAAGCTTATTATTTACTGCATTCTCACTACCATATGGTTTTTCACTATGGAATGATTTCAATAAATCAATTGATTTAGTGATTAAAATTCTAAGGTGGGTGGTGGGAATTGGAGAAAAAATAATAATTTGGATGGATACTTGGTTTGATAAAAAAACCATTAAATCTAGATATAATTTTGAAACCATGGATGATTTTACTTCAAGATAAATATGGTGATAGAGTTTCAAACATTATGTACAAGAATCAAGAAGGAAGATACAAATGGAAATAAGTTTTTTTTACAAGTATACAAGACATTGATGCTAGGAGGTAGTTGAGAAAAAATATAATAACAATGATTTTTTTAGGGGAGCAGAGGATAAGTTGATGTGGGAGTTGAATAGATCAGGAGAATACACAAAAAGAAGTGGATATAATGTCAAGCATCGACAAAATAGAAATAATGCAAGAATATGGATAGATATCTAGGATAGCTCGAGCATTTATAAAGTCAAAATTTTTGTTTGGCTAGTAGGTTATAAAATAATTTTATCTTGGGATAACCTTATGAAAGGAGTTTTAATGACCTCTATCAATGTATTCTATGTAAAATTGAGGGAGGGGGTACATACTGTCTCTTAGGACTTTGCTCAATAGTCTAAAAACTATGGCAATGAATTCTTAATATGTTTGGTAAATGCATGATGATGAATGACAAAATTGAAGAATGGATAAAGCAATGACAAAGCACTTTTGAGGCTTTATAGACAATCTGGGATATATCAAAAGATACAATACTTTGGACTGTATGGCTAGAAATAAATAAAAGAATATTTCAAGGAAAGGAAAGTAGTTTAGAGGTAATAAAATTGAAGATATGTGTAGTCATAAAGGAGTCTAAACCAACCCTATCAACTCATCACATCCCTAATCTTGAAGTAGAGAGCCTTGATTGATGGAGTCAATTCATAAAATGGGATTATGATGTTTGGTACAAAATAAACTAAAAGAAGACAAATAATATAAGTTGGAAACCACCAGAAGTAGAGTTGGTTATTTTGAATTTCGATGGAGCATCTAAAAGAAATCCAAGACTGGTAGGAGGAGGAGGAATAATTAGAAATAATAAGGGAGATATTTTGTCTTATTATGCTTTCAATAGTAGATTTAAGACAAATAATGCAGTTAAAGCTTGGGTGGCTCTAGAAGGGTTAAAATTATGTAAACAAATGAAATGGAATGAAGTATGGATGGAAGAAATTTGTTAATGCAATTTTGAGGAAAGCGAAGGCTTCATGGAACATTCAAGAGATAATTATAGAGATACAAGACCTTATAGAGTTTGAAGAAACCAGGTTTACATACACGTTAAGGGAAGGAAACAAATGTGCAGATAGGCTAGATAATAGAGGGTTTTTAATTAAGGATCGTGAAGTTAAATTCTCTTTTCCATGTTTAGAGGAAGTAGTAGGTTTAGTTGAAGCTGAAAAGAAAATATTGTCCGCCTGAATCAAATAATGATTAATATTTACTTTAAAGTTTTCCATTGGTAATATTTGTTTTATTTTATAACATTAAGTGTTTTCATATAAACTATTTATTACAATTCTTGTGGTTACACTTATGTTTTAGGATGGAAACTAGTAATTTATATCTCCTAAAGCAGGTTATGATAGTACAAAATTTTGAAAATATTACTCTACCAAGATGTAATGCATATATAGTAGAGATAGGGTTTTGGTATTGTGAAGGTTGTTGTAGAAAAATGTCAAGAAGAAGGATGCTGAATTTTAGAATACTTGTATTCACATAGAAAATTGAAGATCCAAAAAATGAAAATAAAAAATTCAATTTTTTTTATGAAAAATGATATAGATGTGTAGCTATAGCAACGCAATTGAGATGAGAATTGGATTTGTTTGTAAACTTTTAAGTTCTAAAGGAGAAAGTTGTGTTTTTCAAGGTTGAGAGACCTAAGAACAACCCCTTGTTCTCTAGCAAAATAAATCTACAAATATTAAGGGACTTCTTATAGGAGGTTCAAGGTGTATAACTTGCATGGGCCTAACAACAAGACTTTCGACTTTGAATAGGAGGTTCAAGGTTCTAATCCAATGAGGGTAGAGTTGTACTATAAGTTTGGTTGGATAAACATATATTGGGTACATAACATCCTCTACGAGGGTCATCTCATATGACCTATGGTCTTGTGGATATTAAAACTACTTTACTTTTTTACCTTTATAATGATTAAGAATGCCATTGAAAAATGACAAAGATAATATATCAATTAGATGGATATGACTCTTAGACTTATAACAATATTATTTTCAATATCCATTAATTATTGATGGGGAAAGTATCTAGAAATATCATTATATATTTTTTCAATGAGTTTACACAAGTTTAAATAAGGGGTCCTTACCCCCTCATACCGAGTGGGGTTTCAACCTTGGACCTCTCAAAGAGAGGCCAAAGCCCTTACCACTGCAATAAGCTTGCAACTCAAAATATTGTTAAATTTATAATAAAGGAAATGAGAGAATATATTTTAACCATTAAATATGTTTTTGTTTGTCTCAACAAAATTCAAATTCTAAAAGAGAACTGGTTTAGGAAAAATAACCACTAGAACAAACTCAACTAGTTAAATACCTCAACTTTTAATGATGAACTTATGTTCTAATATTACCATTGAATACATACAATTACCAAAAATGCCATTGCAATACTATCATAGTAGAGAAAATTAAAATCGGATCAAAAGGGTTCGGGCTTTGGCTCTTCTTAGGGAGGTCCAAGGTTCAAACCGCGGTGTGGGCGAGTGTGTAAGGGGGTGGGTGTGTGGTGGTTGTGTGTTAAATTCCCTATTTATAAGCATAGCTCTCGGCTTTAGGAGGGGTCATGGTTGGGAGGAGCCTACCCAGCCCTGTGCATTGGTTGTAGGGGTTTCTCACACTAACAAAAAAAAAAATCATACTAAAAAAATAAAATAAATAAATAAGCATTACATAAATAAATTTGCATTGGAATTTTTTTTATGCATATCACAACAAATTAACATCATGTAAATCAAATATTAATAGTGTGACACAAGCTTAAAACCTTAAACTACACCTGAAAGTGATAAAACACGTCTTACTTAAATAAATAAATTTTAATGTGTTCAAATTTCAAATATTTTTATATTGCTTATAATATAAATAATGTACAAATTACAAAATGTGTCATGAGTCATAACAAATACATTCTTAAGATCTTCAAATGCCTTTACCCTTTGCCCTAGAAAAAGCTCAAGTCTCTCTTTGTCATTGTGCCCTGGCTACTAATGCTTGTTGCCACCTATGTTAAGGGTCAAATGGGTGGAAGCCCCCTTGTAGGGTCAAGGGGCAACACCCTTTTGCACGTACCTTGTCACGATATAAGGTGGGGTTGGCAGGTAAAACCATTAATATTTTTAGTATATTAACTAGATTTTACTCCTTATTTACATTTTGGTGCAGAAAGGATGCTGCAATTACTTATATGAGACTTCAATTACTTGTAGGTTAAATAAAACACCAACAAAATAACTTAAATGATGATTCTAATTGGTTTAAAATTTTTACTATATTAAGACCCATGTGGTCTAATGAACTTACAAAACAAATAATCACTTGTGCTTTAAAATATTACTCCCATACACAAGCATATTGAGCAATAAATTTGGATTGATAATTCAACGTCTTCTTATGAAGTATTTCATCAGTTAATAATGTATAACATTGTTGTTGGTGGCTATTGAATTCCTTCAAACTACAAAAAAAAACATCTGTTAATATGCCCTAGTTTGTTTTGTTTGGTGTGATAGTAGGTAGATAAACCCCTTTTTTAAGTTTGTAATAGGTAAAAATGAAGTAAATTGGTCCCGAGGGGACAACGCAACGATTCGAGCTTTGGCTCTTCTTTGGGAGGTCCAAGGTTCAAACTATGATATGAGTGAGTGTGTGAGGGGGTGGGTATGTGTATGGTTGTGTCTTTGGCCCCTATTGATAAGCTCAAATCTCACCCTTATAAATGGTCATGGTTGGGATGAGGATGCCTAGCCTAGAGTGTCGATCGTAGGGGTTTCTCACACTAACCTCAATAAAAAATGAAGTAAATTGAAATACAATTATAGCATTTTCTTTATCTTTTGTTGGAAGTTAAAATGGTAAAATGGTAAAAATTTTAGTTTCAACTGTAAGTTTTGACCTTACCCTTTTACCTCATTGGACGGAAACCAAGTCAGTAAAATTGGACGGCATGGACGGCAGGAAGAGTTTGACTCCTAATTCTTTTTTCCTTTCCTCCCTATTTCTTCTCTCCCAAATATCTCTCAACAACTATATAGACACTATATAATACTTTGTAATTTCGACTTTGATAGTATGAATAGTGAATTTTTGCATATTGATTTGTGATTACAATATCTGGTATCAGAGCGGAGGGTGTCTAGGGTTTCAAGGTAAGCTAGGCATGGATCTCGAGGAGGCTCGAGGAGGCCCACAAGCGAGGCACGGATCTCGAGGAGGTTGAGGAGACCCACATGAGCGAGCCCACAGGAGGCACGATTCTTGAGGAGGTCGAGAGGGCCCGTAGAGCGCGTACCAAGGCGAGGTCAAGAGGAGGCCCGTAGAGAGCATGCAGTTCGAGGTTGACCAACTGACCAGAGGACACCAGACATGATTTTCTAGGCAACTGACAAGTGACTTGGTGAAACGCAGACCAAAGGCGGACATGTGGCGAGCTAACCAGAGGCGAACACGTGGCGAGCTGACCAGAGGCGAACATGTGGCAAGGAGGTGACATGGCATACACAGCGACGTGGCAGACACAGTAAGGAGGTGACATGGCGGACACAGTAAGCAGGACATGTGGCAAGCGGATGCGAGGTGGCGACATGGCGAAAGGGCATTCGCCCAATGAAGAGCAAAAGGGTAAGGTTCGATTACCCGAAGGCAATCGAATACCCTTGTGAGCCCTCATACTCTTAAACCCCTTTGCAGCCCAATTCCTGCTACATGTGGGATAAAGAAACTATAATTTTTTTTTGTTTAAAATTGTTGCTCGTCGGTTTAAATACTACGCCCATTAGTTTGAAGCCTAAAGAGGCTTGTAGCGCACTTGGTGAGCATGCTATTCTGCAGAGGGGAAGTCGTGGGTTCGAAACCCAAGGTGATTTAATTTTTCATTATGTTGGTATGAGGTCGAGGTCGGATTGACATATTAATCCTTTTTGCATAAGGTTAAGTTTTAAAAGGTCGGAGATATATTTTTTTATATATAGTTTTTAAATTTTTTTATAATTTTTTTAAAAGTTTTTTTATATAGGTTTAATAATAATATTAAAATATATTGTTTTTTTTAAGTTTTTAAGAAAATCAATATTTTTTATTATTATTTAACTTATAATTACAACTTTTTTAAAATTATAATAGACTATATAAAAAAAAATTGACATTGCCTAAGAGGCAATTTATTGTAAAAGAAGGGGCTTTTCACTTGATTCGAGGAATCAAAAACTGTAGTGTAAAAGCATACTGTGATAGTCTAGAAGGTTATACAAACTGGAAATTTTGTGTAACAAGCCTGAGAGGCTTAGTGTTTTTTCCTTGTAAGAGAAACAAAAGATCAAACTAAAATTTGTAAAGAGGCATTGATGATAAGACCAAGTGGTTGTTATCATGCCCTATGTGCACTTTTGGTGAGAGAAAACGTAAAAAGTTTTGATGAAAAAGTGAGAGCTTATGGGCTACATACTGTGTTTAGTCAGTTGCAAAATAGCACACCATAGGCATCCAGACTCAGGGTACGAGGCAGACTCTTAAGATAACTCCTTTGGGAGTCAATTTGAACAATTTGAATCCATAGAAGTTGCACCACAAGAATCTAAATATACTCATTACAGTAATTCAGTAGAAATTCTAGAACTAGAATCACCTGAGATAATATTGATCAGTGACGACAAAGACCAAGTAGCAGACAATTTTGTGAATCAAGAAATAGCAGCACCACAGCAAGAGGAACAAGCACGCATTGAAAGAGTGAATCAAGTCAGATTTGACTTAAATTTGTAATCTCTTCTTTCTTCTTCTTTCTTCTTCTTTCTTCCTTCTTTTAAAAAAATAGAGTGCTTTATTGTAACCAAGAAATAAAGAAAGTGCTTTAGTTTATAACAACTATGGACTCACATAACAATCTACCTATTCCATAATTCAACGGATATGATTACGAGTATTGGTCAATCAAAATGAAGACCTTACTCATAGGGAAAGGTTTGTGGGACATAGTGGAAGAGGGTTACACCGAACCCACAAACTGGACAACATTAAGTGCCGCAAATAAGAAAACAAAGAAAGAAGCACAAAATAGCAACTCCTCTGCTCTTTATCATCTCCAAGAAGCATTGGAGAAGAGTATATTCCCTAGAATAGTCGCTTGTATAACTACACAAGATGCGTGGAAAGCTTTGAAAGATGGATTCTAGGGAAGTGATCAAGTGAAGCAAGTGAGGCTTCAAACACTGAAACGAGATTTTGAAAATCTCAAAATGAAAGAAGACGAAAAATTTGGTGACTACTACGTCAGAGTGAAAGCAATAGTTGATAAAATGGTTACTCTTTGGGAATAAATTAAGCCTAAAATAATTGTAAAAAAAGTGTTACGGACACTTCTTCAAAGATGGAATCACATAGCCATAATCATAGAAGAGTCAAAAGATCTTTCCACTTTAACATTTGATGCATTAATTGGGTCGTTAATGTCTCATGAAGAGAGATTATAGGAATATCCTTCAACCAGCTATGGAGGCGATGATAAAGCCTTCACATCCAATGAAAATACTGGAAGAGGTCAAGGCAGAGGCCAGCGAAGAGGTAGAGGTAGAGGCAACTACAGAGGAGGCAATCAAAATATAGGAGGCAACTCCAACAGAGGAGGCAATCAGAACAAAGGTGGAAACCAAAATTGAGGAGGAAATCCAGGACGAAATGGAAATCAAGGATGAGGAAGTGACAAGTCCAAAACAACTTGTTTTAACTGTGGCAAGCCAGGTCACTTTGCTCACAACTATTGGTCAAAATCTTCTCAAGGCAGCAACATTCAATATGGAAATTATGGTGAAGAAGATGATACCTCTAATATTTTTCTTTCATATGGACAATCAGAACAAAATATAAATGACACATGGATTTTGGATACTGGTTGCTTAAACCATATGAGTGGCAAATAAAATCTATTTGCTACTCTAGACTCCACTTATAAATCCCACATCAAGTTAGGGGATGATAAAGCTTTGTAAGTCGAAGGTATTGGAGCCATGGAGGTTCCAACAAAAGAAGGTATAAAGAAAGTGAATGACATCTATTACACTCCAAAGCTCCAACACAATCTGCTAAGCATTGGGAAAATGATGGAGAAAAATTACAAACTTGTTTTTGATGAAGGAAAATGTATCATTATTGATAAAAAAATTGTAATCATGTCATCACACAGGTCCCAATGACCAAGAATCGATTATTTCCTCTCAAATTTGATGAGCCAGGGGGAGCTCAACTTGCAAATGTAGCTATAGCTAATCCAAGTGTGCTTTGGCACTTGCAATATGGTCACCTTAATTTCGCTAGCTTAAAACTGTTAACTTCTCAAGCTATGGTGACAGGACTTCCCAAAATCAACGAACAAAAGGAGGTCTGTGAATGATGTGCTTTGGGAAAGCACTCAAGGTCTAAGTTTCCAAAAGGACAAGCATGGAGAGCCAGCTATCCACTTCAGTTAGTGCATTCGGACATTTGTGGTCCAATGTAGACAAAGAGTATTGAAAACAATTCCTATTTTCTCACTTTCATAGATGATTTCTCTAGAATGTCTTTGGATTTATTTCTTGAAACATAAAGATGAAGCTTTTGATTGCTTCATAGATTTTAGAAACAATGTAGAGAAACAAAGTGAGTATTTTGTAAAATGTCTTAGGACAGATCGAGGATGTGAGTACTCAAAAGAATTCTTGAAATATTGTAAAGCAAGTGGGATCAAAAGGCAATTCACCACTGCCTATACCCCACAACAGAATGGTGTGGCCGAGAGAAAGAACTACACCATAGTCGAGATGACAAGAATGATGCTTCAGACTAAGCATCTAACTAATATGTACTGGGCTGATGTTGTAAGAACCAGTGTATACATTCTAAATAGAAATCCAACTTCTAGTTTAGATGACATCACTCCTTATGAAGGGTGGTATGGAAAGAAACCCAATGTAAAGCACTTTAAATTTTTTGGTTCTTTAGCATATGCGCACATTCCTGATGAGAAAAAGAAGAAGCTTGATCCCAAAAGTAAAGCTTGTATATTTGTAGGTATTGTGTCTACAAAATAATATAGACTCTACAATCCCAAGACTCATAAACTTGTACTTTCCAGGGATGTAATTTTTTATGAAGGGGGAGAATGGGGTCATCAAATAATTTTTGTTGATGATGAGTCCCAAGATGTAAATTATTCACAGGTACAACAGGTGTCTCCCAAGAAAAGCAAAGGCACACCACCCCCTCCAAGCCCAAGTAGGAGTACTACATCAAGTACTTCAACCACCACTCCAAGTACTTCTCCACAAAGATCAGTAAGTTCTTCATCAATGGACATAGACAGTGACTCTCCATTAAGAGGCAAAAGAACATTACAATATCATCCATCTTTTCAAATGTTAGATCAAAATTTCTAGAGAAGATTCACTAGAAGCCAAGCTAGTGAAATGAATACAGTTTTGCAGCAACTTGAAAATTTTTAATTGTATGGGGATGATAACTCCCAAGATCCTAAAGGAGATGTAGTCAATTATGCTTTATTGGCTAGTGCACAACTAGAACCAACTAGCTATGAGAAGGGTTGTACTCAAAATATATGACAAAAATCCATGGAAGAGGAAATAACCTCTATAAAAAATAATGATACATGGGAGCTAGTAAAGCTACCCAAAGGAAAAAAAGTGTGTTGGATGTAAATGGGTCTACAAGACCAAATACAATGCTGATGGAAGTATTGAGAGGCACAAGGCGAGATTAGTAGCAAAAGGTTTTACTCAAAAATTTGGCATTGACTATGAGAAAACTTTTGCTCCTGTTGCACGACAAGAGACAATCAGATCAATTCTTCCTTAGTTGCCCATAAAGGATGGAACATTCAACACATGGATGTGAAAAGTGCTTTTTTGAACGGATACTTGACTGAGGAGGTTTATGTTCAACAACCTCAAGGATTTCAAGAACAAGGAAAGGAGAACCTTGTTTACAATTTGAAAAAAACACTTTATGGCCTCAAGCAAGAACCAAGAGCTTGGTACTCATGCATTGACGATTATTTCAGCGAGTATGGATTCACTAGAAGCAAAAGTAAACCAACTCTATACTACCTAAAGCATGGAGTAGACATTTTCATAGTTTGTTTGTATGTGGATGATCTAATATTTATGGGTAGTAACACTAAAATGAATATAGAGTTTAAAAACTCCATGATAAAGTAGTTTGAGATGAAAGATCTCGGTTTAATGCGATACTTCCTAGGCATGGAAGTGCATCAATCAAATAGGGGGATCTTCATATGTCAACACAAGTATGCTCGAGACATGATCAAGAAATTTACCATGGAGCAGTGCAAATCAGTTGCAACTCCAACCGGACATGGAATCCAATTGAGCAAGGATGATGGAGCACCAAAGGTTGACATGACCACTTACGAGGAGCATGGTTGGGAGTCCGATGTTTCTCACCAACACAAGGCCCGATATTCAATATGTTGTTTCTCTAGTTTCAAGGTTTATGGCAAGTCCATATGAGTTGCATCTACAAGCAACTAAAAGAATATTAAGATATGTAAAAGGTACATTGGATTTTGGAATCCATTACCACAAATGTAATTCTGTGAAATTAGTTGGCTTTAATGACAGTGATTGGGGCAACAATATAGATGATAGAAAATCTACATCAAGGAACTGTTTTAGTCAGGGTCAGGACTAATCACATGGAGTTCCAATAAGAAAACTGTTGTAGCATTGTCATCTACTGAGGCTGAATATATAGCTATCACACATGCTAGTACTCAAGCCCTATGGTTGAGAAAAGTCCTTGAAGAGATTGGATAAATTCAAAGTGATCCAACTCGATTGTATTATGATAACATAAGTGCCATTCAGTTGGCATACAATCCAATCCACCATAGTAGATCAAAGCATTTTGATATGAAGTATCACTTCATCCGAGACATGGTGGAGCAACAGATAGTTGAGCTTAAATATTACAACACTTTGGACAACATTACAGATATCTTCACCAAAGGCATGGCTAAAGCTCAATATATAAAGTTGAGAGACTGTATAGTCAGTCCTATCAACTTTAAGGGGAGAATGTTGGAAGTTAAAATGGTAAAATGGTAAAAATTTTGTTTCAACTGTAAGTTTTTTTTTTTGAAAAAATGAAAACTTGTAATAATACAAGAACCAGATACAAGCGGGAGAGAACACATCCCGAGCCAGAGCCACTAGCAAAACAGCAAGGAAAGCGCACAAAGGCAACGCTAGGAACCACAAGGCATAGAGAACGAATGGCACGAAACAACGACATGTCGCGAAAACGTGACATGTCACGAAATCGTGATAGGAAAACCCATCATGGCCACTTCGGCACCAACAGGCGCAATAACGCGACATGTCACGAAATCGCGACATGTCGCGAAATCGTGACAGGAAGGGCCCTCGACAGCCACCTGCATAAAGCATCGCGAAAGCGCGACAGAAACAGAAAACAGCAGTCAAGCCTCATGAAGGTCGCGATATCGCGACGGAAAACCACCCAGTCGCAAAGGAGCCAAACATGCCACGAAATCGTGCAAGAAATACGCCAGAGGCCATGAAGGCGCAACCTGTCGCGAAATCGCGACAAAAACCAGCTCGTAGTCGCATCATCGCTACAGGTCGCGATATCGCGATAATTTTCCACCCAGCCACCTAAGTGCCAAAAGTGTCGCGAAATCGCGACAGAAGAACCATGCAGCTTCCAAAACTCAAACTTGTCACGAAAACGCGACGAAATATTTACATTGCTATTCAACTTCAAGAAGGGAATGAGAGCGCGGTAAAAACACCAATCGAACCTAGAAAGCGGGACCTGTCGTGATATCGCAACATGTCACGAAATCGCGAGTCGTGAAAACGCGACATGTCGCGATATCGCGACAAGACGCGGAATCGCGTCACGCGATAATGCGACATGTCGTGATATCGCAACATGTCGCAGAATCGCGACCCGTGATAACGCGACATGTCGCGATATCATGATAGAAACCAGTGGGAGACTGCAGAGGCTCAACCTGTCGCGATATTGCGACAGTAACCAGCCAACGGCCGCGACAGGGCAACATGTCGCGATATCGCGACAAAAAGGACCCTTAGCAAAAAAACTTTGCACATTATTTCAGAAATTGTTCAAGGCCTTGTCTGATCTCGGCATTCTCCACAAACAAATTGCTATGCAGATGAATCCCAACCTCTCTCTCAGCACCCAACTTAGCAAGGAAATCGGCCGCTTTATTGAGAGATCTACTAGCATAAACAGGAATCACATCCTCAATTTCCTTCCAAAGCTCTAAAATTTGGGAAACCAAAATTCGGAGCCTCCAAACTTTTAAGGCAAAGTTCCTCAGGCAATCAAGAGCACCAACCAAGATTTGGGAATCAGACTCAATGATTATCTTTCTGTGACCATGTTTGACGGCCCAGATGGAGGCAGATTTAATAGCAAAGGCCTCAGCTTCATTGTTTGTGGCATATCCCAGACCTTGCAATTCCCAATATAGCACAGTCCTAGCATGATCACGGCAGATAACACCACTGCCAGCATTGCTCGGATTACCTTTAGCAGCTCCATCAGTATTGATTTTGACCCAGCCTTCTGGGGGAGGTTTCCAACAACTTCTTGCCTGTCTCTCAAGATAAGCACCTCTCCCACTCAAAGGCTTAGAAGCTAACTGGTTTTCCTTCTCAGCATAGATGGCAACGGTTTCCACAACTTTGCTCCAGATGACCTGCCAAATCCCATCCACCGAAGAGAAGGTTTCACGAAAAATACGAGCATTTCTTTCCAACCAAACCTGCCACCAAATAAAAAGGAAACCGAGCTCCCAGCCAGTACGAAGAGCTTTAGAAATAAATCTACCTCTCTTCCAACTTTTCCCATAAATTGGTCCGGGACAAATCTCCAAGCACTCGAAGTTTAAAGTGGGAGAACCAACGGTGCCAAATCTGCTTGTGTGAAAGAGCAATCAAACAGAAGATGATCCACAGTTTCCTCATTCCTATAACATAAAACACATTGGGAAGGGCCAATGATGCCTCTAATTCTGAGGTTGTCAAAGGTCAAGATACCATTATGCATCAGTTGCCAAGCAAAGAAGTTCACTTTCGGCCGGCCCTTGGGATGCCATATCTTCCTCCATTCATGAACAGGAAAAGAGTGTGGGGGGGGCTCAGGTAGGATCGAAGCATAGCCCTCCTTCACAGAGTAAACCCCAAGGTTCCCAAAGCCCCAAGCAAGCTCATCCTCCTCATCTCTCCCAGATAGAAACCTTTCATCCAAAAGTTTTTCCAGAGTTGGGGCTTGCTCCGGAGGGATTGGAATAGGCCATTCACCCAGCCGCTTAAATTTTTTAACCTTATACTCCCCTAATTGGCTGGTAGTGAAGTAGCTCTGAATATTAATCCAACCTTTATCTTCAAGAGCTGTTTTTAACGAAAGCAAATCAGGAAACACAGCAAGGATAGGAGGATGCTGATCCCAAGAGTCAGTCCAAAATCGGGCCTTCTCCCCTCTCCCAACTTTCCAGAACAATTGATCTTTGATAATGCAAGATCCAAGCTTGAGCGCCTGCCACACAAGAGAACCATTACCTTCCAGAGGATAGCGACCCAAGTCGTTGGGAGGAACAAGACCCAAGTATTTGCTAGAAAGGATTCTGCTGCAGAGGGACGAAGGCTGGGAAATCCACCTCCAATATAGTTTCCCAACCAGGGCCCGATTGTTAAACTTGGAACTTCTTAAGCCCAGCCCACCTTTTTCCTTGGGCTGGGTGACCTTATCCCAACCAACCAAGGCCCATTTCCTCTCTCCATTGGCACCTTCCCAGAGAAAACTTCTAGCCGCTTTGTCCAACTCTTTCCAGATTGAGGGAGGGGCGGCCAGAGTGAGAATTTGTAAATAGGCATGGCTCTGAATAACGAGACTTCGAGAAAAGTTAGTCGGCCCCCATAGCTTAACCATCTATGAGACCGGTGATTCATTCTCTCTTTGATGCCATCTAGCGGGTCCTTCTAGAAATCGGTTGTCGAGTTTTTGTAATGCAGAGGAACCCCTAAATAAACAACAGGAAGGGAGGTCCGAGTGAAACCCAGAATCTCCATAACTCTCTCTTGCGACCTTTGATCAAGGTTGAAGAAGACCACTTTTGATTTTGAATCATTGATGACTTGATTAGAAGCCCGAAGGTAGACGTTAAGAGTATCTTTGATTCCTCTTGCTTCTCTGAGGTCGGCAACTCCCACCAAGCCTGTATCATCCACAAACTGTAAATGAGTCAAAACTTCGGCTCCGATTTTAATTCCTGTAATATGTCCTTGACGTCTTCTTCTCGGGAGGAGTCCGCCTAAACCTTCGACCAAGATAAGAAAGAGATATGGAGAGCGAGGGATCTCCTTGACGGAGACCTCGAGAGGCTCCAAAAGGTGGCGAGGGAAGCCCCTTAATTAAAACAGAGTATGAAGGCGTAGAGATACGACTCATGACCCGGGCAATCCGAGTCTGAGAAAAACCAAAGGCTGCCAACATCTTGACCAAGAAACCCCACTCTACTCTGTCATAAGCCTTAGACATATCCAGTTTGATGAACATTCCCTTGTTACCCGAATTATGCATAGAATGGATAGCCTCCCGAGCCAAGATCACTCCATCCAAGATCTGTCTTCCTTCAACAAAACCCCCCTTGCTCGGGGGAAATTAAATTTTGAAGAAGGGGTTTTAGTCTTTCGACCATAAGTTTAGTGATAATTTTGTAGATCACATTACATAAAGCAATAGGTCTGAAATCAGAAATGTGAGCCCCCCCCTCTCCTTTAGGAATTAAAGTGATAAAGGTGTGATTTAGAGCCTTGAGCATTCTTTTGTTAATTCTTGATTCCTCAATGACAGCCAACACGTCCTCCTCCAAGATATCCCAGAAGGCCTGAAAGAACTCAATAGGGAAACCGTCCGGACCAGGCGACTTTCCTGTGCACATCCCAAAGACCACCTTCTTGAGTTCATCACGATCAATGGGCTTAAGAAGGGACTGATTCTCTTCATGAGAAATAATAGAGGGAATTCCTTCAATGACTTCATTTTGAGCTTCCACATCATGTTGCATACTTTCCTTGAAGAGGTTTGAGAAGTACTCCATAGATAGGGAATGCATATCAGGAAGAGTGTCAAAAGAGTTTCCAAACTCATCTTGAAGGAACTCCATGTTATTCAATTGCCTTCTAGCATAGGCAGAGCGATGGAAAAATTTAGTATTTCTGTCTCCTTCTAAAAGCCAAGTATTTCTAGCTCTCTGTCTCCAGTAGATCTCTTCTTGATTATCAATGTCCTCAACTGCTTTGCGTAAAGCGTCATCCTCAAATTTAAGATGCTCAAAAATAATTCCTTCTCTGAATTGTTTTTGCACCTCATTCCATCTGTCCAGCAAGGGAGCCCGTTGGAGCTGGAAATCAGATTTGTTAGTTTGCTTCCACTATTTCAGTTTACTCTAATTTCAACTGTAAGTTTTGACCTTACCCTTTTACCTCATTGGACGACAACCAATTCAATAGGATTGGATGGCATGGACAGCAGGAAGAGTTTGACTCCTAATTCTTTTTTCTTTTCCCCCCTATTTATTCTCTCCCAAATATCTCTCAACAACTATATAGACACTATATAATACTTTGTAATTTCAACTTTGATAGTATGAATAGTGAATTTTCGCATATTGATTTGTGATTACAATATCTTTGCAGTTGCAACCAATTTTTTCCTTAAAAATTATGATTTTAAAAAATTACGATTCCTAATTTTTTTTGGATATAATCTACGAAAATTGTTGATTTTTTTTTTTAATTGATTTTCAATACGATTCGAAACTTTTGGTTGAACAAAAAAAATCAAATTTCTAATGATTTAATTAAATATTTTCTTAACTATAAATACTACCATGTGGTAAATAATATAGATAGGACATTTTTTTTTAATACATAAGGGAATATGTAACACCATTAGGTGCTGCTACTATAAACCCTAGCCCGCTAGGTTATACGAAGTCAATGGAACCCTCGACTCTTGAGAGCATCAAACTAGGACAACCAATTGATAAACACTCGACTACTACCATCCAACCTACCTGGTTTGAATAAGTTGTGGCTTAAACCTTAGACCTCTCCAAAGAAAGGTCAAAGCCCTAACTAGTGCACTACCCAAGGTTATGCATAAGGGATTGGGTTATGCATAAGGGATTATACTCGAAATGTACTTATAAAAAAATGATGAATCCTAATTGAATTTTTTGTGAATCAAGGCAAATCCTAAGCAAATCAAATCAATCATCTTCACACCAAAATTTGGGGCATTTGAAACCCTAAAAAGTAATGTCATCTTTGGAGCAAATTTTGACTTAATCACCTTATAACTTCATAAAAATATATCCATTAGATCATGCTCAAAAAGAGCTTTCCAACGACTACAAATATGCCTATATTTGGATATATATTGTGGTGAATTGATCCTAAAAAACAATTGGTCCTGAAAATTTTAGGCAAATAGGCCAACATCGAGGGTCCTCATATTCGCCAATTTCTAATTTTGGAAATCCTAATATTCATCCAATTTGTGAATATTCGCCATTGTGCATAACCTTGGCACTATCCTTGTTGGAGTAAACAAGGCCTCTTTCAATCCCATATTAATAACTACAAATTTGGTAAAAAAATGTTCTATTAAAAAATATAAAAATCTGCTTGTGTAGCGCAGTTGGTGAAAGTCTTAAGTGTTGGTAGTGGCCGACCCAGGTTCCATTCCTCATGTGTACACCCTGCAGATACAAGATGCAATTGAAAATGTCTTATGTGTTGGTATTGGCCAACAAGACTCCATTCCCCCTATGCCCACCTTGTTGATACCCAAATGGTTATCTTATTCCTTTATTGACAAGTGTAGCTCTCGGTCTTACGAGGGGTCATGGTTGGGAGGAGACTGTTCAACCCTATGTATCGATCAAAGGGGTTTATCACACTAACCATAAAATTTTAAAGGTCCCATGGTGACAACGCAACGATTCGAGCTTTGGCTCTTCTTCGAAAGGTTCAAGGTTCAAATCGCGGCATGGACGAGTGTGTGAAGAGGTGGGTGTGTGTTAAATTCTCTATTGATAAGCATAGCTCTCGGCTTTACGAGAGATCATGGTTGGGAGGAGACTGCTCAACCTTATGCGTTGATCGTAGGAGTTTCTCATACTAACCAAATCTAAAATAAAAAATATATAAAAAACATTTATTAAAAATTTACATTAATTTAAAGAATATATTTTAAAAAACCATAAATATAATCTAATTTTCCCACTAGAAAATATAATGCCCCATCAAATTTTATATATATATATATATATATATATATATATATATATATATATATGAATTTTAAAATTTTATTAACTCAAAGAAATCATACCACGACACTTCAAGTAATTATTTTGTCGCTAAGGGAGACTGTAACACTTTGTTTTTTTTAGGTTCCATGTTTAAATCATGATGTCTGTATTAATTACTTATTGATAAACTTAACTTTCAATCTTATAAGGGATTATGGCTGGGATGTGAATACTTAGTTGTAATCTTTGGTCATAGGAGTTTCTCATATTATCCAAATAAAATCAAATCCAAAAAATTACAAGGATTTATTTTTTAATACTAATATAACTTATCCTTCTAAACATTATAATAATATAACTTAAAATCATCTTAAAAATAAAAAATAAATATATATATAAATAAATTAAAAAAATATCACTCTCACACCATCCAAATAAAACCAAATCCAAACAAAATTATGTGGCTTTATTTTTTAATACTAACTTAACTTGTCCTTATGGGACACTCCAATTGTATGGCTTTAAACTTATCTAATAAGTGAATGCATATATAAATAAAAAAAAATGACTTTAGATAAAATCGTTTTTAAAATTTAAACATTTATTTTATTTATCATTAAAAAAATTAAAATATATTAGAACTTCTATTTTATTTCCATAAAAAAAATTAAAATATATTAAAATCACTATTTTTTTCAAAATTTTAAAATCTTCATTATTATAAAAAAATATTAAAATGTTTGAATAAAAGCAAAAAAAATTGTATGAATGAAAGATTTTAATTACGTCCATGAGACCCAAATATGGTCTATGGGACCTCAAATATGGAAGTACAATTACTCAAATCATATCATATGATCTTTAATATCTTTGAGAAGGTTGTTCCTTCTCCTGCTGATTTGTGTTAGCAATTCCCCAACTTTTTTTATTTTATTGTCTTCAAATAAATCTGCCATAAACCCGTTTCCAAGTGTTTCTTTGTATTTGTCACGGATATCTGAAAAACTCGAGCATTTATAGATGAAGTGTTCCTCTGTCTCTACTGCCTCGTATTGCATAGAGTACATATCCTTTCTTCCCATTGTTCTTTGGGCGTTGTCCATCTCCCTGTTTCACATCTAAGCCTATGAGAGCTAGTCCTTATCTGAGCAATGAGTATTTTTTCCTTCCACTTGATTTCAACGCCTATATACGCTTTTTCCTTGTGGTCATACGTTGGGTTAAAATTTGCAATATAATATTGTCTTTTCCTGCTTGCATTTTTCCACATTCCACTTCTGAACTTTTCATTCACATAATTTTTTATGTCTTTGTTGACATTTGGGCATTCATTTATGTTGATTTCCCAATGTTTCATCCATTTCTGATTTTGTTTCATCCATGTATTCTTTCGCCTATGCAACTCTTCGTCCCTAGTTGCCCTAGGCCATCTATCATCTTTCATGTTTTCTGTTTTTTTCAAGTAACATAACAACTTGGTCATAGCAATTGCTTCTAAAGGGAACATTCCAGTTTCAGCTAGAATAATTTCATAAGGGGTTGTGGCCTTAATTTTGAGAAAATTTGTGATTAGATATTTTTGAATCCTTTCTATTTGCCTCCATTTTGCATTTGTTGTGCCACTAGCCCACACCTCGCAACCATACAACAGAACCGGTGTAACAAGTAGGCCAAATAAGACCTTGGTGGTCTTCCAGTCCCACAACTCGACATTCCTACACCTGTTTTGAAGTGCATATAGTGCTCTCCAACCACTTTGAGTTCTTTTCATCCTACATGTATTCCAATTAAGTTTGTCATGAAAGTCTATGCCTAGGTATTTGTATTCTACTACTACATCAAGCGGTTCTCCTGCAAACTGAAATTCGAGTTGTTGCTTCTTCTTTTTTGCTAAAAAAATCATAATTTTTGTTTTGCTCGTGTTCACCTGCATCCCAACTTCTTTACAAAAGAGTTCTAGAGCTTGAAGGTGATCTTCTAGATCTTTGGTTGTTTTGGCCACAAGAATTACATCATCTGCATACATGAGGAGTTTTACCACATATTTGGCTAAATGCACACCCTCTCCCCCAAATTTGTTTATCCATTCTTCTAACTTGTCAATGTACAACCCAAATAAGGTCGGAGATAGAGGGCAACCTTGTTTGACACCTATGTCACTACCAAAACATTCAGATAACCCTTCCTGTGTTCTGATTCTAGCCTTTACATGCTCATATAGTCTGTGAACTGCTGCCCTGTAGTGAATTGGAACCTCTAGCTCTTCCATTCTGCTCCATAATTTTTTCCTTGGCATTGTGTCAAATGCCTTTTTGAAGTCTACAAAACAACAAAAAGCCTCCTCTTTTTTGTCCCATATTTTTTCCACTATGTGTCTGAGCGTGATACAATGATCAATAGTTGAGTGCTTGGGCCTAAAACCTGCTTGCCCCTTTGCTCTCTTTCCCTTTTCTTCTGCCCATATGTTGATCCTACGCTCTATCATACTCCCAAACAACTTTGCAAAGAGAGGGTTGATCATGATAGTTCGATAGTTTGAGGGATTATTTACATCTCCACTTTTAAACAAAGGAATGGTCAAGCTAGTTGTCCACTCAGTAGGGAAGCCATTTTGTATGACCTCATTGAAAATTTCTTTGATCTGCGGTGCCAGGATATCTACCCCCATTTTATATGCTCTGCTTGAAGATTGTCTATGTCACGGGCTTTACCAGTTGCTAACTTTTTTATCCCTTGAATAATGTCTTCAATTGTGAAAAGTTCTTTCTTGACAATGATAGTAGGGGGTGTCTCCTGTTGGTTACTACGTTGATATAGTTGTTTTGAATACTCCAACCATTGATTAACTGTTATGTTATTTTCAGTTTGCATCCTTTTCACGCTTAGTTCCTTCCAAAATTTCTTTGGTTCATGCTTCCCTAAGTAAATCAATTATTTCCTCCTTGTTCTAGTGTATTCTTCTTTTTTTGCCCTTACCAGTTTCTCATATGCTTTTTTGTTTGCTCTTGTTTTACCCGTTGGTTCCTTTAGTAATCTTCGCATTTTTTTGCAATCTTCATCGAACCATGGGTTGGTTGGGAAGCTATTCTTTTCTTTCTTTTTAGGTTTAGCTCTCTTGCATTTGTTTAGAGCTTCTTGAATAACATGCATTAACCATTCACTCTTACTATAATCTCTGCTACTATGAGGTAGTTCTTCCCTTTCCTGTAACTTGTTATTTAATATTGCTCTAAAATTTTGTCGATTTTCATCTGTTAAGAGAATGTTTCCCTTGTGAGGATATTTATTTTGATTGCCTTGCAAGTGTTTTTCCCTTGGTTTGTCTCCATGCATTCGAAGTTTCATAACAATTGGGTTGTGATCTGACTTAAGTTCCACTTGAAGAATCTTCCACTTCTAGCTCCTCTATTTTTGGTATGTAATTCTGTGAGCATATTACATAGTCTATTACACTTTGTCCCTTATATGTTTTGCATGTATACTTTCCTGAGATTTTCCATTTGTTCATCCCATTGCAAATAATCAAGTTGTATATGTTGCAAAGACCTAACAACTCTTCTCCATATTGCGTGATAGCCCCATGCTCATCTTCTGAAGTCCTGGTCCACTGCTGATTTTCCTCTTTTGGCATCTAAGGAGGATTAATCTCAATATCTTTGTTACCTTCTAGAATGTTAGCTTGCTTATTTGCTATCCTTGCATTGAAATCTCCAATTAATATAATCTCCCCCAACTTACTGTATATTGAAATGTCTTTTTTTAGAGAGGAGTATGGGTCTTCTCTATTAAGGTCATGTTTCTTATAGAATTTAAAACTCTTGGGAGCAAAATAACATGCTACTATGCTAATAACTGACTTATTTTCTAGGATCTTTATCCATATGTATTGTTTGTTTTCATATTTTTTTTCAATTTTAATGACCCTATCCCATTCCTCTTTTATTAAAACCATAATACCCCCATGCCCTTTGCCATTTTCTACTGCTTTATTCCATATTGTTATTTTTTTGTATCCCACAAATTCTGGAGTCCTACATCCATCGTGTTCATGTGTTTTTGTCAATATGATTATATCTTTGTCTCTAACAATGGGCCCTAACCCGGGTCCTCTTCTCCAATATATTGAAACTTCTATTTTATTTAAAATTTTAAAATCTTCAATATCACAAAAAAAAAAAATATTAAAAATGTTAAACAATAAACTCTTTAAAAAATATTAAAATATATTATAATAAATTCATCGACTAGAGACCGAGCCATAAATGAGTTTTGTGCGTCGAATTTTTACTGTCCTCTCCATAGAGTATTCAGTTACCGTCAATCTGTTTTATCTTTCTTCCAAATTGCTTTGCTCGTGTTGGCAGTCTGCAAATTCCCTCACAAATATACCATAATCGAATCACATAAAAATAAGGCGGAGTTAATGCAGTAACCTTAACCCTAACAATGGCGGGAGGGGGCAATTTCATGCAGAGGGTTCTCCACTACCTCGTCAACGAATTCCTTGTCGAACGTCTGGCCAACAGGTATGTATTTCTGGTATTTGCAATTTTATAAATTCGCAGCGAAAAGAATATAATTTGCAAATTTTATATGCGAAAAATAAGAACGAGGGACATGAATTCGCACCAGTAGACATAAATTACCTTTTATTTACGCTCTCTTATTAGTACAAGAATGATTTTATTTTATTTTTTCCCCCTTTTCTTTTCTTTCTTTTGTAATTATTTTGAATCTTTATCCTTTGACCGAGCTCATGGTAAATTTAGGCTTGCAAGCCGTCTGTGTTCTGCAGATGAACTGTTGTCCTACTTATTAGGGTACAATTAGCTTTTCAAATTCCTTTATATTAAAGGCGATGAACTGTTTCCGAATGAACTTAACTTTTCAGATTTAAAGATAGATGAACTATTTGGCCTTCTAGCTTTCCGAATGAACTAGTTATTAAGATACAAATAACTTTTCAGATTCTGAAAATCGAATAGAACGCAGTAAAAACAAGATAAATAGGAATTGCAGTTACACTTTGGACGAATGGACAGCTGTATTTTCAACATTGAGAGAATTGAATTGTAAAAGGTTTCTGAGAGGAGGATATGGTAGGAAACAGGTTTCCAGAAATGGGAATGAAAGCTCAAAACATAGGCCGCAAATATTGATGTTTCAACGCAAGTGGAATTATTCTTACTTTACAAAAGGTTGACCACAAACTTAATAAGATTTATTAATATGTTTCCATATTTAAAGTTTGATTTTTAAAACTTGCTCTCAGTGAACCCAAAATAAGTTTTCTTTCACTCAAAAATCAACGTATTTATAAAAGTTTTCCTTCAACTGAAAAGTCAACATAAATAGAAGGGTTTTTCCATTTCAGAGGGCGATTGGTTGGAGACTTTTGTTTATGTTACGCTGCGGCTGATTCTGAGTGCATGTTCCACTGTGGTGACTGATTCAAGACGAGGTACATTATTGCTCGTTCTGTCCTGTCTGCTGGTTTGAAATCCTTTAGTGCGTGGGGACAGTTCATTTGCACTGCAATAATTTGGAGAAGAACCCTGGCAATGGCTGGTTTGCATGTAAAAATGAGATTATTAATATACAGCAAATTTATATATAAGTTAACTATATTCTTGATTTTGATGAAAATCACTGTGGTTTCAGTGCAAACATGTTTTTGCAGTATATACTCTTTGCCAGGTCCACGGATGGACCATTCTTTATGTATTTGGCTACATTGGTTTCAACTTTAAAGCTTAAACTAAAAACATGGTAGTTTAGGAGACAGATACAGCAAGGCAGTATGAGTATGGTTATGTAGTTTTCACAAACGGGAGACAGAGATACAGGGAAATGCAGAATAGAAAATGATATACTACAAAGAAATTTGGCGTCAATATGAAATCATCTATAGGATCTTGAAAACAAAGATACAATAAGGAATACAAGCAGTTATATAGATATTTTACCATAACATATATCAACTAGAGACGCGACAAAAGTATCCAAAGGGATGTGATTGTTAGCTTTTGATGGTGTATGCCAAGGGAGAATGCAATCACAAGATGCAAAATATGCAGAAATGTAAGATGCTGAAATATGCTATTAATGGAAAGTGACGAAAATGATACAATGCAATATGGAGGAAATGAACACTCCAGAACTGATGCTAAAGAACTACATTGTACCCCATCACCAATCTATATGGCGATGCACACAGTATTACTACTACTACCTACAACGATATATAATCACTCACTATGAGGCCCTTTATATAGAAAGATGGATTGCTTGGCCAACACTCTACCTAGCTGTACAAGGGGACATCTTGCACATTTACAACTTGCACATAGAAACTTGTGCATTTATTATATTACTTGAAGTAACTAGCTAACTACCCCATAAAGTAATCTACTACTCTAGTTATGTACCAAGGGTGGTACATTTACATGATCCAAATGATGTAATATACTCTAACACCCCCTGTATTACATTATTTGGGTATTGAAGACTTTAGTCTTCAATATGGATCTTCTTCTCTTGAATAGTCGAAATTGTATTCTTCTTCTCTGTTTACAAGAATCTGTCCAAGTAAGTAATTTGTATCTTCACACAAGACCGAGAATGCTTTGGCTGAAGACTCCTCCAATGCTTGAGTCTGAGTATGTCTATCTGGTTCTGTCTTTGTGGTTTCTTCTCTGTTCATGTCTTCTTTGCTATGTTCTCTCTTAGTGTGCCTTTTCTTTTTCTTCTTCCTCCTCCTCCTGCGATTCTGTATTGACACTTGTGGAATTTTTGTTTCATGACAAGTTAGTCTATCATCACAGTAATATTGATTTGTATTGCTAGTTTGTTTCATGTGTTGGGCAAGTACAAAAACAATTAATGATAGGTAAATCATCAAACATTCCTCTGATGTAAAAATGACCAATTTTTGTGAATTCCACCATGCTGTGAAGAGAACTTCATGAAGATATCCAATTAATGCTGCAAAGCTGCCCTCTTTTGCCTCCTTAAGGAATAATGAGAATCTCTCTTTATCGCTAGTAGATAGATACTCATATCCTTCAAGAGTATCTATTAGGTTTTGAGAGTAGAATTCTATTTCATGGATTAGTTATTCATTATTAAAAGCATTTCTTAGTATTTCATCCATGTTTTTTTTAAAATAAAGGTGTAAAAATTTATTGATAAAAAGTCTGGATTACGGAGTACAACTGAGCTCCCAACCAGGACTCAAATAAGCAACAAAACAGGCTAAAACCACCAGACAAGGTCGAAACCCGAAGAAGACAACAAGAACAAACCATATTAAGTTTGAACATCCTTGTGGATCAACTCCCTGAGGCGTTGAGAGTCCCCAGACGGGATACTCTCCCAGTTATCGATAATCCAAGGATCCAACAGCTCGAAGCCCTTTTGGCCGGGTAATCAACAACCCCATTTCATTCCCTTGGAATGTGCACAAAGGATATAAATTCGAACTCTTCACTCATTTTGAGAATCTGAACGGCCACAGAGGCCAACTGCCAATTAACATCCTCCACCCTTTTGCTGTTTAAAAGATTAACCAAAATTTGAGAGTCGGACTCGTAGATAATCCTGTGCCAGCCAAGAGAAAACCCCCTCTGCAAGGCCTCGAGAATCGCAAGAGCTTACATAAAATTGTTGGAGTGAACACCTTTATAAATGGAAAAGAAAAAATTGACCACGCCAACAGAATCTCTCCCAACACCGCCAATTCCAGCGTTTCCAGGATTGCCCCTGGACGACCCATCAGTATTAATTTTTAAAACTCCTCTAGGGGGCGGCCTCCACCTACCATCTCTCCTAACCTTCTTGCTGAGTTGAGGAACCCTTCTAGGGCTAGAAGAGTTCACACCAACCCCAAAGAGACCAAGGGCCTGTCGTACCTTCTCCTCCCTAGAGTCCAAAAGAGGGTCCACATCACATTTGCTATGGATAGTTTCTTGAACCATACACAGGATCCTTTGCCAGATCTGTTGAACAACCAAATGACTGCCCTGAAAGATGCGACGGTTTCGTTCGAGCCAAATCTGCCAGATGATGCAAGAAGGGCCCAAATTCCAAGCCACCCGGAGGAAGGGGGCCTTGGTCGGAGGTCTGCCCAGACTACTCCTAAATTCCACCAGGGAGAGCACATGAAAACAAGGATGGTTCCAAGCACTCCACCAACGGTGCCAAATGTCTCTGTCAAGGGAGCATTGGAAAAATAAATGAGAAGAGTCATCCTCATTCTTACCGCAAAGGACACAATAAGAGGGACCCTGAAATCCCCTCTTCCTCACGTTATCCCAAGTGAGGCATTTATTACAAGCTACCAGCCAGAGAAAGAAGTTACATTTCGGCCAAGCTAATCTGTTCCACACCTTTTTCCACCATGTGATAGGGAGACTCCCGAACTTTTGCTTATCAAGAACCTGATAACCATAGGCTACAAAGTAGGTTCCCTTGGGATTAGGGTTCCAAGCCAGAATGTCTTTACCCCTCAACGAAGAACAGGGTCTCCTTGCAAGAATAAGAGCAAGCACATCTCTGTCCTCGGCCAATCCCCCTTGGGGCCATTCTTGCGGATCTTTCCACCTGTACATATCCAGATTTCCAAAAGAACAGATTTTTTAAAGTCCTCCACACAAGACTAGCCCGCTTCCAAGAAACAAACGCTTAGGGAACGTAACTTGGGATATTGAGTCAAGATAGGAGGGTGGCCATCCCAAGAATCCTCCCAGAAAAGAGCATCTGATCCCCGATTGCAAATCCAGAACAAACCCTGCTTAATTAAAGTAGCTCCTCTTTTTAGAGTGTCCCAGATAATTGAACCTTTCCCAACCAAGTTGACTCTAGGGATCTCAGCCTCAGAAATACCTCTCAAGTTTTTACAAGATAAGATTTTAGCCCAAATCTGATCTTGAGAGGTACACCATATCCAATAAATTTTCGCAGCCAAAGCCTGCCCAGAAAGAGCCGCCTGTCGCAATCGAAGGCCTCCCTCTTGAACCGGCCTACAAATAGAATCCCACCTAACCAAACTCCATTTAGATTGATCAAGTTTTCTAGACCACAAAAACTGTCTTGACAAAGCATCCATGTCCTTGATGAAACGAGAGGGAGCTGTTTGCACAAAACACCTGTAAATGGGTAAAACTTGAACAACAGATTTTAAAAGCAACACTCTACCTGCAGAGGATAGCCATCTGACGGTCCAATGATTCACCTTCCTTCTAAACTTATCAAGCATAGACTGCCAAGAAGATCTAGGCAGAGGATGAGATGAAATCGGAATACCAAGATAAATGAAGGGGGGAGTCCCGACCTGGAATCTTAGAATGCGAGCAATCCTGGCTTGAATAAGAGGAGGGGTATTGAAGAAGAAAATAGAAGACTTGTCCTCATTAATCAACTGTCCAGAAGCACCAAGATATATGTCAAGAGACCGTCTAATGTTGCCAGCTTCCCTGATAGTGGCAACTCCCAGCAAAGCAGTATCATCAACAAATTGAAGGTGGGAAAGAGGCGGCACTATCCCACTTCCACCCCTGAATGAGACTTTGCCTAACCTGAGACTTGAGCAATCTTCCCTACCCTTCCGCCATAATGATAAACAAATAAGGAGATAAAGGATCTCCTTGCCTCAAACCCCTTGAGGCCTCAAACAGCTTCGACGACTCACTATTAACAAGAACAGAGAACGAGGACGAAGAAACACAGCTCATCACCCATATAATCCATTCCTCCTCAAAGCCAAAAGCAACAAGAACTTTCTGAAGAAAGGACCATCTGACCCGGCCATAGGCTTTGGCCATGTCCAACTTAATGAACATAGTTTTCTCCTTAGAAGTTTCCATTGAGTGAATAGCTTCTGTAGCAATAACAACCCCATCCAGGATTTGCCGGCCAGCAACAAACCCACCTTGCTCCTTAGAGATGATTTTGCTCAACCATATCTTCAGCCTCTCAACAATAATTTTTGTGATGATCTTATACACAACATTGCAGAGAGCGATAGGCCTGAACATATCCAGGGAATTCGCTCCCTCTTTTTGGGGAATAAGCAGCACAAAGGTAGCATTTAGGGCCCTTAGCATCTGTTTGTTCTTTTGGGACTCATGGACCACCTCTAGAAGATGAAATTTGATTAAATCCCAAAACTCTTGATAAAACTCAATTGGGAATCCATCCGGGCCCGGGGCTTTCCCTTTTTTCATCTTAAATACAACATTTTCCAACTCCTCAAGGGAAATTGGACCCATCAAGTGCTCATTCATCTCTCTAGAAACAATCGAGGGAATACAGTTTAGAATAAGCTTTTCATCCTCATCATCTGAGAGGGAGTCCTCCTTGAAGAGAGAGGAAAAATACCTCCTAGTCTCTTTTGAAATATCCCTGAAAGAAGAGAGTAGGGCACCCTGAGAATTCACAAGAGAGGTAATCAGGTTACCATTACGGCGAGCCTTAATTGAGTTATAAAAGAAGGCCGTGTTCCTATCCCCTTCTTGAACCCAATATACTCGATCTTTTTGTTTCCAAAAAATTTCTTTCCTCAGTTCCCATTCAACAAGGTCTTTCGCAGCGTCAAATTTTTCAACGAGAAACTCCTCCGTGAGTCCCTGATCTCTAATCTTCCTTGAAGCTTCTTCCACCCTCCTAAGAGCCGCCAACTTAGCCAAGGAAAGGTTCCCAAAATTTAGTCTATTCCATCTCTTCAATTTATGCTTAACAAATTGTAGCCGCTTCATAAAGGAATACATAGCAGTGCCATGAGGAGGTTTGCCATTGGTCCACCAACCTCGCATGAAATCATGAAGCTTAGGATCCCGAAGCCACATAAGTTGAAACTTAAAGGAAGGATTCTTCTTTAGCCCTAACTCCAGAGCAGAGAGTTTGATAGGCCAATGATCAGATCCCCTACCCTCCGGAATCACAGAACTAGCGCTTTTGTTATGACCAATCCAAAAACTAGAGATCAGAAACCTATCCAGTCTCTCTTAGATGGAATCTTCCCCACATCTTCTATTGTGCCAGGTAAAGATCCCGTTATCCGGCTTGATGTCAACCAAGTTCAGGGCCCGGATATGAGCATTGAAGACGGAAGAAAAAGGCTTGAGACGATCAACCCCACTGTAATCGATCAACCCCACTGTAATGTCCCTTTCCTGGGTTGTCGACGGTATGGGAGTTCGCAGAGGGTGTTGGACAGTCATCGGGATGTCACATGCTTTTAGATGCCTGTTTCCCGGGGTCTTTCTGAGCTCAGATGATGGACTTACTATTTTTAGTAAGTCAGTTAGGGTTGGATTCTCGGGAAACGGAAAGTACGATTGGCATCTTCGGCTTAATGGGTATCCGTTTCCGTATTTTGTTTGGTGGTTGGGTGTTAGGAGAGCAATAATTTTAATGCCCGAAGATTTATAAGGTTATATTTAAATATAAAAGTTAATTATTTTAATGTTGGGCATATTTTATTGATAAAGGGGGGCCTTATGACCACTTGATTTAAAGGTCCTATTATAAGACTTGATTAAAAGTTATTTTAAATGTGTTTTTCCTCCCTAGGAAAGTGGGACGACCCCCTCAAGGGGTTCGTTTGAGTAAAGTGAAAACAAATTATCCCACTTTGCTCATGGAAATGGATCTACCAATTGGAGAGAAGAATAAATAGAGCTTGTGAGAGCATTTCAAGACATCTTTGGCAATTGTATTCTCTTGGAGTCTTTGAAGGAGAGCTTGCATTGTGCAGGAGTTTCTCATTGCTGCTTTGTTGTGACGAAAACCACAATAGAGGACACCATTGTTGGGAGTGAAAGATCTCCTTACTTTGGTTAGTTGCATTCTCAATCCTTGGGAGTGACTTTGAGTAGAATTGGAGGCATACTTTAGTATCAAATTGATGTTTCTTGTGAGAGTTTGAAGACATTATCAGCTGTACATTATTTGTACTTCAATCCACAAGGAGGCCGTACCATTTTGAGGTGAAATCAACTTGTGCAAGGGGAAAATTCAGCTAGGGTTTGATTGTATTGTAACCATACTTCCTCATACAGCCCAGCCACTTCATATAGGAGTGAATTTAGTCAAGTTCGTGGCAGATTGGAAGAGTCCTTGGCAGCCGTACAACTTCCCAGCCTGGCCGTACAACTCAAAGAGGGACGTGGGACTTGGGTGTTGAGATGCCTTGTTTTTTGGAGCTTTCCAAGCTTGCATTGTCGTTGTCTCAATAGAGGGTGTTGAAAACTGCCACTAGTTTGATGGAGAAGTTTGTAATTTGAAAGTTATGAGCAAAACAATGAGTTTTTTGTAGCTGACATGCAATTTCCAATTTATATCAGACCTTCATATTTCCGGGTATTCTCATTTTAATGCAGTTTCCTTCATTGGGTTTGTTTATCTATATTAGAGGAAGCTTGTGTACAAATTTGGTAGCATCCGGAGTTGTAGAAACAAAGTTAGAAGCATTTATTTATTTCAGCAGTGTGTGTTTCTTTTTTCTTTCATATATTGCAAAATACACAAAAACCAAACCAAAACACCAAACCAGAGTGAAAAGTGGCAATCTCAGTTGGGGGTTGCACACTACAGTGGTATCAGAGCTTTAGGTTAAACACTGCCAACCTGTTCAGGGTTCACACTTAGAGCTTCAGCGTTTGCAAGAAATTCATAATGGCATTAAATTATGAAATTCAGTGTCAAATGAGACAACTTCTGCAACATATGGATGACATGGGAAAGATGTTAGATAACATGAGGAAGGATCCAAATTTCAAAAATAATTTCATAGAGTGGATAAACAAACCTCAGCATAAGGACTCAAGTGCCAAAGAGAAGCTTGGAACAATGAATACTGAATCAGGACCCATTGATGTTGACGCTGAACAATCAAAGGCAATTGAAGAAAAAAATGACATTTTGCAGCCGGATGAAGGAGAGGACAACAAGGCGATTGAAACCTTGGAGGATTCATATCAGACATCATGCATAACTGAAGATCAAGATGAATTTAGTGCTAATGAAAACAAAACAACAGTCATGATTGATGAAGATGAGGTTAATTCATCCTGTGTGTTGGATATTGGAGAGATATGCATTAGTGAGCACGCTGATCTTGTGGTTGATGAATTAGTTGTTGATGTAGCTGTCGATTCAAAGGATGAGCACATATCTGCCACTGCAGAGTATGAGGTTAGTGAGTGCAGTGTTGTGAAAGAGGCTACATTCGATCAATGTGCATTGGAGGGTACATCTGCAGATTTGTTGTGGGATGTTGATTCCAATTTATTGCAGAATCAGTTACAGGTTACAGAGGAGCAGATTGTACACACATTGACTCACTTGGATAGCACGCACAAGTTTGTTGAGTGCCTCTTTCAGACAACCCAGTTTGGACAGAGACAACACGAGTTGACAGTTGGAGCCACTATTACAGATTTGCAGGCCATCAAGCAAGCATTAGAGGTGATCAAATCAGATTACTTGAGGCTACTTTCTGACAGGGATCATGCTATTCAGTTTGCAGAGAGGACTCTCCGAGAGCTCACTCGGAGAGATGAGGAAATTGATGAGCTTTGTCTTGAGTTGAGTTTAGCTCATCACTCACTTTACACAGCGAGAAATCAGTCATCTGTTGCAGCCACTTCACAGGAGTTAGAGACTAGTTCGGTGACCATGGTGGTCAAGCAGTTGATTGAGGGGATCAATGAGATTGGGCATGAGGAAGGACTGATCAGTAATGATGATGATTCCACGCTCACTCAGGTAGGGCAGTATGAGTATGATCAGAGTGATGATGTATTTTCTTTTACGAATGCCCCTTCCTCATTTTGTGTTGTTGACGATAATACACTTCCTGACTTTGGTCCTAATGATGATGATAAGAGTCATACTTTAGAGGATTGTTTGGAGCTTCACAGAAGGCCGGTTGCTGAAATCCTTATGGATGGTATAGTGAGGTATGCTAATCATTTTGATTTCAGCCCACACATAGATGAGTGGACCTTATTTTTGATTACACATAATGGTGGGAGGAAAAATTGTTATAACGGATTGTATACTTCACCGGGATATGAGATGCCTTCTTCGTTAGAAGGTAAGATGACTTTTTGTTGGGATGATTGTATGGTTCATCATAATGGATTTAGTGCAGAGACAGAGTTATGGCCGAACAATGTTTCACTTGTGCGTAGTTTAGCCCAACAGTATTCTTCAATTAGTGGGGATGCCAGATTCCCTATGAGTTCTGGTCGTTTAGGAGTGTTTATGACGGATATGGAAACACTCATTGGTTCAGATTGCAGCATAGGCAACAGTATCATTATATGGGATCCCGACATACAACTAGTATGGAGGGAGGTTCTTCCTAGTAGTTGCAAGATATATCTCAGGGACAGCTCTCGGGATGGAGTTAGTTGGATAGCGTCACAGGGCAGTGATTTTGGAGGAGAGCTTTCCTGTGAGATGACAGAGTCATTTGTGAGATTGATTGTATATCTGGATCGAGGACTTCATCAGTGTTGGGTTCCTACAGAGAGTCAGCAGTACAGTTTCTATCGCAGTTGGGGACCTAGACCCTTCGATTCATCTGGGATCCAGGAATTACATGGCAGTTGTCATTGAGATTGACATGTGATGAGTTTGGATTGCTTGGGGACAAGAAATCTCGAGGAGGGAGGATTGTAATGTCCCTTTCCTGGCTTGTCGGCGGTATGGGACTTCGCAGAGGGTGTTGGAAAGTCATCGGGATGTCACATGCTTTTAGATGCCTGTTTCCCGAGGTCTTTCTGAGCTCAGATGATGGACTTACTATTTTTAGTAAGTCAGTTAGGGTTGGATTCTCGGGAAACGGAAAGTACGACTGGCATCTTCGGCTTAATGGGTATCCGTTTCCGTATTTTGTTTGGTGGTTGGGTGTTAGGAGAGCAATAATTTTAATGCCCGAAGATTTATAAGGTTATATTTAAATATAAAAGTTAATTATTTTAATGTTGGGCATATTTTATTGATAAAGGGGGGCCTTATGACCACTTGATTTAAAGGTCCTATTATAAGACTTGATTAAAAGTTATTTTAAATGTGTTTTTCCTCCCTAGGAAAGTGGGACGACCCCCTCAAGGGGTTCTTTTGAGTAAAGTGAAAACAAATTATCCCACATTGCTCATGGAAATGGATCTACCAGCTGGAGAGAAGAATAAATAGAGCTTGTGAGAGCATTTCAAGACATCTTTGGTAATTGTATTCTCTTGGAGTCTTTGAAGGACAACTTGCATTGTGCAGGAGTTTCTCATTGTTGCTTTGTTGTGACGAAAACCACAATAGAGGACACCATTGCTGGGAGTGAAAGATCTCCTTACTTTGGTTAGTTGCATTCTCAATCCTTGGGAGTGACTTTGAGCAGAATTGGAGGCATACTTTCAGTGATCAAATTGATGTTTCTTGTGAGATTTTGAAGACATTATCAGCTGTACATTATTTGTACTTCAACCCACAAGGAGGCCGTACCATTTTGAGGTGAAATCAGCTTGTGCAAGGGGAAAATTCAGCTAGGGTTTGATTGTATTGTAACCATACTTCCTCATACAGCCCAACCGCTTCATATAGGAGTGAATTTAGTCAAGTTCGTGGCAGATTGGATGAGTCCTTGGCAGCCGTACAACTTCCCAGCCTGGTTGTACAACTCAGAGAGGGACGTGGGACTTGGGTGTTGAGACGCCTTGTTTTTTTGGAGCTTTCCAAGCGTGCATTGTCATTGTCTCAATAGAGGGTGTTTAAAACAACCACTAGTTTGATGGAGAAGTTTGTAATTTGAAAGTTTTGAGCAAAATAATGAGTTTTCTGTAGCTGACATGCAATTTCCAGTTTATATCAGACCTTCATATTTCCGAGTATTCTCATTTTAATGCAGTTTCCTTCATTGGGTTTGTTTATCTATATTAGAGGAAGCTTGTGTACAAATTTGGTAGCATCCGGAGTTGTAGAAACAAAGTTAGAAGCATTTATTTATTTCAGCAGTGTGTGTTTCTTTTTTCTTTCATATATTGCAAAATACACAAAAAGCAAACCAAAACACCAAACCAAAGTGATAAGTGGCAATCTCAGTTGGGGGTTGCACACTACACCCACCGCGTTTCTCCTCTAGACAAGTGATAGAGTTGAAGTCTCCAGCCAAAATCCATGGGTACAGGGGAGCCAAACTTCTCACAAAGCCAATGTGCTCCCACAAATTCACTTTACCGTTGTAATCAACAAGAGCATACACATTTGTAAGTAGGATGGTTTCACCAGATTCATTATCATGCCCGATCATCGAAATAGACCATCTGCTGGAAATTTAAGTAAAAGGAGAGATCTTAACCGGATCCCATTAACAAGCAACGCCACCAACATATCCACATGCACCAATACACTGGCATTGACCCCTTCTCCACAACTTGGGAGCAATATTGAACATACTATCGGTAGCCAATTTAGTCTCTTGAATAAACACTACATCCGGAGAATGAACACGAACCAAATCACGAACAACTTTTTGTCTGGGGATGCTGTTCAACCCCCTTACATTCCATGAAAGTATAATCATTTTGGGGGGTTAGAAAACTGGGAGTCTAATGTTCTCACCAAGCCTGACTCCACCAAAGTCTCCCCCATTAACTTAATTTTGTCCTGGTCTTTCTTTCGACCTACCTTCATATTCTTATCCGAAGCACCTTTTTTAATTGTTTTCTGCTTTAATCCCAACACCGTAGGAGTTTTGCAGTCCAAGGATGACTTGCATCAGTGCCTGAGTAGGAGAGGGCATACCTAAATCTGTGTCACTTTCCAAAATAGTTTCCCTTCCAGGGCTAGAGCCAACCATATCACCTATACTCAGAACCAAAGCCCTTTGTTCTTCATTTAAACCCCCTAGATTTGATTCCTTAGGTTCCACCTCGAGAAGAGACATCTGATTTGGCCCTGTTATATCTGCATCAGGTAGCGACATTTCAGGTATCTCCTTGCATTGATCAAGATCATCTAGTATTTCAAAACGGTTGAGCAGAGCATCTGGTTGGCTATCCTTAAGGTCTCTTTTTGCCCTTCTTCCTTTGTTTCGGGGTTTTACCGGAACAAAGCCTTCCTTATCCCGATCCCCTTCCTTTATCGGGGCTTTTCCTTTATCCAAATTTTGTGCAGATCGAGAGGGCCCGGGATTTGAAGCCACGGGCGGGACAAACTTAGGGCATTTTCTCAGGTGGCCGTATTCATGGCAAATCCGGCAACAAAACGGAAGAGCTTCATAGTCAAGTTGTTGAACCCATGTAGTCGATCCAAACTGTATTTCAACAAAATTTGGAATAGGATTGTTTAAATCAATTTCAACACAGATACGAGCAACAAAGATTACCTTTTTATCCATCGTCTGTTGTGACGGTCCAACCGACTTCCCAAGAAGAAGGGCAATCATATGCAAGATATCATTTCTTCAGAATTCCAACGGGAGCCACAAAAGCCGAACCCACATTGGAACCCGTGATGGCCGCTCCTCTGACGGGTTGAAACCCACATGCCAGGGTTTAAGAAAGAGTCCCGCTTGGTTACAGAAATAGGGGCCCCCTTCAAATGCTTTGTTACGATCCGCAAGACAAGAGAAAACCACCATAAAATAGCTATTCGCACTCAACATCACCTCCATGTCACCTTCAGGGTTCCAAGTCTTCCTAACCCAAGCCTCCACAAAGGGAAGAGAAATTCGGATGCCCATAAATTTGCCAATAAGTGCATGTTTGGTTAAATACTCCACATCTTACGCCATCAAGTCTGGTTGAACCACTAGAACCGGCCTGGCTTCACATCGTTCCAAACATCCATTGTTCTTTAACAAGCGATTCTCGACATGCAATGGGAAATCATGTTCCTTCCAATCATTTTTAGATGAAAAACGTCACTAGCATGCACGCTTTGTGACGGGCCCGACGCCATCACAACATTCCTCCAATTGTTCAGACCTTCTCCAGAAACTGCTGCCATTCCCGCAGAGCAGTTTTTCCTCATCAAACCCTAGCAGAGCAGTTTTTCCTCATCAAACCCGCCAAAATCAAACCTTCATCCATGTTTTGATTGATCTAGAGATCTGAGAATATTCTGAGTAGTCTACCTTATAACTTTGTAGTTTAAGATATGTGAGCCAATTTGATAAACCTTTATAGAGCTTTAGGTTTTGTAGAATTCCTTATATCTCCCTAGTTAAGAGATGTGAACTAATTTGATAAAACCTTTAACTTTAGGTTTTGTAGAATTCCTTAAATATCCCTACTAGTTAAGAGATGTGAATTAGTTTGATAAAACCTTTATAGAGCTTTAGAATTCCTTATATCTCCCTAATAATTAGAATATGCTTAGTTCACCTTCTAAATTGATTTTGTAATATTTTGAGAATAATCAACCTTTTAATTTTGCCCTATCTTTCTCGATGAAGTATGCTTTAATGGTTGGATTTCTTTTTGTCTTTTTAGAATGAGTATGAGACAATTTTTACCAATTAATTCCAACTCTATATGTAGGCAATTGATTTGCTTCTCTATCCAATAGATTAATTTTCTAAATTCCAATTATATGTATATAGTTTGAAGTAGTATGTCTTATATCTCCCTACTTTGGAATATTAGAAAACAATAATATTTGTAATAATAGAGTTTTAATTTTCCAAGTAGAAACCCTTATATCTCCTATGTTTTAAATTGCAAATATTAAACTATTTAGGTGTATAGTTCTCCTTTAATTTTGCTTTCAAATGTGGTTGATTTTGCTATGGTTTCAACCTTATATTATACCCCTTATAACTCCTTAATGAAAGCAAATTTAATTAAGGTAAATCCTTACCTTTATAATGTTGCAAATCTTGTATAATGGGCGCTATATTCTCCAATGTATGGACGTTTGTATTCTCCAATGTATGGACGTTTGTATTCTCCAATGTATGGACGTAGATGATGAAAGCAGGCTTTAATGCTTCTCTTGAATTAGTGGGCGCTATGACTGATGTAGATAATGGCGGTAGGCTTTGACTGCAATTCTTGGATAGTGGGCGCCTCAATTCTTGCTTCTTTTACTCTCCTTGACCACGAGCTTTTAATGCTCTTATCTTCTTTTACACACTGCGCTCTTTTGCTTGCTATGAATGCGCTGCTCTCCTTGAGTTTTGGCGCCTTAAATAGGATGGATGTCACTTGACGTTGGACAAGTGTCCTGGGAGTTACGTTCAACGCTTACTCCACCTTGATGCTGAACACTTGGCAGATAGACGATAGGATCTTCTTTGAGTGTTGGTTAGTGAATCTTCAACGCTCTTGGTTGGAAATAATGATGACTCCATTGTAGGATGTCTCTAACGCTTCCAATATGGGCGTTATATTCTGGATGCTTCTTCTAACGCTTCAAGAATGAGTGTTTCAGGTGTTATGAGCGCTTCACCAAATTTGCCAAGTGTCAGGTCCTTCATTTGCATGTAGACCTTGCTTCAACGTATATCAAACCTTATATTATTCTTGCCAACGCTTGCTTTGCTATATTTTTCACGACGCTTTTCTTGAGCATTCAAAGTTGGCTCTAGATCGATGCTTGGATGGTGGCTGAGTGGCGCTCTCCTCAATGTGTTGTTGGCAACTCTCCTCAATGTTTGTATGGAGCTTTGTTGGCAGTTGAGCGGTGCTCTTCGAGCTGGCAGTTCTCCCTTGGTAATCTGCCCCTTTTTTTTTTTTTTTTTACATCTTTCTTGCCTTCTTTTGTAGTGAGCCATCCTTAATGCTGTGTTGGAAATACACAATAGGCTCTTAGTGTAATGCTATCCTCCTTATGTTGGCTTTGGTGTTGTAGGTGAATGCTTGATGATAGGTCGAAGATGGAGGCTTTGTTCACCTAAACACGAACCCTTTGTTGGATCTCTTCCTTCCTTGGGTGATGCTGCAAATTCTGCAGGCCGTTGGAGTGTTTCTATGACACTCAAGCTTGTCCTTCGAATGGTGCTGACGAGGAAACTGAAACTAAAATCACACTAAGTAATATTATTCATATGAGGGGCTTTAAATAATACAATTTACAACCATAATCTCCCAAAATAGGAAGATGCTCAACCATAACTATGACTAAGCACTCAAACTCAAGTTGCTAACTCTCACTAAGCTAACAAATCTAATCCAAGACTATGCCGTCCAAAGATTGCCGACATTTACAATTTGGAATTAGATATTATTAAATCATTCCTAGACTTAGGACTTAATACTTAATTAAATAAGTAAAGCTAACACCTAGTCTAGAACTCACACATTCTAACTTAGACTTAGGACTTTAGGCTTTAGTAAATAATAAAATAAACTAAGCCTAATAAACAATAGCCTAGATCTAAAGATGTCCACATCATCCCTCTCCACCATAGAAGCATTGGACTCCAATGCTTTTACAATAGGGGTGAAAGGGTGAGATACAACATGCTGAAAACAAAGCTGACGGAAATGTTGAACCGTGTCATGGAGGCCACAAGTCGCAGTCAATGCTGGAGTAGAATGTCGTGGTACATTGCGGTCACCAATCTGTGTAGTATCTTGATGAGGCAAAGATGAAGTACCAATAGTCTACTGCTGAACCGGTAAAATCTGCTGTAAAAACAGGAACCGGTGAAGATGGCAATGAAGAAGACCGCTCTAAAACAGGTGGAAGAAGAGTTGGAGCAGCAGGAGGAGGTGTCGATGAAGAACTTGCCTTCGTAGGAGGAGGCAATGCAGTGGAAGATGATGATGCCACCTTGGAAGGAGGCGGTGCAACGGAAGCAAGTGTGTCATGAGGCCTATTGAAGACTAGGGCTATCTTCTCTGGTAGATAACAATTAGGCATAAGTGTGGTTTGTGGTTGAGAATGAAGACAAAATTGCCTATTCTTATGATGCAAAGTGTAGGTCTGATGGTATGCATCATAAATAGCCCTCTTATCAAACTGATAGGGCTGCCCAAGAATAAGACCACAGTAGTCCATGGGAGTCACATCACAGGTGACTCGATCTACATAATGAGGCCCAAAAGCAAATGACACAGTGCAAGTCTTTGTGATGTAGGAGTTGGAATCCGTATCCTTCCATCCCAATGGATAAGGACGAGGATGTGGTTCCATAGGCAATTTGAGCCTATCGACAATAGATTGTGCAATCAGATTGGTTTGGGATCCATTGTCGATAATACAATCCACAAAGAAGTCATGTGTGAGGTGGGCTTTAGTGACAAACAAACGGTCACGTCCACATTTTTGATGCAGCAATGTAACATTGTTTAGTTTTCCTCTCAATTCATCATATGCTCTCCCTTCTCCCATAACCACAATGGGGGCCTTTTGGGGCTCCTCCACTATAGGTTGTACAAGTAAGTTCTTTTGTTTCCTAAAACACTTAGATTCTAAGTGTCCTTGTCTCTTACAATGATTACAATATTTATTTGCATTATAAGGCTTTGGAGAAGAAGAAGAAGAACTAGGAGAAGAAGAAGGAGAAGAATTGGAAGGTATCTTGGCCTTCGAAGACTGCTATTGATTTGAAGAGCGAGAAGTTTCTTGTGCTCGAGTGGCGAACTTCTCTTCGGAAAATTGTGCATGGTTGAAGGCCGCATCAATTGTTTCCAAGGGAGTATATTTGAGCTCCCTATACAAGTTCTCTTGAAGACCACTTGTAAACTTTACAATCAATTCATCTGCAGGATCTTTCACGCGAAGCAAAATGCGTAACCTGTTGAAAGAAGAGACATATTCCTGCACAAACATATTAGAAAGTTGGCGTAATCTACACCATTTCACTCTCAATTCTCTAGCATAATCAGAAGGATAAAAGGAATCCTTCAATGCTTGGACCAATTCTTCCCAAATGGTAATGGGATTTTGGTCTTTTTGTCTATCCATGATGACTAGTTTTGCTAACCCAATCAATTTGAGAAACTTGATCATTGACAGAAACTTCTGTGTATGCAAACCAGGTTTCCATGTCCATGATCTAGTTATTCAATACATCGGGGTTCCGAGACCCATCATACAACTTCACTTCACATTTTGTGTGGGCCTTAGCATCTCTAGTGGCTTTTTCTTCAGGAGCATAGCGGACTGAAATGTCGTCCACTTTGTTGACTAATTGCCCAATAGTTTGTGCTAAGGCTAGCATTTGGTCAGCCAAGTCTGACGCCATTTGAGATCTAGCGTAAGCCAGATCAATTACAAAGAATAGCCTCTCCTAGGCTCGGAACTTGCAAGTTTTCTACAGGAGGGGTTACAAAGAAATTTGCCAACAAATGCAACATAATCTCCCTGTTTACAATGGTCCCAAGCAAAAATAAGTAGAATTGCTGGAAGCAATCTTGGGAAAAATTAATCAAATTTTATAGCACAAAATTAATTAATTTTAAAAAATAAATAAATTAATTTTAAAAAATAAATTAATTAATTGAAATTTTTACCAAAAAAAAATGGTTTTCTTTTTTTTCTGCCAAATCAGGCAGATGGCGGCAAGTCAACGGTCGCACAAAAGACCTCGTCGGCAAATGGCGGCAAGTCAACGCGGAACAGTCCACTGTGAAATAGCATAGCTAGCCTCAACGGCTGGCTATAACATCTATTGCGCCGTGCGCCTTATAAACTCTCAAATGTCCCACGCACAATGAGTGTGGGATATTTCCTGCGAACATCACACAAACAATAAAAAATTGGTGTTCCCAGCGTAGACGCGTAGCACGAATCTCTGCAAATCAAACAGGTACAGCTGTCACCAATCATGTGGCAACACGAGCATAGAAGCCTCTATTTTTCAACGTCCACATCGAGCAAACATGTGGCTCTGCCAGTCAGTGAGACTGGCTGACCATCTGTGTGCATCGAAGGCGTTTTAGATGGCCTTTTGTCCGCCTTCCCCACGGATGTGGGATTAGTGCCTTCCGAGTGTTCCACGGGGACGCGTCCCCCCGTTTCCTGCGTCCCCCAGCACGAGGGGGACGGCAAGGGGACGTTTCCCCCGTCCCCCTTTTGGGGGACGGTTGGGAAACATCCTCGGGACGGCTGAGGCCTATGGCCTCCCGTCCCCGGGACGTCCCCTTTTTTGGGGCGTCCCGGGGACGGCTGGGCCCCATTGGGGACGCTCATACCGTCCCCGGGGACGGCTGGGCGTCCCCGAGGACGGTTGGGCATCTTTTAGTGGTGCCCAGCCGTCCCTGGGGACGGTCTGAGCGTCCCCAATGGGACCCAACCGTCCCCCACAGCTGGGTGTCCTCACCCAAAAAAAAAAAAAAAAAAAAAAAAATTTAATAAAAAAAAAAGGTAAGGGGTCATTGCTTTTATCCCCTCTTGAAACTGTTAGTGAAATACATAAATTTAAGTACATGCAACTTTACCCTAATTGTGGATGTTTCCAGTAAATCACTTTTTGGGGCCAATTATATGGTAAGTTGTTATTTTCAATTTCACCATATGGCTTTATGTAGTAGATTGAACTATTTGTATCAAACGATCAGTTGCTTTTAAGTATGAAAATATTTAAGACGTTCCTCTGAAGTATTCATATGCTAAAATTCAGCATATTACCCACCGTTATTGTTTAAAGTGGATTCTGGGCAAATCAATAATTATAAGAGATTAATTCAGCTTGGTACGCTGCCTAGTGCTTATTGTAGGCACATCAAGAACTAGCAGAGATTAATTCAGCATTATACATCACCAGCTGCGATTAGTCCCTCAAACAATGGGAGGGGTGAGACAGTCTTTGTTTGAACATTGGTGGCTGAAAAAGTGATGACTGTTATTACTTAAAATGATGACTGTTTGAACATTGTTTTCACTTGATATCCTTGGCTGAACCTTCAAGTTATAGTTGTTGAACTTGAAACAATTAAATGGCTGCACTTAGTAACTAATATGAATATCCTAATACCACTTATGTGTTAGTAACTAATATGAATATGAATGGCTGCGCTTACATAATTGATTACTAATATGAAATATCATTTTTGTTGGGTGTAGAATTCTGAATGTGTAGATTATTCTAAATTTCTAAAAAATTTCAATTTTTATAGTATTATACCAGCCGTCCCCTAAAATCGGCCTGCCGTCCCTCGCCGTCCCCGAAACCCCGTCCCCCCGTCCCCCAGGCTCGTGGAACCTTGGTGCCTTCAAATGCTTCTCGTGGAAACCTTTGCAGTGCCGCCGAAAATCTTTGCAGTCTGCTGGAAAAATTGTCAATGGGTGCCGTCAAATGCAGCAGGCTGCCGGAACATGCAGGATGTCACCGAAACTTATAGGGATCACTCGGAAAACCAGTTGGAAAACCGCCAAATTGTTGTCGCTGAGAACGTTCTGTTGCAGCCGGAAAATGGCGAGAGGTTGTCGTGGCCGCCGAATTGGATCCACCGTTAAGGGCAGCAAATATGATCGGTAACGTCGTGGCTGTGTCGTCGAGCTTTAGGGCAGAGCAGCGCGGCGAAGGTGAACCTGCAGATCTAGTCGCCAAAAACTGCAACATGGTGGCCAAGCAACTCCTTCAGCAGGGTTGAGGAACTGCGTCGTCGGAGGTTGTATCGACTGACATGAGTAGGTCGATGATCGCGGAGCGAAAGGAATGTCGGAGTGCGGGTCGTCGGGAGTACGGGTCACCGGCGAGAAGAGCCATGACCTACTGTCATGCAGGACGCCGAAGGTTGGCAGGGCAGCAAATCGTCAGGCCGAAGGTGACATCGTCAAGCCGAAGGTGACATCGTCAGGGACGCGTCGGAGAATTGGTGGCCGACAGTCGTTAGAGTCGTGTCGATGGTGCGCAGATGAGCGACTGTTGTTGGTTGCCGTCAAGAGCTATCGGTAGACGGTCGGCTGGTCTAACAAATAAAAAAAAACTTAATGGTCTAAGTCAAATTGGACACCAAATTTAGGACTTTTAATTTAATAATAATATTAAAAAAAATATTAATATTAAATTAAATTTAAACTTGAGAGACTTCCTAAAATTGAAATGAACAAAGACTTTGAAGGCAAATTTTGGCTTTTTGTGCATGAAACTCAAGCTTCAATTTATGAGATCTAACGGAGAGCCAAATTGTACCTAAAAGTTGGAATTTTGCAAGGAATTTATGCACCTATTTCCTATGCAACTAGAGCTTCCTAGACAAACTAGAAGTCTAACTAGCACAAGCACAAGCCTGATCACAGGCTCTGAACTCTCACTAAGCTAACAAATCTAATCCAAGACTATGCCATCCAAAGATTACCAACATTTACAATTTGGAATTAGATATTATTAAATCATTCCTAGACTTAGGACTTAATACTTAATTAAATAAGTAAAGCTAACACCTAGTCTAGAACTCACACATTCTAACTTAGACTTAGGACTTTAGGCTTTAGTAAATAATAAAATAAACTAAGCCTAATAAACAATAGCCTAGATCTAAAGATGTCCACATCAGGTGCAAGAAACTAATGTAAACAACTTTACAAAAGTTAGAATAGAATATTTGATTTTGCACCTATTTCCAATCTTCTCCTTGCAAGCTTGCTTTTTGTTGGTTCTGATGATGGCTTCTTTGAACAATATCTTGTAGGCAGAGGATGATCCGATGTTGTCTTCTTTGTTAGACAACTTTTTCCTTTGCTTGGTTAATTTAGTAATAAACCCAATCTAATAATCATGCAAATAATATGCTTTTGAAGGAGTAAATTACTCCACTAACTTTTACCTTTAATGAAGCCTTTAGTGCACCTCGAATCTGAGACTCATCAAGTCTCGATTTGTAGCTTCTTTCACTGATTTGATGGTGGCTTTCTTCTCCACTCCTTGGAGGAATATTTTGATCTGCTTGGTGGCTTCTATAGGCCACAATACCTTGCAGGTATTGAGTGCTGAATAGTATCTTTAGACACTTTGATAATTTCAGATTTTTGTGTCCTTGATCTTAACAATCAATACACAAAGTAACCCTTTGAGAGTAACTTGTTTAATGAACAACTAGTATAGTGCAACAAACCAATAATATTTCCAACTTCATGCACTTTAATAATCTCACCTTATTGCTCCTGTTAATAAGCTCTCAAAGTAGTTTCAAATGCACTAATGATCACTGCAAATTTCTTAATGTAGTCCTCTTCTCAATAATTAGATAATAGGAAGAATGTATTTAACTCCTATTAATGTGTAGATAATGAACTTTAACATAAACTATCTTCTGCACTTCCTTTGAGGACTTAAAATGCAACCTTCTATTTTGCAACTTCCGAATTCTAATAAGGTGCTTGATAATGAACCCTAATTTAAAGTTCAACTAATGAACCTAATTGCACCCAAGTTGCTTACCTTTAATGGCTTTTGTAAGTGTTGTAGATCTTGGTGTTTTGATTCACCAAGCTGCTGCTTGGAGTGGTGGTTGCTTGCAGCTGTGAACTCTTCTAGTTTCTTTCCTTGAAACTATAGTAGATGGCTTCAACTTCTCCTTCAGGATCTGGCCTGGAACTCCGAAGTCTTGTAGCTAGTAATGCTATCTTGATTGCTGTCCTTTAGCAGTCAATCTATTCACTGAAATGTGCCTTCTTAGCTATGAAGGGCAATCTCCAAATCTTCTTGGATTTGGTAGGTTTCTTTTGTCTGAGTTCTGACTTCAAACAGGGCTTTCTTCTCAAGAATTTGAAGGTCTTGAGGTCTTCACGAATCTTCTCTTTGAAGTTTGACAAACTGTTTGCCAAATCTTTCTCCTTTGGGCTTGTTGTCGAATGGCGACAATTGTCCCAATTCTTTCACTATCTTTTGTAGTGAATTTCTCCAATGAGTTCTCCTAGGAACTTCTTTGATGGCTTCTCCAATTTCTGCAATGAGGCTCTCCAAGCCTTCTCCGTGTTTCTCCTTGAGACCTCTCCAAGGTCTTTAGTCTTGCAGCTTCTCTAATATTCTTGATGAGACCTTTCCTTCAACCTTCAACTACAGAAGTGTTGGCAATGACATTTTCTTCACGGTTCTCTGGAATAGGACTTTTGATAGTCCTCTATCTCTTCCAAGGATGGGAGTTCTTCAATGAGACCTTTGATTGGTCTCTTCAGCTTCTTCTAGAGGAAGTCTTCAATCAGCAAAGGAGATCACCAATCTCCTATCTTTCACGGACTCTTCTCTAAAGTCTTCTTCTGGTTCAATGACTCTTCTTTGGAGTCTTCTTCAGGTTCAAGGCTTCTATGGCCTTTTCTTCTGGATCAAGGCTTCTATGGCCTTTTCTTCTGCAATGAGGCTTTTGTGGCCTTTTCTTCTGGATCAAGGCTTTTGTGGCCTTTTCTTCTGGATCAATGCTTCTGTGGCTTTTTCTTCTGTAATAAGGCTTTTGTGGCCTTTTCTTCTGCAGTAAGGCTTCTGTGGCCTTTTCTTTTGCAATGTTCAGGTCTGCAACATGGCTTCCTTCAATTTCCTTTTTCTGCAACAAGACATTAGTAAGATGATTCTAAATTGTGTCAATGACGAATCTTCACTAGTTGATTTGTCAATCTAGTGAAACGAATGTTGAGTTCTAGTCTTCACGAGTTTTCTATAACTCTGTGGAAAGACTCTAGCCAAATGCAATCTCAGAAATTCTGGAACTGAGATTTCCTTTCCTCTCTCTCTCTCTTGTAGCTCTCCCTAATCCTATCGACCTACCGTGGATCTGATATCACTGTTAGCTTTTGATGGTGTATGCCAAGGGAGAATGCAATCCCAGGATGCAAAATATGCAGAAATGTAAGATGCTGAAATATGCTATTAATGGAAAGTGACGAAAATGATACAATGCAATATGGAGGAAATGAACGCTCCAGAACTGATGCTAAAGAACTACATTGTACCCCATCACCAATCTATATGGTGATGCACACAGTATTACTACTACTACTACCTACAACGATATATTTTTTTTTTGGTAAGTAGAGTATTTGTATTAAAAGGGTTTTATCTGGATCCCAAAACCAAATACAGAAGATTTGTCATCATACGTCAAAAGAAATAGGATATAAACCGTCAAAAAACGTCAAAAAGGAGACAGAGAAACTGCGCAGGGAATCCAGAGAGTGACACAAAACAGCCTGAAGCAGACCCGCGCAGGGGTGGCAAAGGTTCCTAAACTTAACAAAGAGGTACCAAATAACCCGCGCAGGGGAATTTGCCACCAGTCTAGAAAAGAAATCTGACTGATCTAAAAAAACAAAACCCCACCCAGGAGAGTAAACGGGTGATGGGTAGACGGGTGAAGGGAGCCACCCAAATTAAAAAAAAAAGTGGGCCCGAAGGACAAAAGAGGTGTGCCCCTTAGCATTGGTGACTTCCTAGGGGAAAGTATGACGCCAAATGGATAGGGAATTTTGGGAAATTCCTATATTGGCAAGCAAATTGGCAGTTTTATTTGCTTTGCGAAACACGTGCCCAACAATAGCATTGTTTTGACTTTGAATAAGGTTTCTGACTTCTTGAATGGTGGTTTTGACATTCCAGGATTGAATGGTGGTTTTGACATTCCAGGAGGGAACTCTGTTGTTGTTGACGTAGTTTGTGATATTGAGGGAATCCCCTTCAATTTGCAGGTTTCTTTTGTAATCCTTGATAATACTTAGTCCTCTCCACAACGCCCGAGCTTCAACCACATGATTTGTTTGGATGCCTAGGGGTTCAGCATAGGCAACAACAATTTTACCCTTATGGTCCTTGACTAGGCCTCTAGCTCTTGCAACTCCCGGGTTGCCTTTAGATGCACCATCATAGTTGAGCTTGAGCCATCCTTCTGGTGGAGGTTTCCAACAGGCATAGATTTTGGGATGGGGGATAGTGGGAGTATGGTTGGAATTGAAGGGAATGTTGAGAGATAGGAAAAGGTTGAGCTCTAAACTAGGATCAAGAGACTTGGTACTAGGGAAGAGTTGGGAGTTCTCAATGGCATAACTAATAGCCTTGGTAGCTATAGTGGTGGGATCGTTGGTAATATCAAAGAACACTCGGCTATTTCTTTTGAGCCAAACCTGCCAAAGGAGATGAAGAAGACAAACTTTCCATAGGGTGGCAAGACGGGAATTTTTGAAGGGGTTGGGCCATTGGATAAAGAACTCTAACAGGGTATTGGGATGAACCCAAGAAATGTGAAAAGTAGACAGGAGGTGATCCATTGCAGACTTGGAAAATTTACAATCAATAAAAATGTGGTGGACAGATTCCTAGGCTGCCATACAAAGGAGGCATCTGTTAGGTAAAGGCATACCTCTTTTCACGACATTGTCAGTAGTAAGGATTTGGTTTTGGATGGCAAGCCAAGAAAAAAACCCAATTTTAGGAATGAGATGCTTAATCCAGATCAGATTGAAAGAAATGTTGACAATTTGGGAATTGAGGAGCAAATGGTGGGCGGTCTTGACTGAGAAAAACCCACTATCATTTTCTTTTTAAAAGGGATAGTCGTTAGATTTGTCAGTTGGAATCACTGTTGCATTAAGAATAATAGACAAGTTTGCTATAGCATTGGTGATGTGGATATCCGAGTTGGTGATGTTGATCTCTTTCCAACTTTTAGTCTCATTGGTAGGATTATTGAAGTCTGCTATCTTGTTGCCTATAGAAGTATCCAAAATATGTTTCAACATTGAAACTCCATGATCTTCAATGAGAGGTTGATCCTTGATCCATCTGTCCGTCCAGAAATTGATGTTGTTTCCTGTTCCTAACTGCCATCTCGTTCCCTGTTGAATGAGAGATCTAGTTTGGATTATTGATTTCCAGAAAGTAGATCCTTCCTTGGGAATATCTTCATCCATAAAAGCTTTGTTTTGGAGGTATTTTCTTTTTATGATTGAGACCCATTCAGAGTTGGAATTTGTGAAAACTTTCCACGCTTGCTTGGCCAGCAAAGCAATATTCATGTTGCTGATTCTATGGAGACCCAAGCCCCCTTGACTTTTTGGGGCACAAACTTTCTCCCATCCGACTAAGTGAAATTTTTTTCTATCTTCAGACCCCGCCCAAAGGAACCTTTTCTGAATTTGCTCGATTTTGGAGTAGACTGAGGTGGGAGCTTTGAACACTGATAGGAAGTAAACCGGAATGCTTTGGAGGCAGCCTATGGTGAGAGTATCTTTGGCTGCTTGGGATAGGAGAGTCCCTTTCCACCTTGCAAGTTTCATATTAATCCTTTCAATCACGTTGCTCCACATGGAATCCTTGGGCTTATTGGTGAACAAGGGAAGGCCAAGGTAGCGAGTGGGAAATTCATCAATACTGCATTGGAGAATGCGAGCTATCTTGGCCTGCTTGTGAGGGGGAGTATTAATGAAAAAACTTTTGCTTTTGGTGTAGTTGATTTTTTGACCCGCCGCTTTTTCATATGCATTTGATTTTCTTGGCTTCCATAACAGAGGCATGAGTGGCAAGAATAGTGTCATCCACAAATTGTTGGTGGGAAAGGGGTTCTAGATTCGAAGCAGCTTTGATACCCGAGATGATGCCATTAGAACATGCAGCTTTGAGGGTCCTTCCTAGAGATTCTGCAAGAATGATGAAGAGGATGGGAGAAAGGGGGTCACCTTGCCTGATGCCTCTGCCACTTGGGAAATAACCTACAGTGGAACCATTAACCAGAACAGAAAACCAAGGATTGGAGATGCAGGCTTTGATTAAATCGATCCATTCTCTGTGGAAGCCAAACTTGAGGAGGACTTTAAGGAGAAAATCCATGTTGCCTCTGTCAAAAGCTTTGCTTATATCAAGTTTAAGGAAGAGAGCCGCTTTTTTGTTCTGGGAAGTAGAATGAAGAATCTCATGAAGGGAAATGATGTCGTCAGTGATAGATCTGCCTTTGACTGAACTGCCTTGGTAGGGGTCTATGATGTGAGGAAGGATCTCTTTTAATCTATTTGCCATTGCTTTGGTTAATATTTTGTAAAGAACATTGCATAAACTAATGGGCTTGTAATCAATCATAGATTTGCAGCTGGGGCCTTTGCGAATAAGGGCAATAAAGGTGGAATTGGTGCCTTTGGGAATGGATTTGGAAATCTGAAGGTCTTTGATGGCATTGCAGATATCTTGGCCAATGATGTCCCAATAGGTCTGGAAAAACCGAGGAGGGAAGCCGTCAGGTCCTGGGGCTTTATCAGGTGCCATGGAAAACAGAGCTTTGCTTGATCTCATCAGGAGTAAGAGCCTTAATGAGCATGGAGTTCATGTCGGGGGTAACCAAACTAGGGATTTGCTGAAGAAGCTGATCTTGGGCTTGGCTGCAATCGGAGGGACTAGTTCCCAACATAGTGCCAAAAAAAGCAATAGCTTCCTCACAAATTTTATGGATGTCACTGGTTATTGTGCCATCACTCTTGGTTAGCTCCTTTATTTGTTTGAGCTTCTGTGACGAAGAGTGGAGGCATGGAAAAATTTCGTGTTGGAGTCTCCTTCCTTGAGCCACAATGCTTTGGATTTCTGTCTCCAAAAAATCTCTTCCTTAGCCAAAATATTATGATATGCAGCAAGAAGATTTTTTTCTTCATTTTTGATCTGAGTGCTCATCTGCCCATTTTGAATTTGTTGTTCAATAGTTTTAAGGTTGTTCAAAATCTGCTCTTTACTTTCAAAAATGTTGCTGAAAACTTCCCTGTTCCAAATTTTGAGGTTTTCTTTGATGGTCCAAAGTTTTTGAGAAACTTGAGAAATGGGAGATCCAGGGACCTGTTGGTGCCACCACTCAAAAATTTGGTTTCGCAAGTCGGGGTGTTGGATCCACATTGCCTCGAATTGGAAAGGAATTTTAAAAGTGGGAGCTTTGCTAGCTTCAAGGAGGAGGGGGTAGTGATCTGATCCGATACGGGGGAGAGAGGTAAGAGAAGCATCACCAAATATGGGAATGGCATCTCTTGAAAGAAAAAACCTGTCAAGTTTAACTTGAATGTGATGGGCCCCTACCCTTCTATTGCTCCAAGTGAATTGAGCTCCTTTAATCTGAACGTCCATAAGCTCATTATCAGTGACAAAGCTTTGAAAATCTTGGATGCTTTTGGTTGGAATATCATTGCCTCCTTCTTTGTCAGAGGGGAAGAGAGGGGAATTGAAATCCCCAGCCAGGATCCAAGGTAGATTGCTGAAAACGTTCCTCATTTGACCCAGGGTATTCCAAAGAGAACTTCTACTTTGGGGGTTGTTGGGAGCATAAAGAGAACTTCTACTTTGGGGGTTGTTGGGAGCATAGATGTTGATAGGACCCAAGAAAGATTGTTATCTTTGCAGAAGAAAAATATATTAATCACTCTGTCTGAAGAAGAAATGACTCTGCCCTCTACTTTCTCTGGGTCCCAAAGACACAGAAGGCCACCAGAAGTACCTTGGGCAGGGCTGAAACAGTAGTCACTATTTTTCCAAATGGTTTTGGCAATATTATGAACTCTAGATTGATCAATCTTTGTTTCTTGCATGATGAGAATGGTGGGTCTAAATTCTTTTCTGACAGTGCCTGCAAGTCTTTGTTTGGCAGCATTGTTTAGGCCTCTCACATTCCATGAGAGTATATTCATTTTGAACCTTTGGAGGTTTTCTTGCCTCCCTTTGATTGCTGCAAGGGAGGTTTGGATAATTTTGGATCATCTTTTGCCTGACTGAACATGTCTGGGAACAGAGTCTTTTGCACACCATTAGCAATATCATCATCTGTTTCTTTCTTCTTTTGATCTTGAGTGAATGGCCTTCCTCTCTTTTTATCACTACCACAATCCACAAAAGCTTTTTTGTAGCTTCTGGTGTTTTTGGGACTGAAATCGGATTTGGTTAAACAAGGGTTGAAAATTTCAATTTGGGTTTCAGAGGTTGGTAGGGTTTTGGGAGGTGGGTGGGAAGGCCCAGATCTGGAAGGGGAATGGGGAGGAGGAGCAGCTTCAGGGAAAAGGACTTTGTCTCTTGAGTCAGACTCAGGATTGGTGAATTCCGAAAGAATATCAAAACGACTAGGGAAAGCGAACAGGGAGCTTACCTTGCCTTGATTTCCTGATGGTTTTGAATTTGCCATTTGCTTTCCTTTGATAACTGAAGAGCTTTGAGGCTTTGCTAGTTGATGGAAACTGCCCTTGATAGTCTGTTTGCCTTTTTGGGATTGGAATCTGATCGCTTGACGCCCAAACTGGGAATCATTTCTGCAGGAGTTGACGATCTTTTTCTGTTGCCTGAGAGAAGGGCATTGGTTCTTGAGGTGTCCTTGAGCCTGACATTCGATATAGAATGCAGGTTTGTTTTCGTACTCTATGACATCTACGATAGGATCCATAGACAAGGTTGATTCAAGTGGGAAGCTGGGAATCCAGGTTAGCATTAACACAGAATCTGGCATGTGTCATGCGCGATTGGGCTCGGGTAGCAGGGTCGATGGCCACTAGTTCGCCTATAGATCTGGCAATCCCATGCAAGATATCCTTATGACAAAAATGGATGGGAAGGTTTGGGAGACGAACCCAGACATGAGCATAGTTTATATTTTGGGTGTTCGGATTGAAATTCTCCCCCCATTTCCTAATGAAAAGGCTTTTACTTCCGTAGAACCAGGGGCCTCCAGTGAGGATTCGGGAAGCATCATCCTGGTTATTGAGGTGGATGAGAAAAAACCCTCGTGAGAGAGCAATAATCTCCAAACTGTCCAAAGTTCGCCATTTGGAACCAACCCACCGACGGTTGGACTCCATATCAGGTCTGCCTCTAATGAATTTCCCAACCAGGGAATGGGTTTCCATAGATAGGTAATCAGCCATGAGGGTTTCCGGAATTACCAGATCTTCACCATTCGGGAGCAAAGTGTTACGGCCTTCGGGTTTGCTTCCAGAAGAGATAATTCCTTTGACTTTTCCAGCATAAGTTTCAGAGGAGGGGAAATTAATTCCCTGTGTTGAAGGGGACCCACTCCGGGTGGGAAAATCCACATGTTTGTCCGGAGGGTCCTTTTCCCAAGTGCTTTTCACATGACTAGATTTTTGGTCAGAACCATCGGGGTCTGGATCCGGTCCCACCATCCCATCACCGCTTGCCGTTTCGTTGGGAGCGATTTCGCCTGGTTCTAGAGGTCTTAAAGGAGCTGTCCCGCCTGTGGAAGTTTGAACATTTGAATTCCCGCCTACTTTCGCCGGAGCGCTTGAGTTCGCCATCCTCCCTGCTGCCAGGTTGCTTTGAGGTATAATGTTGAATCTACCTACAATGATATATAATCACTCACTATGAGGCCCTTTATATAGAAAGATGGATTGCTTGGTCAACACTCTACCTAGCTGTACAAGGGGACACCTTGCACATTTACAACTTGCACATAGATACTTGTGCATTTATTATATTACTTGAAGTAACTAGCTAACTACCCCCTAAAGTAATCTACCACTCTAGTTATGTACCAAGGGTGGTACATTGACATGACCCAAATGATGTAATATACTCTAACAGTGATTAATTTGAAAGCACTTTATTTATTCTAAACACCGGATTGAATTTTGGAATGCAGAGTAAGGGGAGAAACAAATTGCTTAATTATATTACCTGTCTTAGATTCCAACCAGTAGCTGTAACAGAGCAATGTGAAAGCACATACTCATTTTTTTTTTTGCCGTTTTTAATTGGTTATATAAGATTGAAATGGGCTATACCTGTATTACATTTTGAACACATAGTGGTATTACAACAGCTTGGCAATTATACATGTACTGTTTGGCAAGATTTGAACATGGTCTCTTCCTTTCCCTCCTTGAAAGTTGAGGAATTTAACCTGTTGAGGCCATGCCATCTGAATAATATTAAGGTTATAAGGTGCACCCATGAGATTTGAACCTTGGTTTTGGGCTGTGAAACTCTTCACTTTCCTTCAATTGCTCTACACCCTATGGGCAAGCACATTTCCCTCTTTGCTGCTAGGAAACCTTGTAAATTCTTATATTTTGTAAACCCGTTTTTAATTGGTTATATAGGATTGAAATGGGCTCCCGTATTACATTTTGAACACATAGTGGTATTACAACAGCTTGGCAACTATACATGTACTGTTTGGCACGATTCAAACATGGTCTCTTCCTTTCCATCCTTGAAAATTGAGGAATTTAACCTGTTGAGGCCATGCCATTTGATTAATATTAAGGTAATAATGTGCATCCATGAGATTTGAAACCTTGGTTTTGGGCTGTGAGACTTTTCACTTTCCTCCAATTGCTCTAAACCCTATGGGCAAGCACATTACCCTCTTTGCTGCTAGGAAATCTTGTAAATTCATTATTTACTTGACCCTATATTTCTTTTTCGTTATGTTGCTTGTTAAGATCCTTGCTTTACTTGACCCTTTTATAAAGGCTTCCTATTCTTGTGCTTGACAAGTAGTACAAATGCTCTCTTTCAATTCAAGTTATATTTTCTGAAATCAGAAGTATTGAATGACATCCATTTACTTATAGAATCATGAGTAGTTAGCTTGCATTTCATTTGAAAGGAAATTTTACCCCATAAGCCTTCAATGACGTGTACATATTGTATGTCTCAAAATTTCCTTTGTTTCCAATTGTTTTGACAGGGATTGGAGTGTTTTCTTGTGTTATTAGATTTCAAAGGTTCAACGAGTCTGTGATTATTCTATGTTGTTAATAGTGATACATTTTTTTTTTCTGTTTTATGTCAATTATATGTTTTGACATAACTGTTTATCCACTATCGTATTATTACTTGTCTCGTCAGTTGTTTGTTTATGAAATTTATTATGCTGAGGCCTGAGGCAAATATGAAAATGATTAGTTTATGCATGAGGTGTTTATTTGTGAACAAGTCTAAGATTAATGTTGAGTATTCTAGATTTAAGGTGTTGACTAAGTTTAATGTTTAGTATTCTAGATTTAGTTTCTTCTCCCTATATTTGTTCTGTATACCTGAAGATATTACAAGTAAGGATATTAGGTCAGCAAAATCTTTGGATTTTGCAGCATGGCATCTGATTTGATAATTTTGAGTTTCAGTTAAACTTATCAAAACTTTGAAATACTGATTTAGAGTCAAGTTCATTATATTTTCTTAATGTTACCATATATATCTTTTAAAATCTTAGAGGCCGTTAATAACGACCAATATTGTAATAATATATGCAGTCGTTCATTTCAAAGATTTGCAGTGAAATCATCAAAGGCATTTGAAGAAGTTTCTCAGAAAGGTATTTGGTTTTGTTTCATGCAATGTATTCATCTGTTTTGCATTATAGCCTGTATAGTGAATGTTTCTTCAATCAGATAGGATGAAGTAATTTCATTTGACCTTTTAATGCATTTAGTACTCATGAGACTATTGTTGCCAAGTTAAGTGTAATATCATTAAAATATCTTAGAATATAATTGAATTGTAATAGATTCCCGTGATGAATATCCACTTGTGTTTTGTTTGTATTTTTATGTTTTCACATTGCTGGTTCACCTTTCCCTTTTATGAAATTGAATTGTTTGTCCAAAAAACAATAAAAAATTGTAGACTTCTTAGTGAGCTACTTAATAAATGGTACAATAGTAATTTGACTGAATTCACAATGCTCTTGTTCACAATATTTGGACTTGCGAAAGTGTTAATATATAATTGTACACCTCATTTTGAAGGGATACAAACTAGTCTGATAGTGGTTTGTAAAAGTGAAACTGCTTACTAGCATCAACTAATTGGAGAAATTGATAGGATTGCAATCTAGTTCGTAGTTGAACATCATGGTTGGCTATGAGTTATGACATGTGATGGAAAGGTTAAAAGAGATTAGATCTGTATGTTTGGAAAAGAGAATCTCAATTTTACATATTGCATGTTCTTGTTATTAATTTACAAATGATTTCAATTTTGGAGTAGACCTCATATTGAACAGTTAAACTCATAGAGATCTAATATTTATTGTATGTATCCATGGGAAGAAACTATTGCACTTTCAATTTCAAAATGTGCATCTCTCCTTCCAAAATGTTAGCTGAGAATCATCATGCAACTACTGGAACTAATAGAAAAAGGGAAGCTGTTTAGTGGTTGGCTATTTTCTAGCTATTATGTGAAGGCCAGAGAGTCTGACCTATTACTTGAGGGCTGAGTCTCTTAGAGTCTTGTCAATTCAGCTGAGTCTGGTTTAATCTTTGCAAAAAAGGAAACTTGGCATGCTTTTGGCTTGAATCTGCTTAAACTTGCAAGTTTTGGAAAGTTTGAGCTGAGTCATGTAAGAATAGTGGAGGTGCATTATTTTGTTATTATTTGTACTACTAACTTGTATTTGCAGTCACTGTCAGAGTTAGTTTGTGTTGTTATGTTAATGACCATATGATTATTGTCATTGAGAAGAAATGCCATTATTCATGTTGAAGAATGAAGATAACCAATCAAGCAAAGCCCAGCTCTATTGTAGGAGCGCTGGCATTGGATTTACAAAGAGTTAACCATTTTTTGGCAGTTTCAAAGCAAGAAAGCTTAGATATGTTTGGATAAAAATTTTACGAATATAAGTTTTTCTTAAAATAGTCCTTTAGGATCTAAAAGGTACTTAAAAAATGCATTGCTAGAGATAGATTGGCGGAGTCTGGATCCTTGTGCAAGTTCTAGGCTTTGCTGATACTGGAGTCATTATTTATAAGTTGGTATCCACATCTCCTCAAAAATGTTCTCTTTCATCTTTCCTCCCTTTTACTTGGTTATATCAAAATGAGCTCTACACATATCACATCATGACCGCGTCACTGTGGTATTTCAACAAACCACACAGTGGTATTAGAATTTGACTATTATGCATATATTGTCTGCCAAGATTTGAACCTGGGTCTCCACCTGCGTCTTTAACCGCTTGATTTCATGCCATTTGATAAGTTGTCTTTCATTTCTTTTAAAAATATAAATTGGCTATATAGGATCGAACAGTCTGACCTTATATCATGACCATATTACCTTGGTATTTCAATAAATCACATGGTAGTATTTGTCAATTTTACATATATGAATTGGCAAGATTTGAACCTGGGTATTTGCCTTGAAAGTCCACATCTTTAACCACTTGAGCTCATGCCATTTGGTAAGTTATCTCTCATCTTATTAATTTTTTTTTATTAATCAGTTATATGGGATTGAAATGAGCCTTACCCGTTTACATCATGATCTCAAAGTGGTATTACAACAGCTTGGCAAATATGCACATATTGATTGGCAAAATTGCAACCTGGGTCTCATCCTTGAAAGTTGAGGATTATAACCGTTTTAGCTAATGCCATTTGATTGCTTTCATCTTATTAGTTAATTTACTATCTAAAATATAATTTACTTTCAATAAAGTTTATACTTTGAGGATTGCCAAATGTTGTAATGTGTTTTTTTTTTTGGTTTTTGTTTAAATTGGTCATATGGATTGAAACTGGTCCCACGATATTAGATCGTGACAGCCATACAATGGTTTTTCAATAACCCACATAGTGACATATTGCAAGAACACTTTGGCGATTATGCATTTATTACCTGACAAGATTTGAATCTGGGACTCTGCCTTGAAAATCCATATTTAAAAACAACTTAAGCTCATGCTATTTGATGAAATGTTAAAGTTCCCCCATGAGATTTGAATTGTTGCATATGGGTTAAAATCACACAGGCCCCACCTGTATTATGTCTATTTAAAAGATGTACGACTCTATGCCCTTTCAGATTCATACTTTACATCTCCTTCTTGGATTAACTAAGTCTTAACTGTTAGCGCAGACCATTCAAGTTGTAGAAAATGTTTTAATGTTGTTCGGTCTTTATTCTAATATTACAGAGCTCACTCAAAAGATTAGATTTCAGATTCAAATTCTTGAACACTTTGCATGTTTAGTTCTCCATTTTTGTCCCCTGAATAACTTTACATGTTAAGTTCTCCATTTTTTTCCCCTGAATATATTCCTCTTTTATTAGGGAAAATTCTGTGATGAACAGCTTTGTCAATTGATTGAAATCTAGACATTTTCTAGTTTTAGTTTTCTAATTGCCGCAGTAGACTGTTTTTTATTTGTTTAGGAACGTAGTGGTGGTATCAGACTTATCTTGCTGGCGTGCTGGTTAGATAACAGCATCGACTTTATTCTCAAATACTGGTATGGACAATCATTAGAAATCTGAAAATGCATTATTAGTGGCAGAAGCGCTAGATATCTCTTCCAAGGGATAAGGCACACCAAGAACAAAAGGGGCTTGAGCCTGTTCTTGCTCTTTGTTCCCATAAACAAGAAATGGGGGGCAAAATGGGAAATGTGTCATAACCAAGAAATAGGGGTACTAGGATTTCAAGGATAGAAATGTTGTGTGCTCAAAAAATAACTTTTATAATATTCATTTGGCAAAAACCACGAATCGACAAATTAGTCCTATTTTTTCCAAATCTTCAATGTCAGTCTGAATGTTACCCATATCAAGCTTAACAATAGGAGTTCCATCAGCTGCTTTAAGACATCCTGACTCCATTTTCCTGAGATCAATCTTAGGCATTCTTAGAGGTTTATGGAAAGACCTTGGGATGTTCTAGGATCTGTGTTCCTCCAAATGATATGAATATTAGTGGAGACGTTATAGGGTTTTTCAGGCATCTACCCTCAAAATTTTAGCTCAATCTGAGTCCTGATGAGTGAGATATGGCGGAAACGAGTTCGGTAGTTTGGGTAGTCCTGTTTTTTTTTTTTTACCTTTATCCTTATTTTAAATTCTATATCTCTATATCTATCTTTGTCTTCCAAATATCTATCATGTTGTTTTTTATAATACATGCTACAACATAATGCATTTAAACTATTATAACTACAATCATACTTGTGTTTTGTCCTATCATACCTATCTATCCTTATTTTAACAATATTCATTTGGCAAAAGTTGAAAATCATTCAACTTATTTTAAGAAAAAAAGGAAAAAAAAATCATTTTAGGCCTATGCAGAATGTTTTTGATGATAAGAAACCTTAGAAGTACATCTCTAACAAATATATACTTAGTTTTTATTGTTTTAAGCTTATGCTGAACTAAAAGCATAAGGCGTGTTCAAGAGGTTGCAGGTGACGTAGCTTGGATTGCTCTTTGTTTTGGGATGGTTGCATCATGGTGTTTGTAACCCAATGTGTCGGGTCCCACATGTGGACACATTTTTAAGGAAGAAAGGATTTTGCCCCGCCTGTCCAAATGATTAACTTTTCATAGCAATTATGTACATAGTTTTTATACCATCTGTCATTCATAACGACAATTTTCCGCTGGATTAATATAGGTAAGACAAAGTATGGTGATTATACCATCTTTAATGAAGAAAGGATTCTGCCTTGCTCAAAAGATTAGGTTTTCATTTCCACCATGCATATAATATTATACCATCTTTCATTCATAGTGACTATCCTCCTTTGGATTAATTCAGGTAAAGACTAAATATGGAGGACTTTTCAAATAATAGTGATTACTATATGCAGTATGGAAACCGAACTGAGAGAGAGAACATTATCAATTTGTGTAGCCTTGTGTTGAGTCCAATGAGTAGAAATGAAATTGGGGAAATTATCCACATATTATTCACAATGGAAGGGGGGAAGGATGTCTCTTTTCTATTTTTAGATGCATTATTTTCAAGATGATTGCATGGCTTTTTGGGCCACTAAGTATAGAGAACGAAGAACCATACTGTACTAAACCTATAGAGTGACTCATGCGGCTTCCATTCTAGAAGGCAGCAGTTTAAGCATTCTTGTAACTAGAGCAGTTAGAATCATGGAGGATAAGCACACACACCAAGAAAAAAATGACATCTAACTAATGGTTCAAAGTTGGATGGTCTAATTGGTAAAATGGTAGAGAGGGCCTTTCAATGAGATAGTCAAAGAAATGGTGGCCACACACAATGATAATGATGGAGTGATTTTACCCTTCCATTTGTATGAGTCATGGCTTGCAAAAGCAGGAATTTTGAGGAAAAGGAACATAAGAGTTTCCTTTTGCCTCGTTAAATATGTAAGAAACATACTGGAAACTGGTAAGGACCCTTTGGAGTCCAATTTAAAAAAGGTGTCTCTTTTATCCCTTAAATTTGGTATGCCATGCATAAGCGAAATTAAAGACCCAACCACTTACCTTCTTTCTTGATTTTCAATTATTCTTCTAGTTTTATTTCAAGTTTCAGATTTCAAGAGGACCAGTGCTCGAGTGTACTTACAATCTTCAAATTGGGAACTGCAAGGTTTGGCAACTGACCAAGTTCACAGTTTAGTTGATTTATGTAGTTCAACAAGTTATCAGATTCATATAATATTAACCACTGAGACCATCTCAAGCTTGTCATCAGGTGTCTCTTCTATCCCTTGTTAATTTGGTATGACATTCATAAGTGAAATTTAAGACCCAGCCACGCAATTATTTTTTCCTTCTTTCTTGATTTTCAATTATTTTTCTAGTTTTATTTCAAGTTTCAGATTTCAAGAGGACCAGTGCTCGAGTGTACTTGCAATCTTCAAATTGGGAACTGCAAGTTTTTCATACTTGGTGCAGCACAAATCTTGAGCCTTCTGCGCAACTGACCAAGTTCACAGTTTAGTTGATTTGTGTAGTTCAACAAGTTATCAGATCATAGCATATAATATTAACCACCGAGACTATCTCAAGGTTGTCATCAGATTACGAAGGACCCTGCCTGCAAACATGAGCAAATATCCAAAAGCAGAAGTGACAACTAACCATAAGCTTGTTGCCTAATGGGTTTAGGGCAAGCGGTGGGAGCAAGGAGTTTCACATGGTAAGCCAAGTTTCCAACCCTATGTGTGAACATTAAAAAGTCCAAAGCATTATGGAACAATGGTAAATTGGAAGTAATCATATAAGTGTGACCTGAGTTCAAATACTCACATTGTTCCAACCCTATGTGTGAACAGTAAAAAGTGCAAAGCATTATGGAACACTGGTAAATGGGAAGTAATCATATCGGTGTGACCTGAGTCCAAATCCCCACATTTTGATGTATATTCCCACCAGAATGTGGCCCATGATAATACAATTTGTTCTAATGCCATGATAACATGGTGTGTTAAAATACTGTGATATTGGTTATGATGTAATACAGGTGTGGCCTGTTTCAACCCTATATAACTGTTTAGGACATGCATCTCAACATGATTATGTTGAAGAGTAATAGTAATGCATAAGGTAAGGTTCCACATGATTGCTTAAACAAATATAAAATAAAATGATCCCCATATCATTATCATTAATAGCTGTAAAACGAGCATACATATTCTGCCATTAGCATATTCATAAAACCCACTAATATGAGTCAAAATGCTGCATTTCATTATTAGTAAGGATTACAACTTAGCTATCTGTGAACGCACACGACAAATACATCAAATCAATCAAGCAACTAAGTATAGTTTTGTACTACTTTCCTTTTTGAGCTATCTTCTAATCAAACAATTTAGTGGCATCAAGTGAGAAGCTTCTACATCTTCAAGATGTAACATTTTGTTAAGAACCTTTGCTTCTCGTAGATGTAAAATCATCCACAAATATATTAAGTAAACTAAGCCACAAAATAATCTGCACACATAGGATGATTTGATAATACCCTCCAGGTAGGGCAACACCATTGTTATTCGTTAAGGAAGGGACCACTCCACAATATCTCCCAAGATGAGAGCCACTCTACGAGCAAAGATTGTTACAATATTTGTTTGGTTTGGATTCAATGCTTTACATTTATATAATCATCTTCTAGTGCTATTTTGGGAAAGGCATAACCCTATCCTTATCCCACTCATTATTATAATATAATTTCCTATAAATAGAGCCTGGTTGCATTTAGTCCATTGCTATTTACACAATACAATTGGGTTATCTTAGCTCATGCCAACTCTACAATACAATATTATATTATTAGGCACCTATCCTAGGTACCCTAACATATTTCAAGTTCATGACTGATTTATAAGAAAGATGTTGGTCAAAATTTCCATCAGCCATATATAAAGCTTATCCCAGTGTCACTATATATTCCACTCATAATCATTGTCATAGAAGCATGCCTATAAGCATACAACAGTCCATGCTTAAGCATTTTCCAAGTTGAGACTTTCTAATCAGATTTTTGTTCCTTTTATTACAGTAGACTTGTTCCACAAAGAGGACAGTCATATGCGCAATGATTCGTATGTTGGAGAAAAGGTCTGATTTCCTTTTAGGCCTTTCAAGCTATTATACGGGTTGAAAAGAAAATCCATTGTGTACAGCTGTGTAACTGCGTTTGCTGATTTCTTTTGGAAAAGTTAAAAAAGTGTCAAATTTTTGGGTCCGATGATTAAATTCACTTTAATTTGCAAAATAGTGGCTTATTCTCTCATAATAGATGGTTTCCCTCCTTTTTTATAACACTGGCCTAATCCAACCACAGCACATTAAAATCCCTGTTCTAGCAATAACAAATTATACCAGAACAGGCAACAAAAGGGTGTATGAATTATTCATGAATATCTGGTGGGCTCCTGCAAATCAGACAACCTGGTCGGGTCAATAACGTCCTCCATTTAGATCGAAATGAAGACAACCATGAGTAGGGCCCCCCTTCGTTTGCTTCAGAAAGAACTTGCCCTGCCCGATGACTCTGAAATCCACAAATCTAGTCTGCTTGACCAGATCTCCTTAATTGATGGCTGCACCATGGGATTTTGCTTGCTGTGCACCATGATGGAGCATCGCCCCATCGTACTGATTTTGCAACTCCACAAACCCGAGCAAAATCAAGAAAATATAACGACATATAAATTCAAAAGAAAGACCGGGAAGTGGTGTTGTTTAGAGATTTATACCGTCGTATATAAGGAAAGACTTCATATAAATTAATCTTAAGTTTTTCATTATATTGTATGACACAAATATTTGTTACATGCACACATTTTAATTGGTTATATGGGATTGAAACAGCCCCATCCATGTTACATCGTGACCATGTATTTTACCATGGTGATTCAACTATATAGTGGTATTGGCAATTATGGATATATCACTTGACAAGATTTAAATCTGGCTGTTTGCCTTGAAGTCCATGTTTTAACCACCTGAGCTCATGCCATTTGATATATAAATACTTGTTATATTATAATACATAATGTGTTATATAGTCTTAATATTAACTTACACAAATATCTTTTTGTTATATAAGATATATATTATGCAATGTAACATACAATATGATACATATTATATAATATTATATTTCGTAAGGATGATAACCATATTAAATTATGACCACATAGTGGTATTACAACAGCTTGGCGATTATGCATATATCGCTTGGCAAGATCCAAATCTGGATCACCTCCTTGAAAGTTGGGGAATTTAACTAGTTGAGCTCATGCCATTTGATAATATAGTATATACAGTTATGTTTTTGAAAATTAATGCCAAACTTTCAAGGTCTTTTTTGGGGTAGCGAAGTTTTCCAAATGTTTATCTTTGTCAAACTCAAAATCGAACACGAAAACGGTTACATATGTGCAGATAAAGTAAATTACTATCATTTTCACTTCTGCTTCTTCATCAAGGACAGTGTGTATACTACTATATCACTTGGCAGTACTATGCGAAGTAATACATGAATCACTCTTTGTGCTCATTGCCTTCAAGGCCTGAGTATACTATGTTCAAAGTCTGTACTAAGTGCCTTTGAAACTAGCTGATTTGTCATTAATGGTGCTATTAACATCAGGGAGAAAGCAAGTCCTTACCTCAAACGAGGTTCAGTTATTGGCTATGCAAAGATGCCAATACAACAAGACTGTCAGTGATCCTCATCCAACATTAGTTAGAAAAGATCAATGGAAAGTAAATACCATTTTTGTAATGATAACTGCCCATATGTTACCATAATTCTATGCCTCAATAAAGAATGGTTTATACAGGGTCTTCATATGACTTTAACATACATCTGTTGTGAAAGAGAAATATAACATCTACTGTCGATTTTATGAGATTCCAAATTCAAATTACACATGGAATGACAAATCATCAAACAATTTTATGCAGTAACATTGAATTAAAGCCATCTCCAACAACTCTATTCCACAGCCAGTGCAGGATGCTCACTTCATATGACAATTCTCTGTGCAACCAACTGCCATCCATTATCTGGAACAGAACCAATCACTACAGATTTGGGAAGCATTGGGATTCCAGAGGAATCTGAGACTATTCTCTTCCCAAATCATGATGAAGTTATTATGGCAGCTACATATTATAGAAATGTGTGCACCAAGCTATGAGAGGACCTCGTGAAGCACAATGAATACCGGCAAACACAACTGCCCAGACAACACTTTGCAAAGGGCATGATAAGTCCACAGAGAGTCCCTATCTCCTACTCAACTGGTAGCAGAATTCATCAATCTGGCATTGACATGAATTTTGGATCTGGAACTAGCTATTTGAGTTTCAATCTCAGAGGTCAGAATTTAACTGTAAGGTTATGGTCAAGTTCCAACAGCTAGGAGAGATCAAAATATTTAATATTTCCTTTATTGAGAACTTAAATTAGAATCGTTTCTTAGAGGCAAGATATGAATTCACAAATAGAAGTTGCAACATGACTGGACAATAAGGATCAAAAACTTAAAAGAAAGACTGAACTAGCAATTTGAGTTCCAATTTCAGAGGTCAGAATTTAACTGTAAGGTTATGGTCTAGTTCCAACAGGTAGGAGAGATCAAAATATTCCCTTAATTGAGAACTTAAATTAGAATTGTTTCTTAGTGGCAAGATATGAATTCACAAATATAAGTTGCAACATGACTGAACAGTAAGGATCAAAACTTCAGACTTAAAAGAAAGACAAGAACTACATTCCACTCCGAATATCCAATGCAACAAGCACACTCGGTAAAGCCAACGAGAACTTAACTGGTCATAAGTGAAATTCATATACATAAAACTCACAGTCAAGATTCACGAGGAGGAGTTACACAACCTGTACATCACAGTGATGAATCAAAAAGATAAGATCCCTGTAGTCCCTTTTGTATGATATAATTAATGAGTAATATCCAAATAAGTAATATGAAAGATAGTATTCTGCTATGTATATGGTTGTTAAGGAAAACTAATCCTTTGGGCAAGGCAAAATCCTTTGCCCCCCGAAGATAAGTCCAGGAGAATGTCTCTATATTTTGGATTTGCAGCACCATAACACATTGATCCCAGAAGCATTCATTAGTGTCATTTTTGTCAATATATATATGAAAAGGAAGGCTTCAATCAGGGGATCTCAAAGAATACGTTTTAAATCCTTGACAATATGAAGATCACTTCAACTGTCACAGCATAGTCATAAATTGGTTGGTCAACTTCTGGAAGTCTGCCAGGATTACTAACTTTGACCACTATCTGTGTTTGTCAGACAATTAATGAAACTCACTAGTAAACTGCAACAGACACTAATGCTAAAGGTTATGCCAAAGCAAAGCATGCTACTTCCAAAGGGAAAATGTGGTCCATATGCTGTTGCATTTTTTTAAGAGCAGGTTATGAATGAAGAACCAACTTGGGGACCTTTCTTTATACGAGGGGTTGTCTAAGCTGTGTTTATCTTTTTATTGTGTATGTTGTGATCACTTGCATAACTTGCTTATTTTAAAACATGAGAAATATCATACTTGTTGATTCTGTGAGCAAATATAAAACATTTCTAAAGTATCCCTTGATTCCCCTTTTTCATCATAGCTCATGGAGATAAATAACAGCTGAATTATCTTTGATGTTTTAGCCAACACAACAGTATAAAAATAATATGTGCAGATCAAAATCAAGTTCTTCTAAACATTGCATTTGACAATGAACTACAACAAGCTCAGTCCATGGTGGTATTCAAAGAATGCCTTGCCACATTTTGATGATAAAGTTAATAATGGGAAACTGTCAATACAGAGGTCCTACAGTTTTAAAGGAGCAGATTATTTACCTTGATATGGAGCTGTATAAAGGTGACAGCCAGCTATATAGCACTGATAATATGTAAAAGAATGCAAGACATACTACAAAGATGTAATCTGCATAAAGAATGCTGAATAAAGTGAAGATATTAAAAGAATACCAAAGAAATTCCAAGGACAACTGCTCTCAAAGTGGAACATGATATGAATGGCTGTTTGTGTGCATGGAAAAGTGTTTTCCTGTAGTGTAACAACAGTTTTTGAAAAGAACATAAAAACAACAACAATGAGCAGGTATAATTTTCCGCTCATGTTTGAAAACCCATAATATTTGATTAAAGAAAGCTCTGAGAACTGCCACCTATTTTCAATGCCGCAATATTTGTTAATTTGGTCTTTTTTTCCCCTTAGTTATGGGTTCTGTCCTTGATGGGAAAATGTTTCAACAGTTAATTTGGTCTTTTTTTCCCCTTAGTTATGGGTTCTGTCCTTGATGGGAAAATGTTTCAACAGTTACTTAACTATTCGGTTACATATGAATATGCTTTTAAAAATCAGTCTCACTTGGTGACGTGTTGTTTCTATCTTGGCTCTAAATTGTTTTTGATGTCTACTCTGGATGCATGGGACACACAGGTAAGTGGTTCACATATGCATTGGCTTGCATTTGTGCACTGTTTTTTCTGGATCCATATTTTTATTGTCAGTTGCTTGGTTTTCTTGAACTCTGGCCTAAGTAGTTGGTGATATAGAAGTTTTTGTAAAAACTTCTTGGACACAAATGTCAGAACCCTTTACCGTTCAATATGGCTTAGGAATTATTTGAGGTTTCTTTGTCATTATTGAATGCTATGATACCAATTGTCAGGATCGACTGCTTTGATAATCAAATTGTTCTTCTATCCAACACTGTAGAAGCATAGAAATGATCTCAGAACTGCGAAAGCATGTAAATTCGTTCATACACAACATATAAGATACACAATACAATTCATATGCTTCAACTATTCCATTCAAGTAATAACCATTGTGGCAGATTTGCCACCATCCAACACCATACAATATTCTTCACTACATCACATAGGCTTTGCTGTCATCTCACTCTGTTCCAAACAATCTTATCCAACTGTGGATGATGCACATGTTGGATGATCCGCTTGAAGGATGGATGGATAACTCGTTACAATGACTTTTCTTATCTAACAAATCACACTTTTCTATCTTTAGATTTATCTTTTTATCTTTGCATTCACCTTTTTTTTATTTTGCCATTTCTCTTTCTATATCGCAATTTCCTTTCCATTTTTTCAATTGATTTTCTTCTTTAAAAAAAACACTTTTTCACATTAAGAAATACTTTTTTCGACATTTCCCCCTTTAATGTTTAATGTGCTAATTTTATTTCTTGAGTAAATGTCTCTCATCAACATGTTGTACATGCACCTTCATTGCTATCCATGCAAATTTACATATCTTTGAACTTTCAATTGTTGGTTTTGTTTTCTTCATCAACATGGGTGTGATCCCATGACTCAACCATGAGTGTCCTTATAGTAACCATTTCATCCTACCAGATTACATGTAGTTGTTGCAATTGCCAGGTGTAATAGAGTAGATCACTGCTTACGAGGTTCACTTTGTTGCTTCCCTCATCACTCCCGCCTTCTTTTTTGGGGATATTCCTACTGCTTCTATGTTTGTCAATTTTATAACTTTGGCTTTCATACCCTATTAAAGGTATGGGCTAGTTAGGACTTGAATCTAGGACCTCCATTTGTTGAGGTTGCTCCACCAATGAGGTTTTGGCTCCTTGAACCAGCCTGCAATTCGAATGTAGGAGTCTTACTTATTGCTCCCAAAATCCCCCCTAAGCCTGTCTATGAGTGCTTGGGATTGGGGTTCCCAGCTTTAACTCCGCCTTCTTCCTTCAACATTCTTAGTCAATTTCCTTACTTCGACTCTCATACCTTGTCAAAGGTATGAACCAACTAGGACTTGAATCTAGGACCTCCATGCATTGAGGTTGCTCCACTAATAAGCTTTTGGCTCCTCCTTGAACCAGCATGTGATTCAGATATAGGATTGCTTCTACTTGTTGCTCCAACATACCCCCTAAGCCACTCCATGATTACTCGAGGCTCCTAGCTCCTAGTTTCAATGCTCTTTTTCAATTTCATTAGGTTGTCTCTCATACCCTGTTAAAGGTATGGACCAGCTAGGAGTCGAATCTGAGTCGAATCTAGGACCTCCATCTGTTGAGGTTGCTCCACCAGTGAGCTTGGCTCCTCCTTGAACAAGCCTGCGATTTGAATGCAGAAATCCTACTCATTGCTCCAACATCCCCCCTAAGCTACTCCATGAAGCACTCAAGGCTCTTAGCTTCAACACCAACTTTGGTACCAATTGTTAAATTCTAGTGCTTTGATACCAGCTAGGATCAAATACTTTGATACTATGGCTCTGATGCCAATTGTCATGATCATATGCTCTGATACTAATTGTAACAATCATATGCTCTAATGATAAGTATCAGGATTGAAGACTTTGATACCAATTGAAAAAATCCAATGCTTTGATATGAAATGCTGCAGAAGCATATAAATTATGTAGATTCATTCACACACTTTCATCATTTCTGTAATCCAAAAAACACACCCGTAATATTTGCACAATATCAAATCATATGCTCAATTTGGGTGCAATTGCACCACTCAACTAAATCAATATTCTTCGTTACATCAAGGCTTTGCCACCATCTTCTCAATCCATACAATATTTTCCAACTATGGATGATACACATGTTGGATGATCTACCCAAGTGAGGATAGATGGATGGATAATACATAGGTTAGATGATCACCCAAGTGAGGATGGATGGATGGATCAACTAGTGGGGGATACATGAATAAATAGACTCAATACAACTACTTTTCTTAACTAACAAATCACACTTTTCTATTTTTAGATCTATTGTTTTGTTTTTGCCTTCTGTCTTTCTATATCACAATTGTTTTTCTATTTTTTTTAACTTATTTACTTCTTCTTTAAGAAAAGCACTTTTATGTGCTTGTTTACATTAAGCATTACTTTTTCCAACATTCTCCCCCTTAATGCTTAATATTCTAATTTTCAATTTTTTGAAGTTTTTTTTATTATCTTGCTGCTACACATACACTTTAACTGTTGTCTAGACATGTTCACATATCTTTGAATATCCTACTTGATTATTTATCCAACTTCCTTTGTTGAATATCTAGCTTTATCACTTATTTGATTACCAACTTCTTTTCCTTTCTTTTTTTTGTCTTAAAGAAGAAGTGAATAAGTTAAAAAGTAGAAAAGCAATTGTGATATAGAAAGATAGAAGGCAAAAATAGAAAGATAGATCTAAAGATAGAAAAGTGTGATTTGTTAGTTAAGAAAAGTCATCGTATTGTCTATATATTCATGTATCCCCCCTACTTGAATTATCCATCCATCCTTCAGGTGGATCATCCAACATGTGAATCATCCATAGTTGGATTAGATTGTATGGAACAGTGTGATGACAACAAAGCCTATGTGATATAGTGAAGAATATTGTATGGAGTTGGATGGTAGCAAATCTACCACAATGGCTATTAATTGAATGGAATAGTTGAAGCATATGAATTGTATTGTGAAATATCTTGTATATAGTTATTGGATAATTTACATGCTTCTACAATGTTGCTATTAAGAACAATTTAATTATTAAAGTATTCAATCTTGACAATTGGTATCAGAGCATATGTTCTTGACGATCGGTATTAGAGCACTGTATTTTGATAATTGGTATTTAAGCTGCTGTTAAATCCCAGAGCTGGTGTTGAAGCAAGGATCCTTGAGAGCTCATAGAGTGGTTTGGGGGGATGTCAAGGCAATGACTAGGACTCCTACATTTGAATTGCAGGCTGGTTCAAGGGGAGCCAAAAGCTCATTGGTGGAGCAACCTCAACACTTTGAAGTCCTGGATTTGACTCCTAGCTGGTCCATACCTTGAAGAAGGTATGAGAGCTGAAGTAATCAAATTGAAATCAGGCAGCCAATAGAAGTAGGGAAGTAAAGGAAGTGTCAGCAGAAATCCTGAATTTCATTGTGGATCTTTGAGTGAAGATGTTAATTACCCTAAAGAAAATCATTACTTCCATAGTCCGGGAGAGAAGGTGATCACTTTGAACTGGATGCCTCTAATAAGATACTGTTGGAGTATATCAAGTCCATTCAGACAATTTTCCATATTTTGGTTTTGGTGGTGGTCACAGACCTAGCTGACACAAAGAAATATCAAAGCTCACTGCATTAATGCATCTTGGTGATTACTAACAATGTGGGAAACTAGGAGGCGACCTTGTTTTTTGTGAAAGTTGCTATTTGCCAGTTTACTGTTAGGGCATTGTTTTGCAAATCTATAGATATAATGGTAGTACGGGTACTGGGTCTGATAAAACTCATGTTTAGGCATATTGCTTTTTTTAAATTATGGTAGTATTTGTAGTTATCGGTCCTGTAGCAAGTTGTGAAATCCGTAGCCTATGCATAAAGAATGTGGACTTCAGAATTTGCAGATATAAGCTTTGCTTCAGGAGGTTTTCTTATGATTTTAAATTTCAACTGGACACTTGACTTGAACTTGTTACCAAAAAGAGGCCAAATTGGTTGCTAGAGACTGAACACAGCTCCTTTGCTTCAGCTGTCCTTGGCTTCTTAATAGCTCTATTATGCATAGTTTTGTTACTGCCAGCTGATTTTTTAGCATCTCAAAAGTTAACATCCTTCAATAGGTCATTTTTGTTTGTACTCTTATCTACATTCCTCTGCGCCACATGTTTCTCTGACAGCCATATTTGCTTGTGGAATCATTATCCTTCACTGGATCCATATTTGTATTGTGTGAAATTGTAAATAATTAAAATATTTATTTATGGGAAAATTTAAGGAAAACTATTATTTTAAATAACAGTTATCAAGAAAAAGTGTTTCATCACCACCGAAAAAGTTATTTTGTAGCTTCTTGTCTTCATGAAAGGGTGGTTTTGCTGCAATATATATATATTATAATATCCACAGGGAGGGACAAATTACCATGAATAGGGAAACGATGTTACTTAATAATTTTTCTTCTCCCGTCAATTAAAAATAAATAAATTAATCAGGGTTTATAAATTGCAAAGTAAAATTTAGAAAATGCACATCAAAGACCTTCAGGAAGTCATTTTGTAGAACTACTTATGCCTCTAGTGCAGTTTTGAATATATAATTACACCAGATTCAATAGAAGATGCTTACTCATGGGTGTGCCATTACATATTGTACATTGTTTAGCATCTCTTCAAGATTTGGATAAAAAGGGATTGTTGCAAAGTTGCTTTTCTCAATACTGTTAGCAATCAGGGTTTATAAATTGCAAAGTAAAATTTAGAAAATGCACATCAAAGACCTTCAGGAAGTCATTTTGTAGAACTACTAATGCCTCTAGTGCAGTTTTGAATATATAATTACACCAGATTCAATAGAAGATGCTTACTCATGGGTGTGCCATTACATATTGTACATTGTTTAGCATTTCTTCAAGATTTGGATAAAAAGGGATTGTTGCAAAGTTGCTTTTCTCAATACTGTTAGCAATCTCAGAGATTCTTTATAGGGACGAACCTTCTCTGTTTTCCTTGCACATAATGGTTATTCTTCCTATACATTGTGTTTGTGGTCAAAAGACATGTTGCATTTGGCAGGGCCTGCAGTCATTTTAATGAACAAAAATGAAAACCAAATGCCTAAGCAAAGAAACATTTGTAAAAGCAGTTTTGCAGTGTCTTCTCTTCATAAATACATGTTTTATATTTTTCATATCAAAGGCTCCGTATACTTTTAAGGAATAGGAATATAGTAATTTATGGCCTAGAAGTGATATTTCTTATGGCTGGTATCTAAGTTTATGCTAATCATAATCCCTGTTAAATTCAAGCCATATTCTTTATTTTTGTAATTTGGACCTTGGTTTTGATTTACAGGTCTTCAGAAAAGAGAGGAACTTGTTGAACAACTAAGAGAAGTTTCAAAAACCTTGAAATCTGAGGTTTGATTTTAACTGAATTCATGTTTCTCTCTAATTTGATTTTTCCTCTTTTTGTTCAGACTAAATAATTTGAAAGCGTCGCAGTCCCTGATTATGCAGTGAGAGAAATGTTGCACACACACCGAGTAATAGAACTTATGATTCTAGGAATTACATGTATGAATTGGCAATGAGTAGTACTTCTACAGGGTTATGTATTGTTTAATTGTATGCAACAATGATGATATATATTAAATTCCCATGCATTCTAAAAATGAATCAAATTGTATGTGGTCTTTACCTTAATGATCCCCTTAGTTTTCATGACCAGAATGCTTATAGATTTTAATATATAGGTTAGCCTATTTCATAGGAACTAAGACAAATGTCTTTGAAGGTTACTTCCTGCTTTCTTACCATATGATTGGCACCTTTTCAGCTTATCTACCTCTACAGCTTCCTGTTTCCTAGACATGTCCCATTCTACTGTTACATTTGAAGTATGTACTTTTCCACAAAAACCAGTCTACCATAGCTGTTGTGCTCAACTCCGTGATTCTGTTAAAATCTTGAGTTTTACCAGCATACTTGCCCTTCTCACTTGTAACACCCCAAAAACTCGACCCAATTTTTTTTTAAAAGATAACCCAACAAGGTTCTCCAAAACCCAATAATTTCTCTTCAGCAATCAAGGCTTTACCACATTGAGTTCAATGTCGTTGCATATGATGCTTAGTGGACAGGAGTGGCCAACCTCCCATAGTGTCTGGGGTTCACCTTACTAAACCTTCTCGTTTAGAAGGACGCCAAAGTGGTCCCCCCCACCTTTCCTATGCCCTCTACGACATAGGACAATTTGACCACGGCGTAGGGATTACCCTTTAAGGCCCATATCACTTGAAGGGAGACGCCTATTCCCTAACGTCAACCTAAGTCCATCTAGATAGGTTAATCAGGCATAAGCCTTGGTGCTTAGTTACCTTGCCTCCACGGGCTAACTAAGGTCATTACCACCCAACTGGTAATGAACATGGTCACCAAAACCTACATGTTCGAGGCATCACCACTACTGTCTTGGGAATGAATCCTATTCTCTTTCAGACATGGGAACTCTCGATCGTCACGTTCAAGGTGTATTATAATATCATTCCACAAGTATCTGGCTATTGCATTCTCACAACTCCTTCCAGACTTGTGAGTACCTAGCTATTGCATTCTCGCAACTCCTTCAAGGGCTCACCTTTACCTGGATATTGCATGCTCGCAACTCCTTCCAGGATTGGGCTAAATGCTTAAATTTAGGTACTAATAGAAGGTCCAGAGTTCACCCACGAACTTCTTCCTACCCCAAAAAGCATAATAGCAACTCTCTCTAAGTAACCCAAATGCTAAATCTAACAATTTAGGTACTAATAGAAGGTCCAAAGTTCACCCACGAACTTCATCTAAAGCTAACACATTTACAATAATCCACATGCTCATTTTGGGCTACCAAAGTAAATGCATATCGAAGCATTTCAAAAGATTACACATAATCATATCGCTATTCATTAAAGCATATACATAAAGAAGCATTTCCATAGACTACCCAAAACACATAATCATTATAATATTCATAAAAGTAATTACATAAAGAAGCATTTCAATAGATCACATATCTTTAGCAACAAGTAAATCATTAAGCAAAAGACTAAAAATATTCCAAGTCTTCCTTTCTCTTTCCTTTGCTATTGCTCAAAGCAACCTATTTCCATAATACAATACTACTAATCTTGAAATATCATTTTAGCTTTACCCACTATCAATTACAAAGCAAATCTTTTTATACATAACCATGATCCAAAATATGACAACGCCATTCCACCTAAATGGCTTTTGTACCACCTTCCTCTGACGCCCTTCTTTATGCAAGGGTTTACCGCCAACTTGAGGTACATTTAGGGATCAAGACAGTTCATTATGGAATGCATTCTAACATACTAAATGTATTTGCAAACATCCATGCACAATACAAATAATGGCATAAAGCAATAAATGAGAGAATCCCATACTTCTATTTACAATGGTTTTCCCTACCTACTAAAGTCTTAGGAAACCATTATAAACATCTTCCCAAAGATCTATCCAAGAAATACAATTAACTACAAATCAAACCATAGGACATGATTTTCTACTAACATAATATAAAGTAAACATCCATTTTAAAGAAAGAACAACTTAGTTAACTTTCTCTACAACATGAAACAATCATCAATTTAAATAACTATTTCTTCAAGCAATCATCAACTTTAGAAGGAACTTAAAGTGTTTTATTGACGATTCTTTTGTAAAGCCTAACTTTCGATTTCTTAAATCTCGATATAAAAAAAGGCATGCTTTATTATTCTAAGATAAAATAAGAGCAAGTTTATTTCCTAAAACCTTCTACGTTGTCTTGCGCTTAACATTTGCATAAAAAACATCTATTCCTACACATTTCTTTCGATAATACATTCATGACATGTGAATCCAATGTAAAAGTTAAAAGATTACAAAGCAAATGAAAAGCCGAGCAAATGTGACAAAACTCAGCACTCAGCCTACGCGATATTGGCCTGATTCACGGCTCTAGTGAACAGCCAAATCCGTACAGACCTCCATCAACCTTAAGCAAGGCATCTAACACAACAATACAAGGAGATAACCAAGGACTTGGCTTACCAACACAACACAAGGAAGATAGCCAAGGACTCGGCTTACCAACACAGGCGAAGGAGATAACAAACCAAAATCTAAATAGAATAGCGTTCGACAACCGAGGTCACATCCACCCAAAGCACCCCCACACCTGGCTTAAGGAAAAGCTAAACAGATACATATGCCGCAACGTAGGCCTCAAGTGCTTAAAAGAGCTACCGGACAACACAAGAGAAAGCAACACAAAACATACGACATTTTCTTCATCCGAGGCGTTTTAAGATTAAGTAGAAGTGATATCCAACAATACCAGAGACGATACTAACATCACCCCAAACCGGTTGCAAGGCAAGCAACATACCAAGCAAAAACTCAATAGCAAGCCCAAACTAAAAGACTTCAAAACAATAACAAGGGCGAGCTAAAGCACAACCAACAATATACGTATATAAATAAAACACCAGACAATAGCAAACGAATCCTTCCATAACAAGGGCTTTACCGTTATTTGCTGAAATCGAGTATTGCTTTAGACGAATGATTTTTCCTTTGGCTCTCCACTCCTTCTCCCACCTCCCAAAGCATTATCCCCCTTTTTTTCTTTATTCACTCCCGCTCTCTATAAATCCTTAAGAGACGGTTTTATTTCAAGAACCTTACGTTCTTCAAGAGTTACATTTGAGCTCTCTGCATCAGCTCATAACGTTTCTTTAGGACGTTGCCATTAAATGAGACATTAAGGTGGGCTTATTTAAGCATGGATTATTATTGTAATTAATTCTCCTAAATGTTTTTGCGCCCATAAAGCACTATCCCTTAATTCTTTAACATTAGGAAGAGTAATAATAATTGAAGCATTTTCCAAGAATTACTTTGGTCACCCAGATATTAGTTTCAAATATTGATCTCAATATTCACACTTATTAGTGTTGTCAATAATTAATGCTTGAATAGTTCTCAACCAAAATCTAAGCACAATACATACAAGCATAAATGACATTCACACCAACAATATTACACACCATTGTTTTATCCTTAAGTAGGTGGTCTCCTTTAAGATAGTCTAGTGCTATCTCCAACCTACTAAGGAGACTCATTGCATGAGCAACTTCCCGGTCCAATGGTGTGTATGAAATAAGCACAATGCGATGCATCTACATGATGGGTATTTTGTTACCCTGAGCTGTTGATGAGCAAGTCATCACCATCATATCCCAAAATATCTCTCAATTTAGGTGGTTCACCCTTATGATCCCACCAATGAGAGCCCCTGGTCTTGCAACCATAAATACATCAGCAGTACCATATTCCAAGCACAAAATGCAATTACTCAAATATATTGATATCATAAAATAAAGCTATGCATTAGATACCCACACCAATACATAATTCATTGTCAATAATGAGTCCCGCCAAGGAGGGTTGTTACATCACTCTTATTCATCCTATTGAATTTCAGATATTTTCTGATTCAAACCTTACTTTTTTTGCTTATGCACTTGTTGAAAAATAGAAAACTCACCTTTCTCTATGTTGTCTTGGCTTCCTGCCTGTGCAACTTGGACCATGTTTGCAGGTGGGCTAAACCATGTGAACTCTCATCTTTCATCCATTACCCTGACCGGAGGTGCATTGCACTCTTTCCACATCAGGCAGTTACTCTTAGGCTTGGCACTTTAGGATATATTTGGATGGTACAAGTTGATTACCTCCTTTTTTCAGAGCATTTCTGACACTGGTGAAATCAAGTGCTCTCTGAGCTTGCTAGTCATGGCTGGAAACAACAGGCCCATGAGACAATGCTCTTTTTGGTGGATTGTTTTCAAGATACGTTGTTTCCTCCACCCTCGCTTTGGGCAGCACAATCCCTCTTGGCCCATGCAGCATGGGCCTTCGGCGCATTCCAATCTGCATCCCAGATCTTGTGGTTAGTCACATTGCCTCTTTCCTCTATACATCTTGAGGCTCAGACCTAGAGTGCTAGGAACAACTGTAGGAGTAGTATGTTACTTCCCTTGCATATGATCTACCCTAGCCCACTTAGCCCTGGACAATTTGTGAGGTCAATCATTTGATTGTGCATTGGTCCATTCTATATGTTGGATGGCTTCAAATTTTTGACATGACATGCTGCATTAGACACCTGATACTGTCACATTTTGGCTGGGATCTTTGAAGTTGTATTAGAGATGCATGTTCTGGGGTTTAACCTTCTTAGGATACTCTTCAATTATTATTTGTTTATTACGTCTATTTTATCTTTTCAGCCTTTTCTTTCACCCTCATATGTTTTTATACCATGTTGACGCACTTTGTAGTTCTATTGACCTATTTTGGTCATTTGTGGGCATTAATATATTTCATTTCATTTGTAATACATTTCTCTGTTTCATCCCAACCACTCTCAAAATGTCAGCAAAGCAACTTTTTATTGGAAAAAGTATTGGTAATCTTCACATTTTTTAAAATTTTGAAAAACTCCAGCAAACAACTATTTTTGAAATTTTTTCATAATGTTATAGCAGTAGTTTAGATGATTTCATTTGCTTATTTTCATCTTAAGTACCATGTCATATCAACTGCAAATATCCAAATGGAAAACACCAATTAAGATATCAAAATGTCGATGGCAGTTGAAATTGCTTCCTTGTCTTCATTTCTAGCAAATATCTCTATTACAATAGTAATTTCAAAGCATGGATGCAATCTTTGAGCAAATGTTAGGACACATACTGTAGATACAATTGCGAGTGTGCCCTCACACGTGTGTGTGTGTGTGTGTGAGAGAGAGAGAGAGAGAGAGAGAGACCGGGGTGGACTCTATTAATATACTTTAATGACCAAAGTAGGTCAATGCGACTCAAATATTACTCTTGCTTATAATCAGTTGGAGGAAAATGGAAATAAAGCCCTATACTTAGTAATACATAATTACACCTTACTAAAGTGCCAACTTCGATTCCGAGATGAGTGGAATATGTCTATATACAATGCCATCATGGTACAGTTGCATTACAAGTGTAGTACAAATATAATAAAAGCATGATACAATGAGCAGCTCAAACAACAATTGTTAGTGGTCAGTGTTTGTCAATGCTGAATCATCATCAATCACCATGGATGAGTCAGTGTCTATGATGCTTGGAGAACGTTATGGACAGGCTGAATTTGCATTACTCTCCTCTTATCAAGAGTAGGAAAACGTCTAGGTATGGAGAGGAATTTAGAAATATGTGCCTATCTAGAACACCCTACATATGCTCATGGGCAATGTTATCTTGCCCTATGTGTATGGGTGCCTTGGAAGCTCCTCTTTTGGGGAGGCATTGTCTCATAGACATCTACATCTAAGGATACTGTAGTATCCTTTGACAGTTACTCAGTGTTACATGTTGTTAGAAGAGGATGGAAGGAGTTAATTAATCTAGATGTTTTTTGGGGCTATGAGGGCCCCTTTAGGGCTTGTAGTTTGAAAGTGATCACTTCTAGAAGGTATAGATCCAAACACCTTTGTGTTAATATCAAAAGAATAGAGAGTGACCTCCTTGAATATATGTATAATGAATAGTACATCTCTCTGATCTTGTAGTACATGAGGCACGTAGATAAATTACTCCTTTGTCTCTCCTTCCTATGGGGAGCAAAGGTGGCAAATTCTCCCGCATCCCCTCCTATCCTAAGTATGTGATGGCCGACCTTGATCTTGAGTTGGTGGGAGAGTGCCCTCATTTGATTGAAAGAAATCTTAGGCCATGGGACTAGTGATGTTTAACATAATAAGGTAGAATGATGATACCATCAACAATTTGTGTAAAATGCCCAATGAAGAAGGCCAACTTGGCCATAGGAGGCTAAGGATAAGAGATCTAAATAGTCAAAGACTGTTCAATGAGTATTGAAAGGGGGGAATTGATATATGGAAATCCCAATAGATTGGAAAAGCAAGTTAGCCTTCCATTACCAACCGTTCCTTTGATTGATCAGATTCATAAAGGTCACTCTCTCTATGGAACAAAGGGATAGGAACGAGCATCTCTTTTGACTTGAAACAAATCTCTAATGCATTATGGTTGATGGAGATGGAAGGGGATTCTAAAGGTGCTCTTGAAGCGAAGTTGCTCTCAACTCGACTTGCATAATGAGGGGCAATATGTTGAAAACAGATTATATGTTGAATCAAACGGCATTTGCTCAATTGGTTAGATTCCTCAACATTCAAGGAAGAGACAAGTTCAAATATTGCCAAGTGATACATGGATAATAGCCAAGTTGTTGCAATACCACTATATGGTGATGATTTAATACGGGTGGGGCTCATTTCAATCCCATATAACTAGTTATAAAAAATAGATCATATGTTGAAACAAGATAGACTAGACTTCCTTAATGCATGTCCAATATCTAGGTTCTAAACTCAATCCTTTGGCCTTAGACTCATAAAAAATTGTTGGTATAATGATACAATTAAAAATATTGCCTGTTTGAGGGGATATGTTGAAAATGTATATGAAAAACATCAATTTTTTTAAGACAAAAAGTGCTACATACCCATTGCAAAGTCGTGATTGAAAGACATGTTTGAGATTTTCAAGAAATGAACCCCACATAAGATATATATGTGATTTCGACAGGCTTGCTATTAAAAGAAAAGTGGAACTTGGAGAGTGTATTTGTGTAAGTATTGAAGTCGATAACCTTCGTATTATTAAGGCTGACCTTTAAGTTGTCTAAGTTCATAGAACAAAATAGGTCTAACTAGTTGTTGAAAAAGTGCAGTATGACAATAAAGACATGATGGAGAATCCCCCTGTTTTTAGCAAGAGTATTTGAGGACCTCAAGCTCATTAATATATATCCCAAAGTTGGTGATGGAGGGCATCCTTACTTACTACCAATAGTGCTCCTATACTTCATAGAGAACCACTGAGATGCCTACAATTAACCAACATGTCTCAAGGGCTGTTAAGAATAGAGAACCACATCGTTGACAAAATGTAGTATGACAATCAAGACATCATGGAGAAGCTATCCATCCTTTAGCATGAGTATATGAGGACCTCGAGCTCATTAATATATATCCCAAAGTTGGCGACGGAGGACATCCTTACTTAACACCAATAGTGCTCCTTCTCTTTGTAGAGAACCGTTGAGATGCCTACAATTGACCAACTTTGTCTCATAAAGCCTCATGATGGTTGTAATGAGAAGCTTAGAGCTGTGCATGTTTGGAATAACAAGTTTTGGGGTACCATGCCAAAGGCCTTCATAGAGTCAATGAAACTATAGAAGACTCTAAAAGATGTAGCTTGAACATCCTTATTAAATGGCTTAGAGAGTGAAGATATGGTTTATAGTCTAAATTTAAACTTTGAAAATTGGTCTAGCCTGTAGCTTCAAAGTCGTCACTCCAGAGATTCATGTCAAGATTTGTGGCATATAACTTGGCAACTGTGTGCCCTGTCATTATGGTTCTGTGATTATTCGGATTTGATAAGCCTATAGATTTTTTGATGAGGTGAATAGTATGTAGGAGTGAAGAAAGCCACAAAAAAAAAAACACATTGAATAGTAATGCAATAGGATAAACTAGGAACTCAATCTTGTATTTGAGAAATTCAGCCTGGAGCCCTTAATAGTTAGCAAGTTTGCTAGTGGGTAACTCTCTTGGTATCCCATGAATGGAAAAGTAATATGTAAAGGGCAACGAACTTGGATGGTGTGTTGAGATGGGGTCATGGGATGCCATGGGGGGAAGGGGATAAGGGTGACACATATGAAACCAAAGTTTGAGTTTTGATCTATAAAAATGGGAGTTTCTTGGAAGGAGGCTACATTAGAATGCTTATGGATAATTATCGAAGGTGTCAAGCTTCTTTGCAATACGAGAAATGTGAATCACATTTCTTGTGTCAAAGGAGACAACGATACTCACTATAGGCGATGAGGATGGCGGTAAGGCCATTGAAAAGGCATTGTGAGTCTCCTATGCATGATTTTACTATCATTTTATCAACAAATCATGCGATAAGATCTAGAGGTGTAGGATGGCTTTGAGTAATGTATTGGATGAGGGATGGAATCAAGGGCAGCCTACCACAGGGTATGTGATAGAAAATGATATTTGGCAAAATTGAGGTTGTGGACTAAATACCTTGTCATAAGATGAAAAATACGTGCAACATAAGCATTGATGTACCTTGCAACAAAATAAACTACACTTGACATAAGATGGTAGCTGCATGGTGAACAAGAAAAAGTGAGGTAGACATATGGAAATGATAGATATGATGAACAAGTCAAATCCACTTGAATGTGGAAAGCAAAGGAAGCCATTGAAAATCAAGACATTATGTGATTCACATAGCTAGAGGAAGCATCCCCTATAGGCACTAATGGAATAATTTGATCAATTGAATCTTCAGGTCCTCTAGATCAAGTTGGAAAAGACAAAGCTTGCCCTTTACCAAAGCATGAAGAGTTTTTTGGTGGGTCCCAATGTAGGCATACAAATCACCCATCAAGATGACATCATGGAAAGAAGAGTACATAGAAATATTTGGGTAGAGGTCCTAGGTACATTTGTCATCCATGCCACCAACATGAGATGATGATGTTGGAGGAAAGTAGAATATCACAATGAGAATGTCTTGGAGGGTGGGGATCTGTTTGGATGTGAAACCACATGTATTTAGAGCATTCAAGCAATACAATGAATGACATCTTTGATTAATGGCAATCATAGAGAAGACATCTATGATGCTTGATCCATGAATGCCAATTTCTTGACATGTCTTGTGTCCAAAGGTTGATATCCAATGAGACCTAGTGATCATTGGAAGAGTATGTGATGGGATCAAGGTCCTTGTAAGAAAGACAAGATATCTGGGTAGAGGTCTATGTACAATTCATCATCCATGTGGGTGACATAAGATGATGATGTTGGTGAAAAGTAGCATATCATGATGAAAACGTCCCAGATGGTGGGGGGGACATGCTGGGATTTGAAACCACATTTATTTATTCATCTAAGTCTATGAATCACATATTGGACCAGTGAAAATCATGACATGCTGCCCATGAACACCACTTGATCAACATGTCTCGGGTCTAAAGGTTGATATCTAATGGTATCCAATTGATAATTGAATGGCATGTTTTGGGCTTGCATGGGTCTTAGAAAGACCAGATATTGTGAGGAGACCACATCATGGAAGGAACCTAGGGATGACCATATTACATCATAGAATTCTAGCAAGTGACGAAGAGAGGTCCACTATTATTTACTACCCACAAGCATTGTCGTTGAGGATGGTAAGGGTGTGTCCATCATGGAAGAGGGGAGTCACATATCATTGCCTTGCTGTCATGAATTATCATCCACTTGTTGGCTTTCTTGGCAAGCACTACTTGTTTACGAGCTTGTCTTAATTTGTATATAGACCCATATGAGATTTTTTAAGTAGATTTTATTAGGAAGGATTATAGTTTTCTTTTGGTACCTAAAGCTGTCATCCGGTCCTCTTTGTTGAAGTTTGCCTGTTCCTCATCGAATTTGGCATGGATCACAAGCTCAACAGTGAGTGAGGCTTATTGTTTTGAATGTCTGAACCTATGAGCTATGTTCTTGGACCTCCTTCTAGATGGGCTCTTGGTGGGTGGTAGTTTGAGCCTTTTGGGTCTCATGCTATGTGAAAATTTTAGCTTGCTTGCTTTGAAGTTTAGTTTATATGTTTTGGATTTTCCTTTGAATGTCATCCATTGTTTCTTGGAGATGGTTAAGGCTATCTGTTGGAGGTGCATTAGCTTGCACTCTTTGCACAGGTTTTAAAAATGTGCCCCTTATTCAATTATACTTGTTGTTTGATATCAGCAATGGTAGTGTCTTTCTTGCACAGTTTGTTTCGGAGCTAGGCTATCCAGTTCTAAAGCTTGTATTTGAATTGCATGAGGTCCGAAACCAATTTAGTGAGCAGTCTATATAGGTTCTTTCACATGAGATCTTCTGGGCTTCAGCCCCATTACAACTGATGACAGATGTGGTGCCCTTAATGTGGCATCCAAGAGAACTAGTAGACAAGCTGTGCAAGGTGTAAATATCCAGAGACCACAATTCCTTAGAGGCGTTTCAAAATTATGAGAGGGAACATTCTTTGCAGGAGAGTGGATATTATAGGTAGGGCCGAGGACCAAGTGATTTGACAAGGAAGAATCCATGAAATTATGGCTTTGTGGCATCACTGGCAGCTTCTTAGTTTTGCTGTCATAGAAGCCACCTATCTACATGCCATCTAGAGAAGATTGATCAGAGTTGAAAGATAATGGATAATCAGGGAGATAGGGAGATTTTGGCAAATTTCATTTTGGTTGGCTATGTGAAGCAACTTTTAAGAATTTGATCACAATTGCAGATCTCTTCGTACTTCTTTTCCTTTATGGAGTCTAAATTTTTTATGTTCATCATTTATGAATTATTTTAGCTGGTTTCATACAAACAACATTCTACCAAGCAACAAGGAATGGGTTTCCACCAGATTGGCAAGTTAGCAAGGTCATACCAATTTACAATAATGGGGGTGGAAATAATTTGGAAGAAATACAAGATGGTCATGGTGAGCAGTCTCTTTGCTAAGATATTTGGCACCATTTTTTAGAGAAAAAAAAAAAAACTAAATGGGAAGATGGGATTCCACCAGATTGGCAAGTTAGCAAGGTCATACCAATTTACAATAATGGGGGTGGAAATAATTTGGAAGAAATACAAGATGGTCATGGTGAGCAGTCTCTTTGCTAAGATATTTGGCACCTTTTTTTAGAGAAAAAAAAAAAAAAACTAAATGGAAAGAAGGGAAAACATTAGAGAGTCTCCTCAAGCTGGTTATTGACACTCAACCACTGACCATTTGTTTGCTCCTAAAGCTATTGCTGATGAAACACTAGGAAAAAACAGGACCACTTACCTATATTTTGTAGATCTTTTTGCTAAGGCTTTTGATACAGTACCAAGAATAAATCTATGGGAAAGAATGCAATAATGGAGACAAGAAATATTAGCAATACCAATGAACGATAGAAATGGAATCAAGAAAAATATCAACGAATGATAGAAATGGAATCAAGAAAGATACCAACGAATGATAGAAATGGAATCAAGAAAGATACCAACGAATGATAAAAATGGAATCAAGAAAACCACTATCAATAATAATGTTGGTTGGAAACAAGGCTGCTTTCCCTCACCCATATTATTTGGTTTATTTATAGATGAATTAGAAGAGTGGATTAGGATGGATTTGGGAGGGGGGGACTAGTGGGCATTGTAGGGTAATGCTTTATTATTAGTAATTTATGCAAATGGCGATGTACTATTGGCAAACATAAAGATAGTTGATAAAGACATAAGGACACCTTAGATAATTGTTGTAGCTACTTTGAAATGGAAGTTAGTATAAGTAAAACAAAGGTAATGACAATAGGTTTTCGAGATAAAGACCAAAATATCACTTTTAAGGTTGTGAAATTGTTATCAGATGGCATTAACTCAACCAGTTAAATTCTTCAACTCTCAAAGAGAAGACCCAGGTTCAAATCTTGCCAAGTGATACATGCATAATAGCCAAGATGTTGTAATACCATTATACCACCATGTGGTGATCATGTAATATGGGTGGGGTCTGTTCCAATCCCATATAACCAATTTAAAAAAATAAAAGAAGGTTGTGTAATTGATGAGTAGTTCCTTCTTACAACTACTTGAGTTCTCGCTACACTGGGAATGCTTGTGTAGAGGAATGTATAACAAGAGATATGAGCTCTTTATGCCATGAGGAATGTATAACAAGAGATATGAGCTCTTTATGCCATGCTAAATAAAGGTAGACGAGGGCAACTGCGCAATTGGAAAATTAAAAAAATATATTTTGAAAACATCAGTGCAAACAGTATTTGGGGTCAATTATATTCTTGAATCACCCCACAAGGTGAGTGAGGCATCTATGGAGGTACAACCTATTCACTTTAGGCCGATAGACAAGCAAGCAAGAAGACAAAAATTAGCCAAAGAGGGTCAACAACTTTGAACAACATAAAAATAAATGTTAAAAATAGTAGTGAGTAAAAATTTTGATCAATGATTGGAAACAAATTTGTCACATTATATCTCAGATTTGGAAAAATAAATCCTTCAAGCTATAACCATTAGCCTTATACATTGGGCATTGTGCATCTGGGTTAGCCTTTATATAAGATGGGGAAGAAAAAACACAATGGGTTGCAATGTAAAATTTTAGAACTTACTATCATGATTATATGTTTTTCTTGCAATACCATGATAATGCGGTTTGGTGAAATAGTGATAATACATTCATGATGTGATCTCCAGGCTCATTCAACTCTACATGACCAACTCCAAAAAAATAAAAATAAATCGAGAACTTAATGCGGCAAAATCAGAAACAAACTGGGAAACATATGAACACTACTAATTGTAATTTCATATGAAATGTGTGCATAGAATAAACATGAATGAAAAATAAATCTGTTAGAGCTTTTTTGTTAACCAAAAAACCAAGTACCAAACTATCTCTGAGAGATACAACCATTAGCCAGAGCAATGGGGCAGCTAGGCCATGATCCTGCTATACAGACTTGGATCCTATATAGGATCTAAAAGCATGGATGACAGGCTTAGATTTGTTAAGTGGCAAACTGCTAACTCATACAGCTGCTATTTTGAGGCACAAAAAGAAAAAATGAAGCGTTGGGGAAACATAGGAAAACAAAAGCGGAATGAATTCAATGGGGCCACATCGTGCACTCTCGCTCACTCTATTCTCATCCTTGATGCCTTCTGCACAGCAGGTCATTATTTTACAGGCTTCATTCAACCAACCGCCTTCAATGCTTGGCAATGCAACTTGCGTGTTCCTTCTTTCACAAATGTTAAATCTTGTAACATGTTCCCAACCTTTTCCTTCTCAAGGAAACAGGCTTTGTCAATAAGCATAAGGTGTGATTTGTGTGACTGTAGGGGTAAATAGAATATCAGGTTGCCTGTAGCTTTGTGAAAGATTCTTTTTGCTGCACTTTGTCACATCAAGAGACTAGAAACAAGTTGCAAGTTTAGTGTTTATATTCTGCTTCAAATGCTCTTATATGGGTGTCATGTTTGTTTTGGTCAAATTTCCAGGCATGCTGCTTATGTGGAACCTTTAATACCAAGTACCAGATATTATAAATAATTACCAACAATGGTGCCAATCTAAAAATGACCTCAACGCAATTAAAGTGCACCACTGGGTGTGGTCTCAGCCAACAAAGGGAAATGGGGCCAAGCATTGGTGCTCTGCTGATGAGATGCACCATAGATTGGTCAACACAAACAATGCTAACAACGACACGATCTGCACGCATAAATATGTGTGTACAGTGTACACACGTAAGCATTTTGGTGTAGTGGTCAAAGTGCCTAAGTCACACGTGACCTGTGCTCATGCCTGTGAACTAGGTTTTTGATGTATAGTTTATTGGAGCTCTGCTCTGCTTTGTGGTAAAGCTCTCAAAACAAGCTTCATTGGACTTCCCTATGCCAAAATAAAGCTTTTGTTTTGTATGTGAGTGGAATTCAGCTTGTGCCAAGGTAGTTTCACTTTCACAAGCTTGACTGGATCTCAGCTCCACCATGTGCTGAACAATGCAAAAATGACTTCAAACAAGCACAATTGGACCTTTAGTTATGCTATGGCTGAACCACTCTAATTGAAAACGCATGCAAAGGAGGGTGGACCTCTGCTTCTCTCTAAAATCAAACATCGAGAACAAAGGAGAGCGTGCCTCTGCTCTGATCAAAACACTTCAAAAAATAGTTTCCACGCCAAAAACACTTCAACCAGCCAGAAAAAATGTTTAGTGCCCAAGTGCAGGGCCCAATCATGATAGCCACCCATTTGGTTTTTTGATGAACAAACTCTGAAAGAAACCTTAGGCAAGAACCAAACTCAAATATGTTCCACAAAACAACCAAAGTTATGTTGGTTTTTGATTTCCCAAATCAGACTTGGTTGCAAGGAAGGAGCATACTCCTTTGCTTCCATCACTGTTTTTAAATCCCCAAGACTTTGAAGACCCTAAGATCTTAGGTTTACAAATGGACCACTCCTTGTTGAAGACAGGAAGGGAAAATATGAGCTTTAATGGAATTGAATCAAAATATCCCTTCTATTGGGAATAGAAGGGAATGATGTAAAACGTTAACCAGGTCCTAGCTTATGAAATTAATCTTGGAAAAATGTTGAGAGAACTTAAAAATGAAAACTACTTTGTTAGAACTAGGTGTAAAGCTACAAACTCTTTACTCTATGATGTCAGCAGAAATGAAAATGTTACTGCTAGGAGTAGAAGCATCATGTCAAGTTTTGACATACCTAATTAAAATAAAGCCAAGGTTCCAAAGGTGTGCAAATGTGGGATATGCAAGTTATGCGTATGAAGCACTTGGTTTGAAAACCCAAAACTTGGCTACATAGATGTGACTGTTTACTATAAATTAAAAATAAAAATTACTTACTATATATTAGAGAAAAAAAAAACATTAATGTCACATAACCATATGCATCAAAAGTAACATATCCTTGCATTAAAGGAGGGGGTGATTTCTAAGAGTGCTCATGCACGGTTCATACCTTGCGTAGGAAAAAGAATCTTGGAAAAATATACTTTTTAAGAACAACTAGGCATAAAGGTACAAATGCCTTATGCTATGATGTTAGCAGCAATGAGAATGTTACTGCTAGGAGAAGCATAATCTCGATTTTCAGTATACTTAATTAAAATAGAACCAAGGTTTCATAGATTTGGGAGTGTGGGTGTATGCAAGGTGTGGTTACGGAGCACCAGTTGTGGATCCCCAAACCTTGGGTACAAAGATGTGGCCATTAGTATTAGTTAAATGTATATACATATACACACACATACACATATGTTGCACATATCTATATGCATGAAAAAATAACTTATCCTTGTATTAAAGGAGCAGGTGCATGTTCAAGTTCTTGTGCATAGTTGAGATGCACCCCGTGTGCCTCTGACACACCTGGTACATTGAGGTGGCTCATTGGTTATGATGCACTTATGGGGTGTAGGTACGTCTCAGTTGAGGCCCAAAGAATACTGGATATTTGTGCCCATGCAATACTGAGAATAAAATATGGATTTAAACAGATTACCACATCTAGTGATGCTTGCAACTGAAGAGAAAGGTTGGTACCACAGATGACATGAAATGGATCAAAATATCCGGAATTAATGAAATTGATTGCTTGAAGATTTATCAAGCCTTTGAGACTTAATACAAAAGACAGTAAGAGAGGTACTTTGGCAGGATCCTAGTGAGGATATGATTTTTTTTTACAAATGTAAGATTAATCCAGTGGTATCCAGCATAGAATAAAAACACCTCGGGGAGGAAGTCTCCATGGAAAGAATTTAATAATTTATCCACCAATTTAGTCTAAAATCGCATCATTGTACAATTGAAACAGGAAGGTGGAAAAATGTAAATCAAGAAGAAGGCCTGTCTGCTCTGCTAAGGAGAAGTTGAGGATGAGAAACATGTGTTGCTATATTGCCCTGCATACCAACATCTAAGACAAAAGCTCTTGTTACAACATGATGAATTGAGCTGCTTATATAATTTATGACCATCTAAAAAGGTGGTTAGCTATATTTAGGATGTTTTAGGATATCACAGAATAAGCATAGGCAAGACTGGCATGGCTAAATTGACAGACATGAAGTGAATGGCAACTAATCTCCAGAGGTGGTCTTTTTTTTTTTTCAACGGTTCATCTCTCTTTTCCGTTCTATAAATCCTAAAGAGTTTCCTGTGGATGAATTTAAAAAATATTTTATTTATAATACCCTGATTTATCATTGTTTGTACGCTGTTTGCCTCATTAAACATGTTATAAGATTGGTTAAATAGCATATTAACATAGTTTAATTGATGGATCTTTTCAGCATTTTGGTCATACATGTAATTGTCTAATGCATGCACTATTTTGTAGAGGCTTCAACTAATTAATAAAACATAGGCTTTGACTTCTAGTAAGCAAATGTCTTGGTAAATAAATAAATTCAGATGTTCATGTAAATCCATAATGTATACTGGGATCCATTGTGTAAAAGAATCCATAATGTATTTGGAGTTAATGGTCTGAAGAATGAAAATGAGAAGCCTCAAGGGTTAGTAGGATTAATAAAGTATTTCATGTTTGAATTCTCATTTTTGGTATCAAAGCTGTATATATGTTCTGAGATGTTCTGTATAATTATTAATTATTTTATGTATTTCTGTGACTAGATTGAGAAAGGCTTCAAGGACCAGGAAAGGCGTTGAATATTGCTATACAGGAGTCATTTTGTGTCCACTGTTTAGGGTGTTCCACTTCTCCACCTATGACCACTTCAGAAACTAAAATGTTTTGCCATTTTGCATCTGGATTCATACTAAGGGAGTGCATGTGATTAATATAATTAAAGATCACTCCAACTCACAAACACAGTTAATGGCTTGGTTATTGATGTTAAGTATTTTGTAACGGGAGCTGCACTTATATTTCATCACATACTTTTAGCATTGAGGAAAATGTTTATAGAAATTTAAGGAAATTAAATTTTTATTCAGTGTTGGAGTTCAGTGCTTCTTCTATTAATTATCCTTATCACTTCGAAGCATTTCAGTTGCTTACTATTCTTTTCTTTTTTTGGTGACTTAAATGAATTGTATGTGGTTTTAGAACAATAAATGAAATATATGTTGTTTTATATAAAATTGATTTTGATCGACAATTGCTACTTTGTAAGATTTTGCGATGTTTTATGTTTTTTAAAGGATGGCGAGTAAAGAACAAGTTCTTATACTCGATACTCGAAATCCCTTTTAAAGTTGAATATATTCAACTTTGGGTGATGCTTTTTCTTCTGGGTTAGTTATTAATATTAATGTTTTAAGCCTCTTTTTAAAAAGACTGTCTGCATTGCAGATTATGGTAAATATTCAGCATGAAGCAGAGGACATATATAATGTACAAAACCTTATATTTTCGGAATTCTGAACATGCGTCTACTAGTTAACCTGCTAAACTTGACATTGATATTGGCAATAACATTCAAGTGCCAGATTTCACAGCATTTTTCAGAAACGAATGGAATCAAAACCTTACACAATATTTGCTTGAAAAGAAATACACGCGAAGTGAAGCACATAATATATTTCTGGAATCAAATCATTATACAATATTGCTTGAAAAAAAATACATGCAAAGTGAAGCAAACACAATATATGGGGGTGTATGTGAAAGCCAAATAATTTCACTATCATGTAAATATAATTACACTCCAACTGATGGCCAAATGGTTGGTATGAGTGTGTTTTTACGCAGACTTTAGGTCAAGGTTGCGAGATTGACCTTTAGGAATACAATAATAAAAATAATATTGAATTACTTTTTTTCCAAGATTTATATGGGCCTAAAGGGTTAATATGAACAATACTAATGCAAAAGTTAGTCGTGGCCTCCAAAAAAGCTTAACCACCACACATTCTAACACCCCCTTGAGTTGAACGAGGGACATAGAGAAACCATTAGTTGTCATCCCCCTTAAAGGACACTCCTACCCCAAGTAGCTCCAACATGTACAAACACAAAAGTGACCTTGGGCATTGATCTTGGTTAGAATGTCTAGTGCTTGCTTTGATGAAGGCACACAAATTGGATCAAGCATCCCATGGGCATGAAGCCATCTTGCAAAGTGCATCCAAATTTGTGTGTGCTTTGTCTGCGAATGAAACATTGGATTGAGGACAAGCTAGATGGTGCTCTCATTATCATATTAAAGAGTGAAAAAAACTCTTTAAGGAATGTCAATCTCCACTAAAATCACGAGTATTGACCTAAGATGCATAGCCGCCTCATTGGCACAACACAATATTCATTGTTCCAAATAGAACATAAAGCTCGGGGTGGATTGATGCTCATACAAATCACCAGTCCATTCAACATTTGAATATCCTATCAAAATTGAAAGACCACCAAAATATTGAATCCCTATTTGATAGGTCCCTTAGATGTATCTAAGAATTTGTTTAGCTGTTGTCTAATAACTCCTTGAGGTAATTACATATGCCTAGAACAATAACAAACAACAAAAGTTATATCGGGTCTACTATGAGAAAAAATATAGAAACTTACAAAAGATTGTTAGCTTTTGATGATGTATGTTAAAGGAAATACAACCACAAGACTTAAAATAAGTAAGCTATGATAAGTATACGATAATGGCACTATAATATGCAAGAAAATAATGTGAGAGGAAATACAACCACAAGATTTAAAATAAGTAAGCTATGATAAGTATACGATAATGGCACTATAATATGCAAGAAAATAATGAGATAAACTTTTGCAATAACTCAGTAATATGCCATTAATGAAAGCTCACGAAAATAGTACAATACAATATAATGGAGGATTTAACACTCAAGAATTTTAAATAAAGAACTACATTGTACCTACTCACTACTATAATCTACCTCTCTATAGTAACGTTGTCTTTCTCAAATCACCCTATACCTTAAAGGCCTATATATAGGAAGATATGGGCCTTGGCCTTTACTCTACCCATGGCTTATGTACATGTGGACTACATGCACATTTACATCATTGTACATTCTATCACTTTTGCATTTATTACATTGCATGAAGTAACTCAAACCTTACTCTAAAGTAAACTTCTACTTTAGTTTCGTACCCAAGGTGGTACATTAACATGTACCAAATAATGTAATATACTTTAACACCCCATTGTATTACATTATTTGGGCATTGAAGACTTTAGTCTTCAATAATGATCTTCGTCTTGGTTGTAAACTTCAAGTTCTCTCCTGCTTCCTTCATTGTCTTCTTTGTCTGAATATGGATGAGTATCTTCAACTTGTTCAAGTTCCTCTTCTTCTCTAGGTTGTAGATGGCCAAGTAGTGCATAGTTTTGTTGTCCTCTCATCCTTTTAATTTTGAATCTTTTATTTCCCCGTCTGCTTTTATGATGTATGGGTTCTTTGTTTTCTGCAACCTGTTCCTCAAAAAATGTATTAGTATTGTTTTGAAATACAAAAATCTCTTGTGAAGTCTCAATCAAATCTAGAGCATATATATCTCTGTGGATTGATCTTGTAGCTTCTATTTCATTTTGATTTATGATGAGACACATATTGACTCCATTTATGTGTCTGAAATCAACCACCCTTTTGCTTTCTACTAACTTGGCTACTGAAATGAGATTAGATGTTAATCCAAGAACATACATCACATTATGTAGCAGAAAATTTGGAAACAATTTACTAGGTGTTACACATCCATATCCATGTATATGATAGGTTTTGTCATCTACAATTTTCAACCTATAATTATTAGTGATTTCAAGGCAATCAAACCATTGTAAATTTCTTGTCATGTGATGACTAGCACCAAAATCAATATACCAAATGTTCTTTTCAATTTGACTTGTAGAATTGTTTGTGTTAGAACTAATTTTGCATCTTTGATATGGTATATTGTATGTATTTTGATCTTGCATCCTTTTGTAGTGTGCCTTGTGATAATATGCCACTCTTGTTATTTTATCCATTGTAGTAATCTACCTTATGTCTCTCTAGTTATGAGTATATGCTCAACCTTACTAAGAACTTTTCAATTTTACAAGTTTTGTAAAATGTCTTCTATCTTGCAAGTGTTTGAATGCACTATGAATCTTGAAAGTATGCTTAGCTTTCTTAGTTTGAGTTGAATCCCTTTTGTCTCCCTAATGTTCAACTTTAATGTATTGCCTTATTTTTCTCTATTGAATAGTAAGTAGAAAGCTAAAGATAAATGATGATGCACCTTCAAGTTTTAATAGGTTCTTTTCCTTCAAGACCTTTTAGCTGGATTAATTGTCTCAAGAATTGATGTAAGAGACTAATGTAAAGTGCAATTTCCAACTTCCAAGCAATTAATGGTTTTGCTTCGTTAACCTTCACTTTTCAATGGTTTAATTTTTCTAAATTCCAAGAAATTAAAGTTTGATGTAGTATGCCTTATAACTTCCTAATTTGGAATTTTAAAAAATAATAATATTTGCAAATTAATATTTCAATTTTTCTAATGTTGAAAACCTTATATCTTCTAATTAATTATTTGCAAATATTTTAATGTTTAAATCTTATGCAATTTATAATATCTTTCAAGATATACTCCCTTTGCTAAAATTGCCTTCTAACTTTCTAAGGTTGATATTTCAATGCATTAATAAATAAATTTCAATCTTATATTAAGCACCTTATAACTCCCTAAACTTAAGGAAAGGAAATATTAAATAATATAAGTCTTTTACCTTCCTTGCAAAGTGTAATGTGTGTGTTGATTGGTGTATGGAGTGACTCTTCAATCCAAGCATTGTATTTCTTGGTCTTTGTGTATGGAATAGACTATTTAATGCTCATGGGCACCTTCTCCTCCTCCTTAATTGCACTTGACTCCACTCTTGTTGCTTGACTACGTGCTTCCAATTTTCTGCATTCTCCTTCAACGTTGGGCGCTTAAATATGCTTTGATGCTCCTTGAGACTCAAGTCGTGTGGCGCTTTGGGGGTTATGTTGTTGATGGGCGTTGGTTTAGATGCCTTCAACGCTCATACCTCCTTTGAATGATGAGTTATGATGATTATGCCTTCTAACCTCCAAATGATGCTTTTCAACGCTTAGAAATTAGGCACTTTCTCCTAAGCGCTTCTTTCCTGCGCAGGCATTAAAGGAATATATGGGTGCCTTGTTTTGTTGTGCCAAGTGGCACTCCTTTCCCTTGCATGTAATACTACCTTCAAAGTCTCTTATTCTTTGTATACTTGTTGCCCACGAATGCACTGTGTCTTGTCTTCAACGCTTTCTCTCAGGCGAATGGTGATGCTACTCTCTGCAATGAGCAATGGTGGTTCTATGGCACTACAATGGTGATTCTATGGCACTCCAATAGTAGATGCTCCTTGGGCGCTTAAATATGCTTTGATGCTCCTTGAGACTCAAGCTGTGTGGCACTTTGTGGGTTATGTTCTTGATGGGTGTTGGTTAGTGTTTTGTTGTGCCAAGTGGCACTCCTTTCCCTTGTATGTAAGACTACCTTCAAAGTCTCTTATTCTTTGTATACTTGTTGCCCACGAATGCACTATGTGTCTTGTCTTCAACGCTTTCTCTCAGGCGAATGGTGATGCTACTCTCTACAATGAGCAATGGTGGTTCTATGGCACTACAATGGTGATTCTATGGCACTCCAATAGTAGATTTAGGTGCTTCAAATCTCTCTACTCTCATTTGGTGGTTCGTCCAAGCTCTAGATTGGGTAATGCACCTTTATTTTCACCGAAACTTGCTTCTTTATTCCAAGCTCTAGATTGGGTAATGCACCTTTGTTTTCACCGAAACTTGCTTCTTTATTCTTGCAATGTATCATCCTTAACACTATCCTTTTTATGTCGGTTTGCAATGGATGATAGGCTCCTTATGTAGACCCTTTTTGCTATCCTTTTTATGTAGATATGCAATGGATGATGGGTTCCTTACGTAGGTTTTGATGTTGCAGGTTAATGTTGCTTGTAGATGCTCAATTTGATGTCGGATTTGGTGTCTTTAGACACCTTGAAACTCGACTATCTGAGCCCTTCGTTGGCTCATTTTATTCACTTGAAATTTACTCCTTTACTTTGAGGAAATGACCGCTTTGTAGATGTACGTTGCTAGTTGTTGTAGTGTCTTTGAGACACTCTGGATTTGTCCTCTTTTGCTATGTAGGACAAGAGGAATATGGTGCAATAATCTAATGCAAATAACTTTGCAATAGTTAGAATAGAATACCTTAATTTGCACCGAAGCTTTGAAGTCTTTAAATCTCCTTTTTTTTTCAGATTTCTCTCTTCCTTGATGAGGCGACTTCTTTGCACTACTCCTTGATGGAAAATAATGATTTGATGTTGTCTTCCTTGCTAGACAACTCTCTCCTTTGCTTGGTTAACTTAGCAATAATGAATCCAAGCTCTTACTAATATGCCCTTTTGAATGCACTAATTTTCACCATAACTTAAATACTTAGTGCACCTTTAATAACTAGTATAGTGCAATAGTAGTTTCTCCTTATTCCTTAAATGAACTCTTTAAAATAACTTGAAATATGCACTATAATCTATGCAAATTTCACTTACGGATAATGTCTTATTTGCTTTAACTAGAAGGTAGGATGTTGATATTTTCCTTTCTTTCAAAATATATCTAACTTCTTTTTGTGTGCAGGTTATAACCCTTGTAGAAACTATCTTCTGCACTCCCTTGAAGACTTTAATATGAAACCTTCTTCTTGCAACTTTTAAACTCTATTATGGTGCTTAGTGAAACTTAATAATGAACCGAATAACTAAAGTTCAAATAATGAACCTTTTGTACCAAGGTTGCTTACCGTAATGACCTCTGTATATGATGGATAACTTGGTGATTTAAATTCACCAAAATGCTGCCTTGTAATGGATGAAATCGCAACTTTCGTTGTTCAAAACAACTCTTTAGCTCACCTATTTGTAGCTTTGAAACCTTCTAACTTGCTGACCTAAAATTGTAGTTTGGTAGCTTTAATTTACCTTTAGAATGCACTTTGCATATCTGAACTTTCGTAGCTAGTAATGCTGCCCTAATTGTTGGTATTTCGCAGTGACTTTCTTCTTCGAAATGTTGTCAATGAATCTCCCAAATTTGGTAGGAAACTCCTTCAAATCGCAACTGAGATTTATCTCCTAGATACCTTATATCTTTTACTATAAATCCAGTAACCTCATTTCTTCAAAATGACCTTCAAGCCTTCAATGGAAATCCCTAAATCTCTCAGATTTGGTGGCTTCTTCTAGATCCTTTCTCCTTCAATCTCCTTGTCAAATTCTGACTTCAATCTTGGCCTATCTAGTGGCCTTCTTCTCAAGATTTTGACTATCTTGAGGTCTTTACTACTCTCCTCCAAAATTTGGCAAACTCCTTGCCAAGTTCTCCTTTTGGGCTTGTTGTCAGATGGCAACAATTGTCCCAAATTATGTTTTTTTAGGAACTCCTTTCTAATAAATTTTTCCAATGAGTTTTCCTAGGAACTCCTTTAATGGTCTTTTCTGAAATTTGTAATAAAGGCTTTCCTATCCTTCTCCTTCTTTCTCCTTGATACCTCTTCTCTAGGGTCTTCGATCTTGTAAATTCTCTAGTCTTCTCAATGAGACATTTTCTTCAATCTTCTACTGTGGAAGTTTTACAATGAGATCTCCCTCTTGGATTTCTGAAATCTGCTGCTTTTGGAATCTAGAACATGTTTTTTGTTATTCCTTCTCTATCTTCAATCTTCCTAAATTGGAATTTCTTCAATGGGACCTCCTATGGGCCTCTTCAGATTCTTGAGCTATTTTCTCCTACTTTAATATGCACTCTGTAGTCTTCAATGGAGATCTCCAACCTCCAATCTTCTCCTGGACTCTTCTCTAGAGTCTCTTATTCAATCTACAATAAGGCTTCTATGGCCTTTTCCTTTGCACCCTACAGGTCTGTAATATTGCAATGGTACCTTTTCCTTAGGTCTCTAAATCTTTGATATTTTGTTTGTTGCTTTAGCTATTGGATTGATTCCAAAGAAGATATTCTTCCTAGCTCTTTGTAGGAAGCTTCTTAGCTTTCTTTTTAATCTTCTTTTCCTGCAACAGAGTATTAGGATTGTAATGGAAGAAACTCTAAATCTAGAGATAATCAATCTTCGCTAGTTGATTCGTTAATCTAGCGGAATTAATGTTGAGCCCTAGTCTTCACGAGTTTTTTTGCAACCCTGTGAAAAGACTAGCCAAATGCAATTTTCAAAATTTTTGAAAATGAGATTTCTAAACTCCTCTCAATCTATCTTGTGGCTCTCCCTATTTCCTATCTATCTATTATGTGCTCTAATGCCACTATTAGATTTTGATGATGTATATTAAAGGAAATGCAACCACACGATGTAAAATAAGTAAACTATGATAAGTATATGATAATGGCACTATAATATGCAAAAAAATAATGAGATAAACTTCTGCAATAACTCAGTATAATACCATTAATTAAAGCTCACGAAAATAGTACAATGCAATATAATGAAGGACTTGAACACTCCAAAATTTTAAATGAAGAACTACATTGTACCTACTCACTACTATAATCTACCTCTCTATAGTAACATTATCTCTCTCTCACTCTATACCTTAAAGGCCTATATATAGGAAGATATGTGCCTTGGCCTTTACTCTACCCATGACTCATGTACATGTAGACTACATGCACATTCTAGCACTTATGCATTTATTACATTGCATGAAGTAACTCAAACCTTACTCTAAAGTCAACTCCTACTCTAGTTATGTACCCAAGGTGGGACATTTGCATGTACTAAATAATGTAATATATTCACTTATACAACGTAGCATTTGCCAAAGAAGTGGTACAATCAACCCTAAGCTTTAGACATGACGTAAAACGAGTTCAAGTGTATTTGCAATCCTCTATCTTAAAATTTTGAAGATCCAAAGCATACTTGAGCTATGAAATGGTGATGCCAAAATTTGTCTGATCAATCTAAATCCCCAACAAGAAAGGTTCCATGAGCTTGGGGGATGAGGGGACGATAGGCCAATTTTAGGGAATAGTTGGGGTACGACTAGTATAATAGTGTGATTTTTTTTAGAAATTTAGAATAATCTATAGATTCTACACAACAAAAATGAAAAATACTAAATACTAATAGTTTACAACAAAAATAGTCTACAACAAAAATATTTAAAACTTATAAGCCATTAGATTCTTAGAATAATTTAAAATTAAATTTTGCAACAAATGTTAAAATTAAAAATAGTTGCAAAAATACCTATAATCTTAATGCTCATTTACAAGTTACAACACAGAGTGAAATACAAAGAGAACACAAATACAACAAAATAGTGAAATAAAAAATAATAATAGTCTCAATGCTCATTTACAACAAAAAGAGTTTACAACAAAATACTAAATAGTCTCATTCCTATGAAACCTTTGTTGGACTATCACTATTAGAATTTACATCTGATGAACTGCCCTCATAATCTGAGTGAAGAACCTCCAATGGAACTCCAACCAACCCCTCCTAACCTTCATCATCATCAGTTTATCTTGCATCCTTTGGATCAACATCCGATTGTGTCATTGGAGATTGCTTATACTTTGGCTTAACTCTCTCAAGAAGGTGAAGATAGCTATGCGCTGCAACTAGCTTCTTCGCTCTGTGAGAAGTAAGACTGTTCTTTCTCACATTGTGTATAAAGCTATATGTGGACCAATTTCTCTTAGCAACAGAGGAACTAGCAACTTGTGAAATAAGCCTGATTGCAAAATGTTGCAAATTAGGTTTGTCATCCCCATATAGCTACCACCATCCAATGGGAATTTTTTGGGTAATGGTAGCCCTATCCTTTATACACTTTGGTTTGTTGAAGCAAGGGCCTGTAAGATTCACAAATTGGACCCATTTATCTCTAAGTTTTGAGCCCTTCGTATATATCTTTTTAAGGGTAATCAAAAATCCTTGTCTCACCTCTATATATTTATAGGGAACCACTCTCCTAGGCCTAGGCTCACACCACTTTGGGTTTACTGCATATGCTACCATATGAAGGGGGTATTCATCCTATCCCACTTCCTTTGTATAATAGGTTTAATATTGGACTTAGAATAATAATGATGGATCTCTAGCATAAATGAATTTTTTTTTCTCTCCTAACATGTTGTCAAAAGTCTCATAGATATCTCCTAGATTAGGAGCATTTGTATCAACATATCTGATAACTGCAACAATTGGGGCAACAAAAGATACAATGTACCTACAAGAAATTAAAAATAAAATAAAAAACTTAAACTATATGAGCAATTCAATTTGAAACTAAAAATGAAAAATCATAAATGATAAATCAATGAATCATAAACAAAAAAAATAAATATGAACCAAATCTTAACTTCAACATTTCTTACTTGGCTTGAGTCCACCAACTATCTTCCAATACTTTATCTCTAATTTTCTTTCCCGCCTTTGTCCTTGATTTCAACCACCTCTTCCACTCCATGCATACTACCATGGATTGTAAAGCATATTGCACCTCAATCATCCTCTCCAATAAAATGAAGAAGATGGCATATCTAGTATCTCATGGTTTTATGAACTTCTTCTTTAAGAAGGACCGAAAGAGGGCTAAGGAAGTGTGATGGTTGCAAATGAACATTTGCAAACTCTGGCTTTTGCAACCATAGCCCTCACCCAATCTATCTTCCCAATGTCCTTCAATGCATGAACACAACATGGTGCCCAAAAAAAATGTATATTTGGATGTTCTATCATTTGCCCTGCACGCTGGAAAATAGGGGATGCATCTGTAACTACCTATAGTGTACAACAAAAAAATTAGAATAATATACACAACAAAAATGGTCTCACTTAAACAACATTATAGATTTTGATTTTCATAAGAAAAAAAATTATCAAATTGATTACCTGTACAACATTGGAGGGTCCAACCTCCTCAATAGCCTCCTTCAATAGGAGGTACTGAAACTCAACATCCTTCTTTCCTCCGTGCAACCAATAGCTCGAATAAAATAGGGACCTACTAAACATGTGACAATGATATTGATGAATGGACGTAGAAAAATATCAGTTCACCCATCCATGATGATAGGACATCAATTCATCAATCATGTGTTCCTCATCTGCTCCATAACCAAATTGTATTTGGAATATTGTTTGTCCAAGAGAGGTACAAAGCTTAGTTTCTCTAGGTGTTGGATGGCGCTAGATATAAAATCCCTACCTTGGCTATTATTTTTAATGCTTCCTTGAAATAGGAGGAACATGCAATATGGAAAGGAAGCCCATGAGCAAAAAATAATTGTGCTACAACATCATTTGCTTCCTCTTGGTTGCCCATTAAACATCTCACTTACAATTCCTATTTTCTTTGAGTTTTGGGTTGATTCTTGTGGTTGTTTTGAGGAGGCACCAAAGTCACTTCTATAATTGGCAAAATTTAGGGAAAGGCATGCCTAAACCTTTTAATTTGGTCTCTTGCACAAGCTTGTTGGCTTTAGATACTTGTACCCAGGTCATTTTTTGCAACCCTAACCCATGTTACTGCTTTATCAGTGAGATGAGATTCAACCCTAGTATAGCTTCCCTTAAACTCAGTTTTACAAAAATTACACAACTATGTTCTTGAGCCCCCATAATTATTTTCCCTTGCTCACAGTTGGTTACAAATTGCAACAGAGGATTTTTAATATTGAATGGACCCTTGGCATATTCTGGATAATCAAAACTAGTCCTAGAAGTAGTGTTGTCCCCTTTGGAAGTTTGAGGTTGGATGGTAGAGGCAGAACCTCTAGAAACATGAATATTTTGGTTTTGATTTTTACTTTGGTTTTCCCCTCCATATGAATGTTAAATGAATTTAATTCACTACTACTCATGTTGAATATTGAAAGAAAAATATGAAAATTTCAAAACAGACTTGGATGAGGTAATGAAAATTAGGAAACTTTAAAATAAACTTGGATTTGTTGCTGCTTGTTGTTGCTATCCCTGTTGTTGTTGCCTATTGTTGTTATACCTACTCTTTTTATTGTTGTTGTTGCCTATTGTTTCTATCCCTACTCTTCTTCTTCACTATTAAAAGCTTGAATGAGTGTGTTTGTTTTAACTTTTAACTTTTTAAGTTCTTTTCACTTTATAGTGTTAGTTTCTTTTAGTTTTACAGTTTAGTGGGGGTGAGACTTTCATGGGTCCCATGCCCTACCTTTTAAAAAAATAATAATAATTGATCCACTCACAAAGAAAATTTATGTGCAGAGATGTGGTTTTTGATGAAGGAAATAAAATTCTTATTGAAATTCCAAAGGTCAATACAAGTTCTTCCAAATTGACTAACTCTATATCTTGAATCTCACCTTGGAAAAGATCAAGGTGAGAATCAAAGATCCAAGGATCTTTCCAAAAATCAATATTAGTACCAGTCCCCAAATTCCATCTTCTCCCAATTTGAATTAGATTTCTATTCTTTAGAATACTATTCAGAAAGGAACCTTTGGATATGAACTAAAATAAATGGAGGCCAAAGAAATGGAAATAGAAGGAGTAGCAGTGACTTCGAGAACAGAATAAGATGGAATCGAAATAGATACGAAAGGCATACCAAATGATGGAGAAATGGAGACGAAATATGGTGGAAGTGAAACAGAAGTTCGAGGAAGAAGAAGAGGGAAAACAAGATGTACCTGCAGGCATGGGTGCCATGTGATGTGGTGACAGGGGCAGCTATGAACTTACTTCTTCTTGTTGCATTTTTGACCTCTCTTCGATTTCCAAATTCTCTTCGCCATATACAACCTCTACTTGGGAGCTCTCTGACTGATTATCCTCCACTTGCTCTTAGGCCATCTGAAATATTTGTGCAACCTTCATCGAGAGCTCTGGAAAAGGATTAACAACTATAGCCAAAACAACTAGAATTGTAGAAACAACAACAACTAAAACCTTAGTGACAGAAGTAGTTACAATGCTAGTCCTTGGTCTTTTCGCCGCCTTGGTAAATGGTGGTGCTTTCAACACATTTTGCTTCTCTAATGTAGGCACCTCTTCAATTTTTCGTCTCATCCACTTAGATATTCATTTAAACACGTAAAAATTGCCATATCTTACCACTTAAAGACCTCAAACTTGTAATATGACAAGAACAAATATGGGGCTTATCGGTTCAATAATAGAATCTACAACTATGGGGTAAGACAATAGATGGAGATGAAGCCCACCATCACTAGTCTTGATCAATGGTTGGTGATGAATTCCAATACACTGATGTTTAAAGTGATGTGTGCTCGTGTGTGATTATTTTTAAAGTTTTAGTTGTCTATAGTGTTCACACAATGCCAAGAAATCCACTTTTACTCAGCTAAGCTAGTGACCAAGGACATTGATACCAAGTTCCCTCAAAAGAACCTAGGGTACACTTCTTAAGATCCACCCTGAATCATCAAATGATTCCAACAGTGGAGGATTCACCTATTTCTTCCATCATGAATCATCAAGTGATTCTAACAGTGGAGGGTTCACCTAGTTCTTCCACCCTGAATCATCAAGTGATTCCAATAGTGGGAGTATGCTCGAATATCAATGGTTGGTCCCACCCCCTACCTTTAAAAAAAATAATATGCTAGATGATACTTTGTCTTGATTGCATTGAGAAGAGAAAACATACCTTTCAAATTCCTTCTTGTTTTGCACTGTGCTCTCCAGAGCTCAACTGTAAGTGCTGAATATAGAAATATATACAATAATATTGTTCAGTAATGTGATGCACATGTGGTTTCAACTCTATCGCATTCTTAAAATAAAATCTAAATGCATGAACATGAAGGCCATAATGCATGGATGATCCAATGGATAACTAATTCATGAGCTAGATCATCTGATATGGATCTATTCTTGATATATCTATCTCCAAAATATTTGATAGAGGTGGATAAATTGGATGAATCACTTGGAATAGCCTAATTGGTCATGATCTTACTACAACCTATAGCTAGTTATAACCTCATGATCATTGTTGTCTTTAATGATTGATCCTTTAAATATTTGTACTCATTTCATAAATTTCTCTCTTAGATTTTTTGTTTTATTTTTTATTTTTATGTTTTAACTTTGGTTTGAGACGTCTAACCATGGGGAACGATTGGTCGTCCCTAGGGATGTCCCCTCATAGGGAACATCCCGAGGACAACTAATTGTAGGCCTTTGGTGTCTCGAGGATGGCTCCCTACCATCCCCCAAAAGGGAGACGATGGGGAAATATACCCGATGTCGTCCCTCTGTACCAAGGACATAGGGGACGGGGGGATGCATCCTCGTGGAACCTTATCACCAAAGTACAAATCTATCATTTTAAAAGTCGAATGAAGTTGTGAATTTGTATTTGGATCAAAGTTAGAAAATTTTCTAGTGATGAGAAGAACATCAACATACAAATGAGATTTTTCCATCTTGACATTTTATATAAGCATCATGTTCAACCTCATTGTTGAAACCCATAAATGAGGATAAATAAATTAATATTTTTATACCTTGCATGAGAATCTTGCTTAAGTTTATACAAGGACCTAGTCAACTGATAAACTAAGGGAGTAGGACCCTTAAGCACAAAACCAAGTGCTTTTTGCATGTAGATATCCTCCTAAATATACCCATGTAGAAAGACACTCTTCATGTCCATTTGGTAGCATTTGAGATACAAAAATTTGAAAACCCTATTATCATAAGACTCTACATTTCCAACGGGTCGGGTGGTTACTTATTCAAAATTTTGGATGGGGACTCATGAGTTAGATCACTGAATATGGGAGGGCCCGTATGATTTGAGTAATGGAGGAATAAGCTCTTAAATAGTCCCTTCTCGACAAAGTGGACTAGTGGTATCCCACCAAGGGATTTTAAGGACTTAAGGTTGTTGTTGTTGCTATGGAGGTTGCAAGAAGCTAAGAGATGTTTTTTATTTACATTTCCATCTCTTGGATCTTAAAAAAAAAATCATTTCCCTTGGATCGATCAACAGTTGGGATAGTACGAGCCCCTATCCCACGTAACCAATGACTCCTACATGACTTACTTGTTCCACTAAGCTGACTCAACTATTCCGATTCTTTGTCAATATAGAGGTGCAAAGTGGTGTGTTGTCTCCTCTCAATTAAAAAAGGGACTCTTGGCCTCTACCTTCTATCCATATGAGGCAAAATAAAGAGAATTATTCTGATTTTCCATCTTAGCCACTGGTGCAAATATATTGGAATAGTCTACTCCATCCTATTGAGAGAATCCCTTAGCAACAAGGTATACTTGGTCTTGTAGACCAATTCATAGCCAACAACATTATTTATTTTTAGAAGAGGAATTGACTTCCAAGTCCCATTCTTCATCAGAGCCTCATATTTTGCCAACATAGCATCTTCCCACTTTGGATGGCCCTTAGCTTGAGAATATATGAGAGGATCTTAAGAATAAGCAACCTTCGAGAGCAATGTTTGAGGAATCATCTTTCAATGTTGCTCTATATATAAAATAAGCCAAGCATCCTTTAGAAGTATCTTAACTCACTTGGGAATTGGATGATCTAAGGAAGAATCAAGGTGCTACCCATGGTGGTGCCCATGAAAGGGTCAAATCAATAGGTAATGAATCTTGACTCAAATATGAAGATCTCATGAAAATAAAGCCCATCAAAATATCAAAGGAAATAACTAAATTTGAGATGGTTATAGGATTAGAAGATTCATATGCTGTGGAAGGAGTACTTGGAACGGTCTCATTAAAAATGACCTCTTTAGATCAAAACCTCGTGCCTCTAAGGATCATAAATGACATGCCTTTGAGGTATCTGAATACCCCATAAAAATACACTAATAATAACACTTTTGTGCCTCCTAAATATCCTTGGGTATGTGAGCCTACATTGAAGACCCAAATATAGAATCGGGACACATCAATATTATTCTTTGTCAATCTCTCAAGAGGTTTCATGCCTTGAAATGCCTTGGTAGGAACACTTTTTGATGATTTATGCTACACAAGTAATGGTCTCACCTCAAATTTTTTGATTCATTCCCTTGGCATGAATCATACATTGTGTCATCTCCATTATTCTTTCAGCAACACCATTTTGTTTAAGAGTATAGTTAGTCCTTTGATATGCAATCCCATGAGAAGCCAAAAAATCATGAAAAATATGACCAATGTACTCATCTCCTCCAACTATTCTTAGACATTTGACTTTTTTGTCTAGATGAGTCTCAACAAGAGCCTTGAAGATTTTGAATCTCTTAGAGACCTCATCCTTAGTGCAAATAGTATACAACCACACATATAGAAAAATTATCAACAAAAAGGAGGAAGTACCTATTTTTTGAAAGAGATGTTGTACCCTTAAGTCCACAAATATCTCTATGTATGGTCTCCAATAGATAAGAGACCCATCTTGCAATCCCTTTTGCAAAATTCTCCCTATGATGCTTCCCTATAATACATCCCTCACATGCACCAGTTGGAGGGAATATGCATGGAAATCTAATGACCATATGATGCTAACTCATGTATCTAAAGGATCCATAACTAAGATGCTCAAGCTTATGATGCCACTTCTTTCATTATTTGCATGTGCAACCATAGCAGCAAAACTTCTTCCTAGAAGAGGAAAATGAATAAGTTGGTCTTTCTCCCAACTTACACATTTGGTTAAACAAATCACAATAGTAAGAAGCCACAATTTAAAACCCGTTGTCTATATCCTTAATTATCCATCAATTAGGCCATAGTTTTATCTTATTTGTATGATTAATGTGATAAATAGAAAAAATGTTAGGACCAACATTAGGAAAATAAATTACATCATCAAAAGATACAATATTCATTTCTCCACATCCTAAAACTGGCAATGAAGAGTCATCTCCAATAACAACATTCCCATAAATGTTATTTTTTGTAGATTTATAGAAGATCTTTGTGCTTCATCATGTGTCTAGTTGCCCCTAAATCTATAATCCACTCATCCTAAGAGGTGGATGTCCAATATGCTAAATGAACAACCATGTGTGCTTGTAATGTTTCTCCAAAGTTGCCCTCACCTTGTGTATAGAAGAAAGCAACATAAACACCCCTCTCTTGTACAAATTCCTCAAGTTTCTTGATGTGAATCTAACAAAATTATGCTTTGTGACATTTTTTTTTGTAGAATTCACACGTAGGTTTGTTAAAGGGCTTCTTGGGATTCTTTTTTGTTTTGGATTCTTGTCATTTTGGACCTTTTGTAATAACTTCCTTTGGGTAATCCTAATTTACGATAAATTTTTCCTTACACATTTGTCTTCTAACCTGATGATGCAACAAATACTTTGAATATCTCGTCAATTGGTGGTGTAGGAGAATTTGGAAGAAATAGTTGAAGCATCTCAAATATGACAACTATCTCATATATCTCTACCACATTGTTGAAGATGATATTTATTAGTTAAATGTTCTTTTTCTTCTCCAAAGCTTCTTGTTCTTCTCCTCTCTCCTTTGGCAGTCCTCTTGTAGTATGAATATATTCTTGTAGTTTTTTAAAATGACTAATGTATTTATCAACAATGTCAAATGAGTTCATGAAAAAATTTGTAAGTTCAACCCCTAGCCTATTGATTTATGTGGGATCAATACAATCATACGATCCCTTAAATTTCTCAATTAAAAATTTAGGATAAGTGGTGTTGCTAACATGTGTGTCATACACATTGTTAATATGAAGGGCTATGACACCATGAGCCTCATACTTCTTGTCCTTGTAGAGCTACTTTACTTTCTTAATATAAATATCATGAGGTTGCTCATTCACATCCTTGAGTAACCCATTCGGAGCAGAGCTTCAATCTTGTTTTTTTAAGTGTTATAGTGTGGACCACTCAACAAGGGAACATGATGATCCAAGACTATTATGCCAAAATACAAAATCCTACATGATCTTGTGACTAGAATAAACATCACTGAAGCAAAGAGATCTCAAAAAATTGTACGATTTAAAAAATAGACTCAAAATTCTTTTGTATGCAAACATTATGGCCCTCAGAATTTTGACTCTAAAATCACAAAAACTCCTCCAAAATCTTTAAAAAATTAAAAAAAATTTAGTACCTACAACAAATGAGAGGCCTCCACATGTTGCTGCATGAGTGGATGAGGGGGTGCCAATTGTGCATTGACTAGGTAGTGTATCGATGAATCATGTGACACTTGTCATGATTAGAGAGCCGCCACTTGTATGTTAACTATGTACACCACTTGAAAAGGTACCAAAAAAGAAGAATGCACGTCTTGTTGTGTTCTTATTTTTTGTTTGATTTATGAACTACACTACACCACTTGTTGCATCTTTATTTGCTTTGAAATCTATCTGAGTTTGTTTTTCACTATGTAAGATTATTTTCAAGTTTGATGAGATGGAATAATGTGATTGGCTGATGCCATATTTATACATGCCTAGTGGAGTACGGCTTGACATGTTAGCCATCATATGACCTGCCATGTTGGCCCAATCATGAATTGCCATATCAATGTCTGCATTATCACTTGCATTAATTTCCACATGTTTTATTATGATTCATGCACATATTATCACAACACTACCTATGCGAGCACTTGTACCAACTACCACATGTCATGTCATGTCATCTATACGAATTACCACATCAACTATAAAGAATACCATGTTTTGTAAATACTGCCACCATATCACCTATATAGACTGCCACATGTTGACTATGCATTATTATCATGTTACTTGTATTGACTGCCATGTTAGATATACAAACTACCATTTATGAACCATAGGCGGTTGTCATGCCATCAATTACCTATAAAAGGGTGATGTTTTCTACCATGTCATCACTTGGTGCCACATCATCAAAGGGTAAGGTAATCGTGACATCATCATGCATCAAAATGTTATGGTTCTAGGGGGATTTGAATCACCTTCCATGTGTCAAGTCTTATCTTGGGCTTGGCTAACTATCTTCCCAAGCACATCGCTTGGGAGATGAAGCAGTAACATTATACAAAATATATATATATATATATATATATATATATATATATATTGTGTGCCCTTATTTTCTTTTTTGATGTGGACCTATGTCATTGTGATGCAAGAACACACCCATACATTGGAATTTGCTACTAAGACAAGGAATATTCCTTGGCATATTGCATTTTTTAAATTTAAGTTTTGTAGTTTTGGAGTGAAAAATGAAAACTTTTTTAATGCAAATTTGAGATACCTGGAGGTAGAATGAGTAAGACTGTTGAACTCGTGACCCCTTGAGATTTTACAAAGAATTTTGAAACGTTAATGGTTTATCCATATCTATCACGATCTGCCCTAGACAACCATTTTATCGAACACAACTAATGACATCCTCTCATGCCTATGATACAAAAAATTTATCGGACCATTTTTGTAACTTTGTTAAATGGCTTAAAGGTGTTTGTTAAGCATTGAAGCTTTTCCCATGGCTTCTTTGGCACTAGATATTTATCTCAAGTTATTCAAATTTTTATATTTTGTGACAACTAACCAATCTGTCATCTCATATGTGTTTCTATTAGACATAAGAAGCCAAAAAAGAATAGGAAATTGTTTTTCCAAAATATTTGTAGAAGACAAATGAGGTTTTCAAAAAAACTCTAAAACTCAATCTTTAAAATAGGTCACCCATCTAGTTAGAAGTTAAAAAAGAAAAAAAAACATGATGAATTTTTCTCTTGGAGCAAATCTACTTATTCCTGTGACATCCTTATGATCCAAGTCCACCTAGGTTTTTATTAAATAATCCTTCTTCCACTTTCATTGTCATCTTTCAAAGAACTCTTCTTAGTCTCCCTTATCACAGTTGCCCTTAGGAGAAGCTATAGAAGCCACACAATTGATAGAAGCAATCAGGTAATGAAGATTTATACTTTTTTTGATACCATGTTATATTTCATAGTAGTTTCTAGAAACAAATAGAATCATTATATTACCTAGTGTTGCTTGAAAAGAAATATTCACAAAGTGAAGAACACAAAAATGGGGTTTTTCATGGACACCAAACAATATCACTATCAAATAAATAGATTTATACTTTAATCGATAGCCAAATGGTTGGTATGATGGGGTATTTATACCCAAATACAAGTTACCTTTAGGTCAAGGTTGTGAGACCGACCTTCAAGAATAAAATAATAAAATAAAAAGTATATTTTTCAAGGTTTACATGGGCCCAAAGGGTTAATATGAACAATACAAATGCAAAAGTTATCCTTGGCCTGAAGAGAAGCTTAACCATCACATTTTCCAATATCAAGTCCCTACGTAGTACAAATTTATGTATTGTAGAATTTATAAAATGATAGGATTCTATGAATATCATCAAGGCCTAACAATAAAGCTGGAGAGGATAAAACTTATGCATTTGGCATCTCAAAAAATCAATGTGCATAACTAATTAAAGTTTGAAGTAAATTCCTTAGTTATGAGACATGGTGTATAAAATTGGAGCTTGTTAAATTTGTGATAAATCTTGGCATGTCCTAACAAAAGATAGTACATTCCTGGAGAATTCTATCAGGCTTGTGGATGCTTCAATAGAATCCCTTGTTGAAGATGTCTAGTAAAGTATTGATCCAATATATTAATCATTTTTGTTAATGTACTTGATCCATGGCAGTGGAAATTTGCCTTTTCATTATGTTGAAACATTACCCTAATTATGCACCTTATTTAGAAGATACCTAGTGGTAACTAAGATACCAAGCCTTAATAACATTTTAAGCATAAAAATTATAGTTTGGTTGAATTGCAATACAGAGGAACAATCTGAAGGGGATGGAAATATTTATGAAATTTCACTAGGATAAGAGTTCTTAAGCTTATCTAGTCATCTATTGAGAGCTACATTAAGAGGCTATCAATTATCCAGTTATGGAGAATGAAAATTGAAAGGTAAGGACATTTACACCATGGCAAGCTAGCCATATTTAAAAATTGTTTATATGCAATTTAATGACAATGATATTCTTGTTTAGAAGGAAAAATAGATTGGATTTAGTGGTAAGAAATTTACAAAAGGAGACATGGGCATTATGAGGACTAAAATGTGGGTTGTGATGAAGTTATTTGTATTAGTTTAATATGTAACAATTTACACTCTACATTAAATTTTATTTGAGGATATATAACCTCACATGTGCCAAATCTATTGTAGATAAGGTGTTCATATTTATATTTTTTTGATATTTGAATGGGGATGGTCATGGTTGTTGACATTATATTCAAATGAAAAACATAAATCCTTTAGCTAGAGTACCATTTGAGGATGTATGAAGCTTTAGGCCTGGTTATCCATCTCAAAAATGTATTGTTCTTGGCATGATAATCGTCTGCTCCCTACCATGATTTTGTAATGTTCTATCTTTCCATCCTCTTTTCTTACCAACTTAAAAAGCCTATTGTGACATGCATAGTTTCCTCCACAACCATCCATTCCAAAATTGCACATCAACATCAAGTTCTACATTTTTAATTTTATTCACAATCAATATCTATTTAATTAAAACTAAGACTTACCATCATACAAAAGTTTAGAAAGTTTGAAATTGCTTCTCTTTTCTTGATTCTATGTTTAGTAATTTATGTTCATTTACATTTATGTTCCTTTGCAATTATTTTTTAGTGGGTTATATGGATTGAACAGGTCCCACCTGTATTACAACAACTTGACAATTATGCATGTATTTCTTGGCAAGATTCGAAATGTATCCTCCTCGAAAGTTGAGGAACTTAACAGGTTGAGCTCATGACATTTGATTAAAATTCTAAGGTTCAGATATGAAATTTTAACCTTGGTCTAAGATGTGAAATTCTTCACTCCCAACCAATTGTTCTAAATCCCATAGGTTATTTTTTTGCAATCATTATTAAACCATGCATATTGATATAACTAGGACTCTAGTACAAGTTTGTGTATTCTAAGTAAACACATAAAAAAGTAACAAGAAGCCATATACAAACAAAATAGTAGCAAGTATAATAGATCAAAAGGACCATGAGGTCTTGGTAGAGTGGTGAGTGGGGAATGCTCACTATGAAGAGGTCAAGGGATAAAGTTCCTTCAACACTCGATAGTGCCCCTTGTGGTCTCAAGTTCCCTATTTGTGTGTGTAACATCTCTCACACACAAGAAAGATCAAAACAATAACATTTTTACACTTCCTCCAAAAGAGTATATTATGAACCAGTTTCAATGGTAATGATTGCACACAATAGTTTTTTGAATAATAAAAATATTTACACCTCTAAACACAAAAGATTCAATGGTGAACATATACAACTAAGAATGAGATAGTTGTTGCAACTATCTAACTATTGCATGACCCAATATGTAACTACATACATACAAATTTCAATTACCCCACATGATATACATTATAATTATACAAGGGTGTTACATACAATACCACCAAACCTATGATGTGAATAACTAGATGATAAACTATACATGTAGAGAAACATAAATTATCTATGGATAACTCATTTCATTATTGATGAGGATTGATGTTTGATCACTCATATGACCCCTCTAGTAATTCCTAGCTAGGTTTGCATAGTTTATTTCTTGCAAATTAATATTGTAAGTGAGTCTCCTTCTCACATGCACTTGTGGGCACTAGTTATCTTCTAGTTGTCATTTAGGAGTGTTAGTTAGGAAGTGTGAACTCAAAGTAGGAAGTGTGTACTTCAAGATAGCTAAAATGGATCTTATAGTTAGCATTATTCCTTTCTTCTTAACTTAGAAGTTACGTGCATTCTCCTTTGCACTTTTGTAGCTTATGGTTAAGCATATTGGATCAAATCCATGATTTGATGGGTTTGGTTATGTATTTTGGGCCATTAGAGCCTATATAATGAGTTTGTAAATAATATGAAGTTAGTTGGATTTTCAATCCTTTTCATTGGTATCAGAGCCTAGTTTATGTTTGCACTAGGGCTTGTGAGGTGAGAGGGTAGGAGATAGATTATTTTTTTATGAGAAATTCTTTCTCATTGAGGACTCGGTTCAAGCTCAAGGGGAGCTTGAAAACCATTCGCAGAAGGAAGTTCCTTAGGCGTCAAAATCCTCGTTCCAACTTTCTCCGTATGCTCAAGAAGTATAGGAGAAGTTTACCCCGATTTCTGTCTTACAAAAATCCCTTGGCAGGTTTGGATTTCTCCTACGGTGAAATGCGAATTAGGGAGCCTTTTGTTCCTGATGTTTCTGCCATTGAGGAGTCTTGAAGACTGAGGAGCATCTATACCAGGTCGTGTGTCGACTTGGGTCTGGTTGCCTTTCAAACGTTGGTCGTGTGTCGACTGGATCTTGAAAGGAGAGCTACTGAAGGGGTCTTGGTGATATGCAAGAAAAATTAGCAATTTGTTAAGAAAATTTGAAGGTAATTTACCTTCAAAAATTGCTAATATTTGTAAAAGTTTAAGTTTTCTATGTTTTTAAATTAACCCTTCTGGTTAATTTAAAAATTTCATTGTTTTTTTATTAGAAAACTTAAATTTTAATTAATATATTATTTTCTTTATATATTAATTAAAATTTTCATTGTAAAAAAAAAATTGATTTTTGGCCCCTCGGCCCCATCTCAGCAGGAGCCGAGGGCCACTATTTGCAGGCGGCTCGGTGAGTCGCCGTCGCTCCGACGTCGGCCATCGGACGTCCGTCTGGCGAAGACATTGGCTGTGCGACGGACGTGGACGTTCAACATAGCCGACGGGATGGTCGTGGTTGTGTCATGCTGCCACTGGATTGTGCCAAGATGAGTGGGTGCGGAGGAGTACATGCAGCCACGAGGCTATAATTAGCCTCATTGGGTTTGCTCACTGGACAAAATTTTGTACTAAATTTGTTTTATGCCTCAGAAGTGTGCAACAGAGGTTTGGAATTTCATGCAAGAGGTGGAGTGCAGTTTCAGCAAGACCAAGGGTAAAATTGTAATTTTTTTAAATTTTACTATTCTAAGGTTTTGCATGTAATTTTTATTTTTTATTAATTTAATTTTTTAATAACTTAATTAAATTAATTAATCTTTGATTAATTAAAATTTAATTTTTAATTAAGTTATTTTTAAATTAATAAATTATAAATTTTAAACCTTAGGTTAGTTTAAATTTTTAAAATATTTGAGCCTTAGGAGTAATTTTTCAAGGCACAACATTGTAACAAGGAATATTCAATTTTACCTTGATTTTTAAGTGTTTTTGTCCTTGTTACTTCTGGCTTATACCCGGTTTCACATGGCTTCTGACTTGGCTGCCCAAGTGGCAGAACTTGCACATGTTGTAAATGCTTTAGCAGATAAAGCTAATGATACTACCATGGCAGAAGTTCTTGGTAACCTTGCAATGAAGGTAAATGATATTTCTCTCCATAATGCTTCAACTTCTGCTCATGATTCTCGCCTGAGAGTTCGTTGTGAAGTACCACTTTATGATGGATCCCGAAACCCTAAAGTCTTGAATAGTTGGATTCTTGACATGAGTTCGTGGTTTTCTTACACTCAACTTTCAGATGAGGATATGGTTCCATATGCTAAGCTAAAACTTTCTGGTTTAGCTAAAGTACTTGTTGAAAGAAAAAGAGGTCATGATGAACTCACCTCATGGGATGAGCTTGTAGACTGTCTTAAGACCAATTTTTATCCTTCCAATTATTCTAAGGAATTGGTCATTAAGTGGTTTCGATTTCGACAAGGTACTAATATGACCGTGCAGGAATATATCTTTCAATTCAACAGGTACAGGATACTTTTGAATGTGGAGGAAGATATTAAAGCTTTGATTCTCAAATTTCAAAGTGGTTTGTTGGAACATTTGTACAGGGAAATTATGTTTGTTTCTATGGAAACATTGGATTCAGTTTTCAACCAGGCGCAACTTGTGGAGGACAAGTTCAAAGCGCATTCGCAGGCATTCCACGCACCTGCTACTCAAGTGGTTGCAAACTCATCAAAAGGGAATAGTTCTTTCTCACAAAAGAAGAATTTTGCTCAAAAGAAGAATGTTTCTTCTCCATCTCCTTCTTCTCCTTCTCCTTCCGCTTCTACTCCTTCTTCTTCTTCTTCCCAAACCTTCTTCTTCTAAAAATTTTTGTAACTATTGTAAGAAAAAAGGTCATGAAAAAGCTGATTGTTTTAAGCTTAAGAAGAAGAGTTTAGTCATCACTACTCAAGAGGAGGATGCTTCCAAAGGTCCCCTTGAGTCAGTAGGAGAAAGTAGAGTATACACGGAATTACGAGGTAAGCTCAATGAGGTTACCTTGGTAAATGTAAGTTCATCAGGGGGCGCTCGTGATGCTTTGTTCATCACTCGAGCTCATTTGCTCCATAATTTTGCAACAGATTGTATAGTGGATAATGGCTCGCAGAAAAATCTAATTGCGAGGTCCATTGTCGAGCGATTGAAGTTACCTATGGAGCCTCATCCTCAACCTTATTCTTTGGGTTGGAAGGATAGTGGAAGGGGCTCAGAAATCACTCACACTTGCACATTAAAATTTGCACTTGGCCCACATTTCATAGATCAAGTCACTTGTGATGTGACTCCTATGGATTGTTGTGGGATTTTGCTTGGACAACCTTTTCAGTATGATAGGAGAGTTGTTTATGATGCTTTCAAAAGAACCTACACACTTCAAAAATATGGTCAGGTCTTTCTCATTAAAAGCACCAACACTCCTAACATCATTCTAAATTCCAAGCAAACAAAAAGGGTAATTAAAAAAGGTGGTGACGTTGCTCTAATTTTCATTCGCTCTCAAAACACTCCTACATCCACATCCATTCCAAAGCAACACTCTTCAATGGATAAAATATTGCAAAATTACTCACACATATTTCAGGAGCCAAAGTCTCTTCCTCCAATTCGCACAATTAATCACAGCATTGAAATCATTCCTGGTTCTTCACTACCTAATGCTCCCATGTATAGACAATCTATTTTGCAAAATGAAGAAATAAAAAGGCAAATAGAAGATTTGTTGTCTAAGGGTTTCATTAAGGAAAGTACTTCTGCTTGTGCCTCACCTATTTTGTTGGTTCTTAAAAAAGATGGCACTTGGAGATTGTGCATTGATTTTCGTGCTTTGAACAGAATTTCTATAAAGAATAGATATCCACTACCACGCATTGATGATTTATTAGATCAGCTCCAAGGAGCTAAGTTCTTTTCAAAAATAGATCTCAAAAGTGGATATCATCAAGTGCGTATCCAAGCTGAGGATACATGGAAGACAACTTTTAAAACGAAGATGGGCCTCTTTGAATGGTTGGTCATGCCCTTCGGTCTTACTAATGCTCCTGCAACCTTCATGAGGTTGATGAATGATGTATTTCGTGATGTACTTGACAAATTTGTAATAATATATCTTGATGATATATTGATATTCTCAAAAACTTGGGAGGAACACCTTGGGCATATCCATCATACACTTGATCTTCTTGCGAAGAATCAATTATATGCCAATTCTTCCAAGTGTTCTTTTGGCAATACTTCAGTTTCTTACCTTGGTTATGTGATTAGTGAAAGTGGAATTCAGGTAGATCCCACAAAAGTTGATGTTTTACTTAAGTGGTCCCCTCCTTCAACTCTCACCGAGTTAAGGAGTTTCCTAGGACTTGCGAATTTTTATCGCAAGTTCATTCCTCAATATTCCACTCTTGCAGCTCCATTGCATTATCTCACTAAGTCTAAAGTTCCATTTCATTGGGAGAAAAGCCAAGAGATTGCCTTTGAGAAACTCAAAAAGAAACTTTGTACAACACCTGTGTTAACTTTACCCGACCTCTCTCAACCTTTTGAGATTGAAACGGATGCCTCTAAAGTTGCCTTAGGAGCTGTGCTCAAACAGAATGGTCATCCAGTTGCTTATCATTCAAAAACTTTTTCTGCTGCTAAGTTGAACTATTCTACATATGACAAGGAGTTGTATGCATTAGTTCAAGCTATCAAGTACTGGAGACATTATCTTTTGGGAAAAGATACAAGTAGTACACACTGATCATATGCCTCTCAAGTTTTTACAATCTCAAAGTAAAATTGAAGAATCAAGACATATGAAGTGGGCCTCTTACCTCCAACAATTTCACTTGGTGATCAAGTACAAAAAGGGGAAGAGTAATATTGTTGCTGATTGTTTGAGTAGGCCTCCTGCCGCTCTTGCCTTAACAGTTATGTCCACTTCACACTTGGGATTTCAGACTTGGCCTAATCAGTATTCACAGGATCCTGATTTTGGAAAAATATTTGAGCAAGTGAGTAAGCCTTCCTCTTCCAATTTGCGTCCTTTCCAAGACTTCTACATCAAAGAAGGACTTCTTTACAAATTGGACAAGGTTTGTGTTCCTTGTGAGCCTAGAGTGTCACTTCTTAAGGAAGCTCATTCTACACTTTATGGTGGTCACTTTGGGAAGCACAAAACACTTCATCACTTGCAAAGATTTTTCTACTGGCCTAAAATGCAGAGGGATGTGTTGAGATTTCTCAAAAAGTGTGCAGTTTGTTGTCGCTCAAAACCAGCTAACAGGAAGTTTGGCTTAGGCATGCCTTTGCCCATTCCTTCCCATCCTTGGGAAAGCATTTCCATGGATTTGGTTAGTGGTTTTCCCATGACAGTGCGACAACATGATTGTGTGTTCGTGGTGGTTGACAGATTCAATAAGATGGCTAAGTTTATTCCATGCCGCAAGACAAGTTCTGCAGCAGACTTAGCCCAATTGTTCTTTGACAACATTTGGCGTTCCTTTGGTCTACCTACCAGCATTATATCGGATCGTGATTCACGCTTTGTGGGTCACTTTTGGCGTTCTTTGTGGAAAATTTTGGGAGTTTCCCTTAACTTTTCCATCGCCTATCATCCGCAGTCAGATGGGCAGACTGAAGTGGTAAACCGTACCCTTGTGCAAAGTTTACGAATCTATCATCACGCTTCACCAGCAAAGTGGGACTTGAGTCTCACTCATATTGAACATGCCTACAATAGGGCCCTACATTCTTCTACAGGTCACTCACCTTTTGAGGTTTGTATGGGATTTCAGCCCTTGGCACCTTATGAGTTACCTTTGTCTTTGCCTTCTCCTGTCACTTCACATCTTCGAAGGAGCAAGACAAGGCACACTCATTTATTCAGCACTTGCACAATCTTCAATCAAAGGTGATTGAGATTTTGCAAAAGACACAACAACAGCAGAAAAAGGCCATGGATCGACATCGCATTCCTCATCCATTTCAGGTTGGTGACAAAGTTTGGTTGCATCTTGACAAGCGACGTTTTACTGATAAGACTCATAGTAAAATCAAACCGATTCGCTATGGGCCTTATACTATTCTTCAACAGGTGTCCGAGAATGCTTTTCGCCTTGATCTTCCCGCACACTTGGGAATTCATGACGTCGTCAATGTAGATCTTTTGAAGTTGTACTTTGACTCTACATTGGAGACCGCACCAGCTATCAGTCATCCTGTGGACGTGGTTCCTGATTCTCGCTTACCATTGGATTTCGATCAGATCTATGACACAAAGACTCGACAGACTCGCCAGGGGTCTACCACCTCATATCTTGTGGCTCGACGAGGACAGCTATCGCATCAGGCTCGTTGGATTTCTTTTCATCAGATGTCCCGTGACTTTCCTACTCTTCTGAAAGCATTGGAGGCCAATGCTTCTATTGTGGGGAGGCATGATGAGGATTGATGTTTGATCACTCATATGACCCCTCTAGTAGTTCCTAGCTAGGTTTGCATAGTTTATTTCTTGCAAATTAATATTGTAAGTGAGTCTCCTTCTCACATGCACTTGTGGGCACTAGTTATCTTCTAGTTGTCATTTAGGAGTGTTAGTTAGGAAGTGTGAACTCAAAGTAGGAAGTGTGTACTTCAAGATAGCTAAAATGGATCTTATAGTTAGCATTATTCCTTTCTTCTTAACTTAGAAGTTACGTGCATTCTCCTTTGCACTTTTGTAGCTTATGGTTAAGCATATTGGATCAAATCCATGATTTGATGGGTTTGGTTATGTATTTTGGGCCATTAGAGCCTATATAATGAGTTTGTAAATAATATGAAGTTAGTTGGATTTTCAATCCTTTTCAATTATGGTGGTATTTGAGTTAGTAGCGTGTTAGTTGAGCTAGTGTGTGTGTAAGAAATAAGTGTAAGGCTATGAGGTCTTGGTAGAGTGGTATGTGGAGGTGATTTCCATTAATAGTTCAAGGTTTTGAGTCCTCTTGACACTCACAATTCTCCCTCTAGTCTAAATTTCTCATGTGCATGTTTAACATCTCCCTCAAGAAAGTATCAAGTGCATAAGTTTGTGACTAAAATGTATAGCACACATTATTGATTCTCTTAGAAATCCTCATACTTTTTTCACATCATATTACCATAATTTCCATGTTTAAGCCATTGCTTATTGGTCTCATCCATTTTTAATTGAAGTTCTTGTCAAAACATGGCAACTAGATGTGCCTTAGTCATATAGACTCCATACTTTAGATAAAAAAGACATCATTCTATATTTTATAATTATTTTTAATTCTTGGAGGGTTACTCTTGGTATGAGGGAGGAATAATCTATAACTTCTTGTGCCAAGTTGTCTTGAATAGCTCTGCCAAAAGATGTAAGTATTTGAGCTCATGTTCTCTTAGAGTTAGGTAGCTGGCTCATTTTTTTGAAAAACTATGTTTAAATGCTAATCATAATAACTTGGATATATAGTGGGTGAGAACATTTAGTTGTTGAATTGACACATTAAACTATTGTTTTATGGAATATTTTCTTACCCTAAGTGGTGGTTCAACATCATTCATCTGATCAGGTGTGAGATATATGGTCAATGAATGATGGTATAAAATTATGGTGCTTTGGGGCATGTCAAGTAGCATAACAATATGTCTCTTCTTCCTAAGCATGAAGATCAATAAGATAATCAATCTTCTTTTGACATGCTTATTTGTCCTAGTCATACAATTTTCTAATCTCATAGGTTAGTGTAGATTAAAAATACCACGCCAAACAAAAGATAAAACCACAATAATGGAATACAGGAAAGTTGCACAAAACAAACGATTTATATTAATCGATGGAGTTTAAAAACTCCTTTTTGAATACAACTGGGCCTGTAACCCTTTTTGTGATACAAAAATTACAAGTTATGCTAGGGTTCTCCGAAACCCTAGCTGGCACGAATGGTGGCGCTTCCGAAGAACGTATCTTCAATCCCAACAGAGTGAGTGGGCTTTGTCGTATCCCTTGCTTGGACCACTCCAGCTTAATCAGCTGCCATCAATAAACTGGATCTGTTATCAAAAACCTGCACACATTAACACTATCAAGGAGTTAGAAATTAATGAGAGGGCTCCACTGCGTGAGCCCTCAGAAACAATCTAAAACCCTATAAAAATGGAATGCAGGAAATCAATAACAGATTAATACATAAAATACGGCTACTTGCTTTAAACTAATTTATACCTGTTCTCTGTTAACGCAGCTAGACCAGGCGACACCTGGAAGTAATGTTGTTGTCAGAATAGGCTGCGGAAGGCGCCCTGGTGCACTCGCCGAACGCCCGCGTGCTTCTGGATCTGGATTACAGACGCCGGTCTGAGTCTGTGGCTGAAGGTAAACGCCCGTGGGCACTTGTTAAACGCCCGTGGGCACTTGGTAAACGCCCGTGGGCACTTGGTGAAGGGGTAAACGCCCGTGGGCACTTGCGACAGGAATGGGAGATTCTGCAGAGTGCTGCAGAAGGAATGGCGGCGAAAGCGACGACGAAAACGGCGATAGATGCGGCGAAAAGGGTAGCAGAAGAAAGGAGATAACAGTAGAAGAATTAGAATCAGAGATAGAAGTAGCAAAAGACATAGGCGAAGAAGATAGATAGCAGACATAGATAGGGTTTGAGCCATCAAAGTGACTCGATTTATAATCCACTCTTAGGGCACACTTTAGGGTTTTAACGACACTTTGAACGTGTGGCTAAGATTAAAGCGGATCCAAGGGTAGAGAATAAATCTTGGTTGTGGAATGGATTAAGATGGATGGACGGATGAGATTAAATGAAGGATGGACGGCTCGGATTAAATCACTTAAACTATTATTTAAATATATATATTAAAATATTAAAATATTAAAAATATATTATATATAAATATTAATTTAAATAAATTTGGGGATGAAAAATGGCGGGAAAGGTGAAATTGGGCCAAATAATGGCGGGAAAGTGTGGATTTGGGCCAAATAATGGCGGGAAGGTGGATGACCGACATGTGGCTGACAGGAAGGTATAGATGACTTGCAAGTGGCTGGATTTTGGTGTCTACAGATGCCCCTTTTGAGCTGCTTTGTGTGAAGACACAATGCAGCACAAAAACTTAGGACACCTGAAAAGTTGGATCAGACGCAACTCTCTCTCAAGACTAAAGCACAACTTTGAAGACCAAAGAATAAAAGAATATTTAAAATTTATCAGCTTACCCCCTCAATTGGCGAGCGAGAATGGTTCTCACAAGCCAATTGGAAGAAATTCGAAAGAAAATGAACCGTTTTTGCCCCAACGGTGAAAAAGGGGTTGGTGTATGAACCATCTGTTTATGTCCCAATAGAAAAGGGGTTGGTGTACAAACCAGAAAAGAATATGATTGAAGACGATATGAGTGATGTGAAAGATGAACCGTTTTCTGCCCCAACGGTTATAAAGGGATTTTTGCCAAATTTTAAATTCCATGATCATGTAAGATGAATTCCACTATAGGGAAGTTAGAAATTGATAACGGATGCCCCAACTCCTGTGGGTGAATCCATACTGTTGATGAAATTGCCTTGTTGGCGCCATTGATATGCAGAGATGCAATATGAAAGAGTCCAGAACTTCAGAGATGCTCCTAGTGACTGTATGGATAATTCCTCGGGTCGGAACCAATCAACCTAGGTAGCCTTAATCTCTAGCAAGACTCAAAATAATGATGATATTGAAGATTTGTCCACGTTTAAGGCCCCATGAACTAGGCCATCAATGACAACTGTTGAGCAAATTGATCTTGGTATGAGGTCACTTGAAAAGTAGGATACCCAAAATTGATTTCCAATTTTCAAACGGTGAAATAATTGATGATGATAAATGGTAAGTGTCCTTATGGTGGTTTAATCCTCTTACCGAATTGCATGGATGCAAATCGCACAATCGCCAAGGTGATAGAATATACCACTAGATACGAGGTTTACTTTAATTTAATTTGGCAAAAATATGCATGATGAAAGAAGAATGAATGAAATTGACGATAGATCAGAAGAATTGATGAATGTGGTTAATTTTGTGAAGGTTTTGAACATTTTTAACCCAATTTGTAAATCAATGATGAATGATGCGCTTTTTGAGCAAAATGACAAAATTTGTTTCCAAAACTGTTGTAACCTTCACAAAATGTTTTATTATGATAAGAAGAATGGATGGATGCAATTTGATGAAATTTGGAGGAGGTAAGCTTCAATTTTGTAAGTTTTGTTCTTTTATTCCATACTGACATCAAACGCCGGTATGCATTTGGAGGTGGCAGAAACGCCCGTCGGTGTTTGAATGCATCATGAAATGCCCCACTGCATCTGAATGCGCCATGAAACGCCCCACTACATTTCAGGGCGCCAAAACCAGCTATTTAAACAGTTTCAACGAGAATTTCGCTCATTTGTGCGTTCAAGCTTGAGAGAAGTGCGTCTGAGGGAGTGAAATGAAGTGAAGTGAAGTGAAAGGTTGTGTAGGAGAGTGAAGCACGCGGGAGCTATGGCGGAGATGGGAGCGGACGCGCCAGTGCAGCCAACTGAGGTATTTGTTTATTTAAGCAAGTACTTTTATTTGTTTTTTTTTTTTTTTTTGGTTTTTTTTTTTTTGAAACAAACTTGTAACCAATTTTTGTTTTGTTGTTTTGCAGCTTAGGGTGTTAGAGGCACGACACCGATTCTCCCCTATCATTCCGGGGATGAGGAGGTCATTGTCCCAGGAAGACTGGGAGACATTGGAAGCAGTAGGGCTAGCGGAGGCAGCCCGGTTGGAGGTAGTTCGGGCAGATGAGGGGTACCTCTCGGCTTTGGCCGAGAGGTGGGATCCAGATCGGGGGACGTTCCAGCTCCCAACTCGGAGAGATGACGGTGACGCTTGAGGATGTATACCGCATCCTCAAGGTGCCCGTGGAGGGGGCGCGGGTGGAGGTTGGACGAGATAGGGCCACGGAGATGGCCAAGTTGTTTGGGGATGACTGGAGGGAGATCCGGACGGAGAGCGGGGGATTCCTTACTTGGCCATGTATACGGCCAAGGAGTTGGTAGCGGTGGAGGCTCTGATGATGTTCGTATTGGCCAACATTGTGGCCCCGAACAGCACCGGGTGCAGGTTTCCATGGAACCTGATGGGTGTAGTGAGCGAGATGCTCACTAATAGGGTAGTGTATGCCTGGGCACCCGTTTTATTGGTGCAGGTGTACCGGGAGTTGTATGAGGTTCGAAGGCGGGGCCGAAAGGGCCTAGGCTGCAGTTTGGTTCTCCAGTGTTGGGGCTGGGAGCACTTCAGAGTGGCTCGACCGGAGGGGTTGCCATGTGCTTACTGGGACATGAGCCAGGCTTATGGTAGGAGATGGCTAGTGGCGGAGGAGAGACAGCCGAGCCGCCCCGTGAGATCGGGGCAATGGTATAGGAGTTTATGGGCGGACTTGACAGATGCCCAAGTCATTTGGAGGCCCTGGCGGGAGGCACGGTGGATCGGTGATGGAGAGCATCTGAGACGGGTGCGACAGGCTAGATGGGTAGTGGGTCGAGGCCACAGCGAGGCGGAGTACATACAGATGTCTCGAGTGCTCCGCCAGGTCGGATTGAGACAGGATGTCCCCGGTGAGCCAGTGCGCTACCGGAGGCACAGATCAGAGGGGGATTTGCCGTGTGCCGAGCCATGGAGAGAGGCGACAGAGGACGATGAGGACATGGAGATCCCTGACGTGGACGACGTCGGGGTAACAGCTGAGTATGCAGCATGGATGGCCGCAGAGCCGAGGTGGGAGCCACCATTAGTGGCTGTTGGAGCTGGAGAGGACGAGGGAACCGCAGAGGTTCCCAAGCGCAGGGAGGGTCCCCGCCTTCGAGCTGACAGTCGAAGGCGAAAGGGGAAGATGGTGCGGCAGGCACCGGGGAGCGGAGATGACGAGGAGGATGATGGCGAGGGCCTAGGAGAGGCCGCTGGAGAGACTAGAGAGGTACCCCCTAGCGGGCACGAGGATGATCTGGCACAGCTGCAGCAGCAGATAGCAGAGCGTGATGCTATGCTAGCGGTCCGGGATGAGAGGATAGCTCGACTGGAGCAACAGGTTGCAGAGCGGGATGCCCTGATAGCTGTTCAGGAGGGGAGGATGGCCCAGATGCAGGCGGACTTGGATGGAGCGACTAGGGTGCCCCAGGATGACAGGGTGACGAGACTCCAGGCAGAGCTAGCGGAGCGAGAGCGACGACACGGGATAGACATATCTAGACTTAGGTCTAGGACTCGTTACATTGAGGCTCTGGAGGACACATTGTTTAGGCATCACATTGTGTTGCCTGATCCTCCATCCTCTTCTGTCTCTAGGCGTAGTGAGTCTAGGCACACCACTAGGTCTAGGGCTCCTACTAGGTCACAGGGGTCCTCTTTTGATGGTTAGCTTAGTGCTTAGATGCACTCTTTATGAGCCTTGGTGCTCTATTGTATTTTGTAGCCTTTTGGCATTCACTGTACGTTTTGATCTTTATACATATATATACATGGCTTTTATTTTTAGTGTTTTACTTTCTTTTGTATGAATGCCTATGTTTTTGTGATGCATGTTTTTATATGTTTTAATGCATATGTGATGGAATGGAATGCAAAGTTATAGATGATTAATGCGAGACTAAGTAAATGAAATATGCACTAAGAAGCACTCATACTTTTAGATAGTTAGATTTAGCCAACCGTTATCATAATTGTTTAATCAGGGGCACCGAACTTGGTAGCTTGTGAATGAATGACGTATGGAATGACATGAATATGGAAGAAGATATGGAGGTTGATATGGAAGAAAATATGGAGGAAGACTGTTTTACAAAGACTCAAACATGCTAGTGGTATCAAACAAACTTACTAATACCGCCTAATTCAACTAGGACCAAATGTGTGTGCATGTGAGTTCATTAACCAAATCAGAAGCATGGTAGTGACTCTAGGCAATCAAAAACTTGTGTGTGTGCAAGTGTGTTCATTAACCTCATCTTGCACAAATTAGGTAACCCTGTTATGGAGAAGACCCCAAAGCTAGTTTGTCCGTATGAGCATTCAGAGGTCTCTCTTTGAGGAGAGACATGTCGCCACGCAATGAGTATACTCCACCGCCGACTCAAGCGTCTATAGCCCCGGTGAAGGTTAACTCCATAGTCCATGTTTTTTTTTACCTTTGTAAGCCTTGGGGATGACTACCTATCCGTCTGATCGGACAAGTAGTACGATCCTTACAACTTATTTGGGATCTGTGGTGTGTGAAAAATGTTCATTTCCTTAGAGCTTTGGGGAATCGGATTCTCAACCGAAGTATGATGAGAATTTTACCCTATCCTTACTACTCTGTTTATATTTATATTTTGTGATTTGCTTGTGATAGTGGTAAGAACCACTATTTTATGGACTATGTTTGCATGATAGGACAAACGAGGATTACCTTGTTCACTTCGAGGCACAACCCAAGGATGGTGTTATCTCTCTTTGACACAAGATGTTTTTAAGATGTGAAAATGTGATAGGTTCAAGACCGCTTTTGAAATCATTTCCCAATACTCAAGATTTTATTTAGTGTAATTTGTGATATGGCCCTAGAGAACTTTGACATGCATTTCAAAGTTTGCTTAAAACACTAGGAATGGCTGAGTGACCGAAAACATTTTGGCAATGTAAATATGTGCAAATGGAAAATGGGTGTACGAATGACAATTCGGTTTGATGGATTTTATGAAGGTGCCCCCGATTAAGGCAACATGACTTTTGCTTGACCAAATTTTATATCCAAAAGATAGAATGGTCTCTAACATGATATGCAACTATGGCTGAAAATGAAATGTTATGGTTTTCAATGAGATGTATGCACATGAAATGCAATGTTTTTGAATGAGATGTATGCAACTAACAATGAAATGCAAATTCTTTTTATTTTATTTGTTTTTTTTTTTTTTTTTGTACAAGCCATGTATATATGTACATATAAAATTCAAACTATGCGTAGAATGCTCTTAAGTGTATAACGACCTTGCTCTCGTCTATGTCTGCCTGGAAGACTTCTGGCTTAGAAGATGAAGGTGAATGTGGAGGTGAAGGAGGAATGTAGTTGGCGGAAGCCCTTAACAATTCCTCGAAAAGGATGAACTCTGAAATAGATGGAGGGGATGAAATCCGATCCATGTCAATCAGGCTTGGGTTGATCGGGATTGGCTTATCCGGATCATATGGATTATGGAGCGGGGTGAATAAGTCTTCAAAATTCATTGTCAACTTATGAAAGAAAGAATAGGCGGAATGGAAGGGAAAACCGGTGAAGACCTCGGAAGACCTGAAGTGCAAAACAACATAGTTTTTCAGTTTTTTTTTTTTTTTTTTTTTTGAGTTTTTTTTTTTTTTTTTGTAGTGGTGAAAACCACTATTACACACATACATAAAGCAATAAAGTATTTTTATATATTTTGATTTTTTTTTTTTTTTGGAATTTTCTAATTTTTTTTTTTTGGTAGTGGTGAAAACCACTATTTTAGTATATACATATAATACAGGTTTGGATTATGGCTTATGGATGTGGCGGGGGTGGTGGTTCACCTCGTTCTTGTGGAAGAAGCAAGCGAAAGATGGCCTCTTGGAGAGGGAACAATTGGAGATAAAACTCGTCTTGTTTAGTGAGGGGAACAATGGGCGCCGACTCTTCTTCAGATTCATCACCATTTGACATGACGTCAAATTCTTCATAGACTTCATCTTCGGATTCGTCGGGGTGGAGGATTTCTTCTTCTGAATTAAGATTAATGCTTTGAAAAGCTCTGTTCAAAAGAAGAAAGGGATGGAAGTGGTTGGTAGCCCAGACCAAAACGCTCAGTGGGTCTCTGATATGGCATATCGATGCGTTCAGTTACCCCTTGCTCGTATCGACCTAGGCCAAATTGCTGCCAATTATGTCCGTGGAAATAGCGAGAGGGAAAACCCTCCATCCTTTCGATATTGGCAGTGGACTCGGATGCTTGGGTTCTAGTATGGTGGTAGGACTAGAAGATGACTCTATTCCCCCATATACAAAATTAATGGAATTTGGCATAGAACCCATGTTATAAACCGATCCAATGGATAAATGTTGGTCATGTGGACAACCAAAATCTTTAACTCTTTGCACATTGAACGGTGTGATGTGGACATCTTGGATGGCATACTCACCAATACCTGCATCAGTGAGATGGACCTTGACTTGGGAGGGAGATGGACTTGATGATGGAATAGAAGAATGTGGGATAGAAGAATTGGAAGGATTTGGTTGGGTTGATGCTTCACTGACTTGTGAAACATCACTGGTGATGGTTGGGAAGATGGAGGAATAATAGGTGATGTTGAAGAAGGTGTAGAAGAAGGGGGTAATGACGTGGAAAGAGATGATTGGTCATGGCCACATGTGCATGTGGTCACTGATGAAGAAGAAGGAAGATTAGTTGATGAAGAAAGTGGTGAATGAGATGGAATAGCGGAAGAGGAAGATGGTTGCGATATGATGGGTGGCTCCTCAGGAATGGGAGCTTTAGAAGAAGATGGTATAGAAGAAATAGATGGGGTCAAGAAAAGATGAGTGGATGGCAACACAATCTCATAAGGATTTGAGACATAGTTGCAATGTTTGAAGGGTTCTGTGTCAGCAGGTACACAATGAACCTGTCCCTCATATACATACTTCAGACATTGATGCAGGATAGAAGGGACACATCTCATCTCCCTAAGCCAAGGCCGTCCAAGCAATACATTGTATGCCATGGTCCCTTCCAAGATGTGAAACAAGGTATGCAAAGTTCGGGCCCCTACCTCAATGGGCAAGATAACTGTGCCAACCATGGAAGATAAAGCATCATTGAATGCTTTAAGAGTAAAAGTCGACTTTGTGATAAGGGATGGCGACAGCTTTAGATGACTCAACGCCGATGTTGTAATGATATTGATTGAGGAACCGGTGTCAATTAAGACTCTCTTGAATGGCTTGTTATCGATCTTGGCCATGATATGTAGTGGAGGATCTATACTTTCTGTTGACATAGGTTTGATTTCAAAATCATAGAAAGTGATGGAGGGCTCCATGCATGTTTGAATACTCCCCACAAAGTTGTTGAAGGCATTAGTATCTTGAGTTTGAAGCTCGATTGACTTTAAGATTTCCATTAATGCCTCTCTATGCGGGGGAGATTGTTGAATGAGGTCATAGATCGATAACTTGGCAGAAGCCATTTTTAAACCGGTAGTTAACCGGCTACTCAATGACATGATGGGTCGTTGGCGTTGAGTAGAATTATTTAGCGGTTGTTGAGAAGTACTAGCACGTCGTTGGGTCATCGTTACCCGAGGTGGACTCGGGGTTTGTACAGGTGGTCGTGGTTCAGCCTCGATTTGGTTGGTTCGCCCTTTGACCCCGGGTTACTACGTTAATAGTACCCACAAAACCTTGGTATTGTTGTACATGGTTGACTTGATTAGGAGGAGTTACCTGAGTTACTCCCCCCGAAGTTGTTGGAGCTTCCTCCCGATGTGGAAGGGGTGTTTGAAATATACCAAGATTTTGATTTTGTTGGGCTAAGGGGCTATCCAATTTAATGGCTCCAATCTCAATAAGATCTTGGATCACATGTTTGAAAGCTGTACAATTATTGATATCGTGCCCATTTTGCCTATGATAAGGACAAAATAGGTACTCCTTGTAATACTTCCCCCTTCTAGATGGGTCTAAAGGTTTAAACTCAGGTAAAGTTAATTGATTTGTGCTATATAACTTGTTGAATATGACCGCATATGGTTCATCTAAAGGTGTGAATTGTCGCTTGGGACGATTGTTTTGCCAAGGTCGAGTTTCCATGGTTGGCCCAATATTGGGAGCTGGTTGAGTAGGGGCGGGTACCGCATGATAAGCAATTGGTTGCGGTTGACTTTGCATTACTTGTTGTTGTTGAGCCATTACGGGCTGGCTCGCCACCACTTGATTAACTTGGTTAACATTTGAGGCTGTACTAGCCTGTGCTTGTTTGTTTTGGCCATAATTATTATTTCGTTGTTGGCCCTTTTGTTGCCATTCTTTTCTACGGGGTTTTAAAACACCCTCTTGGACTTTAATGTCTTCTATGATACTTGCTTGGGCCAAAGCCTCTTCAAAAGTCCTGTATTGTTGTAATTGGAGTAACCAAGAGATAGGTTTTAGACAACTCTGGGTAAACATTTTGGTTAACTCCTCCATTGGTAGGGAGAATGGCAGTTTATTAATGATAGCCCTCCAACGGTTTCCAAAGTCATAAACAGTCTCATCGTCATGTTGCTTGAGCTTGTATAAGTCGGACAATGAAACTCTCTTTTGTACATTCAAGGAGAATCGTTCTAAAAATAGATTAATCAATTGCTCGTAAGCATAAATGCTATGGTGAGCTAAATGATTATACCATTGTACAACATCTCCTCCTAATGTCTGAGGAAAAGTTCTGAGCATAAGAGCATCATTATTTTGGATTCTAAAGCAAGCATGCATGAATGAGCTCACATGTTCATGAGGATCCTCAGTTCCTCGAAATTTGTCAAACTTCGGTAATGTGAAATCAGTTGGATATGGTGGTGAAGGTACCGAAGGATGAATTGGTTGATTGATCAATGACCTTAGCGTAGGTTTCTGACTAAATGAGCCAGGCGCGTTAAGCATAAGGTTGTCAATCTGTTGTTGCATAGCATGGAGTCGAGAATCTTCATGAAAATTCTGACTCGTTTGATGATTATGATGATGTAATGGAAGAGTGGAAAATTGATGAGATGGGATGAAATTGCCTGGATTAGGCGGTGTAGAATGGACATGTTGTTGGTATGGATGATACCGAAAAGAAGGTGATTGGTTTGAATGATGAACTGGACTAGGTTGGGAGAAAGGTGGGGTAGGAATGGACACCACCGAAGATTGGGGTACCCAGGTGGGGCCTGAGCTAATAAAAGCTGGTCGGGTAGAAATTGGTTGGGGTGTAGGATTTACTACGACAGGTGGTTGAGCATTTTGTTGCTGTTGTTGCAAAATCAATTTGTCGAGATACTCCTTAACCTTATTAATCTCTAACCCAAGGGAGGTGGGATGATTGGATGAAGGTGGAGGGCAGGCTGCCATGGTAGTCACAGGAGACTGCATAGCAGGGGCAATGAAGTTGGGAGGGGCTGCCATGGTAGTCAGGGGACTGCAGGAGCAATGAAGGTGGCTGAAGTAGGCGATACCTGGGAAGGAACAGTAGACTGTGTCCCCGGTAGGGTGAAACCATAAATGGTTTGGGAAGAAGAGGGTTGAAATTGGTTATGGTTGGAGGAGTTTCCACCAACTTCATAAAGAGAATTGGTGTACACCCGGGTACATGGGGGAGAAGGTGGTCGGGAAGACACTACATTTGTCTCCAAAGGAGAACAATTGAGCATCCGGGAAGATGTTGGAGATGAAGCCGGCTGAACAGATACCACATTAGCCTCAAAAAAAGGGTTAGTGTAGACCTGAGTGAAACCAGCGGGTATGGTTGATGCAATATCCAGCTGAAAAATAGAATCTTGCATAGGGGAATCTTGGATTGGCTCAAGGATATAACCAAGTGCCATCTCTTAAGTGAGTTTGCACTTGGGCCATATCAATGTGGGTAATATGACAGGAATTGTCTTCCTCCATGGGCATGGCCATGTGATAGACGGTAGAAGGACGTGAAAGACCTGCAGGCGAACCTGCCTGAAATTCACTAGGATAAGTGGCTATGTTGGTGGTGGGGATGTTTTGTGAATTACCCATTTGATTATTTAGATTTAACATTTTAGATTGATTCCTTGTTAAAACCATGAAGCAATAAATCTAAACAAATTCAAAAAAAGAAGAATGCAAAACTAGAATGATAAATTTACACTACAAAAATTATCAGAAAACAGTCACAACCTAGGTTTCAACCAATGTGTCTTACCTGCGGTTAATTAATTATTTTCTGATCTTAATCTGTAGTAAATTTTAAGTGTCCGGTTTATGAGTTTTGCATGTGATCTAATCTTGAATTATTCACAAAAAAAGGTAAAAACTATGGCTAGGAAAGGACAACGAGATTCTTACTGGTGATGAAATCCAGCAAGTTTGCTCGGGGGTGACCTATGGTGTCTAAGGCAGAAGTTTAATGGATGGAGATGAATTCCACCGTCACTAAACTTCAAGCAATATCTGGTGATGAAATCCAGATATCACTGTTTTAAATGCAATATGAAAATGCAATGAATTTTTTTTTTTTTTAATGTTTTAATTATCTAATGTGTACATACAAGGCTATAAATCAAAAGTTCTAATGATCTAAGCAAGAGGCTACTGAAAACATGTCATTTCCTCTGAAGAAGTGGAGTACACCGTTTAAAACCCCCTGCCTACCAATGATATCAGATATCAAAGGAGCAACCGGAAGGTTCGTCCACTTCTCTGCCTGGAATCACCCAATGGCAGGAGTACTATTGACATCCAATCAATAGTCCTACTTAGATAATTAAAACAAATAATTTATAGCTATTCTAACATGCAGCTAGGTATGCAAATTTTTTTTTTTTTAAATGCAAGCAACAATCAATAATGCAATGCAAAGAAAAATGTAATTAAAAATAACTGTTCTTTTCCAGATTACTTAGTTTTTGTTCATTTTAAAGTAATGATCTGAAAAAGAAACAAAATATGGCAGAAAAACCAAAAAACGTAAAAAGTACAACACTTACTTGGAAGCCTACGCTTTTTTGTAAAACTGACTTCAAACGCCCACGGGAGTCTACACAGGCTGAAACGCACCTCTGCGTTTCGTATTGGACTTCCGGACGCCCCTCTACGTCTCGTCGCGTTTTCGCAAGCTCGAAACCCTAGTTCGTCGTAATCAGCGAATTTCACGATTTCTGGAATCTGCAAAATGAAACAGAAAACAAGAACAGATTAGTAAAGCAAGTATTTAAAAATATGAAACCCTAGGGGGTCCCACCGTGATCGCCATTTGTAGATTAAAAATACCACGCCAAACAAAAGATAAAACCACAAGAATGGAATACAGAATAGTTGCACAAAAACAAATGATTTATATTAATCGATGGAGTTTAAAAACTCCTTTTTGAATACAACTGGGCCTGTAACCCTTTTTGTGATACAAAAATTACAAGTTATGCTAGGGTTCTCCAAAACCCTAGCTGGCACGAATGGTGGCGCTTCCGAAGAACGTATCTTCAATCCCAACAGAGTGAGTGGGCTTTGTCGTATCCCTTGCTTGGACCACTCCAGCTTAATCAGCTGCCATCAATAAACTGGATCTGTTATCAAAACCCGCACACATTAACACTATCAAGGAGTTAGAAATTAATGAGAGGGCTCCATTGCGTGAGCCCTCGTAAACAATCTAAAACCTTATAAAAATGGAATGCAGGAAATCAATAACAGATTAATACATAAAATACGGCTACTTGCTTTAAACTAATTTATACCTGTTCTCTGTTAACGTAGCTAGACCAGGCGACACCTGGAAGTAATGTTGTTGTCAGAATAGGCTGCGGAAGGCGCCCTGGTGCACTCGCCGAACGCCCGCGTGCTTCTGGATCTCGGATTACGTACACCGGTCTGAGTCTGTGGCTGAAGGTAAACGCCCGTGGGCACTTGTTAAACGCCCGTGGGCACTTGGTAAACGCCCGTGGGCACTTGGTGAAGGGGTAAACGCCCGTGGGCACTTGCGACAGGAATGGGAGATTCTGCAGAGTGCTGCAGAAGGAATGGCGGCGAAAGCGACGACGGAAGCGACGATAGATGCGGCGAAAGGGTAGCGGAAGAGAGGAGATAACAGTAGAAGAATTAGAATCAGAGATAGAAGTAGCAAAAGACCTAGGCGAAGAAGATAGATAGAAGACATAGATAGGGTTTGAGCCATCAAAGTGACTCGATTTATAATCCACTCTTAGGGCACACTTTAGGGTTTTAACGACACTTTGAACGTGTGGCTAAGATTAAAGCGGATCCAAGGGTAGAGAATAAATCTTGGTTGTGGAATGGATTAAGATGGATGGACGGATGAGATTAAATGAAGGATGGACGGCTCAGATTAAATCACTTAAACTATTATTTAAATATATATATTAAAATATTAAAATATATATATATATATAAATATTAATTTAAATAAATTTGGGGATGAAAAATGGCGGGAAAGGTGAAATTGGGCCAAATAATGGCGGGAAAGTGTGGATTTGGGCCAAATAATGGCGGGAAGGTGGATGACCGACATGTGGCTGACAGGAAGGTATAGATGACTTGCAAGTGGCTGGATTTTGGTGTCTACAGATAGTACTTTCATAAGCTCCCCTCTGCAATGGAACTTGATAGAAAGTTTTACATGCAAGTAATTATATCTCTTAGATAAGTAAAGAACCCAAGTATCTTATCTCCTTTGTGCTTCTCAACACTCTCGACTTGCTAAGGAAGTCCACTATCTATTTATAGTGTTAAAATACCCTTGTTTGTGTTGATATTGATCCTCCAACAAGAGACTATTATCCTCTTTAGTAACAAACTTACCTTTGTACACATTTCTCTCTAAGTATTGTGTTGCTCCTCTTCTGCATCTTGGTAAGACTTTGACTGAATCTTGGGCATAATCAATCATGTTGTTATGTCTAGATAACTCCACTTGTTCCTTATGCTCAATAATAGGAGTCACAATGATCAAACTAGATCCCTTCCATGTGCTTTGCTCATTTACTCTTGATGTTGGATTTTAGATTACTTTCTAGAAAATATTTTCAAATATACATTCACCACAATCATATGCAAGAGTATAGAAAAGCAACAATACAGAGCAATAGATAAAATAAATGGATATAAATAATTGAAATAATATGGGGTGGGTGTCTATGGGTACCCACATGATATCGCATTATAAAAAAATTATATAATGGACTAGTGATTTAGTGATATTTGTAGTATATATCTAATTCCCAATTACTAGAAATATCAAATTGATATAAACGTAAACTGTAATAAATTAAACCCTTAAATATTAACTATACAAGTGGTTTAAGTGAAATCACTAAGGGTGAATACATCACTATTGATTGTAGGATTACATAGAGAACATCCATAGATTTATATTGCATATAATTACAAGTTTACATGAACAATACCCATAGGATTTACATAGACATTGTCAGTCTTTGCCAATAATATTAAATTACATATTTCAGCACCCTCAATTATTTGTGTTGAGGGGCCAAGGAGAGGAAACATTGGAGGTGATAACAAATCCCCCTTATAATGAATGCTTGAATAGGCCAATGAATCTTCATAATTTATTTTGCTATATTCTCCTACTAAAAATAAATAGGCTATATCAACCCTTCCTTGAACATGAAGTCATTCCTCCATTTTTTGGATCAAAGACGTTGAACTTACCATGAGATATTCAACATGAAATATGGTGGCCATAATTTGTCCTCCATTGTCAAAATAAAATTGAGTCATCAATCAATACAAGTATTTTTTTGAATAATCAAACTTGATTGTTAGAAAGAGACCCATAGGAACTAGGCACGCTTTATGTTAACCATCTAAAACATACTCCTATTGTAGCCAATTTTTTTATACAACATTGTAACAAGTTATTGAACTAGAAGGAGAATTATATGATAAAGGTCTAGTAAGTGTCACATGTTGATAAATACCACTTATCTTGTATTGACTAAAATTATCTACAAAATTGTAATAAGTCCTATTATCTTCTTGAATCATCATGACCATCATACATGGCATGGACCAGGAAGTTAGGACTATCATGCCTCATGTGGAGTGACACACCAAGGCTGATCTTGAGAGCATGGGGTTTGGCTCAGTTAGGGGCCTCCAATATTTTGACAAAGGCTGGCTCCTTTATTGAATGTGATCTTGGGTGTATACTTCCTAATCTATCAACTTGATGGAGAGAAGGGTTAGAGAAATAAAAACAAATATAGGAAAAGGAAAAACCTAAGATAACAAAATGATGATGCACCAAATATTATATAATACCCCCTACATAACAACTCTGGTTGTAATGCACTAATGTGAACACTTCCTCTCCTCGATGTACATAAGCATAAATTGAAATGCAAGTATGCACACACAAAGGAGATGAGTCAGGGCTGGAGAAACAAATAGATTTGGAATGGAATAGATGCATCGGCCTCTAGAATATATATATATATATATATATATATATATATATATATATATATATATATATATATATAGCATGTAAAATTATTACAAAGATTAGTCTAGGAGTAGGGGTTCGGGTTGCCTGTAATATTGCCTAGAGATCCACATACTACTATACAAAGGGAAATGAAGGTAAATTTATACAACTCATTTATCCTTTACAATATCTACACTTCTACTATTTATAGATTACAGTGACGAGGTTTTCCCTCCAAAGCCATATGCAAATATTTAAAGATGACTGATATTCCTAGTGTCGGGTCATATCTTCATTTAAGTCATTGATTTTTCCAAGGTCTCTAGATGTTTGATCATAACTATCAAATGGTTTTGAGTCTTTGGATGAGAATTTACCACCATTATCTCCATCTACCCCTTTTTTGGGTATTTTAGTAGTTTGAGTGTGAAATATTTGTACAATCAATGCTTTATATTTGGGGTTAATTCTTATGTTGTTGTCCTTTTAGAGAGAGATGCCATGGTTTGTTATAGGTTTTTATTATCTTTGGAGCTTCTATCACTATTTGACATTGGAGCTTTTATCATCTCTCAACCTCAAAAAAAATTATGTCAGGACTTGTGCCTTTTGTCTTCAATCTAACCTTTTGTAGACTTTTGATTTTTAGACTATTAGCCTTTTGAACTTTTTTGGACTCTTGCCTTCAAGTCCCCAAAACTTTGAAGTTTTTATCTTTCACGTTTTTAAGTATTGAAACTTTAGATCAATACTTTTGTTTGTATTTTATCCAATAGTTCACTTTTAGATTTTTGTGTATTTAATACTTCACCAAGGTTACCTTGTCAAGGCCCTTTTCTACATGTAGTGAGAACTCACTACATGTCCTTGAATTAGAAGGCAAATGAGCTAATCAGGACTTGGCAAGTGTCACATATTGATAGGTATAATTGTTCTTATGTTGACTAGATATCCTCTACCAATGTCTATCACTAGATTGATTATGCAAATAAGTTATTGACACTTGTTATATTTAATTGATTGTCATGCTCACAAATATTTAGAAAATATTGTTATATAGCCATGCTCATGCCATGCTGGTCACAAAATCTCTAGTCAAATAAAAACAAAGCCACATGCATGAGATGGGGATTCAAGCTCGAGACCTTTATATGGGGAGTGCTCTAGGCTCACTAGACTAGCCAAGCATCCCTACAATTCCTTTAGCACCAAAAGAACATATCCATCATTTGAAATGAATGATACTAAACCACACCATACCTTCCTCTAGAGCAAGAAGATAATTTTGGGAATCAAATAAGTAAACTATATGCTACAAAGAATATTAACGATTTCTACACTAATAAGTATTATTGGATGTGAATCTACACTATATCATAGACACGGTAAAGTACACTTTGAGAGAGGGCACACAACAAATATTTCATTGGAAATTTTTGAACCTTGGATCTTTGGTGCATAAGATGATTCTTTCACCATTTTGCTAAGTCAACATGTTGAGACAAGTAAAAATTCTTAGATTTTATAGTAGTTTTCATAAACAATCAAAATCAACATGTTACCCTCATATGGAGAAATAACTTATAAAAATTAATCATGCGATTAAGAGTGTATTGTGTACACCAAAATATATCACTAAAAAAAGAGTACATTCTAATTGATAACCAAATGGTTGGTATGATGGGGTCTTTATACCCAATCACAAGTGACTTTTAGGTCAAGGTTAATAAACTGACCATTTTTTTAAATAGTAAAATATTACAAAAAATCACCTATGCAAGTTGTACAAGGGCCCAAACAATATATACAAAGAATATAATATAAAGTTCATTATAGTCTCAAGTGAAGTTTGACCATCATATATTTCAAGTGATTGTTATCAGTCATCACCTCTTAAGGGAAAATCTCTTATGTTAATCTATTCTTGCATGTACACAAATCGTACCTCAAGTGTGACCTTGGTTAGAATATTTATTGACTTCTCTATTGATGACACAAAAATATTATCAAACATCCCATAAGCATAAATCCATTACATATAGTTCCTCTGAATCTCAATGTTCTTGGTTCATTGATGGAACATGAGATTATGGATAAGCTAGATGGTGCTCTAATTGTCATAATAAAAAGTGATTGGGTACAACCGAGGAATTACAACTTGCTCTATTATCATAAGCATCCATCGAAGGTGCTTGGTGGCCTTGTTGGAAGCACAATACCCAACTTTTGTAGAAGATTGAGAAATAATGGACTATCATCTACAACACCAATAAATGATTCTTGAACCAAGGTAGAAGACAATACCTATTGTGGAGCATTACTAATCCAAATCATCAACCAAATCTACATCTACAAGCCTATTAAAATCAAAGGTGCACTAACTAAATAATAAATACCCTTATGATATGTACCTATTATGTATTGAAGAATCCTCTTGGTTACAATCCATCGTATTTGAAATGGTAGTTGACTATGAATGTAATGTCTGGTCAAGTATGCAAGATGTAAAGAAGGCCTACCACACGATACTAATATAGAGTCTATCCACCAAGAAAATTATACAATTTGCTCAAAGCTTCAATATAGAAGCAAAAATCATCTAAGCAATTATGTAATCCTCCATCCTAAAACATTAAAGAAGATCCAAGGTATACTTGGGCTATGATATATTGATTGTAGAGGAATTTTGATCAATTTGAATATCCAAAAATTAATGTAGAAGCCCCAAATCTATTATCTCAAAGATAATATGAAGCTATGACTTCATATCCAAAACAAGATAGGTGAACTGCCTATAATGAAAAAATAATCCACATATAACATAATCATTAAAGTCTTTCCATCCTAATGTAAACAATATGTTTAACCTCACATCATAAAAACCATAACTAAGAAAGAAATGGATCTCATACCAAGCATGTGATTTTATGCAAGTCCATACAATAATTTAGTCAAATGATATACCAAAGGGGTGGGACCCTCAAGCTCAAAAATATTGGAGTATATTACATTATTTGGTACATGCTAATGTACCCCCATGGTACATTTATGGTACATATGTAAATATTAGATTAGGGTTGAGTCATAGTTTAGAGTGTGAGTATTATTTTCTCATGTAAGTGTGAATGTGTAGGATATGCATAAGTATCATATAAAGTTATAATGTGTAGAAAATGCACAAGTGTCATGTGAGTGTGTGTGCAAATGTAAGTTGAGTCTATGTGCACAAGTGTCTTATATGTAAGAGTGAAAATATGTAATGCAAATATGTGCACATATGTCTTAGGTAGAGTGTACAAGTGAAGGTCAAGAGTCATGTTTAGGTGTGCATACAATATAGTGTCAAGTGTTCATCAAGTATGCAAGTTTCAAGTAGAGAAGCCAAGAGTCATGAGACTTGGAATATGGAGAGGAATAGTCAAGTATCCTAAGATTCATACTACTATGGATATATACTCCATAAGGATACTCCATATAAATCAAGAAAGATCAATCAAGAAGTATCAAGTATCTAGTATAAAGTTCTATCATATTTGTAAGAGAAAGTGGAGTAATAAAAATTATAAAGCAATTAATATGGTAAGTTGGGCAACATTCTTTGTACATGTATGATTCAGGCTATTTACATTCATATTGTTGTTTATTAGTGAATGTTATTTGTTATATTATTAGCCTTGATATACATATTAATTTTCTCATATTACTCTACTCATATCATTATCTTGACCTTATTGCTTTGTGGCTATATTATATTCGATCCTATGATATTTAACCTATGATATTTGTGGTAGTATTAAGGCTTAAAAATACATCAATGGTATCAGAGCTACCATCATATTCTATCCAGGTTGATAGAATTTAATTTAGCTACTTGCAAAAAATCAATTTTGTCTAGTTTGATAAAATTGATTTAGAGTTTATCTACTTTAAAGGCAGTAAGACTTAGACTCTATTGTAATGTCATAGTGAGTATAAAGGCTAGAGTCTTTCCATGGTTGAAGACTAACTAGTGAATACTAGGACTCAATTATATTGGAAGGTGCATCAATTTTGAGATAGTTTATCATTCAGCGATAGCCAACCCTTGACATTGATTTCAGAGATAGTTGAAGAATCAGGGACATTCAAAGTTACCTTGAAATTTATAGAAGTATAAGAAATATTAATATCACCTTGATATTAGAGATATATGCATAAGGGACATTCAAGTTACCTCGACAAGATAGAGAAAGAGTTGCAACAAATATCAAAGCATCAAAAGTATGAGAATATTCCTACAATGAATAGAGAAGAGTTTTATCTTTTAAGAGCAAAGAAAGAAGTTTCAGAATATTAAAAGATTGACCTTGACATTGGTTAAATATTGTTGTAGTGGATTGAGAAGCATTCATAGCTTCCTAAGAGAATATAGAATAGAAACAAAGAAAGGAAGAAGGAAGATATATCATATATTAAGAAAGATACAACATTCTTGAGATAGATATATCATTCTTCAAGCCTTGATTTAAGATAATAAAAGTATTCAGGTCATAAGAACATTGATCTTGACACAAGTCATCAAGACCTTGACATAAGGAAGAAGACATAGGTAATCAAGATCTTGACATAAGGAAGAAGATACAGGTCATTTTGACCTTGATATTGACAACAAGAAGGCAAATAGAAAGAGTTACAGGTCACAATAATGTTGATCTTGATGTAAAAGGACTATTGAAAAATAATAGAAGTCTCAAGATTTATAAGGAAGAGAGTCTAAGATATAGAAGAGAAAGCAATTAAAAAGATCCTGTTATAAAGTTGAATACAAGCTCAAGTTTAAAAAAGGCAAAGTAGATGACAACAAACCTTTAATAGATGCCTAGGATTGAGAGTTTAATATTTTTAACTATAGAATCAAGTAGTCTCGAGTTCTAGCTAAGAGAAGACATCTAAGAATCAATTCATTTGATGAAAGCTTCAAGTAAGTTAAGGGTGCAATAGGAAATGTAGCAGTCTAAGTAATGATGGGACATAGCGATGTCTTATCCTTACATTATTGAAAAAAGTAAATATATTCACGTACATTGCTTTATTTCACATCTTGAAGTTATCTTATCTATAACGCACCAAATTTAACAATAAGCAATAAAATTGTTGTTTTAGGACTGAGCAACATTAGCATTAGCAAGTTCTACCAAGCTTACGAGGTTGATAGAGCATTAAAACTATGCAACACTTTGAGCTACTATAGCATAATATTGAAGGGAGACTAATCATCAAAGATGAGAGTAACCAAGAGTCACATCAACACAAAATTCAAAGGTAAGCATTTTATACGAGCAACATCAAGGAAGTCACACAAAAATTCATTTAAGAATTACACTCAGGAGCAACATCTAGAAGATATACAATGTTATATTCAGAAGCAACATCTAGGATTTATACAACATTACACTTTAGAAGTGACATCTGATAGCCACATGTTATAGCTAAAGTAAGTTAGATTGTTGTTAGCGTTATGTAAGTTGGGATTGCAATTAAGGTTGGTGCAAAGTAACAGTGGAGCATTAGCATGTGAAACATCTCAATTTCCCGTGCAAACACACAAGTGGCAAAATTCAAACTACATTATGTGAGTTTAAAAGGAGCTTCCATGAGATTTGAAAGGCATCGAGAGCACACACGAAGAAAACACAGTGAGACTAAGACATTCATGCACAACAAGGAAGAGATAAGTTATAAAGTTTATTTAATTTAGAAGCCTTAATCTTATAAAGTTATTTTAATTTATTTTTGGAGAGATAAGCAAAGGTTATAAAGTTTATTTGAATATTGGAGAGATAAGTGAAGGTTATTAAATTACTTTATGTTTTTGAATTATTGCTTCTTTATTTGGAGAAATAAGTTTTTAGTTGGAGTGATAAGGGTACTATGTTTAAATAATTTTATTTTTAGCATATTTTAAGGTTGGAGTTATAAGGTGGTCTACTAACTATATTAATTTGCTTAAGGAGTTTTTTGAAAGTTTTTGAAAAAAATATTTTAGTAGTAATAAGGTGCTATATAAGTTTTTGAATGATAAGGAATTAAATTATTTTATCTGGGTTTTAAAGTACTCGAGTTTTTCAAAATATATTTAATTTAGTTTTATTTTTGAGAAATTGAAAAGTTGCAAATTATTTTAATTTAGGAGACAAAAGGGTTTCTACATCAAAACCTAGGAAAATAAAATTTGTAAAATTCACTCTAGTTTCTAAAACTAGGGATACATAAGGATTACTACTTCATAGAATTTAGTTTAGAAACTTTGACCTTTTTTATTTACTTAAAATTAGGGATTTATAAGGTTGTCTACATCAAAAAAATTATTTAATGAGTACTACTATGTTTAACAACAAGTTTTTCCTTTTTGAACATCAATTTTTGAAAGGACCATATTTTGTTTAAACTTTAGGATATAGTTAGTGGAACAAAATAAAACCTACTAAAGATGTAAGAGAAATTCAAACATATGAAGAATGTGAAGCTAAAACACTTCTAATAACAAAATTTTGAATAACTAATTAAAAACAACCTTACATAAGAGTAGCAAAAACTTCTATAGAAGCTTGGAATACTCTACGTAAAATATTGAAGGAAAAAATAAAGATACTATTCTAAATTTTCAATCTCAATTATACTCCATAAAAGTGAATAGCAATAAAAGTATTGAACTATTTATTATAAATGTGGTAGATATAAAAGTAAGACTATTAACTCTAGAAGCAAAAGTAGAAGATATACTTCTTATTCAAGAGACATTGAGAGCACTTCCAAAAATTTACAAGCATCTAGTCCTATATTTTCAAGTTTTAAGAAAAGATACTACTTTTGATGAGTTAGTCAACATTCTACAAGAATATGAAGTAGAAAATTCAATCAAAAATGAAATGACTAACAATTCCTTAGTATGAAAAGATAATTCACAAGGTAATATTGCTTCAACTCCAAGATACAATTCCAAATGGAATATAATATATTGTTAAATATGCAAGAAAAAATGTCATAGCACAATAATAAAAAAATTAGTATCATGGAAAACAAAAGAATATGAATCAAGAAAATCAAACAAATAAGCCATTACAATAAATACAATATCAATAGAATATACAACGACAAAAATAATTACAGTCTAAACCTTTTGAATGTTAGTATCCTATTAAAAATCAATATAGTCAACCTCAGTTACAATATAGAGAATTAAATAAAAAATGACATCTAGCTAAAGAAATTTAGGAAATTTAAGAGTTGGAAAAAACCACTATAGAAAATGAATTCAGAGCTCTTTTAGCAAAATTGATAATCAATAAAAATATATTTCTCTCAATGATTTTGAAAGATACTAACTTTGTAGTTGATCGGGATATAGGTGGCCAACATGATAAAAACAAGATATAAAATATCAAACTGTAGAAGTAGAAGAAAATGATCAATAAAATTGAGATGAAATCAAAAATAGAATATGGGAAGCACATTATCTATGGTCATTTGAATAATGAATATGAAGATGAAGACCATGATTAAATACTAAAGTATTCAATAACCAAATAATGTAATATAGCGGGTGTTTGAAGTGTAAGTTGAGTCTATGTGCACAAGTGTCTTAGATTATAGTATGCAAAGTAAAGGTTGAGAGTCATATCTAGATGTTCATACAATATAGAGTAATGTGTTGATTAAGGATGCAAGTGTCAAGTACGGAAGACAAGAATCATTAGACTTGGCATATTGAAACAAATAGTCAAGTATCCAAAGATTCATTCTACTATAGCTATATAGTACTCCATAGAAAAGCATCAAGTGTCAAGTATCAATATCACATTATAGAGAGAAGTATGTATTTTATTTGTAAGAGAAAGTGTAGTAATAAATATTGCATATATTTTGAGTAATTAACATTGTAAGTTGTTCTACATGCTTTGTACATGTATGATTCAAGATTTTTATATTCATATTACTATTTAACGATGAATATTATTTGATATACTACTAGCCTTGATATACATATTAATTTGCTCGTACTAATAAACTCATATCATTATCTTGACCTTATTACTTTGTGGCTATATTATATCCATTCTTATGATATTTAACTTCTGAGATTTATGGTAGTATTAAAGGCTTAAAAAGCCATCAAAAACCAGGTAGATACTGCATGTAAATCTCCTCCTTGATATCTCTATGAATAAAGACACTCTTCACATCCATTTGATGTACCTTTTAATTGTAAGAGATGGCTATGGATATAATCATTCATGTAGAATCCATCTAAGCACCCAAGGAAAATATGAACGAGTAGTAAATTCTCTCTTTTTGAAAGAAACCCTCAAAAAAAAAATATACCTTATGCTTCTCCACTTGACCATTTGTAATAAAATTGGTCTTGTAGATCCATTTGTACCAAATAATTTTTACATCTAGAAGAGGAATAATCTTCCAAGTTTGATTATTCATTAGAGGTTCATACTTAGCAAGCATATCATCTTCCCATTCTAGTTTACCATTGGATTTGGAATAGGTGAGAGGATCTCCAATATTATCAACCATTAAGACAAAATCTTAAGAGGGAGCATTTTGATCCTACTATTAAAGAATGAGATAAGCATCTTTGAGAAGAGTCAAAATCCACTTGGGTTGCAAATAATTCATGAAATATGGATACACATCTTGATAGGAAGCAAAATTAGATGCCAAACTAAATAATCTAAACCAAACTCACCACCTACCTCAACATTCATCATTGTGGCACAAGGGACTATAGTATCAACATCATAGTTCCTAGAGTCTATATTGAAGGTGTTGGAGATAGTACTAGCCAAGAAGGGGTCAAATCTATAGATATAATTATAGGTCTCACTAAAATGTAAAGAGGGAGAAGACCAATTGGAAAGATTACTCACAAGAATATCTAAATAATTCATCACTACAATTGGAGAACTTGTTGGAGATATTACATTATTTGGACCCTTTGTAATATTAGTTTGGTAGATGATTTATATTTGTATAATGTATGTGTCAATATGAGAGAAAATGCAAAGTGTCAAGATAGAATGAAAAGTCACATGATATTTGGCAATATGAGAGATTTTTCTTTATGAGAGAAATATGAAAGATTGCATTTCCTAGATGAAAAAGGAGAGCAACAATTAGAGAACTAAAACATCATAAAAAATGATATATTGGAGATCAACCTATATCATTAATATAATATTTGTATATTGTATTCATCTGAGTTATATTCTGTGAGATATTATTGTAATTTCATTATTATCTTTCATTGTTAGTAGCATTGATTTGATTTATCTTTATATCCTAGATAGAGCTTTCTGTGAGTTAATACATTTAGAAAGCTAATAGTGGTATCAGAGCCGCAACAAGATTGCTTGCACAAGTTGTTTCAACAAGTTATAGAGTAGTGGGACAATCGTCACCATCCAATGACATGCCCAAGAAGACATATTTGAAGACAATGAGTGCCTATGTTGTATTTCAATCAAAAGGATAGTAAAACTTCAAAACCAATTAACAGTTGAACCAGAGAGGAATGAAAGTTTCTACATCAAAGTTTACCTATGTAAAAAAAGGCAAAGAAATATATATTTAGAAGAGGATTTTTTAAAACCTAGATTTGGAATTGGCCTAGTAATCATTCATTTGAAGTGCTTCAAGGGTTTGAGAGCTAACATTGAGGTGGTTTACGAGCCTTGTGGAGTGTATTTGCAAAGGAAGATGCTATGTAATACTTAGAAATCTTATAATATTTAGAATGGTGAGTGGTCAAAGTGAAAAAAGATGTTTGAGTTGCTAGTTGATCTATGTGTATGCATTTTGTATGAGCACCACCTAAGGATAATTTGATGTAGTAGAGAAACCAATGCAACAAAAGAAAAAATCAAGCAAAACAGCCCTCCTGGTGGTTATAACAATTATCGAGAGTCACCATGTAAGACGAGCCATGATTTATGATCCAAGGCATAGGGAAAATAATGGCCATGTTGAATCAACCCATAATCACTTTATTGGAAGGTGCAACCAGTATGGGTCCACACGTGGGCATGCCAGATGAACCCCTCACAGGTTTGCATAAACAATATGGTAGCATCCACTACTTAGAATAGGCATTGAGCTTGGTAAGATTTGAGTTGTAGCTATGGAAACAATGAGAACATCGACATTGTACAATAATAATCATTTTTAAAAAATAAAGATCGATCCCTAGTGAGAGCATTGCTAGGGAGTCCACATGGTTGACGTAGTGCATCAAGACCATGGCCAATAGTGTAGCAAGAGGAGAGGCTCAAATTTTAAAGGAATCGAATGTCATGGATGTAGTGAGTTTTTTGGCTATAGTAGCATGAAAAAACATTCATTATGGCCCAAAAATTAAGATGTTTTGTATCATGTCAAGATCGTTGAGAGGCAAATGTAATGAAGCTCAAGAAGGAATTATTGATAGCCAAGTTCATGGTAGAGAGCATCATTGAAGAAGGAGATAAGAGTAATGCTTCTACTTAGGAAGGGCCAAGTGACCATGTGGAAAGATGTCCAATGTTGGTGGTAGAGGAGAATAATGTAACGCATGGATTGGTAACATGGCATGGCAATAATCCTGTGACCATAACAATCACCTTTTGTTCTCTATGAAATGATCTTCGTTATAGAAGGGAGGTCACCTATCATTAAATCTAAATGCTAGCCATTGGTGAGGAAAGATGTATACCGAGAACTTCATCGTAGTTGTTAGAAACCTTAAGCCTTATCTGTTGACGCATGACCTATGCACAAGTTGGAGGGCATAGGTAAAAATACTAGCCTTTATTGGCAAAAGTATTTTTATATATTCAAAATTGAAATTTCATAGGAGATATAAGGTTGACTTAAAAATCCAAAGGGATACTGAATTAAAGTAAGTGGAGATAAAATTATTAATTAGGAGATATAAATCTTTGTATAGAGCTTTTTTATTTTTTGGAGAGATAAGGATTAATTAATTACTTTATAGGGTTCTTTAGGAGTTAGATTATTATTGGAGAGATAAGTCATTTAAAGGTTTAATAAGGACTTTATTTAGGAGTTATAAGAAATTAATGAAAGTATTATTATTTTGGGGAAGATAGTGAAAGTTTTATTAATTGAAGTATTTTATTAGAATTGGAGAGATAAGGTTTATTAAAGTTTTATAGAGTGATGATTATTTAAAGTTTTTCTTTTGAAGTTTTAAAAATTTGAAAAACTTTAAACTTTTTTTTTTTTGAAATTTAGAAACTTAGAATCTATCATTGTAAGAACCCTAATGCTCTTACATAAATCTAATAAATAATTTAATAAAAATTGGAATCGTAGGACACTCAAAGGGGGATCCCTTATAATCACTTTACCTCTATAGGGAGCTCCCTCCTTAGAATCTAAGATTCTTATTATTCTTATTTGATGATTTGTGTGCATATCCAAACCTAATATATATCTACCCTAAAGCTACGTTGGTGAAGAGATGTGATGGTTCACGTTATGAAGAGACGTGATGGTTCATGTTATGAGTTAATAATATAATAATTAAATGATTAGTAATATTAAATAATAATGTTAGGATGTAGGATCCTAACATGCCACCCTTCCTGGAAAAAGCTTTGTCCTTAAAGCTAAGACTGAGGAAATTGTTGTTGAAATTGATGAAGCGCTTCCCAAGTAGCATTTTCTCAAGTTCTTGCACAAGTTTAATGTCACTTTTATGTAGGCAGGGATATTTTGAAGGTCGAGGCTTTAGTGGTGGATTACGAGGAAAATTAGGAGGATCGTGATAATGGTGGGCTTCCACTTTAGTCAGTTTTGCATGTGTAGAATGAAGAGAAAATATATGTGCACTCACTCTTTTACCTCCTTTCTGAATTAGTTTACCCATATTGTGAGAACTCACTATTGGTAAGGAACTTGTGTGTAGTTCTTGTAGAGTGCATGTCTGGCCTTCATTGGTCACTTCTTGTATGTCTACCTCATATTTTCCCAGTGTATTGATCACTTCTTGCACATCGACCTCATCTTCTCCTAGGGAATCGATCACATTGTGTAAATCTACCCCATTTTCTCCCTTTATGGAGTGACAAGGATCATCTATATTTAATAAATACAATGTTTGTGTAGCGCAACGATGATTGGGTCCAAATTGTTCATCACAATTATAGCAGAGATATTTCGCCTGCCACTCCTCCATTTCTTTCAGGATAAGTTACTTAACCAACAAGGGTTGGTTAGGTTTTTAGGCAACGTGCATGATAGGTGATTTTTCACTAGGTGGCTTCTCGTGATGATGTTGAGCCTTAAATTTATCTTTGGCTAATAAGGCTAATCCACTAGCCTCCATTATGGTGCGAGGAGTGAACATCATGACCTCCACTCTAATTGCTTCTTTCAATCCACTGATGAAGCAATTTATGAGAAAGGATTCATCCAACCCTAATATGTGATTGGTGATATCCTTGAACTGAGTTTTATATGCATGCACTGATGTGATTTGATGTAGGTTGGTGAGATTAAGCGACAAAAGTATGTTGGGGTCTTGAGATATTCTTTCGTTGGCCATTTTAGGTAATTTTGAATTTTTAAATATCCAACAACAATCGACCTTTCATGAATTTTTAATAGAATGTCCTCCAATTTAAATTCTAAGAGTCCTTGGTAGCAATAGAACAATTTTGCCAAAATTTGTTAATGGTTTGTGTATCTTCCCAGAATTAACTGCTCTAATACCAAATGTAAGAACCCTGATGTTCTTACATAAATCTAATAAATAATTTAATAAAAATTGGAATTGCAGGCCACTTAAATGGGGCTCCCTTGTAATCGCATTATCGTTATAGAAGGCTCCCTCCTTGCCACTATAGGGGGCTCCCTCATTAGAATCTAAGATTCTTATTATTCTTCTTCAATGATTTGTGTGCATATCCAAACCTAATATTTATATCTACCCTAAATCTATGTTGGTGAAGAGATGTGATGGTTCACGTTATGAAGAGATGTGATGGTTCACGTTATGAAGAGACATAATGGTTCACGTTATGAAGAGACGTGATGGTTCACGTTATGAGTTAATAATATAATAATTAAATGATTAGTAATATTAAATAATAATGTTAGGATGTAGGATCCTAACAATCATTCAAAACATAGGGAGTCATAAGGTTGTCAACTTCAAACGAACATGACAAAGAAAAATCAAAGGAAAAATGATCAAAATTTTGAAATATAAAAACATAAGTTGTAAAAAACAATTGAAGAAACTTATATTTTCAAGAAGAACAAATAAACATTCAAGCTGAATCATTAGAAGAAACTAATGAAATGTTATAAAATTTGAAATGTTGTATTAAATACATGATACCAAAAATTGAAGAACAAAAGGATACATCAATGAAGGAAAATAAAATCCTACAATCAATCATGAGAGAAGCTCAAGATGAAAAATTTTCAATACTTAGAAATTATATTCAAAAGTTGAATTAGCATTTTAGGACTCTAAAAGTGTTTTCATTACCTAATGATATAGGAATATTAATAAATATGGCATCACTTTCTAATGAAGTCCTCAAAGGTAAGAATAGAAAACAAGAGGAAATGACTAATAATTTGAAGAACAAGCTTGTTGATATTTCCAATGAAGCAAAAAAAGGAGAATTTTCAATACTTCAACAATACATGCAAAGTATACTTAATGATGCTAATGATAATTGTGAAAATTATGTTACTGTACCTGTTAGTCTGTGGAGAACAATCTACAAGGGAATTATCACTCTAAATATTTCCAAGATAAGAAAACAAGAAAAGGATGAAGAATTAGGGAATAAATTAATAATGAAAGACGCTTCTTGTGATACAAATGACTTAAGGCCCATAATGATAAATTCATGTTGTGACACTATGGAATTAAAACCATTGATGATAGATGCATATTGTGATACTAGTGATATTCATCAAAAGGAAAAAGATACAAATCATGATTCTTATCAAAATGAAAGGAAATATTGTGATGCAATACTTGTGATTTAGAGATAAAAGAACATGCTACAAAAATAGATGATATATGTGATACAATTAATTTTAATATAGTTCGTGATTGTTTAGAAAAGGCTAATGTTGTCATAATTGATGAATTCATAGATTCAAATGATATAAATAATGATGCTCATAGTTGTATTGATATTAATAGAGATCAATCTAATGATGTTTTTGGTTATTTTGAAAAACATACAAAAGGAACTAGTTCAAAAATTTTGAATAAAATGGGATATAAAGATACAAGCTTATGTAAATATAAACAAGGAATGAAAGAACCAATTATACCATAAATAAGACCAAAATATAAAGGTCTTGGATATACAGGTCAAACTAGCAACAATGAGCAAGGAACTAAGTTTGTAACAGGAAATAGTAACATCAAATCAGTGATAAGTATGGATAGAATCGGTTGCAATAATGGTGGAATGGTAAAAGAAAATTTGTAATAGAAAATAGATGTAGTCATTGTGGTAGATATGGACATAAGATAGAGAGATGTTGGAATATCCATAGTTGTAAAATTTGTGGACATAATCATTCACAAATATTTTGTCTACAAAAGGAAAAGAAAGACAATGGAATAAAAATAAATTATGGATGGATAAACATGAATGAATGAGATAAAATGAAAGGAATGTTGTATGGTTTCTACAAAAGGAAACCAAGTATAATCAAAGCTTGTTTGCACATAACCTAATATTTGCAAAAAGATAAGAATTACCACTATATTTAAGGAAAGCTAGTGAAGATAAGGATTATTATCACTACGTTGAAGAATAACTAGTGAATATTAAAGATACAATATTGAAAATTTTTAAATAGATTGAGTTTACCTATTCCAAGAATAAATTTGGAATAGAAGGCAATCTACAACATAGTTTTAGGTCTTGAAGATAAACCTTGATATTGACAAGATTAAGAGATCCAAGAAAGAGGTCCTATTAAAAGGTTGATAGAGAAAGCAAAATTGAAGGTAGAAGAATGTTTCAAGAGAATTCAAGACAATATAAAGTGTTGAGGATAGTCCTAACTAATGGATAAAATATAGCATATCAAAGGCAATATATTAAAAGTCCACATTGGAACAAAAAAGAAGGGTAATTTTAAAAGCGTTTAAAATCCACAAGGGTAGCATCAAAATAAAGGGGAAAACTAAATGCCACAAGGGCAACATTAAAGAAAATATGACAACATTAAGGAAGAATGGATGACCCAAAGGTAGAGTTCCAGAGGTAGTGATCCAGAGGCAGTTATCCAATGGTAATGACCTAGAGGTAGTGATCCATAGGTAGATATCTAGAGACAATTACCTAGAGGTAAAACCATTGGCAGTGACCCAGTTGTCGTGACCCTGAGACAGAGACCCTGAGGCAAATTAGATACCTTGATCTAGAAGTAGATACAAATAGTTTTAAAGGATGACCTAATGAAGATTGCACACATCCAACCATGACAGAGTTAGAGTTGAAGAATGAAGAATTAGAGATTGAAGGAAAAAACCTTTCTACCAAATAATGTAATACATTGGGATGTTAGAGATATTGATGGGAATAAAACTAATGAGATAATATTATACAAAAAATGAGTACAATATATAGGCATAAGCCTATATAATGAACATGACAAATGTCAATGAAACTGACAAGTGTCAAACTAAAGAGACATAATGCACTTTAATTCTAACATTCCCCCTTAAAGTGCACTATCCTAACTAAAGAAAAAAACAAGTCAACATTAGGTAACATTCCCCCTTAATGTTGACTTCTCTAAAAACAACCTATCATCCTCTTTTATTGCTAATTTGGTCTAGGCTCGTGCTCCTTGCGCTTGGCTCTCCAACTGTGAATAATGCTAGATTCACTGTGTATACATCTCGGTCTGTTGCCTCAGGGTCAGCCACTTCCATGGGTCTATTGCCACTGGGTCAGCCGTCTAAGTGCCTCAAGGTCATCATGGGTGCCTCAGGGTCAGCCACTTCTGGGTCTGTTGCCTCTGTAGGTCATCCTCAGAGGATGTTGCCTCTCATAGGTCACTGACTAGATCCACCATGAATATCAAATCCCTCCTCATGGTGAACTCAATCTAGAAGGTGTCGGTCTTTGCCGAAAATGCACCTTAATACATAAGAAAAAATGAGCCATGAAATACAATAAAATGAGCCATAGAAGCCAAATATGGAGGAGAAGAAGAAAGAAGAATAGAAGAGAATCTTCTGAAGTGTCTTCGTCTGTAGTCTTCAGAAGTAGATCCAAAAAAAACTCGGATAGAGTCTAGGGTGTCTATGTCTGTAGTCCCTAGAATAAGTGTCCTTATGGTATTCACCTCATCTTATCGGAATGCATGGGTAACTAGCCGCTACATCCGCCAAGTAGAAAGAGGATAATACTAGATACTAGGTTCACTTACAAGTGCCTTGGGAGTGTTGGGTACAACCGAGAGTGCACTCCAAGGTAGAAAAACTTTGAGGCTAAAAAATCAATTAAAACAGCCTCAGAATTACAAATGGACACCACTAATGTGTCCTTGAAAAAATCTTTTCAACGACTATAAACATGGCTATAGTCGGATCTCAATAAATCCTTCATCCATGGGAAATACAACAGTAACCTCATTAAGCAGAAAATAACCCTTGCATTGTGGTGATATCGCTCTATGGCAGAATAAAAAACATCATCAATTTTCCCATGCAAAGGAATTACATGGGCCATCTAGGCCATCACCTTTGAAATTTTTGAAAATTACAATAAAGGCCATGAGGGCCTTCCATTTCCACAACCCATGTGGAAAAGCATTAAAAATGGTCAAATAGGCCATACTGTCGGCCATTACAAATCCTCCATCATGATTAAAAAAAATTCCCTCCAAGAAAAATTAGAATGTTTGAAAAAAAATGGCCATGTGAGGCATGTGGGAAAGAAAATGTCCCCCACCAATGCATATGTAAATTTTGTCGGCCATTATACAATGTGAAAGGCACAGCACAACATTAGAGGAAATAAAAAACACTGCAACATAAAAACATTTGACTACACACTCCATTGCATTCGGGGGCCACCAAAAAAAAAATTAATATCGATCTCCACTGTCAAAAGCATTGAATATTAAGTGCACTCATTTTGCACTTCCTCTGCCACTTGTGTTCATGCATGGACCTTCTCCACGCATCTCAGGAAAGGTCTTTGAAGGGCACCAATTGCATCAGTTGCACGATCTCAAGCTACAGTCACTAGAAAATTGAATTTTCTCATGGCTGCACGATCTCTACTTGTGCACTACTAGAAAATCATGGATCTTCGAAGATCTATGTGATAGCGTTATTGACCAAAAAATGATTTTGTGATCACAGCATAACTCCTGTGGCCCTCTCACACTACAAGCAGGCTTCAATTTTTGCTGAAACGGGATGTCACATGTACTCAGCTTTGTCCTCCTTTGGTATGCCATAACACAAACCCATCATCACAGAGTGTGCAAACTCTGTTGCGTTCAAAAAATCTACAGCATAATCCACGAATACCATTTGATAATGGGGAAGACCGGTTTTCTACGGGCAAATCCTAGGATTAATGATAACGTGTATAAAAGGAGTTGAATCAATGGTCCAACGACATTTGGCAGACGTATCGAGGAACTGGAGAGTCCCTGTTGCGGTGGCCATTCCTGGTGATTCCTCGGGCGATTCTAAATTGATGCAAGGAGCCATCCACATTCAGTTTACGATGATTCCTGCTAGGGACGACGACCATGGTGGAGATGGTCGGGTGCCACGATATCGAGAGAACCAAAGGAACAAGGGGAAAAAATAGAACGTTTAACGCTTGTAAGAACAACAATCCCATTGGCGCGATTCGAACCCTTGATGCCACTGTTCATGATCTATAGATCCACGACTGACGATGTTGGCTTCGCGGTGGCTCGGGGCGATGAATTTATTGTCCGAGGAATTGCACGAGAAAGTCGAGGAATTCGGTCACAGCTCAAGGTCGGTGAACGTGAGGCATAAATCTAAGGGATCTGATAGAATTGCAGGTGGAGTCGGGGGAACTAGAAGCCATCACCCTCAAATGTCTGGAAGAGACCATTCACCATATGGTTGTCAAAAGAGCTGCCCCTGGGCTAATTTTATTAAACATGAAAAGCGCCATAAGAAATTAGCATAGGTATACGTTGGATAAACTTGCATTGATGGCATCAACACAGTCCAGGTAATAGAAAATTAGGCAATACATGAACTTTCATTCTAAAGAAAAAATTGGGAGCCATGATTCTTTCAAAAGTCTGGTTTCTGATCCATTGTAAACAATGGAGAGCATACTCCCTGTTTTGAAAAAAAAATGGGGGGAAAATGAAAAAATGAAAAATGGGGGAAAGGATGAGGGGGATATTTCCATGAGGGAAATCCCCCTCAAGCTCACAAGGCTAGAGAAAGCCTGGAACTCTGATACCAAATGATGGGAATAAAACTAATGAGATAATATTATACAACAAATGAGTACAATATATAGGCATAAGCCTATATGATGAACATGACAAATGTCAATGAAACTGACAAGTTTCAAACTAAAGAGGCATAGTACACTTTAATTCTAACAGATATTACATTATTTGGCCACTTTTTATTATTATTTTGGTAGATGTTTTATATTTGTATAATGTGTGTGTCAATATGAGAGAAAGTGCAAAGTGTCAAGAGAGAATGAAGAGTCACATGATATATGGCAAGATGAGAGTTGTCTTTATAAGAGGAATATGAAAGGTTGCATTTCCCAAATGAAAGAGGAGAGCAACAGTTAGAGAATTGAAAAGTCATGAAAAATAATATATTGGAGGTAAAGCTCCATGTAATGTAATCAAGTTGTATCATTAATGTAATCTTTGTATATTATGTTCATCTGAGTTATATTTTTTGAGATATCGTTGTAATTTCATTATTATATTTCATTGTTAGTAGCATTGATTTGATTTATCTTTAGATCTTGGATAGAGCTTTTTGTGAGTTAATACATTCAGAAAGCTAACAGAAACAAGATGATATTGGACCAAAATGTTAGGAGGGGAATTTGATTGAGATATTAAAAAGACCTCATAAAAATCACTCTCCAAATAATAACCTCATGCCTTTGACGATCTTAGAGATGACATGCATTAGAGGTATTTGAATCCCACAAAAATTCATCTTTGAATCTTTGGTACCTCCTAAATATAGTGGGGTATATGAGCCTATAATAAATACCCAATGATGTAGAATTTAAACACATCAAGCTTATTGCCCATCCATATTTCAAGGATTATAATACCCTATATTGCTTGAGTAGGAACTCTATCAATGATGTGTATTGTACAGGTTATGGCTTCTCCCTATAATTTATGCTTCATACCCTTAGCGTGAAGCATGATATGATCGATCTCCATGATCACCCTGTTCTTCCTCTTGACTATCCCATTCTACTCTAGAGTATAATGAATAATCCTTTGAAATGAATTACCTTTAAGAGTTAATAGATCTAAAAATGTGTTTCTCACATATTCACCTCCTATATTTGTCCTAAGAGAATTGTTACCTCTTTCCAATTGATTATCTACTAGTGCTTTGAAGTCCTTAAATTTCTCAAAAGCCTCATATTTGGTACAAAAAGTGTACAAACATACATATCGAGATAAATCATCAATGAAAAGAAGAAATTACATATTCGTAGAAAGATATGGTGTTAGCATATGTCCATACATCACTATGAATGAGATTTAAGTTTTGTGTAGCATGCCTCATTATTCCTTTTGTAAAGGACTCCTTTTGTGATGCTTTCTTAAAACACATCCCTCACAAGCACCACTATGAGGAGAAATATGAGGAATTCCAATAGCCAACTAATGATGATATATGTATCTCAATGACCTTTAGCTAAGATGCCCAAGTATATGATGTCATCATTAAGTCTCATAATCTACTTGTGCCACCATGGCCACAAAATATCTCTTTCAAGAGGAGGAAGTAAGAGTTGATTTCTCGTACAACTTGTACATTTGTTATGACTCAAAAAAATACCTAAAGGTAATTATCTTAAAACCATAATCAATATCCTTGATAGCCCATTTATTAGCTAGAATTATATTTTTTTTTTTGTATGGGTAATGCAATTTATAAACAAAATATTAGGGCCTACACTTGAAACATGAAGAACCTCATCAAATGAATAACCAATACTAACATCACAATAACTTGCTATTTATAAGGAGGAATCATCTTTAATGAAAACACACTCTAAATTTATTTGTGTTATAATATTGTAGGTATCAATGCTTGGTCATGTGCCAAGTTTCCCTTGAATTTTTAATACACTCATAAGAAGAAATGGATTTTCAATATGCTAAATAAACAACTACATGAGCTTGTGAAGTTTTACCATCATGATTATTATGACTTTGAGTATAGAAGAGAGCAACATCAACACCCCCTTTTTGGTTGCTTCCTCAATCTTCTTGATGCTTATTCAACAAAAATTTACTTTGTGTCCTTCCTTCTTGTAAAACTCATACATTGGCTTCTTCATTCTAATTTGGTTTTTTGTTAGTCTTCATCTTAATCACTTCTTTTGCATGAGCCTGATTGGTGAGAGGATGACCCTTGTAGCACTATTTTTGAGCTTGATGGTGAAGAAGTACTTGAAAATTTTATCAACTAGAGGAGGAGAAGAATTTGATAAATATAAACAAAGCATATCAAATACAACAAATATCTTATATATCTTTGAGATATTGTTGAACACAATGTTGAAATACTCAATTTTTTAATGATCATCTTCAACTTCTTGTTCCTTTTCCATACCCTTAAAAATCCATATAACACTATGAATATCATCTTATGAATTATTTAATTGATTGATGTACTCATAAATGGTATCAAATAAATCCATAGTCAAGGTAGCAAGTTTTGTATCCTCTCTATTAATTTGTATGGAATCAATGTGATCACACAACCCCTAAAATTTGCCAAGCGATTTCTTGGGTTTCATAATGCTACTAATATGGATGTAATAGATATTTTCAATATTGAGAGATATTACACAAAGATACTAATACTTATTATCCCTAAATATTTTATTTTTATTTTAAGAATTAGTCTCTAGAGGCTTCTCATTCACATATTTGAACAACCCTTTGGTTTGGAGCAAAGCTTCAATATTGATTTTCTAAGTGGTATAGTTTGGACCAATTAGCAAGAGTACATTCTAATCCATAACTTTCCTATAAAAATAAAACATCTTTCATGTAGTTTTGACTAAAAACAACACTATCAACACAAAGATCTCAAAAAATCTCAAAATGCTTATGTATGCATAAGTTATAGTCCCTAGAAGTTTGACCCTAAAATCATACAAAATACCTCCAAAACATGTCATTGCATAAGTGGTTGAGGGGTTTGCAACTAAGCATTGGTGAGATAACATAATAGTGAATGGAAAAATATTGTGTGTTATTGTCTTGTGCAAGAGGGTTCTAAATAGATGCTTATTATGTAGGATATTGGTCAATGTATCAATGAATTAGATTGCACCACTTATCATGTTATAATTAGATCTCTAACCTACAAACCAAATTATGATAGTTTTCACTCTTTGATTTGCTCCAAAATTCATGCTTCACCAAGTCTATTATTGGCTATGTGACTATAAAATCAATGGATTCAATGATTAGGTATAATATGACAGGTCAAACCCATGTTTATACTCATCATTTTTTTCTCTACTTGCCATGTGAGCCTCTGATATATTTATCCCTATCATATCATCACTTTCCACATCAACATTTGACACATCATCATCTACCGCATCATCATATGATGCAACATCATCGTTGGGTGTCATATCATTATTGAGTGCCACATCATTACTAAGTATTATGTAATCGTGTGCAATTGAAAAAGGGGTGACATCATCATTGGGTGCCATATCATCAAATAATACAACATCATCAAGATGCACCATGTCATCACACAATGCTAAGTCATTATTGTTGATGTCACTATTTAGAGAGATGATGTCATGACCTTCATAAAAAAATTGGGTGAATGGGGTTCAATCGATGGACCTTTAGGGTCTCAAGACTTAAGGGAGGCTCCCCTAGCCTCTTTGGGTAAGGCTATCATTAGAATACAAAGTTAAACCACACAACGACTAAGGGAAAGGCTTCATCCTTTACCAAATGCTTACCTCTCTAAGCAACCATACATCCCGTTGATGTAGGCATGCATCACCCTTACACCACATGCCTAGTGTGCATGACCTTTCCCACACCTTCAAAATATTCTTATAATTTAAATTCAAAATTTTCAAAAATGGAGGGAAGGAGATCAAACTTTCGATGTAGAAAAATAGGTAACTAGAGGTAAAATAGAGAAAAGTGGTAGACTAGGACCATCTTTCAAATTTTACAAAAATTCCAAAAATGCTAATAGTTGTTTATATTTGTAATGGAGTTCCTTATACAACCCTTTTCTCAAGTAACCAATTAGGCCATCTTCTCACGTCTATAAGTTGTCAAACTATTTTAGCAACTTTATTAAGTAACTCAAAGGTCCTTACCCTAGATGAACATTTGCCTATGACTTCTATGTCATTTGAGAGCTGCCAAAAAATGTTTAGCCTCTTATTTTATTCTTTAATATTCAAGAAAGCTATCCTATCATATGTTCTACTACTAGACATAAAATAGTAAAAGAGAAAAGGAAATAGATTTTTTTTTAATCTGTAAAAGATATGAGGTTTTCAAAAACCATAAAAAACTCAATCTTGAAACTAGAGCATCCATTTGGTCAAGAAATAAAATATCAAGAAATTGGATTAAGTATTGCTAGAGAAATAGGAACTTGTCAAATAATATTAATCATACAAGAATGTTGAAGCTAGAAAGATTCTTACAATCCAAGTCCTCCTAGGTTTTAGAAAAAAAAACCTTTCTAATAAGTTATTAGCACAAAATATTCATTGCTCTAAGCAAAATTACCCTTATGAGATACCCTAGAAGTTGGTTTTCCAAAGACAAAAATCAAGTAATAGAGGTTCGCACTTTCTCTGATACCATGTTAGATTTTATAGTTATTTCAAAAATAAATGAAATCGACACATTAACTATACATGCATAAATAACTCACTAAAATCAATCACATAATATAAGAGGATGAATATAGACACCAAAATATCTCATAAAAGGAAAAAAGAATACACTCCAACCAATAACCAAATGGTTGGTATGAGGGGATTTTTATACCCAATTACAAGTGACCTTTAAGTTAAGGTTAAGAAACAAACCTTTATTTATATAATAAAATATTATAAAAATCACCTATACAAGTTATAAAAGGGCCTAAGGGCATATACAAAAAATATAATTCAAATTCGATCATGGCCTCAAGTGAATCGTAACCACCATACATTTCATCAAATAATTATTTCAAAAATTACAATGGTTGTGTTGCATGAACTTTTCAAAAGCAAGAAGAAAAAGGTACGATTCAAAGTTATGATGTCTTTAACACAACATGGTTCTTTCTTCCCTTCAATAGCCAATAAGGCATGTAAGGTCAGGTGTCTTGAAATACACACAATCATTAAAGATACTTTTTGATAGAAGAAAAATTTCAAAAAGGCTACCCATAACCTTTTGAAGACATGCACCTTTCAAATAATTATCTGTCACTGCACCTCTGTGGCATCAACTGAAGCTTAACCAACACATATTTCAAAAAAAACTTATCTATAAAACTACATCAATTTTGTTGCATGAAAATTTAAAAAGTAAGAAGAAAAAAGCACAATTTAAACTTGTGTCATCTTTAGCATAAATTTTTCCCTCTAAATAGCCAATAATACAAGTAAGGTCAAATGTATAGAAAATGCACACCTCCATCGTTGAAGACACCTTTCAAGATAATAACAATGGAAAAAGGGATGGAATTAGGGCTAGTCAAACCTGTGACCTCTCAAAGGCATGTGCCTTTAAACTAATTGTCTTCGCCACTACACTAGAGGACCATGTTGAGGTTAAAAAGGAAATAATACCTTAGTATTGTTTCTTTCCAAAAGAAACCTCAACAAACATTTTAGGAAGATTTCTTATGCAACACACAAATTTTTCAATGATTTTGGAGTGTGAATCTTTATTGTCGAATTTCAAAATTTTAAATTTGTTTTTTTGAATTTACCTCCAAAATAAGAGGGATTTTTCTTAACTTTTTTGCTTGTGTTTTTGGAAGGATTTCTTCTCTATGGATGAGTTTTCCCACTTCAAATTGGCTCTAATACCATGTTGTATTTTAGATTACTTTCCATAAAGCATTTTAAAGTATACATTCACCAAAATCATATGCTAAATAGTATAGAAGAGAAAAATAAATAACAATAGATGAAATCAAAGGATAGAGATAACTAAAATAATAAGAAGGGGTGGGTACCCATAGGCACCCCATGGTATCACATTACATAAACTAATACAATGAATTAGTAATTGGAAATATTTATAGCAGATATTATATACTTGAAGCTAACATAACTTAGTTGGCTTAAAGGTAGCTTATAATAAATTAAACCCTTAAATAAGATTAGTCATGAAAGTAATTTAATTAATATTGTTAAGGGTGAATACATCACTATTTCTCATAGGATTATATTGAGAATACCCATAAGCTTACATAGATAATGTCTATAGGCTTACATCAAGAGTGCCTATAGGCTTACATAAATATTGTTTGCCTTGGCCAATAAGATTAGGTTACATATTCCAACACTTCATGGAGTTGATTTCAATTGCTCTTGTAGATATTTAGAGCCATTTCTCTCCATGGTTTGGGTATGACATAATTCATTGTGTCTATAATTACTTCCTCCTTGCTCTCTTTGTAAGTTTTGCATTGCTACCATTTTGATCCTCTCCTTTTGTTAGTCAATCCTTAGCTACTAGAAAATTATTTCCCTCCATCAGCATGTTAGCTTGTTGTTCCATTAGCCATAAGTTTAGTAACATGAAAAATCATGGATGTTTTTATTTCCATCTTGTAGGTAAGTGTGAGCTTATCCCAATAAATGTGGGGCCTAGTCATCCATAATTATTTGCATTTAAGGCATAAGCTAAGATAGTATTTTCAAAGCACATTCCTTGCCTAATAAGCATGAAATTCCTAAATATATGGTATGCTTCATCTCCCATCCTTCTACTTCCATGCATGGATAACTTCAAATTATTTTCTAACATGGAGCCTATGTCACAATATTGGTTAGAAAAATCCTATAATTTTATTTGACTAAACTCCTCCCTTTTGATTGATCTATGCTTAGGATCAAGTAACCTGAGCACTCACATGAAATATTCTTGTTTTAAGGTGGTCTGCAATATACACAACCCTTCTTGAAATTTACTAAATCTTGACTATGGGTCATATGTGCACATTATCATTAAAATATAGTCTTTGAACATTTCCTCATCAAATTTTGGGACTTGTAGGATGTGCTAAATTGAAGCCCCTATTGAATGCTCTCTTTAGTTCATGGTCATCATCATGCGACTCCCATAAATCCCTAACAAGTCCCTAGACACTAGTTTCTAGATGACCTAGAGGTCCAATCTAGGTTTATCGTCATTCTCACTTGAATATTCTTCTCTTGTATTCTATACCATGTGTTATTGCATAGATGGGTTACCTCTATCTATCACAATGCATCTCATCAACATCCAACTATGCCTTTAACACCCTTTGAATATCTAATTGCGTAGTACCAATAATATGGATGAGTGGTGTTTAGATTATGTTGGAGTGCTTTGTTAATGACACTACTCATGTTTGTTATGCTATTGTATTGATTGCCTTTATGATATGTTATGGCTTGTTACTAGTTATTGTGTAGGTGTTGAATGTGAAATAGTTATAAGAACATGTTGAAACTCAATCTCTATCCTTACATGTGGCCATTATTACTCTCACATTTACCTTCTTAATATTACACTCTATATTTGTATTGCTTGAATCCCTTTGAGTGGTTGATATCCAACAAAATGGAGAATAACAAGATTTGGTAACATTGCTATCCATGCTCACTTATTGGACTCATGGATGTCTTAATGGTGTTGACACATATTCCTTTAACACTCTTTCTCTTTTTTATCTAGGGTTTTGAAACCCCAAAGTCTTGCATTAATATAAATATTTCCCTTTCCTACCTTAGTAGTGATACACTCAGTTGCTTGGTGTACACACTACAACTAGAAGTGAGATACTTGTTTATTATTGCTCCTAAGGCTTACCCCTAAAAATGGTTGTGTGGTAGGTGATGAGGTGGAAATAACCTTATAAATTGAAATCATCCTTATTTCCTTGGTTAATCATTTGTATAGGAAGCATGCTATTTTGGCATCCTTGGGTCTTGAGTTCTCCTCATATTATCAAGGTCTTAGTTGGCCCCTTGGCTAGATGATTCAATGTCCCCTTCAATGTTGAAAGTGTAAACTAAATTATGGCCAAGGATGACATTGTATGATGGAATATTTTATAGACCTAAGGGAAATCATTATACAATGTATTTAATTTATTATAATATTTTATTATATAAGTTGTATGGGTTGTGGTTAAACTTGTATAGTTAAATCCATCTTATAGCTTATAATTAACCTTAAATCCCTCTTGTAATGTTGAAATAGAATAAAATTATTTGTGTAATTTGAGGAATTTGGTAATGGGTAATAAATACCCCCCACCATTCCATCCATTGAATTGGAGTGTTGTGATTCTTATCCATGAATATGCAATGATTATTCACGGTGCCTATGAGTGCCCAAAAATTTTAGTCTCTTTTCATTTATTTCATCCTTTTATAATTGTACAAGATTTGAGTGGATGGATTGCTTTCATTTATTTCTATAAATAGGTGTAAATTCCAACATGGTATTAGAGTGGGTATGGAGCAAATTCACTTGGTCATGTGGAAAATTAGCTTGGAGTCTTTGGTCCTTATTCCAAGAATTAGGGTGAATTACTCTTCAATACCTCATGAGCGTATTCAACATAAGAGGCAAATAAAATATCTTTTTCCATAGATATCCATTTATTCTTTTACAGAATTTGTGCCTTCTCTCTATACTTCATTGTTATCAAGGTTTGCATGAAGATTTAAATTTAAAATTATAATGTGAGCATTTATTTTATTCTTTGTGAAAGGGTTATGACTTCCACATTGGGAATGGAGGAGTGCTTCGACGATTCATATTTGAATTTATAGTTTAAAATATTGGCATGCATGCACTCCTCTTCAATTTTTTATGTCTTCATTTTATACCAAACACAATTTCCTTCTCCAAGGAGAGGATACATGTATCTATACATCCATAGAAGGTGCTAATTTGGTTAAATAAGCATTGTTAAGGCACTTTGATTAAGATGGTCAAAGGTTCAATTTTATTCCTTAATTTTTTATCTTCTTTATATAGAGATTGGGAGAATACATGAAGCATTGGCTTCTTCTTGACCTATTTGGAGTCATGGCAATACGATCAGATGAGTGATGCTAAGCACGTTGAGGCAAGAATATGATAGGTTCAAGAATGATCCCCATTTTATTCTATGATTGTTGATTTTACTAGGCCATATTATGCACTTAAAGAATATATTGATGACCCACTTTCAACCATGACTATGTCTTTAATGGTCAACAATAGGGTTTTAGGCTTAGGTAGTCACAAGTTCAAATCCCTATGAATAATTTTTTTTCTTACAAGCTATGGGTAGGTTATTGTGTTTGTAGAAGAGATTGCCCACCAATACTCGATGAAAATGTTGATGGGTTTAACAACAAGAATATTTTAGAATCTAAATAACCCAGGTTTGACTCACCTCAATCTATTTAGCACTCTTGCATAAACAATGTATGGAAAAAGTGGTAATCGACATGGTACTCTTGTGTGTCATACAAAATTTTTAACCTATGTATATACATACATCCTCAACCAACCAAAAAAGGTAACATAATATATTTAAAACTACTCAAGTGCACTAAAGTGGCAAAATATCAGTGGAGAACCAAAAAATCATGGGATGCCAAGCGAAAATGAGTAATTGATTTTGATTTTCTAAGGTTGGGATTTTAATATTTGTATTTTTGAGGTCTATTAGGGCAAAAATTTAAAATTTCATAACTTTTGCATATGAAAGCATTTTGAGCCTATTTATATCAAATCTCATGATTTTTCAAGCTCTATATTGGTAGCATAAATTAAAGGATCTATTATAGTGTTAGGGATTAGATTGTGTAAGATGGATAATTAAGCCCTAATTACTCACATCAATGGATGAAATTATAGTATTTGGTCAACTCAAATTATTGGCCTATTACATAGTAAGAACCTACGATGCATCTTTCAAGATAAAGCAATAATCCTTGATGAAGAAACTCGTAAACATAATAAAGAAGAAGGTCATATCCTATTCTCCTTGTTGATTGAACCATAATTTATTTTCTATATTAAAAATAAGAATGAACCTATCAAGGTATGGTTAAAATTGCATAAATACAACTAAAGTAAATCACTTGGAATTAGAGATTTCTTCTCACAAATTGGTTGATTTTGATAACATTAAAAACTATATTGTGATATTTAAGGAATTGAGAGTAGATATTACATCTTCTAGAGGTAAAAGAAATATGATGTAAAATTTGTGAAGATTGTCCTTTCTATTCTCTTTTCATTTCAAATATTGAACCTCATGGTTCATATGATTCCCATGTTCTTGGAATTACAATAAACTCTTACTCTTGATCAGTGTTGCTCTCTTTTAGTTCATTTTTGAGTAGCAATGAGGAATTGTGGTAGTACTTCTCAAATATAGGATCATGCAAAGGAATTTAAACCTAAGGAGGCTAATACCTAAGGGTCCATGGGCCAAGCTAAATCTTCAAAGAAGTCAAATACCATTTGCAGATATTGCAAGAGGGAAGGACATCCAACCAAGAATTGCTTGTTGAATTTGTAAAGGATTGAAGTTAAGTTTTTGAATATGGGTGGACATCTTCCAAATGATGAGGGGATTCAAAAGTATTTACCTCAACAACATAGGCCTAGGAGAGTATTCATTATAGAGGAAAATATAATTATTACTAATGTCTTCTCTCATTGGTCCCTTATATTATGAGGGGGTGTTGAAAGTGTAATCTGACTTATGGGAAAAGCTAACATTGGATGATGCATTCTTGTATAGTCCTAAGGGAAATCATTGTACAATGTATTTAATTTATTATAATATTTTATTATGTAAGCTCTATGGGTTGTGGTTAACCTTGTTATGATTGATATAACTTGTAACTATAATTAAATACCTCCTATTATTTTAGCTTAGGTTAAACTCATATATGTAATTTGGGGATTTGGTACTAGTATAAATACTCCCCATAACTTCATCTATTGCATTAGAATGTTGTTTTTATTATCTATGGATAATACAATGATTATTTATGGTGCCTATGCACACTTAACAATGTTTGTCTCTTTTTCTTTTATTTATTGAATTTCATAGAATATTTGAGTGAATGTGTTATTTCTATTCATTTCTAGAAATAGGTGTAAATTCTAACATTCAACTATGTTAGATAAACTCTCATTTGTATATATAATTAGGAAGGTAAATTAGGGCATGACATTATGGAAATTAGCTAATGGATTGACACTCTATGTGTTGGTGCTAGCAATGAGAAATTTCAATGAGGTATTGGTAGTTAAAGGTGTTTGATTAAAGGTTGATAGGGTGTTGGCACAATCAACTACTTATAGGGTGTTAACATGGTTGACAATACCTAAAGGTTGACATGATTGATGATGACCACAGGGTTAACATACACATTAATAATACTTTGGGGGTTGACACACCTATCAATGATGACCCAATAATTGACACGCTTGTTGACAACAAACTAAATATTGACACACTTGTTAACAACGACCCAAGCATTGACACTATTTTTGACGATCCCTTAGGTCAACACACTTTTCGACTATTAACAAGGGGTTGACAAACACATTTACTACTAGTAGTAGGGTGGAACTTATGTCGAATTTGTTTTCCAAGGGATCAAAATTGATGCCAAAAAAATAGATGCTGATAAATAATATGTAGGCTAAGATGCAAATTATAAAACTATTCACATCCTGTTTTAAAACTTGGATGTTGCTTGCTCTCCTTCCCCTTGAGCAAAACATAATAAATTCCATAATGTTTCTTCAAGATATAATAATTAAAATGCCTTTGATGCACACTTGCTTGCCATGAATAAATAGTTTTGTTGTATGGTTTATGTTTTTTATTGTGTTATCAATTAAAAATAAATTTACCTCACATTTCTCAAATAATATTGATTCTTCTCTTGACAATGTTGTAGTTAAAGGTATTTTCCTCTCTATGAACTACTTTTAATCCTTAGTGGCTCCTCTAATTTTAATGATGTATCTTTCTTAAGTATCCCTAGTTCCATAACAATGATGTTCTTCCAACCATTTTGACATCATAGTGGTGTACAAAGAGGTGAAAATGATGAATACATCTTGCTTAAATACATTGACAACCTTTAAATAGAAATCATCCCACTCTTTGGTTGTGACCTCGTTGGTTTGAAACTTTTTATCCCTCCAAATAGCTATGTATACGCACTAAAAATAATGGAGGCTATGCTTTATTCAATGAATATTAGCTTGATTTCCTTTTAAATAGCACTATATCATCTTAATATGTGCCCTGGTCTCATTCCTCTTACATGCAAAGTAGTTTGAAAATGTCATTACATGATCGACATACTTGGAAAGTAAGTGTTGGAGTTTATTTTTTCTTGTCTTTGGATGTCATATGGTGGGAAAATTTGTTAGGTCATTGGTTTTATTTCTACTTTTTTCTTTACAAATACCCATTCATTTGATAAATGATGTCTTTCTGACTTCCACCACGAATAAAATTATAGAGCTATTACAAAAATTATTGTGACATTCCTTAAAATTTTATGCCATGTTGTATAGTGTTAGAAGTTCCTACCTCTTATCCCCGTGATGAATTTAAATAGTGTTATTTTAATTCATTCTATATATAGTCCTTTGGACTTCCATTTGACTCATTGAAATATTTTTTTTTTATTCATCTTTATTAGATTATACAAATAATTTAATGTTGCATTACCTTTTTAATTATAACTTCTACTGTTATGTTGACCTTAGCATCATGTTTCATGTCCATTTGCTATCTAATTATATTATGAAGCTTAATGATATTCATCCAACACTATGCTTGTAACTCAACCATTTGGTGCTACAATCACTTTCTTGTTGCAAATACTCAATCTTAGTAGTTGTCATACCTAACCCTTCTTTGGTCTTATTTTCCTCTTCACTCTACTAACCTTGGAAGTAATTCATTACATGTTATTGTATTCAACTTGCAAGAAGTGTTTTTAGCTATTCTAACTTGTTGTTCATGCCCCCACATATTTATTGTTACCATTTTATTCTTCCTCATTGTATCACTCTATATGTCATGTCACTCCACATCATAACACATATTTATGGGAAATATTTTGATTATTTCAAACTACATAGATCTATACATCAAGATAGTTAGGTTTTAATTCCTCTTGGTGAATCATTGACTTAGGCATCAACAATTGTGCTTCTTTTAAGGCTTATCACATCAATTATCATAGTGTCTAACTAGACTTTGCATCAACCCCTTATTTCATGTTGCTTGTGGCATGGTGTATAGTTGGTGATACTTTTGGATGATTGCACTCCCATGATTGCACTCCCATCAAAAATCATGATTCCATAAAAGGAATGATTAGATTAGTTGGACATGTCAAGCAATCCATCCAAGCATCATGATTCATAATTATTAAAATTGACTTGGCTATGCATCTTATAAGGTTTTATAGAGGGGAAAAATAACCCCCACAAATGATTCTTGGTAGATCCATTAGGAATTGAGGTAACCACGAGGCTTTTGTTTTTCTACACTCGGGGCTTAGGGATCGAAGGGTTCACTAGGAGTGGTTTTAGGACACTCCAAATCTGGAATGGAAGGTTTGATGTGTTTATTGATTCATAATTAATAAAATTTACTTGGCTATGCATCTTCTAAGGTTTTATAGAGGGGAAAAATAACCCCCACGAATGATTCTTGGTAGATCCACTAGGAACCGAGGTAACCACGAGGCTATTGTTTCTCTACACTCGGGGCTTGGGGATCGAAGGGTTCACCAGAAGTGGTTTTAGGATACTCCAAATCTGGAATGGAAGGTTTGATGTGTTTAATAAAAGTACACCTACATTTGGCCTTGACTAAGAACTAAACTACAAAGCACTAAAGCATAATACCATAAAAGAATAATGCAGGGCAAACAATAATGCAGGCAAACAAAACACTATTCCTAAAATGATTCTCTATTTCAATGAAGACTATTCCTAAGTTTGCAAGAAGATGAATTTTTTTCCTTTTAAGCGAAAGGTCCAAGATAATGAACAAATAAAACTATCCTAAATGCAAACTTCTTAATATTTGACTCAATCTAGTTTTTATTGCAATAGGATATGGTTAACATATTCTTAAGATTAAATTATATCCTATGATCATAATATGATTTTCTTTAGGGTTATATAATATACAAATTGTATTATAGCAAGTTATTACCTATCAAATTTGTATTACTTTAGATATAATTTAAAATTGATGTGGTACATGGCATGGAAAAAATCATTCTAGTAGATATGATCAAACCTTTTATATCTTTGATAATTGTCACTTTGAATCCAAATCCAAATAGCCATAAAAGTTTTATCAAATATGCTTTAGAGATACCAAGTGTAGAAATCACTTTATATATGTTTTCCAAGTATACCACACTAATAAACACAACAATTAATCAAATTTGAGATTGAGAAAAAGAAAAAGATATATGAATAACTAAGATTGACTGGCAAAAATGGGTTTAGAGGAAATGGTGCAATGTGAGAAGTTTTACACCATAAACCAAGGTTCTAGTTCCATGGATAAACCTTAACATTTATATCAAATGACATTAGCTCAGATGGTTAAAAACTTAGGCTCCCAATAGGAAGACCCAAGTTCAAATCTTATCAGGTGATATAATATCACTATGTGGTCTGTTGAAAAACCATGGTAACATGGTAATGATGTAATATGGATGGGGTGGAATTCAATCAAATAGATCAATTTAAAAAATAATAATATTTAAAAAAAATAAAATTGAGTCAATTTTAATCCTCAACCTCAACTATGAAAAGGAAACATTTAATGACATGAAGTTGTCAAATGAAGGTGATTATAGATTTGACCCAATTTTCAAACAACAAATAAGCATTATTCATAAGTTAGGTCAAATCAAAAATTGCATGTCATAGAATTATTTAAATAACATCATTTTAATTAATGATAATTCTACAAACACAACAAAATACCACCCATAATTTGAATATGATACACACTAATTTTTAACTATTCTTGTCATTACATGTTGTTTATCATATTTCTATTATATTATTTGGGTAGTGCATGATCATAGTAACGAATATAGTCAATCTAAGAGAAATGGTGCTATGAGTCATTTCCATATTTATATTATCTAATACCATTGGTCGTGGATATGCACATGTTAAGGATGGATTCCACTTCCTACTTCAAAAGTGGATATCCTTGGGTATACCTGTTAGATTATATGGTGGTTATGTTTCTTTAGAGGATTTTATATTATATTGTACATATAAACCCTTTAGGCCCTTGTAAACCTTGAAAAATGTATTTTTGTAATAATTTATTTTTTATAAACCTAAAGGTCAAGTACTTAACCTTGACCTAAAGGTAACTTATATTTGGGTATAAATATTTGATCATACCAATCATTTTATTAATAACTTAGAGTATTTTTCTATTATTTGATAGTGAGACTATTTTGTGTCCATGAGCACCTCCATCTATTAATGCATTGTTGCGTATGTATTTTTTTCAGTGATAATGGGTAATGAGTTGATTCCATTCATGGATGCAAATTGTTGTGATATCTAACATGGTATTAAAGTAGGTGTTAATCCCTATTACTCAATTAATTGTTGTCAATAAATTGGGTCTTATGACATCTCCCAAGGGAAACCATGTTTGGAGCAGTCAAAATATTTTTTGTAAGGTAAAAACAAGACTAAAAGAAAGGTCTTTTGATAAAACCCTAGGTAAACAAGGCTCTCACTAGATTTAACAAATTTACTTCAAGAGAAATATTCATCGATAGGTTTCTTTGTTGCTCTCATTGGCACTCATTCATCTTTTAAGAAGTTTTCAAGAATATATTTCCTTTTCTCTTTTAGATTTTTGTGCCTAATCATAGCATAGATGAGAAGACAAATTTCTTGGCCATCATAATAAAAGAAATGAAGAAGTTGAGTTTTTTAGACAAACCCCTAATACCATAGAAGCCATGGGTAGGATTTTGTGCTTGGAAAAAACCTCCAAGCTACTTGACAAAGTTGCTAAAATGGTCTCACAACGTTTTTGCTACATAAGCACGATATGATGTCCCAATTGGTTGTGTTTGAAAAAAAAGATTATGTAGAGAAAACTTTGATAGATACAAATGAACCTTCAATATTTTTAGATTCTATGCAAAATTTTAGGGGGTCTCAATTTAGTATTCTATCTAATTCTATCTCCAAGTACTTTATTTTTGCATTAAAAAAAATCCTTTTGCTTCTAAAATCCAAAATTTAAATTAATATATATATATATATATATATATATATATATATATATATGATACGGAATATTTCCTAGCATGGCAGGTGCCAAAGGAGGCGCATGTACAAGTCATGCTAATGCATGCCTATGTCACAAGTGCACTAAGGAGGACATTTTATTTACATTATGAGTTTATGTATTATGCTAACAACTATACTCCCAAGGGGTACCTTTGGGCTAGTGGCTAGGAAAGCCCATGCTAAGGCGTTGGAAGCAGAAGGTTAGGAGTTTGAACCCATCCAATACCAAATTATTTTTGGAATGGGTGATACCGCTATGACAGTTGATGATGATGATATGGCAAATACTAATGATGTTTCATCATACGATGATGTCTAATTATCTAGACAAATATGTTAACATAGCACCTAATGATATGATATCTAATGATGTGGTAGTCCATATAACTAATATGGTCGATGATATAGCAACTGATGTGGTATTCTATACAACTCACATGGTAATTTGTATAGTTGACATGATAACTAACATGGCAAGAGACATGATAGTTTGTATAGTGGCAGACATGGAAATCTATATAATGGTCAACTTGGGAGGCATGAGATCAATTGGTACCTATAAAATATGGGTTTAGCTAATAATTTTTTTCAACTCATCAAAATCAATGTCTATCTAATTATATAGTTAATAATATACTTGGCAAAGCATAAATTATAGAGTAAATAAAAATGTAACAAGTGGAATAGTGTGGTTCATAGATTGTAGGGCAAAATAGATCTTGACAAGTGGCATAGTCTACGTCACTAGTATCCTTCCAGTGGTCTAAATAGTCAGCATAAAAGTGGTAGTCCCCTAATCATGAAGAGTGGCATAGTCTACTTTACTAGTACCCTACCTAGTGATCTACATAGTCAATGTAGAAGTGGTAGTACTATGATCATGACAAGTAGCATCACATGATTCTTTGTATGTTGTCCAATTATTGCATAGTTGGAATCCCCTCAAGCACTCATGTAATGATACGTGGTGACCTCCCATTCATTGTGGGTACTAAAAAAAATTAATTTTTTCAAAGGTTTTGGAGGTATTTTGTGTGATTTTGGGTCCAAAATTCTAGGGACCATAATATTTGCATATGGAAGTAATTTTATCCAATTTTTTTAATTTACATGATTTTTCAAGATATTTGCATTGGTGGTGTTGTTTCTAGTCACAACTACATGTAATATTTTATATTTTGGTAGGATAGTTATGGATCAACATGTGCCCTTGCTGAATGGTCCAAACTATGCTACTTGAAAAATTAAGATTGAAGCTTTGCTCCAAAGTAAGGGGTTACTCAAATATGTGAATGAAGAACCTCATGTTACTAATTTTGAAGAAAGGAAGCAAGACTATAGGGATAGGAAGGATGAGTATCTTGGTGTTGTAGCTCTTCATACTAAAAAATATACGACACCCATGCTAGTAGCACCATGGATCCCAAGGTGTTGCTTTATAAGTTTCAAGGATTGTGTGATTGCATTGATTCTACATAAATTAATGGGTTGGTGGATAATCTTGGTACTTTGATTATGAATAGTTTTTATAATTTTGATGAGTACATTGATTATTTCAAAAAATTAGAAGATATTCAAATTGCAAGAGGAATACCTAAGGTGACAGGAGAAGCTCAAGAAATTATGGATAAGGAGAATATTAAACTACTCAATATAGTCTACAATAATGTTTCAAAGACATACGAGATAGTTGTTGTTGTATTTGATATGATTTATTTATTGTTCTCTAATTCTCATGCACCACCAGTTGATGAGGTATTCAAGTACTTCTTGCATCATTAGGCTAGAGAAAAAGGCATAAGGGTAATTTTATCATCAATTAGACCTATCTAAAAGAAATTATTGTCAAATATCAAAAAGATAAGAAGCTAAAACAAAATGAAAAGAAAACCTTCAAAAAGTATTTTATAAGAAGGAAGGATATAAAGTATATATTTTTTAGATTTGTATCAAGAAGCTTAAGGAAGTAATGAAAAAAAAGGGTGTTGATGGTGCTCTTTTCTATACACAAGGTGAGGATAAATTTGATGGAGAGATCTCATAGGCACATGTAGCTATTCATTTAACATGTTGAAAATCCATTTATTTTGATGATATGATTGTATATTTAAGGACAACAAGGCATATGAGAAAGAACAAACATCTCATACAATGTTACAATAAATTAGATTCAATGGAGCATGTTATTATTGAAGATATCTTCTTTGTAGGTTGCAGGATGTGGAGAGATCAACATTGGATCTTCTTCTTTTGATGAGGTACTTCATGTTTATAATTTTGATCCTTATCTCTTGTCTCTTTATAGCATTATTCATATGAACAAAAAAGTAAAATTTTGACCTAATCATTAGGTAACTAAGAATATAATCAATAGATTTAAAATAATTGCTAATAGTTATTGTGATGAGTTAGACCAAATGTATAAATTAGAAGAAATATTGGATTCTAATAGTTATTCTCCTAGGAATAAATATTTTCTAGCTATGGTTGTACATGCATATGATAAGAGAAAGAAATGGCACCATAGGCATGGGCATATTAGCTATGGATCCTTGATATACAAGAGTCATTTTCATATGTCCATTGGACTTCCACACATCTTTCCTCTAAGTGATGCATACAAGGGATGTATTATTGGGAAGCATCATAGGGACACTTTTCCCAAAAAGATTACAAAACGAGCTTCTTACCCCTTGGATATCATACATAGTGATTTTCATGGACCTATGGATACACCATCTCTTTTCTAGAAATAAGTACTTTCTTATTTTTATTTATGATTTCTCTAGGTATATGTGGTTGTATACTACTCCCACTAAGGATGAGGTCTTTGAGAGATTCAAGGCTTTCAAGAATCTTGTAGAAAATTAGTTGGATAGGAGAATAAAATATCTCAAATCAGATGGATAGGTGAGTACATGAGCAATACCTTTCTTTATTTTTTGACTCTTAATGGGATAACAAATAGAGGACTATTCACTATACTCTTAAGCAAAATGGCATGGCTAAAAGAAAGAACAAGGTAATCATGGAGATGATGTAGTGTATGATTCATGTCAAGGGGATGGATCATTAAATTTGGGGTGAGGCTGTTACTTATGCAACATACATTATCAATAATATTTCCACTAGCGTTAAGGGTATGACACCTCTTGAAAGGTTGATAGGATATAATTTGAACATGTCTTGATTTTGTATCTTTGGATCTTCAACATGGGCTCACATAAAAAATATATATTTAGAAGGATGCACAAAAGATTCATAGATGTATCTTTATAGGGTATTTGAATACCTCAATGGAGCACTGCCTTTATGACCCTTAAAGTCATGATATTTTGATTCAAAAATATGTCATCTTGAAAAGGCCCTTCTAGGTTCTCCCTCTAGTCAACCACTTGTAATTTTATAGGAAGACTCTTCTAACCCTTTGAATAATTTAGATTTAGTTATTTCATTAGATATTTTGGTAGGTTATACTCCCCTTAGAGCATCTTCGTTATCTTGATATTTGAGTGGAGGTCCATTACCTATAGATTTGAACCCTTCACAAGCAACATCTTACTTTCCAAACTTGGGACATGTTGAGCAGAATACATTAACTCAAAGTGCTTCAACTTTATATGATTAGATTAATGGTAATTTTGAGTTGGATTCTTCAGGTTTGGCTTTTGATGTTGTTTTACAATAGATTGCACATGATTATTCCTCATTTCATACAACACCTAAGTGGGTTAAAATACTTGTTAAGGATGCTTATCCCATTCTATCTATAGAATGACTTTGAAAGGCTCCTTCTTGAACATTGCTTTTGAAGGTGGTTATTCTCAGGACCCTCTTATATATTCTCAAGCGAAGAGTTGACCGTAGTAGAAAGATGGTATGCTAGTGGAGTATGAGTGTAATGACCCTCCTTGGTAGGACTTGAATTTGCTACTTGACTTATGTATTGATGTATGGAAATCTAATGCATAATCTCATTTTATGTTATCATGACATGTTGATAGTTGCACTTAATATTTTTTATTATACTATTTTTTAGAATATGGTACTGTTGATGGAATTTATGGTTACAAGACTAGGTACTCTCATGGGTGGATTGGTATGGGACAACCACCAAATTTGAGAGAAAAAGGGAAATGATGGATGACATTCTCATCGACAACTCAAGGGTAAAATAATACCCTTCATATAGATGCATTGCATATATGTTTGTTGTTTGAATACACCATTGGACAAGGAGGTTGCTATTGGTAAAAGAGCCATCCTTAGTAGGCAAGTGATAACATTTTAGTTATCTTAAAAGACACCTACTTAAGAAATAAAACAATGTTGTGTATATTATTGATTGCTTTGGGATGCATTTATGCTTGTGTTTGAAGCATAGAAATTATTGTTTTATAGTGTTATTAAGTTGGTATTAATAAGTAATTTAATTAATGCCTAAGAATATTAATATCATTGTTAATGGTTAATATATTTAAAAAAAAAAATTAATGGATTATATGGGATTGAAACGGGTCCCACCTATATTACATCATCACCACATAGTGGTATTATAACAAATCTTGGATATTATCCATGTATCGTTTGACAAGATTTGAACCTAGGTCTCCTCATTGAAATGTTGAGGAATCTAATCGGTTGAGCTAATGCCACTTGTTTTTTTATTGAGTTTACACAGGTTTTTATGATGGGTCCCATCCCCTCATACTGAGTGGGGTTTGAACCTTGGACCTTTTAAAGAGCGGTCAAAGCCCTTACCACTATAGTAAGCTTACAGCTTTTGTTAATGGTTAATATTAACAATTGATTTTAATTAAATTATTTAGGTGAGTAATTAATTTAATTAGTTTTGGAATGGTTGATGATTATTAATAATATCAATTAGAAAAAATGGTATCTTGTAAAGGTAGATAAATTAATTATTTTCTCCCCACTTCGTATCTTGGTCTCCCTCTTTTCATTGGTTCTCCGAGAGAGTCAATGTGGGACAGGGTTATTGAAAGAATTCAAAAAAACTTGTTGGATGGAAAGGTCATCTTCTATCTCAAGCAGGAAAGTTGATCCTCACTAAGGCCTCTCTTCAGAGCATTCCAGTCTATTTCCTCTCCATTTTCAAAACCCCTATGAAGGTTTTCCAGAAAATTGAGAAACTCCAAAAAGAATTTTTATGGACTGGATCAGAGGAAAAAAAAAGGATACACCTTGTAGGATGGACCAAAGTGTGCAGACCCAGGGAAAATGGGGGCTTAGTTCTAAGGAGAATTGCTCATATAAATTTAGCTTTACTAGCTAAGCAGGCGTGGCGTCTCATTTTTAGTGAAGAAAATGAATGGACAACTATCATCAAACGAAAGTATCTTCAAAATATGGAATTTCTAAGTGACTCAGTTCCAATCAGAGGTTCTGCTTTTTGGAAAGCAATTCTTAATTGTAAGGAAATCATCAAAAAAGGTTTAAGATGAGTTTTAGGCAATGGTGAGAGGATAAATTGTTGGAATGATAGGTGGGCTAAGGACGAACCATTGATGCAATATCCTAACTTAGCCCGAATCAAAAATATCATAAAAGAACTCATTGGCAGAAAAGTCTTCGATTATATGGTTGAGGACAAAGGTAGAATGAAGTGGAAACAAATAAGAATTCAAGGATTTCAAGCGAAATCAAATGATCTTTGTAACATTCTCGGGCAACATTTTATCCCCATGAGACCCAAGGAAGATCAAGTGACCTGGGCTCCTATGAAAAACGGGCAGTTCACTGTTAAATCAGCTTACAAGTTTTTGCTTGATGACGAGGATTTTGTCCTCCAAAAGGACTTAGTTTGGATAAAAAAATTAATTCCAAAAATTGCAGTCTTTTCATGGCTAGTTATCCAAGGAAGAATTCTAACCATTGATAATATGATGCGTAAAGGTATTTGTATCACTAATCGTTGTTATCTATGCAGGGCTAATTGGGAGACCATTTATCACATTTTCCTTGATTGCCCTTTTTCCTTGACTGTCCTAAGTGGGGTTTTTCAAGCCTTCAATATTTCATGGGTTAAACCAGCCACCATACTTGATTTGTTCGTCCAGTGGCCTTGCCCCTTTTCAAGCCAAAGACTTAGATACATGTGGAAAATTTGTCTCAATCACTATCTTTGGCAAGTGTGGTTAGAAAGGAACCATAGAGTATTTAATGAGTCTATCCATGATCATCAAACTATCATTGCCAGGATCCTATCCTTTGCCAACGAGAATGTGAACCTTATCCCTTTTGATAGTTGTAAACCTCATCTTTAGGAGACCACGATTGCTAAATATTTAAGCTTAACCTTGTTAGATGAGTTTGTGCCTAGGGTAGTCAACCCCAGAGCCAATGTTAAGTGGTCTCCACCTCCTACGGGTTGGTTTAAGCTTAATTTTTATGGAGCAACTAAGGACAATCTTGGCAGAGCAGGCACTGGTGGCATTGTGCGAGATCATAATGGGAATATGATGCTTGTGTTTTTTGAATATTTGGAAACAAGGACGAACAACGAAGCTGAAGCTAGAGCTATGTGGAGAGGCCTTCAAATGACTCAAGACTTAGAAGGCAAATTGATCATAGAAGGAGACTCTATGCATGTTATAAATCTCCTCAATAATTGGAAAACACCTCCTTGGAGGATTAAAACAATTGTTGAAGAGGCTAGGATCCTTTTCCAGGGAAGACAGGACAGAAAAGCCCAATATGTCTTTCGGGAAGCTAACAAAATTGTTGATAAGCTGGCCAATTTTGGGTGTCGATGGTGACAAAATTTTCAAATGGGAACACGGTGTCCCGATTGAAGTAGAGGAGCTTATTCAACAAGAATGCCAAGAATGATAGTTGAATTTACCAATAGGGAAGGCACTGTAAGTTCGAAGGCTAGGAGTATTCCCGTCTCTTTTTTGAATTTGACTCACAATAAAAATTATCTGAGTTGTGAATCTTCGTGGATGATGCTTGGAAATACCACAAAGACTAATGGGGACAGTCACATGTCAGATAACATGGCTCCTAGTCGTCTTAGTAATTTGAGGTTGGTTGATAATCATAGGGAAGGAAAGAAACGACAATATAAGACTTCGAACCAAAGCCACGTGGACCACCAGATAGCCACCGCCATAAATCTAGCCAGCAGGTTCACTTCTCCAAGGCTAATTGGCTAAGATAGTATGTGGTACCAAAGCATGTCATATACGGAAGAAAGCAATTACCAAAGAATTATTAAGAGTAACTGTCAATACAGAGCTTGTGGGAGTTTTTTTTACTACTCTGCTATGTGTGTCTGCAGCTTTTTGTTTCTCCATTATCTCAAGGCAAGGATTCGTGTCTGTTTCTTTTTTGTAATTATGATGAATGTGTGTTTTCTCGAGGAATACCCAAAATGTTGTATGGGAAGTTTCTTTTTGATAACAGGCTATGTGCCTTATCGGATGTAATGGATTTGGTGGTATGTAGATTTTACATATATAGGATCCTTAGTAAGGATATGTTCATCAACAACCCTAGGCTGATTTTTGTAAAAGGTTTTGGGTTAACCTGTAAAACCCGGTATTAATGCTATAGTATCTTATCTACCAAAAAAAAAAATTATTTTCTAAATTTGTGATGTGGAAAAAGAACTTTAATTTAACCTTTGAATCCATTAAGATTGGAATATGAAAGGGGACAATTCTTATTAACGTTGTTTTAGTAGGAAACGTTGGCAATAATCTTGTAACATAACACTTGTACATTTCATTTGTGCATCTTTATGGAATGCAAGAATAAGGTGCCTCCCTTATGTTCCTTGGAAGCAATTGGAGAAGGATTGCTGAGTCTAAATGCTAGCGGGAGTAGGGATCAAGGAATGAGAGTCGAATGAGAAGCATTTTCTTGGAGTACTTGTTGAGGTTATTACTTTTTAGTTGGTCTTTGAAGAAGATTATGTTTTATGCTACTTGTTTTTCGTATTTGCTCTCTTTAAGTTATACTTATGTTGTTGAGCTTTGGGAGTTAGTATATGGAGCTAAATTGTAGTGGCCAACCGTGAACCTTAGCTAGGTGCTTGGTAGTTGGGTGCGTTGTAGTTCATCATAGCTTTAGTGCATATCGAGTTGATACTTGTTGAGCTTTGTGCTAGTCATTTTTGGTGTTGTTTATCTCTACTCTTTTATGTCATTTTTTATGTTCTTGCTTGCCCGAGTTACATTTTATGTTAAGCAAACTTAGAGTAGGATAGTCTTTGGGAGCATTTTGAAGCTTTTTCGTTGCTTTTGCTTTATCCTCATGGTTGTTTCGTTTGGTTTTCCTGTTGCCTTCTAAGATTTACCACCTAAGAGAAACCTTAGTCTAGTTAGGGGTGGTTGATTCGCTTATATGGTTGGTTGAGATGAGGGTTCCTACTTTCTCTGTAGTGTCTTAGGTGCGTTGTCAGGTTGCAACGCTGGTTGTGGTCTATTTAGGGTGATTATTATTTTTATCTTAAGCTTACTAAAAAAGGCATTAAGGTTTACTTTTATTATAGTGCCCTATAAAAAATTAAGAATGAATTTAAAAAATAATAACTTTTAAGTTTGATTTTGCTTTCAATTAAGATTTTAATATTTCTTTTTAAAAAATGTAGAGGCAAAGTTGAAGTGTTCCATGGATTGGTTTATTTTATAGTTGGCTTAAGTGATTGAGAAATAAGTTAATCATTAAAAGAAAGACTTTTGGCTTTACCTTTTATTAGATGATGTTATTATCTATTAAATTCGACTTTATAGTTAGAAAAATAAATTGGTTGGTCAAATGCAATTATTAAACATATGATGATGTTAGTATAGTTGTAGAATAACTATTATTTGTAATGAAGTTATTTTGGAAGAAGTGAATTTTCATTTAGTTTTTTTATATAGATATTTTGGAATATGGGGTTCTTATTTAAGAAAAGAGAATTGTGTTGGATTTATTTGAAGGAAAAGTATTTTTTATTTATTTATAATAATGGCTTTTCTGAGGCTTGGGTAGATAATGAAACCATTACTAAGAGAAGTATGAGATTCACTCAAAGATTTGCATGTTTTATGCTTGAATGTTATTTTTTGCATCTTTGGATGTGCCTAGCATAGTGCATGTATGGTTGTATATTCATTTAAGAGTTGTCCTGATCCCTAAACTTTTAAAATAAGTTCATGGGAAATGAGCTATTCAAAAGAAGATCATGAGAGAGCAAATGTTGATATGGATCCTTTATTATTGCTATGTAATGGTGTTGTTAAATAAAGAGTTGTTTGAGAATAAATGTATTGATTCCAAGTAAATTTTATTTTAGGAAAAGGTGTATGGCAATATACTTGTATAACATTTCAAGACTTGTGCATAGAGGAAATATTATTATGTTGTAAATTCTTTTATGAGATCTTGAAGTGATTATTATGTGCCAAATGGAAAGTATATCTTATTGAAAATAATGGTGGAATATAGTTTCTAGATTATGATATATTTATTTAGATGATGGTTATACTTTCATTTTTGAAATAAAGGAAATGTTAAATGCTATTGTTATGGTTGGAAATATTCAAGTTCCTAGTTTTAGCATTGTGTTATATTGAGCATGTTATTATAGTACTTTATTTCCTTTTTGAGAGAGTTGATATATTTTGGGTTTGGTTGAGGAGGTTCTTGGGCTTGAATCTAGAGCCATATTAGAGAAAACTTGAGTCAAGAAGATAACCCAATCCTGGGAGGAGTTACGATGATGTAATAACCAGGAAGATGTGAATATTGGAAGGAGTTGCGATGATGCAATAACTAGGTATTCACAAATATGGGAGAAGTTGTGGTGATGTAATAACCAGGTATTCACAAATTTGGGAGGAGTTGTGATGATGCAATAACGAGATAATTATGAATGATACCCTTTAACGGTGAGGCTTGGGTGTTTCCAAAGCAGTAAAGATTTTGGAGTCAATCACAAGACAATACAGTGGTGGCATATTGAACAATAAGGATTGAGTGACTATGTTTATTACTAGGTGAATGGTAATGGCCTTAGTTGACCCATAGAGGTGTGGTAACTAAGCACTAAAGCATTACACTAGAATAATTATACATAGACAGACTTATTTTGGGTTAAGGGAAATGGCATCCCCCTTTAACTGTTATGGACCTTAAAGGATAATCCATACGCCATGATCAAGTTGTCCTATACCAGGGAGGGTATAGGAAATGTGGGACCACTATTGATGTTCTTTCTAGATTGTGAGGTTTAGAAAGATGAACCCCCAAAATACAAGATGTTGGCCACTCCTATCCACTTGAGTGTGTACAGACATTGAACTCAAAATGTGGCTATGACTTATAATGCTAAAAAATATTGGGATTCTTTTTTGAATCTTTGATTGTGTAAACAAATAAAATCTCTCTCTTGGGTTGGTTTTGGTGGGTTGTTATAATGAGGCCTTGATAAAGAACAATACATGGGAGCTTATTCATATTTAAAAAAGGAAGAATGTTGTTGGATGCAAATGGATCTACAATATTTGGATGGTCAGATGGAGAAGCACAAGGTACATCTTATTTCCAAGAGACTCTTTAAATATGAGGGAGTTTATTATTCTAAGATATTCTATCTAGTTAATAAGATGGATTCCATCGGGATGATTCTCTCTATAGTGATCTCAATTGGATGGAAGGTACATCAAATGGATGTGAAGAGTGCCTTCCTACATAGCAATATTTAGGAGGATATCTATATGAAGTAGCCAACATGTTTTGAGCTTGAGCATCTACTCCTTTAAGTTTTTTATTAACTAGATTTGTGTATGGCCTTAGGCATGCATCTTGTTCTTGGTATAATAAGATTCACTCTTTTTTTCTTAGTTGTGGGTTTTGGCAATGTGACGTTGAATATGATGTTTACATCAAACATCAGGATGCAAAGACTTTGGTGATTATTTTGTATGTTGATGATTTTTTCATTACAAGTATCACTTCTATTTTGATTCAAGGCAATAACAACTTTATTCTACCTTTGAGGTGACATATTTAGGGCTCCTACACTACTTTTTGGGAATTCAAATTGATTAGATAAACTCTAGCATTACCATTTCATAGTCCATTCCTATCTTGATTCAAGGCAATAACAACTTTATTATACCTTTGAGATGACATATTTAGGGCTCCTACACTACTTTTTTGGGATTTAAATTGATTATATAGATTCTAGCATTACAATTTCATAGTCCAAGTATGCATTGGATCTTCTTTAGCATCTCAACATGGAGGATTGCAAATATGCTTAAGCTCCTTTTGCTTTAGAATTGAAGCTTTGGGATGATTGTACAACTCCTTTCATGGATGCTACTCTATATCTATCTCTTATGGGAGGACTTCTTTATCTTACTCACACACATCCTAATATAGCCTTTGTTGTCAACTATTATTCATGGTATATGTAGGCCCACCAGGAGAGTCACTAGATAGTGACCAAGAGGAATCTTAGTTACATTAGAGGGACTTATCATAAGGGTATTTGTTACTCAATAAATTATCCTTTGATTCTAATAGGATTTTAGATGCTAATTGGGTTGATAATTTAGATGAGTGATGGTCCACCATAGGCTTTATGTTTTATTTGGGATTTGGTCATATTTCTTGGTATTCTAGACGTCGATCCACTATATAGTAAGCTTCTACAAAAGTTAAATATTGTGCTACCAATGAGGAAATTAAGCATCTTCAGTGGATGCTCATTATTTTGGAGGAGACTAGCATTCCTTATAAATTTTTGGTCATTCTTCACTATGATAATCATAGCACCATTAAACTTATTTGCAATCTAATGTTTCATCAATACACTAGGCACATTGAGATTTTGATGAATTTTATGAGATGGATTCATGCATATGGGATGTTTGATCCTATTTTCATTTCTTCAATAAAGTAGACAATGGATATCTTGACCAAGTCCATGCCTAAGGTTCCATTCGTGTGCATGCAAGAACTACTTGGTGTGGAAGAGTGTCCCTTAAGTGGGGATGATAAATAAGGGTCTCTTTTCAGGTTCCCCATTCAATTTAAAGGGAGATGTTGGATAATGTGGTGGTTAAGCTTCCTCGAGACCACAATCAATGTTGGTATTGGGTAATACATATAAACCATTTGGTCCCTCCTAAACCTTGAAAACATTATTTTTTTAATATTTTATTATTTTAAATCTAAAGGCTAATTTCTTATCCTTTACCTAAAGGTAACTTGTATTTGGGTATAAATACCTCATCATACCAAACATTTTATTAATGGGTTGGAGTTTAATTATATTCTTTGATAGTGAGATTATTATATTTCCATTTGCACCCTAGTATCCTATGTGCATTGCTTTGTATGTGTTTATTTTTTAGCAATAGTGGGTAATGTGTTGATTCCATTTATTTTATAAAATTGTTGTGAAATCTAACAGCACCTAGTTTGGATAAAGGGATGTTGGAGGAAGTGGGATTGATGGTCCTATGGATGGAACATAGGGAAGGGGTTATATATATACCAATGACTAGTAAGAACAAGGTTAATCTCTTCAAGTCTCCATTATGCACTACAAAATGTAAAACTTTCCTTTATGTTTTTTATGTGTCTACAATTGTACTTTTACACCATTATTCTATTTGTTCCATGTTTTAAAAAATGTGTATCCTAGTTATGTATTCCACTTCTTGTGTGTAGAAGAGATAAGGCCTGTAGGGGTATTACAATTTGACATTATTATCATAATTAGCCAAGATCAAGTTAACACAGTGATAAAGAGCATACATCATAAAAATCAACGAATAACAAACCAAAACATGCACATAGACATAGATATATGCGGGGACAACAATGAGGTGAACCAATGCACAAGTCCAAGAAAATTTCACATGTAATGAATAGTGAACATGATGAAAATTTGCATGTGCAAGTGTGATAAAATTTGCTAAATCAACCCCTTCCATATGTATAAGGAATTGTAGAAGGTATACATTCTATCAAGCCCCTTTGTCATAAGGAATTAGTGTTAGGGCCCTGTCCTAACATTATTAATAATTTTATAGTCATGTGGTACATTGGGCTCTAAAAATTATGAGCCCATATGATGTAACTGTTATTTATTATAAAGAAACATTATATAAAGATGTAATGGTTGTTACTTAGGAGTTACTAGCTTGGTCCCCCCTTGCACATGGACTAGAACCCTTGAGCATTAGGGTTAGGGTTAGCTAGATTCTTTAAAGAACCAAGGGGTTAAGGTCATCTCACATTTTCATATTGTAACAAAGTTTTGCTTCCAAGGAGGTTTCCCCCACGAAGTGGCTTGTGATTATGTATTGTACTTATGTTTTTGCAATATAATTTGTTGCATTTCCATTTCATGTTACAATATTGTCAATTATTTACATCAATTTCTATTATTATTGCAATATTGCATGTAGATGCTTTATTTTACTGCAAGGTTCCTAATAAGTGGTATCAGAGCACTTTCTAGAACTACATCCTATTGTAGCTACAACAATTATTGTCTTGTAGTTCCATGCATATTAGGTATAATTTTCATTTCTCTTGTGCTTTTTTTATTAATATTATGAAATCTTGAGTTATTTTTTTTGTTTTAGTTTAATAAGTTAGAAACCCTATGCCAGGGGTTTTAAAATATCATAAAGAGGTTATTGTTATTGGCTAAGCTAGATAACCTGCAAAGTGTCTAGTGAAGTAAGGTATGATCATATTCCAATACCCAGGCCTTAGACAACACTTGTATATGAACTTAAGCTCCCATATACCCTTGGGTATATAGGGAGAATCCCTAGGTTTAGGAGAAACCTTTAGCCCTAGGAAGATTTTAATCATATATCTATACATAATGCATTAAGCACAAGACGTGGGAATATTACCCTCCCATACTATCAAAGAGGTGGGTAGTGTGCTCAAGGGTATGTGTGGAATCCTCCTTGATTAGTGGTACAAAATATTGGTTCAAGCATTATTGATCATTATTGTGATATAATAGAGGGCTATGGGCAGTGCACACACCTTGGTCTAGACTTAACCTATTTTTATTGTAAGTCAAAGCCTAACCATAGGCCATCAAATCTAAAATTCCTAATCATAGATTTGAGCATACTAAGGAGGCCACCTATCATGATACTGAAGATATTACAATAGTTCTTGATAGACAAAAATAACTATTGGGGTAAATAATGTAAGGGATATTTGTTAGAATAGAAGGTTATCAGTAATATTATTAGATATGGTAGTTGTCAATAATAGTTGGGTGTAGTGACATTTGCAAAAATAGTCAGGATCAATAATAAGCATAAACTTAATAGTATAGATAGTTTTAAGAACATATGTTGGATAGTACACAATCAATCAATGTAGTAGAAACCCTATGTAATAGTCATTCAGTAAAAAAAAGTCTAGAAAAACTTTTCTTTTGAGACCTAGTCCATTATAATCATCTTGTTGCATTGATCATTTTTTTAAATTGGTTATATGGGATTGAAATAGGCCCCATCCGACGTGAAGAGGACCACCGATCACTCGAGATTCATACCTTCGTCATCGGTATAGTATGCACTTAAAGGATTTATATCATACTACTACCTTTGCAAATAAGCATACCACCAAGGTTTGAACTTAGGTCTCTTCTCGATAAGTGCCTAGCTAGACATACAATTACCAATCCACCTAGCCCTTTGATGTAAATTTAGAGACATCTTCAATAACCATCCAAAAAACTATGAAATTCTTCATTAACAACAATAACAACCCTTACAATACTCTAGAAATACATGAGAGGGAAATGAGCAGCTTCCCATATTAAAATCTATGCCTGCACCCAAAGTCAAGCAATTTCCACACCTACCAAGAAAAAACATAAATGCTTGTGGAAAAACATAAATACCCGAGATATGTAGTCGCTCACTCCATTGCAATCTACGCGTCGATAGCTTTGCAACAATACATGAAAGAGCTCAAACGGACACTCGAAGCTCCAGTTATGGCCTTGATAAGCTCATGTGTCTTTTATGACATCATTCTCCTTTGGTTGAGAGGAACGTACCTCTTGCAAGTTTGGTTGTTCAAAATCTTGCAATTGTTGACCATCCAGTTGACGAAACTCCCACTCTGAAATCCATGTGCTATCCTCCTACGACAGTCCTTCCCACTATACTAAGTACCTTCGAAAATTTCTTTGCCTAGCGTTAGTCACTTTTATATCCATGAACCGAGAGATATTTTGTTTCTGTTTCCTTGGGATCTATTGTTTGTAGTCCAATTTATTGTCCTCCTCAATATCATTTATCTCTCCTTGGAACAGGTATAGGTTTGATACATTGAACACAAATGAAATGGCAAGGTCCTACGATAAATGCATCTCATAAGCATTATCATTGATCTTCCTAATAATTCTGCAAGGCCCAATTTTATTGAATTTTAGCTTGTTGTATGTGCCCCTTGGGAACCTTTCTTTCCTAAGGTGCGCCATCACCATAAACACTTTCAGTATTCTAGTCGCATCTGCCATCGCCTTGTATTTGACATTGCTATCTTGTAGCTTTTATCTAATCTTTGCTTACAGACTCTGCATGTGCTCTGCAAATGCTTCTGCATCATCGTTGATATGCTACTAATAATACCCACTCCACAAATAAATCTTACTAAAATACTTGGCTTCAACCAACACATCCATCATATCATCAAGTCTAGGTATTGGGAACCTATACTTTATTGTAATATTGTTTATGGCCCTACTATCCACACACATTCACCAAGAGCCATCTGCCTTCGATGTCAATAGAGCAGGTGTTGCACAAGGACTCATACTCTCTCTTACTAACCCCTTCTTTAGCAACTCAACCACTTGTCAGTTCAACTCTTCATTCTGCATTGGATTCATCCTATAGGCTGTCTGATTTGGAAGCGTTGCACCAGGGATCAAATCAATGTGATGTTGAATGTCCCTTTTTGGAGGTAATCCATCTGGTAGTTCATCTGGTACAACATCTGCAAAATCTCCCAACAACTCTTCTACTGCTGGTGACATCTTTATAACCTTATCTATTACCTTCTTCATTGTCAAGACATAACAAAACCCTATTTCCTCCATTTTTACCCCGAACTCTTTGGTGGCCAACAAACTCTCACCCTATCCTTCCTCTTTAAGAGGTAATAAAACAACCTTAACACCATATTTTAGAAAGGTATAGGTGTTATTTTCTCCATCATGTATTACCTTCCTATCATACTGCCATGGCCTCCCTAACAATATATGGTAGGCATCCATAGGTATAACATCACACCAGATCTCATCCTTATAAGTATTACCAATAGAAAATTTAATCAAACACCTCTTGTCTACAACCACTTCATTACCCTTTTTAAACCAGGCTATACGATATGGATATGGATGCTTCTCACATTTCAGACTTAGTTTATCTACCATAACATTTGAGACCATATTCTCACAACTTCCACCATCAATAATAAGTTTGCATACCTTTTCTCCAGATGTGCATCGTGTCCTAAAAATGCTTGTACGCAGCCATGAGGTACTATCGTCCCTCTCTGGAATTCGATATTTGCTTGGCACAATCATTGTCCTTCTCATTATCAAATTTTCACCCACATCTACAACAACTTCTACATCTTGTTGCACCTCCTCTGCTTTAGCTAAATTGACCCAAGGCTATTTAGTATGCCTCCATTCCTGTCCTTGATTTTGAGGACACTCATAGGCTCTATGCCCTTCTTCACCACACTTATAACACATATATGGTCTACGAGGAGCATTCCAAGTCCTCCCTCTTCCTCTGTGATATCTCCTTCCTCTCTAGGGGGTATAGGAACCTTGTTTGGGGTTCTCAGCCTTCTTTGTTGTATTTGAGGATTCTCCTTTGACAGGATTAAACCCTCCACATCCTCTTTATGGGGAGGATGATGCTCCTCTCTTTACTCCCACATTGTTCCTATTATGCTTTTCCTCTGCTTTTAGGGCTAACTGATAAGCATCATCTACAGTACGAGGCCTGAGCATGCTAAGCTCATTTTGAATGCTAAATTTTAGACCATTAACATACATGGTTGTCTTCTAGAGCTCAAATTCCTCATGTGTCACTCTGATGGAGAGATTATAAAACTCATTGGTATAATCTTCCACACTGTATTCTCTTTGCCTCAAATTCTACAATTTCATGAAGAGGGTTTGCTCATAATATATCGAGAGAAATTTTTTCCTTATTTTTTTCTCCATTTTGTTCCAAACCTTGATCTTGTATTTTCCTTTTTTTATCTCTCATTATGGAGGTGATCCCACCAGACCAATGTGTGGCCCTTCATCTTAGTACATGCAAATTTTACCTTTTTATCCTTTGCCATATTCTTCCATTCAAAGAATTTCTCCATACGATTCAGCCAATCTAACAACTCCTCTGGTTGTAACCCTCCTCCATACTCAAGAACATCAACCTTCACCCCATCATTCTTACCTTCCAAGGCCCTGATCAACCTTTCCTCAAATGGCTTTTCCTCCAAGGGTTCCTCTTCCCCTTCCATGGGTGGAATTTCACCCAGTTCACTATCCACATCATTGGAGTTTTCAATCTTAGAAGATTCACCACAACTACAATCTGAGCTATTTGCCTCTGCAACTCTTGGATCTACCTATTCATTTTGGCATATCCAGCCCTTCCTCTTCTCATCTTCCTCCAAAATAAGGCAATAAACACAAAAAAAAAAACCATATCTTCTTACCTCCATGATCTCCACAAGATCAAGCTTGCTCTGATATCACTTAATGTAAATCTAGAGACATATCTTAAATAACCATAAAATAAAACTATGAAATTATTCATTAACAACAATAACAACCCTTACAATACTCTGGAAATATACGAGAGGAAAATGAGCAACTTCTCATATTAAAATCTATGTCTGCATCCAAAGTCAAGCAATTTCCACACCTATCGAAAAAAAACCTATGGGAAAACATAAATACCTATGGAAAAACATAAATACCTATGGAAAAACATAAATGCCTGTGGAAGAACATAAATGCCTAAGCCACGTAGTTGCTTACTCTTGCAATCTATGCGTTGATAGCTTTCCAACGGTGTGTGAAAGAGCTCAAACGGACACCCAAAGCTCGAGTAATGGCTTCGACAAGCTCATGTGTCTTTTATAGCATCACCCTTGGGGTTAAAACTTTGGTTTAGGGTGGACACCAAAGAAACCCTTAGACCCTCGACCACAACCAACGAGGAATGTGTTTTTTGCGTATCTATAGGAGAAAGAGGGAATCGTACCTGGGTTGGCCACAACCATCACCCTTTGTTAAGTTCCTCACCATGATCAACTAACTCACCCACTCAAGTAGATAATAATTCATCCTTTATACTTATACAATGTCATTGATACCATTAGTCGTCCAAATAAAATCCTTATAACCTTCGAGTCCTATAATTTAACCTTTCCACTTCTATTTTATAATAAAAAAATGCTCTCCATCCTTCTAATATTCTTTCATTTTACATATTTCTCAACCAAATTTATTTTAAAAATCTATCCTAAAAATCTATCCTGAAATATATAGACTATTATTTCTTTAAAAAAAACCTTCTTCAGAATAAAAACTTAACCAATTATTTTTCTTTTTATTGTAAACATCCTTTATTTAAAAAAAAAATGATAATACATCTTTCTCATGTACAAAATGCTTATGTCTTAATTTTTTTTCTTTACACCTACTTTAATCATTCTAACTCAACTTAATAAATTTAAAATATTAAAATAATATAAAAAGAAAACTTTAATTTGTTGTCCAAAACGTAGAACTTTAGCTTTACAATTTATCTTAAAATCATTGAACTAAATGTAAGTCCGCGTGGGAAACCCATGTGGTTAGGGCTTTAGGTTTACTTTGGGAGACTCAAATTCAAACAACCCTGAATGTGTGCCTATGTCTTGATTTTTGTTCTTTACACCTACTTTAACTATTCTAACTCAACTTAATAAATTTAAAATATTAAAATAATTTAAAAAAAACTTTAACTTGCCCAAAACATAAAACTTCAGTTTCACAATTTATTTCATAACCATTGAACTAAATATAAGTCTCCATGGGACACCCATGTGGTTAAGGCTTTAGGCTTCCTTTCCAAAAACCCAAATTTAAACCATAAAATGTGGGCCCAAATTACTATTTCTTATATATTAATTTAAAATTAAATATTAGAAAACAATACTTATATAAAATTAAATAACATTAATTTAACTAATTATATTTATCAACTTTCAATAATCTTAACAAAATATTAACAAACAATCTGAATTAAATGAGGTTAGTTTAATTAATAATATTTTTTAGTTTTCAAGAATCTTAATTATAAGACCAAAAACAAAAGTGAAATTTATTAAAAAAAAAAACTCACCTAGGTTAATGAAAGTGAAATAAGGCAATCTCCCTTGGCTGTTTATGAAATGTCCGGCGCCAACAAATTCTTTATATAAAACTTCCCAAATCTTCTACAAAAGTCTGCACTGCTGACCTGTGACCTTTCCAATATTTTTCACGAACCCAGCCTCCTTTCCCGTGACTCGCCCGCGGAAGGGGTTTTGGTATTGGATGATCACATAGGAATTGGAGCTCCAAATAACATAACAAGATAGAAGAAGATCAAGCTCACTATACGGTAGAGATGGAACCCGATAAACTCGGAGCCTCCACCCCATCGTCAGCTTCTGGTAATCCTCAATGTTAAAATTGTTCTATGAAATTTCATGTTGAAAGTGCTTCAATTTAGTCTAAGTGGAGCTTAATTACTGGTTTTACGGATTTCCTTTTCCTCCTTTTATTTTCTGTTTTTACTTTGAATGCGATCCGTAAGTGAAATAAGCATTGAGAGAAGTTAAAGATTAAGAGTGAAGTATTGTGATTTATGGCCATTGTTATCCCTGAATTTTAAAAAGAAATTTTCAGCGGTGGCAGATCTTTTGCATTTTGGCATGTTTGGGGTAAGAATTATGTCTGAATTATGTCTGACCAGAGCATTTAACCCTCAAAGGGCATTCTGGTACCAAAGTGGGGCTTTGGTTAAGTATTCATGATGATCAAACATCGTTGTAGCTACAATCGGTGACGGCTAAGTCAGCTTGGCCGGCAATTGAACTCTGCATCAAAATCTCAGAAGACTAGAAAAATGATTTCATTCTAATATAGTGCTTTTATGTATATATTCAAGTTGTTAGCTTTAAAAGATAAAAACATAAAATCATTTTATTTTATTAGAATTTAACTTTATAGACGGTTTTTGCTAGAGTTTTATACTATAAACCAAGATTTAAATTTTATAAGAATTTTATACTATAAATTAAGATTTAAATTTTATAAATAAATATTTGTATTTTTATAAGGTTTAAGACAATTGATTGAGAGTGAACCTTAAAATATAATCAAATGCTACAAGCACAACTGGCTAAATAAGTAGACTTTTAATATGTGCGGAATTGCCAGGATGTTCCCAGAGTACTGTGTTATCACGGACATGATGCATGATGTATTACTAATGTATCCATACATAGATTTAATAGTGAAATGAAGTGAAAGATTTTAATTATGTTTCTTGGACTCAAATATGGTTTATGGCATTTTAAATATGGAAGTACAACTACTTAAATCATATCATATGATCTTTAATATCTTTGAGAAAGTTGTTCCTTTTCCTGCTGATTTGGGTTAGCAATTCCCCAACTTTTTTAATGATAGGAACTGATTTAATTTCATATAATTAATTAAAAATAAAAGTTTTCACTTTCAAAGGTCATTAAACAGTTTTCACTTTCAAAGGTTTGTAGCAGTCCAGGTTCAAGTGAAATAAGTCACCCTATAGTCTAGAGGACATTAACAAAGGTTGTCAATAATGAAGTTGGAGTGCATTCATACTAGAATGGTCCAAAACACCTAACCCTAATCTAGATTTTAAATAAAAAATCTAAATTTAAATAAGTATCAAAATATGATTTCTCCGTATTTTCACCTATAAAGTAAAGAGATCAACAGGAATGAGAAGAGCCATTAAGTACAGTGCTACTAGGCTCACATTTCTTTGGTGCTAAACACGTCTAGGGTCTGAATTACAATCCAGCATTACTGCACCTAATCGTATCACAGCATCACTAAATCAGATCCTATCACAACTCAGCATTTAAGTATGCTTGGACCAGAGGAGCAATGGGATGGGTGACCTCCTGGGAAGTGCTGGCTTTGTACAAGTACCTCAGATTTAGATGAATTGACAAGACTTATGATTTATTGTAATCATGATTAATTGCCCGAAATCTATAAAGATAAATTATTGAACTAATAATATAAAGTGACATGAAAACTTTCCCTTGCTCACATAAAGGGGTCTCATGGATTCAAGAGGCGTGCTTGCTTGGCTGCGACCTAAAATCCATCTTTTCCTTTACCTTTACAACCTCTACAAATTTAAAAGAAAAGTTGATTTTTTATTGACCTTTTAGAAATATTACAGACAAAATTGAAATCGAAGATCTGCTGTTTTTGGTGTATTTTCCAGTATAGACATCCTAAGAAAAATACTAGAAAGAAGTATACAACCTGACAAAGGTCCAAATGAATATGTTTTATTGTATTCTAAGAAAACACTTCAAACAGTACATAACCTCAAGATGATTTTTTCGTATAATATGGATACTGGCTTATGTTTCAACATTGGGGCAGTATAAGTGCTGTACTTGGCCAATAACTGTAGTCTCTAAAAGATTAAGTGGAGCATAAATTCCCTAAACGTTGCCCCCAGTCTAGTACAAACTTGTTTACATAAAATTCTTACTCATATAATTAGGTAAACTAACCATATAATAAGATAAAAATAACTATTTTGTAAAGATTGAAATACCATCTAGCTCTTAAGAAGCGTGCAGCATGTAAGCCTGTGCTCCTAAGAAGGAAATGGCTAATTTAGTAAAACCATGCAAGTCTTTGCCTAACTGTGAAATGTAAGAAACTTCTTTTGAGCAGGAATTAATTCCTCCTTTCTTTAGTGTCACAACAGTGCCCCTTACTTGAATTCCCAAAGCAATTGCAGAGATTGGATGTTGTGTGATATGTGGATCTTTCCATGTACCTTCTTTTAGTGGAAAATCTTACCATTGGATGAGGTACTTTGATAATATTTTATTGTTTCTGAAATTGTTTTCTCTAGTACCGAAGTTTCAAATGCACAACTACGTTTTACCCAGTGTAAAAACATATTGTGCACCCAGCTCCAACTTCTGTGCACAGCTCAATATGATATGCAACTTTTTTCACTTACGATAATACCTTATAATGCCCATCATATTGGGGTCCAAGTTTTTGTGCTCCCTTCCCTCTAAGATATTTCTATGTATAGAGCTATGACTTAAAAAATATCCAATCACTTTGTCTGAATTCTTTCTATTAAATGTTCACCATATTGATATTTCATCTTATGTTGGGCCACTTTGAAATCTTTCTCGAGTTCTTATTATCAACTGGTTCTGTCCAAGTGCTCACAAATGGTTAGCACTTGGTATCTTTGACAGATCAGTGAATTTCCAAGGGATAATCATAATCTTACAAGTCCTTAAAGGTTGACATGCCAATAGTGGTATGATATGTGGTAACGTGCCAGATATCTGCCATGTGCAAGCATTGTGGGTATGAAGTTTGCTGATTGTCTGTGTAATTCCTCAAGCATCCTTTACATTTTGTTTTTACAATTTCTGTTTGTCCATTTGTTCCATTAGGTTTTGAATCATAGCTGGTACTTGGTATATGATGGTGTCAAAGTCCGAAACTTTTAATTTTCTTAGAATTTGGCTTGTTGTTTGGATAAGTTTTTTCTTTGTTAAGAAGTACTTAAGGCTTTGCTGATCTCTATCGATGATAAAATGCTGACCCCTTAAATATTTTTTGAAATTTTCAATTGCATGCACAAGATCAACATTTCCTATCATTTTTTTTAAATTATTGGTAAATTCTTTTTTTAATGGGGGTAACCTTTGGCTTAGCTGCCACAATAGTGGGGTATCTCTTCCATCAAATTCACCCAAGACTTGCACCTGGTCATGTGTGTTGTGGTGTGCTACACCCGTACTTGAATGTGGTAATTTACCTGATTTCTACTTAACAATTTGGCTTTTGCACATATTGCTTGGCAAGAGTTGAACCTAGGTCTTCGCATTGGGAGCCCATATTTTTAACTTATTAAGCTCATGCCATTTGATATTGGTTCCTGATCATATCTCTTCCATCAAATTCACCCAAGACTTGCATCTGGTCATGTCTGTTGTGATGTGCTACACCCATACTTGAATGTGTTAATTTACCTGATTTCTACTTAACAATCTGGCACATTTGCACATATTGCTTGGCAAGAGTTGAACCTAGGTCTTCGCATTGGGAGCTCATATTTTTAACTCGTTAAGCTCATGCCATTGGTTCCTGATCATATCTCTTCCATCAAATTTACCCAAGACTTGCACCTGGTCATGTCTGTTGTGGTGTGCTACACACCCATACTTGAATGTGGTAATTTACCTGATTCCTATTTAACAATCTGGCACTTTTGCACATAATGCTTGGCAAAAGTTGAACCTAAGTCTTCACATTCGGAGCTCATCTTTTTAACTCATTAAGCTCATGCCATTTAATTTTGGTTCCTGATCATCTCTCTCCGTCCCTCCCTCCCCTGGTGAATGAACTTCCTACTTTCGAAGACTATAGGTCTTGGATTTTGCATTACAACTGCTTCTATCATCACATCCATCTTGAAATGTTTGGAAAATTCTGAAAATGCTAAATCAAGTTGGATGTCATTGCCTTTTTCATAACTTAATGTAATTTTTGCTGCCTTTGTCCAGTGAAATTGATCCTTTTTTGGTACATTAGTAAGAGAAGGCTGCAAGACCACTAAAGGCATACATATCAGATTGGACCGAACCAGGACCAGTTCTGGTCTGGTTTGGACTTTTCAGCCTGGCTGAACTGGTCTGGTTTGGTTTCCTACATTTTTGCCTTTTAATTGAAAATTGCAAAGTTTTTAATAAAAATAAATATAAAAAGATACATACTTCAAGCCAGGGGCATGTCAAGCAGCTGCAGGTGAAAATGCCATGGCCTATCTGCAACTGAGTAGTGCTGAAAACACCATTGAGGAACACACCACTTTAGAGAAGATTGCAGTCGCAGAAGTTGAACAGAGGGGCCAATTTGGCTGAAGTTTTCAAGGAACTAACTTAGAACAAAAATTTGCAGTTATGGATGAAATTAGTGAAAGCTACCACCTAAGGCCTAGGACCCAGCAGCCGGATGTTGAAAATGAGGGTTTCAACGCTAATTGAGAATTTTAAATGCATATTTGTGGCCATGGGTCTGTCCCTTGAACTTCTTCTTGGGCTTGGCAGTCTCGATTGCCATTCGCTTCACTCATCCGAGCATTGTGACACTTAATCAAGATGTTTAGAGATATAACTCAAAACCTATCTTACAGGAGCCGATCGTTAAATGGTTTGTCAGCAGCACCAGCAAACCATTTTGCTCTTAACATATTATCTCCCAATCCCATTCCCAGTCAATATCCCTGTGATCCTTGTTCAATGTTTTCCCTCATTTGCTGGAGAAAGAAGAAAAAATGAGCTAAAATTTATTTTGTACCTTGCCGACTATTCCTAGATAGCTTATAATTTTTTTAATGGGTTAAATGGAATTGAAACGGGCCTCACCTGTATTACATCATGATCATATAGTGGTATTACAATAGCTTGACAATTATGCATATATTGCTAGGCAAAATTCGGATCTCGTTTTCTCCTTGAAAGTTAAGGAATTTAACTAGTTGAGCTAATGCCATTTGGTAGATTGGTTATGATCTTTACTTTAGTATTAGTATAATTTTTAATATTTCATAACATTTTGTAAGTTAATTTATAATTAGTTAAGTTTTTTTTTTTTGATTTTACATGGTGGAATCGGTAGCCGCCACAAATCCAGGCAGGCTGTCCGGCTTTTTATGGCTGCCACAGTATTCTGCGCTGTCTGCCCCAGAAGCCGCCACACAGATCTTCATGCAGTCCGCCCCTATAACCACCATGCCACAATCATTTTAAACCTTTTACGCTGCTGAAAGCACCAGGAAAGGGACAAACGTTCAGTCCGGTGAGGCCCGAGATTTGAACCTTTGACCTCTGCCCCCCTTACGGGGTTTGGGGAAACCAATTGGTCTACACCTCGGACCTTTATAATTAGTTAAGTTACTAAAAAATATTCTTTAATATTATTACTAAATTATAATTTATATAGTTTTATATTCTTAAAGAGGATGTCTAATAATAAATATCTTATCATAGCAATTTTATTGTATAAAAATTTAAATATATATTATATATTCTGAATTGAGCTGAACATTTTTCAGAAATCCAAACTTCAAACCTTTTTGCCTCTCTGTTCGGACCAAACTTTCCAAACATGGTAACTCAGCTAAAGGCTTTACAAACTTCTTGTCTAAAATACATATGCACGTGAATCCTCTCAACTGAAATATGTTTTTTTTGATGTTGGGCAATCAAAGTTTTCTTGAATCCTGCTAAGCTTTACTTCACTCTATCTTTGCCGATACTGTTCTCCTCTTCACAGTTGCTTTTCTTTTTGGTAAAGGGACACTTAAATCTTAAGAAGAAGTGCATTCTTGCACAAAAGTTCTAAAAGTGTCTGCAAATGATCTTGGAAATTCAAATATCATCAAAAAATGCATGCATGGGCTTTTTCTCAAATAAGGCCGAAAATAAGGTGTCTGGGGATTGTTCTGGTTGCTTTCCATTATATGGGTTTAATGAAAGTCTGATTATATATTAATCTTTGTGAATATGTCTGCTCCTTACAGCTAATCCAATAACTTATCAATTTCTGGAACAGGATACTAATTCTTGGCAGTCTTCTTATTCAATTCCCTCTAGGAACATAGGGCATGATCCATCCATCTTCACCAATATGAGGGGTATTGCAAAATCAAGTTGAAAATCTAAATCATTATTTGCAGTTTCTTAGCAAAGCCTGGGAATCGGAAATTAATAGGTGAAGATTGGTAAAATTTTAAAATAATTAAAAAACAACAAAAAGATATTGGAAATAACATCAGATTTTTCCTGATATTTCTCTATTTATTTTGATTTTTTTCTTTTAAGAAATATTTTCCTTACAATTTCCCTGATTTTTAAGAATTTTCTGTGTCTTTCCTGATTTTTTCATTTGATGAAGATTAAAAAAATTCTAGGTTTGAATAAATTGCATTTTTTGGGACAATTTTGCAACTGTGATGTGAAAAGGCTCCTGCTTGGCATCATATCTCCATCTTGACAGCTTACTCTAGTTTAGCTTACTTTCATAGTACTTTTTGGTCAGAGTGCATTTTAACATCTCTTTTTGACTAGTCCCATTGGTCTACTACTTTGACCATCCGTGGACATTAATAAACTTATCTTATCTCTATCTCATCTCTAGACAAGAGAGGATGGTGGTAAGTTCAAAAACGTTAAGTAACTTCTAAGGTCCACGAGCATTACACATATCAGACCACCCCATACTACCCTGAGTCCACTATGTGCAGGAGGAGGCACTTGTATTGCGCTATTCACCTATGGGGCATACATACCATACCTCCTTCATATTTGGAGCTTGGACATCCTATTTGGAGTTTTTAGGTACCCGAGGATAATAATGTGGGGATATAATATAATATTTTATTATGGCATAGGTCACACATAAAATTATAATAATATATAACATAATGCCATATTATAATATTATGCACTTTGTAACTCATGGAAAGTGAACCACCACATGGGTGACCTTGTAACTCATGGAAGGTGAACCATCACATTCTTATATAAAGAGAGATTTTCCCCCAATTGTAAAAGTCATATGAAGTATATCCCCATGAGTGTGGTCTACCGGCAAGGACGCCACTTGCATTATCGGTGATATGACCCGGGTTCAATCCCCATGGTGGATGTGTATAAGAAGTATTACTCAAAAAATAAAATAAAAAGGTCATATGAAGTACTCTTTGTAGTAGTCTTGGTTTGTGGAGTTGGAGATCTTGTGGAGTGATTCCTTCCTTAAGGAGTAATTTTGGTGTTGTCCTACCTCAAGGGTATTATCTATTTTTATTTTATTGTGTGGATTGTTATTGTGGAATTTATTTGTGGATGCATGTTTGATATTTTTGCATATTGATGAATGATTTATTGTTAATGAGAAATGTGGTTCATAACAATTACTTGTTTAAACTATGGCTCCAAAACGATAATGTTTTCAAATCCTCTCTCTCTGGTGGTAGTCAACAAGACGAGTTCTTAAATATTTCTTCAAATTTATCAAGCAACTTCTATATCTCTTTGGGTGTTGATCATTGCTGTTAAACTATTTCAGCATGCAACCCTTACATTGTATTGCATTCCAACATAAAACTTACCTCACCCTTGCCGACTTATTCGGTTATCTTGTGGGCTGAAAGAAATTTGTTTTCCCCAATCTGGAGACCTTTTATTGTAATTCATTGGTGGTTATTGTCAAATTTCATGTACATGTCACAGTGGTGCATGTGAAATTCACACAATGTTTCCAACTGTTGGACTCCCATAATCACATTTGCTTCTGCTGAAGAGATAACATAAAAATTAGAACTGATTTCAGGACATTTTAACCTTAATTTGAGACTTTTTATCAATCCCTTCCATTCCATCATCTCGCAGTTCACTGTGAACATCTGACAATTCAGCAAGCAATACTCAAAGAACTCACTAATTTCGCAGTTCACTGTGAACATCTGACAATTCAGCAATACTCAAAGAACTCACTAATTTATTAGTAATAAAGTTATTTGTGTAAAGTTGTTCTGCTTTTAAGCCTGTGTTTCATGATATTGAGGAATGCCTAAGATAGCATCAAGGGAGATTTAAGATTATATTGCTGTTTCATCTTACTCTTTAGCTGAATCTTTTGGGTTACTTACTGTCTCCAAGACATATTCATATAAGATTTCAAGCATTCAGATTCTCTCTAGTATCTTGCATTTGTGACTCTTAGACCATGACTCTTTGCATGTATAGCAAAGTCTTATGGAACTTGAGTCAGCAATGATTGTTGGATCTCTTCCTCTGTCTTTAAGTAGTAGATGAATTGGGAGGAAATTTAGATTTATCCATGTCTTTTGAATTATAATTGGTTGTTTATTTGCTTGTGGCTAGCACATGTTTGGAAGTTGAAGCTGTGGTGTGATTACTCAACACTTTTGAATATGCCCCCACTTATTGAATGGCTTCTTTCAAGTCCTTGTCTTGAAAGCCTTCACTCATCTTCATATTGAATCCTTTAGTTTATCAGTTTGTATGGCAACTATGATATGAACCTGCAGTAAAATAATAAAAGTGGAACAGATTAACTGGAATGCAAATAGAAGAAAACACAGACTGAGGATTGAGAGAAGATAGCGGCCAAAACTGATGATATACACTCGTCATTGGTGAGGTATAAATAGATTTACAAAAATCAGGTCGAAGGGTTGGAAACTGCCCTTGAACTAGGCATGCATGGACACCTCAATTGTCTATCTTAATGCAGTTTGTGATCTGTGACAACTCATTCAGTCCCACTGAGATGAACTGGACATGCAAGCTAAGACTCAATAGTTACTAACAGAGATGATTACAAGGAAGAAGAAGATGATTAAGAACAGAGACCATTATAATTGTTATCATTTCCTCTCTTCTTAGTGAGAGTTATCCCCAACTTCTACAATAGATGAGGAAACTTTGCTACAAGAGTTGAGGTGGAGAACCACTTCACCTGCATTGGCAAAGTGCCTTTGCAGCCCATCAAGTAGTGGTTTGCTTTGTGGCTGGCATGAGTTCAAACATCGAGCTAAGTATTATCCACCAAGGGTTGGCAAAGATTTGGAGTCAGATTTTCAAGATGAGTGATTGAAACCTCCTCCTTGAAGTGACAATGGGTGTGAGACTTGTGCTTTTCCAAGTTAATCCAAACATGGTCATCAAAATGGAGAAGATGAGTTATTTGTGGTTCATCATCATGTGCCTTGAATGCGGTATGTGAATGCTGAACAATATCTTCAACATTTGCCTGAAGCTTCACCAAATTTTCTACAAATGGAGAAGGCTTGGCATGCTCCTTTTTTTTGTGGGACTAAAGTGGAGTTGCAGAGCTATTGGAATAGGGCCCAAGGGTTGAAAGCCATCATAGATTGGATGTTTTCCCTGATTAAGAACTGCATCAGTGGCATGCTTAGAAGTTTTTGTCTCAAGAATAAATGGTGGTTGTAGGCCAGGGGGATCGAGCATAGGGGCAATGCAATGAGCATTTTGTTGAAGGATATAAAGAGTAAGAAATTTGTGCTAATTGACTTGTTTCATTGCAGGTCTACTAGAAAGCAATGGATTAACAAAATTTTGACATAAACATACTAAATTTCCTTCTATTTTCATTATGCCATATTTTGACATAAATTTCTAGAGTTCGATAATGGATCATACTAAATTTCAAATATGTTTGTAGCAATTTTAGGCTACTTCTCAGTATTATTTCTGATCATGACTTGCAATTCTTGAGTCACTTTTGGAAATTGTCGTTGGTTGTAAATTTTGCTTCTCAGCCTCATTTTATCTGCAAACTGATGGCAAGACAGGTTGTTAATCACACCTTCATCCATGCTTTACACATCTATCATCAACAGAACAAGCAGTGGGACTGTTATTTGCACATTCTTCAACTTAGCAACAAGTAGGCTACTCACATCTTTACGGGGCCATTCTCCTTTTAAGTCTATTATGGCTTCCAGCCATTCGCACCTTATGAGATTCAGGTTTCTCTTCCAGTTCCACATGTCCCAGAAGGAGCAAGATAAAATTTCTTTCTTTGTGCAACATTTGGCTGAGATTCATGCCAAATTTCAAGATATTCTTCAACAAGCACAAGCCAAATTCAAGGCACTCCATTCTTGAAAATTGAGTTCCCTTTCCATGTTGGTTACCATGTTTGGCTTCAATTAGACGAGCAGACATTTTGCAACAACACCATCACAAGTTGAAGCCCATTAGATATGGGTCTTATACAATTCTCCAAGCAATGGGACTTAGTGCTTTTTGCCTAGATCTCCCAGCTCAGCTTGGCACAGCCAGCTAAAGCAATACGAGCAATGTCACTTAGAGGAGGACGTTTCTGTCACTCATCCTGAAGATCTGCTTTCAAATTATCAGCAAGCCTTGGTGGATGAAACTTTTCTCGATGTTTGGATTCACACCAACTGCAAGAAGCAAACCTATACTTGGTGGCCTGGAAAAGCACTTTGCCAATGCAGGCCAAGTGGTTCTCTGAGTCAGCCCTTTCACCAAAGTTTCCTCATCTATTGTAGAAGTTGGGGACAACTTCCACTAAGCAGGGAGGAAATGATGAGATTAGAATGCTTGACTTTTTATAGTTGTATATTAGAATGTTTTTCTGCTTTGTAGCATACTTTCTATCCATGTAAATTAACATCTTTCTTATGAGAACTTTTTATCATTTTAATTAGAACTTCCCAATTAGTATCTTTTTCATGTGCTTTGTTGCCTTATCAAGCAAGCACTTCTTTATCCTTGTACATCTATTTAATTCATTTCAAAAGAGTGTAAATAACCAGTTCTCACAGCTATCCTTTCTCATTTTACTTCTCCGTGTCTTCTGCAATCTACAGTTCAGCTTGTGTCTTCTGCTGTCGTAAATTTATTGCAGCCACATATTAGTTACTTGAATGCTTTAGGTGATGTAGTGAAGCCTTTGATTTTATCATTGCCAAACATGGTTTGGATAGTTAGCTCATATTTTGATCCTACGGGGAAATCTGCTTCTAGCTTGAAAATGCTTAGAATTAGAAGGACTTTGAGATCTGAATTGTCTCTTCCTCTTATTTTTGAAGACAGAAAATTTGGAATTTCATGTGATCTACACTATTGTAAAACTAATAGAGAACAACACTGAACATTGTGGACAAATATGAAAAAACTTGCTATTGTTATTAAAATGATTTCATAGTCAACAAATAGAGAAAACAAAAACTTATCAAAGAAGAGGTGGTTGTCCACTTTGTCTTTTATAGACCACTCTAAGGTCCACAAATCTTCTCGCAGTTATTTTTTCCTACTATTTTGTGCTGCATAGAACTTTTGGTGCTTACTAACACCTGTTCTAACTTTTGTAGTACAAAATTGGGTTTTTCCCACATTATCTTATTCAATTTTGTTAACATGAAACAAGAAATTAGATGTTGAAGCATTTCTGGACTTTTCACATGGCATTTCTAAGGAAAATTCCTTCCACTAGACGAGATGCTTTGACAATACTTTATTTCAAATTTTTCTTATGGAATCATAACAAAATGCTCTTTGTTATCTGATGATGGCTTTGAATTTGAAGTTCTAAAACTACTTCAAGCATGAGACATGAAAAATATTATGCATTTGAGATTTTGCTGATAGCTCAAAAACATATGCAATTTATTGACTCTTATGAATCTTTCATAAGATACATAATCTCTAATTGCAAATTTCTCTATATCTTTTGTTTTAGAGATTTTTGTTTTTGAGGCTGTAGCTTTAAGACAAACACAGTCAACCACCTACCTTTCACTCAATTTTGCGCTGTTCCTAATAGGCTTTAATATTGTCATGGCCATTTTGAAGATCTCCTTATGCTGATTGGCTGTCTCTGTTTAAGGAAATCAAGAACAAATGGCACTTTCACATGTTCAATTGTCCATTCAGTCAACAACGAAGGTTCATAATTGTAACTAGCCTTAAACAGTGATGTCCCACTAGGTGCACTATATTGTTTTTCATCAGCTTTTCATTAGATGCAACCCTTTTAGCCATGAAACGTGTTGATATGCAAAATGGTTTCTCCAGTATCGCTTTAGACATTTGTTAACATTGAATACTCTTTGTCTGTCTTTCCATTTAAGGGTGACAATTTGTTGTTGGACTTGAGGTGGTAAGGAGAAGTTTAAATATCTCCTTCCAAATGTTGCTGATAAATTCTGGTTCTGTCACTAACGATGATTTCTTATATGTCTGTGCAACCTGTAGACATGCTTCATGAACAGTTTCAACTTGTGCAGTGTGTTAGTAACATCCTTGGAAACCATACCCTTCTGGTGTCCAATCTTATTATGAGTAGATCAGCCACTTTGTGGCACTGAAAGATGAAGCGTGGCACCAATTTTCAGTAACTGTTGGAAGAAGAACTGATTAAAACTCCGATGATGCCTCTTCATTTCTCACTGTACACAGTTGTATAAAGCACACTTGATTGTGAAAGGCAATGTGCTATAGTCCTACATCTCTTTAAGAATTCCACTCTGTTGGGAATAGGTGTCATACACCTTTCAAACATTAACTGTCTCATGTCTTATGTTAAGAGTATATATAAGGAAGAAAAACTGGTGAACTAGACCATGGTTTTACTGCAGGACAGCTGCAGTACTGCAGGTCTATTTCTAGCACTGTGCACTGCAGGACTGCAGGTCTATTTCCAGCACTGTGCACTGCAGGACTGTAGGTCTATTTCAGCACTATGCAATACTGCAGGCCTATTTCCAGCACTGTGCACTGCAGGACTGTAGGTCTATTTCCAGCACTGTGCACTGCAGGACTGCAGGTCTATTTCCAGCACTGTGCACTGCAGGACTGCAGGTCTATTTCCAGCACTCTGCACTGCAGGACTGCAGGTCTATTTCCAGCACTCTGCACTGCAGGACAGCTGCAATACTGCAGGTCTATTTCCAGCATTGTGCACTGCAGGACTGCAGGTCTATTTCTAGCACTGTGCACTGCAGGACAGCTGCAATACTGCAGGTCTATTTCCAGCTGTGTTATTGCAGGTCTTTTTCCAGCTTTGTTGATAAATAGGACTGAAGAAGTGGATACTTGTGTGGGAATTGTATTGTAAAAAGCAGATTGCTGATTACTGAATAATACAATTTTTGAGTGCTCCTTGATTGCTGGGTTTTTCCCGAAAGGGTTTCCTAGGGTATATGTTGCTTCCTGTGTGAGATTTATGTGATTTTGCTTGTTGAATTAAAAGTCTAGGCCTGTTTTTGCACTACTTTCCTCTAAATATTAAGTAGGAAGTTGTTCCGCATTAGTCTAACTTCCTTTCAATTGGTATCAGAGCTTGGCCAACTTTTGAGATCCTTAGTTAGGAAAAAAAGATTTTTGCTATTAATCTTGGTTTGAGTGAGAGCTGTGCATAGGGGAAGTGATTTTATTTCAGGATGGCAAGTACATCACGGTTGGAGATAGAAAAATTCAATGGTACAAATTTTGAGCTATGGAAGCTTAAAATGGAGGATCTGCTCATAGATAGAGATCTATGGGCTGCTGTTTTTGGAAGTCAACCTGCGTCTATGATGGATGAAGATTGGACGGTGATGGATCAGAAGGCATGAAGCCTCATTCGGTTATGCTTGGCCGACTCCGTGCTCTTGAATGTAAGTGAGTGCCCTACTACGAAAATCTTGTGGGATAGGTTGGCTTCAATCTACCAAGCCAAATCCCTTGTGAACAAATTGTTCTTGAGGAAGAAATTGTATTCCCTAAGGATGGGGGATGGAGATTCCGTAGCAACACACTTGAACGAATTCAACATTATCATTTCGCAGCTAAGATCCGTCGAAGTAAAAATGGATGAGGAGGACCAGTGTATCACTTTACTATGTTCGTTACCCGATTCTTGGGACAACATAGTAATGGCTATCAACTCCACTAGTACCAAGTTGAAGATGGAGGAGATAGTCTCTACCTTGCTTTCAGAAGAGATGCGGAGGAAAACCATGGAAGACGTCAAGGATGTGTTGGTTGTTCGTGGCAGATCCAAAGAAAGGAACAAGGGGAAGAAGATAGTTGGCCGGTCCAAGTCCAAGGGAAGATCCAAGACTCCCACTCTAACAAAGATCAAATGTTGGAATTGTGGGAAGAAGGGGCATGTGAAGAAAGATTGCAAGGAGAAGAAGCATAAGAACAAGCATGAATCTGATGAGGATTCCGATTCTAAGTCTTCTCGGGAGGATGCAGGAGATGCATTCTTGGCTGCCTTTTCCACTCACATTAGGGATGGTGTTTGGGTGATTGATTCAGGAGCATCATACCATATGACTCCACATCGAGAGTACTTCATGGAGTACCAAGACGGTGACAGTGGGAGTGTGTACTTGGGGGACAACTCGTCCCTTAAGGTTGTTGGTAGAGGGAGAGTTTCTTTACAACTCTCAAATGGCATGACCAAGACCTTGACCAATGTCTTGCATATTCTTGGTTTGGCACGAAACCTCATTTCCGTGAGTAGCTTGAATGACTTGGGTGTGCAAGTGATCTTTAACAAAGGAGTCACTATGGTTCGCGGATCAATAGTGCTTGCTAAAGGAGTATGTGATGGGACACTGTTTCGTCTTGATGCTAAGACGATTGCATGCAACAGTACATCAGTTCCAGATAGTAGCTTACCGGCGGATAAGACTATGTTGTGGCATTATAGGCTTGGTCACATTGGTGACAAAGGTCTTAAAACCTTGGTGAGTAAAAACCTCGTTGAGGGGATAAATGATGTTTCCTTTGATTTCGAGTTTTGTGAACATTGTCTTAATGGAAAACAAAAATCAGTTAAATTCTACTCGAGCTCTCATAGATGCATGGATTTACTTGATTTAGTGCATAGTGATGTATGTGGTCCAATTGATGTACCTTCATTATCTAAATCATTGTATTATGTATCTTTCATTGATGATCATTCATGGATGACATGGATTTATTTTCTAAGAAGAAAATCTGAAGTGTTTGCTAAGTTCAAAGAGTTCAAAGCTCTTGTTGAGAACCAAACAGGAAGAAAGATTAAGTCTCTTAGAACAGACAATGGAGGAGAGTTTTGTAGCAAAGAATTTGACAGTTTTTGCAGGGAGCATGGAATTAAGCGGTGTAAGACAACTCCTTATACACCTCAACAAAATGGAGTTGCTAAAAGGATGAACAGGACATTGATGGAGAGGGCTAGGAGTATGCTAAGCAATGCTGGTCTAGAACAAAAGTTTTGGGCTGAAGCAGTTAGTACAACATGTTACCTGATTAACAGGTCTCCTACATCAGCTCTTGTTGATGAAACCCCTATAGGGGTTTGGATGGGCAAAAAGCCCTCATTGAGACACCTTAGAGTGTTTGGCTGCGAGGCATATGTGCATGTGCCTAAGGTAAAGAGATCGAAACTTGATTACAAAGCGGAGAAATGTATCCTCATTGGCTATGACGATGGGATAAAAGGATACAAGCTTTGGAACCCAGTCACAGAGAAGGTTGTTTGGAGCCGAGATGTGATCTTTAGGGAGATCAAGGATTCTTCAAAGGAGGAGCAACAAAGTAAAACATCAAAACAAGTTGTGCAATTTGAACCAGAAACAAGCAAAGAAATTGCACATGGAGATGATGGTGTCCATGATGATGATGATGAGCATGATGCTCATGATGGGCCTAATGAGGAGTATCTTTCGGATAGTCATGACGAGTCCGATGAGGATCAAGAGCCTCAACCTCAACCCCATTGGGTTAGGAGGTCCACACGACCAAGAAAGCAACCAAATAGGTATAGCCCACCTGGTTTAAATTGTATTTTTGCTTTATCTACTAACATTGATGAGCCTAGAACTGTGAAGGAGGCAATGGAGATGAATGACAGTGAGTCTTGGAAGATGGCCATGGATGAGGAGATGGCATCTCTAAAGAAGAATGGCACATGGGACCTAGTTCAGTTGCCTAAGGGAAGGAAACCTGTTGGCTGCAAATGGGTTTTCAAGAAGAAATTCAGTTCTGAGGGCAAGGTAGATAAGTATAAAGCAAGGCTGGTTGCTAAGGGATATTCCCAAGTGGAGGGAATAGATTTTGGTGAGATCTTTTCTCCAGTTGCAAAGCTTACATCCATTAGATTCCTTTTATCTGTTGTTGTTGCATTTAATCTTGAGGTTGAGCAAATGGATGTAAAGACAACTTTCTTGCATGGAGACTTGGAGGAAGAGATCTACATGAAACAACCGGAACACTATGTGGAAAAGGGTAAGGAAAACTTAGTTTGCAAGTTAAAGAAATCTCTTTATGGTCTTAAACAGTCTCCTAGAATGTGGTATAAGAAATTTGATTCTTATGTTTTGAGGTTGGGATTTGTTAGATCCAAATTAGATCACTGTGTTTATTATAAGTAGGAGGGTGGTCATTTTATTGTTATCATTTTGTATGTGGATGACATGTTGCTAATTGGTAACAATAAGGATATCATTAAGGTCTTGAAATCTCAGCTTTCACTACAGTTTGAAATGAAGGATTTAGGAGCTGCTAAGTTTATCCTAGGGATGGAGATTAGAAGAGATAGAGCCAACAGAAAACTTTGGTTAAGTCAAAGAAAGTATGTTGACTCTGTTTTGCAGCGTTTTAACATGAAGAATTGCAAACCAGTTAGTGTCCCTATTTCTATGGGAACAAAATTTTTGTTGAGCAGTGTCCTTCACCTGGAGAAATGGAGGACATGAGTCATGTACCCTATGCTAGTGCGGTTGGGAGCCTCATGTATCCTATGGTCTGCACTAGACTGGACATTGCCCAAGCAGTGGGAGTCTTGAGCTGGTTTATGGCAAATCTTGGAAAGGATCATTGGGCAACAATGAAGAGGGTTTTCAGATATCTTCAAGGTACTTTTGATTACTCTATTTGTTATCAGGGATCCTTGACAACCAAGAAATTTCACAAGCAGCTAGACATACAAGGATTTGTGGACTCAGATTGGGTAGGAGATGTTGATAGCAGGAGGTCAACCAATGGCTATGTGTTTAGCCTGTTTGGTGGTGCAATTAGTTGGATGAGCAAGCGGTAGGCTGTAGTCGCTTTATCCACTATAGAGGCAGAGTATATGGCAGCTACTCATGCCAGTAAGGAGGCAATTTGGCTTCGGAAATTGTGTTCGGATGTTGGGCTGAGTCAAGGAGCAGTAAAAATTAATTGTGACAGTCAGAGTGCTATCGCCTTGGCAAAGAACCCTACATTTCATGCATGGACAAAGCACATTGATGTGCAGTATCATTTTGTTCATGACATGGTGGAGGATAGGAAGGTTATGCTTGAGAAGGTGGATACTTCAGTAAATGTTGCAGATGCTCTGACAAAGCCTGTGAGCACTGAGAAGTTCAGATGGTGCTGCAAGGGTATGGGCATTTCTGCCCTTACCAATTAGTTCACTCTTTTGTTGGTGTTTCTCTTTTGCTCTTGTAAGGTATATGACAAGTGGGAGAATGTTGGGAATAGGTGTCATACACCTTTCAAACATTAACTGTCTCATGTCTTATGTTAAGAGTATATATAAGGAAGAAAAACTGGTGAACTAGACCATGGTTTTACTGCAGGACAGCTGCATTACTGCAGGTCTATTTCCAGCACTGTGCACTGCAGGACTGCAGGTCTATTTCCAGCACTGTGCACTGCAGGACTGCAGGTCTATTTCCAGCACTCTGCACTGCAGGACTGCAGGTCTATTTCCAGCACTGTGCACTGCAGGACTGCAGGTCTATTTCCAGCACTGTGTACCTAATTTAGTGAGAAGTCAGGATTATCAAATTAACATGATAACAGCTAACAATTAAAGTTACCAGAATTAGGATTATGATGATTCTTGCCACATGAATAGCAGCAACTATATACATGTAGCAGAGATTTTTCTGAAGCTATTTAATAGAATATGGGAAGGTTTAGCTCTGATATTTATGGCCAGACTGAGTGATTCTGATATTATTTGTACTTTCTCTTGTGTCTGTGTTATTCTTTTTCCTAATTTATGCAAAGTTTAATTTGTTTAGTTTTGCTAAATTTTTGTTGTTTAATTGAGAATCTAATTGTTTCAAGCATTGCATATAAAGTGCCAGTCAAAATTTTTGCAGCAAAATTAATTAACACAAGTACTATGGCTAAAAAATGCATAGTTCAAGTTGTTTGATCATGTCATAGTTCAAGTTACTTTTGATGTCATTGTTCAATTGGTTACTTTTGATGTCATAGTTCAAGTGGTTACTTTTGATGTTGTAGTTGTCCTCTAATCCTTAGTTATCATAAAAATCTTTTCTTGACGATGACATCAAAATTCATTTAGTTTTCAGTGCCATTGATACTGGAAAATTATCCAAAAGTCCAAGACATGAAAATTAAATATGCCTTCAGAGACAAACATTTAATCTACTCCCAATATTCATGTGTATAATTTTACAGCACAAGCAAAGTCCTGAATATGTCATGCTGGATTGATTTCGATATAATTGAGTCCGTTGCTTGGACAATATGGGCTTTGTCTACTGTGAAAGCCTCATAAGCATAACCGATTTGTTCCATTTTGTCTATGAAACTCTGATTAGCAGGTGGTCGTTCTTTCACGAGTTTGGGAAGTATGTTAAAAATATGAGATGTCTATCCAAACAAGCAATTAAAATGTCCTCTTTGTTTTTAATATTTATAGATTTTAAATTTGATCAGAAATGCAAATATACACATCATAGATTTTGTTATAGAATATACTTTATCTTTGTATTTACCTCTGTATGATGCTAGAAACTGTTTTGAACCTTGTTCTCTGGAGTCTGGTTTGTTAAAAAATCCTCAATTTTTCTGTTCTCAAATTTTACTTATTTCAAATTATATGCAAAGGTTTTGTGTTTGTAATTTTGATGACAACAACTGATATTGTCATGCAGGCCCGGCATCAGGAGTAACTGCGAGACCTCTTGTATCAGGATCACTGCAGACAATGAGGCCTGAGAAAGACCTAAGGCAGGGATTTACTGGTCAACCTAGTATTCCTTATGGGATTCCTTCCCATGCTCCCTCATTATCATTGGCATCCACAATACCAGTGCAAGGTACTTGTCAGACATACCCAAGGATACCTCCGCCTGTGCCCTTTCAGGCATCATCACAGAGTTCAATATCTGCTTCACAAGGACCTCCATCTTTCATTCAACCACCTTCAGCCCCCACATCATTTAGTCATCAAATGCCACCAGCACCAGGTCCCAGGACTGGTTCATTACCCTTAAATTCATATCAATCTTTTCCCCTTGGTCCTCCACTTCAGGCATCAAATGTTTCGCAGTCAGGAAGCAGTTTTCCTCCATCAGCTACTCGGCCTTTTCCATCATATCCTTATAGTAGTGCACCCCGACCTCCTGTTTCTATGCAACCAACTATTCAAGCATCCACACAGCCATGGGGAGGACAGGCTGTCCAGTCATTTGCACAGCCTCCTTCATTAATTTCTCAACGCTCACCATCAGTGCCTTACCCTGGTGTTGCTGCCCAGCAAATTGATGGCCAGAGCACAAGAGGACCAAGTACTTATCCAGGAGCTCCTCCTTTAGGAGGCATGCAAGGATTGATTGAGGACTTTCAGTCACTTTCTATTGCATCTGTTCCAGGATCTGCAGAGGCAGGAATTGATGCCATAATTCTGCCAAGACCACTGGATGAATCAGACTTAGAAGGGCCATCCTCAAGTGATGCTTTGGTTTCAAATTGCCATTCTAGATATCTTAGACTAACAACGAATGTAATCCCAAATTCTAATTCATTGGTAGCTCGATGGCATCTTCCTCTTGGTGCTGTGGTTCATCCACTTGCAGAAGCACCAGCAGGAGTAAGACATATTGTACAAATGTCTTTTGTTCTTAAGTTTTTATTGCCCACAATTTGCAGTAGTGTAATTGATAATCTTTTGTTTCAGTAAAGTGTAGTTAATGGTGTATTTGGCACTTTTTTTGGCTGCAGGAGGAGGTTCCCATTGTAAATTTCGGTTCAGCAGGAATTGTTAGGTGCAGAAGATGTCGCACGTATATAAACCCTTATGCCACTTTCGCAGATGGTGGAAGACGATGGAGGTGCAATGTTTGTAGCTTGTTGAATGATGGTAAAAGTTAATCCTTATGATTATGTGCATTCTCATAATATCTCTGAGAGGGGGTCACATATCTTCTTTGCTTTCCCAGTAATTCTGTCTAGCTGACTTCTGGTGTTTAGCTTCATATAGTTATTTCATGCAGTTGCTTAAGAACATCTTATTTTTTTACTATTATATGTTCCAACATATATTTGCTATGTGCCAAAATGTACAAGGAGGACTATTATGTTTTAGGGACTGAATAACTTTGCAAGAATTTTTTTCAATTTCTGCATCATTGACATGCAATATTGTTTACAATAACACTTATCTATGTTTCTAAATCAAGGGTTTGGAGTGGATACATTCTCTTCCATGGAGGTACTTTTTTAGTGGAACACATTTAAAACTGGTTGACAAGTATTGAATTGAACCCTCAAAATTGAAATTTGTTTTATATTTTATAATTTTTTATATGAGATTAAAGTGGACGTCATCCATATTATGTCTTGACTGTACCATTGCTGTATTTCAACAAACTGCATTGTCATTCTATTACAATAAATCATGTCCATCACAATGTAGGCATTTGAACTCGGGTTGCACTTATATGATTGCATCCCTTCTACCTTTGCTCCACTCACCTTGGACAATAAAAATAATAAATTAAGTTCATATATAAATATTATTTTTTTAACTGTTGTTCAAGTTTTATTTGGGGCATTTTATTTTCTGAAGTTTTAGTTTGACAAACTTATATAAAATTTATTACATGTTTATTTTAATTGAACATTACTTAATATTTTAATAAACATAAGAGATAGCATCCAAGGCCTTGTGGAGGAACAATAAATGGAATGCAATTGTATGAGCATGACCCAACTTGAAATCCCTGCTTTATGATGGAAACTCCCCTGATAAGGTGGCTTGTGATAATATGGTTTGTTGAAGTACTGCATATAGAGTCATGATGTGATACGGGCAGGGTCTGTTCTGACTCCATATAACCAATCTAAAAAATAAATATAATAAACGTAAGAGAGAGTTGATAATAATACTCGACACAGGAGATAAGGACAGTCCACAATTTCTTATAATTTCATAACCCTTGATGCGTTTTTTTTACCCTAGTTACTGTATGTGCTTTATATTGGTCCTATTGCCATTATGGTTTAGCTTGCAAATTCTAATGGCATATGGCTTTATGGAGCTTTGCTTGCATACTTATCTAGGAACCAAACTTTTTGTTCATGCATCACTAGCAGGAAATGGTTAAATTTATATCCATATGAGAAAACAGGGAGGGGACTTTTTGATGTCATAGGTTAAGTACAACAACAGAGGTCATAAAGACCAAGTAACAGGCTGTTTAGGAAAATCTTTATTAGGTGTAAAAATATGCAGATAGCATCAGGGTGTAATTGATAAAGATTTTGGGGCTGCTGAGTGCAAGTGCCGTCCTTTGTAACATTTCTGAGAAACTGCCATTAATGTCTTCTGCAATGCTAGTAATATTTTTGCAAAATGGTTTTCATGTCTGTAGGTTTGAAGATCTTATATGTAATGGTGATTGAGATGTATAAACAGCTTTTTGCACATTACATTATTGTTTGACATTACAAGTTACTCATAGTTACACGATATGACATTCTTTGTAAACTGGTGTTTTCAACCTAAATCTAAACATAAATTTTGTCATGTTTTAGCATCACAACCAAGCAGTCAACAAATTGCTTGCGTTACTTAGCCATCCTCTCTCTGTATCTGTCTCCTGATGTGTGTGCTGGACCAGTTTTAATTACTTATGATGGCTGACAGAGGGAGTTATTTGTTGTCTCCAAAAATTGTCAGTTTTCTCTTAACACACTTTTTTATGTTGGATATTATCAGTAACACTTTGCCGTTATTTGATGATGGAAGTCTTTAGTTGTGTCTTAATGAAGTCTCATTTTCTTGGTTGAAAATGTCAACAGTTCCTGGTGATTACTTTTCTCCGTTGGATGCAAATGGTAGACGTCGAGATGCTGACAAGCGTCCGGAACTGTCTCAAGGCAGTGTTGAGTATGTTGCATCAACTGAATATATGGTGCGGCCTCCAATGCCACCAACGTACTTTTTTCTTATTGATGTGTCACAGTCAGCTGTTAAGAGTGGTATGATTAAGGTAATCCTCAACAACCCACTTCCGTGCTTTACATGTTGTTCTTTACTGTAGTATACCTTTCCAATTTATTTGAAAATCAACATGATTCAGGCTATACCTTAGTCTTATGTTATTTCATATTGTTGCCATCATTATTAAGTGATTTCTTAAATTTATTCTTAAATTTCCTGTTCTATTCGTATCATATTAATATGAATCTTTATTGTGATGATTCTAAACCTCCTTATGTTTTCCTCAGATGAAGTTATGTCTTTTCTGTGCAGCTTGCATATATGTATTCATTTAATCTCATAAAGTTAAAGTGCATTCTTCACACTTGACGTTTTGACATAAGATTGATTGAACTCTATGCCTGGCACTATCAAAAACAAGAAACATGAAGGTTGGTCCTGCATCCGAAGTCTCAATAAAACATCCGAGTCCGAAATATCTCGTTCAATATCGAACACAATGCAGCCTTTTTTATTCCAAAATGGCATTTAAGTAATCTTGCTATAATTTGGAAGTGATGGCTATTTTTTACATCTAGAAGTATTTTAATACTATCATAAAAGTATAGCTTAATAGCAATCACCCTTTTACAAGGGTGGTAGCTGTAATAATCATATCAAATTATGAGAGTAGAATTTAGAGAACAAATAAGATTAAGATAATAACGAACAAAAGAAACTAAAGTAGTTTTTAACATCCCTGAGTCCATATGCCATATGAGACGACCATTGTAGAGGATGTTATTTACACAATATATGTTTATACAACCAAACTCTGGTTATTGAAGTATGATGTACAACTCTATCCCCCATTGGATTCGAACCGTGAACCTTCTAGTGGACTCTAAAGACACAACCTTGTACGATATCATACTCCAGAAACAAGTAGAACACTGTAGAGTGTAAATGAAGCTCTAGAAGCAAGGGAGTATTTAGGATCATCAATCACTACACAGGAATCAACATAGGATTTGATAGTGTTACCAAAGGATAGGTTTGATCTGGGAGGAGCTAATCAAGTTATCTTTGGGGGTGTTATATCTTGCTCTGTTTTTTTCTACCTTCCAATCAAGGTTGAAGATCTGTCAGAGGCCATAATACTGGTAATACTAATCTATCTATATGAAATGAAATGAAATATTATTTAATTTTGTTCACGAGAGACTCAATAGAATTGATGAAATGAAAAAGAAAAGAGGGAATTAGATTACAAAAATAAGATTTCCCTTTTTTGGGAGCTCAGCTGCAATTCACTTCAATACTGCTGCAAGATTAATCTACAAGAATCTTGTCTACATTCATTTTGTGATGTTTGAAACCCTTTTTAAGATATCCACCCACTCTTGTAGATGGTAAACTTAATAACTTTTATAAGTGGCTGAAGTTATCATGTTCCATCAAGTGTTTTTGTCTGTATGTAGGGAAATGTAACATCACATGTTTCTCAGCCTCAATTTCTCCTTGCGTGCAGAGTAAATTTAGGTGTTCTTCTTGATGAATAGTTTTCCATCTTCCTGTTTTAATTGCAAGATGATGAGAACTTACTCTAAAGTGGCTGATAGTATATATTTTTGTATTGAGATCTTCACCTGGAGGTTATTTATCTCACATTTGTTATATGACATTTTCTTGCTAATATTGCCAAAGGATACCTTTTTATTTTTATTTCTTTATTTTTTTTTCTGTATGTGTTTTGGTATGGAGTCCTGAATTTTTGATGATTCTTTTGGTAAATTACTTCAATCAATTCCCCATTTTTTAATCCATTTTGTGCTGTCTTTGTATCACTCTTTCTCTTGAGTTGCAAGCATCACTTGATGTGATGGTCTGCTGTTTTCTATTTGCTTTATTTTTTTTTTTGCTAAGTTAAGTTTATATACAAATTGGGTTTTTTAAGAGGATCCCAAAACCTTATAACAAAAAGGGCCGTAGCACCGAGATTTTAGGCAATGCCTTAGTACATGGAAATAAACATAAACCGAAAGGGAAGGAACCAGAAAAAACCCTTGATCCAGCAGAAAGACCAGATTCTAGTACCAACTAGTGAGACCCACTTCGCCAAAACACCATCCTCCCGTTGCTGTCAGTCTGGGATCCTCCCGGGGGAGGATACAGCGCACCTGCCCAAACCTGAGTAGGGAGAGCGGGAAGGCCAAGAATAGCCTGAAACCAGATATCCTGCCCGAAAACCAGAAGCAGGAAATTTTAGAAATTTGGAGAGGATCCTCGCCCAGGGACGACTCGGGATGCACCCCAAGGTGTAGCAGAGCAGCAAGCAGCCGTGCGAGCAAAGCAGCAAGTAGAAACGAGATACAATCCAGGGCGTAGCAACGGGACAGCCTGGGAAATGGCATCAGCATCGTCAGAGAAAAACAATGGGAAGCCTCCGCTTGAGCCTGTAAAGTGGAACAACACTACTGGGGATATCTACAGGCCAAGGTATCCTCGTGCACGGCAAGGAGAATTACGAGGAAGCCGGAAGGATCCAGGGACAACAACAACAGGCGCAAAGAAAGGATCCCCGGAAGCCAAAACTGAAGGAGGAAGGAGGGACCACAACTGCAAACGCATTGATCTCCAACCCCATACTAGAAAATACAAAAGAAAGCCCCCACCACTCCAGCAGAAAGGCCCAGGAACCCACCATCCTCGCTCACGAACAGATCCAGGGAATCGGAATTGGGACTGGGAACAACTCAGGAACAGGAGGCGGCCCACCCCCAAGGCCAAGAACATGCTCTGAGAGTCCACCGAGAAGTAGGACCAGAAGGCAGAATCCCTCGAACAGGAACCAAACGAAAAACCTGTGGATCCTAGGCGAAAGCGGCAGCAGGCACAAAGATGGGATCCTCGGAAGCCTAACCTGGGGGAGCCAGGGTCTGCATGCATTGATCACGGGTCCCCTCCCCAAGATCGAGATATGCAACAAAAACCCTAAGAACCCCAGTAGAAAGGACCAGGAACCCCCCATCCTTGCTCACGAATAGCTTCAAGGAACTGGGACTGGGACTGGGAACAACCCAAGCATAGGAAGAGGCCCACCCCCAAGGCCAACAAATGCCCTGGGCGTCCACCAAGCAACATATCCAGCAAGAAGAAGCCTCCGAACAGGAAACCGAAAAGGGCCCTACCCAAAGGGACGGGACCAACAACAACCAAAGGCATCCCAAAGAGGAGTCACAGGCAAAAGAGGAAACTGGCCCCCCCAGACCAACCCCGAAGTCGAGAGGACCTCACAGGATGCACCAGGAAGCAGTCGAAAACCCAACCTGCAACCACCGCCGATCGAGGAGGCCCTAGGAACCGGATCCAAGCAAAAAACCCCAGGGGAAAGCTTGAGGGAGATCGGGGAAGGGATCCCGGAAACATGCAGGAAACCCTAGAAGAACCTTGGGATGCACCAGGCCAAGGACTTAAGCAGGGAAACCCTGAAACTATTGGGAAAGGAGCAGAAAGTGGGGAAGGATCCCGGAAACATGCAGGAAACCCTAGAAGAACCTTGGGATGCACCAGGCCAAGGACTCAAGCAGGGAAACCCCGAAACTACTGGGAAAGGAGCAGAAAACGGGGATCATCTGCTACAAAGCATTTCCAGAGTGGGATGACCCGAGATGAGCCAGGGACTGGACAAGAACCAGGGGAGGGGGAGCAGGACCCTCCCCCTCTCCCCTCATCAACCGAGGCAAGATATTACCAAAAATTTTCGAATCTCATGTGTTTCATCCCCGCTACAACTTTATTTATGGTAAGGTTGACAATTATCTATTTGCTTTATTTTGATTGTATATAAAAAATTGACATAATGCTTTTCCTTCTAATGGTAACATTTCTCTTTTTGCCAATATGATGGGGTAAATCGTTTGAACCTTAACCCTTCATTTTTCTGACAAAATGTATTTTTGGACTCTCTCAACCTTTTCACAACTTCTTTTGATAGGCCAGGACCTCAAACGCAACAACCATATAAAATTATTGTTTATACCAAATCTTTGAAAATGATTTTTCTTAGTTTCCATTTCCATATAGAATCCAGTATAGATGCAATGATGACTCATTGTCCTTTTGCATTAGATACAGAATTTGGGATTTTGAATCATTCAATGAAGAGAATGAGAGCTAAAGTGCTTCTCATGCCTGTTGCTGTTGTTGACCTTTGGGAGAATCCAATATTCCAAATTACAAGGAGGAAGAGAAAGATTTAGATAAGGAACACTTTGACAAAGAGGAATGAATAACTCAGTATGATGATCAAGCATTCTAAGATGATTACAATGAGCAAATGAAATGCCAACATACTGAAGTGAACAAGAGTGGACCTTGACCACAAACTTCAAAATAATAATAAAAATATTCCCAAAAAGGGCCTTTAACCAAGGGGCCATTTTACAAAGTTGACAACAGAGCTTGACAAATAGGTTCAGATATTCCAATATCCTTGTTTAAACCTAATTTGGAGGGGCTGTGAAGGTGGGCATTACACAGACATCCCTTCTTAATGATGACTTCCAGTAGCTTGAGCATGGATATAATGCCTTTCCATTTGATAGAGTGCTCCACACAACACTTCAGAACTGTAATAATCGACAATTGGAACAAACAAAGTTCATCATAATCATCAGGACCACAAGTATTAGATCATGGGCATTTCCTGCAGAAGTGCACAATGCAGGAATGGTCACCTGACAGATACAGGGTCCATGCTATATGCGTATATTTCCACACAAATGCACAATTGAAGGATTGTTGCCTATGGCTACAAGATCCATGCCATGATACTCAATCCATATTATGAGTCTTGGAACAGAATGACTTTCAATAAAGAAACGTGCAATCCCTAGTTTTCTTGTGATGCAGGAGCTGCCATAGGTGCAAGTGCGGATAAGATCAATGGCCTCCAAGGAGAAGAAGATGCGATCCACATCTACCTATGATGCTGTAAGAGCCTCCCAAATGCATCTTGCACAAGTCATTAAAGTGCGGATAAGATCAATGACCTCCAAGGAGAAGAAGATGCGATCCACATCTACCTATGATGCTGTAAGAGCCTCCCAAATGCATCTTGCACAAGTCATTATGATAGAGAGCCAAAAAGGACCATGCTCAAATCATTTGCATATCTCTTGCCAAAAACACACACAGGGTATTATTAGAATATAACTCATTAATCAACTAGTTACATAATGTGATCACCCCCATTAAATGGACCAAACTTGCAGAAAGCCACTGATTACTAAATGTAGCTATGGAAATTATCAATGAGGAGAGCCAAAAGGCTTTAGAACAGACGTAAACTCTTCCAATAAGAGCACAACTATTTACATGAACCAACATCAATATATCCACTGTCAATCTTGATTGTTTTCGAAGGCTACCATTCCCCCTCCCTCGAAGATATATACCTCTCCAAAGATCCATACCTCCTTGAAGAATACCTCTCTGAAGATCATACCTTATTAAAGGTCCGTACTTCTCCAAAGGATGACACTACTCTCCAAAATTAATGAACACTATGCTGATCAAAGGAAGAATAATGAACATCCATGGAAGATGACAATGGGTAAGCTTTAAGTAGAAGCAACAGTACACCCTTCATATTTGCCAATACCTCTACCTATCCAGCCCATTTTCTTAATTCCATATGTTTGTTCCTTATCATTAACTATAGTAGGAGAAGAATGCTTAGTAACATTATGGATGACATCATTATGAGAAGCATTAGAAGCAACATAATTATCGTCAGAAACAATCATCAAATGTATTGATATTAGAAGAGAGAAGGGTATATTACCACCAAGAAGTCTATTGCCGTCACAAGGAACATGACTGCCATAGTAATTATTAAAAGTGTCATCAATTGGAGGCAGACAAGAAAAAGTAACATCATTGGAGGGGAAGAAATATACTTGTTATATTTCCCTCCGTTGTATGCTCAATATGCCTCTCTCAGCAGCTGGGCCACTTATATATATGTGATCTTTCTCATTCTTCAATGCTTTTTGACAATAAACAATATCTTCTAAAAGCCTATGATTAGGAGATATTAGATTCTTTTTTTTAGTTTTTTAGATTCTTATTTTTCCCCTCCATTTTAAGCAACTCTACATCGTTCTTCACATTGGAAGACTGACCATCCTCAATGGCAACTGACTCATCATCTTCATTTGATGAAACAATATGCTCACTATCCCTTGCAATAGGCTTGACAACAATGGAATTTTCAAAGGTTTCCTGCAAAATATTCCAAATCTCGGTGTTCATCCTTGATTTTTAAGTATCAATTTGACTGCATTTGCATTCCTTTATTTTTGAAAAGCTGGTTCTTTATCTGGATGGGCTGTCCTCAACAATATACTATCCAAGTTATATCATGAGAAAGTAGTAATCGTGTCAGCTCAATGGTGATATTTATCCCCATACAAATTCTTAATGTGACAAAACATCTCAGTGATGTTCTAAACAGAATACAGATTACACTGCAATAGATGATCAAGAACTGACTGCTTAAGTATGAAGTGCTTGGGAAAACAAATCTGGAGGAATAATGGTCGCAGATCTCCACTGTATGTAGGAATTATAGCCTTCAGAAGTTTTCAGTTTTACTTTCAGTTAATGCAATGGGTTTGATGAAACATTAATTGTGGATTTTGAGGGGTAAAATGGCCGACCTAGAATCAAACACAACCTTGTGGCTATGGGTCCTTAACCAAAACTCCAATCATGGCAAGGTACGTAGCAACATTGATAATAGACGAAATTGAATAGATAACCTTGTGAATATTAGTCCTTAACCAAAAGTCCATACCAGGGGCCATGGCACGGTACCCACTTTCCAAGTTATTCATGACAGCTTGCTGATAGACTTGTAATGGCATAGCAACATTGAGAATAGAGGAAATTGAGCACATGACCTTGTGTATATGTGTTCTTAACCAAAATCCTACACTGGGGGCCATGGCAAGGTACCCACTTTCCAAGATATTCCAAGATGTTTGTCATTTTTTTTTTGGTAGATGACAGGGCTGCAAATGGATCCAAAAAATCTGGTTTGGATATCAAGATACTTGCTTTTTCTCCCAGTAAAGGAAAATTGCAATGTCTTCTCCATGAGTCTACACCAACCAGAAGGTGGAACCGCTTGGTCAGTCTGTCAAAGGCATAGTTACAAGGTTTGGAAATACAGATTTGACAGGAAGTCAAAACAATTCCAAAAATTCAGAGCTTAAGAAAAATCTTGAAAAATTTATAATTATAATTTATTGATCCATTTCTTTGCTGCTTCAAGAAAAAATTATATTTAAATTTTGAAAAATACAAGAATTCTGCTTACTTAAAATTTATAATACCTTAGCTTCACAGATCAAATTCATATTGGGAATTTCTTTTATGTAAAAGACTCTGGATCCAACTGGAGCAATCTGTATGGTTGAAAAATTCTGGCCTGACCCGGATTTTGTCCATATCTGAGAGGAGTTTGTTACTTGGATAAAAGGGGGGGAAATTCATTATTTGCCACCTTTATCTGGTAAGCTTGTTCTTCAAGTTGGAAACGGTATTGATCTTCTTAAGATTGCTATTTTGAGGGACAAAGTGTGATCAATGGGTCTTCCCACTTTGCTATGAGTCTTCTGCTAGCTTCTTAGAAAAGCAACTAATATCTCTACGCCCTGAGGCTGATCACATTGAGCTTTAGTATCATGTTGGAGAATTTATTATTCCAGAGTGCAAAGCATTTGAAAGAAAGGAGAGGAATATGAAGATAAGACAGACTTTGTTAAAGAGGAATGGATGTGATGATGAGTTGTGATTCAAGAGGTTCATGATGAGCAAATGAAACACCTTTTTATAGGCTTTAGGTGGTGAGGAGAACAAGAGTAGCCCTAAACAACAAGTTACAAAACAATAGTAAGATATTTGCAAAAAAAGTCTTCATGCGAGGGGTCATTTCACAAATTTAATGAAGAGCTTGACAAGTGGGTTTACATATTCCAACTCGAATGACCTGATATATGTGTGTTGACTGATCCATTTCTTTGTTGCTTTAAGAGAAATTATCTTTAAATTCTGATGCCGGGAGGGTTCTGCTAACTTAATTTTTTTTTGAGATGTGTATGTGGTTTCTCAAGGCAAGAGTGCGCCATTAATCCACAATTTCATCTTCTACAAAGGTTGTGAGGAGTACCACACATGATTCAGAGCTTAACAATGCCCTCTATAAGAGATACAGACAGTCTGATGTTCTGCGAAATGGGCAGGAGGGTGACTGATGGAATTAGCTAGCTTCTACTGGTTGTAATGCTCCTGAATGGTGAATTGGGAATTCATTGATTACGGTGGCTGTAGATATTTTCCAAGCAATTCTATTTGAACCTTTAGTGAAAGGTTGTTCTTCCTTTTTTAGAATGGATCCTGATACAATTTGGAGAATGCCAATGTCACCTACATCACAAATGACTAAACATAAGCCATACCTTTTAACGAAGAGACAAGCTGAAGATGCATGGTGTGAAGCGGTGGGGTGGACCAGCCTTAAGTATTTGGTTGAGTAATTGCTTGTTCAATGCTTTGCTTTTGGCCGGTTACTTTGACAATGATGATCCCAGAAGAAGACCTGGAAAATGTTGTGTCTAATTGAACAGAGGAAACCTTCAGGTTCCTAAATGCATATAACCCTTTAAGCAAACTAAGTTGATCAATATGGGATGGAACATCTGCAAGGAGTCCTTCAAGTTGATTTAATATGGAAGACTAATTTTAGTGCCTAGTTTTAAATATTGCTGATCATGTAGGACAACTGTGAGGAGTTCTTGTGGTTGTTGTGTCAACACATTGGAACATATTTGTAATATTTTTATTACTTTATGACAACCATTGTGCTTATTGGCACTGTGCTAGTAGGTCCACAACATATGGAAGTACTTGCTTGATAATTTCTTCTTCAATATGTACAGAAGTGTTTTGTATGAATAGTTTTCATCATAGGCAAAATTCAGATTATGATAAGAGTAAAAATTATTTGCAGAGGGATATGCCTGATTTGTCATATCTTTCGGTTACATATTCCCTTTGTAAAAAGTCAAAGTAACAAAAGTTATTGCTTAGGTTTGCGAGGAAATGAACAGTGCCTTGAACTCGGCTGGAGGGTGCTGAATAATAGTTGTGTGGTAGTCCAGATGGTATAAATGGTGGTTGACTAATGCTTAATCTTAGATGTGTTATAACATTAAATTCTTGATTGAGATAAGATAATTTTATTCATGTTCACAGATGGCCAAATGGGACTCATTGGAAACTTTCTATAATAATGGTTTTTCCTCTGGAGCGACGTGGTTTTTCTTGTATCAGGGAAGGTCATTCAGCTTCAATGGCACCAAAGCAATCTGACTATTGATCTTTAAATTGAAATGAGCAAGACAAATGATTTAGATGTATTTACAATATCCATGGGGTGATAGAGTTGCCATTTTTAGAAAAGTTGAATGTTGCAAAATGGGGTATTACATTGTTTCCCTTGAGAAGAATCAACAATTCCAAATTAATTTTGTGGCAGATTAATTTCTGTAGCAAAGCAAAAATTGTCATGAATGTAAAGTTTTTTTTTGAATCAATGCTATTTAAGTACATTGTCATGATTTTGCTACTATTCCTGGGAATTTGGGCATAAGAGGTTTATATGTTATGTCCCTTTATTTTAGATAATTTGGACATCTATGTCCCGAAGAGTTAAATATATGGAAGTTACTTATTTGTTTTGTTCTTTTTGCAATTTTTTTTATCCCTGTGTATTCAAATGGCATGTTGAATAGTGTGAGATAAATGCATATATTGTCATAAATATTTTGAGGCATAAAGCAAAGACCATTGCCCCATCGGGCCTGTTTAGTATGCCAATTTCTGTTGATTTTTATTATTCTGATCTGTGGCACCCATGTTGCTTAGGATGTTTTCCTGTACTTAAAGGTTAAGCAGTTCTTAAAATTATAATGGGAAGTTGTGAATTTCTCCAGCTGATGTCTGATTTTATTACTTGAAATATTTAGATTTGTTTCTATGCTTTCAGATCGTAGCACAAACAATACGGGCTTCTTTGGACAGGCTTCCTGGCTTTCCCAGAACACAAATTGGCTTTCTGACATTTGATAGCACTCTGCATTTTTACAACTTGAAGGCAAGATTCTTAATAATAGTTTATAACTTTTTCTATATGTTTTAAAATCTTGATACCCATTGCAAAGCACTTTGAACTGAGTTGAGGACTGAAGGTCTTTGATTTTCTGCATTACTATTAGTTTTACTTAATTACAAATGCAGAACATTGTATTAATGATTCCTATTCATTTATCCAATCAAATTCAAGATATGACAAGCTAGTATTGTTTAAATTATTTGTAGACACTAATTAGAAATGTTCTTATTTTCCAGTCATCGTTGACTCAACCTCAAATGGTGGTGGTAGCAGATTTGGATGACCCATTTGTGCCACTGCCTGATGACTTGCTTGTAAACTTGCCTGAGTCTAGACATGTTGTGGAATCTTTACTGGACAGCTTGCCATCAATGTTTGATGAAAATATGAACATTGAGTCTGCTTTTGGTCCAGCACTTAAAGCAGCTTTCATGGTTATGGTATGCTTTTCCCTTGAAATGATATATTTTTAAGGCTTTTATGAGCAATTTATTAATTTTTGTTCATGTCTTTTAAATTAAGAACAGATGAGGGGAAATGAAATATAAATATGTGCTATTAAATACTCTACAATGTCAACAGAGTCAACTTGGAGGAAAGCTTCTTATTTTTCAAAGTACGTTACCCTCTTTGGGTGTCGGGCATCTAAAGCTAAGAGGAGACGATCCTCGTATATATGGTACTGATAAGGAGCACACAATTCGAAATCCAGAAGATGCATTCTATAAACAGATGGCAGCTGAATTCACAAGATATCAAATTGGTGTGAATCTATATGTATGTAGTGATACATATACTGATTTGGCTTCCTTAGGTGAGTGATAAGGAAGATGAAACTGGTTGATTTGAAGTTTTTGTTGTCCTTGTGATCAATTTAGACAAGTGTTTAAGTCATTTACATGTCTCTTCTGTATTTCTTCAGGAGCTTTAGCAAAATACACAGGTGGTCAGATTTATTATTATCCATGGTTTCAGTCTGATCTTCATGGTGAAAAGCTGAGCCATGAGCTAGCAAGAGACTTAACCAGGGAGATTGCTTGGGAAGCTGTTATGCGTGTGCGATGTGGAAAAGGTACTATTGTAGCTTTAGTATTGGACTGAATACATAACTATGTTCCAGCATTTAATAAAGGCTGATTTTATAATAGAGATGAGAATTTTTCCTCAACGAGATTTTATGAGATTATTGTCTTTTTCTGATATTTTAATAGAAGATGACCATTGCATAGCCCTAAAATGTATTCTTTTGTTGTTACAGGTGTGCGATTTACAAATTACCATGGAAATTTTATGCTGAGGACATCAGATTTATTGGCACTTCCAGCAGTTGATTGTGATAAGGCTTTTGCAATGCAACTATCATTGGAGGAGTCTCTATTGATAACCCAGACTGTCTATTTTCAAGTTGCTCTGCTGTATCCTTTCGTAAGGGGAGAACATATAGCCAACATTAATCACTATATAGGCAAAACTCTACTTCTATCTATGTAAATGATACAAGTTTACCCATCACAACTAGCCAAACAGTTTGGATTGCCTCGTTGTGATCTAACTTATCTGCATAGTGAATGTTACATCACCAATTATGTCTTTCATCCTTGAAGAATCTTTAACGTTATGTCAGACCTCATTATTTTCAATGTTGGTGCATTAATTTGTCCTTATATTATTCTTCCTAAGGGTTGCCTATAACCTTCAATTCACAATCATCACAAAAAGGGCTTTTATAACAATTGATCATTCAATGGCACATTCACTAATCATTCAACATATTCATAAAGTCACTCAAAGTTTTAGGTTGAAACTCAAAGAATGCTCCAATTACATGAACACTTGCTTATCTTATTCCCAGGACATGTTGCTTCCAAGTGCGGGCAGATGTAGTTCAGAAATTGCTAGTTGCAATTTTGATTGATGCAATCATAATGGAGATTGCAGAGCATCTTCTCCGATCTATCTATGAACATATACATGAAAAAAGGTAGTGAAAACACTTCTGTCCAGTTGATTTTGTGCTTTCCAAATGGATAGTCAATACAAATGATGTTAACTTAAAATGACTGCTATAACTAATTTAATGAGCCAACTGCAGTTCCACAATCTGAAATATTTCATCCCATTGTTCCTTGGGGATGTATCGTGGGACCTTTCCCTGTTGTCCTTGTCTCGTAGATGTTTCGGTGATGCTGACCCCCTTTCTTCTTTTTCTTTGACCCTGGAAATGGCAATGTCAAAGACGAGACTTAATGCTGCAGCTGCAAGTTTGAAGCGGAGGGCAAGGGGGTGGGGAAGAAACCCAAGGAACCTCCATGAGCTGGAAAGCTATTTGTATTTGTATTTGATTTTGAGCTTTTGACTTCTTGGAAATTTGTTTGATATTTAATATGCCTCAAGACTATAGTTTTGTACTCTCTTATTGGCTGTATGCGACGATAAAATTGTAGATTATGTTCCAGATTTCCATATTATTGTTTATAATATTATGTATGAAAAATGTCTGGTAGCAATTGTATGTTGTCTTTTGTTAATAACACACACACACAAACGCACCCCTAAAGAGTCCTTCTGTCCCCTGCCAAACTGGAGACACTTTACCCTCTGGAAACTCTGGCAAACGTAGGTTCATACTTAGATATAGATGACTGAATTTTAGAAATAAGCATATGACTACTGGCAGGATCAAACAAGTAACCATCAAAGAAACATAACTGATTAATGCTGACATTAGCAATGCATCTAGATGTGATGTAAGGTTGGAACCATAGTGTCCAGACACGGACTCCTCTTGAACTTGGCAAACTTGTTTTTTTTTTTTTAATTTTCTCAGACTTGGGCTCAACTCAAAACTAGGAAAAACTTGTCAAGATTTGGCTGACAAGAAAAAAATATAACATACACTATATTTTATAGAAAGAGACTCACCTAGAGTCAAGATGACTAGGCCAAGGTCACTTGACTCACAGATCCTGGGAGATTCTGAACACTCTGGTTGGAACATAGATGTACTATGCATGAAAAGCAAACTTTCTAGGAGGACAAAAGATAGATGGAATAAACGTGGAGAGTGAATTATCTGGTGCAGTTCAAGGTTTGGACTCTAGTTCCGAGATGATTAGAAATGCAATTAAAATGATATTGTTGAAGCATATAGCTTTGATAATTAAAAAAGAAAAAAGAATGCTATTTAAATTGACTCACAAGGACTAGATATAGGGTGTGTTGATAACAAAATGTTTTTCGTCCAATCTGTTATCTACTGAATATTTTATTTTAAAACATGATTACCAAAGAAATGTTTCCAATATTTGTTGCAATTAAGCATGGCTCTTGCAATTTTAGACTTTGTAACTGATGAAAATACTAATGAAAGAGAGTTAAATGATCGACAATAATAGATATAATTGGCACAGAAGACTTTGGGTTTTAGAGTATGAACTCAAGGGATGTTGTTACAACTAAAAAACAAAACCATATCTCATAAAAAAATAAATGGCAGTCAATAAATAGATATCTTTCCAACTTTGAGTTGGCTAATTGAACAGATAGTTTGTTTGGGTGGGGCACTGGAGGATATTATTGTTGACATTGAAAAAGTAGATATGCTGGAGAATAATGCCGAAGACATTAGACAAGCATGTGGCCCAATTTGGAAGAGCTCTGAACCCTCAGTATGAGGATATTGTGGTGATAAAGTCAGCATGGGAATGTTATAATGACCATGGACATGATCCATTATTTTTTGAAAAATTGGAATACCATCTATTAAATAGTAAGAGCCATTAAAAAATGGTAAACAACCAAATAAAGAAAGTAATGAAGGAGATAACTGAAGCCTAATTCAAGAAGCATCCTCAAGAGACAAAACTTGGAAAAATCTTATTTTGATGAAGTGAGTTTTGGCTAGAATTTATTGTTAACCTAAAATTTGTAAAGGAAGCATACCATTTTGACTAATTATTAAGATGATTCATTATCCTACTTATAACCTTAAATGTTCTTTTGGCGGAATTAAAACCACTAATCAATGCTACCTCATCATATGTTAAAGAATCCAATCATTTTCTTGATATGGCGAAGGACCTAAAGGTTGATGAAAATGATGTTTCTGTCAATTTCAATGTTGTGCCTTTATTCACAAATATCCCTATAGAGTAGGCCATTTGTTAAAGGAAAAAACGATGAAACCACGACTCGTGGAGATGTCTAAGATCGACCTTTTTATGTTCTCAAAACAATATTTAATGAACAGATAGAGGAGGTAGCCATGAGTTCCATGCTTTGACATTGGTCAAGTGTCCCTTTATGCCACATCCTCTACCAAAGAAATTTGTGTTGTATGAATTTGGTAGACAATATGCTATGTCTGCAGCAGGAGACCCTTGGCAGGAAATAACATGATATATTTTCAAGGTGTCTTCTTGATCACCAATGTCTCATCTCACAAGTATCTAAGCTGCTGTGTCTAGATGATTGTAAGACTTCATTGCTTAGTTCTGATTGCCTTTCTTTTGGTGGTAACTTCTCTAAGAAGCTCTTCTTATTTTGGGTTTCAATTTTCTTCTTTTACGTTGACTGTTTTTTCATAAATTCTTTCACTTGGATTCCTGTTATAAATCTAAGAGCCACTCTGTGTCCCCATATGATTACCCAGCCTGGTCCTTTTGGACCAGCCCACTTTCTGATGGATATTTTCAAATCTTCTGTTAACTTGTTCCTGGTCACTGACAATGACGGTGATGACCCTCCAACTATTTAGTGTTTTATTTCAGAGTAGGGCCCCTTAACTTTTTCTTCCTTGCAATAGATCTCTCCTGGCCAAAGATGCTTGGCTTTTTACCTCAGGGAAGCTAACACTCGTTGGCATCAGTTATTACAGGGGAGATGGATTACTACTCGACTTATCGCCTCATTCTTTAACTCTATCTCAGCAGTCGAGAGTAATAAGCGCTCATTTTAAGCTACAACTATCCAAAATTTTAATGACAGATGCATGCATCCTTTTGTTCTTTCTTCTTCTTGCGATAGGACAAGACTGTAGTTATTCCTCATCGGGTTTTGTCCACCCCTCACATACCGAGGAGTTGTAGACAGGCACAACTTCCTAGTTTCTTGTGCTTTTCAATTGGTTCCACAGCCATGGATGCTAGAAGAGTCTTGAGGGGTTGAACTCTATGCTCTCCCAAGATTATCCAACCAGGCCCTCTTAGTCCTGGCCATTCTCCTGGGAGCATCATTAGATCCTGTGTTGGCCCTTTTGGGATGGTGACGGTAACGACCGTGCTTCTACTTTACATCCCACTATAGATCACTATTGGCACTTGGATCCACTGGAGCTCCTTTCTATCTCTGTGGTACCTCAACTTCTAGCTCTTTCTTAATCATTACTTATATCATTATTGTTAGCATGTTAGGGTTTATCCATTTTGGGTAATCCTTGTGGCTGTAATTTATTACCATACAGTTCCGAATTAGAGTAGTTTACACGAAATTCTTTACTCTAGTTTAGCTTATTTTCGTAGTATTTTGTGGTTACTACAATGCATTGTAATTTGTAGCAGCTCTTTTCAATGAGTTCCATTGGCCTACTTTGGCCATTTGTGCACATTAATAGGATTATCTTATCTTATGAGACTTTATTTCTCCGCATGTTATTATACTTTTGGCACACAAGGGTTTATCTCTTCATCTGTTAACTTTTATTTCTTTTTCCTGTAATCTTTCTTACGGTAAGGGATGCTCTTTGTGGCCTCCTTTTTTTCATTGGTACTTGTTGTACAGTCAAGTCCCATTCATACCTTGGTCATTATCAGACATTAATTTAATTTATTTTTTTCTTAAGATTGTTATCAATTGAATCATTAGAACACCAGGAGGCAGAACCCTCCATAAATATAGTACTTTCTAAATGACTGTTATCTTACTGTATATATTTGTGATTGATTTGGTTTTCTAATTTTTCAAGATATTCTTCCTTAAAACATCTGTTATTTCAATTTCATAAGTATTCACAAATGGATAAAATGGAACGTTAATTTAATAATCCAGGTAACTATGAAATCTAAGCATTGTTTGAAACAACAAATCCTAACGCTCTAGTTTTGCTAATATTCTATAAGTTTTGCCTTTCAGCATTTTTTGGTCATGCACACCCTATCTTTTGACTTGTCATCACTATAAGTGATTTCAACCTTATGCTTTACTTTCCGGCTTTCATGTTGTCAATACTTGTAAGGTAAACAACCAATGTTCCTCAAATTATCCCAGATCCCCAAGCCAAATAATTTTAGATATTTTTACGGGGAAGGACATTTTAATTCCTCCCAATGTTCACATAATTTTGCTCATGTATAGGATTGAGCTCTGATGCATAGTAAATAATTTAATAGGAGGCAAAATACATCTATATTTGAACTTTAAGGTCAAACAGAGGCAGCCCAAAATTAGAGGAAAATGTGAGTGCTTGATACAATGTCTCAAAATTGTCTGAAAGTTAACTATAGCGATCTTTTCTTGTCAGATTTAAAGTTCGCATCTAGTTACATTCATGATAATCCATAGAATGCAGGGTCCATTCTAATCATGCTTGCTGCCAAAGCATATGATGTTAAAAATCACAGAAACTTTGAATTAGATCAGTGTCCTTAACAATAACAGGTATACCTCATCATCTGGTGAAAGGCGAATCAGAGTTCATACAAGGGCTGTGCCTGTAGTTGCTGACTTGGGAGAAATGTATCGAAATGCAGATGTAGGGGCAATCATGAGTTTATTGAGTCGACTTGGTAAGGATTTCTGTATTCGAAGAGTGAAAATCATGAGCTGTTTAGGTAGAATATGTTCAAATCTTGTTAATAAGAGATTGCTTTCAGCTATATTACAATTATGCGCAGATTGAAATATGCTGATATATTCTTTTATATATCATGAAATGTGCAAATTGAAATATGCTGATATATTCTTTTGTGTATCATGATATGAGCAAATCGAAATATGCTGATATATTCTTTTATGTATCATGATAACATCTTGCTAATGGTTTTCATTTCAATTATCTTTATTCACAGCAATTGAGAAGTCTCTATCTGCTAAGCTGGAAGATGCTCGTCATATTACACAGCTGAATGTTGTTAAGAGTTTAAGAGAATATCACAACCTTTATGCTACACAACATCGTTTAGCTGGGAGACTAATATATCCTGAATCATTGAAACTTTTACCTCTATTTGGACTTGCCTTATGTAAGTCCTTAGCATTGCGAGGAGGATATGCAGATGCTACTGCAGATGAACGAAATGCAGCTGGGTTTAATTTGATGATCATACCCATTAAGAGATTACTAAAGCTCCTCTATCCAAATCTTTTCCGAATTGATGAATATCTGTACAAGGTTCACCTTCTTTCTTGTTTCAATAGGTGTACTTTTTCTTATCTATTATATAATGGATAAGTTCACTGTATGAGGTGGAGTATCATTTAGATTATGTAATGCCTCAAATCATTTTGATGCTTACAGGGTGTGGATAATGTTCAACATGATATTAAAAGTTCAGTGAAGCCATTGCCATTGACTGCTGAGAGATTGGATCCCAGGGCGGCTTTTCTTTATGATGACGGCTTTCGTTTTGTTCTTTGGTTGGGTCGAGTTTTGCCCTCTGATTTTATTACACATTTGCTGGGAGTTGAAGCAGCTAATAGCCCTGATATGAGGAAGGTGAATTTTAAAGGCACCTTTTCAATATAAACAAGCAATTGAAAGTTCATGATTTAATTTACAGTTTTAGTTGGTAACTTTTTCTTAATTTCTTTTACTTCCTTCCAAATACATAATTTACCCAGCTAGTAATGGAGGAGAGCTAAATAGAAACAGAAAGATATATTGATATAAGGTAGCTTGGAACATCCATCCACAAATAATTGTCTACATTAACAAAACATCCATCCACAAATAATTGTCCACATTAACAATCCACAAAATGAGACAAATATAGATAATACCCTTATGGTAGGGCAACACCAATAATACTCCTTAAGGAAGGAATTACTCCAGATCCATTCCATGAGCTAAGACTGTTACAAGAGAATACTGATTTCCTACAATGACAACATCCCTTCTTTATATACCCATCTTCTTAAACCTTTATCCCACTCATTATTATAATATAATATTATAATATAATCAACCTTGGGTTATGTGTGGCCCATGCCAACTATCAATAATACCCATACACAATATAATATCATATCCCTCAATTCCTATCCTTAGGTACGTAACATTCCACCCCCCTTACAAATGTTTCGTCCTCGAAACATAAGAAGAACATTCATCACATACTAAAATAACAAAACATCCATCCACAAATAATTGTCCACATTAACAATCCACAAAATGAGACACAAATATAGATAATACCCTTATGGTAGGGCAACACCAATAATACTTCTTAAGGAAGGAATTACTCCAGATCCACTCCATGAGCCAAGACTATTACAATAGAATACTTGATATTATTTCCCACAATGAAAATATCCCTTGTTTATATACCCATCTTTCTAAAACCCTTATCCCAATCATTATTATAACATAATATTATAATATAATCAACCTTGGGTTATGTGTGGCCCATGCCAACCATCCATAAAAACCATACACGATATAATATCATATCCCTCAATTCCTATCTTTAGGTACCTAACATTCCACCCCCCTTACAAATGTTTCGTCCTTGAAACATAAGAAGAAACTAAATAATATTATTTGCTAAGCAATGTTAGCAACTAGTACCAATCTTGATCATCCCTCCATCCAAGTGAAATCTTGATTGGTGGTTGCCTGCGATGATGCTAAGCTGCCCTTATGCCACTTGACTATCCTTAATTGCTTTGTTGGCTCCATGCTTCTGTTGCACTACTTCGGTACTTCGAACGATTGGTCTTATTGTTCCTTGATGCTAGTGCATCACTTTGAAATCTGGAATCACTATGCTTTTTCTGCCAAACACTGGCATACTTGATGCCTTTTCGACTCCTTGTAGATCCATATTAATATTGATGCCCTAAGCATGCCCTAAGCATTCGATCTATGCCTGTGACTATTATTTTTTTAAAATAAGCTATGCGTGGCTTCTATTGGGGGCCACTCCCATTACAAAAACAAAACATTACATTGCTCTCATTACATTTCTAACAAGTTAATCAAAGCATATCCAACTTTGTCTTTCTATCAGAGATATTCTTCGTTTACCCTTCTATCAAAAATATTCTTCATCTTCCTCAAACTGCTAACTTTCAACAATCAACTCCTTTTATATCAAATGCTTTCAAAAATTTAAATTTTTTTCAGATGAAATTCAACACTGCGAATGGCTAAAATATTTGCTGCCCGAATTCTATATCGAAAAATATCTTGTCTATAACAACCTCACAATTTCTTAATATCTTTTTTTAGGGTTCTTATTCATTTCCCTAATATTCCAAGATATTATTTTCTATGTTATTTTTTTATTTTATTTGTGGGTTTAGCCCCACTTCTTGCTAACACTTGTGATATTTGCTTTTGTTTTCCCATATCAATATCCCTTTGTATTTCCTTTTCTCTTTGTTTTTGCTTCTTGGGTCTTCCTCTTTTTTTTTCATTCTCAGCAATACTTTCATCTTCATCAATCTCTTCAATCTTCTCACATTGCTCATAGTAAGACTTATCATCTTTAGGTTTACCTTGTTCTGAAGGATCTGAAGTGCAAGGAATAACCTCAAAAGCACACTTTTATTTATATTTCCCTGGAGACCCTAAAGTGCAAGGATGCTCTTCTGTAGCAATTATCTTCTTATTCTGCCCTAAAAACCCTAAATTGTTATGGGTTTCTTCCAACCTCACTTCTATATTATTCTGCTCTTGAAACCTTAAAGTGCAAGGGATAACATCTTCGCCACTTTCACTTTTATTACCTGAAGAGGATTCTATACTACTTGAGGAAAATGAAGATGATTTACCTGGAATAAACTTGACCTTTTTTGCTGTCTTTGTTTTGGGCTTTATCTCCACATCTTCTTTTGCACCTTTAATTCCTTCTAAACTTGTCAATTGATATTGTCGATAGGATTTCTTTACCTCTTATTTTGGAGTGGAATATCCTTGATTTGATCTTGCTTCTATTATTGAATGATTTCCTTGCTTTGTCTTGAAGTTTATCTCATGGCTAGAATTTTTTATCTCTTTCTTCATAGTTTTTACTTTGCAAACTCTTGCCATGTGTCCAATCTCAAAACAATTATGGCAACGAAATGCAATATTTTCATAATCTACTTGTTGATCCCATTCTCTTGATTCAGATTTAATCTTAATGGATTGTGGCAAAGGTTTTGAAATATCCATAGCAACACATATTCGAGTATATATAGCATGCTTTCGCTCCTTAGTTGTTGGTCCTTCCTTGATGAATTCCCCTAGGGTAATTCCAATATTTTTCAAAACATCCTTATTTATAAGCTGATATGGAAGTCCAAAAAGCCTAACCCACACTGGAAGCTTCTTAATAGTTTCTGTATCAACTGAAAAATTTTCATTCCATGGTCTCAAATAAAGTGCATCTCTTCCCATAAACCATGGGCCACCAACCATTATTTTATCCCTAATTTCTGAACTGGAAAAGATGATGAGGAAAAAACCTTTAGGAAGAAAAGTCACAAAATAATTTGAATTCAATCCCCACTTCCACTTGATCCAATTTTGAATCTCCAAAAACCCTGGCCATGATCTATGGAACTTACATATTAGCCCTCTACTTTTAAGAACCATTATATCATGCTCAATCATCTCATCCTTGATACTTACTTCTGGTGTACCATCTTCTACCTGGATCGAACTTGCCATGTATTCGCTTTTTCGCTTATCTCCAGCTTGGGCCTTTATACTTCCAACAAAGGCATCTTGATTTCTAGCTAGGGCATCTTGACTTCCAATTAGGGCTTTCAAAAATGACTTTCCTTCCACAATAGCTAATGGGGCTTGCTCTTGGCTTGCACTCCCTCTTGGTTCGCACTCCCTCTCTGCTTGCACTCGCTCTTGCTCCCAGCTTGCATTCTCTCTTGCCTCACACTTGCTCCTGGTTTGCACTCCCTCCTGGCTCACAATTGCCCGTGTCTCTTCTTTTTCTTGGCGTTCCTTCGCTTCAACAATTTTTTGGAAACAATGTTCTACGCATTCGTGGTAAGAATTTGAAGCATTTTCTGCCAAACACTGCCATACTTGGTGCCTTTTCAACTCCATGTAGATCCATAATAATATTGATGCCCTAAGCATTCAATCCATGCTTGTGACTATTATTTAACATGTTAGGATAGCCTAAATTCTTGTTGGCTATGAGTATTAGCTTTCAAAAACTCAATTTGCGCATAAAGTTCCCAACTAGTTTCATACGTTGTCATCTTGTTCCTGCTTTATGAGAATCATTAGACTGAGTCTACTTGTCCTATATCTATTTGTGGCCACAAGACAATATTGGCAACAATAGGTTTTTCGTAGCTAAATTTGTAAACATTTTTCCTGATATTTTATGAACAATTTCATTAGGTAATATCATTGGCCAAATGTCTGTCATGGTGGGCATTGTTTTCATAACCTTATTTGCTATTGTATTACTGGAAAGCAGTTTCTTTAGGTGGAAGAAGATAAAGCACATCGTATATATTTTGTTCTTTTCCTTCTAAGTTATGCACAAATCATCTATGCCTTTATTGTCAAGAATCCCATTAGTAAGAGTAACTTCAGAATTTACCTCTTCATTGAAGTCCTTGAACAGGTGGAGCAATAATAATCACATATAAACTCTCATGTATCTCAATAATAATCACATGTAAACTTTTGCAGGGATGGGCAATCTTTGACAACATGACCTATCTCATTGGGAAGAAACTGAACGAATAACTGCACATGAAGCATGCATTTTGTGTGTAAAAGTATCACATTTATTTACCTAGTAAAACTACACAGACCATATTTAATGTTAGACTATCTTTGGGTTTCCCAATCTCATACATTCTTTTTGATAGGTAAAATAAAAAACATTTATATTTCATTGCAGACATTTATAAGTGGATGATATATTAATTGTCTTTATATAATATAAGACTGACTTTTTTGTTTCCCACGTTTGCACCCCTTATTTTTCGACGGGTAAAATAAAACACATTTATGTTCCGTTAAGAAAGCTTACCACAAAGAGAAATGAAATGAGTTTAGTTCGAAGGTCTATCCAACTGTTCCATAATAGGCAATAAAAACTTACAAAAATTCGATAAACAGGTTTATTAGTGTAACCAAAAGACATGGTACTAGTAACTGAAGCAGAAGAATTTGAACATAAATATGTAAATATTTAAATTCCAGATTAAGAGTCTTAGTAGCATAGCCTTCCATGTTCCTTTTCCTATCCCAGTAGGGGTTGTGGATGCAATGAAGTGTTTGCTTGGACTTTGATTTATCTTTTTTAAGTATCTTATAATGACAAATCACCGATAAATCTGTGCTTGACCCACTTTTGAAGAATTAATATTAATATATATTGTATTGGCCAAGAGAAAGCATATCCATGGACTTACTACACTGTTTGCCCAAGAACAAGCAAGGTGATGATTTACTAATTGATGCTACAAAATTCTCCTAGCAAATATTGTGTATTGATTCCATTCACGAAAAGATCAATTTTAAGGAGCAACTCAAGTTATTCTTCATTACTGTAAAGGTGTGTTATGTATTTGGGAAGTGTTTTTGAACAGCTTTTGGACACTTTTGCCTAATGAAGGGCCCCTAATTGTTGTGTACCACTACATCCTGTCCACAATCAGATGACCCAATCAAATTAACGAATCAAATATTGGTGCAGATATTGAAAGGGCATAATTGTAATTATCCTAAGGCTGGGGACGAGAGTTTTGTATAGATTAAAACACTCATCCAATAGGGCTGCACATTCGCAGAGAATCAAAATCATTCACCAAAGAGTATAAGTTGTAGGTGGCCAAGTTGGTCTGTCTCATGGCCCAACTTGTATCACGTAGAAGATTGATGAGTCAGATGCACAAGTCTAGTTGTATATAGTGTCTTTTGTGTGGTGTGTCATGCATTTATTTTATGCTTCATTTTACATGTGTAATAAAATAGCACGTATAATGGGGTACTGATATCCTTCTGTGTGTCTATGGGTAGTTAGGTACACTTGGTCAAAGCAGGTAGTTGATAGTTGTGAGGTTATTATTGATCTCATGATGTGTATGCTTGACCAGGTTGTTGCCAATATGGTTCTTTTTATGGTTGTGAGTGAATTCTAGTCTTATATTTGTATGCATTTGACTACTATTGCAGTTTACATCTTGTTATATTTTAGTGCATTGTATTGTTGTTCATGGTCAGAATACTCCTTCATACTACACAAATCAGCTAATGAGGTCACAACTTGAGTACAAAGCGAGACATAATCAATATAGTAAGGATTATTGTTTTCATGATGGAGACATGGTGTGACTTTAGTTGAGCATAGGGAAGACTTAAAGAGCAAGGCAAGAAATTCAACAAATAAGATATGGTGCATTTGAGATAGGGACAACATGTAAGGGGCAAGAAGAAGAACCAAGCTTGGAAACAACCAATGCTGCCAAAACTGCTGAGAGGATTTGTAGGAGTGAATTTTGGAGATACAAGCCAAATATGAGGGTATCACAATCATAATGTGAAAGAACCAAGACACCAAAGAGTGCAAGAGTGGACCATGATGGAGATAGATATATGGACTTCACTTGAGCGAGATAAAGCTTCAAGGATCAAAAAGGCTCAAATTCAATCATAAGGGATTAAAATGAAGATTAATGTTCAAAGAGAGGAAATGTAAATGAAACATTACACACAAAGTAGAAGCGAATGGTTTTCTCTAGCCTCAAAATGAGCTTTTGGGAGAGACAAGTTGATGTATATGAGATTTTGTGAGATGGAGTGGTCGGGATTCCATTGGAGAAGCCACATTATGAGCTTGCTAGCAAATTTTTCAATGGCAAGGACGATACATTGGAGCGCAAGGTGCTTGAGTTGCTTGTAAGACCTGACAAGTGGGTTTACATGTTCCATCATTCCCCCTTAAATGACATGGAGGGACCAAGGAAGGTGGCGTTGGTTTCACATGGCATAGGAACATGGGTTGGACAGGTAGTGGTCTTGTCAATGTACAACCTGACTAAAAGGCTATTGCCAAATATGCCAAACAGGCCTACAAGGGGATAACATTTTCCAACATGTAGATGATGAGGATGCTAGTTAGATTGTATTTAATCAGATTTTGATATAGTATCATGTCAACTTTTGAGTAGTATATGATATATATCATGTATGGGAAGTCTAAATTTTTGTGTCCTTTCGGCATTATACAGTCTACAAAAAATAAAATATAAAATCAATTTGTGTTTTGTGTTTGCATATGGTGAATGCTTTGTAGCATTTTTATGTTTATTTCAGCCTTTGATGTACGGTTGAGTAGGAAATAACTTTTAATTGTGTTTTTCCTGTTAGATATCTACTTTTTCCCCTTTTTAAAACTGTAATTCTCTGTTGTCCCTTCAAAAAAAAGGCCCCCTGTAAAGGCATCCCCCTGTTTCTTGCTGTCCAATTGCAAACACCGTGGAAAATAATAATGAACACTTTATGTTTGGGTATCTATGACATTTATCCTTGAATGTCGAAGATATGTAACTACATATTCTGGATGTCTAGTGGCTGTTCATTTTTTTCTTCTTTTGGGACATACGGAGAAAACCCCACAAAAACTATGTGAGAAAGATGTCAAAACATAAGAGAATTATGTGTCTTAGATTATGCAATTTTTGGTTCTCTGTATAACTTGAAATGTAGCTTAATTGCATTTTTAAATCCTCTCATGCATTTTGTCTTCTATATTTCTCTCTTTCTTGTACTGACTTTCATGTTATGCATCTGTGCTGTTAGAAAGTGTTTTAACTTTTTAATATAGGTGGATTTGCCCGAGGGTTCAATTATTTACAGTGTTATTGTACTGTTGCATGCTGTTCTCTTTTGTTGATTAAGTTGAGCAAGTTAACACATTTCATTTATTTTAAGAGGTAATTTACTTTCTCAGCTGCTTTTTTCTCAGAACATTGGAATTTCATATCTAAATAGTTAATCTTGTTTATACAGCTTCAAGTAATTGAGCAGAATAATGAGCTGTCAAGAAATTTCTTGTCTACGCTAAAGAGTTTGAGGAGTAGTGATCTGGCATTTTATCAACATTGTAATGTAGTGAGGCAAGGTGAGCAACCAAGAGAAGGTTCTCTGCTGTTGTTCAACCTTGTAGAAGATCGGATTGGAGGAACGAGTGGATATGTCGATTGGATGGTTCAAATTTATCGACAAGTGCAGCAGAGAGGTTAAACTGAACTTATCTACTAAATCCAACATTGAGAACAATTCTTCCTATGGAAAATTTGAATTTTGCAGTTACTGCGATAAGGCCCACTAGCTTGAAAATTTAAGGTAATTGCTTTTATGATTTATCATGATGTGAACATCTTATTCATTTGTTACAAAATCTGTTCGTCTTATTTTATTTCTACTATATAATTTTACGTTGTTTAAGTCATAACTTTCTTCTGTTTCATATTGCAATGTCTAGAAAGGTCAAAGGTACCCTATGAGGCAGCCATTTTTTGAAGAAAGCATGGACCATCAAATTCATGATTTTATCTTTGTAAAATTAAAATTTCAATTCAAGATCATCCATCTTTGCCATTATAGTTTCATGATTTACTTTACTTGATGCACACTTCCAAGCCTGGAAGCTGTCATCCATTGACATGATTGGTCTGTGATGTATATAAAGAAGCTGTCATCCATTGTCGTCCATCGACACTTCTGTTATAAAAGCTTATTCCTCTGGTTTCTCATGGACATTAATTCAATGTATTTCTTTTTGGTTGCTCTCAAATGCGATATTACATTTCTATCTCATGATCATGATGCATAAATGTAATTAGCAAATGACTAGGGAAATCCTGTTAACATCATTGTCTTCATAAATTACTTAGGATTTGATGGAATTAACTTTTTATTTTAATAAATATTACATTGTGATTATTGAATGATAAGTCTTCAAGCGTACATGTCCTACATATGCAGTTCTTGTTTCTGGTGTTTTTCTTCTCCAAAGAACGTTGGATTGCAAGTCTATGGTAATTGCTTTTATCATGATGTGAACATTCTATTCAGTTTCTTTTTTTCTATAAAATTTAAATCTGATCTTTCTCTTATTCTATTTCTATGTAATTTCATATTATGACTTCCTGTGCATATGCAATGAAGCAGAAAACCAATCTTGCTAAGGTTGGTCCATTGTCCCTGGAAATTTTTATTTTAGTTTCTTCTTTTCCATAATGAAATGTCTGGAAACATCAATGGTATCCTTTGACGCAGTCATTTTTTGAAGAAAGCATGAGCTATCCATTTCATGATTTTGTTGTGAATTTAAAAATTTCAAGGTCATGCATCAGTGCCAATTTAGTTCATGATTTTCTTCTCTTGATCCATAGTTCCAAGCCTTGAAGCTGTCATCTACTGGCATGGCTGGTCTGTGATGTATTATCTGCTTCATCTCCACCTTAAAATCTCACTTCTCTGGTTTCTAATAGACATTAATTTAATATGTTTCTTTTTGGTTGCCCTTAATTGTGATATCACATTCCTATTTTTGCTCATGACAATGATGCATAAATGCAATAAGCAAATGCCTACAGGGAAATTCTTTTTCCTGTTCATTTTTGTCTCCAAAGAGCATTAGCTTGAAAATTTAGGTTAATTGCTTTTTTCATGATTGAAACATGAACTTCTTTTTCTGTAAATCTGATCTTTGGCTTATTTTATTTCTAACTAATTTATTTTTATGTTATAAGTTTACTGCTTATGCAATGAAGCAGAAAAGTAATCTTGAGAAGGTTGGTTCCATTGGCCTTTGAGATTTTAATTTTACTTTCTTCATAATTGACTTCTCGTTCCATAATGCAACATTTGGAAACATCAGTGGTATCCTATGAAGCAGTCATTTTTTAAGAAAGCATGAACAATCGAATTCATGATTTTGTCTATGTAAATTTAAATTTCTATTCAAGAATCAAGATCATTCATTGGTGCCATTTTAGTTCCTGATTTTTCTTCAATTAATGCACATTTCCAAGCCTGGAAGCTGAAATTTACTAGTCTGGCTGGTCTGTGATGTATTCTGTGGTTCATCTTCCTTTTCCATCATAAAAGCTGATAGGTTTCTCGTGGACAAATTGAACCCATTGTCGAGTGATCATCCGTTAGTAGGTTGCTTATTTCTCTTTGCAAATGGTCTTTGCCCTTATCATCTGGACCATAGAATTGCTTTGGTGGCAGATAAGTGGTTATGTTTATCGTGGTTTTCATCCTCCATTTGCTAATGCACACATTCAAAAGAAAAAATACCACAGATTTGCAAGGTTTCCTGTTCCATGTTTAATTCGAGGCATAGTAGAGAAATCGGAATCGGGTAGTAAATCGGCTGGTTTAAAAATCATCAAAGAATCGGAATCGACAAAAAATCGAGGAAAGAATCAGCAAAAAAAACCGAAGAACACATTTTCATTTCGATTTTTTTTTTCATGCATATTACAATGAATTAACATTGTGCAAATCAAATATTGCAATAAAAGCAAGAAGTTCAAGACATCATACAAGGCTCAAGCTTTAAGTACACATGAAAGTGACAACACATCTTGTATTGCTTATAATATGAAAAGGTACAATTTACAAAATGTGTCAAAATGTCTCGATAGGACCACTATCTATTGTCTTCCTTTGCCCCTTGTCCTAAGATAAGCCCTTGTCTCTCTCGCTTGATGTGTGCTTGTAGATGCTTGGGTCTCTTCTCGTGCTAAGGCCTCTTCTTGGTCCCTTGTTGCCATCTCCTCCACTAGGTTCTCATAGTTTTGTAATTTTGCCATGCTGAATAGAGGCTCTTGCCGTACCTGTTGCTTTTGTGCTTTTGCATCTGTGATCCATTCAGATGATGGATCAATGTCACTTAGGCCAATGGGCTAATATTTGTTTTTTCAAGAGTTTTTTTTGGAGGAGACGAAGGTTGTAGTGCACAAACACAAAATCATTTAACCTTTCTTGTGTAAGTCTGTTGCGTTTCTTGGAGTGTATGTGTTCAAACATACTCCAATTGCGCTCACAACCTGAAGAGCTACATGGTTGAGGTAAGATTCTAATCGCCATGTGCTGTAAAGTGGGCGTAAAATCACCAAAGTCATCCCACCATAAATCTAGAAACAACAAAAAAATAAATATTTCACATGTAAAGCTTAAAAGTTTAAATTTTAAAACAAAATCAAAAGACAATAAATAATAAGTCGATACGTGGCCTTTTATACTCTAGGAATTGGTGACCATGACATGCTTTATAATATTGTATCTCAACGCGTTCTATCGCAAAATTGTGGACTCGCGGAGAACACACGGTCAATGCAATCTTGAAGGCCAATCTTGATCTCATAATCATCACGGAATGTAGGTTTATAAAAAAAATTGGGTTTCAAATAGTAACCCGTTGCATGAAGAGGGCTATGGAGTTGTGATGTCCATTTGTTATCAATGATAGTCCAAATGGCATCATATTTGACGTGGTTATGTTCATAAAATGCAACAATAGCTTCTTTTGCCCTATCCATAACCTCATATATAAATCCCATTGGAAAATCTTCTCCATCAACAAGATGAAGAACCTTCACCAATGGTTCTGAGACTTGAAAAAAAAGAAAAAATAATTTAAAGAAAATATTTTACAACATAAATAAAATAAAACAAATTAATAAGCGTAGTCTTGTACTTTGATGACCTCATTAATGGCCATCCAGAAGTCCTCCTCAAACAAACAAATATAAACATTTTGCCCATCAGATGATGTTCGGTATTTTGCAGCTACTTTAGAATTCAACTTATCACTCACAAACATTTGCTTTAGTGACCCTCTTGCATCACAAATGCTTTGCAATGTCACAAAGTTTGTGGCGAAGCGTGTAATGCCAGGTCGCACTAGCTCTCTCCCATTGGTAAATCGCCTCATAAGGCTAAGGACCCATGAATGGTTCTAAATGAATTTTGTGATGGCCTTAGCCTTCCCTACAACCTCTGTCACCCAATGTAATTTCCCAATGCCCTCGAGGAGCAAATCAAGACAATGGGTTGCACATGGGGTCCAAAAAATGGTGGGGAATATCTCCTCCAAAACCCTCCCAGCTACCTTTTATGCTGTTGTGTTGTCCGTGATGATTTGTACAACGTTCTCTTTCCCCAAACTCCAAGACAATCTCCTCCAACAACCCTGCAAGCATTTCAACACTCTTAACTTGTGCCGATGCTTCTACCAAACTAGGGAATGCAGTTCCTTTTGCAGATGCAACCAAACAATTAATTAGGGTTCTTCCCATCCCATTTGTCCAAACTATCAGACATTATAATTCAACCCTTGGTTCTCCACACCCGACGTTGGTTGTCAAGCACAACCTGAAGTATAAAAAATAATTTAGTCATGCACATTGCATATTGATTTTATCATATATATATTTATATATTTAGTCATGCCATTTATATAAAAATTTAGTCAAGCACAATGATACAAACTGAATGTCATCCACATATTGTTGAAGGAGAGGGCCCCTAAGGTCATCAAAAGTTGGCGCCTTAAATCCTGTGACGCAACTTGCGACGACATCTATCATGTGCTGCCAGTATGGAGACCTTGCCACATTGAAGGGAGTGTCAGAATAGTACCAAAAAGGGGCAATGGCTATCCTCACTGCACTGTGCTTCTCTAGGTTCCACGTGACCATACCGTTAAGCGTGGATTGTGCCCCTGACACAAAACAATCTACAAAAGAGGACTCTACCATCCCACTAGCTCCTTGTGCACTTGAAGGGCTCAAACTACTTTATGGAAATAACCACTTAAGGTTGCCACACCCACTAGTACGAGCACCTCGGGAGGGGGGATGAAATGGTATGATTATAACTTCTTTTGTGACTAGCGCTTTAATCTGCCGTAGTGATCCATGCGTTTACTTTGTTTTTAATATCTTATGGCATCTTATCACATACTGCTATATTATTTCCTGCTATTAATGCCAAATGGAATTTGAGGCGATAAACGCCTCCATTATAACTATGGCCACAAAAATTGCATCTAAAATGCCCTTTTGATTGCCCTGGCGTTGCATACACCCATGCTAGATCCAATGGTTTCATTTTTTATATGCTTGCACATGGAAACAAGTTAGTAACAACAAAGTTACAATCACATGAAAAAAAGGAAAAAAAAACTAAACCCTAAACCAAAAGACTAGGGTTTAGGCCCTTTAGGGTTTAAAATTGAAATATAGGAGTCATTGACAACAGAAAAATAGGCTTGCATACATGGTTATTAGGCAACAATATTTACTTAAAAAGAGAAGAAAAAATCCTAAACCCTAAAAAAAACCTTAGCTAATAATTTAGCTTACATATATCAATTTAGTATCTATTTAAAAAGAGAAAAAACACCTAAACCCAAAACCCTAGACTAGGGTTTTAAATTTGAGAACACTAACCTAATTTCAAGCAGCCCTAATCTAATTTCAAACAAGCCATAATCTATTTAAAAAAAAAAAAGAGTTTTCAAAAAGTCCTAAGGACCTACACCCTAAAAAAAAAATCCTAAATAAAAAATAAAAAAACCTAAACCCGTTTAATGTTTAAAAAATATTGATAGGATAGCAAATAGCTAATAATTTGGTTTGCATATATCAATTTTGTATCTGTTTAAAAGGAGAAAAATAAAAAACCCTAAACCCAAAACCCTAAGTCTAGGGTTTTGGGTTTTAAATTTGAGAACAACCCTAACCTAATTTCAAACAACCATAATCTAATTTCAAACAAGCCCTAATCTATTTTCAAAAAAATAAAAGTTTTAAAAAAATTTCTGACCTTGAATAAATCTTTTGGCTAGATGTTGTTGGCTGCCGGATTCCTTCACATTGCAATCGCTCGCGCTCCTAGGATGCCTCGACGAAGTTGGTCCAGGTGGTAGCAAGGTAGGAGAGTGTTTTTTTGTCTTTGCAAGAGGTCAGGAGAGATAATTAAAAAGACTGTTGTTTTTTTCTATTTATCGGTCGTAATCTCTACCCGTGCGGTTACAGTTGATTTAAAAAAAAAAACGACAAAAAATCGACGGACTCACGATAGTTTGCCGAGTCACTCGTTTCGTGAATGACTCGCGATTCACTTGTGATTCTAGTATTTTTTTGCCGATTTTCGTAACAGAGATTCGAGGTATATGCCTATAGCTGTCTCGATGTCAACGTCTATACAATCAAGTTTACATTGACCTATGCTTATTGTTTGGGGCCTTGACTCTTCCTCGGTGAAGTTGGTCCAGGTGGTAGCAAGGTAGGAGAGTGTTTTTTTTGTCTTTGCAAGAGGTCAGGAGAGATAATTAAAAAAGACTGTTGCTTTTTTCTATTTATCGGTTGCAACCTCTATCCGTGTGTTGATTTTTTAAAAAAATTGGCAAAAAATCGACGAACTCGCGATAGTTTGCCGAGTCACTCGTTTCGCGAATGACTCGCGATTTACTTGCGATTTCGACGATTTTTTATCGATTTTCGTAATAGAGATTCGAGGTATATGCCTATAACTGTCTCGATGTCAACGTCTATACAATTGAGTTTACATTGACCTATGCTTCTTGTTTGGGGCCTTGACTCTTTTGAAGATTCTTGAACACTTTGTTGATCATTGGTTTGTCTCAACTTGCATTGTTTTCATGCAAAATGCCCTAAGGATGGCATCGTCAACATTATACAATGGATTTGCCCTTAGTATCATAGTTGACTTGTCTTCACCTATTGTCTTTGCAGTTGCAATGAAATATGCTAGTAGTGGTGCCTCTTGTTGGAATAGTCTTCCTTAATGTTGTGTATACTTAGGTATTTCTTTAAATTCAAGGGGTATTCCTACATCAAATATTCTCCCTCTTGACAACTATCATATAAAATCTATTTTGCTTTTGTGGCCTCATTGCATCTTTATATTCTTGGTCAATCTTGTATTCTATAAACAAGCACATCATCTTCTTATGGTGGTCATTTAGCAATGTTCCTACTTCGTCACAATTGTTCTTGGAATCATCCCTATTGTTGCCATTTTTTTTGGAGTCATTCTCATCATTGACTTTGTGACCCCAACATCAAGATGATATTTTTACATTGCTTTCCATGTTCATGGCTTACTCATATGCCTCTTGATGAGGGGCTATCTTGATCTTCTTACTAATGAAAGAATGATCTAAAACTCATAATTTTGGCTATTTCGAGACTTCAAATTTTGAGTTAAGGAAGGTCAAGGAAGAACACAAAAAACAAGAGTATAACAAACCAAAACAGAGTATAATAAGAAAAATAGTAGGATGATTTTATTGCTAAAAAAACAGAGTATAATATGAGCAATCTTTGAGAAGAGATGTGAGGCTATAACATTGCATCCATTACTCATGCTTTTTACAGTTAGGGGTGCATCTCTCTATATACAAGAATTGGTGTTTTAGAAATCCATCATATTGGATATGGAAGGTCACCCATATGGAAATGTGGTGGGTAACCTTCCGTACGTTGGGTCACCCCTATGAAAATATGGTGATTCACCTTCCATGAGTTACAAAGTACGTTTAACTAAAAATTACATACATATGACTCATCCTTTGTGTTTTATCTTCTATGACTAAAGATGCATTTTGGTTTAAAAAATCTAAAAATAGAAAAATATTGTTTTTTTATTTACATGGTGGAATCGATAGCCGCCACGGTTGCTTTGAGCTCTCTCCGCTCCAATAGAAAATTACTATTTTTATTAACTATATTGTTTTGCATTTTCAAGGGCTTTTAGAGCATTTTTTTACATGTCATTGGTCTAGGAAATCCATGCCAATTCTATTGAATGTTCTAAATATTCATATAAGCTTTCCAATGCATTTTGAATGGATCAAAATAGAGTCTTGAGCACAAATTTATGCCCCTAATAGCACGATTAGGATTAAAAAGAGATTTTTGGGCATTTTTCAGCATTAAGCCATGCCCCAAAAAGGTCACATGCTTGGATCATTCATTCCCCCTTGAAAAACAATGGTCCCCATTTTGTTAACATTTGACATTAGGTGAGAAAATTGTTTCTTTATCTGATTTTTGGTAAGCCATTCCCCTTGGTGACCGAATTGTCTTGCCTTGACCACTTCGTACATTTGAATATGCTACCTTCCCGTGGTCTTAGTCCACGTGTCAATAATCTGATCCTCCTCTGTTGGTGCTAAACTATATGGATTGAGTTCTTGAATGTTCAACTGTTATGCTACCATGAAAGTGTCCAACAAAGGTGGAAGATAAGTCCTAAGAAGTTAAACATCAAAGATTGGATGCAAACTAAGATAAGGAAGATTCAACTTAAAGGCATTTTCTTCCACCACCTTGGTGATGATGTATGGTCTATAGTGAAGAGGTTTGATCTTTAAGTCTCTCTTTCTAAAGATGTAACCATACCTTATCTCTAAACTTGAATTGATGTGGGACCCGATGCTGGTCATGGCATTGCTTGTATTTCTAATTTATCTTTTCCATGAGGTTATGGACCTGTTGTTGGATGTGTTGAATATGTTCCACAAATTGTGCTGCCTTTTTTGCTTCTTTTGTCCATGAGGTGAGTAGTCTATGGTTTGCACAAGGAGAGTTTCATCAGTGGGTGCCAAGGGTTGGAACTTGAAACATACATAAAATGGGTTGTATTAGATAGAGTTATGTAGAACTCGATTGTACCCATGCTGTATGTAGGGGACACTCATCCAATGTGTGTGAATGCTTGGAATTGTACATTCAAAGATATACAATCAACTGATTCACAACTTCTGTCTGGCCATCAGTCTAAGGATGAAAGGCTGTAGACATAGTCAACTTGGTGTCCATCATGCTCTATAAGGTGGACCAAAAAATTCTCCAAAATATTTTTTACCTATTAGATACAATGGACTTTGGCAATCCAAAGTTGAGCCACATGACTAAAATAAAGCTTAGGAGTCTCAGCTGAAATGATTTTTTATAAGGAATCATGATAGTCATTTTTGAAAAATGATCAACCACTACAAAAACACAATCATTACCATGTTTGGATGTGGGAAAATCTGAGAGGAAATCCATGGAGATAGATTCCTAAGGCTATCTATATGCATAAAACATTAAAATTACTAAGGCTATCTATATGCATAAAACATTAAAATTTCCCAAAACATGAAATTATATTTAGTACAAACATATACTATCTTGTATAATTAAATAGATTATGAGAAAAAAAAACGGGAAGTTTGCATTTATAACATAGGTTATAAATATTTGTGTGTAATGAAAAGAAAGAAATGAGAATCATTCAATCCAAATGCAGTTGTAGAAAGCATAGATACGACATCTAGGAAGTGCTAGCAATCATTCATTTACAATTAAAGGATAAAATAAGGATGTTGAGTGTGCAATATATTCCCAAAAACCCAATAAAATGTTTTTTTCACTTGGTTTTGTACAAAGTGGATCTTGGTTGATCTAAATTTGAAGTTATGCACAAATGGTAATATAATATTTGCTCACAATTTGAAATTAAGTACAAATGGTAATATAGTATTTAAGAAATAAATTGACAACCTTTTGGGAAAAGACATTATAAAGTTTGATTTGTTTGGAAAAACATTAAATTTGTTGTAAGAAAATACGACATCAAGGTGGCATGCATCCAATAGCAATTATAATTCAAAATCTATAGAGTGAATATGTTACCTTATTATTAGGAATAATTTTTTGGCACGTTACTTTGTGTAGCTTGTAGAAAACTGGGAAAGTATGCCCTAATACATATTTACTTTCTTTGATCTATTCCAAGTATGCAAAGTATGAGTGAAAGTGAATGTAAAAGGAGAGCAAAACCATTTATATTAGATTTTCTAAGTATGAAATTCTTTTGCTTCTTATAGGTTAATAATCTTTGATTCTAGGCTAATGCAATGAAGAAGATAAATATTGTTTATCTAAAGTGAAACATATATAGACTTGAATAAATAGATGCGACAAGATGCTTTGGTTTAGAATGCAATAACTTTAGGTATTTCAAAGAGCATGATGGATGATTGTTAACATAGACACAAAGAGGGTGGGTTTCTGAGTCCTAACAAGTCAACATTCTTCATGTAGGTTGGAAATTTTTGGATCACCCATGAGTCTCCAAAGTAAAGGATAATTTTGGCTAGTATTTTTTATGAATATTGAGCTCAATATAGTGTTGGGTGATATCTTCACATACATTAGGAGATATCGTGGTTGGCCTTGGTGAGCAATAAAAGTAGTAACAAGGCTATTTTAAATTAATGAATATTTAAGGATTTGTGTTATTTCTGCATGATGGATGATTTGTTGATATAGACACAAAGAGGGTGGGTTTCTAAGTCCTATCAAGTTAGCATTCTTCAAGTAGGTTGGAATTTTCTGGATCACCCATGAGTCTCCAAAGTAAAGGATAATTTTGGCTAGTATTTGTTATGAATATTGAGCTCAATTTATCGTTGGGTGATTTCTTCACATACATTAGGAGATATCATGGTTGGCCTTGGTGAGCAATAAGAGTAGTAACAAGGCTATTTTAAGTTAATGAATATTTAAGGGTTTGTGTTATTTATTCTAAAAAAGGAAAGAATCTATATACCCTAAACTTTTGTAGGCATCATAAGATATTAACCATGTATCTCAAAATAATGTAATCTAACATACACCATGTTGATTAAAAAGCAATTTTCTCTCCATTTGAAGGAAGTTTGGAATCTAATGTGATTGAAAAGATGGGAAATGTAAGCAATACTTTGCATGGGTTTGGGTTTAAGTCTTGGAGGTTTAAATTTTATCTCCATTTTTTCACATTTATGTAGTTGAAGTTAACTTCAAGGTGGTCTAAAATTATTTTTCATATCTTGAATTGATATACTAAGAATGTTTACATTCACAAGCAACAAAGGAGTGTTCCTAATGGATGCCTATAATGACTAAACCCTTCATTTTGACTATTATGAAACTCTTCACTATTGTTTATGTTAGCTTGCCATTATTTTTGTTCAACTAATTTTGAGGGTGTTAATAACATTTTGAGAAAAAAAAGAAAATAATTACAAGTCTATTTTTTAATTCTCTAAATATCATTAAACATAAGGCTTTCTAAGAATAATTCAACGAGGAACAATAACATAAACAATATAGAATGCCAAACAATGTGTAGTCTTTAAAATTGTTAAATGATTAAAAAAAATGTCACACTAACTTTTGATAGGATGGGATTTTGGTTTTGAAGGGTTAAAATTTGCATTTTTTTTTTTTAAAAGAGATCTCATTGGGGACCTTGCCCATATGAAAGATAAAATAAAATATGTACATTGGTGATACGGATCGGTAGATGTACAAACAAAAATGGGTAATAGTTAGTGTTGAAATTTTTGTATTTGATCTTGTTTAAGCCAAGGCCAAAAGTGTGAAATGCTTATGAGCACCATTTATGTAGCCTATGAGCATGTGATTAATTAAGCCTATGGGTATTCATCATTTATGTAAGCCTACAGGCATGTTCATGTAAGCCTATGGGCCCCTTTCATATTTCACCCTTAGTGGTATTGGTTAATCTACCTTTATGGATAACCTTGCTTAAAAGGGTAATTTATTTTTATTTTATTGTAAGGTTTATGTCATCCTAAGGTTAACTTCTCATTGGGGATTTGGCATCACTATAAAGACCCCTTAATGAGGATCCATTTACATCATAAGTGTAAATAAAATGTGATAGATTGGGGTGCCCATGGGCACCCAACTTCTAATTCTTGCTCTCTCTCTCTCCATTTATTCCTTTTGTCTCTTTGATGCTATCTTTAATTCACTTCTACATATTTTTGGATATGATCATGGAGAATGCATGTTTTGGAATGTTTTTGGAAAATATTGTGAATTTTGACACTTGGATCCCATTATGCTAAATTGTCTAACTATAACAAAGCAAGATAAGGAAAATGCCCTATTGAGTGTGCAAATGACACATTTTCAAAGGCAATCCAACATAATTGCAACATAATTTTCTCCCTCTTGAAAAGGAAATATTTTCCCCCAAGGTTTAGGTATGCCAAGTCTGGGCAAGCACAAATAGACTCAAAGCTTATAGTTGTTCCTTCAAAGTTAAAAAAAAAGTTATGGCAACTAGAATACTAAATGAGATTTAATGATTAGTCCACAAGGAACACCAACTAGATCAGGTAAGTGCACAAAGAAATTAGTACCAACTAGGCCAAGGAAGTGCACGAAACAATTAGTCCTTGGTACTTGAGCAAGTTGATACCACCCAAGCCCCAATATTTCAGGAATCTAATTTTGCTTTAAGGGCTCCCATCCTTGAATCCCCACATGAAGGGTTGTTGCCCCCCTATATGCATAGATAGACTCAAAGGTCATTATAGCTATCCCTTCAAGGGCCATTTACTAGTACGACTCAAAGAAATAAATTCTTGGGCACAATATTTTAAAGTCAAATGCTTAATTGTTCGAAAACAATTCCAATACATAGATATTACAACATGTGTGAGTTGAGCAAAATTGAAACTAAGCAAGAGAAATATTAATGTGCTTAGATAAATATAAATTTTAAACCATATCAATTGTAGTCTCCCAACCCACATATATTGCACTCATATTTGATTGTGTATAACAACAATGATACATTTGCAAATATATGAAAGTTTCAAGTGCACATCAATAATTTATTTGCAAATACATGAAAGTTTTACTTGAAATCAATGATTCATTTGCAAATATGTGAAAGTTTTAATTGGTTGACAATGACTAATTTGCAAATATATTGATTGCATTGGGATGATTCATTTGCAAATTTATAAAATTTTTAATTGCACATTAATAATTTATTTGCAAATACATGAAAATTTTACTTAAAATCAATGATTCATTTGCAAATATGTGAAAGTTTTAAATGCTTGACAATGATTTATTTGCAAATATATTGATTGCATTGAGATGATTCATTTGCAAATTTATGAGATCTTAAATTGGATAACAATGATTTATTTGCAAATATATTGATTGCATTGAGATGATTCATTTGTAAATTTATGAGATTTTAAATTGCATAACAGTGTCTTACTTGCAAATATATGAAAGTTTTACTTGAAATCAATGATTCATTTGCAAATATGTGAAATTTTTAATTTCCCACAAATGATTCATTTGCAAATATATAAAAAAAATTAATTCCATATCAATGATTCATTTGCAAATATATGAGATTTGCACAACAATGTTTCACTTGTAAATATATGAAAGTTTTAATCACACATTAATGATTCATTTTGCAAATACATGAAATTTTAAATTGCATGACAATAATTCATTTGCAAATATTTGAAAATTTTACTTGCATATCAAGGATTTATTTGCAAATAAAAAAACTATGAAAAATTTAAGTTGCATGACAATTCATTTACAAATATTTAAGAAATTTTAAATTGCATAGCAAGAGGAGGAAAAAAAGTATTTTAATGCTTTAAATAGAAATTAACCTATTTCTAATCTAATCAAGATTTAAAAAAAATAAAAAGGTATAAGGGTAAGATAAATTAAATTAGATAAAAATAAAATAAACAAGCATATATTGCCTTGATATTCTATTTTGATATGGTAAAGCGATAATCCCGAAAACCAACATTGGTTCAACCAACATTCACATAGCCTGAGATCTAAGATGGTGCAATATTCAAAGGAAAAACACAATTTGCTCCAAAGTTATCCTCTTCAATGGATTACATGAATGATTCTCAACGCACTACTAAGCTTGGTTTAGAAAGCTCATCCAATAAACAACAAACAAACAAATACTAAGAGCTAACATAATGGATGTTTTCTGACCCTTATAGATGACTAGTGAGCTTGTATTTATACAATTTGAAAGACATATTCACATATTGCTACAATTAATTTGGAGGTTACACCTCAATTATGCACGTGCGTAAAATAATCCATCATATATGCATCAAATAATCTACCTCATATATGCATTAGAGCATCTGCGTTAGATATGGATCATGTATCAAATAATCTGCCTTAGATATGTGTCACATGCCTCATATATGCATTAGAGCATCTACATCAAATATGCGTCATAATGTATCATAATGCATCAAAGCTTCTGTAACATAATATGTCAGAGCATTTGCATCAGATATGCATCATAATGCATCAGAGAATCTACCTCATATATGCATTAGATCATCTACATCAAATATGCGTTATAATACATCAAATCATCTGTGTCGTAATGCGTCAGAGCATCTACGTCAAATACATGTTATAATGCATCAAAGCATCTATGTCATAATGTGTAAGAGCATCTACACCAGTGTTGGTCAAATATCTGCCTAAAATACAAACATACGTTTGTGCACCCTAGACACGACCAACATTGAAATGTCAGAGGAAAGGAATGTCCTTCGTGCTAATAACCAGAGAGGGTTGGCTCCCTTACTAATCCTACATTGGTTTAAGGCTAGAATTGCAGGAAAGAAATTGGAAATAACAAAAGAAACGGGAAATATGGCCACAGGCCGAAGGTGTAGGACTGGGGACAAACTAGCAGTAGGAATTCTAACCAAGTGTTGTAACAACATAAAATAGAAATGAGGAAAGAGAATTCACTTACAGTTCTCTAGAGACAACTTCTAGAATTGCATTCCAGTACTCACACTCACATCAGCAATACCCAAATCCAGATGCAGAATTTGAACCTCACAGCAGATAGCAAACATGAATATAAAATAGAAATGATTGAACATAAATAAATCACATAAAGAGACTGCTTGCAAAATCAGAAGCCATAAATTCTATTTATGCAGAGAACTTGAATAGTTTTTTTGCAAAATGTCTATCCCCCTCTTTTTTTTTACAATGGAGATTGTGTAGTATTTATAGAGGAATTTCACGTCTATCATTTAATGCACAAAAGATAAAATGTTCTTGGATTAGGAATCTCTATGAAGAAATTCCTCCTTAAAGTCCTTGAATATTTTTCTCTTGAAATAACGATCCAATTAATAAGGGGAAATCTCCAGGCAATCAACATATTAGGGTTTATGTGCATAGAAAACTACAAAGCTTGTTCGTTAACTTGGCTCATTAGCTACGCCTTAGAAACCCACTCCTGTTTTGAATGTCTTGGAATTCATGAAAATCTCCCTATGATTTTAATACTGCGGCTCTTTTCAACATGAAATCAACAACTGTAACTGCTGCAATAGTAGATGAAGAAGTAGCACCAATCCTTGGCCTCTTCGTAGCTTTCAAGAATGGAAGCATCTCTCTATCAATCTGCTTCTCCAACAAAGGTGCCTCTTCTATATTTTGCTTCACTCACTGGGATCTTCGCTAAAAAACATATTGCTGCTCTTCTTCCTTAGATGTATCTTCCTCAAATGTTGGGTGCTCTGCTCTTTCCATGTTTTCGCTACTATCAAAATGTTGAAAACTTTGAGGTATGACCTTGGCGAAAGTGATGGGTTGATAGATATTTACAAATTCATCATACGCATACAAAAATGCCTCATCCATCTTCAACCCATAAGGTGATGCAACTTTTACTCTATGGACCCGCATTATCCACCAATTCATAATTTTATCTTCGATCTAGGGTAATTGTTCCTTCATTTGACCAAATAACCGCGATAAAGGAATGTGATATCTATGCACTACCTGGTTGTATTCAATCTCCTACTCGTAAAAGTTGTGCCATGGAGGAAGCACCATCATATCTTCAACATACCACTCTAAATATCTTCCATCAAAATTATTACGATTTACTTGGATGTTAGGTCATGGGCAACAATGAAAGGTCTTGGCCTTGATTATTTCTATAAATTTTCCCAATGGGTCGTGTCTCCACCGTTGTGGTAGCTCTATCAACCCCAGGTCTTGAAGTGCCTCTATGAGTAGCCTGTTTTGCCCGACCTGGTTCACCTCTATGCTGCCAAACTTGAATGGCATGGTGTAAGTTGTTCACTTGCCATGCCTTGCTCCATACACATAATTGGTGTAGTTTGTACAGCGTACCACCTCCATGGAAAAAACGTATTTGATGGCAAAGTATGGAAGCAGGAATGGCTTACTTGTGAAGCCATAAATCCTTACAACCACTCCTTGAGTCAACAAAAATATGTCACCCTTTTTGGCTGTAACAACCACCTCCTTCATTGCCCGTGACACTCTTTCATTTTTGCTGCAAATTAACTCAATTGCGGGCCCCAAAAATAGGTGATTAAAACTATAGTACGATCCCCTTCTCGATAGAGTGGGAGTCCACATATAAACAGGCAACAATTCATCCTTTTCATCAACCTATTTTATTGCAATGAATGAAAAATATTGGTGCAAATGAAAGAAGAAATACCAAATGAGGAAGGACGTATGCTTGAATGAAGTCTCTTCTCCCGTATGTATTTTCTCCAACTAGATATAAAATGACATAGTCAAAGGGCTCTTCGCCATCACTCCTTGATTTACTATGAATTCCACATCTTGTTGGAGCTTCACCACACCCTTGTTCATGATCACACAGTATTCGACCTCGGCCATGGTGTCAGAGTATGGGTCTAAATCAACATTTTTGTTTCTATGGGCCTTCTTGGATTTTGACCCATCTTCTAATTTCTTTCTTGAATGTTTGGGCTTTGTGGCCTCTTTAAATTCTTTGATTTTCTTCCTCATTCTATCAACTCCTTTAATTCAACAATTCCAAAGATTTTCTGCAACTTTTGTAGGTAGAAAACCTGAAAAACGTACCAGTAAAAAAATTCTTTAAAAATTTCAACTTTTGAGCGAATTTACTTGTGTTCTATTTATAGGGTATGCCTCAGCTATTGAAGTAAATGCAATAAATTATCATGATGTATTCGGGAGGAGTTGCGCTTTGCTTCCATTGGTGGGCACTATTCCCAATATTGCAATAGCAACTAAATTTTAAATTCACCATGAAATCCTTCTTAAACAATGTGCCCTTTCACTATGTAAAACTTCGAACATCATGCCTTGGCTATCAGAACTACCTTGGAAAAATAAATTTACCACCTGGGATCCAATAGGTGCCCTTGCCTTCATCGGTGTGAGATTTCGTGCCTCAGGAATGCCAAAATGCCTCCCAACGCAAATCCAGGCATACGTTTTAAATTAAATACCCCAAAACACGTCTCAACTTGCATGCACACCTCCCGAGATTTAGCACGTGCCAAAGGGTGAAATCGCTTCGAGAGGGTGCTCTCAAAAATCCAATTGCATTTGAAAAATTGTTATTCTTCTGAAAAAGCAATGGAGGGTAAAAACACTTATGAGGTGCGCTTGATATCTTTTTATTTCACTTCGAAATCATCTTCAACCTGATTGTCTTGATTACATAGCGCATGTCCTCATTTTAAAATTTTTTGAGCTTTTATTTTTTGCCCCTTATTTAGAAAAACATGGATTTTCTTAAAAAAAACCCTTGATTTTAGGGCTTTTTTTTTTTTTTTCCTATTTAATTTTCTCTTTATTTTCACCATAGAAAGAACATCGAACTTTTAAAAATATAACCCTTGTTTTTTTAACCAAAAGTTTCAAAATAGAACTCTTGCTTTTCCCTTTTTCATCGTTCTTCTTTTATCAAAGCTCCATAATTTTTTTTTTCTTCATTTTAATTGCCAACGTGTTCGTTATTGCACACCATATTCTTTTTAACAAAAAGTATGGAACTTGAAGTGAAAACCTTTTAAAACATAGCGCAAGCTTTTAAATTTCCTTTTGGTATTTTTGATCCAACAAGGGGTGAACGTAGGTTTCGCCCCTCATTTGGGGTGAATGCCCTTTTGACAATCTTCATCATGTTGACTTTGCACTTTTGTTATTTCTTTTCTTTTACAACATACGTTCACCTCCCTGTGGGGGCGAATGGGGTTTTCAACCCTGTGTCTACCAAAAGCACTATTGACCATATTTGATTTTAATACTGCGTTCGGGGCCCACGATCGTCTTGGAACATACATGTGTTCACCTTTCTAGAAGACAAATGGGACTTTTACCCTTTTCTTGGGGTGAAAGCACTTAAGCTCTACGCTTTGATTTTTTAATTACGGTACTTTACTTATATTTGCAAACCTTTTTGCTTTGTGTCTTTAAAGTACCTTATCTAAAAATTTTCTCCTTTTAACTCAAAGACTTACAAAGTAAAACAACCTTTTAAACTTCGGAGCTTTCTGTACTTGCTAATAATTTCTAGTGCAACCATTAATTTTTTTCGAAATCAAAACATGTCCTTAGAGAACCACTTAGGAGCAAAATAGATTCTATGAGAGAGAGGAAGCATATATTTATATTTATATTTATTAGATTTATAGATCAAATAATAAAATACTGTAAATGAAATCTATACATATTTACATAGTTGTACCTCTTGATCACATCATTGAAAATAGGTCTTTAGATGAAGACCGTTAATCAAAATCAGAATATCCCAACCATTCATATCTTGTAGATAATATGCATTTGCTGAATTCATTGCAGAAAATCAAAATGGACCCTCCCAAATGGCATCAAACTTGTGGTGCTTCCTTGAATTGGCTTTGTTATCGTTCCATTTGTGGACTAGATCTCCCACCTGAAACCTGCGTTTTGTTGAATTTTTACGAAACCACTTCTGCATTCCTTTAGTGTGTCTGGATAAAAATTGATACACCTTTTATCTCTCTTACCCCACCTACAACAATTGAGCCAACCTTGCGCTCATTGGATCAAACTCATCATCTTCAGATTTGAACAACTGCAATTTTCAGAGGACAAGTAGCTCTATATGAGTGGGTAGAACCACTTCTTTCCTATACACCAAGGAGTAAGGAGAGGCTTTAATAGAATTCTTTACTAATATTCGATTTTCCCACAGAGCCTAATTCAACAAAAAATACCAGCTCCTTTTATTGTTTCCCAAACATCCTTTTTAAGATCCAAAGTAGGTTTTTGTTTGTGGATTCAACCAAACCATTTCCTTGCGAGTAATAATTTGATGAAGTCTTCAGATAAATCCTATACTTGCTTGCAAATTTGGTGATATTGGCACCAATGAATGGAGTCCCATTATCTGTTATAATAGCATCTAGAACATTGAAGTGGGTAATTAGTCCTTCCAAGAAGGAGATAACTGTAGCCTGATATGCTTTCTTAGTCGGAATGGCCTCAATCCATTTGGTAAAATAATCAGTCACCATTAAGATATATTTGTGCTTAGTGGAAGAATGAGGATCAATAATACCAATGAAGTCCATGTCCCACTTTTGAAATGTCGCTTCCACTTGAATAATATGCAGAGGCAATGATGCTTTCTTAGTCCTGCCAACATACCTATAACAGTTATCACAAATTTGACTCAACTTGTGTGCATCTATGAAAAGGGCAGGTTAGAAATACCCAGCTCAGATGATATTCAAGGCCATGGGCCTTCCTGCATTCTCTAGTTGACTATGTTCAACAATGATCCTCTCCCTTTGCATCCCTCTGTCTCAAGTGTATGTGGAAATTATTACACCCCCACATCCTTTGGTGGGTATGGAAAGAACGAAACGTGAGGGCATTTAAAATTTTTAAGAAAGATGTTTTCTGGGTTAGTTCAAGGATATTGTGGAGTGTTATTGATAATGTTTCATTGATTTTTTAGGATCTAAGAAACATTAGATATATTTGCTCTCCAAATGAAGCACAATTGGAAGAGGAGTTGGGATTTTTATAGATTTCTCTGGGCTCAGTTGCTCCAAATATGAGGAGTATGGTGAAATGCTCCCTCCTCTAAGAGTTTAGTTCAAATTAAATTTTGACAGTGCCTCTAAATGTAATCCTGGCATCGTCGAAGCTGTCAGTGTTATTAGAGATAGCAAGGGAGAGTTGGTAGTGGTATATGCAAAAAAATTATTATCCCAAACCTATCGGTTCATGGAAGCTAAAGCCACATTCCAAGGTGTTTTATTGTTTATGGATTTAGGGATACCAAACATGGTTATTGAAGGTGATTCAATGAACGTGAATAACATGCTCAATGGTTATGTTCAGCTCAACCAGAAGGTGGAAAATATGATGGAAGAAGCAAAAACAAGTATTCAACATATAAGTTAAGTCTTGATAACTCATGTGCTGAGGGAGGGTAATTCTATCACTAAATTTATGGAAAATCTTGGAATGTATCATCCAAGATTTTTAGTATGGGAAAAGAGATTTATTAGAAGACCTTTTACATCGTATCATTGAAGAAAAATCTTTATGAATGTCAGAGTGTTGGTCAGTTTTTGAAAGTGAGGCTCCTGAGCAATGTTATTTTTGAGCATATAGAGCTCGTCATATATTTGGGATTTTATGATTCTCAATGTTCCTTGGTTCTAAAATTGCATCAGGTGATGGGGGTTCAATCTGACTTTAATACCTCAAATTCAAATTATCTTTATTTCTCGTGGAGCTTATATAGGAGATTTGTTGCACCTTGTAAGTCTCAATATCTTGTTATTCAACTCCCATGTGGTTTGCTGAGTTGGTATTTCAACCAAAATCGGTCCATGATACATGGTGGGCTTTAATCCTCTCTATCTTGGAAGTCTCATTCATCAACTTCTGGTTTCTTTGCTATGTTGGAAACCTGAGGGAGAGGTGGATCTTCAGTGTTATTTTTTGATGAGGGCAGCCCACTCGAAGTAGTTGACCTGGATGTTTATTATTTTTTGGTTTTCTAATTTGACGAGATTGACCAGTGGGTGAACGAAAAACAAGGTCTACTATTGTTATCCTTATTGGGTTTTCATGGTCAATATGGGGAATCAAAAGCTATTTAGAGTCTAACTTATGGTGATTTTGGGCTGCTTCGATTTCAATTCTTTGCTTCCGAGATTTGGTGTTGCGATCCTTTTCTAGAGTGGATTTGCTTGCCCATCCTTATATTTGGATCAGTTTCATTGGAATGTATAGTCTATAATATTTTGAGTAAGGTGAAGCGGGTCTCCTAGATGTAGGATCAGTGAGTTGTGTTTGGTTGCTCATGGGTAAAGCTAAGACATCAAGTCCTAAATCTCACTATGCTAAGCTCCTATGGAACCTGCATCAATATCGGTTGATGAGGAGGTTACGTTGATTTTACTGAACTGGAAAATTCTAAATTGTATTCAAAAAATTCATGGCCATAATCCAATCCTATTGAAATAGATGGGCAACATCTAGAATTATGGTTGGGTAAGAGTAGATAATTGGTCCTTTGAAGTGTCAACCAAGTTGATTAGCAGGACCACTAGTCTTCCTTTGGATGGGGCTTGACTCAATAGAGAGAAGCACTCTGTGCTTAAGGAGATAATATTTTTCTGGATGTGGATGAATTTCTTCCAAGAATGCAGAATGGGTTCAGTGCGAAGGCCCTTTCCCCCTCTAGGACATGGTGGCAAGAGTGATTATAGATTATTTCACTCTCGATTCTACGTATGATGTGATTCAAAAATTCTATGCTAGGTTTCTAAACCACCTTAGGAGGCAGTGTAGACACCAAAATATGGCACCCTCTAGTTCACATTCACCACCTCACCATAAAATCTTGCATAATAAAGATATATGCCTAAGTTCTAACTTAGGGATATAAAATCCTGCACATCATTATATTTTCCTAATTTATTTAATTAGGAAAATCACCCTAGGATACCTTGTCCACACATTGGACATGTGTCCTGGACACCTCACCCAGCATCTCTACCACATCTCACCCACTCCTATCCCCCTATTTTTGCACATAGGATAGATTCCCAACACCCATGCCACGTTTAATCCACCTTTTATCTTCCTTGTCCCTTCACATAGGACAAGATCCCATGTCCCACTCCACTTGAAGCCTCATCACCCCAGTTAAGTGAGACACACTGAGTGACTCACTCTAACTGCCCCTTCCACTTAACAGTTTAGATTTGCCATTTTGTAAGTCAGGCTTGCTATATCTCATTCCCCTCCAAAATCCCTAGGAAGCCTATAAAAGCACCATTAGTTCACCAAGAAAAGAGAGCTGAATTTGCATACCGACAGGCTACCAAAATATGCCTAGACCCGATGAGAAACTGAGAGCACGAGTTCAAATCTGATCATTGGCATGCATCCCGAGGAAACTTGTCATATCAGTCGCAACCACCCACCCGCAATTATACAGTAAAAAACGTGCATCCATGATTTCACGACGGTAGGTCCGTAGTTTCCAGACCACAAACGAGTTTTCACGGTTCCATAGTCCCAAACAAATTTTATCAACAGAGATTAGTAAGTTATTAATTTGTTAGCAAGGCATTTGTTAATTATTATTTCTATGTTTCTTGCAAGCATTCCTCTCAAGGGTTCTATTTGACATTGGGTTTACAGTCATTGACTATACATGTGCTATTGACCTCTTGTTTGATTTCCATGTGTGCAAGAGATAGGTACTTGAAGAGCTATTGAAGCTAGGAGTGGCCCCTTCATTGGATACCAAAGCCCACTCACCCCTTGGAGCTGTAGCTGAAGAATGAAGAACACCCCATCTTGTTGAAGAGTTGGAAGAATTTCCCTCTTCTATCGAAGCATTGTAATATCTATCAGAAGGAGAAAATCATTGTAACATTGCTCCCAACACGCTTGGGGCAATTCAAAATATCTTTTGTAACATTGTATCAACATTAATACAAAAGGGACATTATTTTTGGCAAAATTACTCTCTCTCTCTCTTTTTATTTAAATAAATTATGCTTAGTTCTTTTGCTATAGAAAATGGCGATCACGGTGGGACCCCCTAAGGGTTCCATTTTGTTTTACCTTGCTTTTTAATCTATTTTACTAATATCTGTCTGCACCTACAGGTTTCGAGAATTCGAAGCGCGCATAGATTCAACCTTGAATCGACATATTCAGAAAACCTTGCGGTCGAATCATTTACTATGGAAACACGAGAATGCGATTTTTGTTTGAGAAAACATAGACGCACGATTTCTGGTGGGAGAAAACATAGATGCACGATTAGAAAATATAGAAGCACGATTGCTGGATTAGAAATGCAGGCCGACGATTGATAGCAGAAGGAGCAGCGAAGGAATCACAGGTCTGTATTTTTTGATCTATGTTCTTTCTTTCTTTCTTCTTATTTTAGTTTACGCATTCTATTATCAGGATTAATAGTTCTAGTCTTGTATGCTTTTGTATGCACTTAGGTCTTAGGAAGAAAATATAATACTTAAAAATTTGCATTCATACATACAATAACCAAAAAAGGCTAAAAAGAATCTGCATTTGCATGATAGAAAATAGATCATCTTGCATTCACTTGGTTAGGAATAGCTTAGGTGTTTATTTCAGGTTCGGGTGTATAATATTATTCTATTTCTATTAGCAGAAAGGACCCACGCATCCATGGTTGGGATATCCCAAACACAGATGCACGGTTGGCAAACCACGCACTCGTGGTTTACTAGAACTAACCGTGCACCCGCGGTTAGCCCTATCAAACAGAAGCTGATTGGAATTAGACTTGAAGGTGAAATTTTTGCTCCTGATATATTTTCTGTCATTTTATATTCCCTATTTTCTACATTTAGGCCATTGAAACATAATTGCATAGTAATTTTTCATAACACCCTAGTTAAACAAAACCACCACACACTCACATAAATGTTGGAAAATGATTGGATTTCATCACCGTCGAGTTTGGATTTCATCATCAAACCACCAAAATTATACCCTGTTCTTAGCCAAGGCCGATTCCAAGATCCGTCATAACCCATGGGTGATAGCACGCATCTCTCTTCGGAGAGGTGTATCGCAGACTACGGGTGAACTGGGTGAGGAATTGGTAGGACCTGTGCTCCCTGGCCGTGTGTGGACTTCATTACCACACATTATAGGTGGGATTACGTGACCTGGAGTTCATAGCCAGGTTGTCGAGCTATGAGTATATAGGTGAAATCCTAGATTCATTTAGGGCAAAACATTGAGCACATGTCTTTTTCATTTTTCAAACAAATTAAAAAAAAAAAAAATACAAAAATCTAGCATCAAAAATTTTGTGTGTTTATTTGCTTTGTGTGTTGTATTGCATTGTATTGTCACTTTACTTGCATAGATAGTCTCACTTCGCATATTACCACATAGTAGCGTATGGTAGTGACTCATAATCAAGCTAAGAAGCTAGTGTCAAACCAAAGTCAGTGGTCTTCCCCTATGGCCTCTCAGTCTGGCAATGTCCCTCACACTTCGGTGGTGGGACAAGTAGGTATACCCCTTTCTATGTCCCAGAGTCTTGATGTAGGGCCTTCTAGTAATACCCCCAACATGGACATAGACATTATGCATAGAGCTACTCACATAGCCATACCTGAGACACCTAGGAGTGAACCTCCTACAGTGGTAGACAATCAGGTCACCATGATAGATATGGATACTGTTAGAATGTACTTGAATGCAGCTGGAATGGTCTTCCCATCATTACCACCACTCTCCATCCCATCACGTGTCATACCCTCATCACAACAAGAATCCATATTCACCTATCCGTAGTAGTCAGAACAGATTTTCACCAATCCTCTCTTTGAGTTGGCTGCTATAGCATTGGCCAATCAACCATCGTCATCCAACCAAATTCCCCCCACATTATCACAACAAATGACCATTACCACTAATCCCTTGTATGAAACAATTCCTATTGTTTCACAAGCCCCAACATCCATTCCTCCATCCACACTTGTAGGACATATGTCTCATACCATTCCACAGTCAGTAGTGATACCTTTTGCTACTTACCCCCATCTACCTCCACTACCATGGTTGTTTCACAACCAACTCAGTCCACCACATCACAGGTAGTGGTCTCTACGTCAAATGCAATTGCTATGCAACAAGCTTTCTTACAGTTGCAACAAATGATTTTAGATAATGCTAACCGTAGCATGAACCCTGACCCTAACCAACATTTGCAAGGGATTGAGCAAAATCTTCCACCTACATCTCATCAACCTAATGCCTTTATCCAAGATCCATCTTGGGTAATGCGTCCTCCCTCTACCACTGTGGTTCATAATCAACCACCACACCCATATGCTAATGCAATAGGTCAGCATAATATCATACCTCCATCACCCCATCCATATCATAACATCCCTCAACATCCATACCATAACACATTTCAGCCACCCATGTCTTATCACCCACAACCTACATACAATCCACCCCATTACCAACAACATCAAGTACATTCGAGTGTCAGTCCTGTAGATGATCCTAGATACCAGTTTCTACAGAGTCAGATTGATAGTCTTGCCATGCAAACTCCAGGTTTGCAATACCAAAAGCCAACTTTGAGGTAACTACTCAATCACCCTATTCATGCTTCGGTACCAGAGCCGCCATATCCACATGATTTTCAAATACCGAAGCTTGAATTTAAAGGGGAAGAGGATCCCCGTGAGCACATAACAAGATTTGTGAATGCATGCTTCAGAATCAAAAGCAACGATGCATTACTATTACATACATTTCCTCAAACATTAGGGGGAGAAGCCCAAGACTGGTACAACCACCTGCCACATCAAAGTATTTTTACCTTTGAACAACTAGCGGACCAGTTCCTGGAAAGATTCACCCTAAATGTTAGAAAACAAACAACATTGACTGATTTGATTTATCTAAAACAATATGATGATGAATCAGTCTATGACTTTGGCAATAGATGGAGATCAGTCATGATCAAGTTACCATTTTCACTCCCTATGCCAGAGATAATATGAATGTTCATGAAGAGTTTTGGTAGACCCATCTCTTCATTGCTACAACTACAACAGTATAGAACATTCGATGAGGCACTCGCCCAAGCAAAACTGATTGAAGAAATCAAAATTCAAGAAGGTGAGATTAAGCCTAAGAAGAAAGAGTGGCACAATAAGAATCAAAAGGGGAATAACCACGGTCAGTCCAAGACCGCATAGGTTAATCAGATAGTTTTGAGCCAACCATAGTCAAATCAACCGACTCAAACACAAATCCAACAACCCCAACAACAACAACAACCGCAACAATCGAATTATCAAGCGGTTCCACCCCCACAATAGGCACAAAATTAGACACAACCTGCGAAAAGGCAACAATGTCATTTTAAGCCAAAAAGAAATTACACACCAGTACAAGAGCCATATTCATTAGTATTTCAGAAGTTGTATGCGGCAAAACTTTTTAATTTTTCGAAAATGAAACCTGATGATCCTAACAAACCAAAGACAAAAGGTTACAAAGAACACCTCTTTTGCATCTATCATAGACAAAGAGGACATGATATTGAAGGTTGTCATGGATTTAAAGGAATTGTGCAAGATTTATTGGAAGTAGGTACAATCAAAGTTGACAACCCACTAGCCCAAAATAACCAAAACCTAGGCATATATCAGACACCTTTGCCACATCGAGAGGCAAATCAACAACCGATGGGAGCATCAACTTCTACAGTTCCTCCCAATCAGGTTAATTATGTGTCTCAACTGCCACAAGGTTTTGTAGGGGCTATCAGTATAGTTACCCATGGACAAAGGCAAGCTAATCGCACAACTCAGGCTCCGACAGCATCACCAACCAATGTGCCCATACAACTTGGATCGAGTGGGCCACCACCACCTTTCCACAACCGCCCTATTGTTACATTGAATAGTTGGTTAACACAGAGTTTGAAAATGGCTTCAACAAAATTGTCAATTTATGAGCTAATACAACAATCAACACCTCATAGGGAAGCATTGATGGAAATTTTAAAGTCTATTCAAGTACATTCGAAAGACCCCAATGCATTCAATTCCTTTGTGGGTAGTGTGCAAAAGTGCATGGAACCCTCGATAGTATTCTATGACTTCAAGGAAAAACAAATATCAGTAGATTCACCTGATCCACCACTGCACATAGTAGCTCACATTGACAGGAAACCCTTCAAGAGAGTGCTTATTGATACTGGTTCTTCAATCAACCTCATTACCACACCTGCCATGATGAAGCTCAACGTCCCATCATCTCACATCACAACATCCACATTCACTCTTAGGGCCTTTAATGATGCTTTATGCTCAACTGTAGGGAATGTTGTTCTTCCCGTCACCATGGGGGTGAAAACAATACATGTTCTCTTTCACATCTTGGAAGGGGAAATGCAATATAACATACTTCTTGGATGCCCTTGGATTAGGGAAATGAAGTGTGTGCCTTCAACATTGCATCAATGCTTAAAATATGTGCATGAAGGTAAGGTACATTGCATACCAGCTGACACTCGAACCTTTCAAGTACTGCAACTTTATTTCAAACCCATATGAGCCATTGCTTCCATCAACACATCTAACCATCCAACCACTAGTCATTAGAACCATTCCATCCAGCACCACATCATCAAAAGCACCCATTCCAGAAGAGTTGCCTATAGTTGACCCAACTTTTGCATCCAAAAGTGTTAGCTCAGTGCATCCTTCAAACATCGCATTTCATTTTCAAATTACACCCACCCATCCTGCTAATCAATTGCCAACTCCATCTAGTACACTTCCAGATCCAAAGCAACCATTCACATTCAAAGCACAACCCACATCATCAACCACTACTTCACAGTCATTAGAACCCGTAGTCTCACAAATAGGGCCACCTATTAGAGATAATCCACCATCGCCAACAGAGCCAAGAGCTAATGCTCAAGAACCCTCTTCATCCACTGAGCCATTAGCCACACAACCATCTAGAGTTGCAGTACATCTCGCCAATCCAAGTATTGGTGAGTACATTATTGAAAGTGTCACAGTTACACCACCTATTGAGTCAGTCAGGGATTACGGTCACCCTCATGACCCACCTTTAGCTATAGGTGATCTATATAGAATGGGTTCTCAAACAAATGTAATCAATTTCATATATGGAGGGGTAGATTCTTCATCTGACCCACCTCCCCAAGATGACAACTCTTTACAAGAGTTTAATGAAAACATTGATTATTTGTCTAACCCAAGTTTCCTAGTGAGATATTTTTGAAGGGTTAATTGGTAAGGATATGGACTTGGAAGACATGAACAAGGTCCTCACCACATAATTGAACCAGAATACAGAGAGCCAAGTGACCGCTCTGGTTTAGGCTACAAACCTTCCATCGCAAGTTCCTCTTTGAATCAAGCTTTCCAAGAACTTGACATAGAATGTGAAGAAGAAGAGGAAAAGAGTGATGAGGAGGATGAACCTAATGATGAGGATGAACAAATAGAAAGTAGATACCAAATCTATAATTTTTACCCTCAAGAGCAAGCCTTACAATGAGAAGCAGATTATGAAGATCCTACTGAGCTGGCATACCTTAGGCAAGACCCTGAGCCACTAATACTAGGACCTCATACAAATGCTAATGGCTTCTGGATGAGTGATAATGATGAACTCGATGAAACTGAAATGATTTTCATCAACCATGCTCTTGAGATACAAGCCAGGAGAATGCTCCAAGTTGAAGCACATCCTGAATGGCTTAATCAAGAAGAAGAAGAGCCTCAAGAAGAGATAATATATGGAGAAACCATGCAAAGAGATAACTGGTATCAAAAGAAGTTTCCAATAGACTGCACACTTTTTTGGCTAAACAAAGAGCGTGAGGGTCCTGAACTAGAACCTCCTCCATCACATTGGCAAAGCATGCAACACAACCAATCACACACATTAGGTCAGTTGCAACCTAGAGAATATGAGTCATCAATTCTTGAATCGCAACCACCTCATTTCCATCAAGTCAACATGATTTCTATTGATTTGCTCACCCCACTCCGTAATCCATATGATGAGACAAAACCGATCCATATCGACACCAATCTCATAGCCATGGATAGGATTTCATCCTCACCATCCACTACTGAATTCATCCTGTCCGAAGAGTTGTTGCATGCTTCAAACACTTATATTCCACAACAACCTTCATCATCAAACAATTCAGTTTTTCAAACTGAGATAGAGGGGGAAACCCCAGACACATTTGAAAATGTGGTAGATGATATCCACCTCATCCCAACTCCACATCAGCTAGAGGAAGGTTCTCACATGCTAATAGAAGAGTCTATAGACGTGAACCTTAGTGAAGACGTGGATAATCCCCAGATTGTAAAAATAGCAAAAGAATTGTCCATAGAAGAAAAAGAGCGCATCATAAACATGCTTATCAAAAATAAGGAAGTGTTCGCATGGTCCTACAAAGACATGCCTGGCTTAGATCCAGACTTGGTAGTCCACAACCTTACTCTAGCACATGATGCTAAGCCGTTCAAGCAGAAGCTTAGGAAAGTCCATCCAACAATCACATTAATTGTGAAAGAAGAGCTGCAAAAGTTATTGGATGTACACTTTATAGTACCAATCGATTATCCTGAATGGCTTTCAAACATGGTACCCATTCGCAAACCGAATGGGGGGATACGCGTATGCACTAATTTTTGAGACTTAAACAAAGTATGTCCCAAGGATGATTTTCCTTTGCTGAATATTGATCAATTAGTAGACTCCTATGCTGGTCATGAAATGCTTTCCTTAATGGATGGTTTCTCGGGATACAACCAAATTCGGATTAATCTCGAAGATCAACATAAAACAACATTTACAATGCCTTGGGGGACATTCTGCTATAGAGTGATGCCTTTTGGGTTAAAGAACGCAGGAGCTACATATCAACGTGCCATGACGTACATATTTCATGATTATATGCATAAGATAATCAAGGATTATGTAGATGATCTTATTGCTAAATCAAAAATGCGTCTTGAACACATAGATGTGCTAGAAAAGGCATTTGATCGATTGATAGAACATAAGGTAAGGTTAAATCCTAAGAAGTGTGTATTTGGTGTCACATCAGGAAAACTTCTAGGATTCATTGTTTCCAAGCGAGGCATTGAAGTAGACCTAAGCAAGGTAAAAGCAATATTAGAAATGTCACCTCCCAAAAACTTGAAAGAGTTGCAAAGTTTGCAAGGAAAAGTCCAATCTATTCGATGATTCATTGCACAACTCTCAGATAAATGTAGGCCTTTTAACAGTCTGTTACAAAAAGGAGTGATATTTTCTTGGACAACTGAATGTCAGGAGGTATTTGATGATATAAAGAAATATCTGGCCTCACCGCCAGTTCTTACGCCACCTAGAACAGGAGTCCCATTTCACCTATACATTTCTGCAACAGATTTTGCTTTAGGGACAATGCTTGCACAAAAGAATGAGAAAAATAAAGAACAAGCAGTTTACTACATCAATCGAACATTGGTAAGTTACGAAACAAGATATGCTTATGTCGAAAAGTTATGTTTAGCAGTGGTTTTCACCACTAAGAAACTTAGACATTACATGCTAAGCAATACCACCTATGTTATAGCTAGAGAAAACCCTCTGCGATACATGATGACTCGCACTTACAACAACACCCGCACTGCTAAATGGATAATGCTTTTAATAGAATTTGACCTCGAATTCATAAGTCAAAAATCCATAAAAGGGCAAGTGATAGCTGATCAATTAGCGGAAGCTCCACTACACAATGATAGACCATTAATAATTGAGCTTCCCGATGATTCAATATTTTCTGTCACAGAACAAGAAGAAGTAGTTTCACCTGAGGATGAAGCAGATATGACAATGTTCTTTGATGGATCCAAGTGCGAAAAAGGGCAAGGTGCAGGAGTTGTGTTTTACACACCTGAGGGAATACCCATTCCCTTATCATTCAAACTCGACTTCACATGCACTAATAATAATGCAGAGTATGAAGCCTTAATACTAGGTCTTCATTCAGCTATAGCAATGGGAATAAAAATATTAAGCATTTTTGGTGATTCTCAATTGGTTGTCTACCAAATAAAAGGAGAATACCAATGTAAAGAACCAATCTTAAAGAAATACCATGAAGTAGCAATAAGGTTGCTAGAAAAATTTGACTGGTATGAAATTAGTAACTTGCCACGATCGACAAATAGATTTGCGGATGCAATGGCTTCCTTGGGATCTCTCATCCCTAAAAATGAACATGGAGAAGTGCAACCGCTAATCATAACAATAGTGTCTAAACCATCAATTAAAAGAGCAAAATCTATAGGTGAGAAGAATGTTTGTTTGATACATGTCGAACCTTACAATTCTTACCTTGATGAGATAAAAGACTTTCTCAAGTCAGGCACACTACCAATAGAAATGACACGAACTGCAAAAAGAACATTCAAACAAAGAGCCATTCGTTTCACTTTACTTGGAGATGTGTTATATAAATGTGGTTATGATGGAATATTACTACGATGTTTAAATCCAATTGAAGCAGAAAGAGCAATATCAGAAGCCCACGATGGTACTTGCGGTGGTCACTTCAATGGAATGGCAATTGCAAAAAGAATATTGCGCATGGGATACTATTGGCCGACAATGGAGAATGACTATTGCAAATACGTCAAAAGATGCCAAAAGTGCCAACATCATGCAAACTTGACTCATGTGCCATCACAAAATTTGCAACCCATTCAAAGTCTGTGGCCCTTTTCACAATGGGGCCTTGACTTGATTGGTAAAATAACACCTGCTTCATCAGGACAACATAAATTCATCATAACCACTACAAAATACTTCACAAAATGGGTGGAAGCAATTCCAATGACCACTATGACTGGACCTCGAATAGCGGAGTTTATACTTCAGCATATTATCTATCATTTTGGAATACCCTCAAAAATAATTTTTGATAATGGAAAGTCATTTAAGAATAAGGATGTTAGAGCATTGTGCAACAAATTCAAAATTCTACACAGTTTCTCAACACCTTATTACCCACAAGCAAACGGGCAAGTTGAAGCAACCAACAAGACAATAATATCTATTCTCAAGAAATTGGTAAAAGATAATCATCGAGATTGGCATACTCACCTCCCTTTAGCACTATGGGCTTACAGAACAAGCATAAGAACACCAACGGGAGCAACACCATTTTCACTAGTTTACGGTGCAGAAGCTATATTACCATTAGAGCTTGAGATACCATCCTTGCGAATCAAAATACAGGAATTCATGGATGATGATACAACTAGACAAGCACATCTTGACCAATTGACAATTATTGATGAGAAATGTATCAATGCTCTAGAGCATTTACGAGTATATCAAGATAGATTCAAACGCGCTTACAACGCAAAAGTCCATCCTCACGAATTTCAAGTGGGGGACCTAGTGCTCAAAGAAAATCAACAAAATACCAATGCTTTACCGCACTTAAGGGATAAATTTGCAGCAAATTGGTTGGGCCCATATATTGTAAAGCAAAATTTGGGACAAGGAACGTACATACTTTCCAATTTAGAAGGGAAATTGGAGCCAGAACCACTAAACATTATGCACCTAAAGGCATTTTATGCATAAAACGACTTGCAATATATGTATATATATGTACATGGCTAAAAAAAAAAAAGCAAAATATTTCATTTTACAACATTGCATGCATTTCACATTGTAAATAGACATATTTTTAATTACATTTTGCATATTGCATTTGCATTTCAATTATATGTTCATACACAAAAAAAAAAAAAAACATATAGTTGCATCCATCCCATCCCTTGCTCAGTAATATTTAATAGTGGTGATGATACGACCAAGAAAACAAGTTCCAAGAGTTGGGGGTATTCAACTAAGATTCTTTGCAACTCACAAAAATCAAACACATCATATCCTCATATATCATAAAATTTTCAGTCACTCAAACATGTCTAGTGAAAAACCAAACTTCATGAAGTGTCCAATTTTCTTTAGGACCAAAGCACTTTCATCACATTAAGAAAATCTTGAGTATGGTAGATTGACCCAAAAGCAATCTGGAACCAAATACACTTTTACAAATCTTAAAACATCTTGAATGATAGAAAGATAACGCCAATTTGGGTAAACCTCGAAGCGAAAAAAGTAAAATTCTTCGCTTACCCTATCACGCAACATAGTCCAAAAAAAATAGTGGTTATCACCACTACCACAATGAAACAACAAATATAAATAAATGTAGAGTAGTAAGGATAGGGTCACATTCTCATCATACTTCGGTTGAGAATTCGATTCCCCAAAACTCTATACAAAAATAATTACAAACACACACCACAGATCTCTAAAGCTGAAAATATCGTACTATGTTCCCCTCAGAAAGTTATGTAGTCATCACAAAGGCTTAAAGATCAAATCATTGGACTATGGAGTGAGCCTCCACCGGGGCTATAGACGCTTGACTGGCAGTGGAGTAAACTCATGCAGGGCGACATGTCTCTCTCTCAAGAGGGAGACCTCTGAACGCACATACGGGTAAGCTAGCCAAAAGGAGAACCAATAAAAGGTACCATCCAAATCACTCAAGATGGGGCAATAAACATCACAATCACATGCACTGGTTCTGGATTGCTTAGGGTCATCGACACGCAAGATTTAGTAAATGAACTTCACTTGCACACAATATGGTCCTAAAGAAAGTAAGATAACGTCAAGAAAAAAATGGTTGACATTACTAGGTTCTTTGAGTCTCTGAAAATCTATTGCAGTTACATATCAAAAATCAAACCAAATCCATATCAGCATTCACATTTCCTTCATACATACCACATACCTCATCAACAAAGAATCATCAAGTGGGATACCCCCAATTGCAAAAATGAACAAGTAAAGGTCAAATATTCTGAGCTAAAAAAAAGATTACATGAGCACCATGCATACCGTCATTTAGTTACATGAATATAAATCAAAATGCATTTTACATGTTCATTTGCATTCATTATCATAGCAATAACATAGAAATATTAGATTGCATAATATAAACATTGCAAAGCATAAACAAGAAGAATGCATATACAAATAACACATGTGAATACCAAAATAAAAATGCCATGTATATATATAAATACAAAAGTCTACAAAGTACAAAATGCCCGAAGGCAGTATACATCGAAGCATTGAGGCTCATACTAAGATAAAATATACAAAAAAACAAAAATAATGCAATAAAACAACTAGCTAGTGCCAGTAGGATCCCTCCGTGGACCCTGCGCTGTAGAAGCCCCATGAGAGCTCGAAGTACGATGAGTCCTATGACTCGTCTCGGTCCCTCGGGTAGCAGTGGCAGTATATGATGAAGGAGGAATAGGTAAAGGAATCTGATGCTCATGAAGAATATTCTCCAACATCTCGATGTAGACAGCCTGCTTACGTAGGCTCCTCAAATCAGCACCCTAACGAGCGACCCTCTAAGAAATATTAGCTCGTAGAGATGCAATAGTCAAAGTAGAATCATCCCCTCCAGAACCTGACTGCAATCGAGAAAGCTCACCCTATAAATGGGTAATCTCACCACCAAGTCTAGTGATCTCTGCATCCTTAGCAGTAAGAGCATCGCTGCTAGGTCCAACCCATAACCCATCCACCTCAGCCTGAAGATGAGTCACCTCACCCTGATACCATGCTAACTCGGCCTTCACTCGACCCAACTCCAAATCTAGGCTATCTCACTCATCCTAGAGAATCCCCCACTCCTCCTCTAACCATCGAGGAGGTGCACCCTCATCATCATCACCACCACCCTCCTCAGGCTGTTGAACATCCGTACCCATGTCAGCTCTCGAAGAGCTACCTCATCGGTGCTTCATCGACCAAGGAACCCATCCACCCACATCTACATCATCACCACTCCCATCATCATCTATGATGACACTAGGAGTCCACAGAGGTTGACTCGCAAACCACACATCATACTCAGTAGTCATGCCCACATCATCCAAGTCAAGCACCTCCAAGTCTGAGTCATCAATAGGATCATCGACTCGCCAGAAGTCAGGAGCAATAGGCAACCCCAACTCATCACCCCATCGCCTGTACGTAACAGGTGCATCAGGAACATCCTGAATGAGCCTTAACTGATGCAGTACATGAGAGAACTAGATAAACTCCATATCCCTCAGATGGGCGCCAACAACCCATCATCCCCGCCTAACGCGATGAAGCTCTACTACATCTGTCACCCAATCCAAACCCCTCCAAGGCCGCCAACACATCAAGTCCCTAGTCAGAGAACTCAAGATATCTCTGAACTCTGAAGCGCTCACAACAGATCGACTGACCTCCTCATTGAGTAACCATCTGTATGCACGGGGAGAAGTGGCATCCACGCCACAAGGTAAACCAATAGGGCGACCAATGATAATATGCTCCCAACACCAAATCTGGAGCAACAAACTGCAACCCAGGCCCTTACGCCCCCGCCTCTTCACCTCATAAAGCTCACTGTAAACCTCATAGAGAAGAGCGGGAGCCCAGGCCAACCGACGAGGATCAGCTATCAGATCGAGAACAATAGGCACCTGGTTCCACGGGATCCTCGATCCCATGGAATTGGGCAACAACATGTTGCTCAATATGTACATCATGAAAGTCGGTAATGCACCCAAGCTATTATCTGTATAAAGATCCAAATAGGCGATGCCACCCCTGCTACAATCTACGTCCCACATCTCACCAAACAAAGGGAATAGAGCCTCCTTCTTGTCGAGGCCAACTCGAACAATAGGACCCTCGATAGGAATATGAAATATATGATAGATATCCTCGAGAGTGATAGTCAGCTCCCCTATTGGGAGCTGAAATGTGCCCCTATCTGGATCCCAACGCTCAACAAGTGCTGAAAGGAGATCCTCATCAGCTCGGATGGTGCCTAACCACCCGCAACCGTCTAAACCAATGGTCTGTAGCAGAGTCCAATCGTCATCAGAAAGCGCTTTTCACACTTTTTGAATGGTCCTCGACCACCTATGCCGAGCATCAAGAAGCTTAACCTAAAAGAAAAATATAAAAAAAAAAATTAGCACAACATGCTAGAAATAAAAACAAAAACAAAAAATTTTACCTAATCATGGTAATAAGAAAAAAAAAACAAAAAATTATTTTAAACAGAAACACAAACAAAAATTTTACCTACCCTAGGTAATAAAAAGCAAAACGAATTTTTTTTACCTACCCTAGGTAATAAAAAGATTTTTTTTTACCTACCCTAGGTAATAAAAACAAAAACGAAATTTTTTACCTACCCTAGGTAATAAAAACAAAAAAAAAATTTTTTTACCTACCCTAGGTAATAAAAACAAAAAATGAAATTTTTTACCTACCCTAGGTAATAAAAATAAAAAAAAAAATAAAAAAATTTTTTTACCTACCCTAGGTAATAAAAACAAAAAAAATTTTTTTACCTACTCTAGGTAATAAAAGCAAAAAATTTTTTTACCTACCCTAGGTAATAAAAAGCAAAAAAGAAATTTTTTACCTACCCTAGGTAATAAAAAAAAAAAAAAAAAAAATAAATATAAAAAAAAAAAAAAATTCATTGCCAGCCCCGCTTAATGAGCAAACAATAATCATTTACCAGCCCCACTTAATTATCAAAAGGAACAAAACAAATGCAAACAATAAAAGGGCAAATCGCCTACCTCGGCAAATCGGTCGCCAACTTCCGCTCTAGCCGAGCCACCACCATCGCTCCCCTTGCCAACCTCCATCTCACTCATCACTTCAACCACTCAATCAATGACAACTAGCATAATGGTTTTGAAAGCGACAACAACCTTTAAATAGCCGCTTTTAGCGGTAAAACGTGCACCACATTTTTTGCGATGCAGAAAATGCAAACCCACGTTTTGAGGCACAAAAATGCGAAAACACGGTTTCATAAAATAAAATACAAATCCACGTTTTTCACCACAATAACCGCAAGTCAGCGGTTTCAAAAAAAATACCAATCAAAACATCACCAAATCTCCAAATAATCATCAACACTCATAATCATCTGGAGTGAAACTCGTATCTAGTGGATTATCCTATACACCTAGCGGTTGCAGCGACTAGCAATCCATGCAATCCGGTTGGATGGGTAAATCACCATAAGGAAACTCATTCAGAAATCACAACAAACAACAATGAATCAAGTCGGCTAGGTCCCTAAATCTATGAGCTTAAATGTGTTCAAAAACAGATTTGCCAAGGTAATCCTACAACACCTTCCGTTGGGTCAAAAGCGGAACAACAAACAACAATTTGGTAATAATCAAAAACCGCTTGAGCATCAAATCCTCGACCGACTGGTTCCTTAAACCCATCATTTGGAAGGAATTGCTAAAGTCATAGTGGACGAAAACTCAAAAGAGTGGTCAAAAATTTTACCATGTATTCTACACATTAATGAAACCAAAAGCAAAATTGCAAGAACACAAATAATCCCAAGCTTGGGGCACAAAGAAAATCAAGACAAAATTCATTAACATCACATCAACATCATTCAATAAACAACCCACTTTCAACATCCGTATTTCGTCAATTGGCTTATGGGTGTCAACCTTTACCCAATCGTCAATTGAGGGGGTAAGCAAACAAATCAAAAATTTTAAATTCACTCACTCTGTGTGTCAAGGAGAAATGAATCCATTCGTCCAATAAAGTTAGATGTCATTAGTTTTTGCACCGCATTGTGTTGTACACAACGCAGTACAAAAAGGGGCAACTGTAGACACCAAAATCTGGCACCCTCTAGTTCACATTCACCACCTCACCATCAAATCCTGCATAATAAAGATATATGCCTAAGTTCTAACTTAGGGATATAAAATCCTGCACATCATTATATTTTCCTAATTTATTTAATTAGGAAAATCACCCTAGGATACCTTGTCCACACATTGGACATGTGTCCTGGACACCTCACCCAACATCTCTGCCACATCTCACCCACTCTTGTCCCCCTTGTCCTTGCACATAGGACAGATTCCCAACACCCATGCCACGTTTAATCCACCTTGTCTCCTTTGTCCCTTCACATAGGACAGGATCCCATGTTTCACTCCACTTGCAGCCACATCACCCCAGTTAACTGAGCCACACTGGATGACTCACTCTAACTGCCCCTTCCACTTAACAACCCAGATTTGCCACTTGGCAAACCAGGCTTGCCACCTCTCACTTCCCTCCAAAACCCTAGGGAGCCTATAAAAGCACCATTAGTCCACCAAGAAAAGGGAGCTAAATTTGCATACCGACAGGCTACCAAAATACGCCTAGACCCGACGAGAAACTGAGAGCGCGAGCTCGAATCTGATCATTGGCACGCATCCCGAGGCAACCTATCATCTCAGCCGAAACCGCCCGCCCATGGTTCTACAGTCAAAAACATGCATCCACGGTTTCACAACCGTAGGTCCACGGTTTCCAGACCGCAAACGCGTTTCCACGGTTCCACAGTCCCGAACAGATTTTATCAACAGAGATTAAGTATTCTAATGTTAGCAAGGTTTTATTTGTTAATTGGTATGTTATCTTGCAAGCATACCTTTCATAGGGTTTTCATTTGTAGCATTGGGTTTACCACTTGACTATATAGGTGCTATTGATCCTCCTTGCTGGTTTTGTGTGTGTGCAGGTAATAGATATCTTGAGCGAGCTGCTGAAGCTGGAGTGGCCCCTACATTGGATACCAAAGCCCACTCACCCCTTGGAGCTGTAGCAGAGGAACGAAGAACACCCCACCCTGCTGAAGAGCCGGAAGAATCTCCCCTCCTCCATCGAAGCATTGGATATCTATAGACAAGAAGAAGACATTGTAACATTGCTCCCAACACGCTTGGGGCAATTCAAAATATCCCTTTTGTAACACATTGTATCACCATTAATACAAAAGGGACATTTTTTTGGAAAATTTCTCTTTCTGTGTTTATCTTATTTATTGTGCTTAGTTATTTTGCTATAGGCAGCTCTAGATGAATATCCCATTATTTTTGTTCTAGTCTATGAAGAAGTCCATGATGGACGTTCAAGGTGGTAGAGATCAGATTCCAATCTACCAAGGTCTTGCACTCTTGGTTTTTGAATAATTTGCAACTGAACATGGCTTGGTTGTGGAAGAAATCCTGAGATTGACTGCTGATCAAACTATTCCTGAGCCCAATTATATTAAGTAAGAGTAGGAAGGTTTGAGCGATGGTAGTGAGGATATGTATTCCTTTTCCTTGAACTCTAGGGATGATAAAATTTCTAGGAAAATTCAAGTTTCGGCTAGAGGAGTAAGAGGGAAGGCATCTCATTGCAAAGGCTTGAGAAATTACTTTCCAAAGCTTTCAATCAAGGAGACTCAAACTAGCACAAGGATGGGTGGTGAGTCATATTTTAGCATGGTGGAGGAGGTGTTACAAGGAAGTCCAAGCATCTAATGGGTAAGAAACTATCTGAGGAGGATTTTGTCCCCATTTACCTTCATTTTGATTATGATATTTTACCTAGATATTTTCAAAAAGATAAATCAATGAAGAAAGTTTATGCCCTGAACAATGCTATTGAAAGAAACAATACTATCATTCATAATCTGAGGATGATGGAGATAAAGCAATGCGCTATTTGGGGTTCGTTGAAAATTGTTGTTGACTACTCGGAGGAGATATATAGGATGGTGGGAGATGTTATCCAAGAGGTAGAATTTTTGGTCAAGAACTAGCTCAATTCTATCCTCTCAATATTTTTTGGTGTTCTCTCCCTCGAGTTTCATTTCTTTCTATGTTAGTAGTTGTAGTTTCTCTTGGTCTCTCTCATTGTTTCGAGTGGTTTTCAACTTTTTGTGTGTTTTTTCTGGGTGGTTCTCTAGTTGTGATGGAGTTGTTGTAAAAGGTTGAGGGATCCCTTTCAAAACCCTCTTTTATTAATATTATAAAAAAAAAAAATGATATGGAATCATATGTCTAATTAATTAAGATGGTTATCCATGTGGTGGTATGCACTAAAATTAAAATAATAGAGTTAAAATATTTAATACTTTATTTTAATCCTAAATAAATAATAAATAAAAATACATTATGAAGTTATGGTTAATTGATTAAGATTATTATTTACAAGGAAGATGCATAATAGAATTAAAATATTTAAGGGATTTAACTTTATGTTCTTATAAATAGTTTATTTTAAATTTTTATTATAAAATGTAAGAGACTAGACTAATATGATTCCAATAGATTTGTATAAATTATTATATTTATATAAATTAAACCATAATATATTTATTTAATTATTGTTATAATTGGGTCAAGATAAGTAAAGAAGTTATAATATTATGGGTTTAATTAACTTAAAAAATTCTTCTTAAAGGTAGTTATAAAAGGAATTATTCTTTTAAATGTATTTTTTTATTATATATATTTAAAATTCCAAGTTTAAGTAGGAGACACAATATTAAACTCTTGATACAAGGAAATATGATCCTTTCAAGAAACCTATACTTACCCTATAAGTTTTGGTCATTTGGAAGATACTTTATTGGTATGTATTTGGGTTTTCATCTAGGAGACCCAAGTTCAAGCCTCAATACAAGGTTATGAGACCCTTTCAAAAACCCATACTTACCCTAAAAATATTGTCCCTAGGGGATACTATAGTGGTATATATATTTGTATTTAGGAGAGCCAAGTTCAAACCTTGGTGCGAAGAAATGGGACCCTTTCAAAAACTCATACTTACCTGAAAAATAGTCCTTTGGGGGATGTCATAGTGGTATATATTTAGGTTTTCATCTAGGATACCCATGTTGAAACCCCAGTATAACGAATGAAGAATTCTTCATGAACTTATACTTACCCTAAAATTATAATCCTTTGTGGATACTATAGTAGTTTGCATTTAGGCTTTCTGTAGCACCCTAAAATTGGTGCAGTTAAACCATCAATAAAAAGGTAAAAATTTGAATTTTAACCCTAAAACTACCCGTTAACCACTCACCTCATTTTTCATGCCATTTTTAGAAGTTGTTTTGACTATTGGATGATATCGTCGCCGATCTGACGATATCGTCCCAAATCGGACGAATTCGTTTGGAACAGAACGTCTAGACGATTTCGTCCCAAAACCAAATTTTCATAATTAGCTTCTGTTCCAGTGACCTCTCCAACTTGGGCAGAAGTGTGTTTGCATGGTTGGAGATTTCCACATTGAGGATCTCCCAGATTGGGATGATCCCCAACCTCTTAACCTCCCCCTAATCCTATATAAATTGGGATTTTTCCAGTTTATTCCCCTGATTACCTTATTTCCTAATTCCCTGACTACCTTCTTCCCCTGCCTCCCCTGAATCTCTCCCTGCATGCGCTCCCTGACTCCCTGCAGAATTTTATATTCGTGTTTTCAAGTTTTTGTTGTAGGATTTCACTGTGTTTTAGTCAGAGATAGCTCGGATCGTCGCAGGCGATTCAACCATAATTTCGGGCGATCCTGTCAAGATCGATGACGATCTCATACGATTGTAGATGATCTTGACTGTAATTCAGCTTGGGGGCAATCAGAGTCCCGAGTTTGCATTTTCTACCTCGTTTATTTATTTATTGGTGCATTAGATTAATTTACTTATGTTATGCATCTTGGAGTTGACCTCATTTAGCATAATTGCATGATAAAATTCAAAGTAAGTTACCAAAACATTGCATCTCATTTAATTTGATAGTTGGATTTTTTATTTAAACATCTACACTCTCATTTCTATCACTTTGCATCATTATTGCAATAGTATTTTTGGTTTTTGATGTCTATTTTATTGATTGCAGGTTTCTGATGAATTTGTCTGACGAATTCGTCAGGTCGCTGACGATCCTGGGTGATCTCAGATGATCGACTATGATTTGGGACGATACTGTACAATTTCAGATGATCCTGTCATATCCGAGACAATTTGGACTCCTAAAAGCTTCAAAATCTTCATCAGACATCAGAAATCAGGTGTACTCTTCTCCATTTAACATATTCTCTGCATTTAATCGCATTAGGATTCATTTATGTTTGTTGTCTTCATATAAATCAGAATTGTCATATAGAATAACTTAGCTTCATTTTGGCCAACCTAGGAATATGAATGATTGAACATAAAATGAACAAATCAAACCCATTCTCAACCTAGGCATGGAAACTGCCACTCAAATTTTCCTGGTGAACCCCACCATCCATAAAAAATTCACCTTTATACCCCTCCCCCGAGAGGCGTGACCTTCAAAGGGCCTCTCCATCCGAGGTATTGTTCCATCCTTTTCGCATCCCCCTTTCGGGCATGGATCCTTTAGCCTGAAGGTAAGGGTGCAAAAAATTTGGGCGATACATTTTGGTGAACCCGACGTGAAACTAAAAACACCTTTTGAAAACAATCCAAAAAAAAAAAAACACATTATTAAGAACATCTGGAATCATTAGAAAACTCGTTAAATTTGCATATCATACTTAGATGGTAGATTATAATAGAAGACAAGCAGTCTCCATAAATGTTGAAAATTAATTAACGGCCATAGAGATTACTTCTGTGCTTAGAGTACCTCAAAAATATAGAGCCTAACCTTTGTAGGACGAACTTGATAGGAGATTGGGTATTATTAAATCTAGATCTGTAGAACTTAAGCAAATTAAGAGGTTTGTCCTAGATAGAATCTTGGATCCTGATCAGGTGACTTTGTACCATGAACTTCAGAGAGCTTGCCATAGGTAGTTAGCCGATAAAAGAGCACTTGTGCCTTCTAAATTATACACCTTTGAGGAATACCTTGAGAACGTAGTTGTAGTACATAAATTTCTATCTCGTATAGAGGATCAAGAAGTCATTCTTACGGATAGAAAGATATGAAATAGAGTTCCTAGAGCTGTGTTGTATCGAGAGTATTGCCATAAAATTTATTTTTACATGTCAGAGTCTGCAATAGATCATATTACCATAGCACACTTTGTCAAGTTCTTGAAAAACAACTTCCAATTTGAAGAGGAGCATTTCATGAATCCCGATGAACTTGACCCTATCAATGATATCCATAAAATATTCATAGAAAACTAAGTGATTCTTTCTACTATTGTTTCTTATAACTAGCATGCTGTTTGTTATTTTTATTCTCGTAAAATAATAACATAATAAAATCACACAAAAAAACAAAAAACAAAATATTTCCTTTTTAAGTATTATAGTAGGTATATAGTTAAAATATATACCTCTCAACCCTATTGCATATATATATATATAAGTATATATATTTGCTAAAACCTAAGTTTAGCACAATTCCTAGACTTAGGAATGGAAAACAAACCAAAGAAGATGAAGATTGGTTAGGAAGACCATTAATTGACCAAAATGTCCCTCCTGAGGACCAAGTTCTGGAAGAAGAAATCCTAGACCAGCAAGAAGAAGAGCTTGCTGTAGGAAATGAACAAGAATAAAATGTTAAAGAGGAAGGATCCTCATCCCCTAAAATATCTCCGGGAGGAGCCATCACTTTTGAGAACATGGAACAATTTTGGAAGTTCATTAATACTAATATTGGTGTTTTTAATAGAGCAGCCCATATGGACAAGGATCGAATTAGTGACACTCAAGCAACTCTAGAAGAAGTATTTCAAACATGCACTAATCCCTTGTACTTTATTAATCAAGAGAGTGATCAAGCTGGACCATCCAATTTGGATATAGCAGTTGTGATCCAGAACATGCAACAACAACAGGTTACCCAACCATCTAAAGTGCCTGTTAACAAGCCTAGGGTCATTCCTGCACAAAAGAAACTGTCATTTACTGCTCTATTTTGCCAAGCTCTTGACCAAAATACCTCAAATCAACAAAAATCCAAAACAAAACCGAACACCAATTACCAAAAATCTAAGGTACAACATAATACTATTACAAATCCCCTTCATAATCCTCTTCCTACCAACACTTTGCATAATAGCAATATAACATCTAATCCTTGTGTCACACCATCATATGTTCATAGATCCCATACCTATGTGCCACCTAACCAATATGGTGGACAAACCAACAACCTGGAAGCCGTGGTGAAATAGTTAGTTTCCCACATGGACCAGATAAATCCCTACCATCCCTTGTACAATTATTGAGAGATGTGTAGTCAACCTTTAGATCCTATAGTCGTAGCACAGCCGTATCCTAAACATTTTCCTATGCCTTTTCTTCCCATATATAAAGGAACCAAAGATCCCATAGAGCATATTCGTATGTTTAGGATAGCATGTCATGATATATCACATGATGACTTGTTATTACTAAAAATGTTCCCGAAAAGCTTGGGAGGAATGACATTAGAGTGGTATTATCAATTGCCCACTAATTCTTTGAGGAATTTCAAAGAAACTGCCGAGTATTTTGTTCATCAATTTAGTACCTACATCGAAAGAGATGTGACCATTAAATATTTGTATAACTTAAAACAGGGCAAAGAGGAATGCTTTGCTAATTTTCTAGCTAGGTGGAGACAGTTGATAGGAAAATTGAACTTTGTGTTACCTTATAGGGAGATGTTGGACATCTTTATTAATAATTTGCAAGAGCAACTATCTTACGAATTATCAACTGCTACTTTGACCACCTTCGATCAGGCTATAGACTTAGCCCGAAGAATGGAAGATGCTCTCATTAGGAGAGGCCAACTTAAAAAGAGAGATGATGAGAAGACATCCAAAAATCAATATAAGAATAAACAAGTTGTGGGTAATGAGGTCACTGATAGCAGAAATATTGCTAATGTTAATGCTGCGAAGACAATGGAGAAGTTTGTACTGAAACCTCCTTATAGACCTCCTTGAGAATTTACTAGGTTAAACCAACCTTTATCAACTATTCTACTACAATTATTAGAAAGGTTTGATTCAATTACCAAATATTCGAGAACCTGATCTAACTATACCCGGATACAGAGCATATTTACACTGTGACTTCCATAGAGGACTTGGACACACTACCAACTCTTGTAAAAGATTAAAACATAAAATATAGGACTTGATTGATAACAATGAGATGGAGGTGCAAGCCTTTCAACCTAAGCAAAATCCTCCTAAAAATGTTCAAAAGAACACCCCGCAAAACCAGAATCAGAATGCCAATCAGTCATTGGACATATTTCAACATCCCTTACCAAAACATGGTAAGGAGGTGGCTAATCAAGTTGAACATCATAATGTCCCTCCTCATGCCCGATATGTAGGAACTATTAGTGGGCATTTACCTGTTCATAATATGGAAATATTTGACACAACTTTATCCGTGGTTACAACTAGGCCTCTATATAATATTCAGATACCTGATCTTAGTGATACATAATACGAGACTGAGAGTGATATGGAAATCACATCAAATCAATCGAATAGTTCTAAAGATGAATCAGATCCTATTCACCCTATCACAAGTTATATGGTTCTAGAAGAGCCATTTCCAAGAAGAGTCACTACTAGACCATCGTCTCACCGATTAATTTCTAATGAGCTAGCTATAAATGCTAGAACAAGACCCATTCATTTTCCACAAAATAATATTGTGGGAACCATCAGAGATGTTACTAGACAACATGCTCAAAATTCTCAACAAGATCAAATTTAGAATGGTGGATCAGCATTATTTATTTTGAAGGTTCCTAATAAAGGAAATCATTCACCTAATGTTTAGCCTAAACCTCCTTATAATATTAATGAACAATTATCAAATATTATAGCTAGAATTTCTCTTTTGGACCTTTTAAGATCTTGTCCTACACATAGAGATGAATTAATGCTCACATTAAGTCAGATGATGGTACCACAAGATATTCAACCTAAAGCCATGGCCCATACTATAATAACTCGTGAAGTTGATTGTATTGACTTTCGGGATAGAGACATACCGCAACATAGTTTACATAAAGATAACCCCCTGTATATTACTACCTTAATTGGAGATGTAGCGGTCAAACGAGTTTTGATTGATAATGGTTCATCTTTCAATATCTACACTTTTGACTTCTACCAAAGATTTGGGTTTAGAAGTGATGAAATAAAAAGAACTGATATGATCATAAAAACTTTTAATGATGAAACACAAGAAACGTGTGGAGTTATTACCATTCCATTACAGGTTGGTCTGAGAACCTTGGATACGACCGTGTTTATTGTATATTGTCCTGCATCGTACAATATACTCTTGGGTCGTCCTTGGATCAACATGATGCGAGCTGTTCCCTCAACTTTACATCAATGTGTTAAGTTCAAATTTAAGAATCGGTTGGTTACCATTCATGGTGATCCAAGACCCTTTGATATGTGTGCTTTGGTAGAACCTATTGGAGTTCAATTTTGACCTGATCTGTCATCCACACATCCTAATTCTCATTATCCATCTAAACATGTGAAACTCACACCCGCAACATCATCTACTTCTTCTCCATCAATTGCACCTTCACATATAGCTCAACCATATTTTGAACAAACCGCATTAGGACCCAAGAAAGATCCTAATACCACAACCAATGTCTCTTGTTCTACTCCTATAACTTCCATACCTTTAATGGACCCATCTATCGATACCTCTACACTGTCTAAATCCACCAAATTCATATTTTCCGCATCGAAAGACGTAGGGAATGTTCCTTCTACCTCTTATGCTCTTACTGACGAGCTCTTACCCGATCTATCTAAAATCCTTATATCAGAAGAAACAAATGCTTCTATGCAAGATTCCCTTATTTAAAATAATTTTCCACCATCTCCTCGTACCTTAGGCCTCCCATAGCCTATGGGAAGTATTTACCAAGTCGGGAGTTGTGCCTTTATTTATAAGGGATATGACTAGGGTAGAATACCCAGAAACATCAAAACTCATTATGATGGATATGCTCGATGTTATTTTACTAATGAGTATATTAAAGCCAAACCTATAATGCTTAAATTGGGATATAAAGGGAAAGGATTGGGACCTTTCCAGAATGGTATGAAAGAACATTTTGAGGTAGAAGCATGGCCCGCATGATGTGGTGTGGGCCTATTTTCTAGTAAGGGTCAACCATTCCCATTTGAGGATGATGACCATATTATATGTTACCAAGATTATTTAGATGAACGCGATACTTTACGTTTAATGAATAAGACATTCACATGTAATATGCTATCTATAGCTTATCCTGAGATGATCGCTAAATCCGATGATGAGTTGGAGGGAGATATCTTTCATGATGTCTCTATTGAGGAATTATTACATAATGGATTTTATTTTGATGGCTCTATACCTAGTATATCCCAGCTTGAGGCCACGAATCCTCAAGAAGAATTATCTAAGCTAACCTAGGAAGAATTACAAGAGTTGGGCGTTTCACCCGCCCCACCTAATTTTCAGAGAGATCTACACATGGAAGTAGAAAATGTCATAAAAATTAACATTGGAACCAACGATAACCCTCACATAATCAACATTGGATCAAAATTGAGTCAAGAAAAATAGGATAAATACATTGCATTTCTTAAATAATATGAAGATGTCTTTCCTTGGACATATGAAGATATGCCAGGTTTAGACCCTCCTGTAGTTATGCATCACCTAGTAGTGCATCCAGATTCTAAACCTGTTAAACAGAATCTTAGAAAAATGCATCCTAAAGTGGCCTTACTTGTCAAAGGGGAGTTAGAAAAATTCCTGAATGTTATTTTTATACAAGCCATTGATTATGTTGACTGGATCTCGAATGTAGTTCCAGTAACTAAGAAAGAAGCTACTAAGATTATGGTTTGTACATAATTTAGAGATATTAATGTCGCATGCCTTAAAGATGATTTTCCCCTTCCAAATATGGATCAGATCATTGATTTTACTGTTGGGAGTGGAATGATATCCTTAATGGATGGATTTTATGGTTATAATCAGATCAGGATAGCTCCTGAAGTTCAGGCTAAAAAAACCTTTATTACCCCTTGGGGGACTTTCTGTTGGAAAGTGATTCCATTTGGTTTGAAGAATGCAAGAGCAAAATATCAATGAGCCATGAATTATATCTTTCATGATATGATGCATGACATACTACATGATTATGTAGACAAAATTATAGCGCGTTCGACTGAAGAAGATGACCATTTAGATGACTTGAGAAAAGTATTTGACCGGTTAAGGGAATATCTTATCCGATTGAATCCAGCCAAATGTATATTCAAAGTTAAGTCAGGTAAATTATTGGGGGTTATAGTTTCTTTATGTGGCATCAAAATTGACCCTCTCAAGATTACGGCTATCATTGATATACCCGCACCTACAAATATATCTGAATTACGGAGTCTACAAGGTAAGCTTCAAGCTACCCGTCGCTTCATCGATAGGCTGGCAGATAAAACTGGACCCTTTCTTAAGCTTCTTAAGAAGGATATCTCTTTCTATTGGGATGACAAATGTAAGGAAGCATTTGAACTCCTCAAAAAATATCTTCTTAACCCACCTGTACTTTCACCACCTAAAACTAATCACCCATTTATCTTGTATATTTTTGCTTTAGATTTTGCTTTAGGAGCTATGTTAGCTCAACTTGATGATGAGAAAAGAGAGCGTGATAATTATTACATTAGCAGAACATTAATTAGTTATGAAACCCGCTACACAACATTAGAGAAGTTATGTCTAGTAGTCGTATTTTCTACATAAAAACTATGCCATTATATGCTCAGTCAAAAAACATACGTTATTGCTAAATCCGATCCCTTGCAGTATCTCATGAGTCGACCGTATTTATCTGGTTGCAAAGCGAAGTGGATTCTTGCTCTAAGCGAGTTTGAACTCACTTTTATAGGACATAAGTCTGTTAAGGGTCAAATCATAACAGATCAATTAGCTGCTGCACCCTTAGAGTCCACCCATCCCCTCGTCATTGAGTTTCCTAATGAATACCTTAAACTAGAGGCAGATCATTCAAAGCCATGGTACTTATACTTTGACAGAGCCCGATGTATGAGTGGGGCTGGTGCAGGTATTATTTTGATATCTCCATAGAAACATATCATACCTCTATCCTTTAAATTAACGTTTGCTTGTACTAATAACACTGCTTAATATGAGGCTCTAATCCTTGGATTACGAGCTACCCTGGCACTAAAAATTAAAAATCTATTAGTTTTCGATGATTCTCAACTTGTTATAAATCAAATTAATGATGTTTATCAGACCAAAGATGATAAATTGTGCCCATATAAAGCATATGTATTATAATTAATATCTTTATTTGATCAAGTTACCTTGGAAGCTATTCCTAGAACTAGCAATCGTGCGGTTGATGCTATGGCTGCAGTTGCATCTCTTTTACCCTTGGAGTTAGATGACAAATATGCTACCATCATTATTCGTTGAATCCAAGAACCCACTTCAACTAAATCATGCTTGGAACCTTTGGACGTGTTTCTAATCAATGAAACTATTCCTGAAATTTGGTACACTGACATCCTTAATTTTCTTCAAAATGGGACCTTCCTTGAAGGTTTTAATAGAAACCAGCATTGGTTATTATGTAGACGAGCAAGTCGCTTCGTAATAATTAGAAATACATGGTATAGAAGATATTTTGAAGGTATCCTATTAAGATGTTTGAATCTAGAAGAGTCTAGATCAGATTTGAGTGAAGCCCACGATGGATCTTGTGGGGGACACTTTAGTGGTATCGCCATTGCTAAGAAGCTCCTTAGGATAGGATATTTTTGGCCTACCATGGAGAATTATGCACATGATTACGTGTGCCATTGCAACAAGTGTCAGAAACATGCTGACCTTGTCCATGCGCCTGCATAAGAACTACAAGCTATTTCATCTCCTTGGCCCTTTTCAAAATGGGGCTTAGACATCATCAAAAAAATCAATCATGTGTCATCCGATGGACACAAATTCATCATAACCGCCATTGAGTATTTTACGAAGTGGGTTGAAGCTATGCCCTTAGCTTCTTGCACTGGAACGCAAGTTTACAAGTTTATTCTTAATCAAATTATTTATAGGTTCAAAATTCTTGCAAATATCATCTCGGATAATGGAACTTGTTTCAAAAACAAAGATGTAAAGAAACTATGTCAAAAATACAAAATTCAACATCGTTGGTCCACTCCCTATTATCCTCAGGGTAATGGCCAAGCATAAGCATCTAATAAAACATTAATTAAAATCCTCAAGAGACTGGTCAATAAATCTCGCCGTGATTGGCACATTCAATTATATCCTGCTTTGTGGGCTTATTGAACTAGCATTCGTACTCCCACGGGAACTTCACATTTTGTTTTGGTTTATGGCGTTGAAGTTGTTTTTCCCTTTGAATTAGAAGTTCCTTCTTTGGCTCTACTACTTCAAGATACTAAAGTAAGAGATGAATATCGTGCTGGCAGATTTAGTCAGTTGGAACTCCTAGATGAGAAGCGCATTAATGCTTTGGAGCATCTTTGTGCCTACCAGAACAAGCTCAAACGAGCACATCTCAAGAAAGTTCATAATCGATCCTTTGAGATCGATGACCTCGTCTTAAAAGAAAATAAAAAAAATACTAATGCAACTAAAGACCTTAAAGGCAAATTTGAGCCTAACTGGCTTGGGACATATATTATCACTGCTAAATTTGGATTAGGAGCATACAGATTAGCTACCTTAGATGGCAAATATCTTAAAGAACCTATAAACATTATGCATCTTAAGTGCTATTATGCATAAATCTAGTAATTTCGTCACTGTATATATTATACATATTGTCTCATATTAGTAATTCATATAAAAATTTTGAAAACAGTAATATTATGTATTCTCTCAATTCATAAATTAAAATCACAATATATATAAAAAAAAGCAAAATCATCAAAATCCTCAAAAACATCTTCTATTTTGCACCTGTCAATTCTTGAAGTATTACAGTTATATTTTCAGTTATTTTGGATAAATTAGCATTTATCTGGAAACCCTCACTTTCACACTCACATGAATAAATATCTTGATCTTATTTGATATGATTATTAATCTCTCTTATATCGAAGTCCACAGTTGAATTAAATAAAGTTTTGAGCATAGATAACTGATCTTGTTATTTACTTGAACCAAGTACAACTTTTCACATTAAAATGATTTCATTGCAAATTCAAAACGATGCTACACAGTAGAAGTGGTCTCTTGAGCGAAAAGTTTCCCCTGCTATCCTATCATGCACATGGTCTAGAATATTTGAGAATTGACAAAAGGACAAGCTCACCCCTACCCAGAATAAAAATCCCCCGCTCTACGGCAAATCTGAGCAAGTATCCCTAGTATAGGAAGAAAAAAAAGAAAAAGAAAATCAAGAAAAATCATGAGAAAAAGAGAAAATTATTCAGAAGCATTATCATTTTGTACCATCTCAGCAATATTTCGGCATTATCTCAGTGTCAAGCAAAATACAAAAAAAAAATAGAAAAAGAAAAGAAAAGAAAAAGCAAAAAGCAATAAATCCCTTCCCCCCTCCCTTTGAAAGAAAAGAAGGGTGAATGAGTTTGAATCCTTGGAATTCTCAATTATTCGAAAATCATGAGGTAAGCCCCATAATAGGTGGTTTTTGCCCAACCCGCTTGGCCTTGGGTAACTCCGAGCGTGGTGATATGTCTGTCACATTAGCGACCTTCTTTTGTACAGACCTATGTCCGCTCTTGGATCAGCTAGCTCTTGATGACCCGACTTACATAGTAGTCTGGTATAGTTACATGCATATAAATCATGGTCAACGAACACTCATTTGGTTAATTTAAATTACTTGTATCAAATTATCTTGCTCAAAATCGGTAAATGAACAATACAATTGCACACACATTTGTGTTGGAGAGATTTTGTATCATTATGATAGATCAAGATCGGCAATGAACTCACGTATGCACACGGGGTTCCTTATAAATGTCAAATTTGTCTTTGAGATAATTTAAAATATTTATGCAAATCTTCTGGAATAATTTGATTTTTTTACTTGAGAATATCTGTTTAGCATAAAATCAATTAAATACATTTTTTTTTCAAAAATCCAAAATTTTCTTGCAAAACATGTTCAAAAGCTAGCAATAAAGTCACATTTATATTTTTGACTTTCGCGACGATGGTATAGTTCCTAAACCTAAATTGGAATTTTATGCCTAGTGCAAGTCCTCATTTTTATATTTTTTGTTTATCTCAAAATCAAAAATCAACTATGCAATAAAACTATTATATCAATTTCTTCTTTGGATTTCGCGATGATGGTATAAGTCTATATCTAAAATTCTATGCCTAGCACAAACCATCGTTTTAATTTTATTTCCCATTTATTTAATCCATAAAAGCATATGGCTTAAATCATTATGTTACACAATTGTACTTTAAAAAGAACGAAAACTTTCCTATTTCATTTCATTATGTCAAAATTCATTTTTTTTTGCGACGATGGTATAATTCCTAGGGAATTGTTTAAATTTCTATCATACTTAGGAATTTTATGCCTAGAAAAAATCATATTTTTAATATTTCATGCATAATATCTTCATGGAAATCTAAAAACAAATCATCACTATCATCATTTTTCATCATCACAACACAAAGTCTTAAGAAAGTCTGTTAAGCACCCTTTTACTTTTAGCAATATTTCTCTCATACTGGGATTAGCTTGATGACCTAGCGAACGATGACTCCATGAAATGGTCATGTAACAACGATAATGTCCTTTGAAATTATTATTAAAAGTCACTTTATTTTCATCAAAACACACCACAACAACCAGTTTGTTTACATCAGATTATTTCATTTAATTTTATAGCATGACATAAAATTATAATATTTTCAACGACATAATTACATGAATAGTCAATCAAAAATTGAAATATTAAAGCATCATAAAACATATGCACAAGTCATATCACAAAAAGAACATCATATATATATATATATCAAGAAGTATATACATCATTTCAAAACAAGATTGGTATGCCACAATCTATACACTGGCATACTCAATCATCTCAAAAATAGTCTATGTATAATGTGCGTCTAGTCTCGAGAAGCCCTCGATCTCTCAGCCTCATCTCCTCTCCCACTCTGAGGTGGAGGAGGTGGTCCCATCGAAGCCCATCCTGTGTCGTGGGTCCTTGACATCGATCGTGATGATATCCTTGATGACCCCATCCTGATCAGCTCTGCAATTTCGATTGGCAACTGTATCCTTTGGCCCTCTAGCACCAGCTGGTAGTACACTCCCTAATAGAACGCGGTCTGAGCAACCAATTGTGCCAGCTCTAGAATGCTTGCCCCTCTGCTCTGAGCCCTGAGTCGTGTAGCCTCATCCTGTAGAGTCTGCAACTAAGCTTGTAGGCACGTATTATTTGCCCAAAGAGTTGCCATATTGCTGCTCTCCACCACCTCGACACCCTTACTCCTATTAGGTGATGGTGGCCTATCCCTCTGCTAAGAAGGGAGTCTCTCTCTCCTCTCATCCCTCCTCTTTGGATGCTGCTGTCTCTCCGAAGCCTGTGGTATTCTCTGGCGTCTCTCCTGAGGAGGCCATCACTGATCCCTCCCTCAATGACTCCTCGTTGCATCGATAGTAGCCTAGCATCACCTCTCCATCCATTGCACTACAACATGCATTGGAACCTGTGCCCTCATAATCCAAGGAGGGCAGATGCCTGCATACCAGACATCATACCTGTTTGCTACCCCCACATCATCCCCATCCATTGGCTGAATGGGGGTATCATCAGCATCCTAACTCTAGAATCGCTGCATGTCTAGAGCCCCACTTAGTGTGGTGTTATCCCGTACAGTTTGGGAGTACTCATAATCCCTAAGAGAAGAGATCCCTTACTGTAGATCAAACTACCTCAAAACTAGGTCATAGTGGTGGAGCTCTACCTCTCCCCACTCTATCCTCAACCATATGACTCACTTGATGCAAGCCAACTCCTGTCTATCCTTTGACCACCCTGGATGCTCTCTTCATGGTCTCTAGGTGATCCAATCTAGGGTGAGTTCATCCAGCAACCTTCGAGATGTCGACAGATCTATCTGCTGCTGTGACCCTATCTAGAGCCACCAATAGAAAACCTGGGGTCTCTCCTGGTCAAATCATGTCAGTGGAAGCCCTACTGGACTTCGCATCGCAATGTGCTCCCAACAAAAAATCTATAGTAGCAATTTCAACACTAGACATCGACCTCCCTTGTATACGACCCCGTAAAGGATCCTATACAACCAACACAATACAAAGTTGCCCCAAGAAAACTTGTATTTGTGGTCTCTCATGTCACAGACCACATCTAAGAGTAGCCATGGTAATCTGCATCTACTTTGGTGGCATAGAAGAAGGCCACCCACCACCCCTGCCAAAACTTGGGTCAACCGAGACTCCCTAGGCATCCGCCTCAAAGCCTCGATGTTCACTCCACCCTTCTCCAAGGTGAAGCTTGGGTCACTGCACAATCTCATCATATCATGGCCCTGATTGGCCGAAGGGGTCATGAATCGACCATGTATGGAGAACTCAAGATCCTCCATACATCCTCTAGAGTGGGAGTCATCTCCCCTGTCGGTAGCCAAAATAAGGACGACTCTAGATACCATCTCTCTACTAGGGCTGTCAGTAGCCCCATGTCTATAGGAAGTTGTGGCATATCTGCCACATGCTACAGTCCTACCTCTACTAGTCTGTCTCGCTCGACCTGATCAAGCATGGCCAAATCATCTTGTAGACCTTCGTATTTCCACTCCCGACTCTTTAGTAATCCCCTCTGCAAAATAAACAATAAAACAACAAAAATCATTTGTACATAATCATAAAAAAAATCAATTAAAATTAAAATCATCCCATAAAAGTTTATATCGCCCATTATTGGATGATATCGTACCAATTTTAGACAAAATCATCCTTAACAGGATGAAATCATCTTCGTTATTCAATTTGGGGATCTCCCCTTATTGGATGGGATCACCCCTATTTATCCGATTTTGTCCTTAGACGAAATTAGCGATATAGGGATGATTTCGACGAAATTGGGATGATTTCGACCTGATGTCGTCGATGGCCTAAAAACGGCCACGACGCCCAAAAACAATTAAAATTCAAATAAAAAAATCAAGTAAATCAAGTTAAAAACATAGTACACTAGGTTTAGTTCCTTACCCGCAACCCGCACCAGACCTCTGTCGATCTCATTTCGCATGTAGAGATCTGAAACAGCGAAAGTGAACATTAAAAATGAATTAGGGTTTTACCCTATTTTTCTTATTTTTATTTTAAAACAAAATTTGTCAATTTTTGCTTTTCTGCGCTTTTACCTCAAACGTTCAATTTGGATAAAAACTCAGAGGGGGCACCATAGCAAACAGTCGTACGATTCGACCTAGAATCATTGTCTAAAAAATGGAATACATTTTTGTTTTCTTGTAAAGCGTAAAGAACTCGTCTTTAATGCATTTTCTTTGAAAAATTTGCTAAATAGGGGGCAAAATGTAGCACCCTAAAATTGGCGCAGTTAAACCATCAGTAAAAAGGTAAAAATTTTAATTTTAACCCCGAAACCGCCCATTAACCGCTCATCTCATTTTTTGTGCCATTTTTAGAAGTTTTTTTGATCGTTGGAGGATATCGTCACCGATCTGAGGATATCGTCCCAAATCAGATGAATTCGTCTGGAACAGAACGTCCAAACGATTTCGTCCCAAAACCAAAATTTCATAATTAGCTTCTGTTCCAACAACCTCTCCAACTTGGGAAGAAGCATGTCTACATGGTTGGAGATTCCCATGTTGAGTATCTCCTAGATTGGGATGATCCCCAACCTCCTAACCTCACCCTAATCCTATATAAATTGGGATTCTTCTAGTTTATTCCCCTGATTCCCTGATTTCTTGATTCCCTGACTGCCTTCTTTTGCTGCCTCCCTTGACTCTCCCTGCCTGCTCTCCCTGACTCCCTGCGTGATTTTATATTCATGTTTTCAAGTTTTTGTTGCAGGATTTCACTGTGTTTCAGTCGAAGATAGCTCGGATCATCGCAGGTGATTCAACCACAATTTCGGGCGATCCTGTCAAGATTGGTGATGATCTCGTACAATTGCAGATGATCTTGAATGCAATTCAGCTTGGGGGCAATTAGAGTCTCGAGTTTACATTTTCTACCTCGTTTCTTTATTTATTGGTGCATTAGATTAATTTACTTCTGTTATGCATCTTGGAGTTCACCTCATTTAGCATAATTGCATGATAAAATTCAAAATAAGTTACCAAAATATTGCATCTCATTTAATTTGATAGTTGGATTTGTTATTTAAACATCTACACTCTCATTTCTATCACTTTGCATCATTATTGCAATAGTATTTTTGGTTTTTGATGTATGTTTTCTTGATTGCAGGTTTTTGATGAATTCGTCAGGTCGTTGATGATCTTGGGTGATCTCATACGATCGACTGTGATTTGGGATGATTCTATACAATTACAGATGATCCTATCATATTTGGGATGATCTGGACTCCTACAAGCTTTAGAATCTTCATCAGAAATTAGAAATCAGGTGTACTCTTCTCCATTTAACATATTCTCTGCATTTAATCGCATTAGGATTCATTTGTGTTTTCTATCTTCATATAAATCAGAATTTTCATATAGAATAGCTTAGCTTCATTTTGGACAACGTAGGAATCTGAATGATTGAAAATAAAATGAATAAATCAAACCCATTCTCAACCTAGGCGTGGAAACTACCACTCAAAGTTTCCTGGTGAACCCCACCATCCGTCAAAAATTCACCTTTATACCCCTCCCCCGAGAGGCGCGACCTTCAAAGGGCCTCTCTGTCCGAGGTATTGTTCCATCCTTTTTGCATCCCCCTTCTGGGCACAAATCCTTTAGCCTGAAGGTAAGGGTGCAAAAAATTTTGGGCGATACACTTTCATTTAGGATACCCAAGTTCAAATGTTGGTACAAGGAAACGAGACTCTTTCAAAAACCCATACTTATGCTAAAATTTTTATATGAAAAAATATTGATGAAAACATGTTATAAAGTCATTATTTAGAAGTAAGATGTGTAATAGAATTAAAATATGTAAGGAAAATGTATAATAGAGTTAAAATTTATTTCTTATAAATAGTTTATTTAATATTTATGAATCATAACATACTATGCCCTAATAGGGTTGCCCCCTAAGGGGCCTGGAAAATGATCTGGTGCTTTAACGATCAACAAATTTGAAGGTTGAAGGAGTGTGGAAGGCTAGAGGCTGAAGGAGCATGGAAGGCTATAGGCTGAAGGAGCATGGAAGGCTGAACGATGAAGGAGCATGGAAGGCTCGATGCTAAAGTATCATGGAAGGTTGAATGATGAGTTAATATTTGGAGTGTCAAGACTAGGTTGGTTGAAGGAGCATGGAAGGGTGGACTAGCTGAAAGAGCTACAGTGAAAGGCTGAGATGTTGGGTAGAATAATGGGATGGCTAAAGGAACGTTGAAGGCTAATAAGGCTGAAGGAGTATGGAAGGTTGGGCTAGCTGAAGGAGCTACAATGAAAGGCTAGGATGCTAAGTGAAAGGCTAGGAAGACTACTTATAATGAGAAAAATAAAATTGCAAAGTATGAAGGATTAGGGTTTTTTCTTGAAAAACTTCTCATATTTTAGGAGCCATATCTTCGTGAAGAGTTATTTGATTTAACTTATTCTTAGACCAAATTATGCATAATTTGAATATTTTTAAAATGAGTGGTCATATAAAAAAATCTAAGCAATATTAAGGGAGATACAACCCTGTGAAGTCAACCATTCAGAACAAGGGCAGTGACAATTTTGAGATAAAATAATGCTCATCTTATTTAAAATGAAGGATTTACAATATTATATAGACTTTAGAAGCCATAGAATACTCTAACCATTATCACTAAAATAGTCTATCACTAGAATAGACATGAGATAAATCCTCTCATGATTCACAAATCAACCAAGAATAATACTTGACCAACAAACTCAGCTTGTACGTAGTATCCTAATCTACTACAATATAAATGACTTGTTACAATAAATAGAAACATGGAATAAGCTAATAATAAAACTTATTAAATACTAAGTCTAATGACTTAGGACTTTAGATATGAAGGGAAGACGTAAATATTCCAACATTCTCCCCATTAAAATTGAGAGGGCTGACCAGACAATCTCTCAGCTTTAAATACTGAGCTTTAGCAACTCCTTTGCTGAAGATGTCTGCTATGTTGTCCAAATTGCTGCAATGTCTTAGTTCAATCACATTTTTCTCCACCATGTCTCTTATGAAGGGGTACTTCATGTCGAAGTGCTTTGACCTGATGTGGTGGATAGGATTATGTGCCAATTATATGGCACTCATATTATCACAATACAATATGGTAGGACCACTTTATCTCTCACCTATTTCTTCAAGTACTTTTCTCAACCATAAGGCTTGGGCACTAGCATTTGTGATTGCTATGTACTCATCCTTAGTAGATGATAGTGCAACACTAGTTTGATTTTTAGAACTCCAAGTAATTAGTCCTGACCAAGACTAAAATAATTCCTTGAAGTGGATTTTCTATCATCTATGTTGCTTACCCAATTACTATCACTAAAGCCAACTAATTTTACATCATCATTTTTGTGGTTATGAATCCCATAATCCATTGTACCCTTTACATATCTCAAAATTCTTTTAGTTGCTTATAGATGAAGTTCAGATGGATCAACCATATACCTTGATACTAGAGAGATAGCATATTGAATATCTGGCCATGTGTTGGTGTGGAAAATTAGACTCCCAACCATGCTCATGTAAGTGGTCTTGTCAAATTTTGGTGCTCCATCTTCTTTGCATAATTGTATCCCATGACCTATTGGAGTTGCAACTGACTTGCACTTATCCATAGAAAATTTCTTTATCATGTCATGTGCATATTTATATTGACATATGAAGATCTCATTTTATTTTTGATGTACCTCCATACCTAGGAAGTAATGCATCAAACCTAGATCCTTCATTTCAATAATTTTTCATCATGGAGTTTTTGAACTCCTCATTCATTTTAGCACTACTACCTATGAATATTAGATAATCCACATATAAGCACACAATAAGGATGTCTTGACCTTGTTTCATGTAGTAGAGAGTAGGTTCACTTTTGCTCCTAGTGAATCCATAGTCTTGAAAGTAGCTATCAATGCATGAGTACCATGCCCTTGGTGCTTGCTTTAGACCATACAATGCTTTCTTAAATTTATAGACAAGGTCCTCTTTACCTTGTTATTCAAAGCCTTGAGGTTGTTGCACAAACACCTCTTCTTTCAATTACCCATTAAGGAAGGCACTCTTAATATCCATGTGTTGAATGTTCCACCCTTTGTGGGCAGACAAGAAAAGTACTAGTCTGATGATCTCTTGTCTAGAAACCGAAGCAAAGGTTTACTCATAGTCAATCCTATACTTTTGAGTAAACCCTTTTGCTACTAGCCTTACCTTGTGTCTTTCAATTCCCCTATAAGAATTGAACTTGGTATTATAGACCCATTTACATCCAATACATTTATTTCCCTTAGGAAGCTCCACTAGCTCCCATGTGTCATTATTTTTTATAGGGGTCATTTCCTCTTTCATGGCTTATTTCCATACATCATGATTACATGCCTTTTCATAACTATATGGATCTAGCTCTACACTAGTCATTAAAGCATACTTTACAACATATACCTTAGGTTCTTGGGAGTCTTCATCACCATACATATGCAAATTTTCAAATATTTTCAAGACCTCATTCATCTCACTAGCTTGACTTCTAGTGTACCTTATTTGAAAATTCTTGTCCATCATTTGAAAAGAAGGATAATATTGAAGTGCTCTCTTACCTCTTGATGGTGGACATACTTCCATTGGAGAAGAACTTGCTGATCTTTGTGGAGAAGAACTTTGAGTAGCACTTGTTGTACTTGAAGTAGAACTATTTCATGGACTTGGAGGAGGACTTCCATTGTTGTTCTTGTTAATGGGCTGCACTTGATATTGTCCAAAACTAAGAAAATTATGTTGGAGTTTAGGAGTGTAATAGATATTGTTTACCTTCTTTGTGCCTTCATTTTTTGGAACCTCCATGGTTCCCATGCCTTCAAATTGTAGTTCCTTGTCATATCCCAATTTGATCTTGGACTTGTATGTGGAATCCATTGTAGCAAATAACTCTTCTTTTCCACTCATATGATTTGAGCAACCAGTATCCAAAATCCAAGTTTCATTAAAATTTTGATCTGATTTTCCATATGTGAGGAACAAATTTTAAGAAGTTTCTTCCTCTTCCCCATAGTTTCTATAATTATTTACTTCTCCCTTCTTGAGAAGCATTTAGTCTACAATCTCTAGCAAAGTGACCAATATTGCCACAATGATAACAATACTTGTTTGATTTGTCACCTCCTCTTCCTCTTCCTTGGTAGCCAATTTTTGATCTACCTCTTCCTCTTCCTATTGAAGATTGTTCTCTCCTTTGTCCTCATCCTTGTCCTCTTTCTTATGTATTTCCATGAGTCTCACCTTCCTTGGATGAGAATTATTTTTCATCACCTCCAAATCTTGATGATGTAGAACCTTGGAGTCTCTATTCATGGGACATAAAATAACCAAATAGTGCATCAAATGTTAGAGTAGAAATATCTTTAAATTCTTCAATAATAATGGCAATATGATTCCACTTATGAATAAGTGTTCTCAACACTTTCTTCACAACAACTTCAGTTTTTATATCTTCTCCAAGGGTATCCATTTTGTTTACAATTTCTTTGACTCTCACACAATAATCTCCTACTATTTCATCTTCTTGCATTTTGAGATTCTCAAAATCTCTCTTCAAAGTTTAAAGTATCACTTTCTTCACTTTATTGCTCCATACTTCTAGGGCTGTTGAACAAGAAGTAATCCTTGGAAAAATGCTTTTCTCCAAAGCTGCTTGGAGATGGTAGAGAGCAAATGAATTTTTATTTTGGGCATCCTTCTTATTATTATTATTAGTGGCATTCAAGGTGTTCCAATCAGCTGGTTTAGTGTAGCCTTCTTCTACAATATCCCACAAACCTTTACCTATGAGTAATGTATTCATCTTGATAGACCAATACTCATAGTCCAATCCATTAAACTCATAAATGGATAGGTTGTTATTGGCATCCATTGATTCTAATCAACAAAACTTTGGAATAATGTAGATAGATTCTAATAGAATATTTTTTGCAATAAAGAGTAGCAGCATATCTTATTTTATTGCACAGTCACATCCTTTATCTGATTGCAACAATACATATTTTTTTTTATTTACCAAACTCTCAAGCACAAAATTTATCATAAATTGACCAATACTGATTGAAACAAACTAAAATTTTTACTGTAGAATTTTGATATATGTATTTGAAAACCCACTAAATTTCAAAATAAAATTCACACGAATGAGAAATATATGATCACTTTAATTTTGCCCTTTCTAGATATTAGAGTGTTTTTTGAGACAACCTCAATGTTTTTCACATAAATCAATCCATACAGCTCCAAAAATTTCTAAAAATTAAACTCTGTATTCCTGAGAAAATAATTGAAAACTCTATAAATTTTAGAAGAAAATTTGCAAAGGTGAAAAATATGTGATCATTTAATTTTTCCTTTTTTTTTTTAAATAAAGGGGTAAAAATTTATTGATAAAAAGTCTGGATTATAGAGTACAATTAAGCTTCCAAACATGACTCAAATAAAAAACCAAACAGGCTAAAACCACTAGACTAGAATGACACCTGGAAAAGAAAACAAGAATAAACCACATTAAGTCTGTACATCCTTGTGGATAAACTCCCACAAGTGTTGAGAGTCCCCAGATGGGAGACTCTCCCAATTATTGATACTCCAAGGATCCAGTAGCTCAGAAGCCCTTTTGGCCAGGTAATCAACAACCATATTCCATTCCCTTGGAATGTGCACAAAGGATATAAATTTGAACTCTTAACTCATTCTGAGAATGTGAACGACTACAGAGGCCAACTGCCAATTAACTTCCCCCACCCTTTTACTATTTAAAATATTAACCATAATTTGAGAGTAAGACTCACAGATAATCCTATGCTAGCCAAGAGAAAACCCCCTTCGCAAGGCCTCAAGAATTATAAGAGCTTCCATAAAATTGTTGGAGTGAACACCTTTATAAATGGAAAAGAAAAAATTGACACCACTAGTAGAATATCTCCCAACACCACCAATGCCAGCATGTCCAGGATTACCCCTAAATGATCCATCAATATTAATTTTTAAAACTCCTCTAGGGGTTGGCCCCCACCTACCATCTCTCCTAACCTTCTTGTTGAGCTGAGGAACCCTACTAGGGATAGAAGAGTTCACACCATCCTCAAAGAGACCAAGGGCTTGTTGTACCTTCTCCTCCCTATAATCCAAAAGAGGGTCCACATAAAATTTGCTATGGATGGTTTCCTGAACCATATATAGGATCCTTTGCCAGATTTGTTGAACAACAAAATAACTACCCTGAAATATGCGCCAGTTCTGTTTGAGCCAAATTTTCTACATGATGCAAGAAGGGTCCAAATTCCAAGCCATCCGAAGGAAGGGGGCCTTAGCCGAAGGTCTGCCCAGACTACTCCAAAACTCCACCAGTGACAACACATGAAAACATGGATGGTTCCAAGCACTCCACCAACGGTGCCAAATGTCTCTAGAAAAGGAGCATTGGAAAAATAAATGAGAAGAGTCATCCTCATTCTTACTGCAAAGGACACAAAAAGAGGGACCCTGAAATCCCCTCTTCCTCACATTATCCCAAGTGAGGCATTTATTATGAGCTACCAACCAGAGAAAGAAGTTACATTTTGGCGAGGCAAATTTGTTCCACACCTTTTTCCACCAAGTGACAGGAAGACTCCCATACTTTTGCTTATCAAGAACCTGATAACCATAGGCTACCGAGTAGGTTCCATTAGGATCAGGATTCCAAGCCAGAATATCTTTACCCCTCAATGAAGAACAAGGCCTCCCCGTAAGCATAAGAGAAAGCACCTCTCTATCCTTGGCCAGTCCCCCCTAGGGCCATTATTGTAGATATTTCCACCTGTACATCTCCATATTTCCAAAAGACTGGTTTTTTTTAAAGTCCACACGAGACTAGCCTGCTTCCAAGAAAAAAAATCTTAGGGAATGTAACCTAGGATATTGATTCAAGATAGGAGGATGGCCATCTCAAGAATCCTCCCAAAAAGAGCATTTGATTCCTGATTGCAAATCCAGAAAAAACCCTGCTTGATTAAATTAGATCCTCTTTTCAGAGTGTCCCAGATAACTGAACCTTTCCCAACCAAGCTGACTCTAGGGATTTCAGCCTTAGAAATACCTCTAAAGTATTTACAATATAATATTTTAGTCCAAATCTAATCTTGAGAGGTACACCATCTCCAATAAAGTTTTGCAGCCAAATCCTACCCAAAAAGAGCTATCTGTCACAACCCAAGGCCTCCCTCTTGCACCGGCCTACATATATAATCCCACCTAACCAAAATCCATTTAGATTGATCAAGTTTCCTAGACCATAAAAACTATCCTAACAAAGCATCCATGTACTTGATGAAGTGAGAGGGAGCTATTTGTACAAAACATCTATAAATGGGTAAAGCTTGAACAACAGATTTTGAAAGAAACACTCTACCTAAAGTGGATAGCCATCTGAAAGTCTAGTGATTCACCTTCCTTCTAAACTTATCAAACATAGACTACCAAGAAGACCTAGGTAGAGGGTGAGATGAAATTGGAATACCAAGAAAATGAAGGGGGAGTCCCAACCTGGAATCTTAGAATACGAGAAATCCTGGCTTGAATAAGAGGAGGGGTATTGAAGAAGAAAATAGAAGACTTGTCCTCATTAATCAACTGTCTAGAAGCACCAAGATATATGTCAAGAGACTGTCTAATATTGCCAGCTTCCTTGATAGTGGCAACTCCCAAAAAAGTAGTATCATCAACAAATTGAATGTGGGAAAGAGGCGGCAAACTACTATCCCACTTCCACCCTTGAATAAGACTCTACATGACTTCAGACTTGAGCAATATTCTCAAAACTTCCTCCATAATGATAAAAAAGTAAGGAGATAAAGGATCTCTTTGCATCAATTCCCTTGAGGCCTCAAACAGCTCTGATGGCTCATTATTAACAAGAACAGAGAATGAGAAAGAAGAAACACAACTCATCATCCATCTAATCCATTCCTCCTCAAATCAAAAAGCAGCAAGAACTTTCTGAAGAAAGGACCATCTGACCCGATCATAGGCTTTGGCCATGTCCAAATTAATGAACATAGTTTTATCCTTAGAAGTTTCCATTGAGTGAATAGATTCTGTAGCAATAACAACCCCATCCAAGATTTTTCAGCCAACAACAAACCCTTCTTGCTCCTCAGATATGATTTTGCTCAACCATATCTTTAGCCTCTCAGTAATAATTTTTGTGATGATCTTATACACAACATTGTAGAGAGCAATTAGCCTAAACATATCCAAGGAATTTGCTCCCTCTTTTTTTGGTATAAGAACCACAAAGGTAGAATTTAGGACCCTTAGCATCTGTTTGTTCTTTTGGGACTCATGGACCACCTCCAAAAGATCAAATTTGATTAAATCCCAAAACTCCTGATAAAACTCAATCAGGAATCCATTTGGGCTTGGGGATTTTCCTTTTTTCATCTTGAATACAAAATTTTCCAACTCCTTAAGGGAAATTGGACCCATCAAGTGCTCATTCATATCTCTAGAAATAATCGTTGGAATACAGTTTAGAATAAGCTTTTCATTCTCATCATATGATAAGGAGTCCTCCTTGAAGAGAGAGGAAAAATACCTCTTAGTCTCTTCTAAAATATACTTGAAAGAAGAGAGCAGGGCACCCTGAGAATTCACAAGAGAGGTAATCAGGTTACCATTACGGTGAGCCTTAACTGAGTTATAAAAGAAGTTTGTGTTCCTATCCCCTTCCTGAAGCCAATCTACTCGAGCTTTTTGTTTCCAAATTTTTTTTTCCCTTAATTCCCATTCAACAAGGTCTTTTGTAGCCTCAGATTCCTCAATAAGAAGCTCCTTCGTGAATCCCTGATCTCTAATATTCCTTGAAGCTTCTTCCATCCTCCTAAGAGCTGCCAACTTAGCCAAGGAAAGGTTCCCAAAATTCATTCTATTCCATATCTTCAATTTATGTTTTACAAATTGTAGTCGCTTCATAAAGGAATACATAGTGGTGCTATGAGGAGGTTTGCCAGTGGTCCACCAGCCTCGCATAAAATCATGAAGCTTAGGATCACGAAGCCACATAAGTTGAAACTTAAAGGAGGGATTATTTTTAGCCCTAACTCCAAAGCAAAGATTTTGATAGGCCAATGATCAGATCCCCTACCCACCAAAATCATATCTTAATCGAATACCATAAACAAGTGATGCCACCAGCATATCCATATGCACCAATACACTGGCATTGCCCCCTTCTACACAACTTGGGAGTAATATTGAACATACTAGCAATATACAATTTAGTGTCCTGAATAAACACCACATCCGAAGAATGCACATGAACCAAATCACAAATAACTTTTTGTCTAGGGATGCTATTCAACCCCCTTACATTCCATGAGAGGATAATCATTTTTAGGGGTTATAAAAATGGGAGTCCAATGTTCTAACCAAGCCTGACTCCACCAAAGTCTCCTCAATTAACTTAATTTTATTCTGGTCCTTCTTCTGAACCACTTTCATATTCTTATCTGAATTTTTTTTTTTAATTATTTGTTGCTGCAATCCCAACACCGTAGGAGTTTTGCAGTCCAAGGATGACTGCATCAGTCCCTGAGTAGGAGAGGGCATAACTAAATCTGTAACACTTTCCAAAATAGTTTCCCTTATAGGCTTAGACCCAACCATGTCCCCTATACTTAGATCCAAAGCCCTTTGTTCTTCATTTAAACCCCCTAGATCTGATTCCTTAAGTTCCCCATCAAGAAGAGACATTTGATTTGGCCTTGTTATATTTTCATCAGGTAGCGACATTTCAGGTATCTCCATGCACTGATCAAGATCATCTAATATTTCAAAATGGTTGAGTAGAGAATCTGGCTGGCTATCCTTAAGGTCTTTGTTTTAACCTACTTCCAAAAATATGCAAGTAATCTTAGACATGGGGAGTAGGTATGGTAGCTTAGCAAGAAGAGTTCACCACCTATTACCATAGTCTGTGATTGAATCATCATAATATTGTTTTAACCTTGTGAGATTAGTTAACATCACCTTTCTCTTAGTGTTAAAGGTAAAGTGTTCTAGGAATGCATATGCAAATTGTTAAAATTTGTAGACGCTATACTTTGGGAGTTGATTGTACCACTCTATGGTAGGGCCAAAGAGGGTAAGAAAAAATATTCTTAATAGTAAGGCATCATTTTCTTGGATGCAAAAGTAATGATTCAAAAATTTTGTGACATGCTCCTGCGCATCTTCCTCTCCTTTAAACTTATCTAGCTTGGGCATCTTGAAATACTTTGGATAGGGAGGGGAAGGTACTGACAGGTGAAGCAGTTGATTGCATAGCTGATGCAAAGTAGGATTTTGAGATCCAGGCCTCAAGGTATTGTTCTCTATTGATTCCACTCGTTCTAGCAATGCTTTGTAAGTATCAGAGGATTTGATCTCCTCTTATTTGCTTTGACCCTACAAGGGAGAGTGAGGGATATCAAGCTTATTGCATGGTGGTTGAATGTCATCCACCCTACCTCCATAAGGTGCTTTAGGATACTCTTCTTTTAGTTCAAGATCAGTGTAGGATCTATAAGGTGTCTATTGAAATGGCCTACAAGGAGGGGTAAGCACCTGTGGAAGACGATCTATGTTTGTCCTAGGAGGTAAGTCCTAATTAGACCTAGGAGGTTGAGGAGGCAACATTTGGTTAGGCCTAGGAGGCCTATCTTGATTGAAATTTTGTTTCCTATGATAAAACCCCTATCTATGGGTACTTGGGGTAGGGACCCTCTCATGTAAGGTCTTTTGAAACAACTCATTGGTTTGTTGTTCAATTATTTTCTTTTCTAATTGATGTTGGTGGTCCAAGCGTTCTTTATCCCACCAAAGCTGATTGAATTGCACTTGGTATTCAGCATATATTACAATTACTTGATTTATCTATTCTATCGTGTAGGGACTATGAGCCCTAGAAGTATCACCCTGGGGCCTATCTCGTTCAGGATGGTCTAAAATATCGATTATGAGCTTCCATCAATGAAGGGAAGTCACGTTCACTTGAGGTTTAGTCCTAGACAAGTACTCTTTGTACTTAAATGGAACAAAGGTACATCGTGCCTACGTAGCATAATGGACTTGAGGATAATCAAAGATTTCCTCATGCCTTCCTTCATTGATGAGGAAGGGAAGGGCTGAGTTTGCTTGCCTTGAGCGATGAGTATCATACTCATCTTGGTACTTAGGTTGTTGTAACCTATTAGGGTGATTTAAGGGCGTAGTTTGATCATTTGGCCCTACCCAGTGTGTGTACTCTTGATCTTGCCTATAGGTGGGCATGGTAGACCTAGAAGACACGTGAATGCATGGTATTGCTCTATCTATTAGCGCCTCAATGTGCAATTACCATTCTTGAAAGAAGGCATGTGAAGCATCTGAATAGGGGAGGTATGTTCCCTGATTGGGACCAAAACCTATAGGGGTGTCCCGCATAGGGGTCCCTTGTAGGTGAAGTTCCTGACTAGCTATTCTAGGACTTGGGTGAGTAGGAGGCCACCAAGGAGGTATGAACATGTCCTTAGGGCTAAATCGGAGATGACTTGTGTCTCCTTGTCTACTCTCCATAGCATCCGCCCTTGAATGGGCTTGGTTATGGGTGCACACCATAGCTACTTCCTACCAAACCCTAGGTGATTATCTCCTTTACAAATTTTAATGATGCAACACACAAGAATGAAAACATGCAATAAGACAAGTGTTTATCTCTTTTAAATATTTATGTGTGTTCCCTAAAATTATTTTGTGTGTTTTGATTTATTGTTTGCAAGGAGACCTTGTGTCACGTGTTTTGCTCTTATTGGATGATATTATTATGTTAAAAGTATTTCACTTGTATACTCACAACTCGACAACCAGCAATGAAAGTTTGGTCATGTGAACCCACCAAAGTATGGAGATGAAGCCCATACCCAATCAGGGAGCACAGGTCCTACCAGTCCTCACCCATATTGACCTGTGGTCAATGATATACCTCTCCGAAGAGAAATACATGCTCTATTCCATAAGATATGATGGTTCTTGGAGCTGGCCTTGGCCAAAAAATAGGGTTCATAGGATGTGAGCCAACGGGTGGAGATGAAACCCACCATCATTGGTCTCTATTAGTGGTTGGGGATGAAATCCAACTCACTAATGTTCAAAATGTGATGTGGTGTGTGTGGTTCATTTTATATTTAAAGAAAGTAAAACAAGAGAGCACTCAATGAACCTTCACTAAATGCATAAAGAACGTTTCACTTTTAGAAATATTAAATAGAAATTGAACCTACAAAATGCATGCCCTAAATGACAACCTACCCATTAGGTAGGTCGCAAGAAATCAAACCACACAGATGCATTCCTACTACATTCTTTTTTTTTTTTCTTCTTTTTTTGTTGTTTTTGCGATTAGAGAAAAGTGAAATATACCTTTCAAGCAAACAAAAGGAGGAAGAAAAACTAAATTTGGCTTTTTTTTTAATAGCAAAAATGTAAAGTAAAGGTGCAGTTACTTACCTTGAAAGCCTAAGAAGTTGTTGTTTCTAGAATTTTTTGCTGTAGACCCTCTATTTTGTGGCCATCTTGGGGTGGGATGGCTAAAAATTTAGGGGTCATCCCTGACTGGGATGGCTGTTATGGCCATCCTTGGGTGTTCCAATTAGGAAATTAGGGGCCGTTTTAGGCTAGAACGACCAAAACCTACAACATTTCAAAAGCAAAAATAGGGTCAAAACTTAGCTAAATAAAATGGGATAGGGGTCCCACCATGATTGCCACTATAGAGTGGAAAAAATGGTGCACCTAGTAGAGGTAAATGAAATGCATCTATTGCTATGTTGATCTAAGCACTACGAAAGTGACATTAAAGTAAGCATAAAATGACAAATAGATGAAAGAAATGGGTGGTTCTATTTATATTAATGCAATTTTAAAATATGCGGTTACAAAATATCCCCTTGAGGGCTCTCAATTGATACAACTCATTACAATACTCAAAGGATCAAATCCTTTTAGAAATCCAAGGCGTGCTTGTAGTGTCTTCCTCACACTCACGATTGAAGAGAGTGGGCTTTTGATGCTGCTATGATGTTCTATCGATGTTCTGACTTGATGCTCCTTCCTTGTGCACTGTGATACCTAGATATACACACAAATAAATTAGATTCATTAATAGCATGTGCAGATTGAAATGCAATCAAAGAGATATATGTGATAATTAGCTTGAAAGAGGAAATGTATAATAGATGATTCAAAATTATTCCAAATGCTACCAAAACTTAGGATCATGCATATAATGTGTTCTAGAAATGATCTAATAAAAAATAGAAATGAAATTGCACACAAATTTATGGTCATCCTGGGGTGAGCCATTCAAGACTACAAAACAAGAAATGCATGATAACAGATGCAAAACAACTCAAAATTGCACCAAAACTTAATAGAATGTATAAAATCTATTCTAGAATCTATCTATGCAAAAAAATAAGAGAAATTGTGCTCCAATTTATGGCCATCCTAGGGTGAGCCATTTAGGACTATCATAATTTGAGGGTCCATCCTGGGGTGGGACAGCCACCAAATATAGTGGTTTTACCACCAATTCCTTTGGGATTGGGTCTAAATTACTCCTAGGGGTATTTTCATAAAATTTTGGGATCTAATTCACTCGAATGGGTCAGTTTTGTAAATGGATTGCACGTTTTGGAATCACTTGAAAACCTCCTTCGCTCGATGGAGATCTCAAGGGAAAACGCACAGCAAATTGGGGATAAATCTCGATAGCACTTCATGGTGAAATATTGCAAAGACTCCTCTCTAAAATTGGGTGGAATGGATCCACTTTATAGCCCAAGAGGGCATATGGTCAAATGGGCATGCGAGGCCATGCGAGGTAGGTGCTGCCATTTGTCCAAACCTTGCCATGCATTGGAGGGGAAAGGAATATCCATTTTGGGCCTCCAATTTGCAACTTGGCATGAGAGTTATGCACCCTCATACTAGCATGCTTCAATGGGTAGGATAAATGGTAGATTCTAGGTGTCATTTGTCCCTCCTTTGACTTTTTGAGGGTCCAAAGCCATGACCATCCCACCCAGGGACGATTGCCGATGGTCGTCCCTAGGTGGGACGACCATGAACTTTGGCCATCCCAGGGTGGTACGACCATGTCTACATAGTCAAAAAATTCTCAAAAGTGGGGTAGAACATTTCAAAAGTGGTTAGGACCACTATTTAACCTTTGAGGGTTGCCCAAGGGGGCCATAGGGTGTCGATTAGAACATGTCTTGGTAGTCTAATCATATTGACACAATTTCAATGTCTCTAATAATATTGATATATTTTTGGGTCATCTAGGAGACCCAAGTTCAAGCCTTAATACAAAGGAATGATACCCTTTCAAAAAAATATCCTTACCCTAAAATTTTTATCTCTAAGGAATACTATAGTGATATGTCTATGGGTTTTCTTCTAGGATACCTATGTTCAAACCTTTATATAAATAAATGAGACCCTTTCAAAAAATTGTACTTACCCTAAAAATAGCCCTCCGAGGGATGTCACCATGATATGTCTTTGGGTTTTCATCTAGGAGACCCATGTTGAGACCTCAATACAAGGAAATAAGATTATTTCATAAACTTGTACTTATCCTAAAATTATTATTATTATTTGATTTGGTTAGTGTGACAAATATCTACGACCAACATACATCGCTTATACTAAAATTATAATAGTAGTATCCATAGGGGATACTATAGTAGTTTTCCTTTGGAATTATCTAGGAGACCCAAGTTCAAATGTTGGTAGAAGGGGATGAGGCCCTTTCAAAAACCCATAATTACCCTAAATGTTTTGGATTAAAAACTATCAATGTGACTAGAATAAAAGTTTCATATGATGAGAACTAGAGGCCACAACAAGGTATGGGTAAATGTCAGAACCAAAATCCACTTTAAGGGAATGAGTATCTACCATAACCAAGGGCCGTACTAGATTTTAAGGTTTTAGTGATTTTGTAAGAGTCAGTTTTGATCCAAAATATCAATCATATGACATCATCACTTGTATAGTTGCAAAATAAATTTTTGTGGAGCTATGAAGAATATTATAGTTGAGAATGCTAGAGCTAAGCGAGGTCTATAGATATATAAATAATAAAGTGGTTATGAGAGCTATAGGTGATCAAGGTACTCTAAAAGGCTATGGATTGGTAATAACGTGGAAAACATTCCAAAAATTAGGAATATACCACTAGACTTGTAACATCACATAAACAATGTAATTAAGAATAATGGATCTATTAGAAATACTATGAAAGGCTATGAAGATATGAAAAATAATATAGTTTTTTTTTTAGTAATACTTCTTATACACATCCACCATGGGGATTGAACCCGAATCACATCACCGATAATGCAAGTGGCATCCTTTCCGGTAAAATACATTCACGGGGATGAAAAATAATATAGTTAAGAAAGTTGGATCTAAATGAGGTCTCATGGAAATTATTTTCCACTTTAAATAATAGGATTTAAATTTTTTGTTTTAATGCAATAATTTTTTTAATAACAAACCATAAGTATAATAAGGTTAAAATATGTTTTCTTTTAATCTTATATTTCTTTCCAAAAATAAATAAAGGTACATCATGATATCATATCTTTATTTAATTAGTATGTGGTCTATAATTTAGTTAAAATATTTAAGGTGAGCATACAAATTATAATTTATTATAAAAATTATTATAATTTATTAGATAATAGGAACTTGAAACTTATGGTTTAAGATCATCCTCCAAATTATTATTTTTGGAAGTATTAAATGATAAGAACTTGAAAAGTGTGAGAAGCGGAACAAGATTTCATTAATGTGATGAAATATAAATAATACATTCGAGCCAAGATTAGTCCGGAGGTTGTGGAACCACTCGAGGCCAAAATAGGCGTGGTTGCAACAACTAACAACTAGCCTAAATTAATCAAATCCAACAATATAAGATTGTTTAGGATCGAATTAATTAGAGAGAGTAAATATTGAAATATATTCTAACATCCCCCCTTATTACAATATTTGAGGAAACATATAACTACTAGCTATACTAGCATCCCCCCATTATTTTGAAATACATAGAGAATTGCGAAACAATTCAAATTTGACACGTGCAAGTGCCTTAGTGAATATGTCTGCAACTTGAGCATTGGTGGAGATGTACTGAAGCTGAATTCGGTGCCTTGGTACTTCGTCTCGAATAAAGTGGCATTGTGTATCAATGTGCTTGGTTTTTTCATGATGCACTGGATTCTTAACAAGGTTCAAAACACCCATGTTGTCGCAGAACAAGTGTATTGGAGATTTTTATGGAAGACCCATACTTGTCAAGATGCGACGCAACCATATCACTTCGCACACAGCTTCACGTGCGACGCGATATTCTGCCTCTGTTGATGAGATAGCAACCACCTGTTGCTTCTTGTTGTGCCAAGAGACAGGACCAGATCCAAGATGAAACAAATATCCTGAAGTTGATTTACGATCATCATATGATCCGACATAGTCGGAGTCCGTGTATCCCTATAAGAAGAATTTGTTGTTCTTCTTGTATTCTAGGCCATATTCCATTGTGCCACGGACATAGTGAAGAACTCGCTTTGTCGCTTTCCAAGTGTGTAGTCTTAGGTTCCTGCATGAACCTCGAAAGATAGTTGACAACAAATACGATATCTGGCCTAGTGTTGGTCAGATATATGAGACTCCCAATCAGCTGACGATAGAGAGTAGCATCTACCTGAGGTGATTTGTCATATTGCGATAACTGAAGTCCTGATTCCATTGGTGTTGCCATCGGCTTGCAATCAGTCATGCGATATTTTTCTAGTAGTGTCTTGGCATATTTTTTTTGGGTCACTTTGATGTAGTGCTCCTTCTGGTTCACTTCCAGACCAAGACAATAATGGAGAAGTCCGAGATCTGTCATTTCAAAATATTTGCTCAAATCCTGTTTGACAATAGAGATCATTGTTTCTGAACTCCCTGTTATGAGCAGATCATCAACATAGAGTACAAGCAACACTATTTCAGAGCCTTGCTTCTTAAAATAGAGGTTTGCATCCGACGGACATCTCTTGAATCCATGTTGCAGTAGGTGATTATCCATTTTTATATACCAAGCCCGAGGGGCCTGTTTCAAACCATATAAGGATTTGACCAATTTGCAAACTTTCTGCTGTTGGCCTTCCACTTCAAATCCTTTCGGTTGAGTCATGTAGACTTCCTCTTGGAGATCACCATTTAGAAAGGCACTCTTGACATCCATTTGGTGCACTTTCCACCCATATTGTGTTGCCATAGCACAAAGAACTCGAATAGTTGTCATCCGAGCAGTAGGTGCAAAAGTTTCCTCGTAGTCAATGCCTTCTTTTTGAGCATAGCCCTTTGCAACAAGTCGGGCCTTATGCTTATCTATTGTCCCATATACCTTGTACTTGACTTTGTACACCCATTTGCAGCCTATGGGCTTCTTTTCGTATGGCAGATCGACAAGCTTCCAAGTTTTGTTTTTCATCAGAGACTTATACTCTGCATCCATAGCGGCCTTCCACTGAGGCTCACTAAGGGCATCTTGCACTGAAGCAGGTTCAAGTTCATCTATTGAAGACATAAACACCCTGTCATCATCAATATCCATATCTTCTGTATCTCTCTCTGGATCTACAGAAAGTTCCTCAAAATATTGACAAAGATCATCAACCCCAGTAATCTCTGCTGCAGCTTTCTCCTGTCGAGCCATGCTGCGAGTACGAGGCCTATCCAAAGTCAAATCTGGTGGAGTGGATAGCTTAGAGTCTCTGATTGTATTTGTATACCACTTTGGATTCTTCTTCTGTGGTGATGAAGAAGATGAAGAAGGACCTCCAACCTTTGATGAAGGAGACTTCTCAACCTTAGATTCCACAAGGTCTAGGTATACATCTGATGTGTTTTTTGATGTGAAAGCCTCATCAAAAACTACATCTCTACTCGATGTGAATCTTCTTGGTTAAGGGATCAATCAATCGATAACCCTTAGAGTGCTCATCATACCCAAGAAGAATGCACTTCAATGTTTTCTCATCTAGCTTCTTCCTCTTTTCTTTCGGTATGTGCATGAATGCTTTACAACCAAAAATGCGTAGATGAGAGATGGAGGGTTTCCTGCCACTCCATGCTTCCTGTGGAGTCATTCCTTGTAGGGCATTAGTGGGTGCCCTATTCAATAGATATACTGTTGTGGTGACAGCTTCTGCCCAATATTGTTGCCCAATTCTAGCTCCTGTGAGCATGCAACGAACCATTTCCATGATGGAACGGTTCCTCCTTTCAGCAACTCCATTTTTTGAGGAGTATAAGCAGTAGTCAACTGTCGTGTGATCCCATTTTTAGTCAAGAATGCAAAAAATTCTTTAGAGGTGAACTCCCCCCTCGATCTGAGCGGAGGGTCTTTATAGAAGTCCCCGACTCCTTTTCAACAGATTTCTTGAATTGCTGAAAGAAGCCAAATGCTTCAGATTTCAGTTGAAGAAAGAATACCCACATATTTCGTGAGTAATCATCCATGAATAACTAAAAATACCTCTTACCCCCACAACTGTTGGGTGTTAAAGGACCGCACGGATCGGTGTGAACCAACTCCAGAGGTTTCTTTGCTCTTGTAGAGCTCCTCTCGAAAGGTACTCTATGTTGCTTTCCTGCCAAGCAGTCGAGCAAACTGGCAATGTGGTAGAAAGGGAAGGAAGACCCTTTACCATCTCATACTTACTTAACTCAAGTAAGTAACCAGAACTCATATGTCCATATCTCTTGTGCCATAGGGAAGTTGCCTCCTTTGTAGAGACAGTCATGGCTACATCTAGAGTAGAGATAGCATCTAGGGCAAATAAGCCATGCTTATATGAAGTGGTTGCAATGTTCTTACCCCTCCTGGTAATAGAACAACACTTCTTGCCCCCCTCAACACTAAATTTTACAACCATATCCTTGTCCAAAATTTGTGTGACTGACAACAAGTTGTTTGCCAATCCTGGAACATAGAGAACCTTTTCAATCTGGCACTTGCCATCAGGAAGAGTAACAAAAACTGTACCTTCTCCCTGAACCTTGTAGGTTTTATCATCGACAATAGTAACAGGTTTGCCCTCTTTGGCCTCAAAAGACTCAAACCATGATTTGTCGCCAGTCATGTGCTTACTGGCGCCATAATCGACATACCATATAGGATCCGTCTGCTTGGATACTGTGGTAGTCATGAGCACTTTGTGTGCTCGCTCAGAATCCATGTCAGATTCCTCAACAACAACATTCACTTTCTGTTGCTTGTTCTTTTGTGGTTTGTTCTGGCCTTTCTGTTTTGGTTGTTTATTCTTATGCCAACATCTGTTTGTATCATGACCTTCCTTGTCACAGATCTTGCAATATCTCTTAGTCTATTGAGTTTGTTGATTTTGTTTCCCTTTTGAATCCTTTTGAGAACTCCCTCCCTTCTAAAAATTACCCTTCTTCTTGTTCTGGCCCTTCCTGTTTGTGTAGAGGGCAGTGTTAGAAGAATCATCTCGTTGTAGTTGGCATGCCTCCTCCTCTTGAAGCAAATTTACCAACTCAACAAAGGTAACTTGTCTTTGTGATACATGAAGTGAGGTGATCAATACTCAAAAAGAATCAGGTAATGCTCTCAATACCACTGAGATAAGGAGCTTATCATCAACTGGTGCTGTCAAAGAATTCAATTTTCCTTTTAACTCAGACACTCTGCAAAGAAAGAGTTCAACTGTCTCTCCTTGTTTCATGCTTAGATTGTGTAATTGAGATTGAAGAAATAGAATGGTGGAATCATTCTTTCCTTCATATATAGTTTTAAGGGCATTCCATGCCTCTTTACTATTTTGACAATCAACAATATGGGGTTGAACTTCATCAGAGACAACAAGCAAAATGAGCACTTTTGCCTTGCTATCTATCTTATCAAAGTCTTTCTGATCAGCAGTGAGAGTTGTGGCTCTAGCTGTAGATGAAGGTCTTACTGTTGTTCCAGACACAACATCCCAAAGATTATCCATCTCTAGGATTGCCTTCATTTTGTTTTTCCATGGTGTATAGTTTGGACCTTTCAATAACTGATGAGCATCAGTCATTAGTTTCGTAGACATTGTGAAGGTTCCTTATAACACCAAATGGTCCCCCCTTCGATATACCTTAATGCCAGGCCGTTATACCATACAAAATACCCGCCCTTACGTGAGGGAGACTATAGGTATTTTGAAAAACCAAAAAAATTACCCGCCCTTACGTGAGGGAGACTGTAGGTAATTTTAATGATTATACGATACGTGGTACTTAGGCGGTACTAAAAGGGAATCACCTCGTTGATGGCACCGACCTTAGAAAGCCTTCAATCCTCATGCGTGGGGCGTAACTTCCCCTAAACACTTTGGATATCCGAACTTTCGTCTGGATTTAAGCCTAAACACGAGAGTGATTGGGGTAGTGGATGGAGTAAAAAATAGCAAAATGGCAAACTTATCTCTCCCCGACGATTAATAGAGAACAAGCTCAGACGTCATTTTGGCAGCTATATTAGGCGACGGATACAATAGCGCAATCACGACAGCTTTACCTGTAAGTGCTGGCCAGAGGTATCACAAATACCGAACGTTGTAGTGCAATAAATTGCACGGATGGGTTTTAATTATTCCGGGGACTTAGGGAGTGAATTTGATTTTAACTTTTAATGATGTAGTGCAAAGCAAGAAAAAATGCAACATACAACATAAAAGTGCCCACAGAAATAAACCACTAGGTGTCGGGCGCTGCCGAAAATGCACCTTTACAATAATGCCAAAATTTGCTTTTTCTCAAAAAATTACTCTCTATCCCCCCTTGATTTTTGAAAAAATACTTCCCCCATTAAAAAAAAAATTCTTCGTTTAAAGCATCTTTTAAAAAAAAAATTATAACTAAAGTTAATAAAAAAAAAAATTAAATTATCTCATATAGTAAAAAAAGATTATTTAAAAAATAACTTTTAAAAACTATATATAAAAAATAATTTAAAGATTTAATTTATTAACTTTAATAAAAAATAATTTAAAAAATGCTTTAAAACAAAAAAAAAATTACCTTTGTTTTTTTTGGGGGGTCGGCGGGTTTTGACCCCATGACCTCAGGGCTCCCGGAGCCCTTACCACTCGGCTCACGACCAGGTGAGCCGGTGGGCTGATCCTAGAGGGAGCTGGGCGCCCACCCTCTTAGCTCATAGCCTCGAGCCTAGAAGTTCCTCGATGGCGCTCCCACCTCGGCCGCGGCTCGGGCGGTGACTCTCGGGCGGCGCTCGGGTGGCGCTCAGGTGGCAGCGGGGTGGCGAGTTCACAGAGGTGTGTAAACTATGATTTTTTCACTCAAAAACCTTGCAGAAGGGATCATTTCAGATCTAAATGTTCTCAGGACGCAATGTCAACCATCTATTCGCCCAAGAAACACAGCAAGGGAGCACCAAACGCTGCAACAGGATCTGCAAGTGACGCCTTCCGGGAAGATAAAATGAATTTGGAAGGAATTTGAAGGACTAAAACAAAGTTCCAATCCAGCCAATCTGCTCGGATTGGCCTCCTCTTTCCATAAAAAACGTAGAATTCTGATTGATCGAACTCAGAGTTAAGGAAAAATTCGAAGTGCTTTTCAGTCTTGACGCCAGTTGACGGGACGCGCTGCAGGTGACAAGAAGCGATGTTTAAAAAAACAAGGTATTTTATCCCATATGCATGGGAATTCGAGGCACTGAAGGATTTAAAAATCCTTGTACTCCACTAAGGAGTATCTCCTCTCGGGGAGAGACTCTCCCGAGAGGGCGCGGGCTTTCCTCCCGCGCTGTGCTGGCCGCCTCGGTGTTGGCTGCCACGTGCCTTGCTTCCGCTGTTGTAGATCCACCGTTGCTTAGTCTTTCGACCTCCGATCGCACCTTTGCTTCGACCCTCGGTCGATTTTCGATCCCACCTTTACTTCGATCCGGTTGATCCCAAAAAATTTTGAGATAACCTAGGCACAATTTCAGAAAAAAAATTTCTTCAAAGCCAAAGAAAAAAAATCTCCTCCTCCAAAGCTTCGCTACCAAGAGCTCCACTCCGCAACTACAAGATCATTTCGAAAAATGAGAGTGGCGGAGATAATGCTCTGATACCATGTGAGAAGCGGAACAAGATTTCATTAATGTGATGAAATATAAATAATACATTCGAGCCAAGATTAGTCCGGAGGTTGTGGAACCACCCGAGGCCAAAATAGGCGCGGTTGCAACAACTAACAACTAGCCTAAATTAATCAAATCCAACAATATAAGATTGTTTAGGATCGAATTAATTAGAGAGAGTAAATATTGAAATATATTCTAACAAAAAGTATGATTACAATTAATGTTCACAACATGGTCAATCCTTCTCTTAATTAAAGAAATGTTTATTATTTTAAAGCTTTTGTTGGATAAAATCCACTTTATTCAATTAATTTACAAATATTTAAATGCATCACACTAGTTAATATTAACTAGCATCTGTTGTAATAATTAACCTAGATTTGACATGCAATTACATATAATCTAATCTGCAATATATGAGATGAGAACATGAGCTAACAATAGCTTAGTTAAAAATAACCTAATAATATTTCCTAACATCCTTCTTATTACATTATTTGGGATAACATATATTACCATCACCCTTAATGTAAAGAGAACATTAAAATTTAGCTCTTGGCTCAGTCTTTTTTGTCTAAGCAAATTAAGTACTCTTAGAGTACTTAAGAAAAAGTGGGGCTTGTTGTTAGTTTATGTGGTCTTGCTCACAATTGTCTCCTCCTCTTCAAAGGAAACTTGCTGGTTTATGTGGTCCTGCTCAGGGTTACCTCTTCCTTATCAAAGAAAACTTGATGGTTTACATGGTCCTATTGATGAGTTTTGGAACTTGATGTATCTTTGGCATCACTTTAGCCTCACTTTATTTCAAGAACGATGAATGTCCTTATGGTAATCTTATCATCCTACCCAATTACATGGATAACCAGTTACTACAACCATTAAATGTACCGGAATAGATCACTACTAGGTTCACTTTATTTTTTTCTAGGATAACTAATTGTTTGTTTTATAAGTATCACTACTTAAGGTGAACTCAGTATTATGAAGATGTGGGTCTTTGCTGATAATACACTTTTATATAAGAATTTGTAGAGCCATTACAAGTATCAATATGAGATTCTCTTGCATTATGATGCTGGATATGTACAGCAACCAAATCTATGGCATGGTGGAAAACATTTTCTCCAACAATATTTTCGAGTCTTGCTTTGCCTGGAATTCATAAACCTGGCGAACAACAAGATTACCGGGAGGATGCCAAAAATTTGCAGCGAGCGGAGCATCAGGTGGCTGGATTTGGATTTCGGTGCAGATATCGGGGTTGAAGTGTTAGAAAAATAAACCCAGATTTCACGCCTGTGCCCAACTGCGCTGTCGCAAATCCGGGATCCCGAAAAAAGTGTGACAGGACGTCGCACTTATCTTCTGACAGATTTGACACCTGGCAGATCCGATCTCCGCAGGTGTTAATACCCAGTCGGCGTTTGTCAGAAACCCTTGATGTGGGTCGGTTTGAGGATAACCCTTATCCGGAGCTGTCAGAGGATAACCCTTATCCTCCTCTCCCCGCGGCTATAAAAGGACGGTTCGGTTCTACAGACAAACTAGTGGAGAGAGTGCGTAGAAGAAGGAAGCAGAGCGGGTGTGAGAGAAGTTCGTGAAAGTGAGCAGAGAGAGAAGGGCGAGTGTTTCAGTGAGCAGTGAGGCTCAGCTGATAAATGTCCGAGCAGTAGACTCGACATTTCCCTTGTCCAGTTTATCCTGCAGCGTAGCCTGTAGATGTTGTTACTTCCTCGATTGAGGAATTCTGTAACCCTAGTTGTTCATATGAATAAAGTTTGCTTTTGTCTATGGCATATTTAGGGTTTGTAGTTGTTTAGGTGTTAACCTATTTGTTCTCTGTTTTGGCGTTTCTCTCCTATCTCTCGGGTCTTGCCAAGCCAGGCAAACCCAGCAGCAGCCGCGCAAGACGAAGAACTTGATGGCCAGAGTTGGCCATGTCTGAAGCCTGCAAACCGTTGCCGTGCGAAGTTGATCGACGAGCCCGATGAAGTTTGTTGCCCGGTGAAGTCTGACTGCGTGTGAGTGATTGACTTCGACAGTTCAGGCAAGCGAAGTCCGCACTGCGTGTGAGTGATGAACTTCGGCAGTGGCCAAGTGAAGTTCGCACTTCACTCAACAACTGCAGTTTGGCTGAAAACAGTGCGCTGTGCGCACTTCGCGCGACAGCCGCACTTCGGCCAGAAGGAAGTGCGAAGTCCGCACTTCGGCCGAAAGCAGTGCGCTGTGCGCACTTCACGCGACAACCGCACTTCGGCCAGAATGAAGTGCAAATTTTGCACTTCGGCCGAACATCGCGACAGCCGCACTTCGACCAGAAGGAAGTGCGAAGTTCGCACTTCGGCCGAAGTCAGTGCGCTGCCTACATCTCGCTTGGTCGACCGCCCTGTGCAGTCCGCTACTGACGGTCTTTGGCGAAAGAAAAAATCGTCGTTCTTCCTTCAAATTGGTATCAGAGCTAATAGTACCGTGACACGGAGATAGAAGCATGGCTTTCAAGAGAAACTCATTGCAGTTGCAGATCCCATGATTTAACGGTAAGAACTACGATTACTGGAGCATCCAGATGAAGATCCTATTTGGATCTCAGGAGCTATGGGAGTTAGTCGAGACCGGCTACCCAGAACCGGCAGATGCAGCAACACTGGCCGCCATCTCTCAAGCAGATAAGGATCTGTTGAAAGAGCACAAGAAGGACCAGAAGACCCTCTTCTACATCATGCAAGTGGTTGAGGAGACCATCTTCCCGTGGATTGCATCAGCCACCAAGGCCAAGCAGGCCTGGAAAACCCTGGCGAGTTCGTATCAGGGCACCGACAAAGTGAAGTTGGTGAAACTACAGATGCTCAGGAGAGAGTTCGAGAACCTACAGATGAGCGAGTCCGAGTCGATGAGTGACTTCTTCACCCGGACGACGAACATTATCAACCAGATGCGGTTGAACGGAGAAAATGTCCAGAGCCAGAGAATCGTGGAGAAGATTCTCAAAGTCTGCCTGCAAAGTTTGACTCGGTTGTGATAGCAATCGAAGAGTCGAGGGATTTGACAACCCTCTCGACAGATGAACTCATGGGTTCCCTGCAGACCCATGAACAGAGGCTGAGCCGCTTAACTCAGTCTTCTTTGGAGCAAGCCTTCAAAGCACAAGTCTCAGTATGAGACAGCGGCAGACAAGACTCCCAGCATAGTGCTTCTAGTTCTCAAGGAGGAATAGGCAGAAGCAGACGTGGGAGAAGGAACAAGCGAGGAGGGAACTCAAACCCTCTAGATGCTGAGCCAAGTTGCAACTTTCATCAGCAAGGAGGAAGAGGCACTGGCAAAAATCAGCAAGGAAGCTCTCAGCAGAAGAAGGACATGTCGAAGGTCCAATGCTACTACTGCAGCAAGTTCGGCCATTATGCCACATAGTGCAGAAAGAAGATGGCGAACGAGAATCAGCAGCAAGCCCATTATTCGAAGGAACCTGAAAATGCGGTAGGAGGAATTGTGTTGCTGACTTGCAGTATTGAAGAGGAGAGCGAGAAAAACATCTGGTATCTTGATAGTGGTTGCAGCAACCACATGACTGGGAACAGGGAGATGTTCTCACAATTGGATGAAACAGTCCAATCCGAAGTCAAGATGGGGAACAACATCAAAGTTCCTGTGATGGGGAAAGGAAAGATCCTCATCCGCACCTGACACGGTGATAGAAAAACAATTCAAGATGTTTTTTATGTGCCTGGGTTGAAGCACAATCTGCTAAGTGTTGGACAACTTGTGCAGAAGGGGCACACTGTACTGTTCAAATATGGTGTCTGTTCCATCAGATACAAAGTCCATGGAAAAATCGCAACTGTGTCCATGAAGAAAAACAAGATGTTTCCGCTGCAGATTCAGAATGAATCTTTGATGTCTCTGAGTGCAGTTGAGAAGGATGCTACCTGGCTGTGGCATCTCAGATTCGGTCACCTGAGTTTCAGTGGCCTGAATCTGCTGCACAAGAAGCAGATGGTGAAGGGTTTACCCCTTATAGAGCAACCGAACCAAGTTTGTGAAGGTTGCCTGGTCGGCAAGCAGCATAGGGATGCATTCCCTATAGGGCAGTCTTGGAGAGCATCACGGCCTTTGGAGCTGGTGCACTCAGACATCTGTGGTCCCATGTAGACCACCTCATATGCCGAAAATAAGTATTTCCTGACCTTCATTGATGATTTCAGTCGAAAGACTTGGATTTATCCAATCAAGTTGAAGTCAGAAGCGTTTGCAAGGTTTAGGGAGTTCAAGGCTCTGGTTGAGAAACATAGCGGTTACTTTGTGAAGACTCTCAGAACTGATGGAGGTGGAGAGTACATCTCCAATGAATTCCACAACTTCTACAAGCAGCATGGAATTCGGAGGCAGTTCACTGCCAGATATACACCGCAGCAGAATGGTGTAGCTGAGAGGAAGAACAAAATAATCATGGAGATGGCACGGAGCATGCTGAAGGCAAAAAGTTTGCCACATGAGTTCTGGGTAGAAGCTGTAAGTTGTGTAGTTTATCTGCTGAACCGATGTCCCACCAAGAGTGTGAGGGACAAAATTCCAGAGGAAGCGTGGAGCTAGTTGAAGCCAAGTGTGGCTCATTTGCACGTTTTCGAGTGCATAGCATATGCACATGTTCCAGATGAGAAGCGGCAGAAGCTGGATGACAAAGCTGAAAGATGCATCTTCACAGGGTACAGCGAACCAGCGAAGGCATACAGGCTATACAATCCTGTGACAAAGAAACTTGTCATCAGCCGAGATGTGAAGTTTCTTGAAGATGAAGTCTGGAACGGTAAGTCAAAGACTGGTCAGCCTGAACCAGCAACTGTTGAATCTGTAGACTTGGAGGAAGACAGAGTCCAACCACCTGTGCCTTCAAGCATCAATAGTGGTGCCAGTAGTAGCACACCCTCATCATCCCGGTCACCTCCACTTGCAAGCAAAATTCAAAACCTAAGGACTCCTGCAAAGACTCGGAGCTTGCAAGACATCTATGAGGTAACCCGTAATCAATTAGATGAAGATTATTCTGATTTTGCTCTCTTTACAAAATGTGATCTAGTGGAGTTTGAAGAGGTAAGTCAGAATTGCAGATGGGTGAATGCGATGGATGAGGAGATAGTAGCCATTGAGAAGAATGAGACATGGCAGCTAACAGAACTTCCAGCACAAAAGAAGACCATTGGGGTCAAGTGGGTATATAAAACGAAGTTTAATGCCCAAGGAGAAGTTGATAGGCATAAGGCCAGATTAGTGGCGAAAGGCTATAAAAAGAAGTCAGGAGTTGACTATCATGAGGTGTATGCACCTGTAGCCCGACTTGACACAGTCAGAATGATTCTGGCACTCGCAGCTCAGAAAGGATGGAGCGTGTACCAGATGGATGTCAAGTCTGCCTTCCTCAACGGAGTGTTGGAAGAAGAGGTCTACATAGACCAGCCACCCGGTTATGAAATACAAGGGCAAGAAGGCAAAGTCCTGAAGCTGAAGAAGGCCCTGTATGGGTTGAAGCAAGCACCCAGGGCATGGTACAGTCGTATTGACGGCTATTTTCAGGAGAATGGGTTTCAAAAATGCCCATATGAGCACTCCCTGTACATGAAGACAAATGCAGCAGGTGAGCTCATCATCGTCTGCCTGTACGTGGATGATCTGATATTTACTGGCAATAGCAGCAGCCTATTTGCGCAGTTTAGATCAGCCATGACATCCGAGTTTGAAATGACTGACATGGGGCTGATGAAATATTTTCTCGGCATTGAAGTTGACCAATCAGCAGATGGCATCTTCATTTCTCAGGGCAAGTATGCGAAGGATGTCCTGAAGCGCTTCAAGATGGAGGACAGCAAACCTGCCATCACACCTGTAGCCACAGGTTTGAAGCTGAGCAAGTTGGATACAAGGAGGTCTATAGATCCAACCTTGTTCAAGAGGCTAGTTGGCAGTCTGATATACTTGACTGCAACTCGGCCAGATCTAATGTTCGGAGTCAGTTTTATCAGCCGTTTCATGGAGACTCCGAAGGACACGCACTGGCAAGCAGGCAAGAGGATCTTGCGCTATGTCAGTGGGACGCGAAACCATGGCCTATTTTACGCCAGACGGGACCAGTTGGAGCTAGTGGGCTTCACAGACAGTGACTGGGCTGGCAGTACTAATGATCGGAAGAGCACCTCCGGGTATGCTTTCCATCTTGGATCAGGGGCAGTCTCATGGGCGTCCAAGAAGCAACCCATCGTTGCATTGTCCACAGCCAAAGCAAAATATGTCGCCGCCACGACATCCGCATGCCAGGCAGTATGGCTATGAAGAGTTCTGAGTGAAATGTTTAATCCTTCGGAAGGCGCGACAACAATTTTCTGTGATAACAATTTGGCCATTGCACTGTCAAAGGATCCCGTGTTCCATGGCCGGACGAAGCACATTGATATTCGTTATCACTTCATCAGAGAGTTGGTGAAGTCCGGAGAAATTCATCTGCAGTTTTGCAGATCCAAGGAGCAGTTGGCAGATATTTTCACGAAGCCTTTGAAGGAGGAAGACTTCAGCAGATTGCGAGAGCAGCTTGGAGTCAAAGTACTTGTGAAATCAGGTTTAAAGGAGGGTGTTAGAAAAATAAACCCAGATTTCACGCTTGTGCCCAACTGCGCTGCCGCAAATTTGGGATCCCAACAAAAGTGTGACAGGACATCGCACTTATCTTCTGACAGATTTGACACCTGGCAGATCCGATCTCCGCAGGTGTTAATACCCAGTCAACGTTTGTCAGAAACCCTTGATGTGGGTCGGTTTGAGGATAACCCTTATCCGGAGCTGTCAGAGGATAACCCTTATCCTCCTCTCCCCGCGGCTATAAAAGGACGGTTCGGTTCTACAGAAAAACTAGTGGAGAGAGTGCGTAGAAGAAGGAAGCAGAGCGGGTGTGAGAGAAGTTTGTGAAAGTGAGCAGAGAAAGAAGGGCGAGTGTTTCAATGAGCAGTGAGGCTCAGCTGATAAATGTCCAAGCAGCAGACTCGACATTTCCCTTGTCCAGTTTATCCTGCAGCGTAGCCTGTAGATGTTGTTACTTCCTCGGTTGAGGAATTCTGTAACCCTAGTTGTTCATATGAATAAAGTTTGCTTTTGTCTGTGGCATATTTAGGGTTTGCAGTTGTTTAGGTGTTAACCTATTTGTTCTCTGTTCCGGCGTTTCTCTCCTATCTCTCGGGTCTTGCCAAGCCAGGCAAACCCAGCAGCAGCCGCGCAAGACGAAGAACTTGATGGCCAGAGTTGGCCAAGTCTGAAGCCTGCAAACCGTTGCCGTGCGAAGTTGGTCGACGAGCCCGGCGAAGTTTGTTGCCCGGCGAAGTCCGACTGCGTGTGAGTGATTGACTTCGGCAGTTCGGGCAAGCGAAGTCCGCACTGCGTGTGAGTGACGAACTTCGGCAGTGGCCAAGCGAAGTTCGCACTTCGCTCAACAACTGTAGTTCGGCTGAAAACAGTGCGCTGTGCGCACTTCGCGCGATAGCCGCACTTCGACCAGAACGAAGTGCGAAGTTCGCACTTCGGCCAAAAATAGTGCGCTGTGCGCACTTAGCGCGACAGCCGCACTTCGGCCAGAAGGAAGTGCGAAGTCCGCACTTCGGCCGAAGCGATGCGCTGTGCGCACTTCACGCGACAGCCGCACTTCGGCGGAACGAAGTGCGAAGTTCGCACTCGGCCGAACATCGCGCGACAGCCCGCACTCGGCCGAAGGAAGTGCGAAGTACGCACTTTGGCCGAAATCAGTGTGCTGCCCGCATCTCGTTTGATCGTCCGCCCAGCACAGTCCGCTACTGACGGTCTTCGGCGAAAGAAAATCGCCATTAACCCTTCAAATTGGTTAGTACCCAATTGGTTAGAAAAATAAACCCAGATTTCATGCCTGTGCCCAACTGCGCTGCCGCAAATTCGGGATCCCGACAAAAGTGTGACAGGACGTCGCACTTATCTTCTCACAGATTTGACACCTGGCAGATCCGATCTCCGCAGGTGTTAATACCCAGTCGACGTTTGTCAGAAACCCTTGATGTGGGTCGGTTTGAGGATAACCCTTATCCGGAGCTGTCAGAGGATAACCCTTATCCTCCTCTCCCCGCGGCTATAAAAGGACGGTTCGGTTCTACAGACAAACTAGTGGAGAGAGTGCGTAGAAGAAGGAAGCGAGCGGGTGTGAGAGAAGTTCGTGAAAGTGAGCAGAGAAAGAAGGGCGAGTGTTTCAGTGAGCAGTGAGGCTCAGCTGATAAATGTCCGAGCAGCAGACTCGACATTTCCCTTGTCCAGTTTATCCTGCAGCGTAGCCTGCAGATGTTGTTACTTCCTCGGTTGAGGAATTCTGTAACCCTAGTTGTTCATATGAATAAAGTTTGCTTTTGTCTGTGGCATATTTAGGGTTTGTAGTTGTTTAGGTGTTAACCTATTTGTTCTCTGTTCCGGCGTTTCTCTCCTATCTCTCGGGTCTTGCCAAGCCAGGCAAACCCAGCAGCAGCCGCGCAAGATGAAGAACTTGATGGCCAGAGTTGGCCAAGTCTGAAGCCTGCAAACCGTTGCCGTGCGAAGTTGATCGACGAGCCCGGCGAAGTTTGTTGCCCGGCGAAGTTTGTTGCCCGGCGAAGTCCGACTGCGTGTGAGTGATTGACTTCGGCAGTTCGGGCAAGCGAAGTCCGCACTGCGTGTGAGTGACGAACTTCGGCAGTGGCCAAGCGAAGTTCGCACTTCGCTCAACAACTGCAGTTCGGCTGAAAACAGTGCGCTGTGCGCACTTCGCGCGACAGCCGCACTTCGGCCAGAACGAAGTGCGAAGTTCGCACTTCGGCCGAAAATAGTGCGCTGTGCGCACTTCGCGCGACAGCCGCACTTCGGCCAGAAGGAAGTGCGAAGTCCGCACTTCGGCCGAAAGCAGTGCGCTGTGCGCACTTCGCGCGACAGCCGCACTTCGGCCAGAACGAAGTGCGAAGTTCGCACTTCGGCCGAACATCGCGCGACAGCCGCACTTCGGCCAGAAGGAAGTGCGAAGTTCGCACTTCGGCCGAAGTCAGTGCGCTGCCCGCATCTCGCTTGGTCGACCGCCCTGCGCAGTCCGCTGCTGACGGTCTTTGGCGAAAGAAAAAATCGCCGTTCTTCCTTCATGAAGCATACGTTCTTCATAGGCTTTTCAAGGGTTTTGTAAATCATTGGCTTCGCCCTCACACTATCTGCACACCAGTTGAGGCCTCAAGAAGGATCTAGGCTGCGACACGAATGGAGCATGTGCTCAACCGGATAAGCACTATTGGCAAAGCGGTGAGCCCACTCTGTCAAATAGCTAGGAGCGTTGCGGGGTATGCTGTTCCCGTCGCCATCCGGGCGGAAACTGTGGGCTGCCTGTGAGCCGAAGGATTTTTCTTTTTAAAATAAAGAAATCATCCTCAGATCCGTTTTCCATCGCCACATTAAACCCATATCTGAAACGGGTTAGCAGATGTTTTTTTTATTTTTTCCTCGCCGGGTTGGCCGTGTTAATCGTCTTCCGCGGCACCAAGATCTTAGGACAATTCGGGGGCTCCACTGCTGCTGCGGCGAACGGGATTTCTCATGGTTTTTTTTCTGAGGGCTCCAGAAGGCACTCCGGTGTGCGTTACGGGAGTGGTGATGGTGCAGCCCTTCTTCGGATTTTATACTCTCAGCCGAGCAGAGCCGAGAGAAAATCAACAGCGAAAGATGGAGCAGTAGAGCCGCCATTAGAGACGAAGCATTCGGGATCTCCCGGGATGGCCGTTTCTTCACGCCATGATATTAGATCTGTGAAAAAATCTTGAGCGTTATTGTTAAGGTCTGTGGTTGAGGACATATTTTTGATACCCATGAAGCTGATATCTCCTCTAGCTGCTATGGCGGCACAGCTACTGTGACCACCAGATCCGGTCCACTTTAGACCTCGTGGCTAGGTCTACAATCCTATTGGTCACCATGACTGCAAACTATAAAAAATTAAACAGAATAATATGGTCAAGTTGGCTCCTTCTCTCACATTATGGTTTCAAACACTTGAGCACTTAAGCTTAGGGGCAATCATAACCGCACTTCTCTTCTCCAACAGCAGGAATTCTTCTAGAGCATAATGGATTCAGGAATTCTTAAGCTTAGGGGCAATCATAACTCCACTTCTCCTTTTCTCCAACAGGAGGAATTTTTTTTAGAGCATATGGATACTTCTCCAACAGCAGGAATTTTTTTAGAGTATAATGGATACTTCTCCAAAAGCAGGAACTTTTTTAGAGCATAATGGATTCAAACAGGAAAGAGTAATGGGATAAAATGTAAATATTAAAATAGCATCGCTAACTTAACTTAAATTAGATTTGACATGCAGTTTGACTATTATAGAATAAATGAGCCTATACTTTCTAGGAACTGAACATTGCTATTATAACAACTGTTGATGAAACCCGGAACAGAAGCATGTATTTTAACTTAAATTAGATTTGACATGCAGTTTGACTATTATAGAATAAATGAGCCTATACTTTCTAGGAACTGAACATTGCTATTATAACAACTGTTGATGAAACCCGGAACAGAAGCATGTTTTGTCGTGCAATAAAAGTGGAGTAGCGGTTCTTGTTGTTTGTGTTATGTCATCTGATGTTACGATGTGTTTCTGCTTTCGAGTTGTACTTTGTCATCTTTTGGTTGTTTGCATAAAAATCTTATGACATTTAATGTTTGTATACATTTTAATTATTTTATAAATATTTTAAATTAATTTAATATTATAATTATTTATTTAACGTCTATAAAAGATTTCTTTTAAGTATAAATTATTGGTAGAATTTTGTAGAGCTTTGACACAATTACATTACAATAATCATTTAATTTTGAATATTATCACATTTTTATTATTTTGGATAAGGTTTAATTTATCATCGTCCATTAAAATTATCAAGTAATTAATTAAAAAATTATCAAGTAATTATAGGAAGCATGAATAATAATATTAGTAAGGTTTAATTTATGATCGTCCATTAAAATTATCAAGTAATTAAAGGAAAAAAAGCATGAATAATAATATTAATAATATATAGTTATGTGAAATATTCAACAAAATATTTTAAAAAATAGTTATAGAGAGTTTAATAATCTAATTATGAATAACTATGAATGAAATAAGATGTTCAAAATGTTGTTGTGATATCTTTAAGATATTAAAGATTTATCAATGTTATTACTGAAGAATGTTTGAGACGAAGATCATTTCATCCCCTTATATTATAGTCATATTTTGCATTTGCATCCCTAATGGTCTTGTTAATATCTCCAACATCATCCAAGAGATTCATACCAAATTTTGGCAAGTGCGACCACTAAAATTTTTGCTCCACCTTTCCTTTGTCCACGACATGAACACCATAATGGTTTTTCACTCAATTGCAAAAGTTGAGGCATGCAATTTTCCATTCAAATTTTACTTTGTAACTTCTGGAATTGGAACAATCTCATTTTCATATAGATGACCTTCTAACTCATGGAAGACAAACCACCACATTTTCATGTGGGCCCTTTCACTTTTAATATAATAAAATTCCAATCCATCTAAATTTAAAAATAAAAGAAAATAAAATAAAAAAGAAAAAGGTATTTTAATTGTGAAAAATATGAGTAATTGATGGAATGTTATAACCTCATATATCTGATTAGATATTTACCCTTCATGGTACTCTATTTTTTGTTACTTTTTATCATAAGTTTTTGTATTTATATTTAAATTTTTGGTTTACTTTATTGCTTTTAAATTGCACTATTTTCTAATCATTCTTTACTAATAATGCTTTGTTTCTATTCATTTCAAAATATCAACTCATAATTAGTGAAAGTAGTAGAAAGAACATAGTTATATAACTATACATAGAAAATTTTGTTATCACATTTTGATTTATTTTGAATGAGCGTATCTTTTACTCTTAAGAGGATCAAATTAAGTGCAATACATAGGAGGAGATAATATATAATTTGCTCTTCTAGTGTGACTTTACCCTAAAGTTGTGGAGCCAATAGGTTGATCTCTTCAAGGATTATCTCAACCAATAGTTAATACATACTAATATATGGGAGATATAGAAACTAAGAAGTTCTAAAAATAAATCAATTCATTTAGATTGGCCTCTATGTTCGAGCTTTATCTAGTGGTACATATGGCTGAAAAGAAATTCCAAAATTTTAAGAGAAATATACTTATAGAGCTAGTTTAGAAAGAAAAACTAAACAAGATTATAAAAACAATAACCTCATATGGAGTATTAAAACTAGAAGGAAGACAATTCTACCATGAGCCACTGGACCTTGGCAACACCTACCCCTAAGCTCGAAAAATTTCAACACAAATGGAGTAACCAAGGATAACCCAAGGGCAACGACTTTGGAAATCAAACAAGACTCTCTCAATATTTGAGAGAATAGAGTTGGAAAGATCATAGTGGAGTATAACTCATAAATTTTTGTGGGATTGCTAAATGACATTAGGAATTTGAGACCAAGTGCATGGCGAATCAAGAACATAGTGAGTCAAATAAAATTCATCTAGTAGTAATTTTTAAATGTCATTCCAACTTATGTAGGTAGATGGATGAATGTTGTGGCTAAATTTTTGGTTAAAAAGGGAAGGACACATCTTGTTAGGTACTTTATGAAATTTGATCAAAATAGGGATAATGTAGATTAGATAGAGGTGAACCAACAAGTTTTATTAGCTAACAATAGGGATTTAGAAAATAAAATTGGTTAGCCTAGACTAGATGATAATGATGATTAGCCTCTAGTTTGATATCACACTTTTAATTGAAGCACTCTTAGTCCCATTTTGGGATAGCCCCCAAAGTCATGGCAAGAGAAAGAAGCTAATATGAACTATTTGGAGTGATAGAAACCAAAACTATGATTAGGATATGAGTTTATACTCTTTGGATGACACTAAAATATATGTGGTCCAAGAAAATATTAGAGAGTTTTATTTGGATCTGCAAGGGCCAAAAGTTGCAAGTCAATTATTATAAATTTTAAACTATCTTCTTAATAATATTTTCACCTTTATTTAAAAAATAATAATAATAAGTTCAAGGGATTTAGAAAAATTATTTAAAAATAATAAACTTTATAATTTAACCTAAGGTTTTAGTTCCATAAATAAAATTCATATTAATTATATATTATTTCAAAATTATTAAATTAAGAATTTTACTTGAATATAATACTTAATCAAAAAATAATAAAATTGTTGATAAAATAAAATAAAATAAAATAATAAACATCATCGACAAAATATGTTCCTAATAAGACTATGGAAAAGAGTAGTATATAGGTTATAAGTTTATAAAGATTAAACCATACCTAACTTACTAGTTACAATTGTTTGGGTTTAAGATTTAATTTGTGAAGACAATGTATAATGGAATTAAATATTTTGATTCCATTAATAAATGTTACGTACTTTAAAAAAAATAATACTTTGATATGGAATCTAATCCCAAGATTAATGTTTTATTTTGGTTGGCACTATAAAATAAAATTTTATCCATCAAAAATATGGACAAAAGAGGCTTTAATATTGTGAACATATGCTTTTTGTGTGAAGCGAACTAGAAGTCCACAAACCACTTTCTTCTTGGGTGCTTTGTATTTTAGGAGGTATGCTCATTAATTTTTTGGAAGATTGGGGTTCAGTGTGTGATGCCGAGTTCTTTGGTTGATTGCGTTCAACAACGGTCCTCTTCCTTTGCATCTTCTCATCTCAAGTGTATGTGGAAATTATAACTTCCCTGCATCCTTTGGGTGGTATGGCAAGAATGAAATGCAAGAGTGTTTAAAAGTTTTAAAAAATATGTTTGTTGGGTTAGTTCAAGGATATTGTGGAGTGTTATTGAAAATGTTCCTTCAATTTTTCAAGATCCTGGAAACATTAGATATATTTCCTCTCCGAATGAATCACGGTTGGAAGAGGAGTTGGGCTTTTTACCAATTGCTCTAGGTCTAGTTTCTCTAAATATAAGGAGTATGGTGAAATGGTCCCCCCTCCAAGAGGTTGGTTCAAATTAAATTTTGACGATACCTCTAAAGGTAATCTTGACATCGTCGAAGCTGGTGGTGTTATTAGAGATAATAAGGGAGAGTTGGTAGTGGAGTATGCAAAAAAATTATTATCTCAAACTTCTCAGTTCATGGAATCTAGAGCCGTATTCCAAGATGTTTTATTGTTGATGGACCTAGGGATCCCAAACATGGTTATTGAAGGTGAATTAACATGCTGAATGGTTCTATTCAGCCCAGCTGGGAGATGGTAAATATAATAGAAGAAGCAAAAACAAGTAGTCAATGTATAATTCAAGTCTCAGTAACTCATGTGCTAAGGGAGGGTAATTCTATCACTAACTTGATGGACAATCTTGGTACGTCGTATCCAAGATTTTTGGTCTAGAAAAGAGATTTTCCAGAGGATCTTTTACATCATATCAATGAAGATAAATATTTATGAATGTTAGAGGGTTGGTTATATTCTTTTTGAGAGTGTGAAGCTCATCAGATTTTGGAGATTTTATAATTCTGAACTTTCCTTCCTTCTCAAACCGCATCAGGTGATGGGGGTTTAGTCCACGTTTAATGCCCCAAATTTAAATTCTCTTTATTTCATGGAGCTTATATGGGAGAGTTGTTGCACCTCATAAGTATCAATATTTTGTTATGCGGTTTCCATGTGGTTTACTGAGCTGACATTTCAACCAAAAATTGGTCCATGACACATGGTGGGCCTTTATCCTCTTTATCTTGGAAGTTCCATTCAATGACTTCTAATTTCTTTCTTGTGTTGGAAACCTGAGATAGAGGTGGGTCTTCTATGTTTATTTTTTAATGAGGGTAGCCCACTCAAAGTAATTGGCCTAGATGTTTTTTATTTTTTTGTTTTCTACTTTCACGAGAAGCAAGGTTTGCTATTGTTATCCCTATTGGGTTTCCATGGTCAATATGAGGAATCGAAGGCCGTTCATAGTCCAACTTGTGGTGATTTTTGGGATGATTTTGTTTCAATTATTATTTTCTCCTGATATTTGGTGTTGCGGTCCTTTTCTATAGTGGATTTACTTGCCCATACTTAAATTTGGATCCATTTCATTGGAATGTATAGTCTATAATTTTTTGAGTAAGGTGAAGTGGGTCTCATTGTTATTGATTGTAGGATCAGTGAGTTGTGTTTGGTTGCTCATGGATGAAGATAATATTTCAAGTCCTAAATCTTCCTACGCTAAGCTCCACATGGAACCTATCTCAATATCAGTTGATGAGAAGGTTAAATTGATTTTACTAAATGAGGGACTTCTAAATTGTATTCAAAAATTTCATGGCCATAATCCAATCCTATTGAAATGGATGGCCCACACCTGGAATAATGGTTGGATTAGAGTAGGTAATTGGTCCTTTGAAGTGTTGATCGAGATGATTAGAAGGACCACTGGTATTCCTTTCGATGGGACTTACCACAATAGATAAAAGCACTCTCTGCTTAAGGAGATAAGTTTTATTTTGGATCTGGATGAATTTCTCTTGAGAATGTAAAATGGATTTAGTGTTAAGGACCTCTCCCCCTTGGGATAGGGTGGCTAGAGTTATTATGGGTTATTTCAATCTTAATTCTATGTATTATGTGATATGAAGCTTCCATGTTATGTTTTTGAACCACCTTAGGAGGTAGCTTTGGATGAATATCCCATTTTTTTTATTCTAGTAGATGAAGAAGTCCATGATAGAAATTCAAGGTGGTAGAGGTTAGATTCCAATACACCAAGGTCTTGCACTCTAGGTTTTTGAATAGTTTATAGCTGAACGTAGCCTGGTTGTGGAAGAAATCCTAAGATCGAATACTGATCAACCTATTACTAAGATCAGTTTAGTTAAGGAAGAGTGGGGAGGTTCGAGCGATGGTAGTAAGGAAACATATTCCTTTTTATTGGACTTTGGGGATGATAAAATTTCTAATAAAATTCAAGTTCTAGATAGAGGAGTAAAAGGGAAGGCATCTCATTGCAAAGGCCAGATAAATGAATTTTTGGAGCTTTCTATCAAGGACACTCAAACTAGCATAAGGATGCATGGAGAGCCATATTTTAGCATGTTTGGAGGAGATGTTACAATGAAGATAGGTAAGAAACTATCTGAGTAGGATTATGTTCCCATTTACCTTAAATCAAATTCTAATATTTTGCCTAGAGATTTTTAAAAAGATAAACCGATGAAAGAATTTTATGCCCTGAACGGTGCTATTGAAATAAATAATATTTTCATTCATAATCTGAAGATGATGGAGATAAAGTAATGCACTATTAGAGTTCATTGAAAATTGTTGTCGACTACTCGGAGAAGATATCTATGATGGTGGGAGATGTTATCCAGGAGGTGGACTTGTCGATCAAGAACTAGCTCGGTTCTATCCTCTGGGTCTTTTCTGGTTTTCTCTCCCTCTGGTTCTGTTTCTTTCTGTGTTAGCAGTTGTAGTTTCTCTTGGTCTCTCCCATCATTTTAAGTGGTTTTCAACATTTTATGTGGTTTTTCTGGGTGGTTCTGCAGTTGTGATGAATTTGTTGTAAAATGTTGAGGGATCGCTTTCAAAAACCTCTTTTCTTAATATTATATATCTATAAAAAAACTATGATATGAAATCATATGTCTAATTAATTAAGATGGTTATCCATGTGGTGGTATGCAATGAAATTAAAAGAATAGAGTTAAATATTTAATACTTTCTTTTAATCTTAAATAAATAATAAATAAAAATACATTATGAAGTTATGGTAAATTGATTAAGATAATTATTTACAAGGAAGATGCATAATAAAATTAAAATATTTAAGGGATTTAACTTTATGTTCTTATAAAAAGTTTATTTTATATTTTTATTATAAAATCTAAGAGAATAGACTAAGATGATTTCAATAGATTTGTATAAATTATTATATGTATATAAATTAAACTATAATCTATTTATTTAATTATTATTATTATTGGGTGAAGATAAGTAAATAAGTTATAGTATTATGGGTTTAACTAACTTAAAAAAATATTTATAAATGTAGTTATAATGGGATTATTCTTTTAAATGTATTTTATTATTATATATTTTTAAAATTCCATGTTTATGTAGGAGACCAAAAATTAAATTCTCAATACAAGGAAATATGAGCCTTTAAAGAAACCTATACTTACCTTGTAAGTATTTCTCATTGGGAGGATACGGTATTGGTATGTATTTGGGTTTTCATCTAGGATAGCCAAGTTCAAGCCTCAATTCAAGGTTATGGAACCCTTTTAAAATTATATTGTAGAGCAGAAAAATGACATGCCTAGCAAGGGAAAATGAGATGCATCTATTGTTCTACTTGATCTAAGCACTAAGAAAGTGACACTTCAAACAAGCATAAAATGACACATATATGAAAGAAATGGATGATTCTCCTTATATTGATATAAATGTCAAATAAGTGGTTACAAAGTGTCCCCTTGAGGGCTCTCAATTGATACACTCAATACAAAAATCAAAGGATCAAATCCTTCCAAGAATCCAAGGCATGCTTCCAATGTCTTCCTCGCACTCACAATTGAGGTGAGTAGGCTCCTGATGCTGTCGCAAGGTGTTCTATCATTATTATAGCTTGTTGGTCCTTCCCCATGCACTATGATACCTGATTCTGCAAACAAGAAACTGCAATTGATTAAAAGCATGTACGAATTAAGATGAAACCATGAATGTGCATTCATTAATAAGCTTGAAAGAGGAAAAGTGCAATAGACTATTCAATATTGCTCTAAATGCTACCAAAAGTGAGATCTAGGCATATTATGTGCTCTATGATGGAGCTAATAAAAATTAGTAAAGCAATTGTGCCTAGATTATGTGCTCTGTGATGGATCTAGTTAAAATTAGTAAAGAAATTATGCCTAGATCCAGTTGTGATGGAGGAGTTGTAAAAGGTTAAGGGATCCCTTTCATAACCCTCTTTCCTTAATATTATAAAAAAAACTATGATATGAAATCATATGTATAATTAATTAAGATGGTTATCCATGTGGTGGTATATACTGAAATTAAAAGAATAAAGTTAAAATATTTAATACTTTCTTTTAATCTTAAATAAATAATAAATAAAAATACATTATGAAGTTATGGTAAATTTATTAAGATTATTATTCACAATGAAGATGCATAATATAATTAAAATATTTAAGGGATTTAACTTTATGTTCTTATAAATAGTTTATTTCAAATTTTTATTATAAAATGTAAGAGAATATACTACGATGATTTCAATAGATTTGTATAAATTATTATATGTATATAAATTAAACCATAATCTATTTATTTAATTATTGTTATGATTGGATCAATATAAGTAAAGAAGTTATAATATTATAGGTTTAATTAACTTAAAAAATTATTTATGAAGGTAGTTATAATGGAATTATTCTCTTAAATTTATTTTATTATTATATATTTTAAAAAGTCCAAGTTTATGTAGGAGACCCAAGATTAAACTCTTGATACAAGGAAATATGATCCTTTCAAGAAACTTATACTTACCCTATAAGTTTTGGTCATTGGGAAGATATAATATTGGTATGTATTTGGGATTTCATCTAGGAGACCCAAGTTCAAGCCATAATACAAGGTTATGGGACCCTTTCAAAAACCCATACTTATCCTAAAAATATTATCCCTAGGGGATACTATAGTGGTATATGTCTTTTTTTAGGAGCGCAAAGTTCAAACCATGGTACAAAGGAATGAGACCCTTTCAAAAAATCATACTTACCTTAAAAATAGTCCTTTGGGGGATGCCATAGTGGTATATGTTTAGGTTTTCATTTAGGAGACCCATGTTGAAACCCTAGTATAAGGAATGAAGACTTCTTCATGAAATTATACTTACCCAAAAATTATAATCCTTTATGGATACAATAGAAGTTTGTGTTTAGGCTTTCATTTAGGAGACCCAAGTTCAAATGTTGGTACAAGGAAATGTGATTATTTCAAAAACCCATACTTTGGCTAAAATTTTTAGATAAAAAACTATTGATGAAAAACATGTTATAAAGTCATTACTTAGAAGAAAGATGTGTATACTTTGCCCCAAGGGGTTGCCCTCTAAGGGGCTTGGAAAATGGTTTGGTGATTTAATGATCAACAAATCTGAAGGTTGAAGGAGTGTGGAAGACTAGAGGCTAAAGGAGTGTGGAAGGCTAGGGGTTGAAGGAGCATGGAAGGCTAAAGGCTAAAGGAGAGTGGAAGGCTAAATATTAAAGGAGCATGGAAGGCTGAATGATGAGTTGATATTTGGAGTTTCAAGGTTGTAGGATCTGGGAAGGCTAGGTTGGCTGAAGGAGCATGGAAGGCTGGGTTGGCTGAAGGAGCTACAACTAAAGGATGAGATGTTGGGTAGAAGGATGGGATGGTTGAAGGAGATGAAATGGAAGGCTAGGATGTTGAGTGGAAGGCTAGGAAGGCTGAAGTATCATAGAAGGCTATTAACAATGAGAAAAATAAAATTATAAAGTGTGAAGAATTAGGATTTTTTCCTAAAAACATCTCATCTTTTAGGAGTCATATATTCACAAAGAGTTATCTGATTCAACCGATTCTTGGACCTTGGAAACACCCACCCCTAATATAGAAAAATTTCACATAGATAGAGTAGCCAAGGATAACCCAAGGGCAACGACATTGGAAATAAATCAAAACTTTATCAATATTTGAGAGAATAGAGTTTGAAAGATCATAGTGGAGTCTAACTCGTAAATTTTGGCAAGATTGCTAGATGATATTTAGAATTTGAGATCGGGTGCATGGTAGATCAAGAACATAGTGAGTCAAATCAAATTTATCTAGTAGTAATTTTTGGATGTCATTCCAATTTATGTAGGTAGACGGAGGAATATTGTGGTTAAATTTTTGGTTAATAAGGGAAGGAAGCATCTTGTTAGGTACTTTATAAAATTTGATCAAAATAGGGATATTGTAGATTAGATAGAGGTGAACCAACTAGTTTTATTAGTTGATAATAGAGATTTAGAAAATAAAATTAGTTAGCTTAGAGTAGATGATAATGATGATTAGCCTCTATTTTGATATCACACTTTTACTTGAAGCACTCTTAATTCCATTTTGGGATAGCCCCCAAAGTTATGGTAAGAGGGAGAAGCTAATATGAGCTATTTGGAGTGATATAAACCAAAATTGTGATTAGGATATGAGTTTATGCTCTTTGGATGACACTAAGATATATGTGGTCCAAGAAAATGTTAGAGAGTTTTATTCAGATCTTGGGGATGGCCAAAAGTTACAAGTCAATTATTATAAATTTTAACCTATCTTCTTAATAAGATTTTTACCTTTATTTAAAATATAATAATAATAAGTTCAAGGTATTTAGAAAAATTATTTAAAAACAATAAAATTTATATTTTAAACTAATATTTTAATTCCATAAATAAAAATTCACATTAATTACATATTATTTCAAAATTATTAAATTAAGAATTTAACTTGAATATAATACTTAATCAAAAAAACAATAATTTTTTTGATAAAAAAATAAAAATAAAAATAAACATCATCCACAAAATATGTTCCTAATAAGACTATGGAAAAGAGTAGTATATAGGTTATAAGTTTATTAAGATTAAACCATACCTAACTTATTAGTTATAATTGTTTGGATTTAAGATTTAATTTGGGAAGACGATGTATAGTGGAATTAAATATTTTGATTCTATTATTAAATGGTAAGTACTTTAAAACAAATAAAACTATGATATGAAATCTAATTTCCAAGATTAATGTTTTCTTTTGGTTAGATGTGCAAAATAAAATTCTATCAATTGAAAATATGCACAAAAGAGGCTTTAATATTGTGAATAGATGTGTGAAGCAGACTGGGAGTTTATGAACCACTTGCTTCTTTGGTGCTTCGTCTTTTAGGAGGTGTGCTCATTATTTTTTGTAAGAATGAGGTTCAGTGGGTGATACCAAATTCTCTGGTTGATTGCGTTTAGCAATGGTCCTCTGTATTAAGTGTATGTGGAAATTTTGACTTACCCACATCCTTTGGGGGTATGGAAGGAACGAAACACGGGGGCATTTAAAAGTTTTAAGAAAGATGTTTTCCAGGTTAGTTCAATGATATTGAGGAATGCTATGGAAAATGTTTCTTCAAGTTTTTAGGATCCAAGAAACATTAGATATATTTGCTCTCCAAATGAAGCACGGTTGGAAGAGAAGTTGGAATTTTTATCAATTGCTCTAGACCGATTGCTCCAAATATGAGGAGTATGGTGAAATGGTCCCCCTCTAAGAGGTTGGTTCAACTTAAAATTTAACAACATCTATTATCGAAGCTTGTGGTGTTATTAGATACGGTAAGAGAGAGTTGGTAGTGGCGTATACAAAAAAATTATTACCCGAAATCTCTCAGTTCATGGAAGCTAGAGCTACATTCCAAGGTGTGTTATTGTTGATGGACCTGGGGATCTCGAACATAGTTATTGAAGGTGATTCAATGAATGTGATTAAAAATATCAGTGAAACTATTCATCCTAGATGGACAGAGGGCAATTCTATCGCTAACTCAAGTCTCAGTAACTCATAACTCATGTGCTAAGGGAGGGCAATTCTATCACTGACTTTATGGAAAATATTGGTACATCTCGTCTAGAATTTTTGGTCTAGAAAATAGATTTTTGAGAGGACCAAAGAGAAATATTTATGAATGTTAGAGGGTTGGTCAATTTTTGAAAGTGAGGCTCTTGAGAAACATTCTTTTTGAGCATGTGGAGCTCATCAAATTTTAGGAATTTTTTTGATTTCCAACATTCTTTGCTTATCAGACCACATCAAGTGATGGGGTTCAGTCTGCATTTAATGCCCCAAATTCAAATTCTCTTTGTTTCTTGTGGAGCTTATATGGGAGAGTTGTTGCACCTCGCAAGTCTTAATATCTTGTTATGCGATTTCCATATGGTTTACTGAGCTAGCCTTTTAATCAAAAATCGGTCCATGATATGTGGTGGACCTTTATCCTCTTTTTCTTGGAAGTCTCATTTAATGACTTCTAATTTCTTTACTGTGTTGGAAACCTAAGAGAGAGGTAGGTCTTTAGTGTTTCTTTTTTGATGAGGGAAGCCCACTCAAAGCAGTTGTCCTGGATGTTTCTTATTTTTTGGTTTTATGCTTTCACGAGAAGCAAGGTCTAGTATTGTTATCCCTATTGGGTTTCCATGGTTAGTATGGGGAATCAAAGGCTATTTTGAATCTAACTTGTGATTATTTTTGGGTTGCTTCAATTTAAATTTTTGTTTGGTCCTGAGATTTAGTGTTGCGGTCTTTTTTTGGAGTGGATTTTCTTGCCCATCCTCATATTTGGATTCGTTTCATTGGAATGTATAGTATGTAATTTTCTGAGTAATGTGAATGGGCTCTCCTTGTTGTATAGTGTATTATCAGTGAGTTGTATGTGGTTTCTCATGGGTAAAGCTATGATGTCAATTTATAAATCTTGCCATACTAAGATCCACATGGAACCTATCTCAATATCAGTTTATGAGGAGGATAAATTGATTTTACAGAATTGGGGACTTATGAATTATATTCAAAAATTTCATGGTCATAATCTAATCCTATTTAAATGGATGACCTACACCTGGAATGATGGTTGGGTGAGTGTAGATAATTGGTTCTTCCTTTGGATGGGTCTTGCCATAATAGAGAGAATAACTCTTTGCTTAAGGAGACAAGCTTTTTTTAAGATGTGGATTAATTTATCTTGAGGATGTAGAATGGGTTTAGTGCAAAGGCTATTCACCCCATGGTACATGGTGGCTAGAGTGATGATGGATTATTTCACTCTTGATTCTATGTATAATGTGATTTGGAGCTTCCACACTATGTTTCTGAACCATCTTAGGAGGTAGCTCTGGATGGATATTCCATTATTTTTATTATAGTCTATGAAGAAGTCCATAATGGACATTCAAGGAGGTAGAGGTCAGATTCCAATCCACCAAGGCTTGCACTCTTGGTTTTTGAATAGTTTGCAGCTAAACATGACCCTATTGTGAAAGAAATCCTAAGATCGATTGTTGTTCAACCTATTTGTGAGCCTAATTTGGTTAAGGAAGAGTGGAGAGAATTAAGCAATGGTAGTGAGGACTTGTATTCCTTTTCATTAAGCTTTTGGGATGATAAAATTTCTAGGAAAATTCAAGTTTTTGCTAGAGGAGTAAGAGGGAAGGCGTCTCATTGCAAAGGCTCGAGAAATGACTTTTTGGAGCTCTCTATCAAGGAGACTCAAACTAGCACAAGGATGGGTGGTGAGTCATATTTCAACATGGTTGGAGGAGGTGTTACAAGGAAGGCCAAGCATATACTAGGTAAGAAACTATATTAGTAGGATTCTATCCCCATTTACCTTCACTTGAATATGATATTTTGCCTAGATATTTTTAAAAATATAATTTAGTGAAGGAAGTTTATGCCTCAAAAGGTGCTGTTGAAAGAAAGAATACTTTCGTTCATAATATAAAGATGATGGAGATAAATCAATGCACTATTTGGAGCTCATTGAAAATTATTGTCAACTACTCGGAGGAGATATCTAGGATGGTGGGAGATGTTATCCAAGAGGTGGACTTGTTGGTCAAGAACTAGCTCAGTTATATCCTCTATATATTTTATGGTGTTCTCTCCCTCTGTGTTAGTAGTTGTAGTTTTGCTTGGTCTCTCTCGTCATTTCGGGTGGTTTTCAACTTTTTGTGTGGTTTTTCTGGGTGGTTCTCTAGTTGTGATGTAGTTGTTGTAAAAGGTTGAGGGATCACTTTCCAAACCCTCTTTTATTAATATTATAAAAAAAAATTATGATATGAAATCATATGTCTAATTAATTAATATGGTTATCCATGTGGTGGTATGCACAAAAATTAAAAGAATAGAGTTAAAATATTTAAAACTTTCTTTTAATATTAAATAAATTAAAAAATAAAAACACATTATGAAGTTATTGTAAATTTATTGAGATTATTATTTACAAGGAAGATGCATAATAAAATTTAAATATTTAAGGGATTTAACTTTATGTTCTTATAAATAGTTTATTTTAAATTTTTATTATAAAATGTAAGAGAATAGACTAAGATGATTTCAATAGATTTGTATAAATTATTATATGTATATAAATTAAACCATAATCTATTTATTTAATTATTTTTATGATTGGATCAAGATAAGTAAAGAATTTATAATATTATGGGTTTAATTAACTTAAAAAATAATTTATAAAGGTATTTATAATGGGATTATTATTTTAAATGTATTTTATTATTACATATTTTTTAAATTCCAAGTTTATGTAGGAGACCCAAGATTAAACTCTTGATACAAGTAAATATGAGCCTTTCAAGAAACCTATACTTACCCTATAAGTTTTGGTCATTTAGAGGATAACGTATTGGCATGTATTTGGGTTTTCATCTAGGAGACCCAAGTTGAAGCCTCAATACAACATTATGGTACCCTTTTAAAAATCCATACTTACCCTAAATATCTTGTCCCTAGGGGATAATATAGTGGTATATGTATTTGTGTTTAGGAAATCCAAGTTCAAACCTAGGTACAAAGGAATGATACCATTTTAAAAACTCATACTTACCCTAAAAATAGTCCTTTGGGGGATGTCATAGTGGTATATCTTTGGATTTTCATCTAGGAGACCCATATTTAAACCCTAGTATAAGGAATGAAGACTTCTTCATGCACTTATACTCACCCAAAAATTATAATCCTTCGTGGATACTATATTTGTTTGTGTTTAGGCTTTCATTTAGGAGACCCAAGTTCAAATGTTGGTACAAGGAAATGAGACTCTTTCAAAAACCCATACGCTAAAATTTTTAGATGAAAAAATATTGATGAAAAACATGTTATAAAGTCATTATTTAGAAGGAAGATGTGTAAAAGAGTTAAAATATGTAAGGAAAATGTATAATAAATTTAAAATGTGTTTCTTATAAATAGTTTATTTAATATTTACAAATCATAAGATACTCTACCCTAAGGAGGTTGCCCCCTTAGGGGCCTAAAAAATGGTCTGGTGATTTAAGGATCAACAAATCTAAAGGTTGAAGGAGTGTGAAAGGGTAGAGGTTGAAGGAGTGTGGGAGGCTGGAGGTTGTAGGAGCATGGAAGGCTAAAGACCAAAGGAGTGTGGAAAGCTAGAGGCTAAAGGAGCATGGAAAGTTGAATGATGAGTTGATATTTGGAGTGTTAAGGCTAAAGGAGCTTGGAAGTCTAGGTTGGCTGAAGGAGCATGGAAGGCTAGGTTGTATGAAGGACCTATATCAAAAAGCTTAGATGTTGGATAGAAGGATGGTATGGATGAAGTAATGTGGAAGGCTAATAATACTGAAGGAGCATGGAAGGCTGGGATGGTTGAAGGAGCTACATTGGAAGGCTAGGATGCTGAGTGGAAGGCTAAAGGAGTGTAGAAGGCTACTTACAATGAGAAAAAAAAATTGCAAAGTGTGAAGTATTAGGGTTTTTTCCTCAAAAATGTCTCATATTTTAGGAGGCATATCTTCATGAAGATTTATCTAATTCAACTGATTCTTGGACCTTGGCATCACCCACCCCTAAGCTAGAAAATGTTTAACACATATGGAGTAGCCAAGGATAACCCAAGGGTAATAAATTTGGAAATCAAACAAGACTCTCTCAATATTTGAGAGTAGAGTTTGAAAGATCATAGTGGAGTCTAACTCATAAATTTTGGTGGGATTGCTAGATGAGATTACGAATTTGAGAGAGAATGCATGGTAGATAAAGAACATTGTGAGTCAAATCAAATTAATCTACTACTAATTTTTGGATGTCATTATTGTAAGTTGAAGGGCCAAAAAATCAAATAAAACAATTTTATTAAAATGCCTTCAAAAAATTACAATTTGCAATACGCGTACAATAGTTTATATAGTAAGGAGATTAAGGAAGTTAGAGAGAAATGTGGAAGGAAGGAGAAGGCGTGGAGGGATAACGAGGAAAGCAGGGTGGGAAAATAGGGATGAGAGAAGCGGAGGGATAAGGAGAAAAAGGCGACGAGAATATAGGGAAGGGGAGGTTATAGAAATATCATGCCGACAATTTGAGTTTTGCCGACAATTTAAAAATGTGTTCACACTGAGCCTTGAAACTGGTTTTTTATAAGGCTACTTAAAAGTATCCTTATTCACATTTGCAACATTCTCCCCCTTAAAGTTGAGAGGACTGACAACACAGTCTCTCAGCTTTATAAATTGAGCTTTAGCCATCGCTTTGGTAAAGATATCTGCAATGTTCTCCAAAGTGCGACAAAATTTAAGCTCAACAATTTCATGCTCCACCATATCTCGAATGAAGTGGTACTTCATATCAAAATGTTTCGTTCTGCTATGGTGGATTGGATTGTATGCCAACTGAATGGCACTGATGTTGTCACAGTAGATTCTGGTTGGACCATTTTGTTGCTCTCCAATCTCTTCCAACACTTTTCTTAGCCACAAGGCTTGAGTACTAGCATAGGTGACTGCTATATACTCAGCTTCTGTAGAAGACAAAGCTACCACAGTTTGCTTTTTAGAACTCCATGTTATTAGTCCTGATCCCAGACTAAAACAGTTCCCTAAAGTTGATTTTTTGTCATCAATGTTGCTGCCCCAATCACTATCACTGAAGCCTACAAGCTTGATAGTGTTACATTTATGGTAATGGATTCCAAAATCCAATGTACCCTTCACATATCTGAGAATTCTCTTAGCTTCCTGCAAATGCAGCTCAGATGGGCTAGCCATAAATCGAGAGACAAGAGAAACAACATATTGAATATCGAGTTTGGTGTTGGCGAGAAACATCAAACTCCCAACCATGCTCCTAAAAGTGGTCACGTCAACTTTTGGTGCTCCATCATCTTTGCTTAATTGGATCCCATGTCCAACTGGAGTTGCAACTGGTTTGCAATGCTCCATAGCAAACTTCTTGATCATGTCCCGAGCATACTTATGTTGACAGATGAAGATCCCTGTATCTGACTGATGGACTTCCATTCCAAGGAAGTAGTGCATTAAGCCGAGATCCTTCATCTCAAACTGCTTCATCATGGAGTGCTTGAACTCCATATTCACTTTTTCATTACTACCCATGAAAATGAGATCATCCACATACAAACAGACTATGAGGATGTCTTTACCTTGCTTCAGGTAGTAAAGTGTGGGTTCATTTCTACTTTTGGTGAACCCAAAATCTTTGAAGTACCCATCAATGCGTGAGTACCAAGCTCGCGGTGCCTGCTTGAGGCCATAGAGTGCCTTTTTCAGTATATAAACAAGGTGCTCCTTACCTTGCTCTTGAAATCCTTGAGGTTGCTCAACATACACCTCCTCTGTCAAGTACCCATTGAGAAAGGTACTCTTCACATCCATGTGTTGGATTTTCCATCCCTTGTGGGCAGCTAAAGCAAGAACTGTTCCGATGGTCTCTTGTCTGGCTACAGGAGCAAATGTCTCCTCATAATCAATACCATACTTTTGTGTAAATCCTTTTGCAACCAATCTTGCTTTATGCCTTTCAATGCTTCCATCAGCATTGAATTTGGTCTTGAAGACCCATTTACATCCAACACACTTCTTTCCTTTAGGAAGCTCTACCAGCTCCCAAGTATCATTGTTTTTTATAGAGGTTATCTCCTCTTTCATGGCATCTTGCCATATCTTCTGAGTACAAGCCTTCTCATAACTAGAAGGTTCAAGTTGTGCACTAGTTAACAAGGCATAGTTAACTACATCTCCCCGAGGTTCAGTGGGAGTCATCATCACCATACAAATGCATATTTTCAAGTCTTTGTAAAACAGAACTCATCTCACTAGCTTGACTTCTAGTATACCTTCTTTGAAATTTTTTATCCAACATCTGATAAGATGGATGATGTTGGAGAGTTCTCTTACCTCTGGATGGAGAATCAATATCCATTGGTGAGGAACTAACTGACCTTTGTGGAGAAGGACTTGGTGAAGAAGATGATGAACTGGATGTAGAATGTCTGCTTGGGCTTGGAGGAGGAGACTTCTTGCCTTTCTATGGTGCCTGTTGAATTTGTGAAGAACCTGCATCATGAGATTCAACATCACTATAAATTTGGGGATTTCCCCATTCTCCCCCTTCATCAAAAATCACATCCCTGGAAAGTATTATCTTTTGAGTCCTAGGATTGTAGAGTCTATAAGCTTTTGTGTTCTCACAGTACCCTACAAAAATGCATGCTTGACTCTTAGGATCGAGCTTCTTCCTCTGTTCATCAGGAATGTGTGAGTAAGCCAGTGAACCAAACACTCTGAAATGCTTGACATTCGGTTTCTTACCATACCATGCTTGGTAAGGAGTTTTCCCTTTCAAACTTGAAGTAGGACTCCTATTCAAAATATACACACTGGTCCTGGCTGCATCTGCCCAATACATATTGCTCAAATGCTTCGTCTGAAGCATAGATCTTGCCATCTCTACAATGGTGCGGTTCTTTCTCTCAGCCACACCATTCTGCTATGGAGTATAGGCAGCAGTGAACTGCCTCTTTATTCCATGTTTTTTACAAAAATTCAAAAATTCATTAGAGGAGTATTCTCCTCCTTTATCTGATCTGAGACACTTAACAAAATATCCACTCTCATTTTCAACTCTTGCTTTAAAATCTACGAAGCAATCAAATGCCTCATCTTTATGCTTCAAAAAATATATCCAACACATTCTTGAAAAATCATCAATGAAAAGAAGAAAGTAAGAGTTGTTACCAATGCTCTTGGTCTGCATCGGACCACAGATGTCCGAATGCACTAGCTGGAGTGGATAACTAGCTCGCCATGCTTGTCCATGAGGAAATTTGGTTCTAGCGTGCTTGCCCAAGGCACAACCTTCACAGACTTCCTTATTGTCCTAAACTTTAGGAAGTCCGGTCACCATCGCTTGAGAAGTTAACATCTTCAAACTGGCTGAATTCAAATGATCGTATCTCAAGTGCCACAACACACTTGTATTTGCAATAGCAACATTTACTAATTGATCTCCTCCTGGTTGGCCAAAATTTAAAGGAAATAACCTGTTCCTTGTCATTGGCACTTGAGTAATGATTCTATCACTATTACTCTTATCAAAAATGGTACATTTACCCTCATCAAATAGCAACTTATAGTTTTTCTCTAACATTTGACCAACACTTAAAATATTGTGTTGGAGATGAGGTGTGTAATAGATATCACTTACTTGTTTCATGCCTTCTTTTGTTGGAACCTCCATGGCTCCAATGCCTTCAACCGCCAATGACTTGTCATCTCCCAATTTGATGCTGGATTTGTAGGAAGAATCCAGAGTAGCAAAGAGTTCTTCTTTGCCACTCATATGATTTGAACACCCAGTGTCCAAGATCCAGGTGTCATTCAAGTTCTGATCTGACTTGCCATATGAGAGAAAGAGATTTGAGGTCCCTTCCTCTTCTCCAAAATTGCCATACTAACTGCTCTGGCTGCTGCTCCCTTGTGAAGATTTTGACCAACAGTCACGAGCGAAGTGGCCAAGTTTGCCACAATTGTAGCAAGCTTGTTTTGACTTGTCACTTCCTTTTCCTCATCCTGGATGCTTCCCTCTGTTTTGCTGTCCACCTCTATTCTGACCTCCACCTCTGTTTGAAGATCCTCCTCTATTAGGAGTTCCACCTCGTGGACTATTCCTACCTCTACCTCTGTGTTGACCTCTGCCATGACCTCTGCCTTGTCCTTTTCCTTCTTGTGAAGCGAAGGCTTTGTCATCGCCTCCGTGGCTAGTGGAAGAAGATTCCTGCAATCTCTCTTCATGTGAAAGAAGAGAACCAATTAGTGCATCAAAGGAAAGTGCAGTCAAATATTTTGACTCTTCAATAATGATTGCTACATGATTCCATTTAGGAAGAAGTGTTCGCAACACTTTCTTCACTACAACTTCTGGTTTAATCTCTTCACCTAGAGTGACCATTTTATCTACTACGGATTTGACTCACATGCAGTAGTCTCCTACTTTCTCATTCTCTTGCATTCTGAGATTTTCAAAATCTCTTTTCAGAGTTTGAAGCCTGACTCGCTTCACTTGATCACTCCCTTGAAAACTTTCCTTTAAAGCCTTCCAAGCATCTTGAGTTGTTATATAGGATGCTATTCTAGGAAATATGCTTTTATCTAGGGCTGCTTGTAAATGATATAGAGCAAAGGAATTGTTTTTCTGGGCTTCTTTCTTGGCTTTTCTATCGACAACACTTAAGGTAGACCAGTCAGTAGGAGAAGGTTCTGTGTAACCCTCTTCAACTATTTCCCATAAACCTTTACCAATCAACATAGTTTTCATCTTTATTGCCCAGTATTCATAATCACTACCATTAAATTCAGGAATTGGGAGATTCGAATTTGAAGCCATTTCTACTACTTGAAAGCAAACTTTGATTTGACTAAAAAATAGCAATTACAAAGCAAAGTAATTACAAGTTCAAATCAAATCTAGATTTCTTAACTCTCTCACTGATTTCTTGTTCTTCTTCTTGAGGATTGCCTAGTACTGGAGGCCCAAAATTATCTACAATGGAATCCTCGTCGTCATTGATGACAATAATTTTAGGAGCTACCGCTGGCTTGGCCTGTGCTGGCTTAGCCTCTGCTGGCTCAGGTTCCGCTGGCTCAGGCTTTGGAGAGCGTGGGGTATAACTCTCACTGGATTGTTCCTCAGGTTCAAATGCCATTGAATCGGACTCCTCCACTCGTTGTCCAAAAATATTGTCTTCTGAGTCAGCCTCGTATCCAGAATCCGGATTCCTTTGGTGGGCTATAACAAATTCTGCAGTTGACTGAATACGACATGCAGTCCATCTCGTCGAACTCGTTCATCAAAAGCTTCAGCAGTTTCTCTCCGTAGTAGAGAGCACAAAGCATGGTAACATCCGGTAGATCTGATCATCTACTCATCAAGGCAAAAAGAAAACTTCGTTAGAGCTTCTGAGGTTACAATTTTTGGTCTTTTACAACCACCGAGGCTATTACACAAAATTTTTAGCCTTGAACGGGGTTCCAAGGGGCAGCTCCTGGAAGTGCTAAACGGGCACTCGAGAAGGCTTCCCGTCACTTATATGTTCCCCCTTTTTACAAAGATTGCCCTTTTAAAGTTTTCAAAAAATCAAGCTTTTCAAGCCCCTTGGGCGATTTACAATTTGCCACAATTTCTCTAAAGTTTACAATTAAATCTTATAAAGCTTTTTAAAAGTTTTTAATTTAATAAGAAAATATGCTTTTAAATATTATAAAAATTTTTTTTTAAAATAATTAAAAGCATTTATTAAATTATTAAATTAATATTCAAAAAGCTTTAAAAAAACTTTAATGAAACCTTTAAAGAAATTAATAAAAAAAACCTTTATAATTTTTGGCGTAGAGAGGATCGAACCCTCGACCGCCTAGTTATGAGCGAGGATGTGGGCCGCTACACCAAGCGGTGACTTTGAAACCAAACACGCGCTCCTCCTTGTTAAACCTTTCAACAACAAAAATAATTAAAAAAAACTTTTAAATGCTTTGAACCCGGAGGGTTTCGAACCCGGGTCCTCCAACCGGTGAGCCAATCGATATGACCATGTGTGCTACGTGCTCAGGAGGAAGTAAAGAGAGGACAATATTTATTTAAACAGAATGATGACGAATTTAAAAAAAAAAAATGAATTATCCCACATGTAGTGGAAGGGAGGCAAACCAACTCCTTTTATACGCCCGTGAGCGCATATGCTCTCGATTGCCTTCGGGAAATCACCTCCAAAATATTTTGCCAACGAAACTGTGTCGTCCAACCGCAACTTGCCACGTGGCATCCACATCAACTCCTCGCCACGTCACCATGCCACATCAGCTGCTCACTCAGTTTGCACCTCGCCTTGCCACGTTCATGCTCATGTTGCCACATCACTGCCTCAGGATTCATGCCCAGGTTGTCAGCTTAGCCTGTCCAGTCAGCACCTACGTTCCACCTCAAGATTTGTGCCCAGTTGCCACCTCTACCAATGCCTGTCTCAAACTACGTGCCATTGCCCAATCAGCATCCACGTTACTGCCTGCCTCAAGATTCATACCATCGGCCTCAGCTCTCATGCCTCCATGAGCACTGCCCACACTGGCTCTGATACCAGTGTAAGTTGCAATACAAATAAAACAATTTTATTAAAATACCTTTGAAAAATTACAATTTGCAATACAAATACAATAGTTTATATAGTAAGGAGATTAAGGAAGTTAGAGAGAAATATGGAAGGAAGGAGAAGGTGTGGAGGGATAACGAAGAAATCAGGGTGGGAAAATAGGGATGAGAGAAGTGGAGGGATAATGAGAAAAAAGTGATGAGAATATAGGGAAGGGGAGGTTACAGAAATATCATGCCGAAAATTTGAGTTTTGTCGACAATTTAAAAATGTGTTCACACTGAGCCTTGAAACTGGTTTTTTATAAGGCTACTTAAAAAGTATCCTTATTCACACTTGCAACAATTCTAATTTATGTAGGTAGATGGAGGAATGTTGTGGATAAATTGTTGGTTAAAATGGGAAGAAAGCATCTTGTTAGGTACTTTATGAAATTTGATAAAAAAAGAGATACTGTAGATTAGATAGTGGTGAACCAACAAGTTTTATTAGTTGACAAGATCTTGAAAATAAAATTGGTTAGCCTATAGTAGATGATAATGATGATTAGCCTCTATTTTGACATCACACTTTTACTTGAAGCACTTTTAGTCCCATTTTGGGATAGCCCCGAAAGTCATGGTAAGAGGGAGAAGCTAATATGAGCTATTTGGAGTGATAGAAGCCAAAATTATGATTAGGATATGAGTTTATGCTCTTTGGATGACACTAAAATATATGTGGTCCAAGAAAATTTTAGAGAGTTTTATTCGGATCTTGGGGATGGCCAAAAGTTGCAAGTCAATTATTATAAATTTTAACTCATCTTCTTAGTACGATTTTCACCTTTATTTAAAATATAATAATAATTAGTTCAAGGGATTTATAAAATTTATTTAAAAACAATAAACTTTATATTTTATCGTAAGGTTTAATTCCATAGCTAAAAATTCACATTTAATATATATTGTTTCAAAATTATTAAATTAAAAATTTTACTTGACTTTAATTACAATTGTTTGGGTTTAAAATTTAATTTGTGAAGATGATGTAAACTAGAATTAAATATTTTGATTCTATTATCAAATGTTAAGTACTTTAAAACAAATAAAATCATGATATGAAATCTAATCCCCAAGATTAATGTTTTCTTTTGGTTGGCACTGCAAAAAAAATTCTATCCATCTAAAATATGCACAAAAGAGGCTTTAATATTGTGAACAGTTGTTTTTGTGTGAAGCAGATTGGGAGTCTATGAACCAATTGCTTCTTCTATGCTCTATCTTTCAAGAGGTATCATTATTAATTTTTGGTAATATTGGGGTTTAGAGGGTGATGCCAAGTTCTTTGGTTTACTGTGTTCAGTAATGGTCCTCTCCCTTTGCATCCCCCCGTATCAAGTGTATGTGGAAGTTATTACTTGCCCACATCCTTTGAGGGGTATGGAAGGAACGAAACATGGGAGTGTTTAAAATTTTTAAGAATTATGTTTGCCAGGTCAGTTCAACAATATTGTGGAGTGTTATTGAAAATGTTTATTCAATTTTTTAGGATCCAGGAAACATTAGTTATATTTTCTCTTAGAATGAAGTACGATTGGAAGAGGAGTTGGGCTTTTCACCGATTGCTTTGGGCTCGATTTCTCCAAATCCAAGGAGTATGGTGAAATGGTCTTCCCTCCAAGAGGTTGGTTCAAATTAAATTTTGACAGTGCCTCTAAATGCAATCTTGGCATCACCGAAGTTGACAGTGTTATTAGAGATAGTAAGGGAGATTTGGTAGTGATGTATGCAAAAAATTTATTAACATGCTCAATGGTTCTATTCAGCCCAGATAGAACATGGTAAATATGATGAAGTGAAAACAAGTATTCAATGTATAAGTCAAGTCTCGATAACTCATGTGCTAAGGGAGGGCAATTTTGTCATTAATTTTATGGAAAATCTTGGTACATCTCATCAGGATTTTTGGTCTAGAAAAGAGATTTTCCAGAGCACCTTTTACATCGTATCAATAAAGAGAAATATTTATGAATGTCAGAGGGCTGGTCAATTTTGAAAGTGAGGCTCCTGAGCAATGTTCTTTTTGAGCATGTGGAGCTCATTGAATTTTATGAATTTTTTGATTTCCAATGTTCCATGCTTCTCATACCATGTCAGATGATGGGGGTTTAGTCTGCATTTAATACCTCAAATTCAAATTATCTTTGGTTCTTGTGGAGATTAGATGGGATATTTGTTGCACCTCGTAAGTATCAATCTCTTGTTATACAGTTTCCATATGGTTTGCTAAGCTGGACTTTTGAACAAAAATCGGTGCATGATACATGGTGGGCCTTTATCCTCTCTATCTTGGAAGTCTCATTTAGTGACTCATGGTATCTTTTCTATGTTGGAAACCTAAGGGAAATGTGGATCTTCATTGTTTTTTTTTTAAGATGGCAGCCTACTCAAAGCAGTTGGCCTGGATGTTTGTTATTTTTTGCTTTTCTACTTTCACAAGATGGACTAGTGGGCAAACAAGAAGCAAACTCTGCTATTGTTATCCTTGTTGGGTTTCCATTGTCAATATGGGGAATCAAAGGCTGTTCAGAGTCTAAATTGTGGTGATTTTTGGTTTGCTTTAGTTTCAATTGTTGTTTCCTCTTGAGATTTGGTGTTCCAGTACTTTTCTAGAGTGCGTTTGCTTGCCCATCCTTATATTTGGATCCATTTCATTGAAATGTATAGTCTATAATTTTCTAAGGAGAAGGAGATTTCATTATTTTTGAGTGTAGGATTAGTGAGTTGTGTCTGATTTCTCATGGGTAAAGCTAAGACATCAAGTCCTAAATATCACTATGCTAAGCTTCACTTGGAACCTGCCTCAATATCAATTGATGAGGAGGTTAAATTGATTTTACTAAACGAGAGAATTTTGAATTGTATCAAATATTTCATGGCCATAATCTAATCCTATTGAAATTGATGGTCCACACCTGAAATGATAGTTGGGTGATAGTAGGTAAGTGGTCCTTTGAATTATTAGCCAAGATGATTAGCAGAACCATTGGTATTCCTTTGGATGGGGCTTACCACAATAGAGAGAAGCACTCTCTGCTTAAGGAAATAAGATTTTTTCTGGATGTGGATGAATTTCTCATAATAAAACATAATTTTTTTAATGTGAAGGATATTTTCCCCTAGGACAGGTTGGCTATGGTTATTATGGATTATTTCACTCTTGATTTTATGTATGATGTGATTCGAAGCTTCCATGTTGTGCTTCTAAACCATTGAAAGTAGCTTTGGATGAATATCCTATTATTTTTATTCTAGTATATGAATAAGTCCATGATGGATATTCAATGTGGTAGAGTTCAAATTCCAATCCACCAAGGTCTTGTGCTCTTGGTTTTTAAATAGTTTGTAGTTGAATGTGACCTTATTGTAGAAGAAATCCTGAGATCTATTGCTTATCAACCTGTTCTTGAGCCCAGTTCAGTTAAGGAAGAGTGGGGAGGTTTGAGTTATGGTAGTGAGGACCTGTATTCCTTTTCCTTGAGCTTTATAAATGATAAAATTTCTAGGATAATTCAAGATTCGTCTAGAGGAGTAAGAGGGAAGGTGTCTCATTTTAAAGGTTCAAGAAATGACTTTCCAAATCTTTCTATCAAGGAGACTTAAACTAGCACAAGTATGGGTGGTGAGTTTTCTTTCAACATGGTTGGAGGGGGTGTTACAAGGATGTTCATCTATTGGGTAAGAAATTATCAGAGGAGGATTCTATCCCTATTTACCTTCATTTCGATTCTGATATTTTGCCTAGCAATTTTCGAAAAGATAAATTGGTGAAATATTTTTATGCCTTGAATGGTGCTATTGAAAGAAACAATACTATCATTTATAATATGAAGATGACAGAGATAAAACAATGTGCTATTTTGGGCTCGTTGAAAATTGCTATCGACCAGTCGGGGGAGATATCTATGATGGTGGGAGATGTTATCCAAGTGATGGACTTGTTGGTCATGAACTAGCTTGGTTTTATCCTCTCATCATTTTATGGTGTTCTTTCCCTCTGGTTCAATTTATTTTTGTATTAGGAGTTGTAGTTTCTCTTTGTCTCTCCCATCGTTTTAGATGTTTTTTAGATTTTTGTGTGGATTTTCTAGGTGGTTCTCCAGTTGTAATGGAGGATTTGTAAAAGGTTAAGGGATCCCTTTCAAATCCTATTTCCTTAATATTATAAAAAAAAACTATGACATGAAATCATATGTCTAATTAATTAATATGGTTATCCATGTGGTGGTATATACTGAAAATACTTTATTTTAATATTAAATAAATAATAAATAAAAATACATTATGAAGTTATGGTAAATTGATTAAGATTATTATTTACAAGGAAGATGCATAATATAATTAAAATATTAAAGGGATTTAACTTTATTTTCTTATAAATATTTGTTATATATTTTTATTATAAAATGTAAGAGAATAGACTAAGATGATTTCAATAGATTTGTATAAATTATTATATGTATATAAATTAAACCATAATCTATTTATTTAATTATTATTATTATTGGATCAAGATAAGTAAAATAGTTATAATATTATGGGTTTAATTAACTTAAAAAAATATTTTTAAAGGTAGTGATAATGGTATTATTTAAAATTCCAAGTTTATGTAGGAGACCAAAGATTAAACTCTTGATACAAGGAAATATGAGCCTTTCAAGAAACCTGTACTTACCCTATAAGTTTTGTTCATTGGGAGGATACCGTATTGGTATGTATTTGGATTTTCATCTAGGAGACCCAAGTTTAGGCCTCAATTCAAGATTATGGGACCCTTTTAAAAACCCATTTTAGAGTGGAAAAATGGTACACCTAGCAAGGGTAAATGAGATGCATCTATTGTTCTACTTGATCTAAGCACTACGAAAGTGACACTTCAAGCAAGCATAAAATGACAAGTATATGAAATAAATGGGCGGTTCTCCTTATATTAATAAAAATATAAAATATGTGGTTACAAAATTTCCCCTTGAGGGCTCTCAATTGATACACTCATTACAATACTCAAAGGATCAAATCCTTTCAAAAATCCAAGGTGCACTTGTAGTGTCTTCCTCGCACTCACAATTGAAGAGCGGGATTTCGATGCTGTCACAAAGTGTTATATCATTGTTCTAACTTGATGCTCCTTCCTCATGCATTGTGATACCTGGATCTACACACAAGAAACTAAAATTGATTAATAGCATGTGCGGATTAAGATGAAACCATGAAGGTGCATGCATCAATGAGCTTGAAAGAGGAAAAGTGCAATAGATTATTCAAAATTTCTCCAAATTCTACCAAAATTTAGATTCATGCATATTATATGCTCTATAAATTATCTAATTAAAAATAATAAGGAAATTATTCTCATATTTTTGGCCATCCTGGGGTGAGCCATTCAGACCTACAAAACACAAAAATCATGATAACAAAAGCAAAACAACTCCAAATTGCACCAAATTTTAACAACAAGTATATAATATAATATAAAATCTATCTATACAAAAATAGTAGAGAAATTGTGCTCCAATTTGTGGCCATCCTATGGTGAGCCATTTAGGACTATCATAATTTGGGGGCCATCCTAGGGTGGGACGACCACCAAATATGGTGGTTTTTACCACCAATTCCTCTAGGATTTGGTCTAAATTACTCTTAGGGGTATTGTCATAAAATTTTGGGACCTGATTCACTCAAATGATTTTGTTTTTTAAATAGATTGCACATTTTGGAATCACTTGAAAACCTCCTTCACTCGATGGAGATCTTAAGGGAAAACACACAATAGATTGGGGATAAATCTCGGTAGCACTTCGTGGTGAAATATTGCAAAGACTCCTCTTTGAAATTGGGTGGAATTGATCCACTTTATAGCCCAAGAGGGCATATGGTCAAATGGGCATGCGAGGCCATGCGAGGTAAGGGTCTCACATTTGTCCAAAGGTTGCCATGCATTGGAGGGGGAAGGAATCTCCATTTTTGGCCTCCAATTTGCAACTTGTCATGAGATTTATGCACCCTCATACTAGCATGCTTGAATGGGTAGGATAAATGGTAGTTTCTTGGTGCCATTTGTCCCTCCTTTGAATTTTTGAGGGTCTAAGGCCATGGTCATCCCACCTAGGGATGACTGCTGGTGGCCATCCTTAGGTGGGATGACCATGAACTGTGGCCATCCCAAGTTGGGACGACCATGCCTACATGGCCCAAAACTTCCCAAAAGTGGTGTAGAACTTCCCAAAAGTGGTTAGGACCACTATTTAACCTCTGAGGGTTGCCCAAGGGGGCCATATGGTGTCAATTAGACCATGTCTTGGTCGTCTAATCGGATTGACATGATTTTAGTGTCTATAGATGCCCCTTTTTGGGATGCATTGTGTGCAGCACAATGTGGAGCAAAAATAGATGACTAAAATGTCAAATGATTAAGGTTATTCAGTAACCTAACCAAATTTAGATGCCCCAATCATGGAAAGAGCATGCGTTCTTGAATCCTTGCTTCTGATGAGCTAAGGAACTTGATTCAAGTACAACCTCTCATGTAAGGCTTAGTTGATCTTGGGTAATTTTCAGTCATGAAGAAGCAAAGCATATGTTCCTTCATGGTTCTATAATGCCAAGAATTTGTTTAATTGAAATTTTTGCTTGTTTTCTACCCCAAGCAAGGGCGTGATTGTCTTTGTCAATGATTCATTGGACGAATACAATTTGCATGATTGAGTGTTTGATTATTTATTTTTATTATTAATTTGTTAATTATGACTACCCCTCAAGCGAAGAGTCGATGAGGGAATGACCAGTGATAAAAGTGATGAGTCTCTTGACCCATATGACTTGGTTGGGTTTCCTTCAGTTTTACCCATTGTAAAATTTATGAGGATTTTGATTTTTGATATTTTCATGGAAGAAAGGAATTGAATACCTCATTTCCATGGGGGGTCACACAATGGTCTTCTTGGATTGAAGTAGATATTTTCCATTATCATGAATAGTTCCATCTTGATCTAGTGAATTTTTTTATATTTGACATGTTTTTGGTGGTTTTTAGGCCCTTTTCTTTGCTTTTTACTTTATTTTTGTGGTGTTTTAATTGTTTTTTAATTTTTTATTTTTGATGAGATTTCATAGAAGAAATGAAATGAATACCTCATCAATTCTAGATGCCCCAATCATGGAAAGGGTGTGCATCTCAGAATAATTACCTTCGATAAGTTAAGGAACTTGATTTTGGTAATCTTTGGGATATTGGCAAATAAGATTAAGTCTAATCCTAGCCTTGTCATCAATTAGGAGATAATATTAAGAAGATAGGATTAAGTCAAATACTTTACTTGATAATAATTAGGATACAAGCTTAAGTCAAATCCTAGCCTTGACGATAAGGCTTAAGTCAAATCCTAGCCTTGATGGCGATTAGGAGATAAGGCTTAAGTCAAATCCTAGCCTTGATGGTGATTAGGAGACAAGCTTAAGTCAAATCCTAGCCTTGATGGTGATTAGGAGATAATATTAAGTCAAATCCTAGCCTTGATGGTGATTAGGAGACAAGGCTTAAGTAAAATCCTAGCCTTGATGGGTTTAGGAGATAAGCTTACTGTTTTGCTTGAATTTGCTTTTGATATTTTTCTTATTTTCCCCAAGCAAGGAGGGTGCATGATTGTCTTCGGTAATGATTCGTAAGATGAATGCGATTAACTTGATTAAGTTATCAATTTTTTATTTGGATTATACATGTTATTATGACCAATGTCCTTAGTGGATGTCGTTGGAGCATTTTGGGTGACCAAAGGGTTTATGGATACCTTTGGGGCTTTTTGGGTGACTAAAGGGTTTATGGATACCTTTGGGGCTTTTTGGATTTTTGACAAGGGTTTATGGTTTGTTTGTGGTTTGTTTTGGGTGACCAAAGGGTTTATGGATACCTTTGGGGATTTTTGGGTGACCAAAGGGTTTATGGATACCTTTGGGGCCTTTTGGGTGACCAAAGGGTTTATGGATACCTTTGGGGCATTTTGGGTGACCAAAGGGTTTATGGATACCTTTGGGGACTTTTGGGTGACCAAAGAGTTTATGGATACCTTTGGGGCTTTTTGGGTGACCAAAGGGTTTATGGATACCTTTGGGGATTTTTGGGTGACCAAAGGGTTTATGGATACCTTTGGGGCTTTTTGGGTGACCAAAGGGTTTATGGATACCTTTGGGGATTTTTGGGTGACCAAAGGGTTTATGGATACCTTTGGGGATTTTTGAGGTTGATTGCTTAACTGTTTGATTGTTGATTAGGGGAGGTATGATACCAATAATGCCCTAGTTGATGTTTAAAAAATATTTGTGTGATTTACAATTGTGCGATTTTGGACCATTAGATGCATTATGTGTTATGATTTATGGATGCATTAATGGATGCAATACCTATTGATGATGCCAATATGCTATATGTATGCGATGTACTGATGACATGCACTAGCTAGATGATAAATGTATGATTAGATGGTGTGATCTAGATGTGTAGATGCTCTACTATGTATGCATATATGGATGCAATGGTGAATGTTAAATACATGTTTAATTTGTTTCAATTGTTTATGCACTTAAGTTATGTTGGTATGATATGGTGAATGCAATGTATGTAATGCATTATTTACATGATGATGATCTAATGTAAATGAACTTGTATGCTTTAATCACTTAAAACATAAGGAATGCAATTAATATGTGTTTTGACAAACTGATGGATGACACCATAGAATGTATGAAAATCATGAATGAAAATGATAACTCTTATCATAAGAATTAATCATTTAAGCATCCATATGTGAAATGATATGATTGTGAGATGTGTAGGCTTTCTCAAATTTTTTTTATTTCATGAACACCACTTAATAAATAAAAGTTCATAAAGAAAAATGTGTATGATTGATGTAATGATTTGTTGCTATTAGGGAATTTTTGAGGTTTTCCATGAGACTCAAACACCCTAGTTGATTAATCAAAAGTTGTATAATGACTATACAGGACTCTTGAAAGATAAAATCTTTTGTTATGAAGACCAAGATATTCATTATCCCTGTGTATGCAAATGAATATATTATATGAGACATAATACTACCTCATTTCTAGGCAGGATTCATTCAGCCCATTGTTGTAATGAGGATCACCATATGTTCATCATGATCCTAAGTTTGGACTTAGTTGGATTAGACCACTAGGAGATACAAGCCACCTAAAGCTAGCTCACTTTTTAAATTTCTTAGAACTACCCCAATGCCAAGCGGGATTCATTCAGCCCATTGTTGTATTGGGGATCACTCGATGGTTTCAAAATACTGACCATTCTAGGGATTCAATCTCTTCACCTCCCTTATTTTCTTCACATTGATGTGGGATACTTGCTCATGCTTAGTGATGAAAATCACTATTTATTTTGTATTTTATTTTATTTGAGCAAGGGATTTTTTTAGTGATGAAAATCACTATTTATTTTGCTTTTGATTTTTACTTTTTGGGATTTTTCTTATTTTGATGAAAGTAAGGGATTTCTTTGGGTAGGGGGAGCTTGTCCTTTTGTCAATGACCAACATCCTAGACCATCCACATCACAAGGTGAGCAAGTAAAAACCTTTCACTTAAGGTGACCAAGACCACTTTGTAGTTTTCATCTTTCCTTGTTGAGACTAGGATTGTTAATGTTTAAATTGTGATGGGATTTTGAAAGATACAAGGTACTATCAAAACTAGACCTCGTCTTCCAAAAGTGAAGATAGCTTTCTACAAAATATTAGAAGATCACTAGGTATGGCTGAATGACCGGAAAACCCTAGTATATTCCTTATAGCAATAGGAAGGGTTTGTGTTGAAAAACACAATTACTCACATGGGTGATGGATGATGATGATGAATAGATGCATGATTGAGATACAAACATGGTGTCATTTGTAAGATTTTAAACACAACCTATCCTAATGCAAGTACAATGGATGAAAATACCTAAATGTAATACAATTAAATGAATGCATATGATGCAATATGTAAATGCAAATATTTTTGTATTTTTAATGTTTTTCATTGTTTTTGAAATTTTGATTTTTCAATTGTTTTTGAAATTTTGATTTTTCAATTGTTTTTGAAATTTTGATTATTTTGAATGTTTTTGGATTTTGATATTTTATGATTTTTGTTTGTTTTTATGTTTTTAAGGGGAAGGTATGCTACCTTAGGTACCCCTAGTGTGTGTGCTAGTCAATGAAAGTGAGGGAGGTGTGATACCTTTGGAGGTCTCACTTTGCTTCATTGATCATGATGTGGATGATGGGGAAGTTGTGACACCTTGAAGACCCCCAATGTGCATTGTGTTTGATGCACTATGATTGGCTTGGCTAGGGGGAGTAGTAGAAACTGATCCCCCTATTGTGATGTGTAATTTTATGCAATGCCAATGTCCCGTTGAGATGAGATAAGTGAAGGTGAAACATTGGATGATGCCACAGGTTGCATAGATCAATTTTGATATTCTTGTTTCTCTGTTACAACACTGATCATTCCCACAAACTCTTGGGGAGGTAGATTAATGTGCACCTAATTAGGTTGTTCGACTTGATTGATAGGTGTTATGTTTGCTTCGTGTGTAGGAAAGGGGTCTTGGAAGACTCCTATATGAAGTTCTTGCCTCTCGATCATATCTTGAACTAAATATCTAAAGGGATGACATGTATGGATGTCATGACCCCTTTGTCGATGGTAAACACAATATAGGTTTTCCCTGTGCACCTTTGATCTATGCTTATTAGGTTTCAATGGATGGATCTCAGGAAGCATGATTGCTTGTGCCTCATATAATCGATTGAAGATCGATGCTAAGGGCTCTGAAAAATGAGTATATTGTCTATGTGGTTGGCCTTGTCTTTGCTTTTGTTGCGTATGATTTTTGGCCAATGGAGGTTGAGCCTGGTAATTAGGTTGCATTGGTAATTGTGGTGGTGGAGCCCAGTTTGAGGGTTCAGGGATACTCAAAACCACTTGATTGATTGGGGCCACATTTTGTTGCATGTTACCACCTTTAATATTCTTGTTTGGCCATTCCCCTTTGTGGAGTTGAACATCACCCTCCTGGACCTTGATGTCCTCAATGATCTTGGCCTATGCTAAGGCCTCCTCGAATGTTTGATATTGTTGTAATTGTAAGAGAAGCAAAATCTGCTTCGAACAACTTCTAGTAAACATTTGGGTGAGTTCCATTATGGGTAGGGTGAAATGTAGTTTTGACATCACCTTCCTCCATCTATTGCCATACTCCATAACTGGCTCATCATCAAGTTGATGAAGGCTAGACAAGTCAGTCAAGTTTATCATTTCCTTAGCACTAGAGGCAAAACATCCCAAAAATGCATCGACCAATTGCTCAAAGGTGTTTATGCTATGATGTGGTAGATGATTATACCATTCCAAAGCATCCCCAACTAAATTTGTAAGGAATATTCTCAACATCAAGGGGTCATTGTCTTGAAAACTAAAGCACATATGGATGAAGCTTGTCACGTGCTCTCGTGCATCATCATCATCTTTGAAATTTTCAAGTTTAGGCATCTTGAAATTTGATGGGTATGTCAGTGATGACACTGATGGATGCAAAGGCTGATTGCTAAGCTACTTTAGTGTAGGTTTTTGATAAACCAAACTTTGATATTATTTTTTGAATGAATTTATCCAATCAGCTAGCGCTTTGTATGGCCCTAACAAAATGATATGATCATCCTGTTGTTACCCTTGATTAGATAGAGGAGGTCACTTTTGATGTTGAGGTGGATGATAAGTATAATCATTAGGTACCTCATCATAACTAGATTTAGGGTAAGCATCTATTTGATCCTGATGTTCCCATTGGGACTCTTCATATGATTCCTCCTCCTCTTGATCTTGGTACTATTGAGGAGTATGAGGCTTTTGATGATAACCAGATAATGGCCTTTGATGTTGAATGCAATTTTGGCATGGCCGAGGGGGAATATTTTGAGACTATATTAGGCACCTTCCATGTTGTTGCATCCTATAGGTGCTAGGTGTAAGCACCACTTCATGTAATACATTTTGCAATTGCTCTTGTTGTATATTTTGTTGTTCTTGTATCCTTCATTGATACAACCTTTGTAGGTGTGCTCATTGTGAGTCCACCCCTTGTTGATTTAATTGTTGTTGATCCATATGTTGTTTCCTATTAATATTTGGCCTAAGTGCTTGATGAGTATGATCTTGTTGCTCAGTTGCATGGGGCTTGTGTGCCCTCATATTTGAAATATGGATGGGTTTATCATGTCTTTCCCCCTTAGTAGGATCTATTGCTTGTTTTCCATGCTCCCTAAAGGTTACATTGACCTGATACTCTAGTTTATGAATCAGCTTTGTATAGTCCGATGATGTAGAGCCACAATGTGGTCGCACCAAGTACTCTTCATGAGGAGTAGGAGGATGACTTGGGTCTTCCTCCTCATCTATAAGGAAAGACTCATATTCAGGTTTAGATGTAAGCTCTGTATATGCAAGCTACATAGAAGCATGATATGTGCACGTTGAGTGCTCTCTGTGAGGAGTATGGGGGTGACTTACTTGATCAAATGGGGTGGTTTGCTCATCTAGGCTAGGCCATGGTGTACTCTCATGTTCATATTCCGATTGATGTATAGAGCAAGTTGGGGTGTGAATCTATGATATTGACCTACTAGACCCCTTAGTGGGCAGATTATTCACTATATAGAATTCTATCAGGGTATCCAAGTCAAGAAGGTTTCCTAGAGGACCTATGGGTGCTTCCCTAGTAGGGATATCTCGAAGGTTTACCCCCTTGGGGATGGTATTATTGTTATGATAAAACCTGGGATGCCATTCAGGGATGGGCATGTCCTCTGGACTTATTTGGAGATATTCATTGGTTATGGAGCTTGATTCTCTCTCTGAATTGGAGGTCTTGTTTTCAACCATATTTGGACCAAATCCATAAAAGGGGGTCCCTTGGCCATAGTAGAAAATTTTGACTTCCAAAAAGGTTATGGGTGTTATATACCAAAATGATCAGTATGATGAGCTGATCACAATGGGCTAGGGCTCTAAAAAATGACTTCCTAGTCAAAAATTTGTATTTTTGGAATATTTGGCCAAGCTTTTTGAATTTGGAAATTTGTTTTTTTTTTTTTTAAAGGTAATTTTGGGGGGGGGAGGGTACTAAGACAAAAAAATAAATTTGGTTTTTTGGGTTGTCTAGGGCTTTTTATGACTATTTTAGTGTATTTTTCCTTATTTTTGGCTTTAAAATCACTCAAAAATAGAGTAATCATAAAACCAACATAATTTTTTTGTTATAGCTTCGATTTGCATGATTTTTGATTCATTGGATGCAAAATAAAAAAGTAGCATTTTTTTTAGGGTTTGGTCCTAGATGGTAGGAGCTTACATTGATTACCTAAACAATAAAGAAACACACAAAGTAGACAACATGATTATCTCTTTTAAATTTTAGAAACACACAATCAAATGATCAAAGAAGCACACAAGAAAACAATGTGATTATCTCCTTTAAGTTTTAGATGTGAATCCCTAAGCTATTTGGTGTGTTTATATTTGTTGTTTTGCAAAGATACTTCTTCTCATGTGTTTTTGATTAGATGATGTATGTAGGGTAAATTGTGAACAAAGTGGGGGAGTTTATGTGGTTGAATAGTGATATTTCATCTTAAGAGAGTGTTTCTATCTAAGGTGTCATGGAGTTAAGCCAATGGATGGAGATGAAACCCACCGTCATTGGTCTCTATTAGTGGTTGGTGATGAAATCCAACTCACTAATGTTCAAAATATTACATGGTGTGTGTGGTTCCTTTTATGCTTAAAGAAAGTAAAACAAGATAGCACTCAATGAACCTTCACTAAATGCAAAAAGGATATTTCACTTTCAGAAGTATTGCATGAGTAATGGAACCTACAAAATGTATATCCTATATGGCAACCTACCCATTAGGTAGGTTCCAAGCAAGCAAACCATACAAATGCATTTCTACTTAGTTTTTTTTTATTTTTTTCTTCTCTTTTTTATTCTTGCGATTAAATAAAAGTGAGATCTACCTTTCAAGCAAACAAAGGAAGCAAGAAAAACCAAATTTAAGCTTTTTTGAATAGTAAAAATGCAAAGTAAAGGTGTAGTTACTTACCTTGAAAGCCTAAGATGTTGTTGTTTCTAGAAATTTGAGTTGCAAACCCTCTATTTTGTGGCCATCCTAGGGTGGGATGGCTATTGTGGCCATCCCTAGGTGTTCCAATTAGGAAATCAGGGGTCGTTTCAAGCCAAAATGACCAATACCTGCAACATTCAAAGGACAAAATAGGGTCAAAACTTGCAAAAATGAAATGGGATAGGGGTCCCACCATGATCACCACTTTAGAGTAGAAAAATGGTACACCTAGCAAGGGTAAATGAGATGCATCTATTGTTCTACTTGATCTAAGCACTACGAAAGTGACACTTCAAGTAAGCATAAAATGACAAGTATATGAAAGAAATGGGTGGTTCTCCTTATATTAATATAAATGTCAAATATGCGATTACAAAATTTCCCCTTGAGGGCTCTCAATTGATACACTCAATACAATACTCAAAGGATCAAATCCTTTCAAGAATCCAAGGTGCGCTTCCAATGTCTTCCTTGCACTCACAATTGAAGAGTGTTTTTTGATGTTGTTGCAATGTGTTATATCATTGTTCTAAGTTGCTACTCCTTCCTCATACGCTATGATACTTGGATCTACACACAAGAAACTAAAATTTATTAATAGCATGTACGGATTAATATGAAATCGTGAAGGTGCATGCATCAATGAGCTTGAAAGAGGAAAAGTGCAATAGATTATTCAAAATTGCTCCAAATGCTACCAAAACTTAGATTTATGCATATTATGTGCTCTTTAAATGATCTAATTAAAAATAGTAAAGAAATTATGCCTAATATTTGTGGTCATCCTAGGGTGAGCCATTCAGGCCTGCAAAACACAAAAAGCATGATAACATAGGCAAAACAACTCCAAATTGCACCAAATTTGAACAAAAAGCATATAATCTAATCTAGAATTGACCTATGCAAAAATAGTAACAAAATTGTGCTCCAATTTGTGGCCATCCTAGGGTGAGCCATTTAGGACTGTCACAATTTGGGGGCCATCCTGGGGTGGGACGACCACCAAATCTGGTGGTTTTCTACCACCAATTCCTCTGGGATTTGGTCCAAAATACTCCTAGGGGTATTGTCATCAAATTTGGGGATATGATTCACTCGAATGGGTAGGTTTTGTAAATAGATTGCATGTTTTGGAGTCACTTGAAAACCTCCTTCGCTCGATGGAGATCTCAAGGGAAAACACATAATAATGTGGGGAAAAATCTCGGTAGCACTCCGTGGTGAAATATGCAAAGACTCCTCTCTGAAATTGGGTGGAATTGATCCACTTTATAGCCCAAGAGGGCATATGGTCAAATGGGCATGCGAGGCCATGCGAGGCAAGGGTCGCCATTTGTCCCAAAGGTTGCCATGCATTGGAGGGGGAAGGAATCTCCCTTTTTGGCCTCCAATTTACAACTTGGCATGAGAGTTATGCACCCTCTCACTAGCATGCTTGAATGGGTGGGATAAATGGTAGTTTTTGGGTGCCATTTGTCCCAATTTTGACTTTTTGAGGGTCAAAGGCCATGGTCATCCCACCCAGGGATGGCTACTGGTGGTCGTCCCTAGGTGGGATGACCATGAACTGTGGTCGTCCTAGGGTGGGACGACCATGCCTACATGGCCCAAAACTTCCCAAAAGTGGGGTAGAACCTCCCAAAAGTGGTTAGGACCACTATGTAACCTCTGAGGGTTGCCCAAGGGGGCCATATGGTGTCAATTAGACAATGTCTTGGTCGTCTAATCGGATTGATGTGATTTTAGTGTCTACACCCATACTTACCCTAAAACTCTTATCCCTAGGGGATACTATAGTGGTATATTTCTTTGTTTTTAGTAGAGACAAGTTAAAACCTTGGTACAAAGGAATGGGAACCTTTCAAAAAATCATACTTACCCTAAAAATAGTCCTTTGGGGAATGTCATAGTGTATATCTTTAGGTCTTCATCTAGGAGACCCATGTTGAAACCCTAGTATAAGGAATGAAGACTTCTTCATGAAATTATAATTACCCTAAAATTATAATCCTTTGTGGATACTATAGTAGTTTGCATTTAGGGTTTAATTTAGGAGACCCAAGTTCAAATGTTGGTACAAGGAAATGAGACTTTCAAAAACCCATACGCTAAAATTTTTAGATGAAAAAATATTGATGAAAAACATGTTATAAAGTCATTATTTAGAAGGAATATGTGTAATAGAGTTAAAATATATACGAAAAATGTATAATAAATTTAAAATATATTTATTATAAATAGTTTATTTAATATTTACAAATTATAACACACTCTTCCCTAAGGGGGTTGCCCCCTAAGGTGCCTAGGAATTGGTCTAGTACTTTAACCATCAACAAATTGGAAGGTTGAAGGAGTATGGAAGGCTAGAGGTTGAAGGAGCATGGAAGGCTAGATGTTGAAGGAGCATGGAAGGTTGAAGGTTGAAGGAGTGTGGGAGGCTAGAGGTTAAAGGAGTATTGAAGGCTGAATGATAAGTTGATATTTTGAGTGTCAAGGCTAAAGGAACTTGGAAGAATAGGTTGGCTAAAGGAGCATGGAAGTTTGGGCTGGATGAAGGAGCTATAGTGAATGGCTGAGATGTTGGATAGAAGGATGGGATGGATGAAGGAACGTGGAAGGCTGATAAGGCTAAAGGAGCATGGAAGTATGGGTTGGCTGAAGAAGCTACAATGGAAGACTAGGATATTGAGTGGAAGGCTAGGAAGGCTGAAGGAGTGTGTAAGGCTACTTACAATGATAAAAACAAAATTGTAAAGTGTTAAGGATTAGGGTTTTTTTCTAAAAAAGCTCTCATATTTTAGTAACCATATATTCGCAAAGAGTTATCTGATTCAACTGATTTTTGGACCAACTTGTGCAAAATTTGAATGGTTTTAAAATGATTGGTCATATACAAAAATCCAAGCAATATTAAGGGAGATACGATCTTGTGAAGTCAACCATTCAGAACAAGGGCAATGATAATTTTTTAATTCATGAAAAACAAATTGCAAAGTGCGAAGGATTAGGTATTTTATTTTAAAAATGGTCCACTCCCTTTGCATCCCCCTGTCTGAAGTGTATGTGGAAATTCTTATTTGCCCATATCCTTTGGAGGGTATGGAAAGAACGAAACATGAGGGTGCTTAAACATTTTAATTAAGATGTTTGTTGGGTTAGTTCAAGGATACTGTGGAGTGTTATTGAAAATGTTTCTTTAATTTTATAGGATCCAAGAAATATTAGATATATTTTCTCTTTGAATGAAGCATGGTTGGAAGAGGAGTTCTACTTTTAATCGATTGCTCTGGTCTCGGTTTCTCCAAATCTAAGGATTATGGTGAAATGGTTCCCCCCCAAGAGATTGGTCCAAATTAAATTTTGACGGTGCCTCTAAATTCAATCTTGGAATCATCAAATCTGGTGGTGTTATTAGAGATAGTAAGGAAGAGTTGTTAGTGGTGTATGTAGAAAATTTATTATCCCAAACCTCTCAGTTTGCGAAAGCTCGTGCTGCATTCCAAGGTGTGTTATTATTGATGGACGTGGGGATCCCAAATGTGGTTATTAAATGTGATTCAATGAATGTGATTAACATGCTCAAGGGTTCTATTCAGCCTAGCTAGAAGGTCGTAAATCTAATGGAAGAAGCAAAAATAATTATTCAACATATAAGTCAAGTATCGATAACTCATAAGCTAAGGGAGGGTAATTCTATTGCTAAATTTATGGAAAATCTTGGTATGTCTCATCCAACATTTTTGGTCTGGAAAAGATATTTCTTAGAAGACCTTTTACATCATATCAATGAAGAAAAATATTTATGAATGTCAGAGGGTTGGTCAATTTTTGAAATTGAGGCTCCTGAGCAACGTTCTTTTTTAGTGTGTGGAGCTTGGGTGAATTTTAGGGATTTTCTAATTTCCAAAGTTCCTTTCTTCTCATACCGTGTCAAGTGATGGAGGTTTAGAATTCCTTTAATGCCTCACTTTCAAATTCTCTTTATTTCTTGTGGATCTTATATGGAGAGTCGTTGCACCTCATAAGTCTCAATATCTTGTTATTCAGTTCCCATGTGGTTTATTGAGCTGACATTTCAACCAAAAATTGGTCCATGATACGTGGCGGGCCTTTATCTTCTCTATCTTGAAAGTATCATTCAACAAATTTTGGTTTCTTTTTTGTATTGGAAACCTAAGGGAGAGGTGGGTCTTCAGTGTTTCTTTTTTAATGAGGGTAGCCTACTCGAAGCAGTTGGCCTAGATGTTTCTTATTTTTTGGTTTTCTACTTTCATGAGATGGACTAGTAGGCAAATGAGAAGCAAGGTCTTCTATTTTTATACCTATTGATTTTCCATGGTCAATATGGGGAATCAAAGGTTGTTCAAAGTCCAACTTGTGGTAATTTTTGGGTTGGTTTGGTTTTAATTGTTCTTTGCTCATGATATTTGTTGTTACAGTTATTTTATGGAGTGGGTTTGCTTACCCATACTTATATTTAGATCCATTTTATTGGAATGTATAGTCTATAATTTTATGAGTAAGGTGAAGGGGGTCTCCTTGCTATTGAGTGTAGGATTAGTGAGTTGTATCTGATTTCTCATGGGTAAATATAAGATGTCAAGTCCTAAATCTCACCATGCTAAGATTTGCTTGAAACCTTTCTCAATGTCAATTGATGAGGAGGTTAAATTGATTTTACTGAACGAGAGACTTCTGAATTATATTCAAAAGTTTCATGGCCATAATCCAATCCTATTGAAATGGATGACCTACACCTAGAATGATGGTTACGTGAGAGTAGGTAATTGGTCCTTTGAAGCGTCAGTTGATTTGATAAGCAAGACCATTGGTATTCCTTTAGATGGGTCTTTCCACAATAGAGAGAAGCACTCTTTGCTTAAGGAGATTTTTTTGGATGTGGATGAATTTCTCCTAAGAATACAGAATGGTTTTAGTGTGAAGGGCCTTTCCCCTAGGACAGATTGTATAAAGTGATTATGTATTATTTCACTCTTGATTCTATGTATGATGTTATTCAGAGCTTCCATGCTATGCTTCTAAACCACTAGAGGCAACTCTAGATGAATATCCCATTATTTTTATTCCAGTCTATGAAGTAGTTCATGATGGAAGTTCAAGGTGGTAGATGTTAAATTGTAATCCACAAAGGTCTTGTGCTCTTGGTTTTTGAAAATTTTGTAGCTAAACATGACCTGGTTGCAAAAGAAATATTGAGATCGATTGATGATCAACCTATTCTTGAGCCCAGTTAAGTTAAGGAAGAGTGGGGAGGTTCAAGCGACGGTAGTGAGGACCTGTATTCCTTTTTCGTGGGCTCTATGGATGATAAAATTTCTAGGAAAATTCAAGTTTTGGCTAGAGGAGTAAGAGGGAAGGTGTATCATTGCAAAGGTTTGAGAGATTAATTTCTAGAGCTTTCTATCAAGGAGACTCAAACCAACACAAGGATGGATGGTGAGTCATATTTCAATATGGTTGGAGGAGGTGTTAAAAGGAAGTTCAAGCATCTACTAGGTAAGAAACTATTTTAGAAGGATTCTATCCCCATTTACCTTTACTTCGATTCTGATATTTTACCTAGATATTTTTAAAAAGATAAATCGGTGAAGGAAGTTTATGACCTAAACGGTGTTGTTGAAAGAAACAATACTATAATTCATAATTTGAAAATGATGGAGATAAAACTATGTGCTAGTTGGGGCTCATTGAAAATTAATATCAACCACTAAGAGGAGATATCTAGGATGATGGGAGATGTTATCCAGGTGGTGGACTTGTTGTTCAGAAACTAGCTTGGTTCTATCCTCTCAACCTTTTCTGGCGTTCTCTCTCTCTCTGGTTATGTTTATTTTTGTGTTAGTAGTTGCAATTTATGTTGGCCTCTCCTATTGTTTCAGGTGGTTTTCAACTTTTTGTGTGGTTTTTTTGGGTGGTTCTCCAATTGTGATGGAGGAGTTGTAAAAGGTTAAGGGATCCTTTTCAAAACCCTCTATTCTTAATATTATCAAAAAAAAAAACTATGATATGAAATCATATGTCTAATTAATTAAGATGGTTATCCACGTGGTGATATGCACTGAAATCAAAAGAATAGAGTTAAAATATTTAATACTTTCTTTTAATATTAAATAAATAATAAATAAAAACATATTATGAAGTTATGGTAAATTGATTAAGATTATTATTTACAAGGAAGATGCATAATATAATTAAAATATTTAAGGGATTTAACTTTATGTTCTTATAAATAGTTTATTTTAAATTTTTATTATAAAATGTAAGAGAATAGAATAAGATGATTTCAATAGATTTGTATAACTTATTATATAATCTAGTTATTTAATTATTGTTATTATTGTGTCAATATAAGTAAAGAATTTATAATATTATGGGTTTAATTAACTTAAAAAAATATTTATAAAGGTAGTTATAATGGGATTATTCTTTTAAATGTATTTTATTATTATATATTTTTAAAATTCCAAGTTTATGTAGGAGACCCAATATTAAACTCTTGATACTAGGAAATATGATCCTTTCAAGAAACCTATACTTACCCTATAAGTTTTGGTCATTGGGAGGATACCGTATTGGTATGTATTTGGGTTTTCATCTAGGAGACCCAAGTTCAAGCCTCAATTCAAGGTTATGGGATGCTTTCAAAAACCCATACTAACCCTAAAAATTTTGTCCCTAGGGGATACTATAGTGGTATATGTCTTTGTGTTCAGGAGATCCAAGTTAAAACCTTGGTATAAATATATGGGACCCTTTCAAAAAATCATACTCATCCTAAAAATAGTCCTTTGAGGGATATCATAGTGGTATATCTTTAGGTTTTCATCTAGGAGACCCATATCAAAACCCTAGTATAAGGAATGAAGACTTCTTCATGAACTACTTAGCCTAAAATTATAATCCTTCGTCGATACCATAGTAGTTTGCATTTAGGATTTCATTTAGGAGACCCAAGTTCAAATGTTTGTATAAGGAAATGAGACTCTTTCAAAAATCTATACTTATGCTAAAATTTTTAGATGAAAAATTATTTATGAAAAACATGTTATAAAGTCATTATTTAGAAGGAATATGTGTAATAGAGTTAAAATATGTAAGGAAAATATATAATAGAGTTAAAATGTGTTTCTTATAAATAGTTTATTTAATATTTATGAATCATAACATAATCTACCCTAAGGGGGTTGCCCCCTAAGGTTCCTCGAAATTGGTCTGGTGCTTTAAAGATAAAAAAATTTAAAGTTTAAAGGAGTTTGAAAGGCTAAAGACTGAAGGAGCATGGAAGGATAGAGGTTGAAGGAGCATGGAAGGCTGATGGCTAAAGGAGCGTGGAAGGTTAGAGACTAAAGGAGAATTTAAGGTTGAATGATGAGTTGATATTTAGAGTGTCAAGCCTAAAAGAGCTTGGAAGGCTGGGCTAGTTGAAGGAGCATCGAAGGTTGGACTAGTTAAAGGAGCTACAGTGAAAGGATGAGATATTAGGTAGAAGGATGGTATGGCTAAAGGAATGTGGAAGGTTGAAAAGGTTGAAGGAGCATGGAAGAATGGGTTGGTTGAAGGAGCTATAATGGAATACTAGGATGCTGAGTGGAAGGTTAAGAAGGCTAAAGGAGCATGAAAGGCTACTTACAATGAGAAAAACAAAATTGCAAAGTGCAAAGGATTAGGGTTTTTTCCTAAAATATGTCTCATATTTTAGGAGCCATATCTTCATGAAGAGTTATCTGATTCAACTGATTCTTGGACCAAATTGTGAAAAATTTGAATAGTTTTAAAATGAGTGGTCATATGCAAAAATCCAAGCAATATTAAGGGATATACAACCCTGTGAAGTCAACCATTCAAAACAAGGGCAGTGACAAATTTTCAAGTCGTGAAAAAAAAAATTGCAAAGTGCGAAGGATTAGGGTTTTTTCATGAGAAGTGGTCCTCTCCCTTTGCATCCCCCAATCTCAAGTGTATGTCAAAATTCTTACTTCCCCACATCCTTTGGGAGGTATGGAAAGAATGAAATGCGAGGGTGTTTAAAAGTTTTAAGGAAGATGTTTGTCGGGTTAGATCAAGGATACTATGGAGTGTCATTGAAAATGTTTCTTCAATTTTTTTGGATCCGAGAAACATTAGATATATTTTCTCTCTAAATGAAGCATGGCTGGAAGAGGAGTTGGGCTTTTCACTGATTTCTTTGGGTCTGATTTCTCAAAATCCAAGAAGTATGGTGAAATTGTCCCCACCTCAAAGAGGTTGGTTCAAATTTAATTTTGATAGTGCCTCTAAATGTAATTCTAGCATCATCAAAGTTGATGGTGTTATTAGAGATAGTAAGGGAAAGTTGTTAGTGGTGTATGCAGAATATATATTATCCCAATCTCTCGATTTGTGAAAGCTAGTACCACATTCCAAGGTGTTTTATTGTTGATGGATGTGGGGATCTTCAATGTGGTTATTGAAGGTGATTCAATGAATGTGATTTACATGCTCAATGGTTCTGTTCAGCCTAGCTGGAAGGTGGTAAATCTAATGGAAGAAGTGAAAATAAATATTCAACGTATAAGTCAAGTCTCGATAACTCATGTATTGAGGGAGGGTAATTATGTTGCAAAATTTATGGAAAATCTTGGTACATCTCATCTAGGATTTTTAGTCTGGAAAAGAGATTTCCTAGAGCACCTTTTACATTGTATCAATAAATAAAAATATTTATGAATGTTAGAGGGTTGGACAATTTTTGAAAGTGAGGCTCCTAACCAACGTTCTTTTTGAGCATGTGGAGCTCATTGAATTTTAGAGATTTTATGATTCCCAACATTTCTTGCTTCTCATACTACATCATGTGATGGGGGTTCAATCTGCTTTTAATGCCCCAAATTCAAATTCTCTTTGTTTATTGTGGATCTTATATGGGAGAGTTGTTGCACCTCATAAGTATCAATCTCTTGTTATGCGGTTCCCATGTGGTTTACTGAGCTAACCTTTCAACCAAAAATTAGTCTATGATACATGGTGGATCTTTATACTCTCTATATTGGAAGTCTCATTCAGTGACTTCTGGTTTCTTTACTATGTTGGCAACCTGAGGGAGAAGTGGTTCTTCAATGTTTTTTTTTTTAATGAGGGTATCCTTCTCGAAGCAGTTGGTTTGGATGTTTCTTATTTTTTGGTTTTTTATGTTCACGAGGTGGACTAGTGGGAAAATGAGAAGCAAGGTCTGCTATTGTTATCCCTGTTGGATTTCCATGGTCAATATGGGGAATTGAATGTTGTTCAGATTCCAAATTGTGGTATTTTTGGGTTTCTTCAGTTTTAATTATTGTTTGCTCTCAAGATTTGGTGTTGTGCTAGAGTGGTTTTGCTTGTCCATCCTTATATTTGGATCCATTTCATTGGAATGTATAGTCTATAATTTTTTGAGTAAGGTGAAAGGGGTCTCCTTGCTATTGAGTGTAGGATTAGTGAGTTGTATCTGATTTCTTATGGATAAAGCTAAGATGTCAAGTCCTAAATCTCACCATGCTAAGATTTTCTTGGAACCTGACTCAATGTCGATTTATGAGGAGGTTAAATGGATTTCACAGAATGAGGGACATCTGAATTGTATTCAAACATTTCATGGTCATAATCCAATCATATTGAAATGGATGACCTACACATGGAATGATGGTTGGGTGAGAGTAGGTAATTTTATCCTTTGAAGAATCAACTGAGCTGATCAACAAGATCACTGGTCTTCCTTTGGATGGGGCTTGCCACATTAGAGAAAATCACTCTCTGCTTAAGGAGATTTTTTTTTTTGATGTGGATGAATTTATCCTAAGAATGTGGAATGGGTTTAGCACAAATGTTATTTCCCCCTTGGAACATATTTTCTAGAGTGATTATATAATTTATCACTCTTGATTCTATGTATGATGTTATTCAAAGCTTCCATGTTGTGCTTCTAAACCACCAAAAGTAGCTTTGGATGAATATCCCATTATTTTTATTCCAGTATATGAAGAATTCCATGATTGATGTTCAAGGTGGTAGAGATCAAATTCCAATCCACCAAGGTCTTGCACTCTTGGTTTTTGAATATTTTGCAGTTGCACGTGGTCTAGTTGAAATAAGAAATCTTGAGATCAATTGTTGATCAACCTGTTCTTGAGCCCAATTCAGTTAAGGAAGAGTGGGGATGTTTGAGTGATGGTAGTGAGTACTTGTATTCCTTTTCCTTGGATTCTATGGATGATAAAATTTATAGAAAAAATCAATTTTTAGCTAGAGGAGTAAGAGGGGAGGCATCTCATTGCAAAGGCTAGAGAAATGAATTTCTAGAGTTTTCTGTCAAGGAGACTCAAACCAACATAAGGATGGGTGGTGAGCCATTTTTTAGCATGATTGGAGGAGGTGTTACAAGCAGGTTCAAGTGTTAACTAGGTAAAAAAATATCTGAGGAGGGTTCTATCCCCATTTACCTTCACTTCAATTTGATATTTTACCTAGATATTTTCAAAAAGATAAATTGGTGAAGGAATTTTATGCCCTGAATGGTGCTATTGAAAGAAATAAATACTATCATTCATAATAGAAATATGATGGAGATAAAACAATGTGCTATTTGGGGTCCATTTAAAATTTTTGTCAACCACTCAGAGGAGATATCTAGGATGGTGGGAGATGTTATCCAGGTGGTGGAATTGTTGGTCAGGAACTAGTTTGGTTTTGTCCTCTCAACCTTTTCTGGTGTTCTCTACCTCTGGTTCTGTTTATTTTTGGGTTAGTAGTTCTAGTTTCTCTTGGTCTCTCCCATCGTTTTGGGTGGTTTTCAGCTTTTTGTGTGGTTTTTCTGGGTAGTTCTCCAGTTGTGATGGAGTACTTGTAAAAGTTTGAGGGATCCCTTTCAAAACCCTATTTTTTTTAATAATATAAAAAAATACTATGGTATGAAATCATATGTCTAATTAATTAACATGGTTATCCATGTGATGGTATGCACTAAAATTAAAAGAATAGAGTTAAAATATTTAATAATTTATATTAATCTTAAATAAATAATAAATAAAAACACATTATGAAGTTATGGTAAATTGATTAAGATTATTATTTACAAGGAATATGCATAATATAATTAAAATATTTAAGGTATTTAACTTTATGTTCTCATAAATAGTTTATTTTATATTTTTATTATAAAATGTAAGAGAATAGACTAAGGTGATTTTAGTAGATTTGTATAAATTATTATATGTATATAAATTAAACCATAATCTATTTATTTATTGTTATTATTGGATCAATATAAGAAGAGAAGTTATAATATTATGGGTTTAATTAACTTAAAAAGTTATTTATAGAGGTAGTTATAATGGGATTATTATTTTAAATGTATTTTATTATTATATATTTTTAAAATTCCAATTTTATGTAGGAGACCGAAGATTAAACTATTGATACAAGGAAATATGACCCTTTCAAGAAACATATACCTACCCTATAAGTTTTGGTCATTGTGAGGATACCGTATTGGTATGTATTTGAGTTTTCATCCAGGAGACCAAAGTTCAAGCCTCAATACAAGATTATGGGACCCTTTCAAAAACCCATACTTACCTTAAAAATCTTGTCCCTAGGGGATACTATAGTGGTATATGTCTTTGTGTTTAGGAGATCCAAGTTCAAACCTTAGCACAAAGGAATGGGACCCTTTCAAAAACTCAAACTTACCCTAAAAATAGTCCTTCAGGGGATATTATAGTGGTACATATTTAGGTTTTCATCTAGGAGACCCATGTTGAAAGCCTAGTATAAGGAATGAATACTTATTCATGAACTTATACTTATCCTAAAATTATAATCCTTCATGGATACTATAGTATTTTGTGCTTAAGATTTCCTTTAGGAGACCCAAGTTCAAATGTTGTTACAAGGAAATGAGACTCTTTCAAAAATCCACACTTACACTAATTTTTTTAGATGAAAAATTATTGATGAAAAACATGTTATAAAGTTATTATTTAGAGGAAATATGGATAATAGGGTTACTATATTTAAGGAAAATTTATAATATTATTAAAATATGTTTCTTATAAATAGTTTATTTAATATTTACGAATCATAACATATTTTGCCCTAAGGGGGTTTCCCCCTAAGGGGTTTGGAAAATGTTTTGGTGCTTTAATGATAAAAAAAAATTGAAGGTTGAAGGAGTGTGGAAGGCTAGATGTTGAAGGAGCATGGAAGGCTGGAGGATAAAGGAGCGTGGAAGGCTAAAGGAGCATGGAAGTTTGGAGGCTAAAGGAGCATGGAATGCTAAATGATGAATTGATATTTGGAGTGTTAAGGCTAAAGAAAATTGGAAGGATGAGTTGGTTAAAGGATAATGGAAGATTGGGTTGGCTAAAGGAGCTATAGTGAAAGGTTGAGATGTTGGGTAGAAGGATGTGATGGCTGAAGGAACATGGAAGGCTGATAAGGCTGAAGGAGCATGGAAGGTTGGGTTGGCTGAAGGAGCTACAATGGAAGGTTATGATGCTAAGTGGAAGGTTGGGAAGGCTGAAGGAGTGTGGAAGGATACTTACAATGAGAAAAACAAAGTTGTAAAGTATAAAGGATTAGGGTTTTTTCTTGAAAATATCTTATCTTTTAGGAGCCATATCTTCGTGAAGAGTTATCTGCCTCAACTCATTATTAGACCAACTTGTACAAAATTTGAATAGTTTTAAAATGATAGGTCATATGCAAAACTCCAAGCAATATTAAAGGAGATATGACCCTGTGAAGTCAACCATTTGAAACAAGAGTAGTGACAATTTTTCAAGTCATAAAAAACAATATTGCAAAGTGCGAAGGATTAGGGTTTTTTTGAAAAAGATCTCATATTTTAAGAGTCATATCTTCGTGAGGAGTTATCCAATTCAGTTGATTATTAGACCAACTTGTGCAAAATTTGAATAGCTTTAAAATGAGTGGCCATATACAAAACTCTAAGCAATATTGAGCGAGATACAATAATGTGAAGTCAACCATTTGAAACAAGGGTAGTGACAATTTTTCAAGTCACAAAAAATGAAATTGTAAATATTTTACAATTAGGGTTCGAATTATAGGAAGAGTAATGAAGGGCTATGACTTTTGTGATGAAGGAAACTAGCAATTCAAATTTGGTAAAGCAAACTATGATAGTGTGATGTTTTGAAAATATTACTCTACTAAGATGAAGGAATTTATAGTAGAGGTAAATTTTTGGCATTGTGAAGGCTACTATAGGAAAATGTCAAGAAAAATGCTAAATTTTGGAGTAATTGTATTCATTAATTTTTTTGAAAACATCTAGAAAATGAAAATCAAGATTTCAGATATTTTATGCAAAATGATGTAGGTTTCTAGCTATAGTATCTCAATTAAGATGAGAAGTGTATCTATTTGTAAAATCTCAAGATTTGAAGAAGAGAGATATAATTTGTCAAGGGTGGGAGACCCGAGTACAACCCTTTATTATCCAGCAAAAAAAATAGTTTATTTATTTTTTATTATCCAACAAAAGAAATAGTTTATTTATTTTTTATTACTGTTATAAAATGTAAGATAATAGGTTTAAGATGATTGAAATATACCTATACAAGTTATTATATTTACAAAAATTAAATCATAATTAATGTATTTAATTATTATTATTATTGGGTCAAGACGAGTAAAGAAGTTACAATGTCATGAGTTTAGTTAACTAAAAATTTTATCTATAAAGGTAGTTATAATGGGTTTATTATTTTAAAAATATTTTATTAATATTATTATTTTTAAAGTCTCAAGTTCATGCATGAGACTTACAATAACATGGGTTTAGTTAACTAAAACATTTATCTATAAAGGTAGCTATAATGGGTTTGTTATTTAAAATATATTTTATTAATATTATTATTTTTAAAGTCTCAAATATATGTTGGAGACTTATGTTCAAAATCTTGATACAAAGGAACATTATATTTTTAGAGAACTCATACATACCCTAAGAAATTTGGTCATTGGAGGGATATAATATTGATATGTTTTTTGATCATCTAGGAGACCCAAGTTCAAGCCATAATAGAAAGGAATGAAACCCTTTCAAAAACCCATCGTTACCCTAAAAATTTTGTCCCTAAGGAATACTATAGTGATATGTCTATGGGTTTTCTTCTAGGAGACCCAAGTTCAAACCTTTATATAAATAAATGAGACCATTTAAAAAACTTGTAATTACCCTAAAAATAGTCCTTCGAGGGATGTCAAAATGATATGTCTTTGGGTTTTCATCTAGGAGACCCATGTTGAGACCTAGGAAATAAGATAATTTTATAAACTTGTACTTATCCTAAAATTATTATTATTATTATTATATGATTTTGTTAGTGTGACAAATCCCTACGACCAAAACACATGGATTATCCTAAAATTTTAATCCATGGGGGATACTATAGTAGTTTTCATTTGGAATTTTATGTAGGATACCCAAGTTCAAATGATGGTAGAAGGGAATGAGACCCTTTCAAAAATCCATAATCACCCTAAATGTTTTGGAGAAAAATAAATCAATGTGACTAGAATAAAAGTTTCATATGATGAGAACTAGAGGCCACAACAAGGTATGCATAAATGTTATAACCAAAAGCCACTCTAAGGGAATGAGTATCTACAATAACCAAGGGTCATACTAGATTTTAAGGTTTTAGTGATATTTTGTAAGAGTTAGTTTTTTATCCAAAATATCAATAATATGACATCATCACTTGTATAGTTGCAAAAGAACTTTTTGTGGAGCTATGAAGAATATTATATTTGAGAATGCTATATCTAAGCAAGATCTATAGATATATAAAGAATAAAGTGGTTGTGAGTGCTAGAGGTGATCAAGGTACTCTGAAAGGCTATGGATTGGTAATAACATGGACAAAATTCCAAACATTGGGAATATGCCACTAGACTTGTAACTTCACATAAACAATGTAATTGAGAGTGATGGATCTATTAGAAATACTATGGAAGGTTATGGAGATATGAAAAACAATATACTTAAGATAGTTGGATCTAAACGAGGTCCCATGAAATTATTATCAACTTTAAATAATAGGATTTAAATTTTTATTTTAATGTAATATTTTTTAATAACAAACCATGAGTATAATGAGGTTAAAATATCTAATGGTTTCTTTTAATCTTATATTTCTTTTTCTTCTTCGGGAGGTCTAAGGTTCAAACTGCAGCGTGGATGAGTGCGTGAGGGGGTGGGTGTGTAGTGGCTTTGTGTTAAATTCTCTATTGATAAGTATAGCTCTTGGATTTATGAGGGGTCATGGTTGGGAGGAGACTGCTTAGGCCTGTGCGTCGGTCATAAAGGTTTCTCACAATAACCAAATTGAAAAAAAATCTTATATTTCTTTCCAAAAATAAATAAAGGTACATCATGATATCATATCTTTAATTAATTAATACGTGATCTATAATTTAGTTAAAATATTTAACACATTTAATTTTATGTTTTAAAAAATTAAATATATTTAAGGTGAGCATACAAATTATTATGTTTTGGAGTCAAATTTATTAGATAATAGGAACTTGAAACTTATGGTTTAAGATCATCCTCCAAATTATTATTTTTGAAGTCAAAAATATTAAATGATAGGAACTTGAAACGTATGATTACAGTCGACATGTGTCGGTCATAGAGGTTTCTCACAATAACCAAATCAAGAAAAAAAGAAAAAAAGAAGAAGTATGATTACAATTAATGTTCACAACATGGTCAACCCTTCTTTCAACTGAGGAAATGTTTATTATTTTAAAGCTTTTGGTGGATAAAATCCACATTATTTAATTAATTTAAAAATATTTAAATGCATAAGGTTAGTTAATATTAGCTAGCATTTGTTGTAATAACTAACCTAGATTTGACATGCAAATACATATAATCTAATCTTCAATATATGATATCAGAATATGAGCTAACTATAACTTAGTTATCGATAATGTAATAATATTTCATAACACCCATTTTATTACATTATTTGGGATAACATATGTTACCATACCTCCTTAATTTAGAGAGAACATTAAAATTTAGCTCTTGGCTTTAGCTTTGGCACCTTTGAATTAGTCTTTTCTATGTAAGCAAATTAAGTATTCTTAGAGTACTTACGCAAAAGTGGGGCTTGTTTTTACTTTACGTGGTCTTGTTCAGGGTTGTCTCCTCCTAAAAGAAAAATTATTGGTTTATGTGATCCTGCTCATGATTGCCTCTTCATTCTCAAAGAAAACTTGATGGTTTACATGGTTTTGCTCACAGGTTTTAGAACTTGATGTTTCTTTGGCCTCATTTTGCTTCAACAACAATGATTGTCCTTATGGTAATCTTATCATCCTACCTGATTACATGTATAACTAGTCTCTACAACTGCTAGGTATACGAGAGTAGATCACTACTTATGAGGTCCATTTTATTGTTTGTTTCAAGGATAACTAGTTATTTGTTTGTTTTATAAGGATCATTACTTAGGGTGAACTCATATGTTGTATTATGAAGGTGTCAATCTTTGTTGATAATGCACTTTTATATAAGAATTTTTTAAGCCATTACTAGTATCCTTATGGGTTTCACTTTCATTATGATGAGGAGTGTCAAGTACTACCAAGAATACACTCCATATTAAAATAAATTAGTTGATCAAAAGGAATCCGAAATAATAGGAATAATATTTTGTCACATTTTCTAAGGGAAGATTTTCTCTTTAGAAGAATATTTATAATTCCAAAGGTTTTATAATTAAATTATATGTGTGTGTTTTTTAAATATAGAACTTTAATAATGCATATATATTTTTTGTCTCAAAGGAGACAACACAACAATTTAGGCTTTGGCTCTTCTTCAAGAGGTTCAAGGTTCAAACTATGGTATGGGTGGGCGTGTGAGGGAATTAGTGCATATATGGTTTTATGTTAAATACCCTATTGATATGTTCAAGTCTCGCCCTTATGAGAGGTTATGGGCGATGGGGATGCTTGAGCATCCATTCACACTAATCAAATCTATATATATATATATATATATATATATATATATATATATATATATATATATATATATATATATATATATATATAGGGGTTTATCACATTAACCAAAAAAATATCTCGAGGTTTAAGTCTTTTTCGAGAGGTCTAAGATTCAAATCACAATGTATGTGTGAGGTTGTGTGTTAAATCCCTCATTGATAAGCTCAACTCTCTTCCTTATGAGAGGTCATGGTGGGATGGAGATACCCAATATTAATCATCTATTGTAAAGGTATCACCCAATCTTAAGCATTTGTCATAAAGATATTGATACTAATCAAACCCCTCTAAAACACATTATATTAATTACATATATTTTTTTCAACGTTATACATTCAAAATAATTGTTGGAAAAAGAAATGATTATAAGAAGGAAAAAAAAAAACATGGATGTCCCAACAAGATTACATTGCTTAACTTAAACCATACCTAATTTATTAGCTAAGTGTTGTATAACATATAATGGAATTAAATTATTAATTTTTTTTAAAGATGATAATGGAAAAAATGATATATATATATATATATATATATATATATATATATATAAAAGTGAACACACATCCACCTCATCACACACTCACCCATTCCACGGTTTGGACCTTGAACCTCCAAAAAGAGTCAAAACACGTTGCGTTGTTCCCTTTAAAACTTTATTATTATTTTTTAAAATTAAATGCTAAATATTTTAAAACAAATAAAACTATGTTATGAAATCATGTTTAATTAAAGAAGATGGTTATCCATATGATAGTGTTTAATAAAATTAAAAGAATGGAGTTAAAATATTTAATATTTTTTATTTTAAGTTAGTATTTAATATTTAATATGAAGTCATGTGGTATTTATTAAAATTATTATTTGTCACGAAAATTTGTAATAAAAATAAAATATTTTAATTTTAAGTAAGTATTTGTTGTGGATAAGCTCAGCTTTCCTTGTTGTAAAAAGATAAGAATAAAATTAAGGTGAAGATACTCAATCTTAAAAATTTCTTATGCATTCATTAGACCGCATGGCGGGACTCTATCGTTGTCACTTTCATGACCTCCAAGTGGCAAAGCCCTTCCATTTGGAGAAAACTTAGTAGCAGAATATGGTGCCGCAGGTCTTGAAATGGGCCACGTACACAGGCCCACATCTCCACGGCTACGACCACCGGATGAGGGTGTTTTCTGTATAAAGGTGGAGTATGGTCGCTTCTCGTCCATGCATAATCTACTGTTTGGAGGGTTGCTCATATTTGTATTCAGCTGTATTGTGTCTATACTTTTAAACAAGTTTGTTTGTTCTGAAAATTACATAGATCAAATGGCAACAAGTGAGAATTGGAGGAAAGAGTGTCTGAGTGCTCTATTATTGTTTGTACTGCTTTTCATGATCTTCGGTGAGTTTATGTTTATTTGTAACGTACAAGTTTTTCTCTGTATGAATGTTTTGTCAAGAATATGTAAGTCTTAATTCTAATTCTAATCCTATGACATTGATGTGTCCATCCAAGTGCAGAGATGCAAGTTGTGGAGGGTCAGAATAATTGCAAACCTCGATCCATTATTAACGTTGAAGATTGCAAGACCCAAGCTATCTGCAGTAATACATGTAAAAGTCGTGCGGGAATTCCTATTGGAATTTGCCAGTCGGATAGTCATGGTCAATGGTGTGCTTGCTATGATTACTGTGTGTGAAACTCGGAAGAGAAGCATGTTTTGTGGTGCAATAGAAGTGGAGTAGGGGTTCTTGTTGTTTGTGGGTTATGTCATCTGATGTTAGCGGTTCTTGTTGTTTGTGTAGTTGCTATGAAATAGGCTGTCCATGAAACTCGGAAGATAAGCATGTTTTGTGGTGCAACAGAAGTGGAGTAGAGGTTCTTGTTGTGTGTGTTCTGTCATCCGATGTTACGGTGTGTTTCTACAGTCTAGGAGACAATAAATGAGCCTCTACTTTCTAGGAACTGAGCATTGATATTATAATAACTGTTAATGAAACTTGGAACAGAAGCATGTTTTGTCGTGCAATAAAAGTGGAGTAGCGATTCTTTGTTGTCTGATGTTACGATGAGTTTCTACTTTCGAGAAAATAAACGAGCCTCTAAATTTCTATTGTTGTAATTTGTCATCTTATGTTTGTTTTCATATTGTGATGTTACGATGTGTTTCTACTTTCGAGAAAATAAACTAGCCTCTAAATTTCTATTGGTGTAATTTGTCATATTATGTTTGTTTTTATATTTTTTTTATTGGTAGAAAGGGGGTTTTGAAAGCGTTCTTGTAGAATTGAAAAACTAAAATAGAGAAAACGAAAAGGTTTAGACATCAAGGAAGGAAGTCAATAGAGCTACAGGAGCTAAACCAAAACACCAAATTTACAGCCGAAAAAAGCAAAGGACTAAACTAGTGCTAGAAAAGTGACCAGGAAACAACCAGAGGGGAAAGAGACTACACTAGAGCCTATTCAAAACCATACGGATCAAAAAGACTTACAAAAAGGACCAATCAACTTACTCCGGAATAAGGCCATCAACTCACTTACTCCGGAGTAATGCCATCAACTCTATCCTTCTCGATGGCAGTAACTTAAAGGTCGGTGGAGACGGTGAACTTCATTCCTCTGACCAAAACTTCGTTGGCAAAGTCTTTGGTGATCACATCATCATAACCCTAAATATTCTAAGGAAGGAAGTCATGGTTGCGAAGGATAATTTCAATATCGGGCTCAAGATTTAGGGTGTCAGGTTCAATGATGACCATTGCAGGCAAAGGGTGGTAATTGCTGGTAGGTCAGGGCTCTCTATACAAAGCTTTGTACCAAAGGACTCTGATGCGCCTAAGGGAAATGACACCATTGAAATTTAATGAAGGTTTTGAGAAATCACATGGGTGCTTATTCATCTTTTGTTTCCAATGCATTCTTAGGATGAACTTTGTCTAGGAGTAAGGTGGACTTGATGAAGGTCTGGAGAGAGGGGTGTCCATCCATGATTGGGTGGCCTAGAGGGAAAACAATGAGGAAAACAATGATGCTAGCCCTATGCTTAGAAAATATCCAAAACATGGAGGGCATGGGATGCCAAGTCATATGAGCCCTATCACTAATAGGTTGAAATACCATGAAAGGTGCCAGACCATCCGAGGGAAGGACGTTGGAGTGCTTACTCTTAAAAATGGTATGGGTGCATAGGGTGATGATTACTTGGGTGTTGAATTGCTGTACCGGATTGAGAATACCTATGTTGAGGCAATCAAGGATGTATGCATGAATGGCCAAGTACCTATTGAGGGATATGCCACGATGATGCTTGCTAGTCTTGTTTTGGGTGTAATGATCATGAGCAATGGAAATACTGCTAAGTCAAACTACTAAGATATGCCATGGTATTATCATCCTCCCCATTTTCAAGAATAGGACAGTGCCACTATTTTCTATAACTAAGGTATTTGTAGGGAAAACCCAATCTACGATAACCACTCCTGTACACCTGATGAGTCAGCTTTGAGGACCGACCTTGGGTCTTCGTGTTGCTGACTTGATCTGTGGATGGATGAGTCATCTTATTTATTCTGTCCAAAAGACTACATTTTACAAATTATGACATGTGGCATGATCGTGGAAACCACTGTATTGGAAGCGCTGAGGAGGTGCTTGGTTGAGGGACCTACAACCTTGGAAACCCAACCCTGAGGCTCATTATGAATCTTGGAGTTCACCATAGAGTAATTATAGTGTATAGATATTAGGATAAGAGGTGTCAGTTTTGAGATTATGGGGAAAGAATTCCTCCAAACCTAAATGGAGGTTTTGCTAACACCCTTATTTACTAGCCAATATGTTGCTTTGTTCCCCTCTCGGTATTGGTGTTGAATAACAATATTTGTGTATTTTGTGATGAGAGCTTTGCATTCCTGAAGAATGTTTGTCAATGACCAAGGTGGAGTAGAGTTTCCTCTAAGAAAATTAATAATGTGAAGTGAGTCCCCTTCGATAATCAACTGATCAATGCTCATGTTGTCAATGAGAAGGAGGCTTTGGAATAGAGCTTTGGCTTCGGCCATGTTATTCGTTTGTGTCCCTAAGTTTTTTGCAAAGGGTAGAGAAATTTACCCTTGACAGTATTTGAGGATGCCTCACCCACCAACGACACCTGGATTGCCTTTTGGCACCCCGTTGAAGTTCAGTTTGAGCCACCCGAAGGGTGGAGGAATCCACCTGATTGAAGACTTGTTGACATAAACAATAGGTGCACTAGAAACGTTAGTGAGATTGAATTTGTTGGTGAGGGTAACCTCTAGTCCAGGGAGATATTTGGGGGAAGAGATGACAAAGGGATTTTCAACCGCTAAGGATAATATTTTTAGAGTGGTCCTACGGGAATCATTAGCATGTGCTTTGAAAATCCTTGAGTTTCATTCTAACCATATAAGTAATGGTGGAGACAGGAGAGCCACAAGAAACTAAGCTACTAGCTTTTAAAGGGTCTGGGCCACTATTAGAAAAGCTGGTGGATAGTAGGCGGGTGGACCGAAGACACACTAAAGTTTTCAAATACCAGGTTAAGCACAGCTAGGGAGAATGGGCACTCCAAGAAAATGTGAGTGATTGATTCCCAATTTGATTTGCAGAGCACACACCAATTGGGGATAAGGAGCCCTCTTGACATGAGATTATCGATTGTGAGAATTCTATTTTGGGAAGCCAACCATGAAAAGAAAGCAACTTTGGGAATGATGATTTTCCCCCATACATTCTTTGCAATTTCCCACTTTGTGGTACAAGGCTCTTAGTTGTAGTAAGCTGACTTTACAATGTGGCTTCTAACAAACTTCATACAGGGGTATCAGGGGGCTGGGTGTTAGGTATGATGTAAACATGGAGAAGGTCTTGCAAACGTCTAGTAGCATTGGTAAACTGGATAGTCAGGTTATCAATGGTAAAGCTCTTCCACTATTTTTTGTTAAGCCCCTAGGTGATAAAGTCAGTAACTCTATCTCCAAGAATGGAATTAGTAATAGGTTTGAGGGCAGACATATTTGGATCATTGATAAGAGGCCAGGGGTCTTCCCAGAACTTATGATTGTCCCAAATCCCAATCGCCATCGAAGGTATTTTTTTTATAATATCCCTAGTCTGGACTAGGGAGTTCCAAAAACAAGAACCAAAAGGGAGGCGGTGGTCACCCAAAAAGAGCAAGTGGTGAAGGTACTTTACCTTAACGATGTCTATCCAGGTCGATTTCTCATTGGTTACCACTCTCCAAGCCTACTTGGCTATTAAAGCAAAGTTCATTTTGTTGATCCTTCTAAAGTCAAGGCCTCCTTGGTCTTTCCTGGAGCACACTCTATCCCAAGCTACAAGGGTGAATCTATTCTGGTTTTCATTTCCAGCCCATAGAAATTTGTGTTGAATTTGTTCAATCTTGTGGTAAATTGAAAATGGAGCTTTGAAGATGGACAAAAAATAAACTAGTATACTATGGAGACATACTTGCATGAGAGTGGCTTTAGCAGCCTGATTAAGCATTGCGCTCTTCCACCCAGCTAGATTTTTGTTAATGGATTCGAGGATGTTGGACCACATTGCCATGGAGACCCTCCTATGAAACATAGGTAGCCCAAGGTATGTGGTGGGGAGATTAGCTATGGTGCATCCTAGAATTTCTGCAATTTTGTTCTGTCTAAAAATAGGGGTATTCAAAAAATACAATCTACTTTTATTATAGTTTACCTTCTGTCTAGCAACTATTTCATAGTAATTGAGAATTTATTTAATGATATTTGCTTCAGATATGGAGGATGAAGATGCCAAAATGGTTTCATCGATGAACTACTGGTGAGTGATGGCCCTAGACACCCTTATGGGTTTGATACCCGAGATAAGACCTTTGGAGCAAGTTGCCGATAAGGATCTCCCTAGATATTCTACCTGATGATGAAAATAAATGGGGATAGGGAATCACCCTGACGGATGCCCTTGAAGCTTTGGAAGAAACCAACCAGAGAGCCATTGACAATAATTGAAAACCATGTCATAGAAATGCATTCCTTGACCAAGTCTATCCAATATTTGTGAAAGTCAAACCTATCCAAGACTTCAAGAAGGAATTGCCAGGAAACTTTATCAAATGCTTTATTCATGTCAAGCTTGAGAAACATACTGGGCTTTTTGTTCTTGGCAATCGAATGAGCCAGTTCGTGGACTGTTATGACTTTGTCTATGATGAACCTACCTTTAAATGAACTGCCTTGATAGTGGTCTATGATGGAGGGAAGAATATCTTTGAGCCTATTTGCCATGAATTTAGTTATGAGTTTGTAAATCACATTGCATAGGCTTATTGGCCTATACTTAGATATGAACTTGTAGGTTTGGGACTTAGGTACTAGCACAATGAAAGTTGAGTTTTCCTCCTTTGGTACTTGCTTGGAAATTTGGAAGAACTGCACTACTTCAGAGACTTATTTGCGTACTATATCCCAAAATTGTTGAAAGAGTTGTGGGGGGAACCCGTCTGGCCCTGGTGTTGTGTCTGGATCCATTGAGAATAAGGCTTCCTTAATTTCTTTATTAGTGAAACCTTTTAGTAGCCCATCATTGAAATCATTAGACACTAGGTTGGGAATGTTTTGAAGTAGAGAGTTTTGGATATGGGGGGGCAAGAAGGACTAGGACTGATCATTTATTGGAAGTGAGACACAACTTATTCTCTAATTTCTTGGAGGTAATTTGTTTTGGATCCATCTTCCTTGGCTAGTTCTTTAATTATGTTCATGCTTCTGTGTCTCAGGGTGGAGGTGTGAAATATTTTTGTGTTCTTGTCTCCTTCCTTTAGCCATAATGCTCTAGATTTTTGCCTCCAGAAAGATTCCTCCTTGGCAAGGTTATTATGAAAATTTACGAGGGCTTTCTCTTATTGAAAGACATCAGGCCCCGGGTTCCCATCTTGAATGAGCTTCTCAACTCTGCCTAGATCCTCCATGATTTGTTTCTTTTCTTGGAATAGGTTACCAAACACATCTCTGTTCCACTCCTTGAGTTTAAACTTGATAGACTTGAGTTTCCTAAAAATTTTTGATAACGGATTCCCCAATAGGTCATGTTGCCACCATTATTTGATGCAATTTTTTATGTCTGGGTGGTTTAACCACATTTTCTCAAACCTAAAAAGGGGTTTGAATGGGCGCCTCTGATAGGAACAGTCCATGACTAAGGGATTATGGTCAGAGCCTATTTTTGGTCAGGCATAATGGTTGCCATCCCCTAAAAAGTGGATGATCTCTTTAGACATAAGAAACCTATCGAGCTAGATTTGGATAAGATGGTTGCCAGGTCTTCTATTTCTCCAGGTGTAGTTTGACCCTTGTACTTGAACATACATGAGTTCATTGTTGTTTACAAAGTCGTTGAAATCTTTTGTACATCTGGGGGTGATAGGGTTACCTCCTTTTTTGTCGGATGGAAAGAGGGGGGAGTTAAATTCTCCCACAAGAAGCCATGGAATATTCTCAAAATTGATGTGCATTGCTGATAGAGTGTCCCAAAAAGTTCTTCTGTTGGAAGAATTATTTGGAGCATAGATATTGGTTGTGATCCATTGTAGGTTTGTTTCTTTATTGATAAAAAGAATATTTATGAAACTGTTTGAAATGAAGAGTTCTTCCTTTGATGCATTTTGGGTCCCACAGACACAACAGTCCTCTGAAGGCCCCTTGAGAGGGGCTGAAGGCATGATTGATGTTCTTCCATATAGATCTATAGGCCTCTACATTGTTTTTCTCATCTAGCTTGGTTTCTTGAAGTAGCATTATATTTTGTTTGATTTATTTCTTGATTGATCTAACTATTATTTGTTTTGTAGCCCCGTTGAGGCCTCTTACATTCTAGGATAGAATCTTCATCTAAACATTTTTGAGGTGGATTTATTACCTTTGTCTCTTCCTTTACATGAATTTGGTTTAGTTATTTTTTCCTCATCGGAGTGAGGTTCCAAGTTTGATGTGTTTGGAATGGACGTCAAAATGGTTGATTGGAGGCCATTTTCTATGGCGTCCTCTGTATCTCTTTGTATTTTTTCAAGATTGGTGGGTCTGCCTCTATTTTTTTACTACCTATGTCTATGTTAATTTTAAGTTTGGAAGGACTGGGGAGATTATCTAGAACTGGAGAGGAAGAAAGGAGTTGCTGAATGGAGACACCCATAATGCTTCTCGAGGAAGGCTTTGGAGATAGGGGGTTATGGTTAGAGGAATGAACTAAGATGGGAATGGTTAAGGTGGGGCAGATGGCTTTGGAAGATAGAAGAAGGGATGAGGGGTTCGAAAAAGGTGTGGATGGGATGGTAGTTGAGATGACTACCTTAGATACATCAACACCTGAATTGGATACAATGAGTAGAGGGGGAAGGGTGTGATGGCCCTAAATCGGAAGGGGAGGTAGGCCAATCTTGCACAGATTTTCCCTTACGGGGTAGGGAGGGATAAGGTCCTAAAGTGGTGTTGGGAGTATGTTTTACAAAATAATCAATGGGATCACCCTCCAAGTCTTAGTTATTAGCTAGGGGTATAAATGGATTGGATTTAGAGAAAAGAGAACCAACCTAGTTTGACTTTTGGAAGAAGTGGGATGATGGTTGTGACTGTGACTGGATCTGCTTGCCTTTCTTAGTCTACATTTTTTTTAGAAACCCTGATTCTGGTTAGGGTTCTTCCAGGTAGTTTCTTTTTGAGGCTCCTTCTTCAGAGTTGGGCATAATGATATGAGGTGCCCTTGGGTTTTGCATTCTATGCAGTAGGCAGGTTTATTTTCATACTCGAGGCCTTGACAATGCTTATAGCCTCTAGTTATGAGATCGACATAGGTGGGGAGGGTTGAGTTTAGGTTTGCAAGGACACAAATGCGAGTGTGAGTCATCTTGGATTTGGATTTGGTAGTAGGGTTGATGGCCACCAGCTCATCGATGGTCTACGCTATACCTTTGAGGGCATAATTATAGAAAAATTGGGGAGGAGACTGTGAAGATTAACCCAAATTGGAGCTGAGTTGATGCTTTGGGTTTTAGGTTCAAATTATTCTCCCCATATGTGCAGAAAAGGACTACGACACCCAAAAAAATAGGGACCATCTGTTAGGATGCGGAGGGTGTCTAAGGTGTTTTTGATTCTGATCATGAAGAAACCACGCGGGAAAGCAAACAAATCCATGTTGCTGGATAGTCACCATTTTGAGAGAGACCATTCACATATTGTCTTAATATTCGATCGAGCCCCAAAAAACTTCCTGATTAGGGAAATATTCCTAGAAAATTAGGGGTTCCATTGATTTGCACGGGAAAGATAATGCGTTTCTAGAGACGAAGAAGGGTATGAGGGTTTGGAAGGAAGAAGTACCAGAATATGCACTAACCTTATCAACAAAGGAATATGAGGTCCATGGAGGCACTTTGGAGTTATCACCCAATGAAACCCTAATTGTTTTGGAACCGCTACAACCTACCTCATTGTATGGTGGTTCCTCGAGACTGCCTTCATCACCACCAAAAATCCCACCACCTGAAAAGCCAAAGAGTAGTGGACCACCGTCTGAAAGTGATGTTGTACCCACTAACGCTTCTGTTGATCCTGTCAATGTCGATCCTGCCATATCCCAGAAGATACTAAACTCTAATATATTTTAAATTTATTTAATATTATAATTATTTGTTTAAACATTATATTAGTTATGATTTATAAAAGTTTTCTTTTAAGTATAAATTATTAGTAGAGTTTTGTAGAGCTTTGAGTTAATTACTTAGAATGAACATTTGATTTTGAATATTACCAAATTTTCATTACTTTGTGTAAGGTTTAATTTATCATTATCCATTAAAATTTTAAATTAATTAAGAAGTATGAATAATAATATTAATAAAATATAGTTCTATGAAGTATTTTTTAATTAAAAAAAAAAAATAGTTATAAGATGTCCAAAATGTTGTTGTAATATCTTTGAGATATTAAAGATTTACAAATTTTATCAGTGAATAATGTTTGAGAGCAAGACAATTCCTTCCCATTATCTTATAGTCATGTTTTGCATTTGCATCCCTAATAGTCTTGTTAATATCTCCAACATCATCCAAGAGATTCATACCATATTTTGGCAAGTGTGACCACTAAAAATTTTTCTTCACATTTCCTTTGTCCTGGGACATGGACATCACAATGGTTTTTCACTCAATTGCAAAAGTTAAGGCATGCAATCTTTCACTTGTATTTAAATTTTACTTTGTAACTTATGGAAATGGAACAATACCATTATAAATAATGGAAGACAAATAGCCACATTTTCATGTGGGTCCTTTCACTTTTAATATAGCAAAATTTCAATCCATCTAATTTTAAAAATAAAATAAATAAATAAATAAGGAAAAAAGGAAAATATATCATAATTGTGAAAAATATGAGTAATTGATGGAATGTTATAGCCACATATCTCTTCTTACATATTTACCCTACATGGTACTCTATTTTTTGTTACTTATTATCATATGTTTTTGTATTTATATTTAATTTTATGACTTTCTTTATTGCTTTCAAATTGCACTTTTTTTTAATCATTGTTTATTGTAAATGCTTTGTTTCTAATCATTTAAAAATATCAACTCATATTTCGTGAACTAAGTAGAAAGAATATAGTTATATAACCACTCATAGAAAATGTTTAACACATTTTAATTTATTTTGAATGAGTGTATCTTTTACTCTTAAGAGTATCAAATTAAGTGCAATACCGAGGAGGAGATAGTATATAATTTGCTCTTCTAGTGTTACTTTACCCTAAATTTGTGGAGCCAATAGGTTGATCTCTTCAAGGCTTGTCTCAACCAATAGTTAATACATACTAATATATGGGAGATCTAGAAACAAAGAAGTTCTAAAAATAAATCAATTCAGTTGAGTTGGCCTCTATATTCGAGCTTTATCTAGAGGCATATATGGCTAAAAAGAAATTCCAAAATTTTAAGAGGAATATACTTCAATAGAACCACTTTGGAAATAAAAAGTAAACAAGGTTGTAAAAACAATAAAATCATATGGAGTATTAAAACTTGAAGGGAGATAATGCTACCATGAGTGGCTGGACCATGGCAACACTCACCCCTACGCTAGAAAAAGTTCACAACAAATGGAGTAGCCAAGGATAACCCAAGGGAAATGACTTTGGAAATCAAACAAGACTCTCAATATTTGAGAGAATATATTTTGAAAGATCATAGTGGAGTCTAAATCATCAATTTTGGTGGGATTACTAGATGAGATTAGGAATTTGTGAGTGTGTGCATGGCGGATAAAGAACATAGTGAGTCAAATCAAATTCATCTAGTAGTAGTTTTTGGATATCATTACAATTTATGTAGGTAGATGGAGGAATGTTCTGGTTAAATTTTTGGTTAAAAAGGGAAGGAAGCATCTTGTTAGGTATTTTATAAAATTTGATCAAAATAAGAACAAGTTTTATTAGTTGAAAATAGGGATCTAGAAAATAATATTGGTTAGCCTAGAGTAGATGATAATAATTATTAGCCTCTAGTTTGACATCACACTTTTACTTGAAGCACTCTTAATCCCATTTTGGAATAGCCCCCAAATTCATGGAAAGAGGGAGAAGTTAATAAGAGCTACTTGGAGTGATAAAGACAAAAACTATGATTAGGATATGAGTTTATGCTCTTTGGATGACACTAAAATATATGTGGTCCAAGAAAATGTTAGATAGTTTTATTCGGATCTTGGGGATGGCCAAAATTTTAACCTATATTATTAAAAATATTTTCATCTTTATTTAAAAAATAATAATAAGTTTAAGGGATTTAGAAAAATTATTTAAAAACAATAAAATTTATATTTTAACCTAAGGTTTTAATTCCATAAATAAAAATTCATATTAATTATATATTATCTCAAAATAATTAAATTAATATTTTTACTTGATTATAATACTGAATCAAAAAAATAATAAAGTTGTTGATAAAATAAAATAAAATAAAAAAATAAACATCATCCAAAAAATATCTTCCTAATAAGACTATGGAAAATAATAGGATATAAGTTATATGTTTATTACGATTAAACCATACCTAACTTATTAGTTACAATTTTTTGGGTTTAATATCTAATTTGTGAAGGCTAAGTACAATGCAATAAAATATTTTGATTTTATTATTAGATGTTAAGTACTTTAAAACAAAAAAAATTATGATATGAAATCTAATCCCCAAGATTAATGTTTTCTTTTTGTTGGTAGTGCAAAATAAATTTTTATCCATCAAAAATATGCACAAATGAGGCTTTAATATTATTGTGTTGAGGGATTGGGATTCTACGAACCACTTGTTTCTTTGGTGCTCTATCCTTTAGAAGGTCTGCTCATTAATTTTTTGTAAGATTGAAATTCAACAATGGTCATGGGTCATCTCCCTTTGCATCCCCCATATCAAGTGTCTGTGGAAATTATTACATCCCCACATCCTTTGGGGTATGGAAAGAATGAAATGCAAGGGCATTTAAATGTTTTAAGAAATATGTTTGTGGGGTTAGTTCAAGGATATTGTGGAGTGTTATTGAAAATGTTTCTTGGGATTTTCACAGATTGCTTTGCGCCTGCCAAATCCAAGAAGTATGGTGAAATGGTACCCCCTCCAAGAGGTTAGTTCAAATTAAATTTTGATAATGCCTCTAAATACAATCTTGGCATTGTCAGAGTTGTCGGGTGTTATTAGAGACAATAAGGGAGAGTTGGTAGTGGTGTATGCAAAAAACTTATTATCCCAAACCTATCAGTTCATGGAAACTAGAGTTGCATTCCAAGATGTGTTATTGTTGATGGATTTGGGGACCCCTAACGTGGTTATTGAAGGCGAACATGATTATCATGCTCAATGGTTATGTTCAACCCAACTGAAAGGTAGTAAATCTTATGGAAGAAGCAAAAATAAGTATTCAACAAATAAGTCATGTTTCGGTAACTCATGTGCTAAGGGAGGGTAATTTTATCTCTAACTTTATGGAAAATATTGGTGTCACCAATTATGTTACCAATTCCCCTATATATTAATATATATACATATGTGTGTTTGTTTAGTGATTGGTTTCCTTGGTTCAATTCCTTGGAGGGTTGGGGTCCCATTAACTTCATCTAACCTAGTGGGCTAGGGTTTATAGTAGTAGCATCTAATGATGTTACTAATATTAATATGTGTGTTGTGGTTGTCTTGCCTAGTTTAATTCGCTGGAGGTTCAAGCTCCCATTGAATTTATCTAACCTAGTGGCCTAGGGTTTATAGTGGTAGCATACAATGGTGTTATCAATTCCCCTATGCACATATATTTTTATAATAAATTTATTACCTTATTTATAAAAAACACAAAAGGATTTCACTTGTATTCAAATTTCATATTGTAACTTATATCATTTTCATATAGATGACCTAACTCATGGAATACAAACCATCACATTTCCATCTAGGTCATTTCACTTTTAATATAGTAGAATCCCAATCCATCTAAATTTAAAAATAAAAAAAGAAAAAGGAAAATGTATTTTAATTATACAAATATAAGTAATTGATGAAATGTTATAGCCTCACATCTCTTCTTAGAGATTTACCCTATATAATATTCTATTTTTTTGTTACTTTTTATTACATGTTTTTATGTTTTAATTTGATTTTTTGGTTTAATTTATTACTTTTTAATTGCATTCTTTTTTTTATCATTATTTACTTATAATCCTTTGTTTCTAATCATTTAAAAATACCAATAAAAAGTTAAATTAGAAAGAACTTAGCTATACAATTATGCGTAGAAAATGTTGTTATCACATTTTGCTTTGTTTTGAATGAGCTTGTCTTTTACTCATAAGAGTATCAAATTTAGTGCAATATCTAGAAGGAGATAATAGATCATTTGCTCTTTGAGTGTGACTTTGCCCTGGACTTGTGCAACTAATGAGTTGATCGCTTTAAGGCTCATCTCAACCAATAGTTAATACTTATTAATATATGACAATTATATAAATGAAAAAGAATAAAAAATAAATCAATTTAGTTGGATTGGCCTTTGGGTTCGATCTTTATCCGGCGGCACATATGGCTTAAAATAAATACCAATATTTTTAAAGAGGAATACACTTCAATAGAGATAGTTTGACAAAACTAAATAAAAATGTTATAGAATTTGTAAAAGCTCATGTGGAGTAGAAAAAATCAAGAGGTAGAGAATGCTTCTATGAGGTTAAATCATGGAGATTGACAACACCCACCCCTAGGATAAAAAATAATCAATAGAAATAGAGTAGTTAAGGATAACCTAAGGGCAATAGCTTTGGAAATTAGACAAAGCTCTCTCAATGTTTTGGAGAATTGAGTTTGAAAGAAGATAGTGGAGTCTACCTCATAAATTTTGGTGGGGTCACAAGATGATATTAGGAATTTTATACCAAGTGCATGGTAGACCAATAACATTGTGAGTTAGATCAAATTCATATCACAATAATTTGAGCATGTCATTCTAGTTTATGTAGGCAAAGTTAGAAATGTAATTGAAGTTTTGGATAAAAAGGAAATCAAGTATTTTTTTGCATAATTGTTGAAATTTTATCAAAATAGATATACTATAGATTGGATGGAGGTGAAGCAACAAGTTTTATTACTAGAAAATAGGGATCTAAGCAATGAAGTTTGTTAGCCCAAGGTAGATGATAATGATGATTAGCCTCTAGTCCAACATTACCCTACTACTTGAAGAACTATTAGTCCCAATTTGGGATAGCCCTCAAACTCATGAAAAGGGGGAGAAGCTAATATGAAATATTTGGAATATTATTAACCAAAACTGTGATCAGGATACGAGTTTTTTCTATTTGAATCACACTAAAAAATTTGTGGTCTAAGAAAATATTAGAGTGATTTTTATTAAAATCTTGGGACTGGTCAATTATTATAATTTTGGACCTTTATTCTTAATAATATTTTCACCTAAATTAAAATAATAATAATAATAAGTTCAAAGTGTTTATAATAATTGTTTAAAAATAATAATTTTTTTTTTAAATGATTTGGTTATTTTTATTTTTTTGATATTTAGAAGCAATGGTTACAATCACAATTTTTAGTAACTACCAGCACAGCTGGTAGGGTTCAAACTATCTACAAAGGCTCCTAGGACTTCTAGCATCTCGGTACATGGTAACCTGGCGTGAGATATACACACATGGCTGAGCAATCTTCTCCCAACCATGACCACTTATAAATATGAGAGATATACTTATCAATAGAGAATTTAAGACAAAGCCACCACACACCCACCCTGTCACACACTCGCCCACACCCCACACTGATAAAATTCATATTTTAACTTAAGGTTTTAATTTCATGAAACGACATTTATATTAATTATATATTATTTCAAAATTAATAAATTAATAATTTTATTTAACTATAATACTTAGCCAAAATAATAAAATTATGAAAAAAAAATCAAAATAAAAAAATAAATATTATTGAATTGAAAATAAACTAAATAATTTTAAATCTAAAAAATATTTATCATCCACAAAATATGTCCCTAATAAGACCATGGAAAAGACTAGTTTATAGGTTATAAATTTATTAATATTAAGCCATACCTAATTTATTAGCTACAAGAATTGCCAGTCAAACATGCTACACACCCACGTAGATTAATTAATTAAGATTTAATATGTGAAGAACATGTTTATTTTTTTATTTTTTTAATATAACGGAAAAATCTATCCACAAAATATGTCCCTAATAAGACATGGAAAAGACTAATATATAGGTTATAAATTTTTTAAGAATAAACCATACCTAATTTATTAGCTACAAGTATTGCTGGTCAAACATGCCACACACCCATGCAGGTTAATTAATTAAGATTTAATATGTGAAGATGATGGTTATTGGTATTTTTTTTATATATTTTTTTAATTTATCAAAAAAAATTGTGGGTCCGCCTGGGAAATCACGATCAGGAGTTTTATACCATTAAAATTATTTGGGTCACGTCTGAACCTTATCATACCAACATTATCAACAAGATTTTAGGTATCCTATGGTAGGGTGGAGATTCAAACCAGGGACCTCCCTTGGAGGATTGCCCTACCCTATCCAACTCACCTACAACACGTGGGTCAAAAATTTGAGTTTACAAGGATTTTTATGAGGGGTCATAATCCCATTTTATTGGGTTTGAACTTGGGTCTCCTCGATGAAAACCCAAGGACTTACCACTACAATATCCTTTGGATCTAAATAATTAGTTTATTTTTTTATTTTTTTCATTTAGTTTACACATATTTTTATGAAGGGTCATGGTCCCCTCATATTGAGTGGGGGTTAAACCTTGAATCTATCAAAGAAAATCCAAAACTCTTACCACTACAATAAACTTACAACTCTTTTATTTATTTTTATTAAATTTCAAGTATTTAAAAATAAATAAAACAGGGTTAATCAATGTGCATGGTTAAATAAGTGGTGGTGTATAATGAAATTAAAACAATGGAGTTAAAATATTTAATACTTTAATTTTTATATGTAAATTTACTTAATGGAGTTAAAATATTTTATATAAATTTATTTAAATGGAATTAAAATATTTAATACTTCCATTAAAATTATAATGCATGGGAATATAGTAGTTTTCCTTTGGGCTTCTATCTAGGAGACCCAAGTTCAAATGTTGGTAGAAGAAAATAAGACCTTTGTAAAAACCCATACTTACCCTAAACCTTTTGGATAAAAAACTGTCAATGTGATGCAAGTTTCATATGATGAGAACTAAAGTCCACAATAAGGTATGAGTATTTGTCATAACCAAAAGCCACTCTAAGGGAATGAATATCTACCATAACCAAGGGTCATATTAGATTTTAAGGTTTTAGTGATATTTTGTAAGAGTTAGTTTTTTATCCAAAATGCCAATCATATGACATCATCTCTTGTGTACTAGCAAAAGAATTTTTTGTGGAGCTATGAAGAATATTATAGTTGAGAATGCTAGATCTAAGTGAGGTCTATAGATCTAGAAATAATAAAGTTGTTGTGAGTGCTAGAGGTGATCAAGGTACTCTAAAAGGTTATGGATTGGTAATAACATGGACAAAATTCTAGACATTGGAAATATGCCACTAGACTTGTAACATCACATGAACAATGTAATTGAGAGTTATGGATCTATTATAAATACATGGAAGGCTATGGAGATATGAAAAACAATATAGCTAAGCAATTTGGATCTAAACAAGGTCCCATGGAAATCATTATCAACTTTAAATAATAGGATTTAAATTTTTATTTTAATGTAATATTTTTACGTCGAGAGGCGTTCCTACAATGGCAGACAGGGGATGGGAGGCAAATAGGTAATACATATCACATCGTAAACAATTTTTTATTTATTAAAAAAAGCTGACATTAAAAAAACATTTAAAATATTTAAACTAAAATAGTCGACTAACCAACCGTTGCAAACATTTAAAATATTTAAACTAAAACAACCAACCAAAAATGTGATCTCCAAGATAAACACCTCGAGATTGATAACTCTCAACGTTTTTAGATATATATCCTTTATATCTAAGCTAGTTTAATAAAAACCATAAGTATAACGAGGTTAAAATATTTGATGCTTTCTTTTAATCTCATATTTCTTTCCAAAAATAAATAAAGGTACATTATGATATCATATCTTTAATTAATTAATATGTGTTCTATAATTTAATTAAAATATTTAACATGTTTAATTCTATGTTTTTAAAAAATAAATATATTTAAGGTGAGCATACAAATTAAAATTTTTTGGAAATCAAATTTATTAGATAATAAGAACTTAAAACTTATGGTTTAAGATCATCCTCCAAATTATTATTTTTGGAATCAAAATTACTAAATTATAGGAACTTGAAAATATGATTACAATTAATGTTTACAACATGGTCAATCCTTCTTTCAATTAAGGAAATGTTTTTTATTTTAAATCTTTTATTATATAAAATCCACTTTATTCAATTAATTTACAAATATTTAAATGCATCATGCTAGTTAATATTAGCTAGCATTCGTTATGATAACTAACCTAAATTTGATATGCAATTACATATAATATAATATTCAACATACGAGACATGAGCTAACTATAACTCAGTTATAAATAATGTAATAATATCTCCTAAAATTCCCCTTATTACATTATTTGAGATAACATATATTACCATCCCTCTTAATGTAGAGAACATTAAAATTTGGCTCTTGGCTCTGGTTTTGACACCTTTTAATTAGTCTTTTTTATCCAATCAAATTAAGTACTACTCATGGTTGTCTCCTCCTCAAAGGAAATTTACTGGTTTATGTGGTCTTGCTCATGATTAGGTCTTTCTTATAAAAAAAAACTTGATGGTTTACATGGTTCTGCTTATGAGTTTTGGAACTTGATGTTTCTTTGGTCTTAGTTTGCTTTAAAAATGATGAATGTTCCTATGGTAATCTTATCATCCTACCAATTTCATGGATAAGTAGTCACTACAACCACTAGGTGTACGAGAGTAGATCACTACTTATGAGGTTCACCTTGTTGTTTGTTTCATGGATAACCAGTTGTTTGTTTTTTTATAAGGATCACTACTTAGGGGAACTCATATGTTGTATTATGAAGGTGTTAGTCTTTGTTCATAATGCACTTATATATAAGAATTTTTAGAGCCATTATAAGTACCCTTATGAGATTCACTTGCATTATGATGATGAGTGTCGAGTACTATAAATAATACACTCCATATTAAAACAAATTAATTGATGAGAACCTAAAATAAACCCGAAATGAGATTCACTTGCATTATGATTATGATTGTTGAGTACTATAAATAATACACTCTATATTAAAATAAATTAATTGATGAGAACCTAAAAGAAACCCCAAATGAGAGGAATAGAAAGAAATATTTTCATTATATATATATATATATATATATATATTCCACCACATTTTCTAAGGGAAGATTTTCCTTTTTGAAGAATATTTTTAATTCCAAAGGTTGTATAGTTAAAAAATATGTGTTTTTTTTAACTATAGAACTTTAATGCATATATATTTTTTGTCCCAAGTGAGACAACACAACAATTTAGGCTTTGGATCTTCTATAGGTCCAAGGTTCAAACCATGGTATGAGTGAGCGTGTGAGGTGAGGGAATGGGTGGATATATGGTTGTATGTTAAATTCTCTATTGATATGCTCAGGTCCTCCCTTGTGAGAGGTCATGGGGAGATGTGGATGCGTGTGTGTGTATATATATATATATATTATTTTTTTATTGGTGATAGGGTTTAACTCTTCTCTTCTTCAAGAGGTCCAAGGTTTAAATCACAATGTATGTGTAGGGTTGTGTGTTAAATCTCCTATTGATAAGCTCATCTCTTTGTGTCTGAGAGGTCATGGTGGGATGGAGATACCCAATCTTAAGCATCGATTGTAAGGGCTTCTAACATTAATCAAACCCTAAAAAAGCACATTCAATTAATTACATATATTTTTCCCAACGTTATACACTCAACATAATTGTTGAGAAAAAAATTACTATGAGAAAAAACAAACATGGATGTCCCAACAAGATTACATGCATTAACTTAAACCATACCTAATTTATTAGGTAAGTGTTGTATAATGGATAGTATTTTTTTTACTAAAGATGATATAAATGGAATTAAGTTTTTTATTAAATGTTAAGTATTTTAAAATAAATAAAACTATGTTATGAAATCATATCTCTTATTAAAAAACCATCAGCTTATGTAATGTAATTTACAAAATCCTTACCAAGGCCCTGGCTAATAGACTCAAGCCTATTCTTCCTCAAATCATTGACCCTTGTTAAGGAAGTTTAGTCAAATGGAGGAATATCATGGATGGTATCATTGCTTTGCATGAAGTTCTTCATTCTACCAATATTAGAAAAAAAGTTGCAATGATCTTTAAAATTGACATGAACAAAGCTTTCAATAGGGTCAATAGAGAATTCCTCATTGAAATTCTTTTTAAATTTAGGTTTCACAAATATTGGGTTGATCTTGTTTGGAGATGCATATCAACTCCCTGGTTTTCTGTTCTTGTCAATGGGTCTGCTACGGGTTTTATTTCAAGAAATATAGGTATTCACTAGGGAGATCCATTGTCCCCCATTTTTTTCATCATCATGGTTGAGTCCTTGGGTAGGGCTATCAAAAATTCTTGTTCTAGAGGGCATGATATCAGACATCAAAGCTGCATCCACTTCCAGACCTTTGTCTCATTAGTAGTTCATGGATGATACCATATTGACCACTTATATTTTATTTTGGTAAGCCAAGACAATCAAGAGTATTCTAGATACCTATGAAGAAGTTGCAGGTCAAAAAATCAATTATACCAAAAGCAAGGTATTTTTTATCAATACCCCTCCCAATAGACAGGCTAAAATTTCTAATATCTTTCAATGTGTCATTTCTCAGTTGCCTACTCAATATTTGGGTCTCCCACTCTTCACAAGTAACCCCAAGGAGGCCATGTGGGACAATGTTATTGTGATGATCAACAAGAAACTTTCCAGGTGGAAGGACACTCTTAAATCCTAGGTAGCTAAGGCCACACTCACTATGGCTTATTTGTAGAGTATTCTAGTGTACGTTATGTATATTTTTAAAGTTTCAATCAATGTTTGTAAAAAAATTGAGCAGATTCAAAAGATATTTTTATGGGTTGGTTTTGAGGACAATAAGAAGTTTCATCTTGTTATTTGGAAAAAAGGTTTTTACCCCTAAAATTCAAGGTGGTTTGGGGCTTAGAAGAATTAGTAACATGAATACTGCCTTGCTAGCCAAGCAAGCTTGGAAAGTCTTCATCAATTGCAACCTAGAGTGGGTTTCAATAATCAACAAGAAATACATTCAAAATCATAATTTTATGGATGAAACCATTTCTAGAGATGGCTCTTCCTTTTGGAAATCCATTATTCAAACTAGATGGCTTATTCGCAAAGGAACTAGGTGGCAATTAGGCACATGAAGCAAGATTAATTTTTGGATTGAAAAATGGATATCAAACCAACCTATCATAGACAACAATGTTATATCGTTGCTACAACTCTCATTGGATAATTTATTTGGCAGCAAGGTGGAAGATTTCATTGACATATCTTCTGAATGCAAAAAATGGAAAACTATTCATATTACCAATCCTAGCAATCAAATAACTGAAGCCATTAGGGTTCTCCAAACTATGTAAAATGCCAATGTTATTCCTATTGGTAATGTCTCTGACACTCCTTTTTGGAAAGACTTTTATTTAGGTCTTTTTACTATGAAATCTACCCACAACCTAATTAATGACTTCCAAGCTATTCAAATTCCCTTTCATCTAGTCTAGGTTAAACACCTTATCCCAAAAATTACCATTTTTAGTTGGTTGGCTATCTAGAACAAAATTCTAACCAATGACAACCTCCTCAAAAGAGGTATGATTGTTACTAATAGGTACTTTATATGTTTATTTTCTTGGAATTTTGTTTATCTTCTCTTTGTGGTGTGCCCTTTCTCAAAGAGTGTCGTAGATCACTTAATGTCCACCTTTAACATCTCTTGGGTTCAACCCAATTCCTTACACCAGCTCTTTCTGCAATGGCTTGCCCCCTTTATAAATTTAATATTAGCCTCCCTATGGAAAGTTTCCCTTCATCATTTATTGTGGTGGATCTAGATTGAGATAAATAAAAGGGTGTTTTATTTCTCCTCCATTGATACTTTCTCAATTGCTATAAGGGATATCTCTTTCACTACTAAAAATTCCCAACTGTTTCCCTATCCCAGACCCCTTGGTTCTAATCTTGAAGCCTCTCTTTCCCTTTCCCTCAAAATTACCTATTTTACTGGAACCAAACCTATTGCTCCTCATCCTAGGACTAGTTCATGATGGACTCCTCCTTTGCTTGTCTAGTTGAAGCTCAACTTTGATGATGTTTCTAAAGGTAATCTGGGTAATGCTGGGGTAGGTGGCATTGCCAAGGACCATAGATGGTAGATTGTTGTGACTTATGATGAATATTTCAGATTCTAGACCAATCATTTTTTAGGGACGTGCTCTCTGGAGAGGGTTGAAAATCCTTAAGGATTACAGAGGTAGTATCCATGTTGGAGGTGACTCCATGAATATTATCAACACTATCAAAAGTAGCAAGTCCCCTTCTTGGAATGTTTGAACCATTATAGAAGAAGCAAAAAATATTGGAAAGTTTTAATAACATTTTTGCTAGCCATGTTTTTTGTGAAGCCAAAAAAACTGCTGATGTTTTGGCTAACATGAGGATTACTCACAAATCCTTGTTCATATGGCGTGACAGTTTTCCTCAACAAATTCTTGATGTTTTTTCTAATGATGTGGTGTAAATTTTCTCACAGGTGGAGATTGTTCTATATTTTATGATATGGGTTTGGTTTTTCAAACACCTTATTTTGGATTTGATATCCATGCCAATGAAGACATCATCGGTGCTTAGGTATGGGAGTATGGTTGAGTTGTGTTTTATCTGATATTTTTTGGCTATTTTTGTTTTTGCTCCCCTACATGGGATTTGTTTCTTTTTTCAATGTCTTTCCAATGCCCCTGCATAGGCTTTATTCATATTTACCCCTACGTGGGCTATATTACAGATTTTGCAATTTTGACAACTACCCTTAAGTGGATTTATAGGTAGGATCTATGCAATTTTATACATGGGTTTATAGGCAAGGCCTGTGCAGTTTTATGCATGTATCAAGGTAACCCTTGTGTGGGTATTGTGTAGTCTCTATCTTTATCCAACTATGCACAACCACTACGTGGATTTTGTGCTTCTTCCTAATTTTGATTATGCTTTTTCACCACCAGCTTTGTGTGTTGCTGATGTGGCCTTATGTTATCTTGTTGTTCAATTCCTATGTGGGACCATACCTACTTTATGCTTTTGCCTTAGTATTAACTAATGTATCTAGTTTTGGGACCCATTAAAACCTACTTTTAAGCAATTTTAATTACCAAAAAAAATGTCTAATTAACAGAGATGGTTATCCATATGATAGTGTATAATGAAATTAAAAGAATGGAATTAAAATATTTAATACTCTCTTAAACTTATGTATTTTGAATAAATATATAAAAACATGTTATAAAGTCATGTTGAATTAATTAAGATTATTATTTATCATGACGAAGATGTGTATTAATGTGGATTGAAATTCTAATCATGGAATATGCCACTATATTTGCATCATCAAATTAACCAGTTAGAAAGCAAGAGAGCCAACCCCCACACATGCCAAAACTTGATGTTAATAGAGTTAAAATATTTTAATTTTATTTTTCGTAGAGGTTTAAATCCACTGTTGTTAAACTCAGATCTCCCATTTATGAGAGGTCATAATAAAATTGGGATGAAGATGATCTTGGAGGATATTAACTAGATATTTTATTTGTAATGCTTAAGGATTTCATAAGATAAAATAAAAAATAGGTAGGCGCTCAAACGTAGGCAACCGGTTAGGTTTTCGTTGTAAAAACCACACCTAACTTTTTTGTACTCTTATTAAATGTATCAATATTTTTTAATGTAATATCAACATGATCATAATAAAAATGATCCTTCCTCCATTTTGTTAGCAGTATTGTGTTTGGGTATCTTAAAATAGATGTAAAACAATTTATAAAACACAACTTTTGCTAAACAATTTACAGAGATAAGATATAATTCAAATGCACTTAAAAATGAAGAAGAAAAAGAATATTTGATAAAATTATATTTGAGGGAAAAAGTATACTTGTATATTGTCAAATGTTTATTAAATAGAAAGAACAAAATAGTTAGGTAGAAACTGTAATGGAGCACACAATTTCTATAATGGAGCACCTAACTGTCCATCCTTAAACATTAAAAATAAAATAATTAATTAATATTCTCCAACAATCTCTCCCTTTTTAAGGTTCAAATGTTTTTGTAATTTCTCAAACAAAAATTTCTCCATGCTTTCAAACTGCAACATCCATGCTATTTTTCTGGCCATGATGTATCCTCAAACATTCCAAGTGCATCACACAAGGAAATGGCATTTCTAAGTGACACCCCAAAATTATTTTTAACAAATTCAATCAAGGAAATGGTGTCTCTTCTGGTTGACACCCCAAAATGAATTTAAATAAATAAATTCATCAAATTAGAAACAATATAAATATGTAATTTCTAACAAATTCACTCACTTAACGAAGAAATAGAATGAATATGCCAAACTAGAGACTTTGAACATAGTCTCACTACAAAAAGAGGACATTAACAAATCCACAACCAGTTTTAACCTCACAAACATTGAAGCATTATTTCAATTTTTTTTCATCACTCCCCCTTTTTCTTTTGGGTATACTCTTACTACTATTTTTTCTCTTTTAGCCTAACTTTGCTTCTTGTTTTTTTTATTGTTTCAACTCTCATACCCTATTAAAGGTATGAACCAACTAGGAGCTTCTAGTTCCTCATTGAACCAACTTCTAGTTCCTCCTTTTTATATAGGAGACCCAAGTTCAAGCCTCAATACAAGGCTATGGGACCCTTTAAAAAACCCATACTTACCCTAAAAATCTTGTCCCTAGGGGATACTATAGTGGTATATGTATTTGTGTTTAGGAGAGCCAAGTTAAAACCTTGGAACAAAGGAATGAGACCCTTTCAAAAACTCATATTACCCTATAAATAGTCCTTTGGGGAATGTCATAGTGGTATATCTTTAGGTTTTCATCTAGGAGACCCATGTTGAAACCCTAGTATAAGAAATGAAGACTTGTTCATGAACTTATACTTACCCTAAAATTGTAATCCTTCATGGATACTATAGTAGTTTGCATTTAAACTTTCATTTAGGAGACCCAAGTTCAAATGTTGGTACAAGGAAATGAGACTCTTTAAAAAATACATGCACTAAATTTTTTAGATGAAAAACTATTGATGAAAAACATGTTATAAAGTCATTATTTAGAAGGAATATGTGTAATAGAGTTAAGATATTTAAGGAAAATATATAATATTATTAAACTATTTTCCTTATAAATATTTTATTTAGTATTTACGAATCATAACATACTATGGCCTAAGGGGATTTTCCCCTAAGGGGCTTGGAAAATGGTCTGGTGCTTTAATGATCAACAAATTTAAAGGTTGAAGGAGTGTGGAAGGCTAGATGTTGAAGGAGCATGGAAGGATGGAGGATGAAGGAGTGTGGAAGGCTAATGTTGAATTAGCATGGAAGGTTGGAGGCTAAAGGAGCATGGAAGGCTGAATAATGAGTTGATATTTGGAGTGTTAAGGCTAAAGTAGCTTGGAAGGCTAGGTCGGCTGAAGGAGCATGGAATACTGGGCTGGAGAAATGATCTACAATGAAAGGATGAGATGTTGGGTAGAAGGATGAGATGGCTGAAGGAACGTGGAAGGCTGATAAGGTTGAATGAGCATAGAAGGTTGGGTTGTATAAAGGAGCTACAATGTAAGGTTAGGATGCTGAGTGGAAGGCTAGTAAGGTTGAAGGAGCATGGAAGGCTACTTAAAATGAGAAAAACAAAGTTGTAAAGTGTGAAGGATTAGGATTTTTTATTGAAAAACATATCATCCTTTAGGAGCCATATCTTCGTGAAGAGTTATGTGATTCAACTGATTCTTGGATCAACTTGTGCAAAATTTGAATAGTTTTAAAATGAGAGGTCATATACAAAAATCCAAGCAATATTAAGGGAGATACAACCCTATGAAGTCTACCATACAGAACAAGGGCAGTGAAAATTTTTCAAGTCACAAAAAAAATATTGCAAAGTGCGAAGAATTAGGGTTTTTTTTTAAATATCTCATCTTTTAAGAGCCATATCTTTGGGAGGAATTATCCAATTCAACTAATTTTTATACCAACTTGTGCAAAATTTGAATAGCTTTAAAATGAGTGGCCATATGCATAAATCTAAGAAATATTTAGGGAGATACAATACTATGAAATAAACCATTTGAAACAAGGGTAGTGACAATTTTTCAAATCATGAAAAATGAAATTGCAATTATTTTCCAACTAGGGTTCGAATGATAGGAAGAGTAATGAAGGGCTATGACTTCAGCAAGGAAGGAAACTAACAATTCAAATTTGGTAAAGCAAACTATGATAGTGTGATGTTTTGAAAATATTACTCTACTAAGATGCAAGGCATTTATAGTAGAGATGAAATTTTGGCATTGTGAAGGCTACTATAGGAAAATGTCAAAAAAGATGCTAAATTTTGGAGTAATTGTATTCATACAAAAATTTGAAAAGATCTAGAAAATGAAAATCAATATTTTAGATATTTATGTAAAATGATGTAGGTTTCTAGCTATAGTATCTCAATTGAGATGAGAAGTGTATCTATTTGTAAAATCTCAAGCTTTGAAGAAGAGAGATGTAAAGGGTAGGAGACCCAAGTACAACCCCTTATTATCTAGCAAAAAAAAATAGTTTATTTATTTATTATTATTGTTATAAAATATAAGAGAATAGGTGAAGATGATTGAAATAGACGTGTATAAGTTATTATAGTTACAAATATTAAACCATAATTAATGTATTTAATTATTGTTATTATTGGATCAATACGAGTAAAGAAGTTATAATGTCATGGGTTTAGTTAACTAAAATTTTTATCTATAAAGGTAGTTATAACGAGTTTATTATTTTAAAATTATTTTATTAATATTATTATTTTTAAAGTCTCAAGTTCATGTAGGAGGCTTACAATACCATGGGTTTAGTTAAGTAAAATTTGTATCTATAAAGGTAGTTATGATTGGTTTGTTATTTAAAATATATTTTATTAATATTATTATTTTAAAGTCTCAAGTCTATGTAGGAGACTTATGTTCAGAATATTGATACAAAGGAACATTATATTTTTAGAAAACTCATACTTATCCTAATAAATTTGGTCATTAGAGGGATATAATATCAATATGTTTTTGCATCATCTAGGAGATCAAAGTTCAAGCCTTAATGGAAAGGAATGAAACAATTTCAAAAACCAATCATTACCCTAATAAAATTGTCCCTAAGGAATACTATAGTGATATGTCTATGGGTTTTTTTCTAGGAGACCCATGTTCAAACCTTTATATAAATAAATGAGACCATTTAAAAAAAATTACTTACCCTAAAAATAGTCCTTTGAGGGATGTCAAAATGATATGTCTTTGGGTTTTCATCTAGGAGACCCATGTTGAGACCTAGAAAATAAGATCATTTTATAAACTTGTACTTATCCTAAAATTATTATTATTATTTGATTTGGTTATTGTGACAAATACCTATGACCAACACACATGGCTTATCCTAAAATAATAATCCATGGGGGATACTATAGTAGTTTTCCTTTGGAATTTTATGTAGGAGACCCAAGGTCAAATGTTGGTAGAAGGGAATGAGACCCTTTAAATAACCCATAATTACCCTAAATGTTTTGGATAAAAAACCATCAATGTGACTAGAATAAAAGTTTCATATGATGAAAACTAGAGGCCACAAAAAGGTATGGGTAAATTTCAGAACCAAAATCCACTCTAAGGGAATGAGTATATACCATAACCAAGGTCCATACTAGATTTTAAGGTTTTAGTGATATTTTGTAGAAGTTAGTTTTTTATCCAAAATATCAATCATATGACATCATCACTTGTATAGTTGCAAAATAATTTTTTGTGGAGCTATGATGAATATTATAGTTGAGAACGCTATATCTAAGTGATATATATAGATATATAAATAATAAAGTGGTTGTGAGTGCTAGAGGTGATCAAGGTACTCTAAAAGGCTATGGATTTGTAATAACATGGACAAAATTCCAAACATTGGAATATGCCACTAGACTTGTAACTTCACATAAACAATGTAATTGAGAGTGATGAATCTATTAGAAATACTATGAAAGGCTATGAAGATATGAAAAACAATATACTTAAGATAGTTGGATCTAAACGAGGTCCCATGAAATTATTATCAACTTTAAATAATAGGATTTAAATTTTTATTTTAATGTAATATTTTTTTAATAACAAACCATGAGTATAATGAGGTTAAAATATCTGATGCTTTCTTTTAATCTTATATTTATTTCCAAAAATAAATAAAGGTACATAATGATATCATATCTTTAAATAATTAATATGTGATCTATAATTTAGTTAAAATATTTAACACATTTAATTTTATGTTTTAAAAAATTAAATATATTTAAGGTGAGCATACAAATTATTATTTTTTGAAGTCAAATTTATTAGATAATAGGAACTTGAAACTTATGGTTTAAGCTCATCCTTCAAATTATCATTTATTGAGTCAAAATTATTAAATGATAGGAACTTGAAAAGTATGATTACAATTAATGTTCACAACATGGTCAACCCTTCTTTCAATTGGGGAAATGTTTAATATTTTAAAGCTTTTGTTGGATAAAATCCATATTCTTTAATTAATTTAAAAATATTTAAATACATCAGGCTAGTTAATATTAGCTAGAATTTGTTGTAATAACTAACCTAGATTTGACATGCAAATACATATAATCTAATCTTCAATATACGATTTCAGAATATGAGCTAACTATAGCTTAGTTATAAATAATGCAATAATATTTCCTAACACCCCTTTTATTACATTATTTAGGATAACATATATTACCATCCCTCCTTAATGTAGAATGTAGAGAGAACATTAAAATTTAGCTCTTGGCTTTAGCTTTGGCACTTTTGAATTAGTCTTTTCTATCTAAGAAAATTAAGTACTCTTAGAGTACTTACGCAAAAGTTGGGCTTGTTGTTAGTTTATGTGGTCTTGTTCATAGTTGTATCCTCCTCAAACAAAAATTATTGGTTTATGTGATCCTGCTCATGATTACCTCTTTATTCTTAAATAAAACTTGATGGTTTACATGGTTTTTCTCACAAGTTTTAGAACTTGATGTATAACTATGGTAATCTTATCATCCTATCAGATTTCATGTATAACTAGCCTCTACAACCACTAGGTGCACGAGAGTAGATCACTACTTATAAGGTTCATTTTATTGTTTGTTTCAAGGATAACCAGTTGTTTTTTTGTTTTATAAGGATCACTACTTAGGATGAACTCATATGTTGTATTATGAAGGTGTCGGTCTTTGTTGATAATGCACTTTTATATAAGAATTTTTAGAGCCATTACTAGTATCCTTATGAGATTCACTTTCATTATGACGAGGAGTGTCAAGTACTACCAAGAATGCACTCCATATTACAATAAATTAATTGATGAAAAACTTAAAAGGAATCCCAAATAATAGAAATAAAATGAAATATTTTCATTATATATATATATATATATATATATAGTCTCAAAGGAGACAACACAACGATTCAAGCTTTGGTTCTTCTTCGAGAGGTCCAAGGTTCAAACTATGGTGTGGGTGAGCGTGTGAGGGAATTTGTGCATATATGGTTGTATGTTAAACTCTGTGTGAGGGAATTGGTGCATATATGGTTGTATGTTAAATTATCTATTGATAAGTTCAAGTCTCCCCCTTACGAGAGGCCATGGGGGATGGGGATGCTTGAGCATCCATTCACACTAACCAAATCCATATATATATTAGTATTATTATTTTTGTATATATATATATATATATATATATATATATATATATATATATAGGGGTTTATCACATTAACTCAAAAAAACATCTCGGTGTTTAACTCTTCTTAGAGAGGTCTAATATTAAAATCATAATATATGTGCGAGGTTGTGTGTTAAATCCCCTATTGATAAGCTCAACTCTTCTTTAAATCCCCTATTGATAAGCTCAACTCTTCTTGTATGAGAGGTCATGGTGGGATGAAGATAACCAATACTAAGCATCTATTGTAAAGGTATCATCCAATCTTAAGCATTTATCGTAAAGGTATCTGACACTAATCAAACACCCCTAAAACACATTACATTAATTACATATATTTTTTCCAAACATTATACATTCAACATAATTGTTGGAGAAAGAAATGATTATAAGATTATAAGAAAGAAGAAAAAAACATGGATGCCCCAACAAGATTACATTGCTTAACTTAAGCAATACCTAGTTTATTAGCTAAGTGTTGTATAATGGATAATGGAATTAAATTATTAATTTTTTTAAAGATTACGTATAACATTATTAGTTATTATAATTTTTTGATGAACACACACCCACCCCATCACACATTCACCCACTCCACAGTTTGGACCTTCGACTTCTCACAAAAGAGCCAAAGCCCAAACCGTTGCGCTCTCCCTTGGGACTTTATTATTATTTTTTAAAATTAAATGTTAAATAATTGTAAACAAATAAAACTATATTATATTATGAAATCATATTTAATTAAAGAAGATGGTTATCAATATGCTTAGTTATCAAGTTCAGTTCGAAATAAATTCGATATATCAAAAAATTCAAAATAAAAATCAACATAAAATCCAATATATTATAAATTTGCATTTTTTTTTTAAGCCTTCGATGCGGTATCAATTTATAGGCACACATGTAATTTTTGTCACAGCCATAACCAACCAATATCTAAGCAGTGTCATTCGTTTAATTACAACACCCAATTAGTTTGAATTGTTCCCCTATCAATCCGATTAAATTATATTCATTTACTAATTTACTCATACAAGAATCGGTATAAGTCTGCTATGGATATTATTTACTGGCATTTACTTTGCGCCAATCTTAATCTTTTCAAACTTTAAGTTTGGTGTCACTACATTTGTGAATCAAATTTGAAACTTTAACCTTATTTTATTTTAAAAAGTAATTATGGTTTAGTTTTGAGTATAAAAAAAATAATTATGGTTTAGCTTTGAGTATAAAAAAAACTTATTTATATAAGCTTTTTACGAGACTTATGCGAAAAAATATGTATATGTATGGGGGATTCCAGGTCTGATCATTTGCAGTTGCGACAAATGTGACTGACCGGATTATTTTAACGAGCAATTGGTTTTACATAGGCACCACGAACAAATTAAAATGCTCCACACCACCACACTTTGAGCAAGGGTTCATAACCGTAAATTCATATGGCTCCTGTTTTTCGCCCTTGTAATGTCGATGCCATGCCGATCTGCTTGCACCTTTCTTCCATGTCTACTATGTCTGACAGTTTATTCAAACATTCACCATTAAAACAATTTTAAAAACTAAATTTTAAAAACGTACAGTAGACTTAAAATAAATAAATAAAACGACTTATCTGTTCCAATTATAAACTGAAGAAGGCCGCTGTAGAACCAGAGACTTAGAATAAATAAATAAAACGACTTACCTGTTCCAATTATAAATGGCCGCATATAGAACCAGAGAATTATAAATATCAAAATTGTTTTCTGCAAATATTTTTTTCATATCGGTTTGTTCAATGAATTTATTCGTCAGCTTATAAAATTCGTCGATAAGTCCATTTGATAGTGTAATGAAATTAGAAGAATAGAGTTAAAATATTTAATATTTTTTATTTTAAATAAATATATAAGAACATGTTAGGAAGTCATGTTGAATTTATTATGATTATTATTTAATTAAATAAGATGGTTATCCATATGATAGTGTGTAATGAAATTAAAAGAATGGAGTTAAAATAATTAATATTTTTTATTTTAAATAAATATATAAAAATATGTTAGGAAGCCATGTTGAATTTATTAAGATTATTATTTGTCAGGAAAATGTGTAATAGAGTTAAAATATTTTAATTTTAGGTTAGGAAAGGTTTTGTTAAATTTTTGATAAGCTCAGTTCTCCTTGTTATAAAAGATGAAGATGCGGGCGACAGAAGGAGTAAAAAATAGTTGCTAGCTTGGTAGGTTTAGGGGTGGGAAATTCCTGTCTGTTGTATTAGCATTGCCCTAAGGCCGTGTTAGTTTACTCTTTTTAATGGCTGTTGTTCATATAGTCAGCTCAATTTATTCTGAGTTTGCTGGAGAGCTCAATGAAACTGAGGAAGCATCCACACAAGTTCATTCCGAAAGTGTATCATGAGGTAAAGGCCCTATCCCTGAAGCTATTATTCCTTTGCATGAATATCATACGGTTTGTGAATGGTTTGAAATTCATACCTTGGTTGGTTATTTTCTGGGTCGTATCCCATATGATACCCTTATTCATTTCTAGGTCCAACAAGTTTGGGACCCTTATGGAGTCAAAGTGGACAATGTACACAATCTTACCAAAGGGTATTTCCTTTTTTGCTTTTTAGATCCATCTCAAGCACAAAAGGTTCTATCTAGGGGACCATGGAATGTCCGTAATTCTTTGTTGATTCTGCAACCCTACTTTAGGGATTTCCAAGTCAGTGACCAAGCTGCACTAGAAGTCCCGATGTGAGTTGAGTTCCCCGGTCTTCCTTTTTCCCTTTGGATTTTTTTGTAGACTTTAGCTGCCCCCTTAGGTAAGTTTGTTTGTCTTGAGAAAAAAAATTCTTCTCTACTCAACCCACTAGAAGGATCTGTATCAAAGTTGACCTTACCAAGGATTTGCAAGAGTTTATTGATATCAATATCGGGGACCAATCCTTTAGGCAAAGAGTTACCTATATCAATTTGCCCAATACCTGTTACCGGTGTCAATATACAACTCACAAAATTTTGAAGTGTCCTCTGATGGAGTGGAAATATAAGTCAAATCCCTCGCCCACTCACACGGCTCCAACTAATGGCTTGCAAGAGAACACTGAATAATAGACTAATATTTCTAGTAGAAAAAACCATGGAGCTAAGCAATAGGAAGCTTCAGTTTTCATTGTGCAACCTACCCATACTCCTTCTCAGGACATGCAAACTTCTACTGAAGATGGTCAAAATCCTATTGATACGGCCCCTTCGGTTGTTGGCATGCAACCCCTAGTTTCGTTGATGTCTTAATCTCTTTGGTCGAGTCCTTATTTTGCCTCAGTGGTGGTAGCTCTAGATAATTATTTGGTGGAGTAGATTCAGGCATTTAAAATCCACCGCTCTCACAGCCTTTTTTGGAATGACAAACGTTGATAGCTAATCAATGATGTTTTCCCCGTGATCTCCAACTATTATGGCTTACTTGAAAGTTTGGGTGATGCAGAGGATGTCATGGAGATCATGCATCCTAACAAATCCCAATGATTTTCTTCTCATGGAATGTCCAAGGACTGACAAACCTAGTCAGATAATATTTAGTCCAAAATGAGATGTCAAATGTTTCTTGAGTGCATGGAGGCCTCGATTTTTTATTTCTGCAAGAAGTTAAGATTTTTGATTTCAATCTGCATTGTGCATGTGACTTTTTGTGGCCATAAAGTACCTCTTTTTCCATGAAGAATTCATCGAGAAAAGGAGAAGCCATCACTATCCTTGTGCCTCGATTACAAAAGAATGTTGTGACCTGGGGTGTTGATCCATCCAATCAAGCTATCTAGATTTTGCTTGAGAATTGTGGAAAACCATTTGGGGTGGTTAATGTGTACGCCTCGAACATCGCTTTTGATCGATGTGAGCTATGGAGATGGCTTGCCATGAATCTACCATTTGCCACTTGGGTGCTCTATGAAGATTTTAATATGGTGGAGAAAGCTTCTGATAGGGTCAGTCATGCTCTGATGCGATGGTGCTTAAGTGAAAGGGAAGCTTGGTTTTTTATGAAAAATAAGCTTCACTTGTATGACCCTAATTCTTGCTTCTCGCCTTCTAACTTTCCTCAAGCTCTTTGGTACACCTAGTCAAATTTCTAGGCTATTTATGCTAGGATTTTGGAAATATTGGACACATCCATGATTTTTGAGTGTGACAACTTTTAGTTCTCCCATATTTTGCCTTCTTCACCATATGTGCTAACTTTCCTTGGTACTACACTGTTTGATCATTCACCTATTTTATTCTCGGTGGCAAAGTTAAAATTTCAACCCATAGTGCATTCTTTACAGTTTTACCTGAATGTTTCTTTTTTGCATAGCTTTAGCATGAAAGCTCATATATACCATATTTAGAATTTGATTCCTAGATCTGATGGTCTTTATAGAAGGATTGAGTGGTGGAATGTTGCCATTCAACAAACCACTAAGGTGCTACGGACTCTAGGTGTTGAAGTTGCAAAGCGATAGAAACATGCTAAGTTTACCTTGTAGAGTGAACTATCCAAAGCCCGTCTCAGGCTTGAAGCCTCTCCTTTCAGCTCTCTTGCTCAATACCAAGTTTATTCCATTCGACATGAGCTAAAAAGGTTGATTTGTATGAAGCCAAGAGTGCTCAATTATGTGCTCGAATGCATTGCCTTAAAGTGGGGACAAAGTGACAAGATTTTTTTCAATACCTCAGACCTCCTGCCCAGTATTATCAGTTTTAGTCCATTCAAGTTGATGGGCAGAGATTCACAGACCTTCTACACATTGTCAAATCATTTGTTTCACATTATCAAGGTGTTTTTGCTTCTCAACCTCTTGATGATGCTAAAAGCCAAGATCTTGCTAATTGTACCACCGTTGTCCCCAACAAGCTTTCTCCTGAGAAAATGATATTCTATGACACTCATATTTCTCTAGAATATCTAAAAAATGCCTTGTCACTCATGGCCAATGATAAGGCACCTAGTATTTATGGCTTCCCATGTGAATTCTATAAAGAATTATGGGATATGCTTGGTTTTGATATCCACAAAGTGTATCTTGAAGCCCTGCAATGTGGTTCACTGGGTTCCATTATTAACAAAGGTAATGTTAAATTTATTCCTACGTCTGGAGACCCTGATATCACCACTAATTGGGGGTTGATAACCCTGCTTAATGTGAGCTATATAATTATTTCTAAATCCCTTGCACTTAAGCTTAAATCTCTCTTGCCTTTGATCGTTAGACCTGAACAAACTAGATTTTTTCAAGGAAGATACATTCTTGATAATGTTCTTTCTATTTGGGAAGGTATGGAGTGGGCAAGAGGTATGGAGTGGGCAAGAAATTGTTAACAAGATGCTTTATTCATTAATATTGACTTTGAGAAATCCTATGACAAGATGGAGTGGTACTTCGTCACTGCCATGCTTTAGGCTTTGAGCTTTGGGCTAGTGTTTGTGAGCACTGTTCTTATGTTATTTCAAGGTGCTTCAATCGTTATTACTTTGAAAAATAGTCAATCTCAGTAAATTTCTCTTGGTCGTTCTATAAGACAAGGGTGCCCTCTTGCTCCATCTCTTTTCATTCTTGCTACAGAGGCTTTTGGCTATTTTTTGGTCCATAAGGTGGATCAAGGATTAATTAGGGGTATTGTTCTCCCCAATTCTGATCATCATTTAGTCAATGGTTATTTTGATGATGATTCTTTTTTAATGCTTTGAGAAGATGAGCAATCCCTTTTCTCAACTATTAGTTGCTTAATGGTGTCCTGTTTAGCCTCTAGTTCTTCTATTCAATGAAAAACCTCCTATTTTTGGCAATCTCAATCCCAGTTGCCATGTTGGCTGCATAATTTCCAATGGACTTGGATTCAGCTAGGTGAGGTATTTAAATTTCTTGGAATTCCTTTTGTGTTTCATGGTTCCTCTACTCAATTGTGGCAGTATGTTATTGAGAAAGTGGACAAGAAGCTTTCTTACTGGACTAGTAAGAAAATTTCTCTGGCAGAGGAAAATTTCAGATTTGTTCTAGGGTTTTAGCCACTACCCATGTATATTATTCGACTTGCTAGGTTCCATCCAAATATTGTTATAAAAATTTGGATAAGATTTTGAGAGATTTCTTGTTAGCCAAAGACTCTGTCAAACAAGGTTTTCATCGGGTAGCCTAGGAAATTTGTTGTTTTCCCAAAGACTATGGAGGCATGGGTTTGTTTGATTGTCACCAACAAGGTTTTGCCCTTTGTGCTAAATGGATCACCCGATATTTAATTGGGGATGAATCCTAGAAAGTGTTGGTTAGGCATTGCATTTCTTCTAGTTTGCTTCAAGGGAAGAAAATTTGGAAAGGGGTGGGATTGCAATATTGACCCTGTCCTTGTTAAAGTTAAAGGTTTTTTTTTTCATTCAAAGTATTTGGAAAGCCTGGAGGCCTTCAAATCTTTGTTTAGTTGGAAAGGAAGTTTCTACAAAGTAGGTGCTTCTTTACCTTCCATTAATATTTGGTGGTCTTTGATTATCACTTGGTAGGGCTCTCCCCTAGCTTTGGTGCAGTGGGTCAGAGCACATAGGTTCTATAAGTGTGGTATTGCTTCCATTTTTTGTTTCTTCTCCCGACATACCAAGAGTTGGATACCCTAGGAAAGTTTTCATCAAATTCACAATTTAAATCTTGGTGATAGAGATACTTATGAGGTGGTTATTGATAGTATTCCATTTTCTATTTGGTGTAAACTAAATAAGCATTTTCAAAAACCTTGGTGGTCATATTGGTGTTGGCCTAGGGAGCTTCCTTTTTTGCAATATAAATCTCATCTAGGTTACAAATGGCTCACCCCGCAAGTTCCAATGGTTGATAAGCTCACTATGATATGAGACTTAGTCTCTCTTCCCTCCCAATGGAATAAGAGGTTTCGGATTGCTTGGGCTACTTATATTGAACCTAAACAAAGTTTTTTTCTTGGAGCCCCTTGCACTAGGGGTTGTTTGTTGGTAATAGGCTCAAGCATCTAGGTGTTCATAATCCCATTTTCTCGATTTATGGACAGGTGGAAAATTTATTGTATATTTTTTGGTTTTGTGATCGGGCTTAGTCGACCTGGGAGTGGCTTATTGAAATTTTCAGACCTTTTATGCAAGAGGATTTTACCTGGGTGCATGCTATTTTGGGTGACCCTATTGCTTTTTCCTTCAACTTGGGTGTTTGGAATATTTTTAGAATTGGTACCCTGTTTTATCTTTGGAAGTCCTAGAATAGAGCTGTTTTATCTCAACAAGATGGTGGGCGTGTCTTCTCTATTGCTGATAAATATGATATATTATTTAATTTCTGATTACAGATTCAAGTACAGGTTGAAAAAGTACATGTGAAACTGCAATACTTATGTACCTGCATGGAGCATTAGGAGAATGTGCCCTCTGCTATGAATCGACATTTTTGACACTGTTTTGGCAGTTGTTATCAAGCTTTTTGTGGACTGTTTCTGACAGTCTTGTGTATTCCTAACAACAGTGGTTAATGTATTGGTTTACGAGGTGTGTTAATCCCACCCACCTTTTTTGTATTAATATAATGACTTTTTCATTTTAAAAAAATATGAAGATGCTCACAATTAAAGTTCTGTAGTAAGAATTTCTTATCCATTCATTGACCGCATGGCACGGCTCTCTCGTTGTCACTATCATGTCCTCCAAGTGGCAAAGCGGAGCCAACAAGATTACCGGGAGGATGCCAGAAATTTGCGGCGAGCGGAGCATCAGGTGGCTGGATTTGGATTTCGGCGCAGATATTGGGGTTGAAGCATACGTTCTTCATAGGCTTTTCAAGGGTTTTGTAAATCATTGGCTTCGCCCTCACACAATCTGCACACCAGCTGAGGCCTCAAGAAGGATCTAGGCTGCGACACGAATGGAGCATAAGCTCAACCGGATAAGCACTATTGGCGAAGCGGTGAGTCCACTCTGTCAAATAGCTAGGAGCGTTGCGGGGTGTGCTGTTCCCGTCGCCATCCGGGCGGAAACTGTGGGCTGCCTGTGAGTCGAAGGATTTTTCTTTTTTAAATAAAGAAATCATCCTCAGATCCGTTTTCCATCGCCAGATTAAACCCATATCTGAAACGGGTTAGCAGATGTTTTTTTGGTTTTTTCCTCGCCGGGTTGGCCGCGTTAATCGTCTTCCGCGGCACCGAGATCTTAGGACAAATCGGGGGCTCCACTGCTGCTGCGGCGAACGGGATTTTTCATGGTTTTTTTCTCTGAGGGCTCCAGAAGGCAGTCCGGTGTGCGTTACGGGAGTGGTGATGGTGCAGCCCTTCTTCGGATTTTATACTCTCAGCCGACCCGAGAGAAAATCAACAGTGAAAGATGGAGCAGTAGAGCCGCCATTAGAGACGAAGCATTCGGGATCTCCCGGGATGGCCGTTTCTTCACGCCATGATATTAGATATTTGCCCTACATGATACTCTATTTTTTATTACTTTTTATCATATGTTTTTTGTATTTATATTTAGTTTTATTGTCTACTTTATTGCTTTTAAATTGCACTATTTTTAATCATTGTTTATTGATAATGTTTTGTTTCTAATCATTTAAAAATATCAACTCATAATTAGTGAACCAAGTAGAAAGAACATAGTTATATAACTATGCATAGAAAATGTTTTATCACATTTTGATTTATTTTGAATGAGTGTATATTTTAATCTTAAGAGTATCAAATTAAGTGCAATACCTAGGACGAGATAATATATAATTTGCTCGTCTAGTGCGACTTTACCCTAAAGTTGTGGAGCCAATTCTTCAAGGCTTGTCTCAACCAATAGTTAATACATACTAATATATGAGAGATCTAGAAACAAATAAGTTCTAAAAATAAATCAATTCCGTTGGGTTGGCCTTTATATTCGAGCTTTATCTAGTGGCACATATGGCTGAAAAGAAATTCCAAAATTTTAAGAGGAATATACTTCTATAGAGCTAGTTTGAAAAGAAAAATGTAAACAAGGTTATAAAAACAATAAACTCATATGAAGTATTAAAACTAGAAGGGAGATAATGGTTCCATGAGCCACTGGACCTTGGCAACACCCACCCCTAAGCTAGAGAAAGTTCAACAAATATGGAGTAGCCAAGGATAACCCAAGGGCAACGAATTTGGAAATCAAACAGGACTCTCTCAATATTTGAGAGAATAGAGTTTGAAAGATCATAGTGGAGTCTAACTCATAAATTTTGGTGGGATTCCTTGATGAGACTAGGAATTTGAGACCGAGTGCATGGTGGATCAAGAACATAGTGAGTCAAATCAAATTCATCTAGTAGTAATTTTTGTATGTCATTCCAATTTATGTAGGTAAATGGAGGAATGTTGTGGCTAAATTTTTGGTTGAAAAGGGAAGGAAGCATCTTGTTAGGTACTTTATGAAATTTGATCAAAATAGGGATACTTTAGATTAGATAGAGGTGAACCAACAAGTTTTATTAGTTGACAATAGGGATCTAGAAAATAAAATTGGTTGGCCTAGAGTAGATGATAATGATGATTAGCCTCTAGTTTGACATCACACTTTTACTTGAAGTACTCTTAGTCCCATTTTGGGATAGCCCCAGAGTCATGGGAAGAGGGAGAAGCTAATATAAGCTATTTGGAATGATAGAAACAAAAAATGTGATTAGGATATGAGTTTATGCTCTTGGGGATGTCCAAAATTTGTAAGTCAATTATTATAATTTTAACCTATCTTATTAATAATATTTTCACCTTTATTTGAAAAATAATAATAATAAGTTCAAGGGATTTAGAAAAATTATTTAAAAACAATAAAATTTATATTTTAACCTAAGGTTTTAATTCAATAAATAAAAATTCACATTAATTATATATTATTTAAAAATTATTAAATTAATCATTTTTCTTGAATATAATACTTAATCAAAAACTAATAAATTTGTTGACAAAATAAAATAAAATAAAAAAATAAACAGTAAGACTATGAAAAAGAGTAGTATATAGGGTATAAGTTTATTAAGATTAAACCATACCTAACTTATTAGTTACAATTGTTTGGGTTTAAGATTTAATTTGTGAGTACTATGTATAATGGAATTAAATATTTTGATTCTATTATTAAATGTTGAGTACTTTAAAATAAATAAAACTATGATATGAAATCTAATCCCCAAGATTAAAGAATTTAATCCCCAAGATTAATGTTTTCTTTTGGTTGGCATTGCAAAATAAAATTTTATCCATCAAAAATCTGCACAAAAGAGGCTTTAATATTGTGAACAGATGTTTTTGTGTGAAGTGGACTGGAAGTCTACAAACCACTTGCTTCTTTGGTGCTATGTCTTTTAGGAAGTTTGCTCATTATTTTTTTGTAATATTGGGGTTCAGTGGGTGATGCCATGTTCTCTGGTTGACTATGTTTAGTAGTGGTCATCTCCCTTTGCATCCCCTCATATCAAGTGTATGTGGAAATCCTTACTTCCACACATCCTTTGGGGGGTATGGAAAGAACAAAATGTGAGGGCGTTTAAAATTTTTAAGAAAGATGTTTTTTTCGGGTTAGTTCAAGGATACTTTGGAGTTATTGAAAATGTTTCTTCAATTTTTTAGGATTCAGGAAACATTAGATATATTTTCTTTCTGAATGAAGCACGGTTGGAAGAGAAGTTGGGATTTTTGCTAATTGCTTTGGGTCCGGTTGCTCCAAATCCAAGGAGTATGGTGTAATGGTTCCCCTCCAAGAGGTTGGTTCAAATTAAATTTTGAAGGCACCTCTAAAGGTAATCCTGGCATCAATGGAGATGGTGGTGTTATTAGAGACAGTAAGGGAGAGTTGGTAGTGGCGTATGCAAAAAATTTATTATCCCAAACCTCTCAATTCATGAAAGCTAGTGTCGCATTCCAAGGTGTGTTATTGTTGATGGACCTGGGGATACCAAATGTGGTAATTGAATGTTATTCAATGAATATGAATAACATGCTCAATGGTTCTATTGAGCCCATATGGAAGGTTGTGAATCTGATGGAAGAAGCAAAAAATAGTATTCAACATATAAGTCAAGTTTTAGTAACTCATGTGCTGAGGGAGGGGACTTCTATAGCTAAATTTATGGAAAATCTTGGTACATCTCATCTAGGATTTTTGGTCTAGAAAAGAGATTTCCTAGAGGACCTTTTACGTCATATCAATGAAGAGAAAAATTTATGAATGTTAGAGGGTTGATCAGTTTTTGAAAGTTAGGTTCCTGAGCAACATTATTTTCAAGTGTGCAGAGCTTGTTATATTTTGGGGATTTTCTAGTTGCCAATGTTCCTTGCTTCTTATATTGAATCAAGTGATGGGGATTTAGTCTGCCTTTAATGCCCCAAATTCAAATTCTCTTTGTTTCTTATGGAGCTTATATGAGAGAGTTGTTGCACCTCGTAAGTCTCAATATCTTGTTATGCGATTCCCATGTGGTTTTCTGAGCTGGCCTTTCAACCAAAAATCAATCCATGATAAGTTTTTGACCTTTATTATCTTTATATTGGAAGTTTCATTCAAAATTTTTTGTTTTCTTTGCTATGTTGGTAGCCTAAGGGAGAGGTGGATCTTCAGTGTTTCTTTTTTGATAAGGGCAGCCCGCTCGAAGTAGTTGGTCTGGATGTTTCTTATTTTTTTGTTTTCACCATTCACGATATGGAACAGTGGGTGAACAAGAAGTAAGGTCTACTATTGGTATCCTTGTTGGGTTTCCATTATCAATATGGGGAATCGAAGGTTGTTCGGAGTCCAACTTGTGGTGATTTTTGGATTGCTTCAGTTTCAATTGTTGTTTGCTCCTGATATTTGGTGTTGCTATCATTTTTTTGAGTGGATTTGCTTACCCATCCTTATATTTGAATAAGTTTCATTGGAATGTATTATCTGTAATTTTTTGAGAAAGGTGAAGGGGGTCTCCTTGGTGTTGAGTGTAGAATCAGTAAGTTGTGTCTGGTTGCTCATGGGGTAAAACTAAGACATCAAGTCCTAAATATCACCATGCTAAGATCCATGTGGAACCTGCCTCAATGCTAGTTTGTGAGGAGGTTAAATTGATTTTAATGAATGAGGGAATTTTGAATTGTATTCAAAAATTTCATGGCCATAATCCAATCCTATTGAAATGGATGGACCACTCCTGGAATGATGGTTAGGTGAGAGTAGGTAATTGGTCCTTTGAAGTGTCGACAAAGTTGATCAGTAGGACCACTGGTCTTCCTTTGGATGGGACTTTCCACAATAGAGAGAAGCACTCTCTACTTAACGAGATAAGCTTTATTTGGATGTGGATGAATATTTCCCAAGAATACGAAATGGTTTTAGTGTGAAGGCTCTTTTATCCACTTAGGGTAGTTTGGCTAGAGTGATTATGAATTATTTCACTCTTAGTTCTAGGTATAATGTTATTCAGGGCTTCCATGCTATGTTTCTAAACCATCGTAGGAGGTATCTCTTGATGAATATCCCATTATTTTAATTCTAGTCTATGAAGAATTCCATGATGGGTATTCAAGGTGGTAGAGATAATATTCCAATCCACCAAGGTCCTACACTCTTGCTTTTTGAACAGTTTGCAGCTGAACACATAATCATTGTAGAAGAAATCCTAGGATTGATTTTTGATCAACCTGTTCTTGAGCCCAATTCGGTTAAGGAAGAGTTGGGAGGTTCAAGCGATGGTAGTGAGGACCTGTAATCCTTTTCATTGGGCTTTAGGGATAATAAAATTTCTAGGAAAATTCAAGTTTAGACTAGATGAGTAAGAGGGAAGGCATCTCATTGCAAAGGCTCAAGAAATTACTTTTTGGAGCTTTCTATCAAGGAGACTCAAACCAGCACAAGGATGGGTGGTGAGCCATATTTTAGCATGGTTAGAGGAGGTGTTACAAATAATTCCAAGCATCTACTAGGTAAGAAACTATCTAAGGAGGATTTTATCTCTAGGTATTTGGGTTTTTATCTAGGAGAACCAAGTTCAAGCTTCAATAAAAGGTTATGGGACCCTTTTAATAACCCATAATTACCCTAAAAATATTTTCCCGAGGGGAAACTATAGTGGTATATGTCTTTGTATTCAGGAGAGCCAAGTTCAAACCTTGGTACAAAGGAATGGGACCCTTTCAAAAACTCATACTTATCATAAAAATAGTCCTTAGGGGATGTCATAATGGTATATCTTTAGGTTTTCATCTAGGATACCTATGTTGAAATCCAAGTATAAGGAATGAAGACTTCATGAACTTATACTTATCCTAAAATTATAATCCTTTATGGATACTATAGTAGTTTGCATTTAGGGTTTCATTTAAGAGACCCAAGTTCAAATGTTGGTACAAGGAAATGAGACTCTTTCAAAAACCCATACTTACGCTAAAATTTTAGATGAAAAACTATTGATGAAAAATATTTTATAGTCATTATTTAGAAGGCATATGTGTAATAGAGTTAAAATATGTAAGGAAAATGTATAATAGAGTTAAAATATATTTTCTTTATAAATAGTTTATTTAATATTTATGAATCATAACATAATTTTCCCTAAGGGGGTTGCCCCTTAAGGGGCCTAGAAAATGATTTGGTACTTTAATGATCAACAAATCTGAAGGTTGAAGGAGTGTGGAAGACTGGAGGTTGAAGGAGCATGGAGAGATGAAGGCTGAAGGAGCATGGAATGCTAGAGGTTAAAGGAGCATGGAAGGTTGAATGATGAGTTGATATTTGGAGTGTCAAGGCTAGAGGGGCTTGGAAGGTTGGGTTGGCTGAAGGAGCATGGAAGGCTGGGCTAACTGAAGGAGCTAGAGCAAAAGGATGATATGTTGGGTAGAAGGATGGGATGGTTGAAGGAACATGGAAGGTTGATAAGGATAAAGAAGCATGGAAGGCTGGGCTGGCTGAAGGAGCTATAATGGAAGGCTAGCATCCTGAGTAGAAGGCTAGAAAAGCTAAAAGAGCTTGGAAGGATACTTACAATGACAAAAATAAAATTGCAAAGTGCAAAGAATTAGGGTTTTTCCTAAAAAATATCTCATCTTTTAGGAGCCATGTCTTTGCGAAGAGTTATATAATTCAATATATTCTTGGATTAACTTGTATAGAATTTGAATAGTTTTAAAATGAGTGGTCATATGCAAAAATCCAAGTAACATTATGGGAGATATGATCTTGTGAAGTCAACCATTCATAACAAGGGTAGTGAAAATTTTGTAAGTCACAAAAAAACAATTACAAAGTGTAAAGGATTAGGGTATTTTCTTGAAAGATATATCATATTTTAGTAGCCATATCTTCATGAAGAGTCATCCATTTCAGTTGATTCTTGGACCAAATTGTGCAAAATTGAATAGCTTTAAAATGAGTGGTCATATGTAGAAATCTAAGCAATATTGAGGGAGATACACATTGTGAAGTCAACCATTTGAAACAAGGGCAGTGACAAATTTTCAAGTCATGAAAAATAAAATTGTAAATATTTTCCAACTAGGGTTTGAATTATGGGAAGAGTAATGAAGGGCTATGACTTCAATGAGGAAGGAAACTAGCAATTCAAATTTGGTAAAACAAACTATGATAGTGTAATGTTTTGGAAAAATTACTCTACTGAGATGCAAGGGATATATAGTTGAGGTGAAGTTTTTGCATTGTGAAGGCTACTATAGGAAAATGTCAAGAAAGATGCTAAATTTTGGAGTAATTATATTCATATAGAAATTTGAAAAGATCAAGAAAATGAAAATCAAGAATTCAAATATTTTATGTAAAATGATGTAGGTTTCTAGCTATAGCATCTCAATTGAGATGAGAAGTGTATCTATTTGTAAAATTTCAATCTCTAAAGAAAATAAATATAATTTTTCAAGGATGGGAGACCCAAGTACAACCCCTTATTATCTAGCCAAAAAAATAGTTTTTATTTTATTTTTTATTATTGTTATAAAATGTAAGAGAATAGATTAATATGATTGAAATAGACCTGTATAAGTTATTATATTTACAAATATTAAATCATAATTAATGTATTTAATTATTATTTTTATTGGGTCAAGACTAGTAAAGAAGTTACAATGTCATGCATTTAGTTAACTAAAAATTTTGTCTATAAAGGTAGTTATAATGGGTTTATTTTGTATTTTTGTAAAATTAAGAAAAAAGAGGGTTTTGAAAGGGACCCACAACCTTTTACAAAGCATGCAACAAAAAATACAGAAATAAAATAGAAGAGACACAACAAACAAACATAGAAAATAAGGAGCCCATGAACTCAAGAAAAAGCCAGATGAATCGACCAATGAGAGAATAAAGATATTTCTACATCATTGAATCAATTTTGTTAACAATATTTCTAGACATTAGGACTGCCTCCTCAACATAAACCAAAGCCATATTAACAGAGCTCCAAACTGCACATTGCTTAATTTCCATCAGGTGAAGATTCTAGAGGATAACGCTTTTCTTTGCTACAATTTTTCTTGAAGAGTACACATAAACCACCGAATTGTCTTTGGAAGAAGGTCTAGGAAGAATATCCACCTCAAAATACACATCATCCACCTTGGAAAAGGAGGAAGATTTTGCTAAATCTCTTATTTTGCCAATCAAATGAATAAATTTACGAGTATTGCCACTTCCACATTAACACTCGCAAAAAGACTCTCCATAGCTAGAGATATGATAGGAGACACCAGAGTGTTACAAGACATATTTTAAGATTACAGAGGAAAAAAAACTACCACCCAACACCTGACCTAGAAGACGAACCCCTACCATACCACCAATTGGTGAGAAAAAGGAAAGTTAAAAAAAAGGTGGAACAAAGGCTAAAGGACACCTTGTAAAAAAAATCTTTGAAGGTGATAGAAAATAGGTGGACATTCCAAGGTATGAATTCCAGAGAAGAAATGACAAAAACCAATCCCAAATAAAGGAGAATTTGCCATCCCCTGGACCAACTTGACAACTCAAATGAAATAGAATCCACGTAAACTCAATGTATATTGGAAAAGGCACCTAGGGAACAACCCAAGGTTAGTCTACAAAAAAAAGCCCATACCTTGAATGAAAAATAAAATAAGGACTTCGAGCAGAGAGAACCTTCCAAAGAAAGCTTGGGAAGCTTTGAGACATTCCCTGACAACTTAGGCATAAAGGTGAGCGGGATATGGAACTTGAAATTTCAAAAATGAGCACTTCAAAGGTGCCACGGGGAAGAAAAACAACCACCCACTATGACTATTACTCCAAAACCCCATCCACCCTAGCAAGAAAGCACCAGCCACCAACCACCATTTAATGAACATTATTATCGACATGGTTGATGATCTCAAGAGGAAAATCCCTCTGCCAGATCGTAAATCCTTGGATATTTAACCCTATATTTGCCATTAAATCTGTAGCCAAATTTCCTTATCTAAAAATATGCCAAATTTTAATCACCTCTAGAGCGCGAGACAAACCCACTACCGAATTTACTGAGTTATAATGGGTTTATTATTTTAAATATATTTGATTAATATTATTATTTTTAAAGTCACAAGTTCATGTAGGAGACTTATAATGTCATGGGTTTAGTAAAATAAAAAATTAATCTATAAAGGTAGCTATAATGGGTTTGTTATTTTAAATATATTTCATTAATATTATTATTTTTAATGTCTAAGTCTATGTAGGAGACTTATGTTAAAAATATTAATACAAAGGAACACGATACTTTTAGAAAACTCATACTTACCCTAAAAAAATTGGTCATTGGAGGGATATAATATTGATATGTTTTTGGGTCATCTAGGAGACCCAATTTCAAAACCCATCCTTACCCTAAATTTTTTATCCCTAAGGTATACTATAGTGATATGTCTGTGGGTTTTCTTCTAGGAGACCTGAGTTCAAAACTTTATATAAATAAATGAGACCCTTTTAAAAATTTGTACTTACCCTAAAAATAGTCCTCTGAGGGATGTCAAAAATATGTCTTTGTGTTTTCATCTAGGAGATCCATATTGAGACCTCAATACAAGGAAATAAGATGGTTTCATAAAGTTGTACTTATCCTAAAATTATTATTATTATTATTTGATTTGGTTAGTGTGACAAATCCCTACGACCAACACACATGGCTTATCCTAAAATCATAATCCGTAGGGGATACTATAGTAGTTTTTCCTTTGGAATTTTATCTATAAGATCCAAGTTCAAATGTTGGTAGAAGGGAATGAGACACTTTCAAAAACCCATAATTACCCTAAATGTTTTGGATAAAAAACCATCAATGTGACTAGAATAAAAGTTTCATATGATGAGAACTAGAGACCACAACAAGGTATGGGTATTTGTTAGAACCAATATCCACTCTAGGGAAATGAGTATCTACCATAACCAAGGACCATACTAGAGTTTAAGGTTTTAGTGATATTTTGTAAGAGTTAGTTTTTAATCCAAAATACCAATCATATGACATCATCACTTGTATAGTAGCAAAACGACTTTTTGTGGAGCTATGCAACATATTATAGTTGAGAATGCTATACCTAAGTGAGTTCTATAGATCTATAAAGATTAAAGTGGTTGTGAGTGCTAGAGGTGATCAAGGTACTCTAAAAGGCTATGGATTGGTAATAACATAGACAAAATTCTAAACATTGGAAATATGCCACTAGACTTGTAACATTACATGAAAAATGTAATTGAGAGTGATGGATCTATTAGAAATACTATGAAAGGCTATGGAGATATGAAAAACAATATAGTTAAGAAAGTTGGATCTAAATGGAGTTCCATGAAATTATCATCAACTTTAAATAATAGGATTTAATTTTTTTTATGAACACAAACCCACCCCTTCACACACTCACCCATGCTACTTTGAACCTTGGACCTCCCTAAGAAGAGCCCAAGCCGTTGCAATTATTTTTTATTTTAATGTAATGTTTTTTATAACAAACCATGGGTATAATGAGGTTAAAATATATGATGCTTTCTTTTAATCTTATATTTCATTCCAATAATAAATAAAGGTACATCATGATATCATATATTTAATTAATTAATATGTGGTTTGTAATCTAGTTAAAATATTTAACACATTTAATTTTATGTTTTAAAATATTAAATATATTTAAGGTGGGCATACAAATTATTATTTTTTGAAATCAACTTTATTAGATAATAGGAACTTGAAACTTACAGTTAAGATCATCCTCCAAATTATTATTTTTGGAATCAAAATTATTAAATGATAGGAACTTATCCATGTAAGTGTGGTCTACTAGAAAGGACGCAACTTACATTATGGGTGATGTGACCCATATACAATCTCCATGGTGGATGTATAAGAAGTATTACTATATTAAAAAAAATAAAAAAATAAAAAATAAAAATAAAAATAAAAATATGATAGGAAATTGAATAGTATGATTACAATTAATATTCATAATATTCGGAGCTCTCCTTCTTCTTCGACTGTGGTCTTTTTTTGCGTCGCGATATCGCGACACCTTGTTTCACGTCGCGATATCGCGACCTCCTTCCTCCTTCGGTTCCGATGGTGATTCTTGTCGCGATATCGCGACCTCTCTTCTTCCCGTGGCTTCTTCGGTGATTCTTGGCGCGATTTCGAGACATCACCTTTTTGGTCGCGATTTCACGACACCTCCCCTTGTGCGGAGGTTTGTCAACTTTCTTCTCTTCTCTTCTGGGACCTCCTCGGTCGCTATGATTTTATTGTAACCTCTCTTGTTCAAGGTTCAGGGACCTTTCAAAACCCTTTCTACCAATAAAAAAAAATATTCACAATATTCAATCCTTATTTCAATCGAGTACATGTTAATTATTTTAAAGCTTTTGCTAATAGGATCCACTTTATTTAATTAATTTACAAATATTTAAATGCATCAGCTTATTATTTAATTAATTTATAAATATTTAAATGCATTGGCCTATCTGTTGTAATAACTAACCTAGATTTGACATGGAATTACATATAATATAATATTCAATATGAGTTCATATCATGAGTTAACTATAACTTAGTTATAAATAATGTAAACAACTAAGCTAGATTTGATTGCAAACCTAGATTTAGTATGCAAGTACATATAATCTTGCTCTAGAGATATAATCTGGTATGCAGCCATGTATAATCTTGGTCTACGAAAAGAATATGAGCTCATTATAACTGAGTTATAAATTTGACATTGGCATTCAATTAGCTTAATTTAATATGAGCTAATTATAACTGAGTTATGAATTTGGCATTCAACTAGCTCAATTTAATATGAGTTAATTATAACTGAGTCATAAATCTGGTATTCAACTAGCTCAATTTAATATGAGCTAATTATAACTGAGTTATAAATTTGGCATGCAGTAGCTCATGCAATTACATATAATCTCTCCTCGATATCCGAAATGATTACAATATATAGTAATTATAACTTATGATTTCACATGAGCTAGTTATAAATCTAGCATACAGTTACATATAATCTGTCTTCAATATAAGATATACGAGATTAGAACATATATTAAATATAGCTTATTATTTAATTTTTTCTAACAGCTGCCGAATAGCTTTACAATTCAACCTATATCAATTTCATTATGTGAAAGATATACATACAAAATATATACATTATTTTTTTAATATTTTAATATTATAATTTAATTAATTAGATTAATAATTATCGAATTTATAACACTTAAAAATATATTTCAATTTAACAAATTATATCAATAATAAAACATAAAAAATAATCTATTTTTTTTATATAATATAATATAAATAATCAATTACTAAAAATAAAATAATATAATTATAAAAAAAAATATAAATATATTTTAATTAAAATTTAATAATCACTTATAACTTCAAAGTCTATGCTTTTGATGACCCAAGCTAAAACACTTTCTTTTGGTATCTGGAGTAACATTGAGATTTTGGTCACCTTCATTGAATGGAATTTATGAATGTAGGCAAACATATATATCTTAAATAATAATCTGTACAGAAGAAATTAGGAAAAAAGCCCATGTTTCCTATATAAAGGTGGGAGTATTATCGCTTCTCATCCATGCATTTTTCCTATATATCTATATTCTGCTTGTGCGTATACTTTTAAGCAAGTTTGTTCGTTCCGAAAATTACATAGAGCAAATGGCAACAAGGGAAAACTGGAGGAGAGGGTGTGTGAGTGCTGTATTGCTGTTTCTGGTGCTTTTCATGAGCTTCGGTGAGTTTATGTTAATTTGTAATGAACAAGTTTTTCTATATCTGTTTGGATGTTTTGTGAAGAATATGAAAAAGTATTAATTATAATACTAATCCTATAATATTGATAATTGATATTGAAATGTCCATCGGAGTGCAGAGATGCAAGTGAAGGTTGTGGAGGGTAAGACGTGCATACCTGAAAGCTATCTGCCAGTAGGATCTGAACTTTGCCCGAAAGATCCTATCTGCACTGGTAAATGTGCAAAGGAGGGTTTTCCTGTTGGAGTTTGCGATGAATGGACTTTAGGTGCAAGGTGTCTTTGCTATAGCCATAAAAACTGTCCATGAAACTCGGAACAGAAGCATTTTTTTGTCATGCAATAGAAGTGGAGCAGCGGTTCTCGATGTTTGTGTGTTATGTCATCTGATGTTAAGGTGTGTTTGTGTTATGTCATCTGATGTTAAGGTGTGTTTGTGGGAGAAAATAAATGAGCCTCTACGAAACAGAAGCATGTTTTGTGGTGTAATACAAGTGGAGTAGCGGTTCTTGTTGTTTGTGTGTAATGTCATAGGATGTTACTCTGTTTTTGCAGGAGAAAATAAATGAGCCTCTACATTTCTATTGTTGTCATCGTATGGTTGTCTTCATATTCATATACGATGGAATAAAACTGGTTTTCCTTTGGAATAAAATTGGTTTTCCTTTCTTTTTCCTCTCAAATTCGATCTTTTTATTAGAATGGAACCTGGTTTTATCTTTTATTAATATTGTGATGGTAAGCTGAAGAATTTAATCTAGTTTGATAATTATATTTTTTATTTAAATACTTTATTTAATATTTAGTTTTAAGTATTTTTAAGTGTTTAGTTTATTTGTATAGTTATTAAAGTTTTTTTTTTTTTTTAAATTAATATGTAAAATATTGTTTGTTCAAGCATTTATTTATCAAACATGTATAAGATATATTATAACAATTGTATTTCCTATTTATTTATATATAAGTAAAATTTAATATTTTTATTTTATAGATAGATAGGTATTAACATAAATGAATATGCCACTAGACTTGCATCATCACATTAATTGGTTAGAAAGCAAAAGGCCCCCACACACATGCCCAGACTCGATGTTAATAGGGATGAGAAATCCCGCAAAGTGGAACCAAGAGGATCCCCACACACATTCTCAAAATCGATGTTAATAGGGAAAAGAAATATCACAAAGTGGAACCAAGAGGGCCCCCACACACATATGAGAAATCCCACAAAGTGGAACCAAGGACTTCACCTTTAAGCTTGCTACCTCATTGGCAAAGAGTATGGCAAGTGTTGGGGTTTATTCACACACTACACTAACAAGATAAATATGTATGGCAAAGAGTATGGCAAGTGTTGGGGTTTATACACACACAAACTACACTAACTAGATAGATCAGTATTTGCATGAACGAAATTCCAATCATCGAATCACAAAGTGGAAGCAAGAGGGCCCCCACACACATATGAGAAATTTCATAAAGTGGAATCAAGGACTTCACCTTTAATCTTGCTACCTCATTGGCAAAGAGTATGACAAGTGTTTGGGTTTATTCACACACTACACTAAAAAGATAAATAGGTATGGAAAAGAGTATAAATAGGTATGGCAAGTTTTGGGGTTTATACACACGCAAACTACACTAACAAGATAGATACGTATTAACGTGAACGGAATTCCAATCATGGAATATGCCACCGAACTTGCATCATCACATTAACCATTTAGAAAGCAAGAGGGCCAACCCCACACACATGCCCAAACTCGATGTTAGCCCCCCACACACATGCCCAAACTCGATGTTAATAAGGGTGAAAAATCCCACAAATTGGGACCAAGGATTTGCACCTTTAAGCCTGCTACCCCATTGACAAAGAGTATGGCAAGTGTTGGGGTTTATAAACCACTCAAGTCTCACAACATAGTGAATATGGGATTATTCACAAAAACACACAAACTACCCTAACAAGATAGATAGGTATTAACGTGAATGAAATTCCACTCATAGAGGAATCGATAATTATCTTTCCTTTTTGAACAATTGGTTATATGATCAAGTTGCATTGCCTTCGATTGTAGCATCAAATCATGGTGCTCCCACTATAACCGCTACCTCACCTTAGTAAACATGGCACGGAGTGAGGAAGACCCCTGGTGGCTCCATATTATGATATTTAATATTGATATTTCAATACATTTAAATTATTTTATAAATATTTTAAATTAATTTAATATTATAATTACTTAGACGTTATAATTATTATGAAATATATATATATATATATATATATATTTTATATATATTTGTCAATTCTTAGTCACAATTTGTTTTTATTTAAGTTTGCATTTTTCAACATTTTAGTTTTGCAATTATGATTATTGGTAAAACTTTGCATATCTTTGAGTTAATTACAATGGTATGACAAGTTCATTTTGAATATTATCAAAATTTAATTACTTTGAGTAAGGGTTTAATTTATCATCATCCATTAAAATTATTAATGAAAAAAAGGAAACATAAGTAATAATAACAACAACAATAATAAGGTCCGAGGTGTAGACCAATTGGTTCATCCAAACCCCATAAGGGGGCGAAGGTCCAAGGTTCAAATCTTGGGTCTCGTCGAACTGAATGCTTGTCCCTTTCCTGGTGTTTTTAACGACGTAAAAGGTTTAAAATGATTGTGGCATGGTGGTTATAGGGACAGACTGCATGAAGATCTGTGTGGCGACTTCTAGGGTAGACAACGTAGAATACTATGGTGGCCATAAAAGCTGAACAGCCTACCCGGATTCGTGGCGGCTACTGATTCCACCATGTAAATTAAAAAAAAAAAAAAACACAACAATAATAATAACAACAATAACAATAACAACAATAATAATAATACTCTAGGAATTATTCACAAAATTATCTATTAAAATAGTTGTAAAGAGTAACTCTGAATTGGATAAGATGTCGAAAACCATGTTATGTTATCTTTGAGATATTTAAAATTTACAAATGTTATTAATGAAGAATGTTTGAGAGCAAGCATTCTCCATTCCTTCCTCTTATCTTACAGTCATGTTTTGTATTTGCATCCCTAATGGTCTTTTTAATATCTATGATATCATCCAAGAGATTCATACGATTTTTTGACAAGTACAACCACTAACATTTTTGCTTCACCTTCATCCCAACAAAGAGACCCCAACCATTTTTAACTTAATTGCAAAAGTTGAGGCATGCAATCTTTTTTGAGTATGCATTTTCTTTTGTCTCTTAACCTTTTTATTTTTCAATGCTAACCACTACACTGAAGGTATAAAATTATTATCGAGACCTTATTTTCATCCATCTAAAATCCATTGGAAATATTAGAGACCAAATAATAAGTTTTGAAGAGTTTTGCTACATAATAATTATGCAATAAATAATTCTTTTAAAAAATAAAAAGTATAATTACTAAAAACTAAATGTTTCTATTTTTATAGTCATTTTGTTATCTCATATATAAAAAAAGCACAAAAGGATTTCACTTGATGGAATTGGAAGAATCCCATTTTCATATAGGTGACTTTCTAACTCATGGAAGACAAACCACCACATTTCCATTTGGGTCATTTCACTTTTAATATAGCAGAATTTCAATCTATATAAAAAAAATAAGTATCTAATTGAGAAATATAAGTAATTGATGCAATGTTATAGCCTCACATCTCTTCTTAGAGATTTACTTTTTATCATATATTTTTGTATTTATATTTAATTTTTTGGTTTAATTTATTACTTTTAAATTGTACCCTTTTTTAATCATTCTTTACTTATAATCCTTTGTTTCTAATCATTTAAAAATATCAATTGATAATTAGTGAAATAAGTAGAAAGAACTTAGTTATATAATTATGCATAGAAAATGTTGTTATCACATTTTGATTTATTTTGAATAAGTGTATCTTTTACATTTAAGAGTATCAAATATAGTGCAATAACTAGGAGGAGATAATAGATCACTTGCTTTTCTAGTGTGACTTTACCTTGGAGTTGTGGATCCAATAGGTTTATCTCTTCAAGGTTTGTGTCAACCAATAGTTAATACTTACTAATATATGGGATATTTGAAAATAAATATAAAAAATAAATAAGTTTAGTTGGGTTGGCCTCTATGTTTGAGCTTTATCTAATGGGACATATGTCTAAAAACAATTCCAAATTTTTCATAGGAATACACTTCAATAGAGCTAGTTTGGCAAAAAAACATGAAACAAGGTTATAGAAACAATAAAAGTTCATGTGGAATATAAAATCTAGGAGGGAGATAATTCTACCATGAGCTAGACTCATGGATCCTGACAACACCCACTTAAAAACTAGAAAAAAAATCAATATAAATGGAGAAACTAAGGATAACCCAATGATAATGACTTTGGTAATCACACAAGACTCTATAAATTTTGGTGGGGTTACTAGATGATATTAGGAATTGGAGACCGGGTGCATGGTGGATCAAGAACATAGTGAGTCAAATCAACTAATATAGTAGTAATTTGAGGATGTCATTCCAATTTATGGAGGTAGAGGGAGGAATGAAGATTTTTTAGGTATGGTTTAATCTTAATAAGTTTGAGTATGTCATTCCAATTTGAGTTTGAGGGGTTTAAAATAATTGTTTAAAAGCAATAATCTTCATAATTTAATCTAAGGTTCTAATTTCATGGATGAACATTCACACTAATTATATATATTATTTCAAAATTATTACATTAAAATTACTATTTAATTATAATACTTAATCAAAGTAATAAAGTTGATAAAATAAATTAAAATAAAAAGATAAATATCATTGAATTGAAAATAAACATCATCCACAAAACATGTCCCTAATAAAATCATGGAAAAGACTAGTATATAGGTTATAAGCTTAATAATATTAAACCATACCTAATTTATTAGTTACAATTGTTGTAGGTCAAATATGCTACACAATCATACAAGTTGATTGATTAAAATTTAATTGGTGAAGTTCATATAGGAGACCCAATATTATACTCTTGATATAGGGAACTATGATCCTTCAAAACACCTATACTTACCCTATAAATTTTGGTCATTGAGGGGATATCATATTGGTATTTATTTGGGTTTTCATCTAGGAGATCCAAGTTCAAACCTCAATACAAGGTTATGGAACCCTTTCAAAAACCCATACTTACCCTAAATTTTTTGTCCCTAGGTGATACTATAGCAATATATATCTTTGGGTTTTATTTTATGAGACCTAAGTTCAACCCTTGGTACAAAGGAATGGGACCATTTCAAAAAATCATACTTACCCTAAAAATAGTCCTTGGAGGGACATCATAATGATATATATTTGGGTTTTCATCTATGAGACCCATGTTGAAACCCCATTATAAGGAATGAAAACCCTTTCATAAAATTGTACTTACCCTAGAATTATAATCCTTGGTGGATACTATAGTGGTTTGCATTTAGGCTTTCATTTAGGAGACCCAAGTTTTCAAATGTTGGTACAAGAAAATGAGACTCTTTCAAAAAGCCATACTTACCCTAAATTTTTTGGATGAAAAACCATCAATATGGCTAGATTGAAAGTTTCATATGATGATCTGGTTGCAACGTCCATCCTTGATGAAATTTTCCAAGATTTTAGGATCTTGTGGGTCAAGTCGGCTTTAGTTTTTGAAGTGTTCCAACAATGGCCTCAACCCTTTGTTAGTCTAAAACTTAAGTACCTTTGGAAAATCTGTTGGCACCATTTCCTGTGGTATATATGGTTAGAAAGGAATCACAAAGCTTTTAAGGACACCAGTCATAGCCTTAAAACAATCCTCAATAGAATCCTTGCCTTTGCGAAAGAAAACATTAGTATCCTTGCTGAGGAGAACCGTATAATCCCTCCCCAAGAAAGACAAATTGCTTTAGCCTTACATTGAGGAAAAGCCTTTCATCCCTCTACCCAATCCCAAAAATAGGGTCTCTTGGGAGCCACCCCCTAGGGGTTGGTTCAAATTGAACTTTGATGGTGCAGCTAAGGAGAACCCGAGAAGAGCAAGAGCTGGAGGAGTAATCAAAGATCATCAAGCAAACTTGGTTAAGGCATTCACTGAACCATTGGGAATTAGAACTAATAATGAGGCGAAAGCTAGAGCTCTTTTGAGAGGGTTAAAATTTTCCCAGGAGATTAATGGAAATTTGATGATTAAAGGCGATTCCATGAATATCATCAACTTGTTAACCAATGACAGAAAACCTCCATGGAGGATTGAGGTCATCATCTGTGAGGCAAAGATCCTTTTACGGTAATACAGGATAGGAGGATTCGCCATGTGTTTCGTGAGGCCAACAAAGCGGCAAAAAAATAGGCAATGTAGGTATTGATGCGAGAAGTTTGATGATGTGGACACAAGGGGTACCATGTGAAGTGGAAGATATTCTTAGACATGAAAAACACAACACTGATTAAGGAGAAATCTGAAAGGGTGCTTTTTCCCCAAGTTTTTTGTGATAAGCATAGAGTTTTTTGTCTAAATCAACTCAAATGGCTATCGTTGTAAGTAATGTTAATTGTCATGTTGAAATGTCATTCTGCAGTAAGTGTAAGGTGCAGTAGGATAACCAACACAATTTTTGAAAAGAATGTTCTAAGGATGACTAGGATCTGCAATCTCAGCATAAGGCTAAATTTTGTATTAGGTTTTAGGTTAACCTACAAAACCCGGTAATTAATGACAACTTTTATTTACCAAAAAAAAAAGTTTCATATGATGAGAACAAGAGGTCACATCATGGGTATGAGTATCTTGTTAGAACCAAAATCCACAATAAGGGAATGAGCATCTATTATAACCAAGGTCCATACTAGAGTTTAAGGTTTTAGTGATATTTTCTAACAGCCAAGTTTTAATCGAAAAATTTCAATCATATGACATCATCACTTGTATAGTATCAAAAAAATGTAGAGTCATGAAGAATATTATATCTAAGAATGCTAGATTTGAGCAAGGTCTATAGAGTCACGAAGAATAAAGTAATTATGAGTGCTAGATGTTATTGATGTATTCTAAAAGCTATGGAACTATAAATAATAATGTAACTGAGTGTTGGATCTGCTCGGAAGGCTATAGAGTTATGAAAATCAATATAACTTAAAATATTGAATCTAAGTAAAATTCTATAGAAATCATTATCAACTATAAATAATAAGACTTAAATTTTTATTTTAGTACTAAACCTTATGCATCGATCACATCTAGCTGATATCTCCTATACCCATGAAGCTGATATCTCCTCTAGCTGCTATGGCGGCAGCTACTGTGACCACCAGATTCCGTCCACTTTAAACCTCGTGGCTTGGTCTACAATCCTATTGGTCGCCATGACTTCAAACTATAAAAAATTAAAGAGAATAATATGGTGAAGTTGGCCTCCTCTCACATTATGGTTTCAAACACTTAAGCTTAGGGGCAATCATAACTGCACTTCTGATTTTCTCCAACAGCAGGAATTTTTTTAGAGCATAATGGGTTCAAACAGGAATGACATAAAATTTAAATATTTAAGTAGCATCGCTAACTTAACTTAAATTAGACTTACATGCAGTTTGACATATATTTACATATAATTTTCGAAAGATAATAACATAACTTAAATTATAATTTAGTTATAAGTTTGTTATAATTCAGCATTTGCGACAATTGGTATTTAGGTGGAAGGTGTAGTTGCCATGAAATAGGCTGTCCATGAAACTCGGAAGATAAGCATGTTTTTTTGTGCAATACAAGTGGAGTAGGGTGTCTTGTTGTTTGTGTGTCATGCCATCTGATGTCACGATGTGTTTCTACATAGGAGAAAATAAACGAGCTTCTACATTTCTATTGTTGTAATTTGTCATCTTAGGGCTGTTTTCATACAAATTTTATTTTAATTATTTTATAAATAGTTTAAATTGATTTAATATTATAATTATTTATTTAAACGTTATATTAGATATTATTTATAAAAGTTTTCTTTCAAGCATAAATTATTCGTAGAATTGTGTAGAGCTTTGAGTTAATTAGGTTAGAATGATCATTTAATTTTGAATATTATCAAATTTTCATTACTTTAAGTAAGGTTTAATTTATTATTGCTCCGAAAAAAATAAAGTATGAATAATAATATTAATAAAATGTAGTTCTATGAAGTATTCAACAAAATATTTTAAAAAACAGTTATAGAGAGTTTAATAATCCAACTATGAATAACTATGAATAAAATAAGATGTCCAAAATGTTGTAATATCTTTGAGATACTAAATATTTACAAATGTTACCAGTGAAGAATGTTTGAGAGCAAGACCATTCCTTCCCCTTATTTTATAGTCATGTTTTGCATTTGCATCTCTAATGGTCTTGTTAATATCTTCAACATCATCCAAAAGATTCATACCAGAATTTGGCAAGTGCTACCACCAAAATTTTTGCTTCACCTTTCTTTTGTCCCGAGACATGGACATCACAATGGTTTTTCACTCAATTGCAAAATTTGAGGCATGCAATCTTTTACTTGTATTCAAATTTACTTTGTAACTTATGGAATTGGAACAATCCCATTTTCATATAGGTTACCTTCTAATTCACGGAAGACAAACCACCAAATTTCCATGTGGGTCTGTATAGCAGAATTCCAATCCATCTAAATTTAAAAATAAAATTTTAAAAAATAAAAAGAAAACTATGATAAATATTAGTAATTGATGGAATGTTATAGCCACATATCTTTTCTTAGATATTTACCCTACATGGTACTCTATTTTTTCTTACTTTTTATCATATGTTTTTGTATTTATATTTAATTTTATGGTTTACTTTATTGCTTTTAAATTGCATTGTTTTTTAATCATTGTTTATTAATAATGATTTGTTTTCTAATAATTTAAAAATATCAACTTATAATTAGTCAACTAAATAGAAAGAACATAGTTATATAACTATGCATAGAAAATGGTGTTATCACACTTGGATTTATTTTGAAGGAGTGCATCTTTTACGCTTAAGAGTATCAAATTAAGTGCAAAACCGAGGAGGAGATAATATATAATTTGCTTTTCTAGTGTGAATTTACCCTAAATTCATGGAGCCAATGGGTTGATCTCTTCAAGACTTGTCTCAACCAATAGTTAATAAATACTAATATATGGGAGATATACAAACAAAGAAGTTCTAAAAATAAATCAATTCAGTTGGGTTGACCTCTATATTCGAGCTTTATCTAGTGGCACATATGGCATAAAAGAAATCCCAAAATTTTAGGAGGAATATACCTCAATAGAGCTAGTTTGAAAAGAATAAGTGAACAAAGTTATAAAAATAATAAACTCATATGGAGTATTAAAACTAGAAGGGAGATAATGCTACCATGAGCCATTGGACCTTGGAAACAACCACCCCTAAGCTAGAAAAAGTTCAACACAGATGGAGTAGCCAAGGATAACCCAAGGGAAATGACTTTGGAAATCAAACAAGACTCTCTCAGTATTTGAGATAATAGAGTTTGAAAGATCATAGTGGAGTCTAACTCATAAATTTTTGTGGGTTTCTAGATGAGATTAGGAATTTGAGATCGAGTGCATGGTGGATCAAGAACATAGTGAGTCAAATCCAATTCATCTAGTAGTAATTTTTGGATTTCATTCTAATTTATGTAGGTAGAAGAAGGAATGTTGTGGCTAAATTTTTGGTTAAAAAGGGAAGGAAGCATATTTTTAGGTACCTTATGAAATTTGATCAAAATAGGGATATTGTAGATTAGATAGAGGTGAACCAACAAGTTTTATTAGTTGACAATAGAAATCTAGAAAATAAAATTGGTTAGTTTAGAGTAGATGATAATGATGATTAACCTCTAGTTTGACATCACACTTTTACTTGAAGCACTCTTAGTCCCATTTTGGGATAGCCCCCAAAGTCATGGCAAGAGGGAGAAGCCAATATGAGCTATTTGGAGTGATGAAAACCAAAATTGTGATTAGGATATGAGTCTGTGCTCTTTGGATGACACTAAAATATATGTGGTCCAAGAAAATGTTAGAGAGTTTTATTCAGATCTTGGGGATGTCCAAAAGTTACAAGTCAATTATTATAATTTAAACCTATCTTCTTAATAATATTTTCACCTTTATTTGAAAAATAATAATAATAAGTTCAAGGGATTTAGAAAAATTATTTAAAAACAATAAAATTTATATTTTAACCTAAGGTTTTAATTCTATAAATAAAAATTTACATTAATTATATATTATTTCAAAATTATGAAATCAAAAATTTTACTTGAATATAATACTTAATCAAAAAAGGTACTAGCATGACCATAATAGTGGAAAACCATAATGGAAACAAAGGGATAGAGTAAGGAAAGTTCACACTTAATCTACCAAGAGGAATGAGTGAGCCGAGGTTTAGCGGGTGCGATGGGAGTGAGGGTTTCAATTTTTTGGGTAGGAATCTTAGCCAAGGCAGCAGTGGTAGAGCAGGTATGAAAGGGGTGGGTGGGAAACTTGAGCATGGATCAAGTGAGGATCTAGAGGAAGGTGATCAGGTTGTGGAAGATTTCAATGCAGACATCACGCGGGGGCGGGACCCTCCTCAAAAATACCTGACAAAAAAGATACGAAGGACAATGCGGGGCCCAAGAAGTGGCTATCTTTTCCTGAGACTCTTAAAGGAAAAAGCAAGGAGGTTCTCTCTATTCTGCCCCTAGTTCTAGTAAATAATAAAATTTTGACCTCGTCAAGTTCCATGAGCCCTTTTATTTCAATGGAAGAATTCTCCCTGGTAGGCAAATTTTTGGGAGTTAGGTCGAAAATGGAGACTATCAGGGCTTGGGTGATAGGGTAAATGGTGAGCAATAGGCAACTTGGAGTTGGTAGCTCTAACTCAAGGGTTCTTCATTATCTATTTTAACAATATGGAGGATGCTAACCACATTTTAACAGGAGGTCCTTGGTTTTTGGGCAAAAGGAGCCTTTTTCTCAGATGATGGGGTGAATATTTTGACCCTAAAAAGCAAAATATTAACATTTCCCCTATTTGGGTTTGTCTCCCGAGTCTACCTGCCCAATTATTCAATGAATATTGGCTGCAGGGCATAGCCAAAACTATAGGGGACCTGATATCCATTGACCATGCAACCTTGGCCAGGACAAGGATGACTCATGCACAAATATGCATAAATGCTAATTTGGATAATGAATTGCCAAGGTTTGTGGAGCTAGAGTATGGATAATACTATCAAAAATAGTTGGTAGAATACGAGAACAAATCGACATTCTATGTAGAATGCAAAAATAAAGGACATCTATGCAATCAGTGCCCTAACCTTGCAATGAATAGAGAAAAGTAGAAGCAAGGAATGCTAAACAAAGGAAATTTTAGGAGTTTCCTTGGCAGAGGTGATTTCAATCAGGTAAACAATGTCTACCAAAAAAATAAAAGAGAGTGTGCAGGTTCTCAACAAGACAAAGGAAAACAAAAGGTTGTTGGCAACCACAATACTCAGGTAAGTTCCAATCCTCTAGTTTCAAATAATTTTTCAATTCTATCCAATATGGGAGTAGGAAGATTATCGGAACACATGGAAGCCTAGAACCTTCAAGATAACCTTTTTGACTTTCTAGAATCCCCATACAAGTCAGGATCCTCAAACCCTAATGCTGAAATTACTATAAGCCCCGTGGGCATCACAAAGCCACACCGTAATTCCTGACATCTAGAATCCCCATCCAATTTGGGATCCTTAAACCCCAATGTTGAAAATACTTCAAACCTAGTGGGCATACCAAAGCCAAACCCTAATGTTGAAGAACTTAGGAAGAAAGTTGAGGCATTGGAAAATAAAAAATCTCATCTCCCTAACATCATCACTAGGAGCCAGGTGAATCCTATTGAGGGCCATCCCGCAGACTAGGGGAATATAGGAAAAAATGAGAATATTTGGATGTAGGGGTGGAGATATGTGAAACTCTTCAGATTGAGGAATATGGTAGTCCGGTTCTGCAACAAATTGCCTCCCCTCAATTTAGTCCTATGAAGTCTCCTATAGATTTTTGCAATGAAAAAATAAGAGGGAGAATATCAAATTCTGAGCATCAAAAAATTAAAACTGATATTGACATTACCAATGGAAAATAAAGAACCATATTTCAACAGGTTATTCTGGGTTCTGAAGACAAAAAATTAGGAAAACCCCGTCAAGGGAGGGGGAGAGGAAGAAATTCCAAATAATATAAATGAAGTTCCTCTCATGGAACATGAGAGGCCTCAATGGCTTGCCCAAACACAGGGAAGCCAATGCAATAATAAATCAAATGAATCCAACTATTATCATGTTGCAAGAAACAAAAATTGATGAGATTCAATAAAATAAAGTAGCAAAAAAATTTGGAATCAAGGGGATATGGTTTGAAAATCATCCAGAGGAGCTTCTGGATGCCTTGTGACTTTGTGGGATAACTGGATAGTAGAAGGCACCATTATTCATAAAGATGATAGGGTTATTAGTGTTTTATTTAAGGAAATAAATAGCAACAGGTCATGGATCCTTTCAAATATTTATGCCTTGACTTCAATTCAAGGGAGAGCTCTACTATGGGAGTACTTAGGTAATATGAGTGAAATATTCCATAATGTCCCCTAGATTCTAGCTAGGGATTTTAACACTCCTCTTTACCCTTTAGAAAAAATGGATGGAAATGGACCAGCTATCAGGAGCATGGATGAGTTCAATGACTTTCTGAACTCCAACATGTTTATGGATGTAAAACTTAGAGGAGTGAATTATACCTGGAGCAATCGGTAGATAGGGTGTCATCTCATTCAAGAAAGGCTTGACAGGTTTTTTCTATCAAAGGAGGCTACAACTCTATTTGATGATTCTACCTTGTAAGGCCTTCATAAAATTGCCTTTGATCATAATTCCATTTTTTTGGATATCCCTAACTCTCTGTCCTTCAAGAAACCTTTCAGATTTCAATCTATGTGGATCAAACATTCCAGTTTTAGAGATAACTTAATTCAGTGGTGGTAGCAGCCTGTCAGGGGTAGTGCAACTTTTAAACATGCTGGAAAATTAAAGTTTGTTAAGGAAAAGCTTAAAACTTGGAACAAAGAGGTCTTTGAGAACCTCTTTGAAAATAAAAAATAGGTTGTTGAAAGTTTAAATATAATTGATCAGACGATTCAACATGGTGATGCTGATGAAACTACTAGGCAGGAGGAATGGACAAAACTAGCAGATTTTCATAACATTTTGGCCTATGAGGAAATATATTGGAGGCAAAAATCAAGGGCTCTTTGGTTGAAATATGGAGATTCAAATTCTAAGTTTTTTCACGTCACCACACTTAGAAATAGAAGCAATAACAATATAAAATTAAAAAAAAGCATATGGTTCTATTACTCAGGACTTAACATAAATCAGAAAGGAGGTAGTAACTTATTTCAAAATCCTTGGTCAGGAATCGTAGTGCAATTAGGAGGCCAAATATATTCTCTTGCAATCCATTCCTAGTATAATAAATGAGGATATAAATCTTAAGATTCTAGCTCCATTTTATGATGAGGAAATTAAGGAAGCCTTGTTTAGCATGGAGCCAGACAAAGCCCCAGGACTCGATGGCTTTCCCCCTCATTTCTATCAATATTTTTGGGAAATCATAAGTGAGGATGTAATTTCTACTATCAGATAATTCCAAGAAAGCAATCATATCCCAAAAGGTCTCAAATCTACTTTTATTTCTCTAATTCCTAAGAAGCAAACCCCTAAATCTATGGCTGATTTTAGGCCAATCAGTCTATGCAATGCTTCTTACAAGATCCTAACTAAAGCCATTGCAAATAGAATGAGAGATGTTCTACCCCATATCATAAATCCATGCCAAGGAAGCTCTATCCAGGGCAGGTCAATATTGTATGGAGTTATCACAGTTCATGAAGCTCTGCACTCTGCTCATAATACTAACATGTTTGTTTTTCCCTCAAGCTTGATATGAATAAAGCATTTGACAGGCTAAATTGAGAATTTCTGATTATTGTCCTCATTAAGTTTGGTTTTCATCACAAATGGGTTAATTTGATCAAAGAATACATTTCTAAAGCATGTTTCTCGATTCTGGTTAATGGAACAACTACTGGTTACTTTCAAAGTCATAGAGGAATTCAGAAAGGGGGCCCTATCAGCCCCATGTTATTCATAATTATGGTAGAAGCTTTAGGCAGAACCATCAAAAATTCTTGCAGTTCAAGGCTAATATTGGGAATCAAGGCAACATCTCTCACTAGGGATGTTTCTCACCAATAATTTGTCGATGATACCCTTCTATTGACTAAGGCATCGGTGGTTGAGGTAAAAAGAATTAAATACATCCTACAACTCTATGAGGATGCTATTGGTCAGAAAGTTAATTTTAGTAAAAGAAAGTTATATTTCTTGAACACCCCCATTTAGAGGCAAGGAAGGATTGGAAAAAATTTAGGATGTTATATAGCAAACCTCCCCACTTCGTAGCTTGGTATCCCTCTTTTCATTGGTTCTCCGAGAGAGTCAATGTGGGATAGGGTTATTGAAAGAATTCAAAAAAAACTTACTAGATGGAAAGGTCATCTTCTATCTCAAGAAGGAAAGATGACCCTCACTAAGGCCTCTCTTTAGAGCATTCTAGTCTATTTCCTCTTCGTTTTCAAAGCCCTTGTGAAGGTTTTCCAAAAAATTGAGAAACTCTAAAAAGAATTTTTATGGACTGGATCAGAGGAGAAAAAAATTATACACCTTGTAGGATGGACCAAAGTGTGCAGACCCAGGGAAACTGGGGGCTTAGGTTTGAGGAGAATTGCTCATATGAATTTAGCTTTACTATCTAAGCAGGCATGGCGCCTAATTTATGGTGAAGAAAATGAATGGAAAACTATCATAAAATGAAAGTATCTTCAAAATATGGAATTTCTAAGTGACTCAGTTCCAATCAGAGGTTCTGCTTTTTGGAAAGCAATTCTCAATTGTAAGGAAATCATAAAAAAAGGTTTAAGATGGGTTTTAGGTAATGGTGAGAGGATAAATTGCTGGAATGATAGGTGGGCTAAGGACGAACCACTAACACAATATCCTAAATTAGGCCGAATTAGAGATATCATAGAAGAACTCATTGACATAAAAGTATCTGATTATATGGTTGAGGACAGAGGTAGAATGAAGTGGAAACAAATAAGGATTCGGGATTTCAAGCATAATTAGATGATCTTTGTAACATTCTTGGGCAATAGTTTATCCCCATGAGACCCAAGGAAGATCAAGTGACCTATGATCCTATGGAAAATGGGTAGTTTACTATTAAATAAGCTTACAAGCTTTTTCTTGATGACGAGGATTTTATCCTCCAAAAGGACTTAGTTTGGATAAAAAATTTAATTCCAAAAATTGCAATCTTTTCATGGCTGGTTATCCAAGGAAGAATTCTAACCATTGATAATATGATGCATAAAGGTATTTGTATCACTAATCGCTATTATCTGTGTAGGGCTAATTGGGAGACCATTTATCACATTTTACTTGAGTGCCATTTTTCCTTGACTGTCCTAAGTGGGGTTTTTTAGGCCTTTAATATTTCTTGGGTTAAACCAACCATCATACTTAATTTTTTCATCCAGTGGCCTTGCCTCTTTTCAAGAAAAATATAGATACATGTGGAAAATTTATCTCAATCACTACATTTGGTAGGTGTGGTTAGAAAGGAACCATAGAGTCTTTAATGAGTCTATCCATGACATCAAACTATCATTGCTAGGATCCTATCCTTTGCAAACAAGAATGTGAACCTTATCCCTTTGATAATCATAAACCTCATCTATAGGAGACCACAATTGCTCAATATTTAATCTTAACCTTGTTAGATGAGTCTGTGCCTAGGGTAGTCAACCCCGGAGCCATTGTTAAGTGGTCCCCACCTCCTAAGGTTTGGTTTAAGCTTAATTTTGATGGAGCGACTAAGGACAATCTTGGTAGAGTAGGCATTGGCGACATTGTGCCAAATCATAATGGAAATATGATGCTTACATTTTCTAAATATTTAGGAATAAGGACAAACAACAAAGCTGAAGCTAGAGCTATATGGAGAGGTCTTCAAATGACTCAAGACTTAGAAGGTAATTTTATCATAGAAAGAGACTCTATGCATGTTATAAATCTCCTCAATAATTGGAAAACACCTCCTTGGAGGATTAAAACAATTTTTGTAGAGGCTATGATCATTTTCTAGGGAAGACATGACAGAAAAGCCCAACATGTCTTTCAAGAAGCTAAATAAATTGCTGATAAGCTGGCCAATCTGGATGTCGATGGTGATGGAATTTTCAAATGGGAACACGGTGTCCCAAGTGAATTAGAGGAGCTTATTCAACAAGAATGTCAAGAATGATGGTCAAATTTACCAATAGGGAAGGCACTATAAGTTTTAAGGCTAGGAGTATTCCCGTATCTTTTTTGAAATGGACTCACAATAAAAATTATTTGAGCTGTTAGTCTTCATGGATGCTTCTTGGAAATACCACAAAGACTAATGGGGATAGTCACATGTCAGATAACATGGCTCCTAGTCATATTAGTAATTTGAAGTTGGTTGATAATCACAGGGCAGGAAAGAAACAAAAATATAAGACTTCAAACTAGAACCATGTGGACCACGAGATAGCCACCACCATAAATCTAGTCAACAGGTTCACTTCTCCCAGGTTGAATTGCCAATAAGGGATGTGGTGCCAAAGCATGTCATATACGAAATAAAGTAATTACAAAATAATTATTAAGAGTAACTATAAATACAGAGCTTGTGGGAGTTTTTTTCAGTACTCTGTTAGGTGTGTCTGCAGCTTTTTGTTTCTCCACTATTTCAAGGAAGGGATCTGTGTCTGTTTATTTTTTTTTAATTATGATGCAGGTGTGTTTTATCGGGGTATACCCAAAATGTTGTATGGGAAGTTTCTTTTTTATAACAGACTATGTGCCTTACCGGATGTAATGGCTTTGGCAGCATGTAGATTTTACATATATATGATCTTTAGTAAGGACATGTTCATCAATAGCCCTGGGATTATTTTTGTAAAAGGTTTTGGATCAACCTGTAAAACTTGATATTAATGCTATAGTACCTTATCTACCAAAAAAATACTTAATAAAAAAATAATAAAGTTGTTGATAAAATAAAATAAAATAAAAAAATAAATAATGTGTGCCATACATTTGAGACCATTATTTAGGACATGTTTTTCGATGAACCTCTTTCACATCCTAAACAAGATCCCTCACCTACTCAACTCCAGATCCCTCCACATTGGCTAGCACCTCACTCCACCCCATCACATGATTCATTCACCTCCACACCTCATTACTTTCAACAGTTATCCAACTATACCAATTACCAAAATCCTAGTCGCCTTGTCACTTCATCCAATTATTCACAACCCGATCCACATCACTTCCCATAGTCTTTGCATCTTCTTATTTCCTCATGTCTTCTCCCATTCACTTTCCTCTCTTATTTCCTCTTTAAAATTGTTGAATAGTCATGCTTCAAGCGACTACATTCCTATGCTGATTCTCACCATTTCTTTCTTTCTTTTCTTCTCATTTTTCTTACACCATTGACTTGCTACCACTTATTTGTCACACTTATTTACCCTCGGGTTCCTCTACATGTCTTCTCACTTCATATTTACTATGTTTATCATTATCACACACATTATTCCAATTATGTGCTTTTCTCCTATTTACTACATCTCCCCACATGTTGGGGCAACCATAATAATGACTCTCTATTCTCATAATCTCAACCACACATTCATATTTTGATATGGTTTCTAATTTCACCCAATTACATCTCACATATTTCATCTTGTATATATTGTTATTTCATACTATATATCACACTACATTCATTGCATATATTCATATTTCTTCTATGATTTCATTCATGTTTGTATATTTCCTCTATAAGAAATGTGTCCTTAGTAGGAATAACATACACACTTGTTAGCATTACCACTTGGATGTCCACTCCCTTTCTTGGGATTACAGAGAAGATGGTGTCTTATATTTTCTTGACCATTCACTAGTTCAGTCAATCAAATGTCACCTCTAGATGATAGGTTATTACATTTCTTATAGTTTTATTTGGTTGGTTCAACTTCTTTCAGGGACCACTCACATAGGTCACATCTTAAAAAAAAATGATTCTAGGGAAGACAACACCTTTCATAGATATTGCCATATAGGGAATGGTTTTCCTTGCTCATCCTATCATTTGCATGGTCAACATACAACCTAGGGATAAACAAAGGGATAAACATAAGAAAACATTAGAAATATGGGTAGAAAATAAAAGCAGCCACCCATACAAAAAGAAAAGAAAAGAAAGAGCACCACAAAAAGACAAGAAATAAATGAGGGGCATAAAACAAAAGGAAAAGCCTCCAAGAAACACAAATGCTATGCTTCATCGTCTTTGGTCCTTAGGTTTAACATAACATCATTGGATGATTTCCATAATCAACTATAGGCCCTAAGCACCTACTTTCCAGTGGAATAGTCTTATAAGTGGTGACACATCTATCACATTAATGACCTTATTTTGTATAGATCACTATGTGCTTGTGGATGAGCTAGCTACTTTTTCTATGTTTACAATGGGTTAGTACTACCTCCCTCAAAATAGATAAATGAACATCACTTATTTGCACACAATGGTCCTTGATAGATTTTAACTTATCCAAGTTAGTTACGAGTTGTAGATAAATCTCATTCAATTTTTCATGAGGTTTTATTTCTACAACTATGATTGTAAAAATTATTACATACACCCTATGCTATCCTACATCCTTGAGATTACAGAACAAATCACATTACTAGTAGTTATGCTATGATACGAGTGCTTCCTCTGCATATTTAAGCTTCTACATAAATACATCCTTGTATCTATCTTACATGCATCTATTTACATTACATCATGGATAATTACATCTATCTTCCATGCATCTATTTACATTACATCATGCATCTTCACATCTATCTACATTCATTTACATTGCATCAATCTACATTGTATCTACACCACAACAACATCATTCCCCTACATGCTATCACATGCACATATATTCATTTATTGTTCATTTACTTATCGATATATTACATTATACAAACACAAGAAATCACATACACATTCAAAATAACTCACAACACATATATATAGGAGCTACAACAAATTGTGTATATATATATAATAATAATAATAAATACCTGTAGGCTACAAAAGGGACCATGTCCACCATCCATCATCACATATGCCCATAGGCTACAAAAAATACATACTACCACATGCTAACCTTAGTCATGTTAGTCACCAGGAGTCTCTCCATTCCCATGCTCTACCCCATGTACCACTTCCACCCCACTCGACTCAACAACTGCCCCTCATTTTGAGTAACCATAGGCACTACCACCCTATCCAAATCTAGAATAACACCTCCTATCTATAATACTATGGGTGCCTTTGTCCTCACCTCCCTCTATCCCATCGATGATATGCTCTAGTGACTCTGTTATGATTGCATTTGTGCTCACAATCATGATCTTAATCTCAAATTTGATCTATCATAATCTGTAAGTGGAAGCCCATGCATACTCAAGACAATATCATAATCATACCATATCACTGCTTTCTCCCTTAACAACTCAACAATATACTCACTACCCTTCTGCAACTACTCTATTTCTACTCTCAAAGCAACCACATCAATAGGAATTTTCTCTATGGTTCTTGCTCACTCAGCCTCCTCCCGTGCTTGATGTTGTCACTCTATATTGGCACACAACTTGGCTATCTTTGCCAAATTAGCCACTCGCTCAACATACTTGGTAATTATCACATGATACATCCTATGCACCTCTGCCTTCAATTTCTCCCCTGCCTCCATAGTCTCTACTATCAGATGATGCATAATCTCTACCAAATCTATGTGCCTCATCTCCATTGCTTTGAGCCACCCATGCAGCTCCATGAATTACAACTCCAATGCCCTCTACTTTGTGGTATGTGTCTGCTTTGCTGATCCCAAAATCTCCATAAAATTTCTTCACTCAACATCACTTGTCATATCAACTGCTATCAATATATCCTCCAAATCATGATGCTTTCCTCTCCATGTCCCCAAGTCAACCTCCTAGCCTCTCTCACTCTCTTAGAGATGCCCTTCTAACTATCGTACCCTCTCTTGAAAGATCAATAGCTCCTCATCAGCATCCCTTATTACTTTTTCCTTAAAGGATATATCTCCCTTATCTCCCATGTCACCCAAATATCCTATATCAATCATATCATCAACACCCACACCAACCTTGACATCCTCACCCACCTCCTCCATGGTCACTATCTCCTCCATAGGTTGCATCCTACCACTCATCGATGCCTCCACCACCCTCTTCATATATGCACTAAATGCACCACCTAAGCATCACCTTGACTAGTAAAGAGGAACCTTCACCTCATATATTGCTCCTTATTGTGACCTATACCTAGTTCCTCTCAATTCCTGCCCCTCTGGAACATACACCTCACTACCTAGCTACACCCATTGATCAATCACTCTAGTACCTACCTCTCAACTTTGAGCAACCCACCACGCATCATACTCTAGCATTATATCTGCATCATCTACATCCAAAATAATTATTGATGTATATCTCTCACCAATCCAAGGAAGTACTAAAGGGTGACTCCCTCTATCACCCCATCAGCTATAAATCATGATAGGCACCTCTGGACCCTACCATAACCTAAACTATTGCATCACCCTACTAAACTAGAAGAACTCCACTTTGTAAGTATACCATCTCACTACAAATTTCCCTTAGTGGATAGCACCTAACTGCTCCTCATCCTTCTCCCATACCACCCCACCCTTCCAAGGCCTCCACTTAATATCCTTAGGCTCCAACTCCCCAAACTTCACCCTCCAAAACAAATGATTTTCCTCATGTAATTTCTTCATTCCCATTTCCTCATATGTTTTCCACCTCAATGCATATGGCAAGTGAGTCTTTCCATCCACATGAGCATGATATAACAACAACATCGATTGCTCTATCATTAAATGCTCACATGCCTACAACTATAACAAAGAAGTCCAACTCAATCCTTTTCACCCTACGTGCACCACATCATGTAACTCCCTATAAACCTGCTCTAATAGTATAGGTGCCCATGCAAAAACAACATCATCCTCTACCATGTGACATCAAGCATATTCTAGATAAACCTCACCCCGAAAGTATCTGGTAGTGCATATGTCAAAATAATGATCATCACCACACACTGGCTATTAGAAAACATGTCCTAATACTAAATATACTCATAATCCATCTTCTTAGTATCTACCTCCTACCATTTTGCACCAAAGGTATGCTGCATCACCTCATCATGTATCTCATCCGCTGTTGCCCTCACTGGAACACCCTTAATCAGTAATTTATAGATCCTATACACATCCTCCAAGGTGATAGTCATCTCACCCATCAAAAAATGAAAGGTGTTTCTATTTGGATCCTACCTCTCGCACAAAACCAATATATAAGCTCTACTAGCATGGATGCTCACACAATACCACACTCCTTTCAACCACACCTTCTCCAGCCACTCCAGATCTGACTCACCCAAGGCATCACCCAAATCATATTTCATCATTTGCAGATGATGCCATGGATCAATCATCTTCACATATTTCATCCATAAACATCACAACAAAATTCATGTTAGTTCCACACACAAACTAAAATTCCATTCATTTTAGTTATTATAATTTCAGTTACATACTCATTACACACAACATAATTATAGTATATCACATACCAAAAAAACAACAATATACATTATGGGAAACCATTCACCCCCCTTTCATGACAAACATGTCAACAACACGCAAAAATAAATCCAGCCAAGCACATAAAATCACCCATTTCATTCATCATGCATTTCAAGTCAAAAACATACACAATTCATACAACATAGCAACACACAAATACAACCACATTTTTGGATACTCATTTGCCATTTCATGGTAAAATTTCAAACAGATTAAAAAACAGTACATATTTGACTCCCAATAGCCAACTTCATGCTCATCCACATAAAAATCATGGTACAACATTAAAAAACACACAAAAAACAAGACACACAAAAACAAAAACATTTTGGGATACACATTTCCCATTTTTATGGTGAAATTTTCAATGGTTTTCAAAAATAGTACACCAATACCCACAAAAAACATAGTCAAATTCAACAAAATTACATGAAAATAACACGTATCCACATAGCATTCCAAACAATTGCAAAACATAAAAATAGTCATATTTTTAAATACCCATTTCCCACTTTTACAGACAAAATTCAATCACACTCACAAACAACACCTCGTTTACCCCCAACAAACACAGTCAAATCAATCACCTACAAATTCTGCCATATAGTCAAACTGGTACAAAACTTGGTCAAACCTAATATCTAATCACACATTTAGATACCCATTTGGTTTGTTTAACACTTTGTGTTTAAATTTTCATCAAATTTTACATGCACTCACAAAAACATGTAAAAATATCTTCTACATCATTTCATGCATTTCTAAAAATACAAATTTACTAAATTTAAGTAATGAGTACCTACCAGTGGATCCCCTCGTTGGCCACCAACACCATTTTGTCCCCTTGCCACATTCACATCCACTCCTTCAATCTGTAAGCACTTCACATCGCCAAATGTCACTCGCTCCTTGTTCATAGTTGTCTCCTACTCAAAGGAAACTTGTTGGTTTATGTGGTCCTGCTCATGATTACCTCTTCCTTATCAAAGAAAACTTGATGGTTTACATGGTCTTGCTCACAAGTTTTAGAGCTTGATGTTTCTTTGGACTTATTTTGCTTCAAAAATGATGAATGTGAAGAACACAAGCTTATACTAAGAGTGGGGATGAATAGTATAAGACCACTTTGTGAATAGTATAAGACCACTTTTTACTTTTCTTTCCTAATCAATATTATGCAATGTAAAGATAGCAATATCAACAACAATAATCAAAGCAATGCATAAATCGCCATATACAATAGTGACACCAATTTAACGTGGTTCACCCAATGTGGGCTACTCCATGGAGAAAATATTTCACTAAAATTTTCTCAATCAATCTCTTGGGAATCCTTTCCTATTACAATTTTTATGGACCTCTATCCAAAGGAGACACTAATTCCCTAATCAAGTTTGTGGATCTCTATCCATAGGATAACTCCTTTATCCTTAGCTCTGACTGGTGATATTATTGAAGAACTATTGCCCCCACTACTCTGGCTAATGGATCTATATCCACTAAAGACACCTATCCTCACTACCCTGGCTAATGGATCTCTATCTACTGGAGATTGTCATCCTCTATACTCTATCACCTTTAAATCTCTATCTCAAATTTGCACTAAATATACTCCTTCGGCATAGCATAAATATGCTCTATATTTATCTCTGGTCTGGCACAAAACTATCCTCAAATCTACACCAAACTCTGTCCTCGAATCTGTACTAAACATAGTGCTTTTATCTAGCACAAATCTGTCCTCAATCTCTATCCTATAATCTGAACTAAACATAGTTTTTCAGTCTAGCACAAATTTATCCTCAATCTCTATCCTCAACCCTTAGCATAAAGCTTGATCCAATCTCAAATCAACTCTACTAGATCTGCCCCAAACCGTAACTCAAGGTTTGAACAAATAAATCAATCAACTTTACTCTTCAAGTCTTCTCAAAGACTTGCCTTAAATCTACCTTGTAAGCTTCCACAAAAGCTCACACTGATCTATCCACAAGTCCTCTCTAGAACTTGTTCAATCTGCTCTCAAGTCTTCACTAAGACTTGTGTCAAATCTGCCTTGTAAGCTTCCACAAAATCTCACACTAATCTGTCCACAAGTCCTCTCTAGAACTTATCCAAATATGCTCAACAAGTCCTCACTAGGACTTGTCCAAATATGCTCAATAAGTCCTCACTAGAACTTATCCAAACTCATAGAAACATAAATGGGATTTTTAGAGACTCAATAAGCTTCACACTAATCACAATTCTCAATTACTTTCAATCACTCTTTTAGAAACATATGGAAAATTGTTAGAGACTCAATATGCTTCACACTTATCACAATGCTTAATCACTTTTAATCACTCTTTTTAAGCATACAGAGAATTGTTAGAGAATCAATATACTTCACATGCACAAACTCTCAATCACTTCCAATCTCTCTTTTATCACATAAATATATAGAGAAATTTTAGAGAACCAATATGTTTCACACTCATCAATACTCAACCTATTTCTCAAATCAATTCAGAATATAGAATAATTTGTTTTATATAACTTGAACTATCACTTCATACACCCACTTGACTAGGCTCAACCAACTCTATTCAACCAATCACTCAATGAAATAATCCTTACTCACAAACCCTAGTCCAAGCATATGAACACTCACTCAAAATATTTCCAACAATGCTTATCAACCAATCTCATATAACAATGATACTTATGTTCTTTTCAAACCCTAGTTCAATTTCTTCACTCAAATTAATCACTTCAACAACAATGCTTATCAAACAACGTGCATAACATTCACTTCACAATAGATCAACAACTTAATAAGGAAACCTAATCAAGTCATTTTCACTCCAAAGTTATTTTCCAGAAAATGAACCAATCAACTCAACCAAAGAAGAATGTGCTCATACCTTTTTCTTGATGAGGAGTAGACCATACAAATCTACCACAATCATAAACACTTCTTTGCCAAACTCAAGGAGGTTAGAAGATAATAATATCTCTCACAATACAAGATAATATAAAAAAAATACACCTTATCACTCCATCTTTAAAATAATATCCAACACCTTAAAAATATTAGAACAATTACTTTCACAATAATCCCTTTGGAAAAAAGTCCTTTTAAAAATAAAATCAATATCTTAAAAGACTTACTCCTCCAATATGCAAATATAACAATTAGGACTTTATTTTAAAAATAAAAATCAAACTCCTTATAACTCCCTTCACTCTTTTACCATTAAAAATCACCACAAAACATTAACTTTAATTAATCCTTATGCCTCCCAACTACCTCACATCAAACCTTAGGGTAAATAAAAATTAAATAAAAAATGTACCTTTGCCCTTAGTGGGTTTCGAACCCACTACGCTGCCTCCCCAAGCGCCATTGCCACAGCCTTGGCTGTCGCATAATCTAGGTGCTCACATGGGAGCTAGAGTGCTCATGCACTCTTATTCCTCCTCTGCCACCGCTGAATAGAGACACAAAAAGACAAACCTCCAAACTTGCTGCCACCGAGTTTCGAACCCGTAACCACACTGCCACAAGAATCAAGCCAAATGCCACCCAAGCTAACCACCGAATGGTGCTAGAAGCCAAGCACTTGAATGTTTTAAGCACACCAAAATTTGGGTTTACACAACACACAAGCTCTTTTTCATAGAAATCGCAGATGCATTAATCGAGACTCCAAGCTAAGGTTTGGCTAAGCTATAAATACCTTATGCCCTTGTTTCCATGTATGTTGGCAGAAATGAATTCGTTGGGGATCGACGCTTATGTTTTTGACTTTGAAATATTTAATTTATAATTATTTAAATTCAGTATTTTGTTTTATTAAATATTAAGGTCTCCTTTGGTTTTACCACTTCGAATAAATAATATTTATTTATAAAATTTAAATTCAATTTGAATTTAAATATTTATAAATTAAATATTAAAACTTCCTTGGGCTTTCTAATTTGAAATTAAAAGCCTCCTTGGGTTTTTATAAAAAACCTTTTATTTTTGCTCATCCATGGTTTTAATAAAACCTTTTACTTTTGCTTCACATAATATTAAAAATAAATATTATGAAGCTCTTTTCCCATAAACCTTTTGCATTGCTCATTTTGACCTTTTGGCATCAATAGTAGCTTATTCCTTGACATCAATGAAAACTTCATTCATTGATATCAATGACAACTTTGACTCAAAATGTCCAACAAAATGTCCTTATGGTAAACTTATCATCATACTTGAATGCAAGGATAACTAGTCTCTACAACCGTTAGGTGTACGAGAGCAGATCACTACTTATGAGGTTCATTTTATTGTTTGTTTAAAGAATAACCATTTGTTTGTTTGTTTTATAAGGATCACTACTTAAGGTGAACTCATATGTTGTATTATGAAGGTGGTGGTCTTTGCTCGTAATGCACTTTTATATAAGAATTTTTAGAGCCATTACAAGTATCCTTATGGGATTCACTTGCACTATGACAAAAAGTGTCAAGTACTACCAAGAATACACTCCATATTAAAATAAATTAGTTGATAAAAACTTAAAAGGAATCCCAAATAATAGAAATACAAAAATATATTTTCATAATATATATATAGTAAATAATATTTTGTCACATTTTCCAAATTCCAAAGGTTTTATTATTAAATTATGTGTTTTTTTTTAATATAGAACTTTAATAATGCATATATATATTTTTAATCTCAAAGGAGACAATACAATGATTAAGGCTTTGGATCTTCTTTTAGAGGTCCAAGGTTCAAACTGTAGTGTGGGTGAGCATGTGAGGGAATGGGTGTGTATATGGTTGTATGCTAAATTTCGTATTGATATGTTCAAATATCCCCGTTATGAGAGGTCATGGGAGATGGGGATGCTTAAGCATCCATTCACACTAACCATATTCATATTCATATTCATATTCATATATATATATATATATATATATATATATAGAGAGAGAGAGAGAGAGAGAGTAAGTCATGAGAGATGGTGATGTTTGAGCATACATTCACACTAACCATATATATATATATATTGTTATATAAATATATTTATATTTATAGAGGTTTATCACATTAACCAAAAAAAAAAAACTTGAGGTTTAACTTTTATGGGAGAGGTTTAAAATTCAAATCACAGTGTATAGTGCATGTGTGAGGTTGTGTTAAATCCTCTATTAATGAGCTCCACTCTTCCCGTATGAGAGGTCATGGTGGGATGGATATACCCAATCTTAAGCATCTGTCATAAAGGCATCTCTCAATCTTAAACATCTGTCGTAAAAGTATCTGACACTAATCAAACCCTCTAAAAAAATATATATACATTCAACATAATTGTTGGAAAAAGAAATGATTATGAAAAAAAAAATGGCCCAACAAGATTACATTGCTTAACTTAAACCATACCATTCCAAGACCTGCGACACCCTATTCCCCAACGAAGAGGGTAGGTGCGATGTCATGTCAAACCTTTTTGTCGGGATCCCCAACTACGCGAGCGCAGTCCGGCTTCGCCCAAGTTCGGAGCGCAGTCTGGCGGAGGCGTGAAATCTGGGTTAATATTTCTAACACCCTCCTTTAAGCCTGATTTCACGAGCGCTTTGACTCCAAGCTGCTCTCGCAATCTGCTGAAGTCTTCCTCCTTCAAAGGCTTCGTGAAAATATCTGCCAACTGCTCCTTGGATCTGCAAAACTACAGTTGAATTTCTTCGGACTTCACCAACTCTCTGATGAAGTGATAACGAATATCGATGTGCTTCGTCCGGCCATGGAACACGGGATCCTTTGATAGTGCGATGGCCGAATTGTTATCACAAAAAATTGTTGTCGCTGCTTCGGGCGAATGATGTAGTTCACTCAGAACTCTTCGCAGCCAAACTGCCTGGCATGCGGCTGACGTGGCGGTGACATATTCTGCTTTGGCTGTGGACAACGCAACGATGGGTTGCTTCTTGGACGCCCATGAGACTGCCCCTGATCCGAGATGGAAAGCATACCCGGAGGTGCTCTTTCGATCATCGATACTGCCAGCCCAGTCACTATCTGTGAAGCCGACCAGTTCCAACTGGTCCTATCTGGCATAAAATAGGCCATTGTTTCGCGTCCCATTGACATAGCGCAAGATCCTCTTGCCTGCTTGCCAGTGCGTGTCCTTCGGAGTCTCCATGAAACGACTGATCAGACTGACTCCGAACATCAGATCTGGCCGAGTTGCAGTCAAATACATCAGACTGCCAACTAGCCTCTTGAACAGGGTTGGATCTACATTCCTCCCTGAATCCAGCTTGCTCAGCTTCAAACCTGTGGCTACAGGTGTGATGGCAGGTTTGTTGTCCTCCATCTTGAACCGCTTCAGGACATCCTTCGCATACTTGCCCTGAGAAATGAAGATGCCATCTGTCGATTGGTCAACTTCAATGCCGAGAAAATACTTCATCAGCCCTAAGTCCGTCATCTCGAACTCCTTCTTCATGGTTGTTCTGAACTGGTCGAACAGGACATTGTTGTTGCCAGTATAAATCAAATCGTCCACATACAGGTAGACGATAATGAGCTCACCTGCTTCATTTGTCTTCATGTACAGGGTGTGCTCATATGGGCATTTTACAAACCCATTTTCCTGAAAATAACTGTCAATCCGGTTGTACCAAGCCCGGGGCGCCTGCTTCAAACCGTACAGGGCCTTCTTCAGCTTTAGGACTTTGCCCTCCTGGCCTTCAATTTCGTAACCTGGTGGCTGGTCTATGTAGACCTCTTCCTCCAACACTCCGTTGAGGAAGGCTGACTTGACATCCATCTGGTACATCTTCCAACCTTGTTGGGCTGCCAATGCCAGGATCATCCTGACTGTGTCAAGTCGGGCTACAGGCGCATATACCTCATGGTAATCGATGCCTGACTTCTGCTTGTAACCCTTCGCCACCAATCTGGCTTTATGCTTGTCAACGTCTCCTTGGGCGTTGAACTTTGTCTTATACACCCACTTGACCCCAATGGTCTTCTTCCCTACTGGAAGATCTGTCAGCTGCCATGTCTCATTCTTTTCAATGGCTGCTATCTCCTCGTCCATCGCCTGCACCCACTTTTGATTCTGACTTGCGTCTTCGAACTCTACTGGATCAACTTCAGTAAAGAATGCAAAGTCAGAGTACTCTTCATCTATGTGGGTTTGGGTTGCCTCGTAGATTTCTTGCAAGCTCCTTGTCTTCGCTGGCGTCACCAGGTTCTGGATTCTACTTGCACATGGAGGCGACCGAGATGGAGTGGCTGTGCTACTGATGGCACCGCTATTGCTGTTGGAAGTTGCAGGTGGCTGCACACTTCCTTCTTCCAAGTCAACAGACTGTACTACTGCTGGCTCTACTGGCCAGATCTCGACTTCCAGTTCTAGGCTTCATCTTCAAGAAATTTCACATCACGGCTGATGATGAGCTTCTTCGTCACAGGGTTGTACAGCCTATATGCCTTCGCCTGCTCACTGTACCCTATGAAAATGCACTTCTCAGCTCTATCATCCAACTTCTGCCGCTTCTCTTCTGGAACATGTGCATATGCAATGCACCCGAACACACGCAAGTGAGCCACACTTGGCTTCACACCGCTCCAGGCCTCCTGAGGGATTTTGTCCTTCACGCTTTTGGTGGGACATCTGTTCAGCAGGTAGACTGCACATGTTACAACCTCTGCCCAAAATTCATGCGACAATCCCTTCGCCTTCATCATGCTTCGTGCCATCTCCATGATGGTCCGGTTCTTCCTCTCAGCTACGCCATTCTGTTGTGGCGTGTATCTGGCAGTGAACTACCTTCGAATTCCATGTTGCTTGCGGTAGTTATGGAATTCGTTGGAGATGTATTCACCTCCACCATCTGTCCTGAGAGTCTTGATCTGATATCCGCTCTGTTTCTCCACCAGAGCCTTGAACTCCTTGAATCTGGAAAATGCTTCTGACTTCAACTTGATGGCATAGATCCAAGTCTTTCGACTGAAGTCATCTATGAATGTTAAGAAGTATTTGTTGCCGACAAACGTGTTGGTCTGCATCGGACCGCAAATGTCTGAGTGCACCAGCTCCAATGGTTGTGATGCTCTCCAAGACTGTCCTAAAGGGAATGAATCCCTATGTTGTTTGTCGACTAAGCAGCCCTCACAAACTTGATTTTGTTGCTCTATCAGGGGTAAACCCTTCACCATTTGCTTCTTGTGCAGTTGATTCAGGCCACTGAAGTTCAGGTGACCAAATCTGAGATGCCACAACCAGGTAGCATCTTTCACAACTGCACTCAGAGACATCAATGATTCGTTCTAAATCTGTAGCGAAAACATTTTATTCTTCGTCATGGACACTGTAGCAATCTGCCCATGCGACTTGTCTCTGATGGTGCAAGCTCCATCTTTGAACTGGACCGTATGTCCCTTCTGCACGAGCTGTCCAATGCTCAGCAGGTTATGCTTCAGGCCAGGCACATAGTAGACGTCACAGATCTGCTTTCGTTCACCGTGCCTGGTGCGGATGAGGATCTTTCCTTTCCCCATTACGGGAACCTTGTTGTTGTTCCCCATATTCACCTCAACTCGGATTGTTTCATCCAGTTGGGAGAACATCTCCTTGTTCCCCGTCATGTGGTTGTTGCACCCACTGTCTAAATACTAGACATTCTTCTGGCACTCCTCCTCAATGTTGCAAGTCAACAACACATTTCCTCCTACCGCATTTCTGGTTTCATCCGTGTAATGGGCCTGCTGTTGGTTCTCCTTGGCCATCCATTTTCTGCACTGTGAGATGTAATGGCCGAACTTCTTGCAGAAATAGCACTGGACCTTTGACATGTCCTTCTGACCAGATCCAGCTTGCTAATTTCTTGAACTGCCTCTTCCACCTTGCTGATGGAAATTACAGTTGGTCTCCCCTTCGCTAGGGTTTGACCTTCCTCCTTGCTTGTTGCCTTTCCCACGCCTACCTTTGCCTCTTCCTCCGTGAGAACTAGAGGCGCCATGGTGGGAATCTTGTCTGCCGTTGTCTCGAAATGAGACCTGAGCCCTGAATGCTTGCTCCAGAGAGGTCTGAGATGAACGGCTCAGCCTCTGTTCATGTGTCTGCAATGAACCCATGAGCTCGTCTATCGAGAGGGTTGTCAGATCCCTCGACTCTTCGATTGCTATCACAACCGAGTCAAACTTGGCAGGCAGACTTCTAAGAATCTTCTCCATGATTCTCTGGCTCTGCATAATTTCTCCGTTCAACCGCATCTGGTTGATAATGTCCATCGTCCGGGTGAAGAAATCACTCATGGACTCGGACTCACTCATCTGCAGATTTTCAAACTCCCTCCTGAGCATCTGCAGCTTCACCAACTTTACCTTATTGGTGCCCTGGTACGAGCTGGCCAGAATCTCCCAGGCCTGCTTCGCCTTGGTGGCTGATGCGATCCGTGGGAAGATGGACTCCTCGACCGCTTGCATGATGTAGAAGAGGGCCTTCTGGTCCTTCTTCGTGTTCTCTTTCAACAGGTCCTTGTCTGCTTGAGAGAGGGCGGCCAGTGCTGCTGCATCTATCGGTTCTGGGTAGCCGTTCTCGACTAACTCCCATAGCTCCTGAGATCCGAACAGGATCTTCATCTGGATGCTCCAGTAATCATAATTCTTCCCATTGAAGCGCGGGATCTGCAACTGCAAGTTGTTGCTAGTGGAAGCCATTCTGCTTCGGTCTCCGTGTCAAGGGATCAGTAGCTCTGATACCAATTTGAAGAATTTTATTTTAATTTTACTTTCGCCAAAGTCTGGACGTCACGGAATGTGCTCGAGTTGCAGCGCAGTGCGGACGTCGGGGGTGCTGATGGAATTCGTCCGAAAATGGGCGAAGTGCGAATGTCAGGGGAACCAACAGAATTCGCCTGAAAATGGGCAAAGTACAGACTTTGGGGGCAAAGTGCGGATTGCGCCCTATGAAGTGGGGTGACTCACGCTTTGCTTGCGCACTTAGGCTACGCTCGGATCTTGGGCATAGTCGGGTTATGGCAGTGAACTCGGAAGACTCTTTCGAACTTAGCCAAATCTAGCTCTGCAATATTTTTTGCTTTGAAAGGCTTGTGCGGCTGCGGTAACTGCTTGCTTGGTTGGGAGGAGAGAAACACCGAATCTTGATGAGATGTTTCGGATCTGAGCTCTAACTATTAGAACCCAAACACAATCGCTCTGAGGTGATTTGTACAGAGAGCAGCAAGCTTTAACACATAAAATAACTGCAAACCCTAAAGATGCCTAAAATAACAACAAACTTTATTCATATGAAATGAGGGTTACAGAAGTCCTCAACTGAGGAAAATAACATCTACAGACTAAGCTGCAGGATAAACTAAAAGAAAAAATGTCGAGTCAGCTGCTCGGACATTAATCAGATGAGCCACACTGCTCACTGAAATGCTCTTCTCACTTTCTCTGCTCTTCTTCTCCTCTGTGTTCTCTCTTCTGTCACATTTTCTTTGAAGACCCGAACTGCCTTATATAGCCGTGGGGAGAGGAAGATAGGGTTTATCCTCTGACAGGTTCTGACAGGCCCTCAACTAGGGTTTCTGACCAATCATCGAACTAGCATTAAATTGCCGAACTGGCATTAACTTCTGCGGTGATCGGATCTATCAGATGTCACATCTGTCAGAGGGTAGGTGCGACGTCATGTCAAACCTTTTTGTCGGGATCCCCAACTACGCGAGCGTAGTTTGACGGAGGCATGAAATCTGGGTTAATATTTCTAACACCCTCCTTTAAACCTAATTTCATGAGCGCTTTGACTCCAAGCTGCTCTCGCAATCTACTGAAGTCTTCCTCCTTCAAAGGCTTCATGAAAATATCTGCCAACTGCTCCTTGGATCTGCAAAACTATAGTTGAATTTCTCGAACTTCACCAACTCTCTGATGAAGTGATAATGAATATCGATGTGCTTCATCCGGCCATGGAACATGGGATCCTTTGATAGTGCGATGGCGAAATTGTTATCACAAAAATTGTTGTCGCGCCTTCGGAGGATGATTTAGTTCACTCAGAACTCTTCGTAGCCAAACTGCTTGGCATGCGGTTGACGTGGCGACGACATATTCTGCTTTGGCTGTGGACAACGCAATGATGGGTTGCTTCTTGGATGCCCATGAGACTGCCCCTGATCCGAGATGGAAAGCATACCCGGAGGTGCTCTTCCGATCGTCGGTACTGCCAGCCCAGTCACTATCTGTGAAGCCGACCAGTTCCAACTGGTCCTGTCTGGCATAAAATAGGCCATTGTTCCGCGTCCCATTGACATAGCGCAAGATCCTCTTGCCTGCTTGCCAGTGCGTGTCCTTCGGAGTCTCCATGAAATGACTGATCAGACTGACTCCGAACATCAGATCTGGCCGAGTTGCAGTCAAATACATCAGACTGCCAACTAGCCTCTTGAACAGGGTTGGATCTACATTCCTCCCTGAATCTAGCTTGCTCAGCTTCAAACCTGTGGCTACAGGTGTGATGGCAGGTTTGTTGTCCTCCATCTTGAACCGCTTCAGGACATCCTTCGCATACTTGCCCTGAGAAATGAAGATGCCATCTGTCGATTGGTCAACTTCAATGCCGAGAAAATACTTCATCAGCCCTAAGTCCGTCATCTCGAACTCCTTCTTCATGGTTGTTCTGAACTGGTCGAACAGGACATTGTTGTTGCCAGTATAAATCAAATCGTCCACATACAGGCAGACGATAATGAGCTCACCTGCTTCATTTGTCTTCATGTACAGGGTGTGCTCATATGGGCATTTGACAAACCCATTTTCCTAAAAATAATTGTCAATCCGGTTGTACCAAGCCCGGGGTGCCTGCTTCAAACCGTACAGGGCCTTCTTCAGCTTCAGGACTTTGCCCTCCTGGCCTTCAATTTCGTAACCTGGTGGCTGGTCTATGTAGACCTCTTCCTCCAACACTCCGTTGAGGAAGGCTGACTTGACATCCATCTGGTACATCTTCCAACCTTGTTGGGCTGCCAATGCCAGGATCATCCTGACTGTGTCAAGTCGGGCTACAAGCGCATATACCTCATGGTAATCGATGCCTGACTTCTTCTTGTAACCCTTCGCCACCAGTCTGGCTTTATGCTTGTCAACGTCTCCTTGGGCGTTGAACTTTGTCTTATACACCCACTTGACCCCAATGGTCTTCTTCCCTGTTGGAAGATCTGTCAGTTGCCATGTCTCATTCTTTTCAATGGCTTCAATCTCCTCGTCCATCGCCTGCACCCACTTCTGATTCTGACTTGCGTCTTCGAACTCTACTGGATCAACTTCAGTAAAGAATGCAAAGTCAGAGTACTCTTCATCTACGTGGGTTTGGGTTGCCTCGTAGATTTCTTGCAAGCTCCTTGTCTTCGCTGGCGTCACCAGGTTCTGGATTCTACTTGCACATGGAGGTGATCGAGATGGAGTGGTTGTGCTACTGCTGGCACCGTTGTTGCTGCTGGAAGTTGCAGGTGGCTGCACACTTCCTTCTTCCAAGTCAACAGACTCTACTACTGCTGGCTCTGACTGGCTAGTCTCTGACTTCCCGTTCCAGGCTTCATCTTCAAGAAATTTCACATCATGGCTGATGATGAGCTTCTTCGTCACAGGGTTGTACAGCCTATATGCCTTCGCCTGCTCACTGTACCCTATGAAAATGCACTTCTCGGCTCTATCATCCAACTTCTGCCGCTTCTCTTCTGGAACATGTGCATATGCAATGCACCCGAACACACGCAAGTGAGCCACACTTGGCTTCACTCCGCTCCAAGCCTCCTGAGGGATTTTGTCCTTCACACTTTTGGTGGGACATCTGTTCAGCAGGTAGACTGCACATGTTACAGCCTCTGCCCAAAATTCATGTGATAATCCCTTCGCCTTCATCATGCTTCGTGCCATCTCCATGATGGTCCGGTTCTTCCTCTCAGCTACGCCATTCTACTGTGGCGTGTATCTGGTAGTGAACTACCTTCGAATTTCGTGCTGCTTGCAGTAGTTATGGAATTCGTTGGAGATGTATTCACCTCCACCATCTGTCCTGAGAGTCTTGATCTGATATCCGCTCTATTTCTCCACCAGAGCCTTGAACTCCTTGAATCTGGAAAATGCTTCTGACTTCAGCTTGATGGCATAGATCCAAGTCTTCCGACTGAAGTCATCTATGAACGTTAAGAAGTATTTGTTGCTAGAAAACGTGGTGGTCTGCATCGGACCGCAAATGTCTGAGTGCACCAGCTCTAATGGTTGTGATGCTCTCCAAGACTGTCCTAAAGGGAATGAATCCCTATGTTGTTTTCCGACTAAGCAACCCTCACAAACTTGATTTTGTTGCTCTATCAGGGGTAAACCCTTCACCATCTGCTTCTTGTGCAGTTGATTCAGGCCACTGAAGTTCAGGTGACCAAATCTGAGATGCCACAACCAGGTAGCATCTTTCACAACTACACTCAGAGACATCAATGATTCATTCTGAATCTATAGCGAAAACATTTTGTTCTTCATCATGGACACTGTAGCAATCTGCCCATGCGACTTGTCTCTGATGGTGCAAGCTCCGTATTTGAACTGGACCGTATGTCCCTTCTGCATGAGTTGTCCAACGCTCAATAGGTTATGCTTCAGGCCAGGCACATAGTAGACATCATAGATGTGCTTCCGTTCGTCGTGCTTGGTGCGGATGAGGATCTTTCCTTTCCCCATTATGGGAACCTTGTTGTTGTTCCCCATCTTCACTTCAGACTGGACTGTTTCATCCAGTTGGGAGAACATCTCCTTGTTCCCCGTCATGTGGTTGCTGCACCCACTGTCTAAGTACCAGACATTCTTCTGGCACTCCTCCTCAATGTTGCAAGTCAACAACACATTTCCTCCTGCCGCATTTCTGGTTTCATCCGTGTAATGGGCTTGCTGCTGGTTCTCCTTGGCCATCCATTTTCTGCACTGTGAGATGTAATGGCCGAACTTCTTACAGAAATAGCATTGGACCTTTGACATGTCCTTCTGACCAGATCCAGCTTGCTGATTTCTTGAACTGCCTCTTCCACCTTGTTGATGGAAATTACAGTTGGTCTCTCCTTCGCTAGGGTTTGACCTTCCTCCTTGCTTGTTGCCTTTCCCATGCCTACCTTTGCCTCTTCCTCCTTGAGAACTAGAGGCGCCATGGTGGGAATCTTGTCTGCCGCTGTCTCGAAATGAGACCTGAGCCCTAAATGCTTGCTCTAGAGAGGTCTGAGATGAACGACTCAACCTCTGTTCATGTGTCTGCAATGAACCCATGAGTTCGTCTATCGAGAGGGTTGTCAGATCCCTCGACTCTTCGATTGCTATCACAACCGAGTCAAACTTGGCAAGCAGACTTCTAAGAATCTTCTCCATGATTCTCTGGCTCTGCATAATTTCTCTGTTCAACCGCATCTGGTTGATAATGTCCATCGTCCGGGTGAAGAAATCACTCATGGACTCGGACTCACTCATCTGCAGATTTTCAAACTCCCTCTTGAGCATCTGCAGCTTCACCAACTTTACCTTATTGGTGCCCTGGTACGAGCTGGCTAGAATCTCCCAGGCCTGCTTCGCTTTGGTGGCTGATGCGATCCGTGGGAAGATGGACTCCTCGACCGCTTGCATGATGTAGAAGAGGGCCTTCTGGTCCTTCTTCTTGTTCTCTTTCAATAGGTCCTTGTCTGCTTGAGAGAGGGCGGCTAGTGCTGCTGCATCTGTCGGTTTTGGGTAGCCGTTCTCGACTAACTCCCATAGCTCCTGAGATCCGAACAGGATCTTCATCTGGATGCTCCAGTAATCGTAATTTTTCCCGTTGAAGCACGGGATCTGCAACTGCAAGTTGTTGCTAGTGGAAGCCATTCTGCTTCGGTCTCCGCATCAAGGGATCAGTAGCTCTGATACCAATTTGAAGAAATTTTATTTCAATTTTTGACTTTCGCCAAAGTCTGGATGTCACGGACTGCGCTCGAGTTGCGGCACAGTGCGGACATCTGGGGCACCGATGGACTTCGCCCGAAAATGGGTGAAGTGCGAACGTCGGGGGCGTCGATGGAATTTGCCCGAAAATGGGCAAAGTGCAAACTTCGGGGGTGAAGTGCGGATTGCGCCCGACGAAGTGGGGCGACTCGCGCTTTGCTTGCGCACTCGGGCTACGCTCGGATCTCGGGCACAGTCGGGTTGCGGCAGTGAACTTGGAAGACTCTTTCGACTTAGCCAACTTTGGCTCTGCAATATTTTTTGCTTCGGAAGGCTTGCGCGGCTGCGACAACTGCTTGCTTGGCTAGGAGGAGAGAAACACCGAAACTATGATCTGAGTCTCGGATCTGAGCTCTAACTATTAGAACCCGAACACAATCGCTCTGAGGCGATTTGTACAGAGAGCAACAAACTTTAACACATACAAATAACTGCAAACCCTAAAGATGCCTAAAACAACAACAAACTTTATTCATATGAAACGAGGGTTACAGAAGTCCTCAACTGAGGAAACTAACACTCTACCAGACTAAGCTGCAGGATAAACTGAAAGACAAAATGTCGAGTCGGCTGCTCGGACATTAATCAGATGAGCCACACTGCTCACTGAAATGCTCTTCTCACTTTCTCTGCTCTTCTTCTCCTCAATGCTCTCTCTTCTGTCACTTTTCGTCTGAAGACCCGAACTGCCTTATATAGCCGCGGGGAGAGGAGGATAGGGTTTGTCCTCTGACAGGCCCTCAACTAGGGTTTCTGACCAATCGCCGAACTAGCATTAAATCGCCGAACTGGCATTAACTTCTGCGGCGATCGGATCTGTCAGACGTCACATCTGTCAGAGGGTAGGTGCGACGTCATGTCAGACCTTTTTGTCGGGATCCCCAACTGCACGAGCGCAGTCCGGCTTTGCCCAAATTCGGAGCGTAGTCTGGCGAAGGCGTGAAATCTGGGTTAATATTTCTAACACCACGCACACAGACCCAGATCTCCAAGGCTACGACCGCTCGATGAAGGCGGTCAACAAACAGTGGCCTCCACAAGGTCTACCTCGCCCACAACAGCCTCAGCATAAATAATTTCAACGTCTTTGTATGGCACGCGTAAAACATTTTTTCCAACACTATTTTCTCAACCATGCTGGACCTGTACAGCAACCAAATCCTTGGCACGGTGGAAAACACTTATTCCAACAGTATTTTTGAGTCTTGCTTTGCCTCGAATTCATAAACCTGGCAACAACAAGATTACCGGTAGGATACCAGAAATTTGCGGCGAGCGGAGCATCAGGTGGCTGAATTTGGAATTGGGCGTAGATATTGGGGTTGAAGCATACGTTCTTCATAGGCTTTTCAAAGGTTTTGTTAAGGGTTGTGGTTGAGGACATATTTTTTTATACACATGAAGCTGATATCTCCTCCAGCTGCTATGGTGGCAGCTACTGTGACCACCAGATCCGGTCCACTTTAGACCTCGTGGCTAGGTCTACAATCCTATTGGTCACCATGACTGCAAACTATAAAAAAATTAAATTTGGCCTCCTTATCTCTCATTATGGTTTCAAACACTTAAACACTTAAGCTTAGGGGCAATCATAACTGCACTTCTCCTTTTCTCCAACAGCAGGAATTGTCTTAGAGCATAATGGATTCAAACAGGAAAGCGTAATGAGCTAAAATGTAAATATTAAAGTAGCATCGCTAACTTAACTTAAATTAGATTTGACATGCAGTTTGACATACATTTACATACAATCTGATATTCGAAATATAATAACATAACCTAAATTAAAAATCAGTTATAAGTTTCTTATGTAGTTAGCTCAATTATAAATGCTTGTAGTTACATATAATCTGATTTGAACTATATATAGTTCTGATATTCAGATAGAAAGATAATCTAAGAATATGAACTAATTACAACTGTGATCTTCAATATACAAGATAAAAATATAAACCAATTATAACTCAGTTTTATAAATTTGGTATGTAATAAGTCTAATTATAAATTTGACGTGGCATTACATATAAGCTCTGATCTTGATAAGTTAATTATAGCCCAATTAAGATACATATATCAGATTATAATTACGTCTAGAGGCAGAGGCGTTCCTACAATAACATAGGAAGGTATATCAGATTATAATTACGTCGAGAGGCAGAGGCGTTCCTACAATAACAGAGGATGGTATATCAGATTATAATTACGTCTAGAAGCAGAGGTGTTCCTACAATAACAGAGGAGGGTGGAGGCAAAGAGGTCATACATGTCAGCTCCTAATTTATTTTTTTTATTAAAAACGTTGACATCAACAAAAACTTTTTAAAAATATGTTTCTAAAAATGCCGAGAGTTATCAATATCGAGACGTCTATCTTGACGTCTCTAGATTGATATTTCTCGGCGAATAAATTATAATTATAATTGAGTTGCAAATAATAATATTTTCTAACAAGTTTTGAATCATTTTACAATCCCATATACATTAATAATAAAATTAAATTTTAGGTGATACCTTATCCTTACGAGGAGATTGATTCATCAACGTTTTTAATAATATTTTATAACAAGTTTTGAATCATTTTACAATCCCCTATACATTAATAATAAAATTAAATTTTAGGTGATACCTTATCCTTATGAGGAGATTGATTCATTAGACGTTTTTCGCAGGACTGTTTAAACTGGCAAACTCGTTTCGGCCATATATCACTCATCCGGCCTCGTATTGAGCTAAATTTTGAGGGTAGATGCCTGAAAAACCTTAGAACGTCTCCACCAATTTTCATATCATTTGGAGCAACACAGATCTTAGCGCATCTCTATGTATGAACGAGATATTTGGCAAGCGGCTATGCGAGGGTTTCATCTGGGTTGAGTGCAATTAGCTCCAGAGGTTGATTTTTAGGGCCTTCGGGCCCTAGCGGCCAATATTTTTGTGGTTTATGCTCAATATTTTAGAAGGAAATGTTGCAGGGGATCCAATATGGGTTAGAAATTTATCTTTCAACAGATCATACTGTGAACTTGAGTGACAACGGCTTCCAATTTGCTACATAAAAGAAAAGTGAAAATAATACCTTTTCACGACATCTAGGGCAAGGATTAAAGAGATCACGAAACAAGTTTTAAGTAGTTGATCAAAAAATGGCTCATATCTCAAGTGAATCTAGTGCTAACGTGCACCCACAAAATAATTCTACTGTGAAAACCCCTATTAAGGATAAGAATTTCGAAGACTCAGTCCCAAAAATGAATTTTAGGGATGCCCTTTATGGTGGGCAGCCTCAGTCCAATGCTAATATCAATCTTAGGGCTTCCTATAAAGCTCTAAGAATACCTAAGATTGATCCTAGGAAAATGGAGTCAGGATGTCTTAAAGCAGCTGATGGAACTCCTATGTTAAGCTTGATATAGGTAACATTCAGACTGGCATTGAAGATTTAGAAAAAATAGGACTAAATTGTCGATTCGTGGGTTTTCGTCCGAGTCTATCTGCTTTCAAAGTTTGGGCTATAAAAAGCTGGAAGACTAAAGGTGAGTTACAAATCTCTATTTATCCAAATGGTTATTTTCTTGTTTTATTTGCTAATAATGAAGATAGAGAGAAAATTTTCAAGGGGGTCCTTGGTTTTTTTGAAGGGCAGGGCTTTTCATGAAGCCCTGGCATACTAAATTTAAATCCGAAGAAGAGATGCCTTCTATAGCTCCCTTGTGGGTTAGACTCTTTGGCCTCCCTATTGAATTTTGGAATCCTACTATTTTTTCTTCAATTGGAAAATCTTTAGGAACTTTTATGATGACTACTGATTGTACTCAAAATTTTGAACATATTATTTATGCTCGGATTTGTGTTTTAATGGATTTTGACAAACCCCTACCTAAAAAGATCACATTACAATTTGGGGAAGACACTTGGGAGCAAGTAGTGGACTATGAGAACATTCCTTTTCGTTGTAGAATTTGCCATGAATATGGTCATTTGGCCAGTGCTTTCCCAAATAAAATTCCTGATCAAAAGAAAGAAGATATAAACTCAACATATTTCCAAATACCTAAGAAGAAGGACACTAAAAAAAAACTAGTTATGAAGGATCAATCAAAGTCATCTGCTAATATGTTTGAAATCCTTTTCACAAATGATGTCCCAAGTGAGGAAGAGGAAATAATGGAAACTAAAATCTTAGAAACACAATTTAAATATGAAGGGAAGAACTCAGAGATAAACCAACAAATCAAAGGTTTTCAACGAAAAAAAAAGAGAAAATTTACACAAGAAAAACAATATTTCAAATGTCAAAACTTCAAATAATGTAGGTCCCAATATAGACTCCGTTGAACCATCTAGTAAAATTTTGGCTGTGTACGAGCATTCTTCAAGGTTAGAAGCCATCTCAGATTCAATTGGAATAAGTCAAGAAATAGGGAAAAAAATTGAAGATGGATTCTAATAAAAAAGCAATTCGTAAGACCAATCAATATCATAGGGTAAAAGAAGGTGAAAAGCTTGTAGAGGAAGGTAAGATTAATGCCCTTCCCAAATTTTTTAGCCCTGTTATTAATGAAGATCATCACTTGGAATATTAGAGGACTCAAAGGGAGTCTTTCAAAACAAAATGAAATTAGAAGAATGATTCAGATAAATCATCCACATCTTGTTTTCCTTCAAGAAACAAAGATGTCAATGGAGGATATGGACTCAATTGCCGAGTAAAATTTGGCCAGATGGAAAAGTGGTTTCCCTCAGTTCCCAAGGGCCTTCGGGTGGCATTGCTTGTCTTTGGGACCCAAAAGACGTAGTTATTTACCATATGGTTGGTAGTTGGGGTTTGTTGGCTATAGCTATTCAAAGTACACATTCCAACCAGATTATGCTTTGCATTACTGTTTATGGTTTGACTTCTTTGGAGAAAAAAAAATACAGTGGAAGGATATTACTCATATTATCTCTCATTTTCCTAAATATTGGATCTTAATCGGAGGAGATTTCAATACCATCCTCTCTATGGATGAGAAAATGGGGGGAAATAGAAATTTGGACAAAAGCACTGACCTCATGAGCGAATATATTGCAAACCTCCATCTTGTGGATATCCAACCAGATAATGGCCTTATGACTGGGTCTAATAGAAGGCACAACTTAGCTTGTATAATGGAGAGATTGGATAGGTTTTTTCTCTCTAAAAATTTCTTAATCCATGGTCACATTCCTAAAGTGAAGACTCTTAATAATGCTGGTTCGGATCATTGGCTAGTCATGGTGGAAATATGGAAAACCAATGTGAGTTTCTCTCCTTTTCATTTTCAATTAATCTGGCTTAGAGAAATTTCCTCCAGACCTTGTGTGCAACAATAGTGAAAGGAAGGTAAACCTAGGCATGGGACAAAGATGTTTTGTTTTGCCAAAAGACTGCTGAATACAAAATCAAGACTTGGAACTGGAAAGAGTTTGGGGATGTTCATTAAAAAAAACATGAAGTTATTGCTCATATTGAAAATTTGAATAAGAAAATCCATTTAGATGGCCTCACAGAGAAGAGAAGTGCAGATGAAATTAAACTCACAACTCAGTTAGAGGAATGGGAAAAAAAGAAGAAATATTATGGAAGCAAAAATCTAGAATTCAATGGCTCAAAGAAGGAGATCAAAACACAAATTTCTCCCACAAATATCTTCTAGCTCGAAGATCTCACAACTTTATTTCTTCCTTAAAATCAGATTCTGGAGATGTTGTTTATACTTGGGATGGCATGAACTCTATTGTTGTTGATTACTTTTCCAATATTTTTGCTGCTACTCCTCTTGACTCAGCTTCACAACAAAATGTTCTTCAAGCAATCCCTTCTCTTATCACTTCTGATGAGAACTCTATTTTTACTGCTCTTGTTACTATCAATGAGCTTCAACAAGTAGTTTTTAAAATGTAAAAATGGAAAACCCTAGGTCCTGATGGTTTTCCCATTGAGTTCTACCAAGAGTTCTGGGATATCCTTCATGTTGATTTATTAGAGGTGGTGGAAGAATCCAGGAAAGCCAAAGAAATTTTGAAGGTTATCAATAAAACTTATATTACTCTTGTTCCAAAAGCTCAAGAGGTTGATCATATCTCACCTTTTAGACCTATTGCTTTATGTAATGTTCTTCTCAAAATCATTACTAAAATCATGGCAAAAAGGTTGAAGCCTCTTTTGCATAAGATTATTTCCCCATAGCAAGGGGGTTATGTGGAAGGACGCCAAATAGTAGATGAGATAGTTCTTGCTTAGGAAGCCATCCATTCCATGGATATGCAAAATTCTCCTTCCATGTTCATTCGGTTAGACTTATCCAAAGCTTATGATAGAGTGGATTGGCACTTCCTTATCAAATTTTTGAGGCAATTTGGTTTCTCTAAGGATTGGATGGATTGGATTATGGGATGTATCTCTTTAGTTTCCTACGTAGTTCTTATCAATGGCAGGTCTTCTCAATCATTCCCATATTCCAGAGGTATTAGGCAAGGTGACCCGCTATCCCCTTATTTATTCATCATTCTTGTTGAATGCTTGGGTAGGACTATAACCAAAAAGAGGGAAAACAAAACCCTTGAGGGAGTTACCATTGCTCATGGAGCTAGACCTATCTCTCATCTTCAATTTGTGGATGACTCTACTCTTTTAGGTAAAGCTACAGTTAAGGAAGCTTCTAATATTAAGCAAATCATTAGCTATTTTTCTAAGGCTATTGGACAGTTGATCAATGAAGACAAATCTAAAGTTATTTTCTTTCACTCGCTCTGCTAGACAGGAATCCATGGTCTTGGATAAATTAAGATATAAGAAGACCTCTCTTCCAATCACTTATTTAGGTATTCCCATAAATATTCAAAGGTAGAAAAATAAATATTGGAATTGGTTGTTGGACAAAGTCAAGAAGAAAATTGGAAAGTGGACCAACAAGTGGCTTTCTTTTGGGGGTAGAATCACCTTGGTAAAATAAGTCCTTCAAGCTATTCCTATTTATGTTTCTTCCGTTTTGAATATCCCAAAGGTTGTTCTTCGAGAATTGGATCAAATCAGTCATCGTTTCCTTTGGAGTGGTACTAAGGAGAAAAGAAAATGGGCCTTGGTGAAATGGGATACTTTATGTCTTCCTAAGAGTGAAGGGGGGTTAGGATTTTGGTCTTCTATTAATAACAAAAAAGTTTTAGCTGCTAAATTATATTGGAGGATGTTGCATAACCCCAATGCTCTTTGGGCCAATAATCTCCGTGTTAAATATGATGAGAACAAAAGTCTTGAAGACCTTGTTTGCTATCAACTTCCTACCAAAGGTTCTCCCATTTTAGAAGTTCTTAAGACTGGTGAGGATTTGATAAAGAAAAAATTATTTTGGATCATTCATAATGGTCAACAAGTAAATTTTTGGACAGATTCTTGGGATGGTCACAAGCCTTTGATAACTCAATTTCCCAATTGGAGGCCTTGGATGGAGGAGCTTCACCGAGCTAATTGGATAAAGGTGGCTAATTACTATCGGTACCATACTGGTAATTCAAAGGTTTGTAGATATTGGATCCCTATTGAGGATTGGCCTATTCAAATCCCAGAAAGGCAAAGACAAGATATCCAAGGCATCCTTCATATGATATCCCTCTCTTGGTCCCATGAAAAAGATTGTTTTGGATGGAACAACACTACTAAGGGTGAGTATTCAATTGCTCAAGGTTATTTGACCTTATGCCATAATAATCCCAACCATTCTTCTGACATATTTTTTCAATTGTGGGCTCAAAAGCTCTGGCCTAAGGTGAGGTTCTTTAATTGGCTTTTATTGCATCGTAGGGTGCTTACTGGTGAGCAACTTATGAAGAGTGGTTTTCATGGCCCTTTTAGATGTGAAATGTGTGAAGAGAATGTAGAAAATCTCAACCATATTTTTATTGAGTGTACTTTAGCCTCTAAGCTATGGAGGAGAATGGCCACTTTACTTGGCTTATAGTGGTCCATTTTTTTTACTTTTGAACAACTTTGGAGGGATTGGCCTAATCAAGAGGGTGTTGATCATTTTATTAGGCAATTAGTTTGGATGGGTTCTACCATTCTTCTTTGGAATATTTGGAATGAAAGGAACAACCAGATTTTTAATCAAGATAGGAAGGGTATTCACTATATTTGGCAAAATACCATAGCCAACTTAGTTGAATTAGTCCATCAACTCCTTAATCACCCCAAAAACTCCCGCCAAATATGGGATCAAGTGATGCAAATATTGAAGATTAAATCTTCTAAGGGCAACCAACTTAAAGGGAATGTGAGTATTAGTAAGATGGATAGGACTAGAAATTGGCAACCTCCACCTAAGGATTTTGGAAAAGTCAATACTGATGGAGCCTCTAGAGGGAACCCTGGAAAAGCCAAGTGTGGGAGGAATTGGTAGACTTTTAGATGGCTCCCTAGTTTTTACTTTTGCTGAGAATTTGGGTATTCTTTCCAATAACCTTGCTGAGGGGTATGGTATCCTTAGAGGCCTTCAGGAGGCTACTAAGGTTGGATGGGAAAAGGTGTTAGTTGAGTCTGACTCTCAACTTATGATTAATCTCTTGAAGACTCCTTAAGAATCATAAGGTGGATTGAAGAATAAAAAGAATTATTTAGAAGATTCAATTAATCCAGATGGGATTTTTGAAATTTGATTACAATCATGTGGTCAGAGATCAAAACAAGAGTGCTGGTGCTTTAGCTAATTGGGATTTGGACAAAGGTGATCTTACTTGTTATGGCCACCCTCCTATATGGTGGGCTTATCAAATTATGGAAGCTCTTCTTTCTATCATTCCTTTGGATGGCTCTAGTTCTGAAGGTACCTAGTTTCTTCTTGCCTTTTTTTTTTTTTAAGCTTCTCTTTGGTTCATTCAATTTTTTTTAGTTCCTTAGCTCATTCTATTATTCATTTTGTTTCTCTATTGATTCTTGCCTTAATAGTATTCTGGTCTAGATAGGTCATTGTTATGTTCATTTTTTTTTTGTGCTTTTGTGCTTTTTGTTTTTGTTTAGTTTTTTAAGGTGGGTGAGTTCTTTTGTTTTGTTTTGTTTTTGTGTTCTTTGTGTTGTTTTTGTTGTTCATGTGTTTTTTTTGTTTTGTGTTTGTTTTTTTTTAATGTTTTTTGTTATTGTTCTTGTGTTTTTTTCGTTCTTGTTCTTGGGTTTCTCTTTGTTTGTGTTATTTCATGTTTTTATGTGTGAGTGTTTTCTATGTTTTTTGTTTTTGTTTATTGTCTGTTGTTGGTTGTTATTTTATTTTATTTTTTTATTTTTTAGGTTTTGTTTGTGTTTATTTTTCATGTTTTTTTTTGGGTTATGTCTTTGTAGTGTTCTGTTGTTTTTGTCTTGTTTGTGTTTTGTTATGTGGTTCTTGTGTTTTTCTATGTGGTTTGTGTTTTGGTTTCTTTTATCTTATTTTGCGTGTTTGGTTGTGATTTTGTTTTTGACACACTCAAGGAGCATGTTTTTTATTTTATTTTATTATTTTTGTTGTTATTTACTTATTTTTAAATTGGTTTTGTGTGTTTGTTTGCTCCTTGAGTATGTCAAATTTGGTAGGCCAGGTCCGAGTCTTGGGCATTTTTGGCGGAATGGATGCCCTTGCCTCCTTGGGTCTTACCCGAAAATGGCATCCCTTTTGGGATATTTTCCACAAATAATAATAATAAAAAAATTATTATTATTTTTAATTTATTATTTGTTAAAGCTACATATACAAAATTTATACATTCTAATATATTTTCTTTTCATACTAATGTTTTTAAAATTTATTTTATAATTTAATTAATTAATTAATTTAATAATGACGCTAAATATAAATTTTTTTATTTATATATATATATATTAAAAATTAATCTAAACAACTTTATTGATGTTTAATTAAAATTTAATAAATACTTATAACTTCTTCAAGTCTATCCCTTTTGATCACCAAAGCGAAAATACTTTCTCCATCGGGAGGAACATTGAAATTGGCACATGGGAGAATCAAATCGAATCGTATTTATATAAAATAATTTGGAAAAAGGCACATGATAATTAAGGTGTTTTCTGTATAAAGGTGGAGTATGGTTGCTTCTCATCCATGCATGCTCTACTCTTTGGAGGGTTGCTCATATTTGTATTCAGCTGTTGTTTGTTTGTTCTGAAATTTACATAGATCAAATGGCAACAAGTGAGAATTGGAGGAAAGGGTGTCTGAGTGCTCTGGTGCTTTTCATGATCTTCGGTGAGTTTATGTTTATTTGTAACGTACAAGTTTTTCTGGATGTTTTTTTTTTAAAGAATATGAATTTTTTTTAAATCTCCTATGATATTGACATGCGCATCCGAGTGCAGAGACGCAAGTGAAGGTCGTGGAGGGTAAGGAGTGCGCAGCTGAAAGCTATATTCCTCTAGGAACTGACAAATGTCCGAAAGAAAATATCTGCAATAGTAAATGTCTAACGGAGGGTTTGCCTGTTGGCATTTGTGACAATTGGTATTTAGGTGCAAGGTGTAGTTGCTATGAAATAGGCTGTCCATGAAACTCGGAAGATAAGCATGTTATTTGGTGCAATAGAAGTGGAGTAGCGGTTCTTGTTGTGTGTGTGTTCTGTCATCTGATGTTACGGTGTGTTTCTACTGTCTAGGAGAGAATAAAAGAGCCTGTACTTTCTAGGAAATGAACATTGCTATTATAATAACTGTTAATGAAACTTGAAACTGAAGCATGTTTTGTCATGCAATAAAAGTGGAGTAGCGGTTCTTGTTGTTTGTGTGTTATGTCTTCTGATGTTACGATGTGTTTCTACTTTCGAGAGGAGAAAATAAACGAGCCTCTACATTTCTATTGTTGTAATTTGTCATCGTATGGTTGTTTATATTTAATGTTTGTGCACATTTTAATTTTTTATAAATATTTTTTGATTTGTAATTTTATATATATATATATATATATATATATATATATATATATTTTATTTTATAGTATATTTGTAATATGTGAGGAAAGAGATTTGAACCTTGCATTTTAATTGGAGAGTTTCAACTAACCACTTGCTCTTCAACTCAACTCCTCTACATGAACGAATTTTTATAATATTATAATTATTTATTTAAACATTATATTAGTTATGATTTATAAAAGTTTTCTTTTAAGCATAAATTATTAGTAGAATTTTGAGTTAATTACGTTAAAATGATAATTTAATTTTAAATATTATCAAATTTTCATTACTTTTTGTAAGGTTTAATTTATTATTGCCTATTAAAATTATCAAGTAATTAAAGAAAAAGGAAGTATGAATAATAATATTAATAAAATATAGTTTTATGAAGTATTCTTAAAATGCAAAAGGGAAAACCCCAGGTCCTGATGATTTTCCCATTGAGTTCTACCAGGAGTTATGGGATATCCTTCATATTGATTTATTAGAGGTGGTGGAAGAAGTCAGGAAAGCCAAAGAAATTTTGAAGGTTATCAATAAAACTTATATTACTCTTGTTCCAAAAGCTCAAGAGGTTGATCATATCTCAGCTTTTAGACATATTGCTTTATGTAATGTTATTCTCATAATCATTACTAAAATAATGGCAGAAAGGTTGAAGCCTCTTTTGAATAAGATTATTTTCCTAGAGCAAGGGGGTTATGTGGAAGGACGTCAAATAGTAGATGAGATAGTTCTTGCTCAGGAAGCCATCCACTCCATGGATATGTAAAAATCTCCTTCTATTTTCATTCGGTTAGACTTATCCAAAGCTTATGACAGAGTGGATTGGGACTTCCTTATCAAAGTTTTGAGGCAATTTGGTTTCTCTAAGGATTGGATGGATTGGATTATGGGATGTATCTCTTCAATTTCCTACTTAGTTCATATCAATGGCATGACTTCTCAGTCGTTCCCAGCTTCCAGAGGTATTAGGCAAGGTGACCCGCTATCCCCTTATTTATTCATCATTCTTGATGAATGCTTGGGTAGGAACATAACCAAAAATAGGGAAAACAAAACCCTTGAGGGAGTTACCATTGCTCATGGATCTAGATCTATCTCTCATATTCAATTTGTGGATGAATTTACTCTTTTAGGTAAAGCTACAGTTAAGGAAGCTTCTAATATTAAGCAAATCATTAGCTATTTTTCTAAGGCTACTGGGTAGTTGATCAATGATGACAAATATAAAGTTATTTTATTTCACTGCTCTGCTATACAAGAATCCATGGTCTTGGATAAATTAATATATAAGAAGACATCCCTTCCAATCACTTATTTAGGTATTCCCATAAATATTCAAAGGCAAAAAAATAAATATTGGAATTGGTTGTTGGACAAAGTCAAGAAGAAAATTGGAAAGTGGACCAACATGTGGCTTTATTCTGGGGGTAGAATAACCTTGGTAAAATAAGTCCTTCAAGCTATTCCTATTTATGTTTCTTCCGTTTTGAATATCCCAAAGGCTGTTCTTCGAGAATTGGATCAAATCAGTCATCGTTTCCTTTGGAGTGGTACTAAGGAGAAAAGAAAATGGGCCTTGGTGAAATGGGATAATTTATGTCTTCCTAAGAGTGAAGGAGGGTTAGGATTCTGGTCTTCTATTAATAACAACAAAGCTTTATCTGCTAAATTATATTGGAGGATATTGCATAACCCCAACGCTCTTTGGGCCAATAATCTCCGTGCTAAATATGCTAAGAACAAAAGTCCTGAAGACCTTGTTCACTATCAACTTCCTACCAAAGGTTCTCCCATTTTAGCAGTTCTTAAGACTGGTGAGGATTTGATAAAGAAAAAAATATTTTGGATCATTCATAATGGTCAATAGGTAAATTTTTGGACATATTCTTCGAATGGTCACAAGCCTTTGATAACTCAGTTTCTCGATTGGAGGCCTTGGATTGAGGAGCTTCACCGAGCTAATTGGATAAATGTGGCTAATTACTATTAGTACCATACTGGTAATTCAAAGGTTGGTAGATATTGGATCCCTATTGAGGGCTGGCCTATTCAAATCCCAGAAAGGCAAAGACAAGATATCCAAGGCATTCTTCATATGATATCCCTCTCTTGGTCCCATGAAAAAGATTATTTTGGATGGAACAACACTACTAAGGGTGAGTATTCAGTTGCTCAAGGTTATTTGACCTTATGCCATAATAATCCCAACCATTTTTCTGACATTTTTTCTTGATTGTGGGCTCAAAAGCTCTGGCCTAAGGTGAATTTCTTTAATTGACTTTTATTGCATCGTAGGGTGCTTACTGGTGAGCAACTTGTGAAGCATGGTTTTCATGGCCCTTTTAGATGTGAAATGTGTGAAGAGAATGTAGAAACTCTCAACCATATTTTTATTGAGTGTACTTTAGCCTCTAAGCTATGGAGGAGAATGATCACTTTACTTGGCTTACATTGGTCTAATTTTTTTATTTTTGAAAAACTTTGGAGGGATTGGCCCAATCAAGAGGGTGTTGATCATTTTATTAGGTAGTTAGTTTGGATGGTTTCTACCATTCTTCTTTGGAATGAAAGGAAAAACCAAATTTTTAATCAAGATAGGAAGGATATTCACTATATTTGGAAAAAGACCATAGCCAACTTAGTTGAATCAGTCCATAAACTCCTTAATCACTCCCAAAAATCCAACCAAATATGGGATAAAGTGATGCAAATATTGAAGATTAAATATTCTATGGGAAACCCACTTAAAGGGAATGTGATTATTAGTAAGAGGGATAGGACTAGAAATTAGCAACCTCCTCCTAGGGATTTTGAAAAAGTCAATACTGATGGAGCCTCTAGAGGGAACCCTGGAAAAGCTAGTGTGGGAGAAATTGGTAGACTTTCAGATGGCTCCTTGGTTTTTACTTTTGCTGAGAATTTGGGTATTCTTTCCAATAACCTTGCTGAGGGGTATGGTATCCTTAGAGGCATTCAAGAGGCTACTAAGGTTGGATGGTAAAAGGTGTTAGTTGAGTCTGACTCTCAACTTATGATTAATCTCTTGAAGACTCCTTCTAAGAATCATAAGGTAGATTAAAGAATAAAAAGAATTATTGAGAAGATTTAATTAATCCAAATGGGATTTTTGAAAGTTGATTACAATCATGTGGTCAGAGATCAAAACAAGAGTGTTGATGCTTTAGCTAATTGGGCTTTGGATAAAGGTGATCTTACTTGTTATGGCCACCCCCCTATATGGAGGGCTTCTCAAATTAGGGAAGCTCTTCTTTCTATGATTTCTTTGGATGGCTCCAGTTTTGAAGGTACCTAGTTTCTTCTTGTTTTCTTTTTGCTTCTCTTTGGTTCATTCAGTTTTTTTTAGTTCCCTAGCTCATTCTATTCTTTATTTTGTTTCCTCTGTTGATTCTTGCCTTATTAGTCTTCTGGTCTAGATAGGTCATTGTTATGTTTCATTTTTTTTTGTTTAGTTTTTTAAGGTGGGTGGGTTCTTTTGTTTTATTTTGTTTTTGTGTTCTTTGTGTTGTTTTTTGTTGTTCATGTGTTTTTGTTGTTTTGTGTTTTTTTTTTTATGTTTTTTGTTATTGTTCTTGTGTTTTTTTTCATTCTTGTTCTTGGGTTTCTCTTTGTTTGTGTTAATTCGTGTTTTTATGTGTGAGTGTTTTCTATGTTTTTTGTTTTTGTTTATTGTCTATTGTTGGTTGTTTTTTATTTTTATTTTATTTTATTTTAATTTTTTAGGTTTTGGTTGTATTTATTTTTCATTTTTTTTTTGGGTTATGTCTTTGTAGTGTTCTGTTGTTTTTGTCTTGTTTGTGTTTTGTTATGTGGTTCTTATGTTTTTCTATGTGGTTTGTGTTGTGGTTTCTTTTATATTATTGTGCGTGTTTGGTTGTGCTTTTGTTTTTGACACACTCAAGGAGCATGTTTTTTATTTTATTTTATTATTTTTGTTGTTATTTACTTATTTTTAAATTGGTTTTGTGTGTTTGTTTGCTCCTTGAGTATGTCAAAGGTGGTAGGCCAGGTCCAAGTCCTGGGCATTTTTGGCAAAATGGATACCCTTGCCTCCTTGGCTATTACCCGTAAGTGGCATCCCTTTTGGGATGTTTTCCACAAATAATACTAATAAAAAGTATTATTTAAAATATTTTAAAAAATAGTTACAGAGAGTTTAATAATCCAACTATGAATAACTATGAATGAAATAATATGTCCAAAATGTTGTTGTAATATCTTTGACATATTAAAGATTTATAAATGCTATTAATGAAGAATATTTGAGAGCAAGACCATTCATTTACCTTATCTTATAGTCATGTTTTGTGTAGACACCAAAACAACACCAATCCGATTATGTGACTGCAAACACTGATCGCTTTGACACACACAGCCCCAAGGGCAGCCCCCAGAGGTCAAACAATGGTCCTAACCACTCTCACAGTAGTTTTGGAAGGTCAGAGATCAATTTGGCACCTTCAGGAACTTTGCTCAATATCCGTTCCACCCTGGGATGAATTCAAACTGGGATTCGCCCCACCCAGGGACGAATTCTGAATTCGCTCCGGGGTGGGGCGAATTGCAGGTTTGACGGGCAAAAAGTCAAATCTTGACAAATGGCAGCTCAGATCCGCCACCCAACGCTTCCTTCATCGCATGGGAGTATGGGTGAGCATTTTCGAGCGTTAGAGGCATCTGCAAGGTCAGTCATGAAGTCCCAATTCAGGGAGGAATCTCCTTCCCCCTCGGGAAGGCATGATTGCCAAGTGGCGCCTCTGCATGCCCATTTCAAGAGACCTCCAGGTCTATAAATTGGTGAGTTTCCTCACCCCAAAATATGGAGAGAAGTAGCATTTTAGAGCAATGAAGTGCTATCATTTTATTTACACACCTCACACCTTTTGGATTTGCGCCTTTCACATCCTTGATCTCCTTTAGAGGGGAGGTCATTGGGTGACTATTGGGAGGACGAATCTCGATCCCAAAACCCGAAATTTGGCCACAATATCCCACCAAATTTTCTGACAATACCACACAAGAGGTTTTGGACCCATCCCAAGTGGATTGGTGCCGAAATCAGGCCTCAAACGGTGGGCGACCTGCCCCATGGGCGCCCCCTCCCACACTGCCACAATCCTAATCGCCCCCTTTCGGAGCGATGGGAATTCCATGGCAGATTTGCTTTCTTTCATTTTTGCATTCAATTCTATGATGCTTAGATAGGTTGTCATTTGAATTTCGTCTCGTTTTGAACAATTTTGATCATATTTCTAGCTTTGCTCGCTTCTACTAACCTACAGGTAGCATCATCAAATTCCCATTGATGGAGGCTAAATTGGGAAAATATGACCATCTGGGTCTTCCCAAAATGCCCCCAATTAGCTAACCCCAAGTTTTTAGGTCTTTTGGAGCTTCCTAGGCAGGACATTTGGGATAGTACCTTTTCGGCATTTTGTTGTAGGTGAATTCGTCCCGCCCCGGAGCGAATTCAAATCGGTGAGGAATTTCCTGACTGTTATTTTTGTAGAGCCTTCCTGGTGGTGTCTTGATGCCCCTATCAAATTTTCAGAGCATTTGGACCTGTTTTAGTCATAGTTTAATTCATTTTTCTCATTCACTTATCGTAGGCTTGGGGATTGCATGCTTTGTTTCATCCGTAGGTGCTATTGACCATTTCTTGTTCCTTTGAACGTAGGGTTTGGACATCGGAGGAGCAGAGAGGAGTCAAGACTCATCAATGCAAGTGGCGGCGATATTTGGTCCGCCCATTTTACATGTGGGCACGCGAAAGAAGGAAAGGCGCCCATGGATGTAACAAGAACGAATGCTTAAACGCTCCTAGCCCTTGGAAGGGGAGGATGCACATTGTAACCGAGTTTGAAACATATCAATAAAAAGGGCTGTCTTATTTATTCACATTTTTTTCATTTTGATTCGCTCATGCTTTTCCCTCTTTTCATGCACTTTCAAGTTTCTAGGATTTAGCGCTAAGTTCGGTTTCTTTGTTTGCATTTCGCATATTCGCTTTCCTTTTTGCTTCCGTATCCTCGTGCTTTCAGTGGCGATCATGGTGGGACCTTGTCCTCTATTTTTAAGATCAGAGATCTGATCCAAACTTGGTTTTTTTTGCTTGCAGGTACCGCGTTTTCATACGCTGACTGTTGTTCGTTCCAGCAAAGGGCGAATACAGAGTTGTAATTCGTCTCACCCAGGGACGAATGGGAATTCACCCCACCCTATGACGAATACAGTCCTGTAATTCATTCCACCCCGGGATGAATTCCAGCCTATGAGGTTTTCGGGCAGAAACTCAGAACCGATAGATTCGGGCAGAGAAGAGGTAAGAATTCTGCACTTTTCCTATCATTTTCTGTCTTCAATTTTTCTATTTTTCCTGGTTTCTTTTTGCGTGCATAGAAAAATTTGCTGCATGTTTATTTTGTTTAATGCAAAATAAAAGGAACCCCACACACCACGTGGAAAATTAAACACCAAGGAGCTGGTCGTAAAACCCCAGCCCTTGATCAAGACCAACGGTGGATTTCATCACCACCTTGGCTTGAATTTTGCATTCATAAACCCCGATCGCTACTGTTGCTAGACGTAAATCCTGACGAAAGCTGACCGAGTGTAGTTGGGGTGATTCCCAAGCACGTGAGGATAAGTCTTCTATGGTAGGTGTCATAAACAGGGTGATTCCCCTTTCGTACCGCCTATGTTCCACGTACCATCTGCTCTCACGTACCTATAGTTTCCCTCACGTAAGGGCGGGTATATAGAGAGGTTGGTATATCGGCTTGGCAATGGTATATCGAAGGGGCGACCAATTTTGGGAGTCATAAGAGCCCTCATTTTGCATTTAAACGTTCTTTACAAAAACCTTCAAAAATAAAAAACAAAAACAAAACACACTAAACCAGGTTTAGGACACACTCTCAATCTTTAAACGAGATAATCACTATTTGTGTATGTGTGTGCTCTTTTCTATTTAGTGTAGCATAAAAAATCATAAAAGAGATAAAAATCTATTTAGCTTGTAGAAGAGCAACACCATGGTGTACACCCATAGCCAAGCCCAATCAAGGGCAGAAGCTGCGAAAAGTGTACAAGGGGGGACAAGTCGCCTCCGCTATAGCCCTAAGGACTTGGTCATACCGCCTTGGCGGCCTGACCCACAAGAGAGTCCACATCATTCCATGTCAAGGTGGAATTATAGGGACACCCCTCTGGGGGACACGCCCGTTCATCATAGCCCCTTTCAGGAAGAATCCTTACACGTGGCACTCAACATAGACAAGAAAGCTCCCTTAGAAGCTCGATATGAGTGGCCACCATGCGATGAAGTGCTAGAGCGGCATAGTGTCCATGAGGAGAGGCCACATGACTATGGCATCCCTCCTTTGCCCCCCATCACTGTTAGAACCAATAGACAAACCCTAGAGCGCAGGGCTCTCCAAGCAGGGCGAGCTAACTCCGCCCACCCCTTTCACACATACGAAAGGGAGTATGAGGAAGACCATCACATTCCTTGAGAGCAATGTATAGCATGGGAGCCATGCACTTCCGCACCCGCTATGTACCATGGTCACCCATTGAGGCCAGAGCCTCGGGTAAATGCCGCCAACCTCGATAGAGGGAAGCGACCCATTGAGATCTCGGATCATCATGATCGAGGTAAATGCATAGGAGAGGCATCCAGGCCTCCTAGGCTCAATATGGTGGACCAAATTGACCTGGTAGTCGCTAGACATGCCACCCACCAAGCCCAGATCATACGGCTTGAGCAAGATCAGCAGCAGCTAGAGCATCTATACCACCTTAGCAAGGAGCGCATTCAGTGCCAAACAGATGAGCTACTTCATAACCCAGTGCCTGAGAGGGTTCCAACCCCTCGCACCCAAAGAGTGGAACCATATGAGAGGCATAATCCCTTGGTGCGAGATAGGTCTCCATGACCTCATCAAGTTTTGCCTCTGAGACCCCCTAGACCTGAGAGGGAGGCCACTCCCCGAAACAACGATGGGTACCCTCCATGGGGACCCACCCAGGGTCATAGGTCTCACCTAGAGACTCCTCAAGAAGTTTACGAGGAGTATGAACAAGAAGCAGAGGGGCCAAAATGCCCTACCAAGGCGGAGGGGTTGCTATCCGGCCACCCCCCCATAGGCCTCAAGTCTCCCACAACCCACAATGGGAGCAAACTAAAGAGGAAGAGATTAAATCTTCCGATGCATACAAAGCACTGCTAGAGCATTTGGAGTCTATGGAAACCAAAGCTTCTGGGCCCCAAAAGCCCACGTTATGCCAACTCCACAGTCATCCTGTGCATCCGTCAGTGCCTGCACCCCCTTACCCCGAACACTTTAAGTTGCCTCAGTTGGCAATCTTTAAGGGTGAAGAGGATGCCCAAGAGCATGTGACAAGATTCCTGAGCCAATGTTTTGGCATTCAGGACAATGATGCGCTGTTGCTAAGGACATTTATAACCACATTCGCGGGCCCTGCCTCGGATTGGTTCACTCAGTTGTCGAAGCACAACATCAATAACTTGGATCAGTTAGTGGATGCATTCCTTGAATGCTTCACCTTCAACACCAAGAAGAAGGCATCACTAAGTGACCTGGCCAACCTCAGGCAGTATGAGGAAGAGACCATGGCGGCCTATGGGAATCGGTGGAGGACTCTGCTTTCCAAGCTACCCTACCTCCCTCCTATGTCCGACCTTACACAAATGTTCTCATGAAGTTGTTTGAGATCGATCTCTGTGCTATTGCAGCTACAACAATATGCCACCTTAGAGGAAGCTCTAGCGCAAGCCAAAATTATCGAAGAGATCAAGATATAGGATGGCGAGATTGCCAAACCTAAGAAGAAAGAATGGAACAAGAACACAAAAATAGGGACTACGCAACAAAAACCCACTATGGTTAATCAAGTTGCTATAAATGTCCCTAAGCCTGCACAAGAAATACAACCTCAAAAGGCTAACTATCAGGCAGTGCCTCCTAACAATTATGAAAGAGAAAACCAGAAGCAGGAGCAAAATCAGCAGCGTCACCCTAGGCGATAGTACACACCTTATACGGAGTCTAGGGACTCCCTATTTGATCGCTTGTCAGCAGTGAACTTGATCAACCTTCCAGAGATTCAAACCATAGATCCTAATGCTCCCAAGCCTAAGGGATACCGGGAGGACTTGTATTGTAGGTTCCACAGGCGGAAGGGACATGACCTGAATGCATGTTGGAAGTTCAAAGGATTGATACAAGACTTGATTGACAATAAGACATTGGCAATGGACAACCCCGTAGCACCAAACAACCAACAGATGGGAGTTTTCAAAGACCCCTTGCCTGCCCATGAGGCACAAGAAAAACCCCTTCAAGTCAATGAGGTGCAACAAAATTGCCCCATGCAAGGGTATGTAGGAATGATAAGCATAGTGACTAGGAACAAGAGATACCCAGGAGTTGCCCCCGAGGCAGCCACAAGAGAGGTTCCATCGACGTCACAACCTCAACAACACCCTATGCAGCTACCTCCACCTAGACCCACGGCCACGATTCGGACCAAACTCACTTAGAGTTTGAGGACCACGTCGGCTAGGCTCTCCATATACGAGCTTATACAATAATCAACGCCCCATCGGGAGGCTCTCATGGAGATTTTGAAAGCCATCGAGTTGCAGCCCCACGAAGTGAATTCCTTCAACAACTTCATGGGACATGTCAAATGATGCATGGAGCCAATCATCACCTTTCGAGAGGATGAAGTTAAATCAGTGTCTGATGACATGGCAGATCCACCCTCGCACGTTATCATGCGGGTCAACGGGATCCCGTATAAGAGGGTGTTGATAGACACCGGCTCGTCCAGTAACATCATTACCACAATAGCATTGAAACATCTAAAGTTGCCAGCCTCTCACATCATGGCTTCCACCTACACACTGTGAGCATTCAATGATGCGATATGCTCGATAGTTGGCACAATTGTCCTACCCATTCAAGTAGGACAAAAGATGATACCTACATTGTGCCATATTTTGGAAGGCGAGATGGCTTATAACATCTTGCTAGGGTGGCCATGGATCAGGGACATGAAGTGTGTCCCTTCGATAGCTCATCAGTGTTTGAAGTATACATTTGAAGGGGAAGTACATGTAGTCCCGATGGACTTAGAACCCTTCAAATATTGCAATGCGGTGCAGTTGATGCCGCAATCGACCCTCCCATCGATGCACTTGGATTTTTAGTTAAATCCATCTAGATAGGGTTCGATGCCGTAAGCACCACTGGTGATAAATCCATCAAAACCCCAGCCAGGTGCATCTTCATCATCAGCTCCTTCACCACCAATGCCACCTATCATGGCTAAATAGAAGGACAAAGGGAAGCAAACCTTGGAAGAGGCTCAACCCCTAGAAGAGGCGCTGCCAACAGTATCAACCATCTCTACCGAAGAGATGCCTAGCACAATGGAAGTTGAGGCTCCTAGTCCACCCAACATGGAGTGGACTCAGGAAGAGCTTCCATTCCCTCCCTCTCAATCGCCAACAATTACTGTTGAAATGGCCAGTACGGGCCTGGGGGAGTATCTAGTGCGGAATGTTGTAGCAACGACCACGCTAGAGTCCATGCAAGACATGGGGAGACCTCGCCTCCCCATCGGTACAATTGTTCCTTTAGGCTACCCACCAAACCAGACAAATTTTGTGTATGGGGGCCTTGATCATGGTACTGAGCCATGCATGCAAGAGGATGAAGATGAAGAGCCTTTTGCAGAAGATGTCAACTATCTGTCTAACCCAAACTTCGCTCTGAGATATCTTGGCCAATGCAATTGGCATGGATACGGGCTAGGCAGGTATGAGCAAGGAGTGCGTGTCCTTTGCCATCCAAGATACCAAATGCCTTATGACAAGTCGGGAGTAGGGTTCAACCACCCCCTACCCTTGGACATCTTGGTGGAAAACATGCAAGGCCTAGGGATAGGCAACAAGGGTGGATTGGCATCAGATCCTTATGCCAACCCAAACACAACATATACATTGGGAGATTACCTCCCATGGTCAACAACCACCCTTGTTAACCTCAATAACCCTTCTCCTTTGCTAGAGAGAGGTGAAAGTTTGGGGACTCACTTTCAAGGAAGGTATAAATAGTGTCAAGAGGGATCTTCGGAGGATGAATCAAAATATGAACCAACATCATATGATCCCTTTGAATCCGATAGTGATCACTCACAAGTGATCCCCATGAATGACTTTCAAGAGAGCCTCTTGACTATGTTCCCTCTAGAGGCTCCAAGCGAGCCAATGCCACGTCAAGAGAATCAGGTCCCCCCACGGAGAGTGGAACAACCACAATGGGGCCAGATTAATTTTCTCGAGCAGGATGAGCCTGTAATGCCTCAAATAGTTGTCGAAGCCAACGAGGGCTTTTGGATCTCCGATAGTGATTACGAAGATGAAACAGAAATGACATATCTTAATCACATGCGGTAGAGGCCGCAACCATACCCCTTGGAGATTAATGACATATTTGAATAGATGGGCATAGTGCCAGGGCACGAGTGGTACGTAGACCCAGTGGGGTGGGATCAAGTGTTGGATCCACCGCTCTAGGTATACGAAGAGCACCTTCCACTCTGAGACCCTAGGGTGATATCAGTGCCGAGGGCAGACCCTGTCCTCCTATTAGCACATAGGGCCGATCCATTCGTGCCAATACCTCTAGAGCCAGATCCAGAGCACAGAGAACATCCAGAATGTTCGAGTCATCACACCCATGGTAATGGAGACCAAAATCATTTCATCAACATGATCTCCATTGACTTAACCACCCCCATCCACAATCCGGCCGATCCAGCATGGTCCTTGCATCTAGACATAGATGCCATTGACTGGGATCACGTCAATTCACCTCCATCCCCATCAGAGTACTGGCATTTTGGTAAAATGCTTCATTTTACCCTAGGGACAACTCAGGATATCTTTCATGCTGAAGAGGAACCCGAGGTTCCCAATGTAGATTTAAACTCAGCAAATGATATCCATTTGATCCCAACTCCACATCAGTTGGAGGATGGATCCCACATGTCGGTCGAGGAGATGACTGACGTAGACATCGGCTTGGATCCAATGAATCCATAGATTATCAAGCTGGGGGTAAGCTTATCCCCTGAAGAGCAAGCCGACTACATTGCCCTTCTCAAAGAGAAGAAGGAGGTTTTTGCATGGTCATACAGAGACATGCCGGGGCTAGATCCGTAGCTAGTCATGCATAATCTAACGCTTGATCCGACAATCAAGCCAGTTAAGCAAAAACTATGTAAGATGCACCCAACAGTGGCCTTGATGGTCAAAGATGAATTGCAAAAGCTGTTGGATGCATAGTTTGTCATCTGCGTGGATTATCCGCCATGGTTGTCCAACATGGTGCCCATCAAAAATCTCGATGGGAGGATTCACATATGCACTAATTTTTGAGATCTAAACAAAGCGAGTCCTAAGGATGATTTCCCCTTGCCAAGCATCGACGCATTGGTAGACGCTACAACAGGTCACGAAATGCTATCCCTCATGGATGGTTTCTCAGGATACAATCAAATTCGTATCAATCCCGAGGACCAACTAAAAATGGCGTTCACAATGCCTTGGGGGACATTTTGTTATAAGGTTATGCCTTTTGGCCTTAAAAATGCCTGGCGCCACCTACCAACGTGCCATGACGTACATCTTCCATGATTACATGCATAAAACTTTGGAAGATTACATGGATGATTTGTTGGCCAAATCTCTTTTGCGCCCAGATCATCTCGATGACTTAAGCAAGATCCTCGATCGCCTCATGGAACATAAAGTCAGACTGAATCCCAAGAAGTGCGTATTTGGCATCACATCTGGAAAACTCTTGGGTTTCATAGTCTCAAAGCGAGGCATCGAAGTGGACCCAAACAAAGTCAAGGCAATCCTTGAAATGGTTCCCCCAACTACCATTAAGCAGCTCAGAAGTCTGCAGGGAAAGGTCGCATCAATTAAGCGCTTCATAGCACAGCTATCTGACAAGTGCCGACCCATGAACAAATTATTGCACAAGGGGGTAGCATTTCACTGGGATGATGAGTGCCAGTTAGCCTTTGATGACATCAAATGATACTTGGCTTCACCGCTAGTATTGGCACCACCTAGACCAGGAGTGTCATTCTACTTATACATCTCAGCTACTGAGGTGGCACTGGGTGCCATGCTAGCCCAGAAGAATGAACTTCACAAAGAATAGGCTACTTATTATCTTAGCCGCACCCTGGTCAGTTATGAACTTAACTATGCATACGTCGAGAAACTCTGCTTGGTAGTGGTGTTTGCTACCAAAAATCTATGCCACTACATGCTGAGCAACACTACGTATGTTGTGTCTAAGGAGAATCCATTGCGATACATGATGAGTCGTACTTATCATAGTAGTCACACGGTAAAATGGATCATGTTGTTGATAGAATTTGACATAGAGTTTATTGGACAGAAATCCATCAAAGGATAGGTCATAGCCGATCAACTAGCAGAGGCTCCTCTCGAAGATGATCAGCCTCTGGTCATAGAACTACCCGATGATGGGGTCTTCCATGTCTCAGAATCGCCAGATTCTGATGAGCCTGAGTCACAGGCCGACATAACCCTATTTTTTGATGGTTCTAAATGTGAGCAAGGTGGTGGCATGGGAATAGTATTCTTCACACCGCAAGGTGCTCCAATGCCTCTGTCATTTAAATTAAACTTCCCATGCACCAACAATAATGCAGAGTATGAAGCCTTGCTCATAGGTCTTCAGACAACAATCACCATGAACATCAAATGACTGAACATCTTTGGTGATTCATTGTTAATTGTCAACCAATTCAAAGGGGTATTCCAATGCAAATGCCCAGTTCTACAGGCTTATAAAGCCCTTGTGGACAAATTCTTGGCGAAGCTTGAGTGGTACGACATCGAGGCACTCCCTCGATCATCGAATCATTTTGCGGACACTATGGCCTCCTTGGGGTCACTAATCCCGCAAGACCTTTCCGGTGATATGACAACCATTCAATTCAAAACACTATCACAATCCGTGATGGAGCGTGCAAGCTCTAACTTGATGCCAGGAATCCACATGATCCAGATTGAACCATCCTCGGATAAGTTCTCTCGAATCCATGATCATCTGAAACATGCCAACTGGGGGTCCTTGTTCTCCCCTACTCCCATTAATAGCAACACAACGCTATTCTTACAAGTTCTCTCCCGCTCAGCGTTTGCTAGGGATGAACTTCAAGAGGGATTGGTTGTTCATACCATCGAGGCTTCCGATCAGCAGGATTGGTATTCACCCATAAGGGACTACCTCAAGTTAGGTAATCTCCCACTTGGATTGACGCATGCCGCAAAATGAGCATTCAAGCAGAAAGCGGCTAAGTATGTCTTGATAGGAGACATTTTGTACCATCGCAGCTATGAAGGAATCCTCCTTCGTTGCTTGGACCAACAAGAGTCCACTTGGGCGATCGCCCAAGCGCACGATGGTACATGTGGTGGCCACTTCAGTGGTATGGCCATCGCAAAGCGCATTCTTTGCATGGGCTATTATTGGCCATCTTTAGAGCGAGATTGTTGCGCATATGTGAGGAAGTGCGTGAAGTGTCAACACCATGCTAATTTGACACATGTACCTTCCCAGGCCTTGCAGTCGATCCAGTCGGCTTGGCCATTTTCATAGTGGGGCTTAGATCTAATCGAAAAGATCTCCCCTGCATCGTCAGGTCATCACACGTTTATCATAATGGCCACAGAGTATTTCACCAAGTGGGTGGAAGCAGTTCCGCTTACCTCTACGATAGGACCCCGCATTGTGGAGTTCATTTTGCATAACATCATATGTCATTTTGGTATTCCATCCAAAATAATCTCGGATAATGGGACGTCATTCAAGAACAAAGACGTGCGTGCTTTGACCACAAAGTACAAAATTCAGCATAGTTTTTTGACACCCTATTATCCATAGGCAAATGGGCAAGCAGAGGCGTCAAACAAAATGCTAGTTGCCATCCTTAAAAAGACCATCGCAGACAGTCATAAGGATTGGCACATCCAAATCCCACTTGCCCTGTGGGCTTATCGCACTAGCATTCGGATGCCCACTGGGGCAACTCCATTTTTGCTCGTGTATGGCTCCGAGGCAGTCATGCCTCTCGAGTTGGAAATTCCTTCCCTGTGCATATCAATGCAAGAGTTCATCGATGATGACACTGCATGACAAGCCCGGTTAGACCAGCTTACGTTGCTTGACGAACGATGCGTTAATGCTCTCGAGCATTTACGTATCTATCAAGAGCGACTTAAGAAAGCATACAACATGAAAGTTCACCTGAGGGACTTTCGGGTTGGTGATTTGGTCTTGAAGGAAAACCAACAGAACTCTAGTTTGTCGTCCCATCTAAGGGACAAGTTCACGGCAAATTGGTTAGGTCCATATGTAATTGATAGCAAAATAGGACCCGGGACATACCGGCTAGCCTCTCTTGATGGAATCAAGGAACTAGAACCCTTGAACATCAGTCATTTGTGACCATTCCATATCTAAGAGAGCCATATCCCAAAATGCTCCAAGGATTCCTACAATCACTTGGTCAATCCCAAAATGCTCCAAGGATTCCTACAATCGCTTGGTCAATCCCAAAATGCTCCAAGGATTCCTACAATCGCTTGGTCAATCCCAAAATGCTCCAAGGATTCCTATAATCGCTTGGTCAATCCCAAAATGCTCCAAGGATTCCTACAATCGCTTGGTCAATCCCAAAATCTCCAAGGATTCCTACAATCGCTTGGTCAAAAATAAGAAAATTCAAAAATAGTAAAATCATCAAAAATAACAAAAATTTGCATCTCATTTCTAGGCATGCTCAAACTCATCACATAGAGAGCTCTTCTCGCATCTCATCTTCATATTCACAAAAAATCAATCCATCAAAAACACAAAAATATGTAGCTGCATTAAGCATCACATCCATACATTGCATATTTGTGGTCATACAGGTCAAAGGCACCATAGACTGTAATTACTCCGCCAATCCATCTTGTTCCACATTTCTCCATTCTATAAGCAGTCCATCAAAAATAAACACCATTCACTTCTTTTTACCATACCAGAGTCAGTGGTCTTCTAATGTATCAAGAGTTTTCATCCTTCGATCGTCATGTAGCTTTCTAGCCACGTACTCGTACCAAGTCGGACAGATTTTACGAAGGTAGAGTTCTACTTGGATCACACCTTGTTACGTAGCATCCCAACACAAATTAAAACACATAAAAATTCCCAAGTTGTGTGAATGAAAGATGAAACCTGCACAGCAATCCAGGTCACCATAAGCGAAATGGTTATCTTGCTCATCCCCCTGTGCGAATGACCCCAAGAATGTTGAGAGTTGGCAAAAGGACAAGCATCTTCCCTACCCAATTCCCCAAGAATCCCAAGTTCTCAAAAAGTTGCAAACATCAAAATTTTGCAAAAAGTCAAAACTCCAACAAATTTGACATCACCACCAGAGTGCATACATCAAAAGGCACATACAATAGTGATTCTCATCACTCAAAATTCAAATCCCTTGCTCAAAAGAAAAATATATAAAAAATAAATAGTGATTTTTATCACTACAAAAGAGCAAGTATCCCAATACAATTGAAGAAAAGAAGGGAGTCGAACTTGAATCCCTGGAACTCTCAGCATTCCGATAGGTCATGAGGCAAACCTCAGTACCGGTTTGGTGGATAGCCTATCGGTCACTGGTGGTAAACCTCCCGCATGACGATATATCTATCACATTAACTCGTGTATAGATCAATGTTTGCATGTGGATGAGCTAGCTTATGGTATCCTAGATAGCACCATAGATTAATCTGACTAAATACAACAAAGGAGTTAGTGGAGCTAATTAGGTGATCCTCAGTACAGGTTTGGTTGATAGCCTATCTGGCACTGGCGGTATCCTAACAAATACCACATAAATGAACTCAATTGCACACACAGGGATGTGAAATAACTTGGTCAAAGACAAGTCCGATTCATACCTTGTCCAAAAGTCTTGTAAGATAAAATACAGTCATGGCTAGTGAGTTAAAACCATCCGAGTCTCAGAAAACCTTAGCTACATTTCTAAACCAACTGCACTATCTTTCATCCTCGCATTGCCATCAACAATCACCAAAAAAAAAAAATACCACAAAGGTCTCAAACAACACAAAATTCAATTCATCCATTCCATTTTGCATATCACATATAAATTTAAAAACATTTGCATTCATCATAACATATGCATCCATCAAAATAAATTAACATGCATACATCCATACTCATCACTCATCATGCATAAAATCAAATCATCACTCGCATAAACAAAATAAAGTCATCTGTATATATCATCAAAAATGCCTGTAGGCTACAATGAACTGGTCTTGTGACCCCGCAACAAAATCCAAAAGCTCAAAACCCCCAAGCCTAGGGCATCGGCCACCATGATCACGCAGGATCGGTGCGACGGGAACTACCCCCCGTGGTGTGGGTCCTATGAGACCCCTTAGGGTGGCTGTTGCTAGCCCCCGCATCACGCCTACTCACCCCACCCTCATCCAGTCGCTTCACCAAGATGTTGACCCTCGCCTCCTCCTCTCGACGCGATGACCACCTCCCCAACGTGGACCCGCCCACCAGGGCTACTCCCTCCTCACCTCCCCCTCCTCCCCCCTCCCCCTCCCCCCCCCTCCTCCTTTTTTTTCTCCAGCCACCATCAGACCAGAATCCTACCAATCTGGCAGTCGCCCTATGCCCTCTCCACACCTAGCTCCTCCCCATGCCTGAAGCATCGTATCGCTAGAGTTTGTCAGCTGATCACGCGACGACGTTCTAATTGACAGTCCATCTATCGAAATCGTACGAAGCCGATAGACATCCTCCAAGGTCACTATCATCTCCCCTGTTGGGAGATGGAAGGTGTTGGTCCAGGGATCCCATAGGTTGATCAGGGCCATCAGATAGGCCCGATCCCCGACCATAGGCTCCAGTTGAGCCACCTGCTTGAGCCCAAGGGCATCAAGCCACTCCCAGTCAGCCACAGTTAGCGCCCCCGTGCTTTAGCAAAAGTAGTAGGTACATGATACCGGCTCTTCACAACCTGCAAAAGAAAACAACACAAAAACATTAAAATCATGAAAAAATATACAACAATAACATGAATATACAACATTGCCTACCAATGTATAGCCAAAAACAAAACAAAAATTCAAAAAAATTAATTTGTCAGCCTAGGGTTTCTAATATAAATTAAAAAAAAAAAAAAAATTATTTTTGTCTAGGGTTTCTAATCCTAACTAATAAATTTAAAAACAAAACAAAAATTAAAAAATTAATTTGTCATCCCTAGGGTTTCTAATCCTAATTGATAAATTAAAAAAAAAACAAAAATTCAAAAAAATTAATTTGTATAGTAGGTTTAGATGTTGTCAGTCTTAGGATTTCTGTATTTTAAGTTTAAAAAAAGTCTGCACAAACAAAATAAAATTAAAATAATAGTTTTTAACCTAGGGTTTTCACCTACGTTTTAAAACTGACAAGCTCAACCTAAAAAACTAGGGTTTTACGTTCCGTTTATCCTAGGGTTTTAGTTAAAAGCAAAATAATTTTTTTTTTCACCTAGGTTTTAACTACGTTTTTCATTCAATTTTAAGTTAAAATCTTGGTTTGTGTTCAGATCAGTTTTAGGGTTTCAATTTTAATTTTGGAAAACAACATCACAAAGAAAATTAAACAAATAACTTGCAATTTTAAAACATATAACAAAAGCAATAACACTAAGGAGCACTTACTGGTCTCGCTTTGGCTCCACCGCTCGATCCGATTTGTGCACTCATGATGTCAGGAGAAATTTGGCAGTGCTTCGCTTCACAGAATTAACCTCCTCCTCCCCAGAGCTCCAAATCGCAAGAAAATTCAAATGCAAATGAGCCCAAACCCTAGTTTTGGCCTTTAAATAGGCCTTTTGAGCTTATATTCATTCCTCCCTGGGATGAGCACTCTGGTTAGCACTCGTCCCACCCTGGGATGAATACTAACTTGGTATTCGTCCCACCCCGGAATGAATTCAGGGCAAAAATTTCAAAAAACAACAAAAATTGAACAAAAATGCACCAAAATAGCTAATAAACTTGCCCGATGAGAGTGCTTTTGCACTTGACATCCTAGGCATGCAAAATAGATGTTGGGGTTACAAATTGTCACTATCCTACTCCCTAAGAAGGCTACCATAGCCGGACCGCTCCACGGGAGGACGGATTTCTGCCAATTTTAGCTCCAAAAAGCGTCGCAAAAAGGGTTAACACCCACCAAAAATAGGTCTAAATGTCGAAAAACTGCACACACGTTCAAGGATAAGCATCTAAAGGCACCTTTGCACAAGTCATCTTGGGTCAAGCGACTCGTCGCTTTTCTCATGAAGGTCATTCCCTCATCGATTCGTCGCTTGAGGGGGTAGTCACACTTAGTCACCAATCAACAAATACACACCCAATTAAGGAAAATGACATGCATTCAAAGAATCATTGACAAAGACAATTACGCTCCTGCTTGGGGTAGTAAACAAGCAATAATCACAACCTGATCAAATCACTTGGCATTTCGTGAATCATGAACTCAAGGTTCTCACAGACAAAAGGTTGCGCCCTTTGCCTATTCATGACCGATCAATGTCCAAGATCAAGTAACACCTCACCGAAAAAGGTTAACACTTGAATTGAGTTCCTTCGCTCGTCAGAAGCAAGGATTCAAGAATGCATGCCCTTTCCATACTTGGGGCATCAAAAGTTGGTTAGGTTACTGAGAAACCCTAATCATTAGTGCTTTGGTTATCTATTTTTGCTCGACGCTGCGCCATGCACAGCGCATCCCAAAAAGGGGCATCTGTAGACACCAAAACAGCACCAATCCGATTATGTGATTGCAAACACTGATCGCTTTGACACACACAGCCCCAAGGGCAGCCCCCAGAGGTCAAACAGTGGTCCTAACCACTCTCACAGCAGTTTTGGAAGGTCAGAGATCAATTTGGCACCTTCAGGCACTTTGCTCAATATCCGTCCCACCCTGGGACGAATTCAAACTCGGATTCGCCCCACCCAGGGACGAATTCTGAATTCGCTCCAGGGTGGGGCGAATTGCAGGTTTGATGGGAAAAAAGTCAAATCTTGACAAATGGCAGCTCAGATCCGCCACCCAACGCTTCCTTCATCGCATGGGAGTATGGGTGAGCGTTTTCGAGCATTAGAGGCATCTGCAAGGTCAGTCATGAAGTCCCAATTCAGGGAGGAATCTCCTTCCCCCTGGGAAGGCATGATTGCCAAGTGGCGCCTCTGCATGCCCATTTCAAGAGACCTCCAGGTCTATAAATTGGTGAGTTTCCTCACCCCAAAATATAGAGAGAAGTAGCATTTTAGAGCAACGAAGTGCTGTCATTTTATTTACACACCTCACACCTTTTGGATTTGCGCCTTTCACATCCTTGATCTCCTTTAGAGGGGAGGTCATTGGGTGACTATTGGGAGGATGAATCTTGATCCCAAAACCCGACATTTGGCCACGATATCCCACCAAATTTTTTGACAATACCACACAAGAGGTTTTGGACCCATCCCAAGTGGATTGGTGCCGAAATCAAGCCTCAAACGGTGGGCGGCCTGCCCCATGGGCGCCCCCTCCCACACTGCCACAATCCTAATCGCCCCCTTTCGGAGCGATGGGAATTCCATGGCAGATTTGCTTTCTTTCATTTTTGCATTCAATTCTATGATGCTTAGATAGGTTGTCATTTGAATTTCGTCTCGTTTTGAACAATTTTGATCATATTTCTATCTTTGCTCGCTTCTACTAACCTACAGGTAGCATCATCAAATTCCTATTGATGGAGGCCAAATTGGGAAAATCTGACCATCTGGGTCTTCCCAAAATGCCCCCAATTAGCTAACCCCAAGTTTTCAGGTCTTTTGGAGCTTCCTAGGTAGGACATTGGGACAATACCTTTTCGGCATTTTGTTGTAGGTGAATTCGTCCCGCCCCGGAGCGAATTCAAATTGGTGAGGAATTTCTTGACTGTTATTTTTGCAGAGCCTTCCTGGTGGTGTCTTGATGCCCCTGTCAAATTTTCAGAGCATTTGGACTTGTTTTAGTCATAGTTTAATTCATTTTTCTCATTCACTTATCGTAGGCTTGGGGATTGCATGCTTTGTTTCATCCGTAGGTGCTACTGACCATTTCTTGTTCCTTTGAACGTAGGGTTTGGACATCGGAGGAGCAGCGAGGAGTCAAGACTCATCAACGCAAGTGGCGGCGATGTTTGGTCCACCCATTTTACATGTGGGCACGCGAAAGAAGGAAAGGCGCCCATGGATGTAACTAGAACGAATGCTTAAACGCTCCTAGCCCTTGGAAGGGGAGGATGCGCATTGTAACCGAGTTTGAAACATATCAATAAAAAGGGCTGTCTTCTTTATTCACATTTGTTTCATTTCGATTCGATCATGCTTTTCCCTCTTTTCATGCACTTTCAAGTTTCTAGGATTTAGCGCTAAGTTCGGTTTCTTTGTTTGCATTTCGCATATTCGCTTTCCTTTTTGCTTTCGTATCCTCGTGCTTTCATTTTGCATTTGCATCCCTAATAGTCTTGTTAATATCTCAAACATCATCTAAGAGATTCATATTAGATTTTAGCAAGTGCGACCACTAACATTTTTTCTTCACATTTTCTTTGTCCTAGGACATGGACATCACAATGGTTTTTCACTCAATTGCAAAAGTTGAGGCATGCAATCTTTCACTTGTATTCAAATTTTACTTTGTAACTTATGGAATTGGAACAATCCCATTTTCATATAGGTGAACTTCTAAATCATGGAAGACAAACCACCACATTTCCATGTGGGTCCTTTCACTTTTAATATAGAAACATTCTAATCCATATAATTTTAAAAATAAAATAAATAAATAAAAAAGGAAAAAGAAAAATGTATCCTAATTGTAAAAAATATAGGTAATTGATGTAATGTTATAGCCTCAAATATCTTCTTAGATATTTACCCTACATGGTACTCTATTTATTTAATTCTTATCGCATGTTTTTGTATTTATATTTAATTTTATGGTTTACTTTATTGCTTTCAAATTGCACTATTTAGAGAAAATATTTATCACATTTTAATTTAATTTGAATGAGTGTATCTTTTACTCTTAATAGTACCAAATTAAGTACAATTTAATTTGAATGAGTGTATATTTTACTCTTAAGAGTATCAAATTAAGTGCAATACCTAGGAGGAGATAATATATAATTTGCTCTTCTAGTGTGATTTTACCCTAAATTTGTGAAGCCAATAGGTTGATCTCTTCAAGGCTTGTCTCAACCAATAGTTAATACATACTAATATATGGGATATCTAGAAACAAAGAAGTTCAATTAATTTGGGTTGGCCTCTATATTCGAGCTTTATCTAGTGGTACATATGGCTGAAAAGAAACTCTAAAATTTTAAGAGAAATATACTTCAATAGATCTAGTTTGGAAATAAAAAGTAAACAAGGTTATAAAAACAATAAACACATATGGAGTATTAAAAATTGAAGGGAGATAATGCTACCATGAGCCACTGGACCTTGGGAACACCCATGCCTAAGCTCAAAAAGTTTAACATAAATGGAGTAGCCAAGGATAACCCAAGGGCAATGACCTTGAAAATCAAACAAGACCCAATCTTTGAGAGAATAGAGTTTGAAATATCATAGTGGAGTTAAACTCATAAATTTTGATGGGACTGCTAGATGAGATTAGGAATTTGACTCCGAGTGCCTGATCAATAACATAGTGAGTCATACCAAATTCATCTAGTAGTAGTTTTTGGATGTCATTCTAATTTATATGGGCAGATGGAGGAATGTTGTGGCTAAATTTTTGGTTAAAAATGGAAGGAAGCATCTTGTTAGGTAATTTATAAAATTTGATCAAAATAGGGATACCGTAGATTAGATAGAAGTAAAACAACAAGTTTTATTAGTTGATAATAGGGATCTAGAAAATAATATTGGTTAGCCTAGAGTAGATGATAACGATGAATAGCCTCTAGTTTGACATCACACTTTTATTTTAAGCACTGTTAGTCCCATTTTGGGATAGCCCTCAAAGTCATGTCAAGATGGAGAATCTAATATAAGATATTTGGAGTGATAGAAACAAAAATTGTGATTAGGATATGAGTTTATGCTCTTTGGATGACACTAAAATATATGTGGTCCAAGAAAATGTTAGATATTTTTATTATAATTTTTTTTTGCTATTGATTTAAAGAGAGGGTTTTGAAAGGGTCCCCACAACCTTATACATACAACCAAACTCTCAACCATAATAACAATCTAAAAAATATTATACCTATTAGGAATAAAATAGAGAGTTTAATTCCTAATAACCATAATGATTATGGAGAGAACTTAGAAAATCACAATGCTCTGAAGGTAAAACAAACTCTAACAAAATCCAGTCAAAGGGCAAAGCGAGATTGAACACACCTTCCAATGATATCCAAAGGGATGTCCGAATCCTCCTTAAAAAAATAAAGCATCATGAGCCTCTTTCCTAGCAAGGGAGACTACGTCATTCGGGACATCATTTTTCCACATCAAAAAAGTAGCATAGTGGACACCACGGTTGGCCAGCATATCATCCAGTGCATTCCCCTCATGAAACACATGGCGAATGTTCACCTGATCAAAAGTATACAATAATATCCTAGCTTCAACAATAATATTGAGAACATTCTAGCTGGGTGTCCACTCCCCTTTGAGCATATTGATTATATTCAAAGAGTCACCTTCGATTTCCACATTCTGACAGCCGCTAACAATTTCACCCCCATATAAGCTATGTGAGCCTCCGTGAAGTGTGAATATTGGGAATCAAGGGGTTTAGCAAATTCCATGAGGATGTCGCCATTCTCGTTTCACATAATGTCGCCTGCTCTAACCTTGACGGGGTTAACCCATCTTATTAAAAATATTTTCATCTTTATTTAAAAATAATAATAATAATAAGTTCAAGGGATTTAGAAAAAATGTTTAAAAATAATAAACTTTATATTTTAATCTAAGGTTTTAATTCCATAAATAAAAATTCATATTAATTATATATTATTTCAAAATTATTAAATTAAGAATTTTGCTTGATTATAATACTTAATAAAAAAATAATAAAGTTGTTGATAAAATAAAATGAAATAAAATAAAATACAATAAAAAACATCATCCACAAAATATGTTCCTAATAAGACTATGGAAAAGAGTAGGATATAAGTTATAAGTTTAATAAGATTAAACCATACCTAACTTATTAGTTACAATTGTTTGGGTTTAAGATTTAATTTGTGAAGATGATGTATAATGCAGTAAAATATATTGATTCTATAATTAAATGTTAAGTACTGTAAAACAAATAAAACTATGATATGAAATCTAATCCCTAAGATTAAAAAATTTAATCCCCAAGGTTAATGTTTTCTTTTGGTTGGTAGTGCAAAATAAATTTCTATCCATGGAAAATCTGCACAAAATAAGCTTTAATATTGTGAATGGATGCTTTTTGTGTGGAGCAATTTAGATTCTACGAACCACTTGCTTCTTCCATGCTCTGTCCTTTAGGAGATCTACTCATTAAATTTTTGTAAAATTGGGATTCAGTGGAAGATGCCAAGTTCTCTAGTTGACTGTGTTTAGCAATGGTCCTCTCCCTTTGCATCCCTCTGTCTCAAGTGTATGTAGAAATTCTTATATCCCCACATCCCTTGGGGGTATGGAAAGAACGAAATGCGAGGGCATTTAAAAATTTTAAGAAAGATGTTTTTAGGTTAGTTCAAGGATACAATGGAGTGTTATTGAAAATGTTTCTTTGATTTTTTAGGATTCAAGAAATATTATATATATTTGCTATTTGAATGAAGCAAGGTTGGAAGAGGATTTGGGATTTTCACAAATTTCTCTAGGCCCGGTTGCTCCAAATCTGAGGAGTATGGTGAAATGGTCCCCCCTCTAAGAGGCTAGTTCAAATTAAATTTTTACAATACCTCTAAATGCAATCCTGGCATCGTTGGAGTTGTCGGTGTTATTAGAGATAGAAAGGGAGAGTTGGTAGTGGTGTATAGAAAAAAATTATTATGCCAAACCTATTATTTCATAGAAGCTAGAGCCACATTCTAAGGTGTGTTATTTTTTATGGACTTGGGGATCCCGAACATGGTTATTGAAGGTGATTCAATGAATGTGATTAACATGCATAATGGTTTTGTTCATCCCATCCGAAAGGTGGCAAATATGATGAAAGAAATAAAAATATGTATTCAACATATAAATCAAGTCTCAGTAACTCATGTACTGAGGAAGGACAATTTTATCACTAACTTTATGGAAAATCTTGGTGTCACCAATGATGTTACCAATTACCATATATATTAATATATATACATGTGTGTGTGTGTTTAGTGATTGGTTTACTTGGTTTAATTCCTTGGAGGGTTGGGGTCCCATTAACTTCCTCTAACCTAGCAGTCTAGGGTTTATAGTGGTAGCATTTAATGATGTTACTAATTTATCTATGTATTAATATATGTGTGTATGTGGTGGTTGTCTTCCCTAGTTTAATTCCCTAGAGGGTCAAGGTCCCATTGACTTTATCTAACATAGTAATTTAGGGTTTATAGTGTTAGCATACAATAATGTTTTTTTTTGGTAATATTAAAAATAGAGGGTTTTAACGGGATTCCGCATCCACTACAAGGAAGACCAAATGGGAGAAAACCCTAAAATAAACTTGGAAGAAACCAAAGGTAAACCAGAATAAGGGCAAAAGCTAGACTAAAAGGAGACAAAGAAATGAGAACCGAGAAGGTTCTACCCTAACTTATGAACACCTTGAGTAACATTAGCTGCCAAAATTGAAACATTCTCTGTCAAATCAAGGGTAAGTTTCAACGAGTTCCAAATTTTACACTGGTTAATATCAATAAGTAATAAATCTCGAAGAACCACATATTTATAAATTTTTGACTCACTTGGAAAAAGGATTTCCTCCATAGAATTTTCTTGGGGAAAAGTATGTGGAGAAAAAATATCTAAGGACCAAACCGAAGACTGAAAATGGCTCTAGTTCGAAGAAAACAAATCCCAATAGAGAGTGGAGAAAATGATAACACAAAGGAGCCTATATGTCTTATCCAAGGATAAAGGAGGGATAGGTGTGCAAAAATTATTAAAAATATGAGTAGAAGGGAAGTTCCCAACTGCCACCTCCATCCAAACATGGGAAGACCACCAACAACCATGCTTAGTAATAAATAATCAAACAACACAGACCACGAGGTACCCATTTCAAAAAGGGGGTGATGATCACAAAACCTTGAAACCATGCTCCCGAACGTTCCAAAAGTCAGATCTTCCAGGACAAAAGCATGAAAACACTTAATCAGAAGTCTTAGAAAAGAGGGCTCATAAAACCATATGACATGCACAATCCAAAGAAATGTACTAAAATTGAAGCTCCCCCTGAGGCAGAAAGGACTAAAATCCCACCAAGTACACTGAGCAACCACCATCAGCACAACTCCCAAAGAAATCCAATCCCCAAAAAATAGATAGTGGAGCAAAGGAGAACTAGAATTTAAAAAACAACCCCTCTAGATGGGACCCTTCAGAGAACTGCACCACGCTTGCCATCTAACATCATAAATATAAGTGATCATCATGATGTCTAAGGCCACCCACAAAATATTAGTAGAATATAGAATGGGACAATAATTAAAATTTGAATCGAAACTGTCCCCTATAAAAGTAGAATTAAATGAGGCCACAAAAATTCCCATCCCAAAACACTTGTTTAAAATTTGAATTTGAAATTTGAAAATCGCCAAGAGAAGATAGGCCATTAAACAAGACAACATTTGCCCACTGACCGCGTCTTCGAGCTTATCAACCGATACTCTTAACAAATGCCAAAAAATCATCAAAGTCCCAAGACTAAGGCACTCAACTTAGTGGCTTATCATAATTAACCAGTCTGATCAACTTTGTCAAAAATTTTGAATGCCAAATCTTAAACCGTTGACTTCCAACAGCCAAATTAGCCAAAAAATTGATCATTGCGTTACCTTACCTATACACATGGCTAATAGATAAATCATCGAACGAAGAAATGTGGGCCTTGGATTCATCAATGAGATTAGAAAAATGCCAACCCGAACAACACGAACCTTTCAAAAAATTCACTGTGTTCAACGAATCACCTTCAATGATGACCCTGTGCCCTCCCAAATCCTTTAATAAGAAAATACCCCTATAGGCAGCTCTACACTCAGCAAAGTGGGAAGATTGAAAACCAAGGTCTTTAGAAAAGGCCAGAATGATATCACCAAGATGATCTCTAATTAAACCACCCATGTCGGCTTTGCCAGGATTTCCCTTCGACGCACCGTCAAAATTCAATTTTAGCCATCCAAGAGGAGGTGGGGACCACTTAAAAAATTTGCAAATATTGGGCACCAGGGGAGGTCTCAGATCTGTAAAAAAGCCCAATTTTAACTCCACGGAATAGTCAGGACGATCCTTTGGAATAGAAGGGAGGGTCTCCTTGAGAGCGAAAGCAATGTTTTCACCAACATTCCAAAAAATTCTATAGCAAATATGAGTTAGGTCACCCTCTTTATTTTTGAAAACTCGAGTATTTTGTTCCTTCCACACTCCCCATAAAATATGATGTAATAGGAATCTCCAAAAACATTTCATATGAGGCAACCAAAAAGGAGATGACCACTGATTGAACATATCAATAATGGAATTCAGGAGCACCCAAGATAACCCGATTTGCTGAAGAAAAAAATATAATTTTTTTGAAAAACCCTACATCTGAGAAGCAAATGAGACATAGATTTCCATCCCTGCTTACACAAAAAATAGTGATTGACCAAATTGAATCCTCGCTTAAGAAGATTGTCAATCATTACCTTAGAAAAAACACAAAAGGATTTCACTTGTATTCAAATTTCATATTGTAACTTATGGAATTGGAATAATATAATTTTCATATAGGTGACCTAACTCATGGAATACAAACCATCACATTTCCATCTATGTCTTTTCACTTTTAATATAGTAGAATTCCAATCCATCTAACTTTAAAAAAAAAAAAGGAAAAAGGAAAAGTATTCTAATTATAAAAATATAAGTAATTGATGAAATGCTATAGCCTCACATCTCTTCTTAGAGATTTACCCTGCATGGTACTCTATTTTTTGTTACTTTTTATTATATGTTTTTATGTTTTAATTTTATTTTTTGGTTTACTTTATTAATTTTTAATTGCACTATTTTTTATCATTTTTTACTTATAATCCTTTGTTTCTAATCATTTAAAAATACCAATTGATAATAGAAAGAACTTAACTATACAATTATGCTCACATTTTTCTTTGTTTTGAATGAACTTATATTTTACTCATAAGAGTATCAAATTTATTGCAATATGTAGAAGGATATAATAGATCATTTGCTCTTTCAGTGTGACTTTGCCCTGGAGTTGTGTAGCTAATGGGTAAGGCTCATCTCAACCAATAGTTATTACTTACTAATATATGGAAATTATATAAATGAAAAAGAATAAAAAATAATTCAATTTAGTTGGATTGGCATTTGGTTTTGATCTTTATCTGGTGGCACATATGGCTGAAAAGAAATACCAAAGTTTTTAAAGAGGAATACACTTCAATAGAGATAGTTTGGAAAAACTAAATAAAAAGGTTATAGAATATGTAAAAGCTCATGTGGAGTAGAAAAAATCAAGAGGGAGGGAATGCTTCCATGAGGTTAACTGATGGATATTGGCAACACCCACCCCTAGGATATAAAATAATAAACAAGAATAAAGTTGTTAAGGATAACCTAAGGGCAATAGCTTTGGCAATTAGACAAGGCTCTCAATGTTTTGGAGAATGGAGTTTGAAAGAATATAATGGAGTCTACCTCATAAATTTTTATGGGGTCATAAGATGATATTAGGAATTTTATACCAAGTGCATGGTAGATCAAGAACATTGTGATTCAGATAAAAGTCATCTCACTATAATTTGAGCATGTCATTCTAGTTTACGTAGGCAAAACGAGGAATGTTGTAATTGATTTTTTGGCTAAAAAGGGAATCAAGAATTTTGTTGCATAATTGTTGAAATTTGATCAAAATAGATATACTATAGATTATATGGAGGTGAACCATCATGTTTTATTACTAGACAATAGGGATCTAATCAATGAAGTTTGTTAGCCTAAGGTAGATGATAATGATGATTAGCTTCTAGTCCAACATTATCCTACTACTTGAAGAACTCTTAGTCCCAATTTGGGATAGCCCCCAAACTCATGACAAGGGGGGAGAAGCTAATATGGGATATTTTGAATATTATTAATCAAAATTGTGACGAGGATAAGAGTTTTTGCTCTTTGAATCACACTAAAAAATTTGTGGTCTAAGAAAATATTAGAGTGAGTTTTATTAGGATCTTGGTACTGTTAAATTATTATAAATTTGGACCTTTATTCTTAATAATATTTTCACCTATATTAAAATAATAATAATAATAAGTTCAAAGGATTTATAATAATTGTTTATAAATAATAAAATTCATATTTTAACTTAAGGTTTTAATTTATAAGAGGACATTCATAATAATTATATATTATTTTTAATTTAATAAATTAATAATTTCACTTAATTATAATACTTAGCCAAAATAATAAAATTATGAAAAAATAAAATCAAAATTAAAAATATTTTTTTTTTGGTACTATTAAAAAAAGAGGGTTTTAACGGGATCCCACAACCACTACAAAGAAAGCCACAAGGGTGAAAAACCCAGAAACAACCTTGGAAGAAACTAGAGGTAAACCAGAACAAAGGCGGGAACCAGACCACAAAGCATAAAAAAAAAGGAGAATTGAGATAGTTCTACCCTATCTTATGAACACCTTGAGTAACATTAGCCGCTAGGCTTGCTCAAACAACAAGAGACACCAGGAAGGAGCCTCATAGCAAAATTCCACTCCTTATCAAAAAACAAGATGACCTTGAAACCAAGAATGGGAAGAAAACACCTCACGAGGGCCATACTCAAAAACTAAAATTCAAGAAAACCAGACAACTTCTCACTACACCATGGAACAAAAACAAAGTAATCCTGAGAAGGTAATGAGAAGAAAAAATTAAAAAATAAACTAAATAATTATAAATGTAAAAAATATTCATCATCCACAAAATATGTCCAAATAAAACCATGAAAAAGACTAGTATATAGGTTATAAATTTATCAATATTAAACCATACCTAATTTATTAGCTACAAGTAGCTCGTCAAACATGCTACACACCCATTCAGGTTAATTATACACCCCTAAAGGTTAATTAATTAAGATTTAATATGTGAAGATGATGTTTATTGGAATTATTTTGTTTTTTTTTTTTTGAATTTAAAAAAAAAATATTTGTGGGTTCGATTTGGTATGAGAAACCATGATCAAGGGTTTTATACCGTCAAAATAATTTTGATCACATCATCATTATCAACTAGATTTTGGCTATCCTATGTATGTTTGGTAGGGTGAAGGTTCAAACCAAGGACCTCTCTTGGAGGATTACCATACCCTATCAAACTTACTTACAACACAAAGGTCAAAATATTGAGTTTACAAGGGTTTTATGAGGAGTCCCAATCCCATATTATCAGGTTTGAACTTGGATCTCTTCAACGAAACCCAAGGACTTACCACTACAGTATTCCTCACAGGTCTAAATAATCAATTTAAACATTTTTTTAATGATTTTACACATTTTTATAAGAGGTCATGGTCCCCTCATACTGAATTGGGTTTAAACCTTGGATCTATCAAAGAAAATCCAGAGCTCTTACCACTACAATAAACTTACAACTTTTTATTTTTTTATTAATTTTTTAAGTATTTTAAAATAAATAAAACTAATCATATATGGTTAATCAGTGTACAAAATATATATGGTTAAAGAAGTGGTGGTGTATAATGAAATTAAAACAATGGAGTTCAGTTATTTAATAAATTTAGTTAATGGAGTTGAAATATTTAATACTTTCATTTTAATAAGTAAATTTACTTAGACCATAAGAATGCATTGTTCTAACTTCATATACTGAGGAGTATTAGAAACATTAAGAAGTTTGTTGAAAATCATAGATGATACATTTAACTTAGATGATAAATTGCTGGTAACCTTTAATAGCTTGGAAATATTGCACTATTCCAAAAGCTGATGGAGGGTTGGGTCTTGTGGATATTCAATCGCAAGGTAAAGTTTTGGCTTCCAAATGGGTGATCAGGTCTTTGAAAGGTAATGAAAATTGGAAACTTTTATTGAGACACAGGATCCAAACTTGTACTCATGTTGACGGTGTTAAAGGGACCTTTCACTTGGAGGATATAGTGGGAAATCCTTCCAAATTTAAAATTAAGGGTTGTATTCTCATCAAAAGAATTTGGGAGGCATGGAAAGTGGTAGCCAAAATGATTCAATGGGAGATTAATGAAGATAGCAATGGTTGTGTCTTGTCGCATCGATCAATTTGGTTGTGGAAGGATAATGGAGTCTATGCATCAGATCATCCAATATTACAAGCAAAATGACTAGCTAAAAAAGGAATTAATTATTGGGCTAACCTGTGGAACATTGAAACAGGTACATGGCATTCATGGTCTGAACTAAAATCTACTTATATGCTGAAATATTCTGACCAATATGCAATCACTCAGATTCAATCCATGTTACCAAGTAGTTTTATTTCTAAGGTCTTGATTGGAATGCATGGAAATGGAAGTTTGGTGGCCCTTTGCCACAAGTCTTATAAGATATATAAATAAATGCTCATACATATCCCATTAGATATTGTTCTCAACCAGCGTTGGGGTATTCATTGCATGTACAAAAAATGGAAAAACAGGCTGTCTAAAATCTGGCACTTCAAGATTTCAGCTCAATTGCGTGTTTTTGCATGGACTTTGGTGTTTCAAGGGCTCCCTTGCAAATCCCACCTGGCCAAGATAAATATTACTTCAAACAATTGTATGACATGCAACAAAGAAGAGACAATTAAGCATATTTTTTGGGATTGTCCACATGCAAAAGCAGTATGGCATAATTTTGATCAGACTATTGCTCCTTTCGTTGGAAATCACATATGGTGGAATGTAGCTCTCCTGGGTGACTCCCATCATTGCCCCTCTCATCTAGTTGGAATATGGCATGTTGTTAGAGTTTCAATCCTATTTGGACTTTGGAAGGACATGTGTTTATCGATTTTAAGTGCAACATCAACTACAATTCTTGAGGCTACTTACAAAATTTTGAAATGTATCTCAGAGCAGTTACAAGTCTTTAGTCGAGTTATCATGAGTGAGCTGAGAAAGACATCTGACATTAAAAAGTCAAAATATCTCCAATTGATTCATAGACTCTCTTGATTGTTGTATTAATTTTCTTTTAATGAAATAGTAAGCAGTATTTCTAAAAAAAAAAAAGTAAATTTACTTAAGAACATTTTATAAAGTATTATTATTTAGAATGTGTGTAATAGAGTTAAAATATTTTTCTTATAAATAGTTTATTTATTTTATACAAGTGTTATAAAATGTAAGAGAATATGTCAAGATGATTGAAATAGACATGTATAAGTTATTATTAAATCATAATTAATGTATTTAATTATTGTTATTATTGGGTTAATATGAATAAAGAATTTATAATGTTAAGCGTTTAGTTAACTAAATTTTTTATCTATAAATGTAGTTATAATGGGTTTATTATTTTAAATATATTTTATTAAAGTTATTATTTTTAACATCTTAAGTCTATGTCGGAGATTTATGTTTAAAAGCTTGATATAAAAGAACATGATATTTTTAGAAAGATCATACTTACCCTAAAAAATTTGGTCATTGGAGGGATATAATATTGATATGTTTTTGGGTCATATAGGAGACCCATGTTCAAGCCTTAATACAAAGGAATGAGACCCTTTAAAAACCCATACTTACCTTAAAAATTTTATCCCTAACAAATACCATAGTGATATGTCTATGGATTTTCTTCTAAGAGACCTGAGTTCAAATATTTATATAAATAAATGGGATCCTTTCAAAAAATTGTACTTACCCTAAAAATAGTCCTCAAGGAATATCACAAATTATATGCCTTTGGGTTTTCATCTAGGAGATCCATGTTGAGACCTCAATACAAGGAAATAAGACCGTTTCATAAACTTGTACTTATTATAAAATTATAATTCATGGGGATACTATAGTAGTTTTAATTTGGGCTTCTATCTAGGAGACCCAAGTTCAAATGTTGGTAGAAGAAAATGAGACCTTTTCAAAAACCCATACTTATCCTAAACCTTTTGGATAAAAAACTGTTAATGTGATGAAAGTTTCATATGATGAAAACTAAAGGCCACAACAAGGTATGAGTATTTGTCATAACTAAAATCCACTCTAAGGGAATGAGTATTTACCATAACCAAGGGCTATACTAGAGTTTAAGTTTTTAATGATATTTTGTAAGAGTCAATTTTTTATCCAAAATGCCAATCATATGACATCATCACTTGTGTACTAGCAAAAAAAACTTTTTGTGGGGATATGAAGAATATTATAGTTGAGGATGCTAGATCTAAGTGAGGTCTATAGATATATAAATAATAAAGTGGTTGTGAGTGCTCGAGGTGATCAAGCTACACTAAAAGGCTATGAATTGGTAATAACATGGAAAACATTCTAGACATTGGAATTATGCCACTAGACTTGTAACATCACATAAACAATGTAATTGAAGTGATGGATCTATTAGAAATACTATGAAAGGCTATGGAGATATGAAAAATAACATAGCTAAGAAATTTGAATCTAAAAGAGGTCCCATAGAAATCATTTTCAACTTTAAATAATAGGATTTAAATTTCTATTTTAATGTAATATTTTTTTAATACCCATAAGAATAACGAGGTTAAAATATTTGATGCTTTATGTTAATCTCATATTTATTTCCAAAAATAAATAAAGGTACATCATGATATCATATCTTTAATTAATTAATATGTGGTCTATAATTTAGTTGAAATATTTAACATATTTAATTATATGTTTTTAAAAACTAAACATATTTAAGGTGAGTATACAAATTAATTTTTTTGTAATAAAATTTATTAGATAATAGGAACTTGAAACTTATGATTTAATATCATCCTTTAAATTATTATTTTTGTAATAAAATTTATTTATTTATTTATTTTTTGAGTAAATACTTCTTATACACATCCACCATGGGATTGAACCTGGGTCACATCATCGATAATGCAAGTGACGTCCTTTTCGGTAGACCACACTGACAGGAACTTGAAAAATATAATTACAATTCATGTTCACAACATGGTCAATCCTTCTTTCAATTAAGGAAATATTTATTATTTTAAATATTTTATTCGATAAAATCTACTTTATTCAATTAATTTACAAATATTTAAATGCATCATGCTAGTTAATATTGGCTAGCATTCGTTATAATAACTAACCTAGATTTGACATGCAATTACAATAATCTAATCTTCAATATACGAGATCAGAACATGAGCTAACTATAGCTTAATTATAAATAATGTAATAATATTTCCTAACATTCCCCTTATTACATTATTTGAGATAACATATATTACCATCCCCCTTATTGTAGAGAGAACATTAAAATTTGGCTCTTGGCTCTGGTTTTGACACCTTTGAATTAGTATTTTTTTATCTAAGAAAATTAAGTACTACTCATGGTTGTCTCCTCCTCCTCAAAAGAAACTTGCTAGTTTATGTGGTCTTGCTCATGATTACCTCTTTCTTATCAAAGAAAACTTGATGGTTTACATGGTCCTACTCATGAGTTTTGGAACTTGATGTTTCTTTCGTCTCACTTTGATTTAACAATGATGAATGTTCCTATGGTAATCTTATCATCCTACCAACTTCATGGATAAGTAGTCACTACATCTGCTAGGTGTATGAGAGTAGATCACTGGTTATGAGGTTTACTTTGTTGTTTGCTTCATGGATAAGTAGTTGTTTTTTATTTTATAAGAATCACTACTTAGGGTGAACTCATATGTTGTATTATGAAGGTGTTAGTATTTTTTGATAATGCACTTATATATAATTTTTTTTGGCTAACAGAAAGTTCAACAATAAAGCTCAACAAGGAAAAGAACAATGCACAAAGAAGAAATAGACGGAAAAAAATAAAAATAAGTTAAGAGAGACTAAGAGACCAATGAGGTCAAGAAAAGGAAGTTTTAATGGATGATGTTTCTCATGTCACATATTTAGGCACATGGCTTCATAGTGCAGGACACATGAAAGACAAGAAAATGGGAACTTCAAGAATAGAAAAATTTTACATGGGTATTTCTACTCATGTAATTAGTTTGGTCACAAGGCAATGAATTGCAAGGTTCATGGAGTAAAAGGATATGGCTTCACTAGGATAAATCCCAAGACATTTGCACCTCCAAGGACTAATAGCATTAAGTGTTATAAATTCAATAATGATGGACATACAACAAAGTGGTGTAGAGCAGATATTCTAGAATCAAGCATGAATAGGGACATGGAAATGAACATAAACAAGAATATGGATAGGAATAGGAACATGAATACAAACAGGAATAGGAACATGTACATGAACAAGAATAGTCAAAGGAATCAAAAGGATCATATGAGAAGGAAATATGAAAAAGGTAAAGACTAGTGCTTTTTGGGAGTAGAAATACACCCACCCTAGAATTAACCACCTCAAGGGGAGGTGGGGAGGGGCTAAGCTAAGAGACTCATTATTAGCCCTGAGCCCCAAAGGCGACCCTTTGCAATTGATGTCAAAGGGGGAGAGATTTGGTTTAAGGAGAGAGCATTGAGATAGGAGGAGCAATGTCCCAGGGGAAGTAGAACAAGAAAAAGGTCAAGTGTTTGGTAAAAAGAATTTGGGTTTCCATCAATGACAAAGGGGGATATTGTTGGAAATTTTGAGTCAAATATGTCATTTAATGTCAAGGTTAAATTGTCATTGATGTAAAAATATCAAAAGGAGCAATGCAATAGGTTGATGATAGATGAGATCCATAATGTTTATCTTAAAATATTATGTGGAGCATGATTTTAAAGGTTTTTATTTAAAACCAATGGTGACAAAAATAAAAGGTTTTTATTTAAAACCAATGGTGGGTAATTTATAAGGTTTTTATAAAAACCAAGAAGGCCTTTAGTTTGGTTTAAAATTCCCAACATTTATTTAATTATTAAATTATAATATTTAAATTCTAAAAGAATTTGAGTTATTATATTTAATAATTATAAGGCCAAAGTCTAAATTTGGTACTGACACTTTTGTATGTTAAGATGAAGTACTCCCTCCACCGATGTGGGAGATTATTGGAAGGCATATGGTATTTAAACCATAGCCTTTCTAAAGGCCAAAAAATCCATACTCATTCACTAATTTTAATGCCTAATACTCGTGCGCATATTTTGCAGTGACAGTTTGTACAATGTCTGGTTTCGGAAAAGCGAGGGTGAAGGACCCTTTTGGATTGTGGGATCTAAGGAGGTCAAAGCGTGGTAGGAACTTGGTGTCTCTAAGATGAGAACATGGCTCACACGATGTGTAAGACATGACCAAGGTGCTCATTGGAGAGAAGTGCCAATTTTGAGTCCTACGCATGCTAAAGTGGTAACGTTTTGGTTTATGATTTAATTTTTGCATGGGCTAAAGTTAAAGTTAGGAGAAATAAGGTGATAGTTTTATTTTGGAGGATTAGCCAAAATTTAGAAGGGAAATATTATTAAGTTTTTGAAAGGTTATTTTGCTGAGATTGATTTGAAGGTAAAAATTTTTTTACCTTAGAAAAAGGGAAAATTATTTTTTCGCATTATTTTACAAGTGAGTTATTAAATAAATGCAATATTAAAGTAGGGATTCATAAGTAGAGATTGGTTTATTATTTCAAGATAATTTTTTAAAGTGATTAATGTTAAATATGAATGGTTAAGATGATCTTGTGATGAGTTAGGGTTTTGAAGAAGTGATTAATTCAATATTGTGGTGTTGGATATTATTTTAAGAATGGAGTGATAAGGTGTATTTATGAGTTATTATATACTTTGTATTGTTATCTAACATTATTGAGACTACCAAAGTATTATCTGTGATTGAGAAAGATTTTGAGGTTCCTTCTTCTTCAAGAAAAAGGTATAGGTACATTCTTCCTTGGTTGAGTTGATTGGTTGGTTTTCTGGAAAATAACTTTGGAGTGAAAAGGAATTGATTAGGTTTCCTTATTGAGTTGTTGAGCTATTGTGAAATGAATGCTATGCACCTTGGTTTATAAGCATTGTTGTTAAAGTGAGTAATTTAGTGAAGAACTTGAACTAGGGTTTGGAAAGAACATGAGTATCATTGTTATGTAAGATTGGTCGATAAACATTGTTGGAAAATTTTTGAGTGAGTGTTCATATGCTTGGATTAGGATTTGTAGCAAAGATAGTTTCATTGAGTGATTTGGTTGAGTAGAGTTGGTTGAGCCTAGTCAAGTGGATGTGTGAAGTGATTGTTCAAGTTCTATAAAAAAAATTGTTCTATATTCTGAATTTATTTGAGAAAGTGGTTGAGTGTTGATGAGTGTGAAACATATTGAGTCTCTAACAATTCTTCATATGTTTCAGTGATAAAAGAGATATTGAAAGTGATTGAGAGTTTTTGAGTGTGAAGCATATTGAGTCTCTAAAAATTATCTGTATGTTTCTAAATGAGTGATTGAAAGTGATTGAGCATTGAGGTGAATGTGAAGCATATTGAGTCTCTAACAATTCTTTGTATGTTTCTAAAAGAATGATTGAAAGTAATTAAGCATTGTGATGAATGTGAAGCATATTGAGCCTCTAACAATTCTTTTTATATTTCAATGAGATTGGAAAAGTTCTAGTGTGGACGTGTTGAGTAGATCTGAGGCAAGAATTTGAGAAGACTTGTGGATAGATTTGTGTAAGATTTTGTGGAAGCTTACAATACAGATTGAGAGTAGAATTGCATAATTTATAGTGAGGACTTATTCAACAAATTTGGACAAAGTTCTAGTGAGGATGTATTGAGTAGATTTGGACAAGTTCTAGTTTGGACTCGTTGAGAATATTTGGACAAGTTCTAGAGAGGACTTGTGGATAGATTAGTGTGAGCTTTTATGGAAGCTTACAAGGTAGAATTAAGATAAGTCTTTGAGAAGACTTGTGAGTAGAGTTGATTTATTGATTTTTTCAAACCTTGAGTTAAGGTTTGGGGTAGATCTAGTAGAGTTGATTTGAGATTTATTCAAGCTTTGTGTTAAGGCTTGAGGATAGAGATTGAGGATAGATTAGTGCTAGACCTAAGGATTGTATTTAGTATAGATTCAAGGATATATTTTGGTGCATATTTGAGGATAGGTTTGTGCCATACAAGAGACAAATATTGAGAAGATTTGTGCTAGAATGAAGGACTATATTTAGTATAAATTTGAAATAGAGTTGTGGAGGTAATAGAATATAGAGGATGACAGTCTCCAGTGGATAGAGATCCATTAGCCAGGGCAGTGAGGAAAAGTGTCTTCAGTGGATAGAGATCCATTAGCCAATGTAGTGGGGGCAACCATTCTTCTAGAATATCACCAGTAAGAGCTTATGAGAAAGGAGTTCTCCTATGGATAGATATCCATGAACTTGATTAGAGGATTGGTGTCTCATTTGTATAGAGATCCATAAACATTGTAATAGGGAAAGGATTCCCAAGATATTGATTGAGAAAATTTTAGTGAAATATTTTCTCCGTGGAGTAGCCCACATTGGGTGAACCACGTAAATTTGGTGTCTCTATTATGTGTGGTGATTTGTGCATTACTTTGATTACTACTATTGATATTGCTATATTTATATTTCATAATATTGATTTGAAAGAAAAGAAAAAAGTAATCTTATACTGTTCACCCCCCTCTCAGTATAAGCTTGTGTTCTTCAATTGGCATTAGAACGGGTTCCTTCAAAAGATTTTAACAGATTGAAGGAAAATATTTCAAGGACACAATGGATTCTAACAATGTGTCCTCAAATAATTCAGCACCAATATTTGATGAAAGTGATTATATATATTGGAGTATGCGAATGAATATTTACCTGATGGTACTTGGCGATGAAATTTTGGAAGAAGTTGAAAATGGATACATACCACCAGTTGATCCACCTACAAATAAGGAATGTAAGCTTCTACAACATTATAATTTAAAATCAATGAATGCAATTTTGAGAGGTTTGCATAGAATAGAGTCCATAAAATTTATGCATTATCAATATGCAAAAGGAATTTGGGATAAGTTGTAAAGTATGAAGGAGATAAAATTTTAAAAAAGGCAAAGATACAAAATCTCAAAGCACAATTTGAAGGATTAAAAATGTAGGATGAGGAAAAAATTAGTACCTATCTACTCCGGATAGATGAGGTTGTTAATGCCATGTAAGAACTTGGAATTAAGGTTGATGAATCAAATATTTGTGATAAGGTGTTAATATCTCTTCCAAAAATATTTAGTGAAAATATTTCATCTATAGAAGAATCAAAAGATGGTGATTATTTGACAAGAGATATGTTGCTTGGTATTCTTACATCATTTGAGTTGAGAACAAAAGAGGAACCTAATACCTAGAAGGAAGCAACATTAAAATAAATTAAGAAGACAAATGTTAAGAAGTCAGAATCAAGCAATGAGTCATCAAGTGCTGAAGAAGCTAATTATGTCAGAAGGAATAAGGATTCAAGAAGATCTAGAGATGTAAAATATGTTAGATGTTTCAATTGTGGAAAGTATAGTCATTATGCAACTAATTTTAAATAAGTTAAAAATAAAAATAATGAAGAAAAATAGGATCACAAGAATAGGGAATTAGAAAGATGCAGGCACCAAAAGAAAAAAAGGATGGAAAAAACATACAAGGAAAGAAGTTATTTCAAAGGAAAAATAGAATCTACTATGCAAACAAGGCAAGTAAGTACTAAAGTGATAGTGATAATAGTTTCTCAGCTAATGGTAAAGATGAAGTCCTATTTATGATTGAAGAAAAAGAACAATTTAAGAAAATGACACCAATAATTCTCAAGTGCTTTAGATGTGGTAATTTTGGACATCTTGAAGATAGTTGTACAAGGAATAGTTTTAGTTTTAGTGATGATGAATATGAAGATACACTTGAAGTACCAAAAGAGAATATTCTAATGGTTCTAGAGGAAGAATAAGGTGATACTATAGAAGACAAGTCAAAATAAAATGAAGATGTTGACAAAGGCAAAAAAATAGAGAAAGAATCAGATAAATAAGGATATGATATTAAGGCATAACTTATTTATTATCTTGAAACAGTAAATAAGGTAAGAAAGAAAAACTCTAAACTTGAGTTTCAGTTTCAAGAATATGGTGAAGAGAGAAGAATATTTATAGAGGATCTAGAAAAATCAAAGGCTTAGACAAATAAGTTCAATGATAATCTAGAAGCAAAAGTTTTAGAATGTGAAAAGCTAGAACAAGAAGTAACCTTACTAAGGGAAGATGTAGAAAAGTCAAATAGTAAGCTACACAAGTTTGGTAAGAGTTCAAATATTGTGGATAAGATGATCAAGGTACAAAGAAGGTCAAAAAACAAAATAGATCTTGGTTTTGAATAGGCTCAAAATAAATAAGAAGAGAAGTCAACCTCAAGTTCTGAAGGAGAAGAAAATTTAGAAGAAGAAACTTTAGAAGAAGACAATGTAGGAGAAAGTGAGACATCTAAGGATGAGTTGGACAATATACAGTTCAACAAGAATAGGAACAAATCACAAAGAAGAAATAGATGGAACAACAATCAGAATAGGTTGAGAGAGACTAAGAGACCAATGAGGTCAAGACAAGAAAATTTCAATGGAAGATGTTTCTCATGTCACAAATTTGGACACATGGCTTCATAGTGTAGGACACATGAATTACAGGAAAATAAGAATTTTATAAAAAAGTAGCTTTTCCATGGGTATTTCTACTTATGTAATTAATTTGGTCACAAGACAATGAATTACAAGTTTCATGACAGAAAAGGATATGGATTTACTAGGATAAATCCAAAGACATTTGTACCTCCAAGAAATAATAACATCAAGTATTATAAGTGCAATAATGATGGACACACAACAAAGTGGTGTAGAGTAGACATTCCAGAACCAAGTATGAACATGAAAAAGAAAAAGAAAAAGAAAATGAATATGGATATGATTAAGAACAAGAACAAGAACAGGAAAAGAGATATGAAAATGAACATGAAAAGGAATAGGAACATGGACATAGATAGGAACATGAACATAGACATGGAAAGGAACATTCAAAGGAATCATAAGGATCAGTTAATAAGAAAAGAGGATAAAGGTAAAGACCAGTGCTTTATGGGAGTAGAAATAATCCTACCCTAGAATTAACCACCTCAAGAGGAGGTGGGGGAGGGGCTAATCTAAGAGACTCATTCTTAGCCCCGAGCCCCAAAGGTGACCCTTTGCCATTGATGTCAAAGGGGGAGATATTTGAGTAAGGGGGAGAGATTTAGTATTTAATTAAAGAGGAAGAGATTTGAAGATATCATTGAGCCAAGGGGAGCAATGTGTCAGGGGGTGCAGAACAAAGAAAAGGATAAGTTTTTGGTAAAAATAATTTGGGTTACCATCAATGATAAATGGGGAGATTGTTGGACATTTTGAGTCAAATTTTTCATTGATGTCAAGGAACGAAGTTGTCATTGATGTGAAGGAATAAGCTATCATTGATGTCAAAAGCAATAATGCAAAGATTAATGGCATAATAGCTTCATAATATTTATTTTTAGTATTATGTGAAGCATAAGTAGAAGGGTTTTTATTAAAACCATGAAAGATAAAATGTTTTTCATAAAAACATTAGCCAGAGCTAGAAGATCACTAGCAAAAGTAAGAGGAGAAAGGAGTTCTCATGTGGATAGATATCCATGAACTTAATTAGGGGATTGGTGTCTCTTTTGGATAGAGGTCCATAAACATTGTAATAAGGAAATCATTCTCAAGAGATTTATTGATAAAATTTTAGTGAAATATTTTCTCCGTGGAGTAGCCCACATTGGGTGAACCACGTAAAATTGGTCTCTATTGTGTGGTGTATTTCTTTGATTACTGCTATTGATATTGTTATCTATACATTTAATAATATTGAATGGGAAAGAAAAGTAAAAAGTGGTCTTATACTGTTCACCCCTCTTCTCAGTATGAGCTTGTGTTTACTTTTAAGAGCTATATCTTCATGAGGATTTATCCAATTCAACTTATTCTTAGACCAACTTGTGCAAAATTTGAATAGCTTTCAAATGAGTGGCCATATGCAGAAATCTACGTAATATTAAGGGAGATACAATATTGTGAAGTCAACCATTTGAAACAAGGGTAGTGATAATTTTTCAAGTCACAAAAATGAAATTGCAAATATTTTCCAACTAGGGTTCGAATGATAGGAAGAGTAATGATGGGCTATGAATTTAGTGAGGAAAGAAACTAGAAATGCAAATTTGGTGAAGTGGACTATGATAGTGTGATGTTTTGAAAATATTACTCTACTAAGATGCAAGGCATTTATAGTAGAGGTGAATTTTTGGCATCGTGAAGTCTACTATAGGAAAATGTGAAGAAAGATGCTAAATTTTGGAGGAATTGTATTCATACAAAAATGTGAAAAGATCCAAAAATTAAAAATCAAGATTTCAGATATTTTATGCAAAATGATGTAGGTTTCTAGCTATAGTATCTCAATTGAGATGAGAAGTGTATCAATTTGTAAAATCTCAAGATATGAAGAAGAGAGATGTAATTTGTCAAGGGTGGGAGACCCGAGTACAACCCCTTATTATCCAGAAAAATTTTTGTTTATTTATTTTTTATTACTGTTATAAAATGTAAAAGAATAGGTTAAGATGATTGAAATAGACCTGTATAATTTATTATATTTACAAATATTAAATCATAATTAATGCATTTAATTTTTGTTATTATTGGGTCAAGACGAGTAAAGAAGTCACAATGTCATGGGTTTAGTTAACTAAAATTTTTATCTATAAATGTAGTGATAATGGGTTTATTATTTTAAAAATATTTTATTAATATTATTATTCTTAAAGTCTCAAGTTCATGTAGGAGACTTACAATACCATGGGTTTAGTTAACTAAAAATTTTATCTATAAAGGCAGCTATAATGAGTTTGTTATTTAAAATATATTTTATTAATATTTTTATTTTTAAATTCTCAAGTCTATGTAGGAGACTTATGTTCAAAATATTGATACAAAGGAACATTAAATTAACGCTAAATCCTACAAACTTAACGCTAAATCCTACAAACTGGAATGCATGAAAGGAGAGAAACATAAACGCATTGAAACAAAGTATAAAAGTCAATGTGGAGTACAACCCTTTTTATTAATATGATTTAGAACCCATTTAAAATCAGTCTCCTTCCTTTTCAGGGGCTAGGAGCGTTAAATATGTTCTTGTCACATCAACAGATGGTATTCCTTCTTTTGCGTGCCCACATGTAGAATGGGCGGACCAAACGTCATCGCCACTTGCATTGATGAGTCTTGAATCCTTGCTGCTCCTATAATGTTGAGATCCTACGTTCAAGGAAATAGAAAATAGTCAGTAGCACCTGTGGATAAAATGAAACATGCAATCCCCAAGCATACAAGTAGTGCATGCGAAAAATAAATAAAATGATAACCAAATAGCATTAGAATTATTTGAAAATTTAATATAAGAATGAGGATATTACTAGGAGGGCACTGCAAATGGAACAGTCAAAAAATTTGCCATGGATTTCTAATCGCACCGGGGTGGGACGATTAGACCTGCAATAAAATGTCAGAAAGCACTGTCCAAAATGTCACATCTGGGAGGCTCAAAATAACCTAAAAAGTTGGTGTTAGGTAAAAATAGGTATTTTGGGATGACCCAGATGGTCAGATTTTTCCAATTTGGCCTATATTTCCAGGAATTTGATGATGCCACCTGCATGTTAGCAAAAGCAAGAAATGACAAAAACATGATCAAAATAGCTCAAAATGATGTGAAATTTGAATGAAAACCTATATAAGCATCATAGAATCAGATATAAAAATAAGATAAAGGAAATCTACTACATATTTCTAATCACTTCGGGGTGGGGCGATTATGACTACAGCAGTGCGGGGGGTGCCCGGGGGCAGGACGCCCACCATTTGGGGCCTGGTTTCTGCACCAATCCACTTGGGATGGGTCCAAAACATCTTTTGGGGTGTTTTTAGCAAATTTGGTAGGATGTTATGGTCAAATGTTAGGTTTTGGTTCTGGATTTGCACTTCCAATAACCACCCAATGACCTCCCTTCCAAAAGATATCAAGGATGTGAAAGGCACAAATAAAAAGGGTGTGAGGATGTAAAATGGTAGCACTTCATTGCTCAAAATGCTCCTTATCTCTCTATATTTGATGTGAAAAGACTCAACATTTTATAGACCTGATGGTCTCTTTAAATTAGCATGCAGAGGCGCCACTTGGCAATCATGCCTTCCCAAGGGGGGAGAAGATTCATCCCTAATTAGGGGCTCCATGACTACCCTTGTAACTACATCTAGCACTCAAAAATGCTCACTCACACTCCCATGCAATGAAGGAAGAGTTAAGTGGTGGATCTGAGCTGCCATTTGTCAAGATTTGACTTTTTGCTCGTCAAACCTGCTATTCACCCCACCTTGGAGCGAATACTTCTAATCGTCCCTAGATGGAATGAATACCAGTTTGTAATCGTCCTTGGGTGGAACAAGTAGAGAGTAGAGTGCCTGAAAGGTGCCAAATTGACCTCTGACCTTCCAAAACTACTATGAGAATGGTTAGGACCATTGTTTAACCTCTAAGGGCTGCCCTGGGGGCTATGTGTGTTAATGCGACAATGTTTGCAGCCACATAATCGGATTGGTGCTATTTTGGTGTCTACAAAAGGAACATTATCTTTTTAGGAAACTCATACTTACCCTTAGAAATTTGGTCATTGGAGGGATATAATATTGATATGTTTTTGGATCATCTAGGAGACCCAAGTTCAAGCCTTAATATAAAGGAATGAAACCCTTTCAAAAACCCATCATTACCCTAAAAAGTTTGTCCCTAAGGAATACTATAGTGATATGTCTATGGGTTTTCTTCTAGGAGACCCAAGTTCAAAAATTTATATAAATAAATGAGACCATTTGAAAAACTTGTACTTACCCTAAAAATAGTCCTTTGAGGGATGTCAAAATGAAATACCTTAGGGTTTTCATCAAGGAGACCCATGTTGAGACCTAGGAAATAAGATCATTTTATAAACTTGTACTTATCCTAAAATGATTATTATTATTGTTATTTGATTTTGTTAGTGTGACAAATCCCTACGACCAACACACATGGCTTATCCTAAAATTATAATCCAAGGGGGATACTATAGTAGTTTTACTTTGGAATTTTATCTAGGAGATCCAAGTTCAAATGTTGGTAGAAGGGAATGAGACCATTTCAAAAACCCATAATTACCCTAAATTTTTTGGATAAAAAACCATCAATGTGACTAGAATAAAAGTTTCATATGATGAGAACTAGAGGCCACAACAAGGTATGGGTAATTGTTAGAACCAAAAGCCACTCTAAGGAAATGTGTATCTACCATAACCAAGGGCCATACTAGATTTTAAGATTTTAGTGATATTTTGTAAGAGTTATTTTTGATCCAAAATACATATGATATCATCACTTGTATAGTTGCAAAAGAACTTTTTGTGGAGCTATGAAGAATATTATAGTTGAGAATGTTAATATAAAAGAGATCTATAGATCTATAAAGAATAAAGTGGTTGTGAGTGCTAGAGGTGATCAACGTACTCTAAAAGTTTATGGATTGGTAATAACATGGATACATTTCCAAAATTTGAGAATATGCCACTAGACTTGTAACTTCACATAAACAATGTAATTGAGAGTGATGGATCTATTAGAAATACTATGAAAGACTATGGAGATATGAAAAACAATATGCTTAAGATAGTTGGATCTAAACGAGGTTCCATAAAATTATTATCAACTTTAAATATTAGGATTTAAATTTTTATTTTAATGTAAGATTATTTTAATAACAAGCCATGAGTATAATGAGGTTAAAATATGTGATGCTTTATTTTAATCTAATATTTATTTCCAAAAATAAATAAATGTACTTTATGATATCATATCTTTAATTAATTAATATGTAATCTATAATTTAGTTAAAATATTTAACACATTTAATTTTATGTTTTAAAAAATTAAATATATTTTAAATGAGCATACAAACTATTATTTTTTGGAGTCAAATTTATTAGATAATAGGAACTTTAAACTTATGGTTTAAGATCATCCTCTAAATTATTATTTTTGGAGTCAAAATTATTAAATGATAGGAACTTGAAAAGTATGATTACAATTAATGTTCACAAAATTGTCAACCTTTCTTTCAATTGAGGAAATGTTTATTATTTTAAAGATTTTTTGAATCAAATACATGCTATTTAATTAATTTAAAAATATTTAAATGCATCTCGCTAGTTAATATTAACTAGCATTTGTTGCCATAACTAACCTAGATTTGACATGCAAATACATATAATCTAATCTTCAATATATGATATCATAAAATGAGCTAACTATAGCTTAGTTATAAATAATGTAATAATATTTCCTAACAACCCTTTTATTACATTATTTGGGATAACATATATTACCATCCCTCCTTAATGTAAGGAGAACATTAAAATTTAGCTCTTGGCTTTATCTTTGACACCTTTGAATTAGTCTTTTCTATCTAAGCAAATTAAGCACTCTTAGAGTACTTACGCAAAAGTGGGGCTTGTTGTTAGATTACATGGTCGTGTTCATGGTTGTCTCCTCCTCAAAGGAAAATTATTGGTTTATGTGATCTTGCTCATGATTACCTCTTCCTTCTCAAAGAAAACTTGATGGTTTACATGGTCTTGCTCACAAGTTTTAGAACTTGATGTTTCTTTAGACTCATTTTGATTCAACAACAATGAATGTTATTATAGTAATCTTATCATCCTACCGAATTGCATGTATAACTAGTCTCTACAACCATTAGGTGTACAAGAGTAGATCACTACTTATAAGGTTCATTTTATTGTTTGTTTCAAGGATAACAAGTTTTTTGTTTGTTTTATATGGATCACTACTTAAGGTGAACTCATATGTTGTATTATGAAGGTGTCGGTCTTTGTTGATAATGCACTTTTATATAAGATCTTTTATAGCCATTACTAGTATCATTATGGGATTCACTTTCATTATGACGAGGAGTGTCAAGTACTACCAAGAATACACTTCATATTAAAATAAATTTTTTGATGAAAACTTAAAAAAATTCCAAATAATAAGAATAAAAATAAATATTTTCATAATTAATATATATATATATATATATATATATATATATATATATATTTAAATAATATTTTGTCACATTTTTAAGGGAATATTTCCTCTTTAGAAGAATATTTTTAGTTCCAAAGGTTTTATAATTAAATTATATGTGTGTTTTTTTATTGAGTAAATACTTCTTATACATATACATATCCGTCGTGTGGGTTGAACCCGGGTCACATCACCGATAATGCAAGTGGCATCCTTTATGGTAGGCCACAACACGTGGATATTTATATAGAACTTTAATAATGCATATATATATATTTTGTCTCAAAGAAAACAATCAAAGGAGACAACACAACGATTCAGGATTTGGCTCTTCTTTGAGATGTCCAAGGTTCAAACTATGGTGTGGGGTGTGGGTGAGCATGAGAATTGGTGCGTATATGGTTGTATGATAAATTCCCTATTGATATGTTCAAGTATTCCCTCTTATGAGAGATCATGTGGGATGGGGATGCTTGAGCATCCATTCACACCAAAAATATAAATATATATATTCTTATGAGAGATCATGGGGGATGGGGATGCTTGAGCATCCATTCACACCAAAAATATAAATAAATAAATAAATAAATAAATATAAATATAAATATATATATATATATATATATATATATATTTATATTATATATATATATATATATATATATATATATATATATATATATATATATATATATATATATATATATTTATATTGTTGGTGTGAATGGATGCTCAAGCATCCCCATACCCCATGATCTCTCATAAGAGGGAAGACTTGAACATATCAATAGGGAATTTAACATACAACCATATACACACCAATTATCATGCTCACCCACACCCCACACCACAGTTTGAACCTTGGACATCTCAAAGAAGATCCAAATTTAGCTCTTGGCTTTATCTTTGGCACCTTTGAATTAGTCCTTTCTATCTAAGAAAATTAAGTACTCTTAGAGTACTTAAGCAAAAGTGGGGCTTGTTGTTAGATTACATGGTCGTGTTCATGGTTGTCTCCTCCTCAAAGAAAAATTATTGGTTTATGTGATCTTGCTCATGATTACCTCTTCCTTCTCAAAGAAAACTTGATGGTTTACATGGTCTTGCTCACAAGTTTTAGAACTTGATGTTTCTTTAGACTCATTTTGATTCAACAACAATGAATGTCATTATAGTAATCTTATCCTCCTACTGAATTGCATGTATAACTAGTCTCTACAACCATTAGGTGTACAAGAGTAGATCACTACTTATAAGGTTCATTTTATTGTTTGTTTCAAGGATAACAAATTTTTTGTTTGTTTTATATGGATCACTACTTAAGGTGAACTCATATGTTGTATTATGAAGGTGTCGGTCTTTGTTGATAATGCACTTTTATATAAGATTTTTTAGAGCCATTACTAGTATCCTTATGGGATTCACTTTCATTATGACGAGGAGTGTCAAGTACTACCAAGAATACACTTCATATTAAAATAAATTTATTGATGAAAACTTAAAAAGAATTCCAAATAATAAGAATAAAAATAAATATTTTCATAATTAATATATATATATATATATATATATATATATATATATATATATATATATATATATATTTAAATAATATTTCGTCACATTTTTAAGGGAATATTTTCTCTTTAGAAGAATATTTTTAATTCCAAAGGTTTTATAATTAAATTATATGTGTGTTTTTTATTGAGTAAATACTTCTTATACATATACATATTCGTCGTGGGGATTGAACCCAAGTCATATCACCGATAATGCAAGTGGCGTCCTTTCCGGTAGACCACAATACGTGGATATTTATATAGAACTTTAATAATGCATATATATATTTTTTGTCTCAAAGAAGACAATCAAAGGAGACAACACAACGATTCAGGATTTGGCTCTTCTTTGAGATGTCCAAGGATCAAACTATGGTGTGGGGTGTGGGTGAGCATGAGAATTGGTGCGTATATGGTTGTATGTTAAATTTCCTATTGATATGTTCAAGTCTTCCCTGATATGAGAGATCATGGGGGATGGGGATGCTTGAGCATCCATTCACACCAACAATATATATATATATATATATATATATATATATATATATAAATTTGTATATATATCTATCCATATATTTATAGGGGTTTATCACATTAACGAAAAAAACATCTTGGGGTCTAACTCTTCTTGAGGGGTCTAATATTCAAATCACAATGTATGTGTGAGGTTGTGTGTTAAGTCCCAATTCTTTCTGTATGAGAGGTCATGGTGAGATGGAGATACCCAATCTTAAGCATCTATAGTAAAGGTATCACCCACTCTTAAGTATTTGTCGTATTTTTCATAAAGGTATCTGAGACTAATCAAACCCCCTAAAACACATTACATTAATTACATATATTTTTTTCAACATTATACATTCAACATAATTTTTGGAAAAAGAAATGGTTATAAGAAAGAAAAAAAAAAACATGGATGCCCCAACAAGATTACATTGCTTAACTTAAACCATACTTAATTTATTAGCTAAGTGTTGTATAATGGACAATGAAATTAAATTAATAATTTTTTTAAAGATGATATATAACATAATTATTATCATTATTTTTTTAACGAATACACACCCACCCCATCACACACTCACCCACTTCACAGTTTGAACTTTGGACCTCCTAAAAAACCAAAACCGAGACGGTTGCATTGTCTCCTTTGGGACTTTATTATTATTTTTAAATTAAATATTAAATATTTAAAAAAGTATATTATAAAATCATGTTCAATTAAAGAAGATGGTTAAAAGAATGGAGTTAAAATATTTAATATTTTTTATTTTAAATAAATATATCAAAACATGTTAGGAAGTAATGTTAAATTTATTATAATTATTTTTTGTCACCAAAATGTGTAATAAAGTTAAAATATTTTAATTTTAGTTTGGTAAAGGTTTCTTAAATCCATTGTTGAGAAGCTCAGCTCGCCTGTTATAAGAGATAACAATAAAATTAAGATGAAGAGCTCAGCCTTAAACTTCGTAGTAAGAATTTCTTATCCATTCATTTGACCGCATGGCGAGGCTCTATCGTTGTCACTTTCATGTCCTCCATGTGGCAAAGCCCTTCCATTTGGAGAAAACTTAGAGCAGAATATGGTGCCGCAGGTCTTGGAATGGGCCACGTACACAGGCCGAGATCTCCAGGGCTACCTTCAATGAATCAAATCGAATCGAATTTATATATAGATATAAAATAATTTGGAAAAAGGCACATGGTTATATTTGTATTCAGCTGTTTGTGTCTATACTTTTCAACAAGTTTGTTTGTTCTGAAAATTACATAGATCAAATGGCAACAAGTGAGAATTGGAGGAGGAAAGGGTGTCTGAGTGCTGTATTATTGTTTCTGGTGCTTTTCATGATCTTCGGTGAGTTTATGTTTATTTGTAACGTACAAGTTTTTCTAGATGTTTTTTTTTTAAAGAATATGAAAAAGTTGTAATCTCCTATGATATTGACATGCCCATCCGAGTGCAGAGACGCAACTCAAGGTCGTTGAGGGTAAGGAGTGCGCAGCTGAAAGCTATATTCCTGTAGGAACTGACAAATGCCCGAAAGAAAATATCTGCAATAGTAAATGTCTAACGCAGGGTTTGCCTGTTGGCATTTGCGACAATTGGTATTTAGGTGCAAGGTGTAGTTGCTATGAAAATGGCTGTCCATGAAACTCGGAAGATAAAAATGTTTTGTGGTGCAATAGAAGTGGAGTAGGGGTTCTTGTTGTTTGTGTGTTCTGTCATCTGGTGTTACGGTGTGTTTCTATTGTGTAGGAGAGAATAAATGAGCCTCTAATTTCTAGGATCTGAACATTGCTATTATAATAACTGTTAATGAAACTTGGAACAGAAGCATGTTTTTTCGTGCAATAAAAGTGGAGTAGTGGATGTCATCTGATGTTACGATGTGTTTCTACTTTCGAGAGGAGAAAATTAACGAGCCTCTACATTTCTATTGTTGTAATTTGTTGTTTTCGTACAAATCTTATGATATTTAATGCTTGTGTACATTTAATTTTTTTTTTTAAATATTTTAAATTGATTTAATATTATAATTATTTATTTAAACGTTATATTAGTTATGATTTATAAAAGTTTTCTTTTAAGCATTAATTATTGGTAGAATTTGTAGAGCTTTGAGTTAATTACATTAGAATGATTATTTGATTTTGAATATTATCAAATTTTCATTATTTTGAGTAAGGTTTAATTTATCATTGCTTATTAAAATTATCATGTAATTAAAGAAAAAAGTATGAATAATAATATTAATAAAATATAGTTCTACCAAGTATTCTTTAAAATATTTTAAAAAACAGTTATAGAGAGTTTAATAATTCAGCTATGAATAAAATAAGATGTCCAAAATGTTGTATTAATATTTTTAAGATATTAAATATTTATAAATATTATAGTGAAGAATGTTTGAGAGCAAGACCATTCCTTCCCCCTTATCTTATAGTCATTTTTTGCATTTGTATTCCAAATAATATTTTTAATATTTCCAACATCATCCAAGAGATTTATATCAGATTTTGGCTAAGTGCTACCACTAACATTTTTGCTTCGCCTTTCCTTTACATGGATACCACAATGGTTTTTCACTCAATTGCAAATTTTGAGGCATGGAATCTTTCACTTGTATTCAAATTTTACTTTGTAACTTATGGTATTGAAACAATCCCATTTTCACATAGGTGATCTTCTAAATCATAGAAGACAAACCACCACATTTCCATGTGGATATTTTCACTTTTAATGTAGCAGAATTATAATCCATGTGGCCGACTTGTTGGTCAAGAGTAGCTCGATTTTATCATCTCAATATTTTATGGTGTTCTATCCCTTTGTTTTTTGTTCTTTTTTATTAGTAGTTGTAGTTTCTCTTGGTCTCTCCCATTGTTTCCTGGTGGTTTTTAGATTTTTGTGTGGTAAAGGTTGAGGGATCCCTTTTAAAACCCTCTTTTATTAATATTTTTTTTTAGATATGAAATCATATGTCTAATTAATTAATACGGTTATCCATGTGGTGGTATGCACTCAATTTAAAAGAATAGAGTTAAAATATTTAATCCTTTCTTTTAATATTAAATAAATAATAAATAAAAACACATTATGAAGTTATGGTAAATTGATCAAGATTATTATTGACAAGTAATATTCATAATATAATTAAAATATGTAGGGGATTTAAATTTTAGTTCTTATAAATAGTTTATTTTAAATTTTTATTATAAAATGTAAGAGAATAGACTAAGATGATTTCAATAGATTTGTATAAACTATTATATGTATATAAATTAAACAATAACCTATTTATTTAATTAATGTTATTATTGGATCAAAATAAATTAAGAAGTTATAATATTATGGGTGTAATTAACTTATAAATTTATTTATAAAGGTAGTTATAATGGGATCACTATTTTAAATGTAGTTTATTATTATATATTTTTAAAATTCTAAGTTTATGTAGGAGACCCAAGATTAAACTCTTGATACAAGGAAATATGATCCTTTCAAGAAACCTATACTTACCCTATAAGTTTTGGTCATTGGGAGGATACAATATTGTTATGTATTTGGGTTTCCACCTAGGAGACCCAAGTTCAAGCTTCAATAAAAGGTTGTAGGATCCTTTTAAAAACCCATACTTACCCTAAAAATATTATCCCTAGGAGATACTATAGTTTATATGTCTTTGTATTTAGGAGAGCCAAGTCCAAACCTTGGTACAAAGGAATGAGATCCTTTCAAAAACTCATACTTACTCTAAAAATAGTCTTTTCAGGATGTCATAGTGCAACATTTTTAGGTTTTCATCTAGGAGACCCATGTTGAAACCCTAGTATAGTATAAGGAACAAAGACTTCTTCATGAACTTATACTTACCCTAAAATTATAATCCTTCTCATACTATAATAATTTGTATTTAAATTTTCATTTAAGAAATCCAAATTCAAATATATTTAAATTTAAATTTAAAATTTTTTCAAATCCTATCCTTTTGATCACCCAAGCGAAAATACTTTATGCGAAAATACTTTCTTTTGGCATCGGGAGGAACATTGAAATTAACTACCTTCACATCTAATTTGGAAAAAGGAACATGGTAATTAAGTTGTTTTCTGTATAGAGGTGGAGTATGGTCGCTTCCCGTCCATGCATGCCGTACTCTGCGGAGGGTTGCTCATATTTGTATTCAGCTGTTTGTGTCTATACTTTTAAACAAGTTTGTTTGTTCTGAAAATTACATAGATCAAATGGCAACAAGTGAGAATCGGAGGAAAGGGTGTCTGAGTGTTGTATTATTGTTTCTGGTGCTTTTCATGATCTTCGGTGAGTTTGTGTTTATTTGTAACGTACTAGTTTTTCAGGATGTTTTTTTAAAGAATATGATATTGACATGCCCATCCGAGTGCAGAGATGCAAGTGAAGGTCGTGGAGGGTAAGGATTGCGAACCTGAAAGCTATATTCCTGTAGAAACTGACAAATGCCCGAAATTAAATGGCTGCAATAGTAAATGTATAACGCAGGGTTTGCCTGTTGGCATTTGTGACAATTGGTATTTAGGTGCAAGGTGTACTTGCTATGAAAAAGACTGTCCATGAAACTCGGAAGATAAGCGTGTTTTGTGGTGCAACAGAAGTGGAGTAGAGGTTCTTGTTGTTTGTGTGTTGTCTCATCTGATGTTACGATGTGTTTCTACTTTCGAGAGGATCAAATAAACGAGCCTCTACATTTCTATTGTTGTAATTTGTCATCTTATGGTTATTTTCATACAAATCCTATGATATTTAATGTTTGCTAATATTTTAGTTATTTTATAAATATTTTAAATTGATTTAATATTATAATTATTTATTTAAACGTTATATTAGTTTATAAAAGTTTTTAAGTATAAATCATTGGTAGCATTTTGTAGAGCTTTGACTTAATTACATTAGAATGATCATTTAGTTTTGAATATTTTCGAGTAAGGTTTAATTTATCATGGCCCATTAAAATTATCAAGTAATTAGAGAAAAAAGAAACCATGAATAATAATATTAATAATATATAGTTGCGTGAAGTATTCAACAAAATATTTTAAAAAATAGTTATAGAGAGTTTAATAATCCAACTATGAATAACTATGAATGAAATAAGATGTCCAAAATGTTGTTGTGATATATTTGAGATATTAAAGATTTAAAAATATTATCAGCAAAGAATGTTTGAGAACAAGACCATTCCTTCCCCTTATCTTATAGTCATGTTTTGCATTTGCATCCCTAATGGTCTTGTCAATATCTCCAGCATAATCCAAGAGATTCATACCAGATTTTGGCAAGTGCCACCAGTAACATTTTTGCTTCACCTTTCTTTTGTCTACAATGGTTTTTCACTCAATTGAAAAAGTTAAGGCATGCAATTTTTCATTCAAATTTTACTTTGTAACTTATGGAATTGAAAAAATCTCATTTTCATATAGATGAACTTCTAACTCATGGTAGAAAAACCACCATATTTCCATGTGGGCCCTTTCACTTTTAATATAGCAGAATTCCAATCCATTTAAATTTAAAAATAAAATAAAAAGGAAAAAACAAAATGTATTCTAATTGTGAAAAATATGAGTAATTGATGGAATGTTATAACCTCACACCTCTTCTTAGATATTTACCCTACATGGTATCCTATTTTTTTTTTGTTACTTCTTATCATATGTTTTTGTATTTATATTTAAATATTTAGTTTACTTTATTACTTTTAAATTGCACTCTTTTTTAATCATTCTTTATTGATAATGCTTTGTTTCTATTCATTTAAAAATATCAACTCATAATTAGTGAAATAACTAGAAAGAACATAGTTATATAACTATGTATATAAAATATTTTTATCACTTTTTGATTTATTTTGAGTGTATCTTTTACTCTTAAGAGCATAAAATTAATTACAATACTTAGGAGGAGATAATACATAATTTGCTCTTCTAGTGTGACTTTACCCTAAAGTTGTGGAGCCAAGAGGTTGATCTCTTCAAGGCTTGTCTGTTGGATATTTTGAGTCAAAGTTGTCATTGATGTCAAGGAACTAAGTTGTCATTTATGTCAAGGAATAAGCTACTGTTGATGTCAAAAGGTCAAAATGAACATTGCAAATTTTAATGACAAAAGAGCTTCATAATATTTATTTTTAATATTATGTGAAACATAAGTAGAAGGGTTTTTATTAAAACCATGGAAGAGCAAAAATAAAAGTTTTTTCATAAAAACCCAAGGAGGCTTTTAAATTCATATTAGATGCCCAATGAAGTTTTAATATTTATTTTATAAAATTTTTAAATTCAAATTAAATATAAAATTTATAAATAAATATTATTTATACAAAGTGGTAAAACCTAAGAAGTCTTTAATCCTTAATAAAGCCAAAAATATTTAAATATTAATTTATAATATTTAAATTTTTTAAGAATTTAAATAATTTATAAATTAAATATTTAAAACTTAAAGCACTGCCATTTAATTTCAAGGTGGCATATTGGTATAAAAACCATATGCCTAAGTGGCAAAAGAATTATCCCTTGTTCGATTTACCAAAGGCCTACGAGTTGTGTGTTTCGTGCGATTTCGTGTAAGGAAGAAGATAAATTTTTGTCTTAAGTGTGCTGGCGAAGAAATAATGCAGAGGAAGCTTAAGCCTCATAACCATCCAGTGTGGTGGTCTAGTGGTAAGTTGGAGTGAGCTAGGGTGCTTGTGAGCGGGAGGACCCATATTTGAATCTTGGCAGACAAACTTTTGAGTGGACTTAGTCAGCGTTTTGAGTGGACTTGGTTAGGCACCAAATAAAGTAGCACAAATCCTATTTGAGTGAGGTGCTAAGAGGGAGAATATAGAGCACATGGTGCTCTTCCCTACCAAGGTGAGTGCCTATCTCACGCGACAGTTGGAGCCGCAACTAGGGTGCTGGTAGAGACGACGTCGTTAGTTCAAGTCTCACCAAGGCAAAGCTAATAATTTTTTAATATATTTTGTGATACCTAAGGTTTTGACATAAGGTCCTAGGGAGTTAAAAGGGGTAGATACAAAGCATTTTCAATTAATTATTTTGGTTAATTGGAGGAATAAGAAGTTAGATTTATTTTTAATAAAGTATTTATGATATATTGGTTTATTGGAGATTAAAGTGTTGGTTAAATTTTGAGTGGGCTTCTTGCCATTGAGTTATTTTGAGAAGGTGATTGTATTGAAATTATTTCTTGTATTGGATATTATTTTAATTGGGAGATTATAAGGTTAATTTTGTCAATTACTTTTGTATATGTTGATGGATGCATCCTTCAATATGGAGTGATAAGGTGTATGTATGTTTTGTTATTTGCATTGTACTTTTAAGAGAGTTTATCATCTTATAAATTCCTTGGTCTTGGCAAAGAAGTGTTTGTGGTTGTGGTAGATTTTTGAGGTTCCTTCATCATCAAGAAAAAGGTATGGGCACATTCTTCCATAAGTTGAGTTTATTGATTGTATTCTAGAAAACAAGTTTAGAGTGAAAAGGACTTAATTAGATTTCCTTATTGAGTTGTTGCACTATATGTGAGATTGGTTTATAAGCATTGTTGTTGAAGTGATTGATTAAGTGAAGAACTTGAACTAGGGTTTGCAAATATCATGAGTATCATTGTTATGTGAGATTGGTTGATAAGCATTGTTGGAAACATTTTGAGTGAGTGTTCATATGCTTGGACTAGGGTTTGTGAGCAAGGATTGTTTCATTGATTGATTATTTGAGTAGATTTAGTTGATCCTAGTCAAGTGGATGTGTGAAGTGATATCTCAAGTTCTATAAAACAAATTATTTTATATTTTGAATTGATTTAAAAATGTGATTGATATTTTTGTGAGTGTGAAGCATATTGAGTCTCTAACAATTATTTGTATGTTTCTAAAAGAGTGATTGAAAGTTATTAAGCATTGAGGTGAATGTGAAGCATATTGAGTCTCTAAATAATTCTTTATATGTTTCTAAGAGAGCAATTGAAAGTGATTGAGCATTGTGATAAGTGTAGAGCATATTGAGTCTCTAAAAATTATCTATATGTTTCTAAGATAGTGATTGAAAGTGATTGAGCAATGTGATGAGTGTAGAGCATATTGAGTCTCTAACAATTATCTATATGTTTCTAAGAGAGTGATTGAAAGTTATTGAGCATTGTGATGAGTGTAGAGCATATTGAGTCTCGAAAAATTCTCTTTATGTTTCTATGAGATTGGAAAAGTTCTATTGTGGACTTGTTGTGTAGATTTGAAGCAAGTTTTTGATAAGACTTGTGGATATATTTGTGTAATTTTTTGTGTAATATTACAATACATATTTGAATAAGTTCTAGTTGAATAACACAAGATTATACTGAGAGGGGGGGTGAGCAGTATAAGACCACTTTTTACTTTCTTTCCAAATCAATATCAATTAATGTCCTTAATTGCAATAACCAAATATAGCAGTGTGCATTAATAACTCAGATAGCAGTAGTAAGCAAGAGCACAAGTCACCACACACAATTGAGACACAAGATTTAACGTGGTTCCCCCAATGTGGGGTACTCCACCAGATAATCTCCTTATAATATTTCACATAGAAATAAGGATCCTTATCCAATACAATGATTTCTTTGATCTGCTCAAAGCTAGGCAATAACAAGTTCACACAGAACTTGTCCAAATCTGAATAACAAGCTCACACAGAACTTGTCCAAAACTGAATAACAAGCTCACACAGAACTTGTCCAAATCTGAATAACAAGCTCACACAGAACTTGTCCAAAACTGAATAACAAGCTCACATAGAACTTGTCCAAAATTGAATAACAAGCTCACAAGAACTTGTCCAAAATTGAATAACAAGCTCACAAGAACTTGTCCAAATCTGCTCTAGAAAGCTCACCAAGAACTTGCCCAAATCTGCTCTAGAAAGCTCACCAAGAACTTGCCCAAATATGCTCTAACAAGCTCACCAAGAACTTGTCCAAATATGCTCTAGCAAGCTCACCAAGAACTTGCCCAAATCTGCTCTAGCAAGCTCACCAAGAACTTGCTCAAATCTATCCACAAATCTGTCCCAAAACTATCCACAAAGCTATCCACAAACTGTCCCAAAATTTGTCCCAAAAATTTCCACAAAGCTGTCCCAAAACTATCCACAAAGCTATCCCAAAACTATCCACAAAGGCCTTCTCAAAGGCTCAATCAATCATGCTCAAGTAGCACTCAAATCTCATCCACAAATCTATCAAGGCAAAGCTCAAATATGAACTCAACAATGAATGGCAATGTACTCTTCAATGGATGACAACAATGATCCACAATGATCTCAACTCAACTCAACTCAAATCAACTCATAGAAGCATAAAGAGAATTGTTAGAGACTCAATATGTTCTAAGCTCAATCTTCAACTCAACTCAACTCAAATCAATCTCAACTCAACTCAAGTCAACTCATAGAAGCATAAAGAGAATTGTTAGAGACTCAATATGTTCTAATCTCACTCTCAACTCAACTCAACTCAAATCAATCTCAACTCAACTCAAGTCAACTCATAGAAGCATAAAGAGAATTGTTAGAGACTCAATATGTTCTAATCTCACTCTCAACTCAAATCAGAATTATGGAATAGTTTGTTTCATGGAACTTGACCAATCACCTCACACAATCACTTGACTAGGCTCAATCAACTCAACTCAACCAATCACCACAAGGGACTACTCTTTCTCACAAAAACCCTAGTCCAAGCATGTATCAACCAACTCAAATGTTTCCAACAATGCTCAACCACAAATCTCACATAACAATGATACTCATGTTCTTTTCAAGTTCTTTCACAACCAATGGGCTTCAATGACTATGCTTATAAAACAAGGTTTAAACACAACTCTCAAACCAGAAAACCTTGAAGCATTCAACCAACCACTTTCAAAAAGGAAACCACAATCAATCCTTTTCACTCCAATGATATTTCAGAAATCAACCACCATAAACAATCAATAGGAGAATGTGCCCATACCTTTTTGATGCCAAGAAGTTGTCCACAAAATCTGCCACACTAAACACAACTTTCCTTTCCAATCTCAATAAGGGTTAGTGGACTTCAAATAATAATCACAAGATAAGCATAACTCAATTTACACCTTTTTACTCCAACTTAATAAACACATCCACCAAAGTCCTTTTTAATAAAAACCCTTATCAAAAATAATAATCAATAAGGCTCTCAAAAATATTTTATAACAACTCCTTATTTCTCCTAAATCTTAATTTTCAATTTCATGAATATCAAAATAAATCAACAACTCATCCACCTCTGAAATAATAATCACAACCCTTATAAAAATAAAGTTTAATTAAAAACTTTAATTATTCCTTAACCACCTTATAACTCCTATCCTAGGGCATCAACGAAATTAATTAGAGCAAAACGTAATTACCTCCTCAAGGGGATTCGAACCCCCAACTTGCACACACCGCGAGCGCCTTAGCCGTGGCTAAGGTTGCCACATGAGCTAGCCGCTCGTTCGAAAGGAAAAGGCATGATGTGCCTTAAGTCCTTCCTCCCTTCCACGCAAACCAAAAGTGCTTCGAGCGCTTTCCTTCCAATGCCTTCGAATGCAGTCAAGGAGATTCGAACCTTGACGTAAAGCGCTGCCACACACCTTAACAAAAATCCAATTGCCAATGCACCACTCTGCCCACAATGTCTTGGGATTTTGACCAACCTTGGATTTATTCGTTGTCTCCCTTTTCAAAATGATTTTTGCATGAGCTCTCTTCGGATGCTTAGCCAACGATTAACATGAGCAAGGATTAATTTCAAATGAACCTTAGGATCCCCCTTTATATAGTCTTCTCCTCATTTTTGATGACGTCGGTGCATTATTGATTTTCCCTCTTTCTTTAGACGTCGGTGCTAACTTTAATTTTAATTTTAAAATTAAAATTAAAATTTTAAATAATTAAAATTTAAACTAAATATTTAAAATTAAATATCTCCATCACCGGGGCACCTTTTTTGATGAAACGAAAGGCCAACCTGGGTTTTAAGAAAAACCCATTTCAAATCTGCCATCCATGGTTTTAAATAAAACCTTTTATTTTGCCTCGCCTTGGTTTTCACAAAAACCTTGAATTTATCCATGCTTTCCAAAATATCATTTGCCCATCAAAACTCAATGTGATCCATATGACATCAATGATTCATGTGACATCAATGACAACATAAAATAACTCAAATTTCCAACAATCTCCCCCTTTGTCATTGATGGCAACACCTCTAAAGCAAAAACCACAATCACTGCAAAAACCATCTCTGAGAATCAAAGTTGCTCCCCCTGACTCAATAATCTCTATGGAGGCTGCTCCCCCTAACTCAATGCTCTCTTTGGAGGCTGCTCCCCCTAACTCAATGCTCTCCCCCTTACTCAAATCTCTCCCCCTTTGACATCAATGGCAAAAGGGACACCTATGGGGCTAAAAGATATGACTCTTAAACTTAGCCCCCTCACCACCTTCTCTCTTGAGGTGATTAATTTTGGGGTGGGAGTACTTTTACTCCCATATCACATTGTTTCTTTCCTCTATCAACTTCCTTCCATGTTTTTCTGATATCCTTCTCTTGATGAATTACTTGATCTTCTTGTCTAGAACCTGTTTGACCTTCTTGCCTTGAACCTGTTTGACCTTCTTGCCTTGAACCTATTTGGAATTGAGTCCTACACCATTTTGCAATATGCCCAAAGTTATTGCAATTAAAACACTTGATATTGTAGCCTTTGGATGGTGCCCATGTCCTGAATTCATTCTTAAAATAATTTCCATATCCATTCCTTTCCTGAACCCTGTATTGTGAAGCTCTATTTTCATGACCATTATGACCATGACTTCTGAATTGTGAAGCTCTAAAACCAAAACCATGTTGCTCATTTCCTTTGCACTGAAAAGATCTCTATGACCAATCCTGTTACATGAGAAGCAATGCCCCTGAAAACCATACCTTCTTCCTTTGAAGTTTCTTCTAGCAAAATCAAACTTCTTTGATCCATAGACCCTGCAGTGTATAGCCCTGTGTCCAAATCCATTACAAGAAAAACAATGTCCTTGAAAATCCCTTTGTTCATGCCTTGGTTCTTCATACCTTTCTTGACCATTATCCTTATGATCATTTTCAACTTGTGCATTGCATCCTTGAACCTTCTTTGTAGCATCTAAAACTTCTTCCTTAGTTTCTTCCTTGCTTTTCTCTTCAAGAATTTATTTTCCCTTTGATCTTGATTCACCTCTCTCAAAACAAGAATCAAACTGAATATTTGGAGCCATATGAACTTTGGAACTTTCCTCACAAATCTTAGGTGCTTCCTTGCTTTCATTTTTTAGAACTTCCTTTCCTTTTGAGTGTGATTTTTCTTGGAAGTAAGATACAACCTTAAAATAAGTTTCCACTCCTTTTTGAACCTTTTCATCTAATGTATCATGTCTTGCCATGGTTACCCTTAGTTCTTCATTCATCCTTTCTTCTATCCTTTTTGCATTTTGAAGCTCTTCTCTGAGATTACTGATTGTTTGAAGTAGTTCTTCTCTGATTTTGACATCTGTTCGAATCTTGTTTTCAAGATTCTTGTATTCTTCTTTTAGCCTTTTGATTTCTGATTTTTGTTTACTTAGCTCATCCTCTTCCTTTTCTATAACCAAAAGTGAGACTTCTTTGTTTTCACTATCATTGAGACCATTATAATCTTCTATAGCAAACAAACTCTCAAGATTTCTTTGACCATGCTTGTTTCCTTGATGTGTCATCTCATCTTCACTATCATTGAAACCATTGCAATATCCTGATCTGTGATCTCTTTGACCACACACAAAGCACTTCTCTCTTTCACCTTCTATTCCTAGGAATAGATGTTCTTCTTTTTCATCATCTGATTTGTCTTTATCACTATGATCTGAGCTATCACTTGCTTCTACAATGTAGTAAGATTTCTTTGCCTTACAAAAAATTTTCTTCTTCTCATACCTATTTTGCTTGTATCTGTCATCTTTGTCATGCTTATGCTTTCCATATTCTTTTCTTCTTTGACCCTATTTTTCATCATCACCATTTTCTTCATGTGGACACTTGTATGCATAGTGACCAAGATCACCACACTTGTAGCATCTGACTTTCCTTATATCCCTAAAATTCTTTGAGTCCTTATTCCTTTTGATGAAGTTAGCTTCCTCATCATTATCTGAACCTCTACTTATTTCTGAAACTTTCCCTTTCTCTTTCTCTGAAGCCTTGAATGCAATATCTTTTATTGGAACCTGATGCTTACTTACCCTCATCTCATAATCTGTGAGAGTACCTTGCAATTCTTCCATTGTTAGCTTGTTGATATCCATTGTCTCTTCTATTGTTGAAACCTTAGAATCATATTTCATGGGAAGTGATCTCAAAACCTTTTGAGTAACTTCTGATTCTTTCATCTCAAAACCTAGGCCTCTCATGGTGTTAGTAATCTCATCAACACGAAGTAAAAACTTTGCAATATCTTCAGAATCTTCCATTTTCAATTCCTCAAATATTTTTCTATGAGTTTGTAGTTTTGCCAACTTTACCTTGGAATCTCCTTCATAAGTATTCCGCAACTTGGTCCACATCTCATTAGCTGAATTACATACCATGACCTTTGCAAAATCTATCTCACGAAGCCCACTCAAAATACAATTCATTGCTCTTGCATTGATCTCAACCAATTTCCTGATAGTCTTATCTGCCTCGGGATCACCTTCAACCCTATACTCTTTTTCAACCATTTTCCATACCTCATATCCTTGTGATATCAAGTAGTTCTTCATCCTCATGCTCTAGAAAGCATAATTGTTACCATCAAACAATGGAGCCTTATTTGTAGATGATCCATTCTATGAAGCCATCTGTGTTCTTGTAGAATCTGCCCTCAAGCTGTTAGCTTTTTTGAAGGAACCCACTCTGATACCAATTGAAGAACACAAGCTTATACTGAGAGGGGGGTGAATAGTATAAGACCACTTTTTACTTTCTTTCCAAATCAATATCAATTAATGTCCTTAATTGCAATAACCAAATATAGTAGTGTGCATTAATAACTCAGATAGCAGTAGTAAGCAAGAGCACAAGTCACCACACACAATTGAGACACAAGATTTAACGTGGTTCCCCCAATGTGGGGTACTCCACCAGATAATCTCCTTATAATATTTCACACATAAATAAGGATCCTTATCCAATACAATGATTTCTTTGATCTGCTCAAAGCTAGGCAATAACAAGTTCACATATAACTTGTCCAAATCTGAATAACAAGCTCACACATAACTTGTCCAAAATTGAATAACAAGTTCACATAGAACTTGTCCAAATCTGAATAACAAGCTCACATAGAACTTGTCCAAAATTGAATAACAAGCTCACATAAAACTTGTCCAAAACTGAATAACAAGCTCACATAGAACTTGTCCAAAAAAAAAAAAGAATTCAATACTCTAACAAGCTCACCAAGAACTTGCCCAAATATGCTCTAGCAAGCTCACCAAGAACTTGCCCAAAATCTGCTCTAACAAGCTCACCAAGAACTTGTCCAAATATGCTCTAGCAAGCTCACCAAGAACTTGCCCAAATCTGCTCTAGCAAGCTCACCAAGAACTTGCTCAAATCTGTCCACAAATTTATCCTAAAATTGTCCACAAAGCTTTCCCAAAACTATCCACAAAGCTGTCCCAAAATTGTCCAAAGTATCAAAATTATCCACAAATTTCAAAATATCCACAAAGCTGTCCCAAAACTTTCCACAAAGCTGTCCCAAAACTGTCCACAAAGCTGTCCCAAAACTATCCACAAAGGCCTTCTCAAAGGCTCAATCAATCATGCTCAAGTAGCACTCAAATCTCATCCACAAATCTATCAAGGCAAAGCTCAAATATGAACTCAACAATGAATGGCAATGTACTCTTCAATGGATGACAACAATGATCCACAATGATCTCAACTCAACTCAACTCAAATCAACTCATAGAAGCATAAAGAGAATTGTTAGAGACTCAATATGTTCTAAGCTCAATATTCAACTCAACTCAACTCAAATCAATCTCAACTCAACTCAAGTCAACTCATAGAAGCATAAAGAGAATTGTTAGAGACTCAATATGTTCTAATCTCACTCTCAACTCAACTCAACTCAAATCAATCTCAACTCAACTCAAGTCAACTCATAGAAGCATAAAGAGAATTGTTAGAGACTCAATATGTTCTAATCTCACTCTCAACTCAAATCAGAATTATGGAATAGTTTGTTTCATGGAACTTGACCAATCACCTCACACAATCACTTGACTAGGCTCAATCAACTCAACTCAACCAATCACCACAAGGGACTACTCTTTCTCACAAAAACCCTAGTCCAAGCATGTATCAACCAACTCAAATGTTTCCAACAATGCTCAACCACAAATCTCACATAACAATGATACTCATGTTCTTTTCAAGTTCTTTCACAACCAATGGGCTTCAACAACTATGCTTATAAAACAAGGTTTAAACACAACTCTCAAACCAGAAAACCTTGAAGCATTCAACCAACCACTTTCGAAAAGGAAACCACAATCAATCCTTTTCACTCCAATGATATTTCAGAAATCAACCACCATAAACAATCAATAGGAGAATGTGCCCATACCTTTTTGATGCCAAGAAGTTATCCACAAAATCTGCCACACTAAACACAACTTTCCTTTCCAATCTCAATAAGGGTTAGTGGACTTCAAATAATAATCACAAGATAAGCATAACTCAATTTACACCTTTTTACTCCAACTTAATAAACACATCCACCAAAGTCCTTTTTAATAAAAACCCTTATCAAAAATAATAATCAATAAGGCTCTCAAAAATATTTTATAACAACTCCTTATTTCTCCTAAATCTTAATTTTCAATTTCATGAATATCAAAATAAATCAACAACTCATCCACCTCTGAAATAATAATCACAACCCTTATAAAAATAAAGTTTAATTAAAAACTTTAATTATTCCTTAACCACCTTATAACTCCTATCCTAGGGCATCAACGAAATTAATTAGAGCAAAACGTAATTACCTCCTCAAGGGGATTCAAACCCCCAACTTGCACACATCGTGAGCGCCTTAGCCACGGCTAAGGTTGCCACATGAGCTAGCCGCTCATTCGAAAGGAAAAGGCATGACGTGCCTTAAGTCCTTCCTCCCTTCCATGCAAACCAAAAGCGCTTCGAGCGCTTTCCTTCCAATGCCTTCGAATGCAGTCAAGGAGATTCGAACCTTGACGTAAAGCGCTGCCACACACCTTAACAAAAATCCAATTGCCAATGCGCCACTCTACCCACAATGTCTTGGGCTTTCGACCAACCTTGGATTTATTCATTGTCTCCCTTTTCAAAATGATTTTTGCATGAGCTCTCTTCGGATGCTTAGCCAACGATTAACACGAGCAAGGATTAATTTCAAATGAACCTTAGGATCCCCCTTTATATAGTCTTCTCCTCATTTTCGATGACATCGATGCATTATTGATTTTCCCTCTTTCTTTAGACGTCGATGCTAACTTTAATTTTAATTTTAAAATTTAAATTTAAATTTTAAATAATTAAAATTTAAACTAAATATTTAAAATTAAATATCTCCATCATCGGGGCACCTTTTTCGATGAAACGAAAGGCCAACCTAGGTTTTAAGAAAAACCCATTTCAAATCTGCCATCCATGGTTTTAAATAAAACCTTTTATTTTTCCTGCCTTGGTTTTCACAAAAACTCTGAATTTATCCATGCTTTCCAAAATATCATTTGCCCATCAAAACTCAATGTGATCCATATGACATCAATGATTCATGTGACATCAATGACAACATAAAATAACTCAAATTTCCAACACTAGTGAGGACTTATTGAGCATATTTGGACAAGTTCTAGAGAGGACTTGTGGACAAATTAGTGTGAGTAATTTTGAGTGGAAGCTTGTTGCAAGGTTAGAATTTTGAGTGATAAGTCTTTGAGAAGACTTAAGAGCAGAGTTCATTGTTTGATTTGTTCAAACCTTTAGTTAAGGTTTGGGGTAGTTCCAACAAAGTTTATTTGAGATTGAGTCGAGATTTGAGTTAAGGCTTGAGGAAAGATATTGAGGATAGATTTGTGCTAGACCAAAGGACTATGTTTAGTATAGATTCGAGGACATAGTTTGATGCAGATTTGAGGATAGGTTTATACCAGACCAGAGATAGAGATTGAACAAATTTGTGCTAGACCGAAGGACCATGTTTAGTGCAGATTTGAGATAGAGCTTTGAAGGTGATAGAGTATAGAGGATGACAGTCTCCAGTGGATAGATATACATTAGACAAGGCAGTGAGGATAGATATATTTAGTGGATAGATATCCATTAGCAAGAGCAATGGGGGCAATAATTCTTCTAGAATATCACCAGTCAGAGCTTAGGAGAAAGGAGTTCTCCTATGAATAGAGATCCATGAACTTGATTTAGAGGATTGGTGTCTCCTTTGGATAGAGATCCATAAACATTGTAATAGGGAAATGATTCCCAAGAGATTGATTGAGAAAATTTTAGTGAAATATTTTCTCCGTGGAGTAGCCCACATTAGGTGAACCATGTAAATTATGGTGTCTCTATTGTGTGTGGTGATTTGTGCATTGCTTTGATTACTACTGTTGATATTGCTATCTTTACATTGCATAATATTGATTTGGAAAGAAAAATAAAAAGTGATCTTATACTATTCACACCCCTCTCAGTGTAAGCTTGTGTTCTTCATTATCTCAACCAATAATTAATACATACTAATATATGGGAGATCTAGAAACAAAGAACTTCTAAAAATAAATCAATTCAGTTAGGTTTACCTCTATTTTTGAGCTTTATCTAGTGGTACATATGATTTTATGCTCTTTGGATGATACTAAAATATATGTGGTCCAAGAAAATGTTAGAGAGTTTTATTTGGATCTTGGGGATGGCCAAAAGTTGCAAGTCAATCATTATAAATTTTAAACTATTTTCTTAATAAGATTTTAACCTCTATTTTAAAAATAATAAAAATAAGTTCAAGGGATTTAGAAAAATATTAAAAAAAATAAACTATATTTTAATCTAAGGTTTTAATTCATAAAAAAAAAATTCACATTAATTATATATTATTTCAAAATTATTAAATTAATAATTTTACTTGAATATAATACTTAATCAAAAAATAATAAAATTGTTGATAAAATAAAATAAAATTAAAAAATTAACATCATCAACAAAATATGTTCCTAATAAGACTATGGAAAAGAGTAGTATATAGGTTATAAGTTTATTAATATTAAACCATACCTAACTTATTAGTTACAATTGTTTGGGTTTAGTATTTAATTTGTGAAGACGATGTATAATGGAATTTATAATTTTGATTCTATTATTAAATGTTAAGTACTTTAAAACAAATAAAACTATGATATGAAATCTAATCCCCAAGATTAAAGATTTAATACCCAAGATTATTTTTTTATTTTGGTTGACAGCGCAAAATAAAATTTTATCCATCGAAAATCTTCACAAATGAGGATTTAATATTGTGAAAAAATGGTTTTTTGTGTGAAGCAAATTGGGAGTCTACGAACCACTTGCTTCTTTGGTGCTCTGTCTTTCAGGAGGTCTGCTCATTAATTTTTTGTGATATTGGGGTTCAGTGGGTGATGCCAAGTTCTCTGGTTGACTGTGTTAAATAATTATCCTCTCCTTTGCATACCCCCATCTCAAGTGTATGTGGAAATTATTAATTCCTCGCATCCTTTGAGGGGTATGGAAAGAACAAAACATGAGGGCATTTAAAATTTTTAAGAAAGATGTTTGTTGGGTCATTTCAAGGATACTGTGGAGTGTTATTGAATATTTTTATTATATTTTTAGGATCCAAGAAATATTAGATATATTTGCTCTCCTAATGAATCATGTTGGAAGAGGAGTTGGGTTTTTCACTAATTTCTTTGGGTTTGGTTGCTCCAAATCTGAGGAGTATGGTGAAATGGTACCCCTTCCAAGAGGTTGGTTCAAATTAAATTTTTATGATACCTCTAAAGGTAATATTGGCATCGTCAGAGCTAGCGGTGTTATTAGAGACATTAAGAGAGATTTGGTAGTGGTGTACGTAGAAAATTTATTATCCCAAACCTCTCAATTCATAGAAGCTAGAACTGCATTCCAAGGTGTATTATTGTTGATGAACCTAGGGATCATGAACATAGTTATTGAAGGTGATTCAATGAACATGATTTACACGCTCAATGGTTTTGTTCAGCCCAACTAGAAGGTGGTAAATTTTAGGGAAGAAGTAAAAACAAGTATTCAAAATATAAGTCAATTCTCAATAACTCATGTGCTGAGGGAGGGTAATTCTACCACTAACTTTATAGATAATCTTGATACGTCTCATCCAAGATTTTTGGTCTAGAAAAGAGATTTTCCAGAGGATCTTTTATATCGTATCAATGAACATAAATATTTATGAATGTTAGAGGTTTGGTCATATTTTAAAAGTGAAGCTCCTAAGCAATGTTCTTTTTTAGAGTGCGGAGCTCATCATATTTTGGTAATTTTTTGATTCCCAAGGTTCCTTGCTTCTCAGACATCAAAAATCGGTCCATGATACATGTTGGGTCTTTATCCTCTCTATCTTGGAAGTCTCATTCAATGAATTCTAGTTTCTTTGTTGTGTTGGCAACTTGAGGAAAATGTGGGTCTTCAATATTTTTTTGATGAGGGTAGCCTGCTCGAAGAAGTTGGCCTTGATGTTTCTTATTTTTTGGTTTTTTATTTTCACGAGAAGCAAGGTTTCCTATTGTTATCCCTGTTGGGCTTCCGTTGTCAATATGGGGAATCAAAGGTTGTTTGAAGTCCAAATTGTGGTGATTTTTAGGCTGCTTCTATTTTAATTGTTTTGTGCTCTTGATATTTGGTGTTGCGATCCTTTTATGAAGTGGATTTGGTTGCTCATATTTATATTTGGATTCGTTTCATTGGAATGTATAGTCTGTAATTTTTTGAGTAAGGTTAAGTGGATCTCCTTATTGTTGAGTGTTGTATCAGTGAGTTGTGTCTGGTTTCTCATGGATAAAGCTAATATGTCAATTTTTAAATATTTCCATGCTAAGATCCATGTGGAACCTATCTCAATTTCAATTGATGAGGAGGTTAAATTGACTTTACAAAATGAGGGACTTCTGAATTGTATTCAGAAATTTCATAGCCATAATCCAATCCTATTAAAATGGATGGTCCATACCTGGATTGGTGGTTATACGAGAGTAGGTAATTGTTCTTTTAAAGTGTCGACTGAGCTGATTAGTAGGACCACTAGTATTTCTTTGGATGGGTCTTGCCATAATAGAGAGAAGCACTCTTTGGTTAAAGAAAAAAGTTTTTTTTGGATGTGGATTAATTTCTCTTGAGAATGCAAAATTGATTTAGTGTGAATGTCCTTTCCCCCTAGGATAGGTTGTCTAGAGTGATTATGAATTATTCCACTCTTGATTCTATGTATGATGTCATCTGAAGCTTCCATGCTATGTTTTTGAACCACCTTAGGTGCTAGCTCTGGATGAATATCTCATTATTTTTATTCCAGCCTATCAAGAAGTCCATGATGGATATTCAAGGTAGTAGAGGTCAGATTCCAATTCACCAAGGTCTTGCACTCTTGGTTTCTGAATAGTTTACAACTGAACGCAACCTGGTTGAGAAAGAAATCCTAAGATCGATTGTTGCTCAACCTGATCATGAGCCCTGTTTGGTTAAGGAAAAGTGGGGAGGTTTAAGCAATGGTAGTGACGACCTGTATTCCTTTTACTGGGGCTCTAGGGATGATAAAATTTCTAGGAAAATTCATGTTTTGGATAGAGGAGTAAGAGGGAAGGCGTCTCATTACAAAATGAATTTCTGGAGCTTTTTGTCAAGGAGATTCAAACTAGCACAAGGATGGGTGGTGAGTCATATTTTAGTATGGTTGGAGGAGGTGTTACAAGTAAGTCTAAGAATATGCTAGGTACGAAACTAGCTAAGGATAATTTTGTCCCTATTTACCTTCACTTTGATTCTAATATTTTATCTAGAGATTTTCAAAAAGATAAATCAGTGAAGGAATTTTATGCCCTGGACAGTGTTGTTGAAATAAAGAATACTTTCATTCATAATATGAATATGATGGAGATAAAGCAAAGCACTATTTTTGGCTCATTAAAAATTATTGTCGACTTCTAGGATAGTGGGAGATATTATCTAGGAGGTGAAATTGTTAGTCAAGAAATAGCTCAGTTCTATCCTCGATATTTTATGTTGTCCTTCCTCTGGTTTTGTTTCTTTCAGTGTTAGTAGTTGTTGTTTCTCTTGATCTCTCCTATCGTTTCGAGTGGTTTTCAGATTTTTGTGTCGTTTTTCTAGGTGGTTCTCTAGTTGTGATGGAGTTGTTGTAAGAGGTTGAGGGATCCCTTTCAAAATACTTTTTCTTAATATTATCAAAAAAACTATGATATGTAACCATATGTCTAATTAATTAAGATGATTATCCATGTGGTGGTATGCACAAAAATTAAAAGAATAGAGTTAAAATATTTAATACTTTATTTTAATCTTAAATAAATAAAAAATAAAAACACATTATGAAGTTATGGTAAATTGATTAAGATAATTATTTACAAGGAAGATGCATAATTGAATTAAAATATTTGAGATATTTAACTTTATGTTTTTATAAATAGTTTATTTTAAACTTTTTTTACAAAATGTAAGAGAATAGACTAAGATGATTTCAATAGATTTGTATAAATTAGTATATGTATATAAATTAAACCATAATTTATTTATTTAATTATTGTTATGATTGGGTCAAGATAAGTAAAGAAGCTATAATATTATGGGTTTATTTAAATTAAAAAAATATTTATAAAAGTAGTTATATTGGGATTATTCTATTAAATGTATTTTATTATTATATATTTTTAAAATTCCAAGTTTATGTAGGAGACCCAAGATTAAAATCTTGATACAAGGAAATATGAGCCTTTCAAGAAACCTATACTTACCCTATAAGTTTTGGTCATTGGGAGGATAGTGTATTGGTATGTATTTGGGTTTTCATATAGGAGACCCAAGTTCAAGCCTCAATACAAGGTTATGGGACCCTTTCAAATACCCATACTTACCCTAAAAATATTATCCCTAGGGGATACTATAGTGGTATATGTCTTTGTGTTTAGGAGAGCCAAGTTCAAACCTTGGTACAAAGGAATGAGACCATTTTAAAAACTCATACTTACCCTAAAAATAGTCCTTAGGGGGATGTCATAGTGGTATATCTTTAGGTTTTTATCTAGGAGACCCATGTTGAAACCCGAGTATAAGGAATTAAGACTTCTTCATGAACTTATACTTACCTAAAAATTATAATCCTTAGTGAATACTATAGTAGTTTGTGTTTAGGCTTTCGTTTAGGAGACCCAAATTCAAATGTTGGTATAAGGAAATAAGACTCTTTCAAAAATCCATACTTATGCCAAAATTTTTAGATGAAAACCTATTGATGAAAAACATGTTATAAAGTCATTATTTAGAAGGAATATGTGTAATAGAGTTAAAATATTTAAGGAAAATGTATAATATAGTTAAAATGTGTTTATTTAAAATATTTTATTTAATATTTACGAATCATAATATACTCTACCTAATGGGGTTGCCCCCTAAGGGTCCTAGAAAATAGTTTGGTGATTTAAAGATAAAAAAATCTAAAGGCTGAAGGAGTGTGGAAGGCTAGAGGCTCAAGAAGCATGGAAGTTTGGATGTTGAAGGAGCATGGAAGGCTGAAGGCTAAAGGAGTGTGGAAATATGAAGACTAAAGGAGCATGGAATGTTGAATGATGAGTTGATATTTGGAGTATCAAGGCTAAAGGAGCTTGGAAGGTTGGGTTGGCTGAAGGAGTATGGAAGGCTAGGATGTCTGAAGAAGCTACAACAAAAGGCTGAAATGTTGGATAGAAGGATGGAATGGCTAAAGTAACGTGGAAGGCTGATAGGGATGAAGAAGTATGGAAGACTTGGCTTGCTGAAGAAGTTGCACTAGAAGGCTAGGATACTGAGTTGAAGGCTGGGAAAGCTGAGGGAATGTAGAAGACTACTTAAAATGAGAATATATATATATATATATATATATATATATATTTTGGTGGTGGCCACAAGGGGTAAACAGACTATGACCACGAGGGAACCATTACATAACATATCCGCAACATGTGAGGCAAGAGATTTGAACCTGGGCCTCTCAGCAACTAGAGAGGTTTAACTACCCACTTGCTCTCCAACTCCTCTACATGGGCGAATAAAATGAGAAAAAATATTGCAAAGTATGAAGGATTAGAGTTTTTTCTTAAAAATAACTCATCTTTTAGGATCCATATTTTCACGAAGAGTTATCTGATTCAACTGATTCTTGGACCTTGGTAGTAGCCACCCCAAATCTAGAAAAATTTTAACATAGATGGAGTAGCCAAGGGTAACCCAAGGGAAACAACTTTAGAAATTAAACAAGACTCAATATTTGAGAGAATAGAGTTTGAAAGATCATAGTGGAGTCTAACTCATAAATTTTTGTGGGATTGCTAGATGATATTAGGAATTTGAGAGCAAGTGCAGTGTGGATAAAGAACATAGTGAGTCAAACGAAATTCATCTAGTAGTAATTTTTGGATGTCATTCCAATTTATGTAGGTAGTGAGGGGAATGTTGTGGTTAAATTTTTTGTTAAAATGGGAAGGAAGCATCCTGTTAGGTACTTTATGAAATTTAATCAAAACATGGATACTATAGATTAGATAGAGGTGAACCAACAAGTTTTATTAGTTGAAAATAGGGATCTTGAAAATAAAATTAGCTAGCCTATATTAGATGATAATGATTATTAGCCTCTAGTTTGGCATCACACTTTTACTTGAAAAACTCTTAGTCCCATTTTGGGATAGCCCCCAAAGTCATGGCAAGAGGGAGGAGCTAATATGAGCTATTTGGAGTGATAGAAACCAAAATTGTGATTAGGAAATGAGTTTATACTCTTTGGATGAAACTAAAATATGTGGTCCAAGAAAATGTTAGAGAGTTTTATTCAGATCTTGGGGATGTCCAAAATTTACAAGTAAATTATTATAAAATTTAACCTACTTCTTAATAATATTTTCACCTTTATTAAAAAAAAAAAAAGTTCAGGGAACTTATAAAAATTATTTAAAAAGAATAAACTTTATATTTAAACTAAGGTTATAATTCCATAAAAAAAATTCACATGAACTATATATTTTTTTCAAAATTATTAAATTAAGAATTTTACTTGAATATAATACTTAATCAAAACATAATAAAGTTGTTGATAAAATAAAATAAAATAAAAAATAAACATCATCTACAAAATATGTTCCTAATAAGACAATGGAAAAGAGTATTATATAGGATATAAGTTTATTAATATTAAAGCATACCTAATTTATTAGTTACAATTGTTTGAGTTATAGATTTAATTTGTGACGACTATGTATAATGGAATTAATTATTTTGATTCTATTATTAAATGTTAAGTACTTTTTTTTTATAGCGAAAAACCCCTTGTGGAGCCGCCTTGGTCTGAGAGACCACAAACAGGGGGGTACTACACCGTCAAAGTCACTCGGGGGTCACACCCGACCCCTGCCCGCACCAACATTATCAATTGGATTTTAGATACCCAATTCAGATTTTTTGTAGGGTGGAGATTTGAACCTGGGACCTCCCTTGGAGGATTGCCTTCTCCTCTCCAACTCACCTACAACACCTGGGTATATGTTAAGTACTTTAAAACAAATAAAACTATTATATGAAATCTAATCCCCAAGATTAAAGAATTTAATCCCAAATATTAATGTTTTCTTTTGATTGGCATTTCAAAAATTAATTCTATCCATGGAAAATCTGCACATAAAGGCTTTAATATTGTGAAAAAATGATTTTTTTGTGAAGTGGACTACGAGTCTATGAACCACTTGATTCTTCTGTGCTTTGTCTTTCAGGAAGTCTGCTCATTAATTTTTGGAATAATGAGGTTTAGTGGGTGATGCCAAGTTCCTTGGTTGACTGCTTCAACAATGGTCCTCTTCCTTTGCATCCCCCTTCTCAAGTGCCTGTGGAAATTATTACTTTCCCACACCCTTTGGAGGGTATGGAAAGAACGAAATGCAGGGGTATTTAAAATTTTTAAAAAATATGTTTTCCAGGTTATTTCAGGGATATTGAAAATGTTTCTTCAAATTTTCAAGATATAGGAATCATTAGATATATTTGCTCTCCAAATGAAGCATGGTTGGAAGAGAAGTTGAGATTTTCATCGATTGGTCTAGGCTCGGTTTATCAAAATCCAAGGAGTATGGTGAAATGGTACCCCTCCAAGAGGTTGGTTCAAATTAAATTTTTACAGTGCCTCCAAAGGTAATTATGGCATCGCCAGAGCTGGCGGTGTTATTAGAGATATTAAGGGAGAGTTGGTAGTGTGGTATGCAGAAAATTTACTATCCCAAACCTCTTAGTTCATGAAAGCTAGAGCCGCATTTCAAGGTGCATTATTGTTTATGGACCTGGGAATACCAAAATTGGTTATTGAAGGTGATTCAATGAACATGATTAACATACTCAATGGTTCCATTCAGCCCAGCTGGAAGATGGAAAATCTGATGGAAGAAGTGAAAACAAAGTATTCAATGTTTAAGTCAAGTCTCGATAACTCATGTGCGAAGGGAGGACAATTATGTCGCTAACTTTATGGAAAATATTGGTACATCTCATCCAAAATTTTTGGTCTAGAAAAAATATTTTCGAGAGAAAATTTTACATTGTAGCAATGAAGAGAAATGTTTATGAGTGTTAGAGGGTTGGTCAATTTTTTAAAGTGAGGCTCTTGAGCAACGTTATTTTTGAGTGTGCTTGTTAGATTTTGGGAATTTTTTTATTCCTAATATTCCTTGCTTCTTAGACCACATCAGGTGATGGGGGTTCAATCTACCTTTAATGATCCAAATTCAAATTCTCTTTGTTTCTTATGGATATTATATGGGAGAGTTGTTGCACCTTGTAAGTCTTAATCTCTTATTATGCAGTTTCCATGTGGTTTATCGAGTTGGACTTTCAACCAGAAATGGATCCATGATACATGGTGGGTCTTTATCCTCTCTGTCTTGAAAGTCTCATTCAACAATGTTTGGTTCCTTTACTATGTTGGCAATTTGAGGGAGAGGTGGATTTTTAGTGTTTATTTTTTGATGAGGGTAGTCTGTTCAAAGCAGTTGGCCTGGATGTTTCTTATTTTTTATTTTTTACTTTCATGAGATGGACCAGTGGGTGAAAAATAAGCAAGGTCTATTATTATTATTCCTAAGTCAATATGTGGAATCGAATGTTGTTTGAAGTCCAACTTGTGGTGATTTTTGGGCTACTTTAGTTTTAATTATTGTTTGCTCCTCATATTTGGTGTTGCGGTTCTTTCTAGAGTGGATTTTCTTTCCCATCCTTATATTTGGATCCATTTAATTGGAATGTATAGTCTATAATTTTTTGAGTAAGGTGAAGGGGGTCTCCTAGCTATTTAGTGTAATATCGATGAGTTGTATCTGGTTTCTCATGGGTAAAGCTAAAACATCAGGTCTTAAATCTCACCATGCTAAGGTCCACATGGAACCTACCTCAAGGTTAGTTGATGAGGCGGTTAAATTGATTTTACTGAATGAGATACTTATGAATTGTATTCAGAAATTTCATGGCCATAATCCAATACTATTGAAATGGATGGACCACACCTAGAATGATGGTTGGGTGAGAGTAGTTAATTGGTCCTTTGAAGTGTCAACAGGACTATTGGTCTTACTTTGGATGGGGCTTGCCATAATAGAGATAATCACTCTCTGTTTAAGGAGATAAGATTTTTTTTGGATGTGGATGAATTTCTCTCAAGAATACAAAATGGTTTTAGTGTAAAGGCCCTTTCATCCCTGGGCTAGAGTAGTTAGAGTGATTATTTATTAGTTCACTCTTGATTCTATGTATATTGTGATCTGAATATTCCATGGTATGTTTCTGAACCACCTTAGGAGCTTTAGATGAATATCCCATTATTTTTATCCATTCTATGAAGAAGTCCATGATGGATGTTCAAGGTGGTAGAGGTAATATTATAATACACCAAGGTCTTACGCTCTTGGTTTTTGAATAGTTTATAGTTGAATGTAGCCTGGATGCAAAAAAATTCTAAGATCGATTGGTGATCAACCTGTTCTTGAGCCCAGTTCAATTAAGTAAGAATGGGGAGGTTTGAGCGATGGTAGTGAGGACCTGTATTCCTTTTCCTTAGGCTCTAGGGATGATAAAAATTTCAAGAAAATTCATGTTTTGGCTAGAGGAGTAAGAGGGAAGGCGTCTCATTGCAAAGGCTCAAGAAATAATTTTTTGAAGTTTTCTGTCAAGAAGACTCAAACCAACATAAGGATGGGTGGTGAGCATATTTCAACATGGTTAGAGGAGGTTTTACAAGGAAGTCCAAGCGTCTATTGGGTAAGAAACTATCTAAGGAGGATTTTATCCCCATTTACCTCACTTTAGGTTTTCAAAAATATCAATCAGTGAAGGAAGTTTATGCCCCTAATGGTATTGTTGAAAGGAAGAATATTGTCATTCATAATTTGAAGATTATGGAGATAAAACAACATGCTATTTGGGGATCATTAAAAATTATTGTCGACTACACGAAGGAGATATCTAGGATGGTGGAAGATGTTATCCAAGAAGTGGAGCTATTGGTCAAGAAGTAGCTTGGTTCTATCATCTTGACCTTTTTGGTGCTCTCCCTCTGGTTGTATTTATTTCTTTGTTAGTATTTGTTGTTTCTCTTGGTCTCTCTCATAATTTAGGGTGCCTTTTAGCTTTTTGTGTGGTTTTTATGGGTGGTTATTTGGTTTTGATGGAGTTGTTGTAAAAGGTTGAGGTATCCCTTTCAAAACTGTCTTTTCTTAATATTACCAAAAAAAATATGATATGAAATCACATGTCTAATTAATTAAGATGGTTATCCATGTGGTGGTATACACTAAAATTAAAAGAATAGAGTTAAAATATTTAATGCTTTGTTTTAATATTAAATAAATAATAAATAAAAACACATTATGAAGTTATGGAAAATTGATTAAGATTATTATTTACAATGAATATGCATAATAGAATTAAAATATTTAAGGTATTTAAATTTATGTTCTTATAAATAGCTTATTTTAATTTTTAATTTTAAAATGTGAGAGAATAGACTAAGATGATTTCAATAGATTTGTTTAAATAATTTTGTATATAAATTAACATAACCTATTTATTTAATTCTTATTATTATTGGGTCAATATAAGTAAATAAGTTATAATATTATGGGTTTAATTAACTTAAAACAATATTTATAAAGGCAATTGTAATGGGAAAATATTTAAGGTATTTAAATTTATGTTCTTATAAATAGCTTATTTTAATTTTTTATTATAAAATGTGAGAGAATAGACTAAGATGATTTCAATAAATTTGTTTAAATTATTATATGTATATAAATTAACATAACCTATTTATTTAATTCTTGTTATTATTGGGTCAATATAAGTAAATAAGTTATAATATTATGGGTTTAATTAACTTAAAACAATATTTATAAAGGTAATTGTAATGGGATTTTTCTTTTAAATGTATTTTATTATTATATATTTTTAAAATTCCAATTTTATGTAGGATACCCAAGATTAAACTCTTGATAAAAGGAAAGACGATCCTTTCAAGAAACCTATACTTACCCTATAAGTTTTGGTCATTGGGAGAATACCGTATTGGTATGTATTTGGGTTTTCATCTAGGAGACCCAATTCAAGCCTCAATAGAAAGTTATGGGAACCTTTCAAAAACATATTCTTACCCTAAAAATATTGTCCCTATGAGATACTATAGTGGTATATGTATTTATGTTTAGGAGAGTGAAGTTCAAACCTTGGTACAAAGGAATGAGACCCTTTTAAAAACTCATACTGACCCTAAAAATAGTCCTTGGGGGGATGTCATAGTGGTATATCTTTAGGTTTTAATCTAGGAGACCCATGTTGAAACCCTAGTATAAGGAATGAAGACTTATTTATGAATTTATACTTACCCTAAAATTATAATCCTTCATGGATACTATAGTAGTTTGCATTTAGGCTTTAATTTAGGAAACCTAAGTTCAAATGTTGGTACAAGGAAATGAGACTCTTTCAAAAATTTATACTTATGCTAAAAATTTTAGATGAAAAACTATTGATGAAAAACATGTTATAAAATCATTATTTAGAAGGAATATGTGTAATAGAGTTAAAATATATAAGGAAAACGTATAATATAGTTAAAATTTATTTCTTATAAATAGTTTATTTAATATTTACAAATCATAACATACTCTACCCTAAGGGGCCTGGAAAATGGTTTGATGATTTAACGATCAACAAATATGAAGGCTAGAGGCTGAAGGAGCATGGAAGGTTGGAAGTTGAACGAGCGTGGAAGGCTAAAGGCTAAACAATCATGGAAAGTTGGAGGCTAAAGGAGCATGGGATGCTAGGATGGATGAAGGAGCTATAATGAAAGGCTAATATGTTGGGTAAAAGTATGGAATGGCTAAGATGAAGGAGCATGAAAGGCTACATACAATGAGAAAAATAAGATTGAAAAGCATGAAGGATTAGGATTTTTTTCTAAAAAATTCTCATATTTTAGCAACAATATTTTCATGAAGATTTATCCGATTCATCTGATTCTTGGACCAACTTGTGTAGAATTTGAATAGTTTAAAAATGAGTGGTCATATAAAAAAATAAAAGCAATATTAAGGGAGATACGAACCTATGAAGTCGACTATTTATAACAAAGGTAGTGATAATTTTGCAAGTCACAAAAAACAAAATTATAAATTGTGAAGGATTAGGGTTTTTTCTTGTTAAATATCTCAGAGTTTACAAGTCATATCTTCGTGAAGAGTTATCCATTTCATCTGATTCTTGGACCAACTTGTGTAGAATTTTAATAGCTTTAAAATGAGTTGTTATATGTAGAAATCTAAGCAATATTGAGGGAGATACAACACTATGAAGTTAATTATTCGACACAAGGAAAATGACCATTTTTCAAGTCACAAAAAATGAAATTGCAAATATTTTCCAACTAGGGTTCGAATGATGGGAAGAGTAATGAAGGGCTATGACTTCAGAGAGGAAGGAAACTAGCAATTCAAATTTGGTAAAGCAGACTATGATAGTGCGATGTTTTGGAAATATTACTCTACTAAGATGCAAGCCATATATAGTAGAGGTGAATTTTTGGTATTATGAAGGCTACTATAGTAAAATGTCAAGAAATATGCTAAATTTTGGAGTAATTGTATTCATATAAAAATTTAAAAAGATCTAAAAAATGAAAATTAAGAATTCAAAACTTTTGTGTAAAATGATGTAGGTTTCTAGCTATAGCATCTCAGTTGAGATGAGAAGTGTATATATTTATAAAATGTCAAGCTCTAAAGAAGAGATATGTAATTTTTTAGGGGTGGGGGACTCGAGTACAACCCCTTATTATCTAGAAAAAATATATTTTATTTATTTATTTATTATTTTTGTTATAAAATGTAAGAGAATAGGTTAAGATGATTGAAATAGACCTGTATAAGTTATTGTATTTACAAATATTAAATAATAATTAATGTATTTATTATTATTATTATTGGGTCAATACAAGTAAAGAAGTTATAATGTCATGGGTTTATTTACCTAAAAAAATATATTTATAAAGGTATTTATAATGGGATTAATATTTTAAATATATTTTATTAATATTATTATTTTTAATAGGCGATTGATGAAAGGCGAGAAAATGAGCTCTGGCGATTTTTTCCTTTGAACTAGGGTTTTTGGAACTTCAAATTTTTCTGGGCATCAGGCGGATTGCTGTAGTGATTTTCTGGTTACTGTGGATCTGAATGCAGGTCCACTATCCCAGGAGGGTCCAATGGGGACTCCTCCGGATCCTCTCATAGGGAGAAAGAGCTCTTTTGCAGAGTTGCTAAAAGATAAGTCTCCATCCTCTAATGACGAAGCTTAGAGAATTGTTTTGCACTCACTCTTCAAGAATGCTAGAAAGAGATCAATAGGCCAACGTGTCAATGGATGCCTTCCACAATCCGAATCAAGGCCCAAGATTGTCATCGAGCCAAATATGGTCAAAGAAACAATCTTATATAGAGACAACCACGATCTGATCTATAAATTCATGGGTATTCACCCTACCCTAAATTTCTTGCATACCTAGATCAGGAAAAACTAGGAACCTCATGGTGAGTACTCCTTATGGTCCATTAACAATGGGTATTTCATTGTTATTTTTTCTTCTCTAGGTGATAGAAATAAGGCTTTTGAATCAAAAAAGAGGAACCATTTTCCGACAAGGTTATTTGTTCAACCCTAGAGAGTGGGTTTCAATCCTCGTATTGAACCCACGGCTGTCCCGATTTGGATCTGGTTGTATGCTCTACCAATGGAGTTTTGGGGTGAGCAGGTTCTGGAAATGATCGGCAACTCCTTTGGAAGACATTTGGGTGTCTCCAAAGACACCATAGAAGGTAACACAACTATTTTTGCAAGAATTTGTGTGGAAATGGATATTAGCCAGCCTCTACCGGCAGAGGTGGAACTTGAACTAGCAGGACTATCTTGGATCCAAGAGGCTAGACTATGAGGCTCTGCCCTTCAGATGCAGAGTTTGCCACAAATATGGGCATTTGGCCCGGTTTTGTCCAAATAATATGAACACAAAAGTGGAGCCCCCGCTTGGAATGCCAAATCATCCTAGGAAGGGTAAGTCAACCCTAACCAAAGAACCAATCAATACTCCTCAGGGTAAAGAGGTTAAGAAAGATGGCTTTGAACAGCCCAAAATAAGGAGAAAGCAAAAGAAAAATGGTAAGGAGCAATCACAACCCAAGCCAGCAAACAGGTATAAAATTTTTAATACACTAGTGGATCAAGAGGATCAAGTTATGGAAGGAGTGGATGCGAATATTGAGGACAATAACATCCATGCTCAAGCTTCTCCTTCATCTCCCACCATCATAGAACAGGTAATTGAGTACACTGAGTTACCATAGTAAGAGAATGCAGGGGCATTGATAGTGCACTCCCAAGCGCAACCAATGAGCAAGGAGGTAAGCATGGTAATAGCAGAAAAGAATAGAGAAAGGCCTACCCTAGGGATAACTCAGGTGGAAAAGAGACCAAAAAATAGCAGCTCTCAAGGAGGGGGTAGAAAATCAAACAAGGACCTGCTAGCAGTTCAAGTAGACAAACTGATCACTGGAGGATCGATGAGGACAATTGATTCTTACTGCTCTCAAGGTTTTCAATGATTATACAATCATGGAATGTTAGGGGTTTAAATAGTAGAACCCATCAATCTGCTATTCAAAGTCTCTTAGGAAAATGCAAAACAGATTTTTTGCTTATCCAGGAGACAAAAATGTCATTAGATCTTATGTGTAAAACAGTTAACAAAATCTGGAGGGGCGCTGGTCATATGGTCGTGGCTGCCCAAGGTGCCTCAGGGGGGATTGTTACTCTGTGGAACTCTCTGGAATGGATTGCAATAGAACATATAGCTTGGAGGGGTGTTCTCACATCTCATTTTTGAAATAATGTCACAGCTGAACATGTTTTAATCACAAATTTTTATTGGGCTCAAAACCTTGATGGCCAGCAACTCCAATGGAAAGTTGTGCATAACATGAGGACCTCAAGGGAAGATTTAGACAAGATTATTGCTAGGTATTTTAATGCTAAATTATATTCTGGAGATCAGGAAGGGGGTACCCCAATTTTGGACCTAGGGGATCGTCTTCTGATTGCCCAATTCCAGGCTTTTCACTTAGTGGATATTAAAGGCCCTGGAACCAACTTTACTTGGAATAACAAGAGGAGGGAGCCACATAGCAGGAAGGTAAAGCTTGACCATTTTATGGTTTTAGAGGAGGCATTTGTCAAATGGAATACAAAATTCTAGATTTTGGAAGGTCTAGTTTCAGATCACTTTCCCATTTTGTTGGAGGGAGGGATTATGACAGGGCAGCATCACAAACCTTTTAAATTTGAGAATTTTTGGTTACAAAAAGAGGATCTTCGAAAGAAAATTCCATAGTGGTGGGAAGAAGGTCGTCTATATTTTGGGACTGCAATTTTTAGATTCCACAAACAACTTCATTATGTCAAATCTCAACTGAAACAATGGAAGCAGGCTAACAAGATAGACTTCCAGCTCCAAAGAGCTCCTTTTGTGGCTAGATGGGGTGAGGTTCAAAAATGCTTTAGGGAAGGAACAATTACAGAGCAGCTCAAAGCTGAGGATGATGCCTTGCGTAAAGTGATTGAGGACATTGATAACCAAGAGGAGACCTTCTGGAAACAGAGAACAACAACCACTTGGTTATTAGAGGGTGATAGAAATACCAAGTTTTTCCATCGGTCTGCCTGTGCTAGGAGATAGATGAATAACATTGAAGCTCTTCAATATGAGAATGGTCATTCCTTTGATACTCTTCTTGGTATGCATTCCCATTCAATCGATTATTTTTCTAAACTCTTTAAGGAAAGTATGGAGCAATATGTAGAGGCTCAGAACGAAGTTATTGATGTCATACCCTCTGTTATATCTGAGGAAGAAAACCATACCCTTATTAAACCCATTGATAAAGAAGAACTGAAGAATGTGGTCTTTGGAATGAGCATTGGCAAAACTCCAGGACCAGATGGCTTTCCAATTGAGTTTTTTTAGGCCTTTTGGGATACTTTGGAGGAGGATGTTTTGGTTGTCATTGAGGAGTCCAGAGGTAATAAAAGAATGCTTAAGGCATTAAATCATACCTTCATCACTTTAATTCCAAAAGGGGAGGAGGGGGTTCATATTTCAAATTATAGACCTATTGCCTTATGTAATGTGATTTATAAAATAATCACAAAGGTAATGGCTGAGCGGCTAAAACCTATTTTTCATAACATTATCTCCTCTGAGCAAGGGGGTTTTGTAGAGGGTAGGCAGATCTTGGATGAGGTGGTTCTTGCTTAGGAGGCAATCCATACAATGCAAAAATCTAGTAATAAAGGAATGTTCATTAAACTAGATATGTTAAAGGCCTATGATAGGGTGGAGTGGAGTTTCTTGTCAAAGTTGATGGCAGCCTCTGGTTTCTCTCAGGAATGGATAGATTGGGTCATGAGTTATGTTTCTATGCCCTCTTATTCAGTATTAATCAAGGGTCTTCCCTTGCAACATTTTGGAGCCTCTCATGGTCTTCGTCAAGGGGATCCTTGCTCTCCCTATATTTTCCTCATTATGGCTGAAGGATTAGGTAGACTTTTCTTGAGGAAAAGACATCAAGGTTTGCTGACAGGTATCAAGGTGGGTGAGTAATTTTTGACTCACTTACAGTTTGTGGATGATACAGGATTTGTTGGAGTGGCCAGCTTCAGGGAAGCAAGAGTGATCAGAGATACTCTTAATGTCTACCTTAGGGCTTCAAACCAAGTCATCAATGATAAAAAATCTAGAATGGTTTTTCTCAATCTAGATCAAAGGCTAAAGGACAGAGTTCTAGAGATCTTGGGATTCACAAGGACTTCTCTTCCAATGGTTTACTTGGGGGTCCCTTTGCATTTCAAAAAACTAAAAACGGATATCTGGAAGGATCTTTTGGATGGTATCAAAGATGAATCATTGGTCTCACAAATGGTTAAGCTATGGGGGTAGATTAATTTTTTTATAGTCAGTCATTCAGGCCATGCCAATTTATAAATTCTCTATCGTGGTTGCCCCACACTCTATATGGAAAGAGCTGGACAATATGGCTAGAATATTTTTATGGGAAGGAGTGAAAGGAGAGAGGAAATGGGCCCTTGTTGGTTGGGATAAAGTAACCCAGCCCAAGGAAAAAGGAGGGCTGGGCCTGAGAAGATCCAAACTAAATAATAAAGCTCTGGCTGGAAAGCTGTACTAGAGATGGATTTCCCAACCAACATCCTTATTCAGCAAAATCCTATCTAGTAAATATTTGGGTCATGTTAACCCCAATGAGGTGGACCGTTTTACTTTGGATGGTCTTGGGTCCCTAGTGTGGTAGGCTCTCAAGCTAGGTTCTCAGGTGGTTAAAGATGGATTTTTTTGGAAAGTGGGGAGAGGGGAGAAGGCACGTTTTTGGACTGATTCATGGGATCAATACCCACCCATCATTGTTGAATTTCTTGAATTGCAACCAATTAAAACTGCCATTGAAACCAAGGGATGGGTCCCAATTGAAAGTTATTTCAACAATAGGTAGCTGGGGGAGTATAAGTTCAAGCAGTTTAAGAAGTTGGAGGAGTGGCCAATTCCAATCCCTCCAGCATTGGCACCCATCATGACTAAAATCTTGTCAGACAAATTCCTTACTAGTAGAGATGAGGATCTTCCCAAGGCTAGTCTAGCAAACCACTAAACATGAGGATCTGATCCATCATGAGTCTAGCAAACCACTCTAATTTTGGCACTACCCAGATTACCCTTTGCAGCTCCATCAATTTTAATTTTAATCTAGCCTTCTGGTGGTGGTTTCCAACTAGCTCTAACCTATCTCTCTTGCTCTTCAACTCCCTCTTCCATTGACCCAGTAACAACCTGAGTTTCTTCTATAGCATAGAGAGCTACAGTTTCTATGACTTTACTCCAGATGACCTACCAAACTCCATCTAACGAGGAAAAAACTTCTCTAAAGATTCTAGAATTTCTCTCCAGCCACACTTGCCACCAAATGAAGTTTAAGCCAAGCTCCCAGCCAATTCGAAGAGCTTTAGATTTAAATCGACCACTCTTCCATATTTGCCAAATATTAGTTCGATTCAAGTCACCATTAACTTGAATTTTATAGCAAGAAAGCCATCGCTTCCAAATTTGCTGCATGAAAGGGCACTCAAACATTAGGTGGTCAATTGTTTCCTCATTCTTATAGCATAAAACACATCGATATGGACCAATGATTCCTCTACATCTGAGATTGTCAAAAGAGAGAACTTCTTTGTGCATAAACTGCCAGGCAAAAAAATTTACTTTCGGCCAACCCTTGGAGTGCCAAATATTTTTCCACTCCTCAATCGAGAATGAGTGGGGGGGAGGCTTAGGGAGGATCTTCTCATAACCTTCCTTCACTGTATAGACACCAAGGCTCCCATAGCCCCAAGCTAATTCATCCTCCTCATCTCTACTAGTAAGGAATTTCTCTGACAAGATTTTAGTCATGATGGGTGCCAACGCTGGAGGGATTGGAATTGGCCACTCCTCCAACTTCTTAAACTGCTTGAACTTATACTCCCCCAGCTACCTAGTGTTGAAATAACTTTCAATTGGGACCCATCCCTTGGTTTCAATGGCAATTTTAATTGGTTGCAATTCAGGAAATTCAACAATGATGGGTGGGTATTGATCCCATGAATCAGTCCAAAAACGTGCCTTCTCCCCTCTCCCCACTTTCCAAAACAATCCATCTTTAACCACCTGAGAACCTAGCTTGAGAGCCTACCACACTAGGGACCCAAGACCATCCAAAGTAAAATGGTCGACCTCATTGGGGTTAACATGACCCAAATATTTACTAGATAGGATTTTGCTGAATAAGGATGTTGGTTGGGAAATCCATCTCTAGTACATCTTTCCAGCCAGAGCTTTATTATTTAGTTTGGATCTTCTCGAGCCCGACCTCTCCTTTTTCCTTGGGTCAAGTTACTTTATCCCAACCAACAAGGGCCCATTTCCTCTCTCCTTTCACTCCTTCCCATAAAAATCTTCTAGCCATATTGTCCAGCTCTTTCCATATAGAGTGTGGGGTAGCCACGATAGATAATTTATAAATTGGCATGGCCTGAATGACTGACTATAAAAAAATTAATCTACCCCCATAGCTTAACCATTTGTGAGACCAATGATTCATTCTATCTTTGATACCATCCAAAAGATCCTTCCAGATATCCATTTTTAGTTTTTTGAAATGCAAAGGGACCCCCAAGTAAACCATTGGAAGAGAAGTCCTTGTGAATCCCAAGATCTCTAGAACTCTTCTCCGTAGCCTTTGATCTAGATTGAGAAAAACCACTCTGGATTTTTTATCATTGATGACTTGGTTTGAAGCCCTAAGGTAGACATTAAGAGTATCTCCGATCACTCTTGCTTCCTTGAAGCCGGCCACTCCAACCAATCCTCGTATCATCCACAAACTGTAAGTGAGTCAAAAATTACTCACCCACCTTGATACCTGTCAGCAAACCTTGATGTCTTTTCCTCAAGAAAAGTCTACCTAATCCTTCAGCCATAATGAGGAAAATATAGGGAGAGCAAGGATCTCCTTGACGAAGACCATGAGAGGCTCCAAAATGTTGCAAGGGAAGACCCTTGATTAATACTGAATAAGAGGGCATAGAAACACAACTCATGACCCAATCTATCCATTCCTGAGAGAAACCAAAGGCTGCCATCAACTTTGACAAGAAACTCCACTCCACCCTATCATAGGCCTTTGACATATCTAGTTTAATGAACATTCCTTTATTACTAGATTTTTGCATTGTATGGATTGCCTCCTGAGCAAGAACCACCCCATCCAAGATCTGCCTACCCTCTACAAAACCCCCTTGCTCAGAGGAGATAATGTTATGAAAAATAGGTTTTAGCCGCTCAGCCATTACCTTTGTGATTATTTTATAAATCACATTACATAAGGCAATAGGTCTATAATCTGAAATATGAACCCCCTCCTCCCATTTTGGAATTAAAGTGATGAAGGTATGATTTAATGCCTTAAGAATTATTTTATTACCTCTGGACTCCTCAATGACAGCCAAAAAATCCTCCTCCAAAGTATCCCAAAAGGCCTAAAAAAACTCAATTGGAAAGCCATCTGGTCCTGGAGTTTTGCCAATGCTCATTCCAAAGACCACATTCTTCAGTTCTTCTTTATCAATGGGTTTAAGAAGGGTATGGTTTTCTTCCTCAGATATAACAGAGGGTATGACATCAATAACTTCGTTCTGAGCCTCTACATATTGCTCCATACTTTCCTTAAAGAGTTTAGAAAAATAATCAATTGAATGGGAATGCATACCAAGAAGAGTATCAAAGGAATGACCATTCTCATATTGAAGAGCTTCAATGTTATTCATCTATCTCCTAGCATAGGCAGACCGATGGAAAAACATGGTATTTCTATCACCCTCTAATAACCAAGTTGTTGTTGCTCTCTGTTTCCAGAAGGTCTCCTCTTGGTTATCAATGTCCTCAATCACTTTACGCAAGGCATCATCCTCAGCTTTGAGCTGCTCTGTAATTGTTCCTTCCCTAAAGCATTTTTGAACCTCACCCCATCTAGCCACCAAAGGAGCTCTTTGGAGCTGGAAGTCTATCTTGTTAGCCTGCTTCCATTGTTTCAGTTGAGATTTGACATAATGAAGTTGTTTGTGGAATATAAACATTGCAGTCCCAAAATATAGATGACATTCTTCCCACCACTATGGAATTTTCTTTCGAAGATCCTCTTTTTGTAACCAAAAATTCTCAAATTTAAAAGGTTTGTGATTCTGCCCTGTCATAATCCCTCCCTCCAACAAAATGGGAAAATGATCTGAAACTAGACCTTCCAAAATCTAGAATTTTGTATTCCATTTGACAAATGCCTTCTCTAAAACCATAAAATGGTCAAGCTTTACCTTCTTGCTATGTGGCTCCCTCCTCTTGTTATTCCAAGTAAAGTTGGTTCCAGGGCCTTTAATATCCACTAAGTGAAAATCCTGGACTTGGGCAATCAGAATTCCTGATCTCTAGAATATAATTTAGCATTAAAATCCCTAGCAATAATCTAGTCTAAATCTTCCCTTGAGGTCCTCATGTTATGCACAACTTTCCATTGGAGCTGCTGGCCATCAAGGTTTTGAGCCCAATAAAAATTTGTGATTAAAACATGTTCAACTGTGACATTATTTCGAAAATGAGATGTGAGAACACCCCTCCAAGCTATATGTTCTATTGCAGTCCATTCCAGAGAGTTCCACAGAGTAACAATCCCCCCTGAGGCACCTTGGGCAGCCACAACCATATGACCAACGCCCCTCCAGATTCTGTTAACTGTTTTACACATAAGATCTAATGACATTTTTGTCTCCTGGATAAGCAAAAAATCTGTTTTGCATTTTCCTAAGAGACTTTGAACAGCAGATTGATGGGTTCTAATGTTTAAACCCCTAACATTCCATGATTGTATAATCATTGAAAACCTTGAGAGCAGTAAGAATCAATTGTCCTCACCGATCCTCCAGTGATCAGTTTGTCTACTTGAACTGCTAGCAGGTCCTTGTTTGATTTTCTACCCCCTCCTTGAGAGCTACTATTTTTTGGTCTCTTTTCCACCTGAGTTATCCCTAGGGTAGGCCTTTCTCTATTCTTTTCTGCTATTCCCATGCTTACCTCCTTGCTCATTGGTTGCGCTTGGGAGTGCACTATCAATGCCCCTGCATTCTCTTACTATGGTAACTCAGTGTACTCAATTACCTGTTCTATGATGGTCGGAGATGAAGGAGAAGCTTGAGCATGGATGTTATTGTCCTCAATATTCACATCCACTCCTTCCATAACTTGATCCTCTTGATCCACTAGTGTATTAAAAATTTTATACCTGTTGGTTGGCTTGGGTTGTGATTGCTCCTTACCATTTTTCTTTTGCTTTCTCCTTATTTTGGGCTGTTCAAAGCCATCTTTCTTAACCTCTTTACCCTGAGGAGTATTGATTGGTTCTTTGGTTAGGGTTGACTTACCCTTCCTAGGATGATTTGGCATTCCAAGCGGGGGCTCCACTTTTGTGTTCAAATTATTTGGACAAAATCGGGCCAAATGCCCATATTTGTGGCAAAATCTGCATCTGAAGGGCAGAGCCTCATAGTCTAGCTACTGGATCCAAGATAGTCCTGCTAGTTCAAGTTCCACCTCTATCGGTAGAGGCTGGCTAATATCCATTTCCACACAAATTCTTGCAAAAACAGTTGTGTTACCTTCTATGGTGTCTTTGGAGACACCCAAATGTCTTCCAAAGGAGTTGCCGATCATTTCCAGAACCTGCTCACCCAAAAACTCCATTGGCAGAGGATACAACCAGATCCAAACTGGGACAGCCATGGGTTCAATACGAGGATCGAAACCCACTCTCTAGGGTTGAACAAATAACCTTGTCGGACAATGGTTCCTCTTTTTTTGATTCAAAAGCCTTATTTCTATCACCTAGAGAAGAAAAAATAACAATGAAATACCCATTGCTAATGGACCATAAGGAGTACTCACCATGAGGTTCCTAGTTTTTCCTGATCTAGGTATGCAAGAAATTCAGGGTAGGGCGAATACCCATGAATTTATAGATCAGATCATGGTTGTCTCTATATAAGATTGTTTCTTTGACCATATTTGGCTTGATGACAATATTGGGCCTTGATTCGGATTGTGGAAGGCATCCATTGACACGTTGGCCTATTGATCTCTTTCCAGCATTCTTGAAGAGCGAGTGCAAAACATTTCTCTAAGCTTCGTCATTAGAGGATGGAGACTTATCTTTTAGCAACTCTGCAAAAGAGCTCTTTCTCCCTATGAGAGGATTCGGAGGAGTCCCCATTGGACCCTCCTGGGATAGTGGACCTGCCTTCAGATCCACAGTAACCAGAAAATCACTACAGCAATCCACCTGATGCCCAAAAAAATTTGAAGTTCCAAAAACCCTAGTTCAAAGGAAAAAATCGCCAGAGCTCATTTTCTCGCATTTCATCAATCGCCTATTAAAAATAATAATATTAATAAAATGTATTTAAAATAATAAACCCATTATAAATACCTTTATAAATATATTTTTTTAGGTAAATAAACCCATGACATTATAACTTCTTTACTTGTATTGACCCAATAATAATAATAATAAATACATTAATTATTATTTAATATTTGTAAATACAATAACTTATACAAGTCTATTTCAATCATCTTAACCTATTCTCTTACATTTTATAACAAAAATAATAAATAAATAAATAAAATATATTTTTTCTAGATAATAAGGGGTTGTACTCGGGTCCCCCACCCCCTAAAAAATTACATATCTCTTCTTTAGAGCTTTACATTTTATAAATATATACACTTCTCATCTCAACTCGAGATGCTATAGTTAGAAACCTACATCATTTTACACAAAAGTTTTGAATTCTTAATTTTCATTTTTTAGATCTTTTTAAATTTTTATATGAATACAATTACTCCAAAATTTAGCATATTTCTTGACATTTTACTATAGTAGCCTTCATAATACCAAAACTTCACCTCTACTATATATGCATTGCATCTTAGTAGAGTAATATTTCCAAAACATCGCACTATCATAGTTCGCTTTACCAAATTTGAATTGCTAGTTTCCTTCCTCTCTGAAGTCATAGCCCTTCATTACTATTCCCATCATTCGAACCCTAGTTGGAAAATATTTGCAATTTCATTTTTCGTGACTTGAAAAATGGTCATTTTCCTTGTGTCGAATAATTAACTTCATAGTGTTGTATCTCCCTCAATATTGCTTAGATTTCTACATATAACAACTCATTTTAAAGCTATTAAAATTCTACACAAGTTGGTCCAAGAATCAGATGAAATGGATAACTCTTCACGAAGATATGACTTGTAAACTCTAAGATATTTAACAAGAAAAAACCCTAATCCTTCACAATTTACAATTTTGTTTTTTGTGACTTGCAAAATTATCACTACCTTTGTTATAAATAGTCGACTTCATAGGTTCGTATCTCCCTTAATATTGCTTTTATTTTTTTATATGACCACTCATTTTTAAACTATTCAAATTCTACACAAGTTGGTCCAAGAATCAGTTGAATCGGATAAATCTTCATGAAAATATTGTTGCTAAAATATGAGAATTTTTTAGAAAAAAATCCTAATCCTTCATGCTTTGCAATATTATTTTTCTCATTGTATGTAGCCTTTCATGCTCCTTCAGCCTCATATCGTGGCTGCCCCACACTCTATATGGAAAGAGCTGGACAATATGGCTAGAAGATTTTTATGGGAAGGAGTGAAAGGAGAGAGGAAATGGGCCCTTGTTGGTTGGAATAAAGTAACCCAGCCCAAGGAAAAAGGAGGGCTGGGCACTGAGAAGATCCAAACTAAATAATAAAGCTCTGGTCTGGAAAGTTGTACTAGAGATGGATTTCCCAACCAACATCCTTATTCGAAAAAATCCTATCTAGTAAATATTTGGGTCATGTTAACCCCAATGAGGTGGACCGTTTTACTTTGGATGGTCTTGGGTCCCTAGTGTGGTAGGCTCTCAAGCTAGGTTCTCAGGTGGTTAAAGATGGATTGTTTTGGAAAGTGGGGAGAGGGGAGAAGGCACGTTTTTGGACTGATTCATGGGATCAATACCCACCCATCATTGTTGAATTTCCTGAATTGCAACCAATTAAAATTGCCATTGAAACCAAGGGATGGGTCCCAATTGAAAGTTATTTCAACACTAGGTAGCTGGGGGAGTATAAGTTCAAGCAGTTTAAGAAGTTGGAGGAGTGGCCAATTCCAATCCCTCCAGCGTTGGCACCCATCATGACTAAAATCTTGTCAGAGAAATTCCTTACTAGTAGAGATGAGGAGGATGAATTAGCTTGGGGATATGGGAGCCTTGGTGTCTATACAGTGAAGGAAGGTTATGAGAAGATCCTCCCTAAGCCTCCCCCCAACTCATTCTCGGTTGAGGAGTGGAAAAATATTTGGCACTCCAAGGGCTGGCCGAAAGTAAACTTTTTTGCCTGGCAGTTTATGCACAAAGAAGTTCTCTCTTTTGACAATCTCAGATGTAGAGGAATCATTGGTCCATCTCGATGTGTTTTATGCTACAAGAATGAGGAAAAAACTGACCACCTAATGTTTGATTGCCCTTTCATGCAGCAAATTTGGAAGCGATGGCTTTCTTGCTATAAAATTCAAGTTAATGGTGACTTGAATCGAACTAATATTTGGCAAATATGGAAGAGTGGTCGATTTAAATCTAAAGCTCTTCGAATTGGCTGGGAGCTTGGCTTAAACTTCATTTGGTGGCAAGTGTGGCTGGAGAGAAATGCTAGAATCTTTAGAGAAGTTTTTTCCTTGTTAGATGGAGTTTGGTAGGTTATCTGGAGTAAAGTCATAGAAACTGTAGCTCTCTATGCTATAGAAGAAACTCAGGTTGTTACTGGGTCAATGGAAGAGGGAGTTGAAGAGCAAGAGAGACAGGTTAGAGCTAGTTGGAAACCACCACCAGAAGGCTAGATTAAAATTAAAATTCATGGAGCTACAAAGGGTAATCTGGGTAGTGCCAGAATTAGAGTGGTTTGCTAGACTCGTGATGGATCTTCCCAAGGCTTGGGAAGATCCACAAACAATGAAGCTGAAGCCGTTGCTATCAAATCTGCTTCTATTTGGGCTATGCAACAGGGCCACAAGAGGATCATTATTGAAACTAATTCTCAAATAATGGTTGGAGCTCTTGATTGCATGAGGAACTTTGCTTTGAAAGCTTGGAGGTTGAGGATTCTGGTCTCTCAAATCAAGGAATTATGAAGGGAATTAGATGATGTGATTACAGTTTATGTGAGTAGAAATTTAAAAAAAGCAGCATATTTCTTGGCTAAGATGGGTGCTAAGAAAGAGGTAGGAGTGCAGCTGCATAGTGACATGCCTATTGAGGATGAGGTGATTAGGCAGGGTCTTGCAATATCCTTGAGCCTGTAGACACCAAAACAGCACCAATCCGATTAAGTGACTACAAACACTGATCGCATTGACATACACAGCTTTCAGGGCAGCCCTTAGAGGTCAAACAGTGGTCCTAGCCACTCACACAGCAGTTTAGAAGGTCGAAAAATGAGCAGAGCAAAGTTGGTCGTTTTAACAAGCCTTCATTAAACAAGTCAAAGCGAGCCTTTAATCAAAAGCAAAACTTTAAACTTCAAATATTAAGAGCAAAACTTCAAATGCAGCAAAGCCTTAATCAAAGGGGAACCTTGGCCTTAGACGTCATGAAATCGCGACGTCGCGATTTCGCGACACCTAAGGCCCAAAGGGGAACCTTGGCCTTAGACGTCGCGAAATCGTGACACCTAAGGCCCAAAGGGGAGCCTTGGCCTTAGATGTCATGATTTCGCGTCGCAAAATCGTGACACCTAAGGTCCAAAGGGGAAGCTTGGCCTTAGATGTCGCGATTTTGCGTCGCGAAATCGCGACACCTAAGGTCCCAAGGGGAGCCTTGGCCTTAGATGTCGCGATTTCGCGCGTCGTGAAATCGTGACACCTAAGGTCCCAAGGGGAGCCTTGGCCTTAGATGTCACGATTTCGTGCGTCGCAAAATCGTGACACCTAAGGTCCCAAGGGGAGCCTTGGCCTTAGATGTCACGATTTCGCGCGTCGTGAAATCGTGACACCTAAGGCCCGAAGGAAGCTTCGGCCGAGGGTGTCGCGATATCGCGACGTCGCGATATCGTGACACCTAAGGCCCAAAGGGAAGGCTCGGCCGAAGTGTCACGATATCGTGACACTTCGGCATTTTATGCTTTAACAGACTTGCGACTAGTCAAGGCGAATTCGACCAATTAAAAGCAGACACGTGGCGTCATTGCATACTTCAAAGCAATAAGGTATGGCCGCCACGTGGCATCACTACATACCATTTTTTAAGAGACCCCGTGGGTCTATAAAAACGGCGGACTTCACCAACTGCAGTAATGAGACGAGCAGTCTCAACAACAAATCCGGTCCGAGGCCATGCTTCATAACTACTGATGTGAGTTCCTAGCGATAATCTCAGTGCGAGCCATGTCTCATAATCATCTGACAAGGGTCAAATCTCAGCGGCGGATTTAGGGTTTGACATTAATATTTCAGAGGTGAAATCCTCTATAAAAACTAGCTCAATGCAATGTAAAGAGGAAAAACAAGCATTTTCGAAATACAACGAAGTGTTGTTGATTCGAAGACCCGATTGCATCAGTTTGGATTTCACCTTCTTCACATCCAGAATCTCTTGCAAAAAGAGGTTGGTGGGTGGTTTCCAGAAGTGTGAATCTGACCTTCATACCCGATATTGGATCACTATATCCCACTAATTCGACGACAATTCTTTTCTTTGAGATTTTGGGCCCATTCCTAGTGGATTGGCGTCGAAATCAAATTCTCACGAGGGCAGCCCGCTTGGGTACCCCTACGCTTTAAATCATTTAAACTATTTTATATGTAGTTTTCTTATTACATCTAATGTATTTAAAAAGTTTACGTTTTATGTTGTCTAAATAACTCAAGCTTTATGTTAGAACATATCTTATTAATAATGTATCTTGCAAGTCTTATTGAATATTAGCATGCAACAGATGAAATACTAACTTACAGCAATTAGAATGATGTTTTAATGATTTACGTTTATAATATATGTTTTTGAATATGTTGAAATAACAGTTTACGTTTTATGTTTTCGAATACATGTTGTTTCGAATGCATGTTGTTTTCTGTTCTCTGTAAAAGTTACATGTTTACGTAGAGTTATTTCATTCACGCATATAAACAATCCTTCACATGCATTTTTCATTATTTCCCAAAGACAAACGTTCTATCCTCTTGTTGCAGGTGCTACTAAACAGTTTATTGTTTCTGTGAACGCAGGATAAGCAGCAGCAAGCAAGGACTCATTAACATCAGCGGCGGCAACACTTTGGCCCGCCCATTTTGCATGTGGGCATGCGGAAGGAAGAAGATATGTACATTTGTAACAGAGATCCATTTAACGTTCCTAGCCCCTAAAAAGGGAGGAGACGTCCATGTAACCGAGGATAAGAAATTTGAATAAAGAGGGTTGTGTTTTAATACGTCTTTCTTTTATTTATCTCTTTTCTTTGTTTCGTGCATAGTGTTTCTTTTATTTTCGGAATCTCATGCTTTCAGTGGCGATCACGGTGGGACCGTTCCCAGATTTTTAAATCACAGAAACTAATCAGATTTGTTGTGTTTTGTGCTTAACAGGTACCTTTTTTAGCCGGAGGTCAGAAACAGCAAGTCCGGGCAGAGAAGAGGTAACGGTTTCTAACTGTCTATGTCATTTTCTGTTGTGATATTTCTGTTTATTTTATTTGTTTAATTTTTTTTTAAAAATTTTTTTTACTTTTATTTTTTTATTAAAGAAAGGTAGAGAAATTTTTCATAAATTTTCTTGCTTTAAAAAAAAAAAAAAAAAATTTAGTTTTCTACTTGCTGTTTTCCGGTTTGTAGTGTTTGTATGGCATAGGGAAAGTTTCTTTTTCTTGCTTGTTTCATTTTTATAAATAAAATGAACCCCACACACTTCACGTGGTAAATTTGAACCAAGGAGCTGGTCGTAAAACCCCAGCCCTTGAGCAAGACCAACGGTGGGTTCATCACCACCTTGGCTTAGCTTTGCATCCATTTCCCCGATTGTCACTTGTTGTTAGGCGTAAATCCTGACGAAAGCTGACCGAGTGTTGCTTGGGTGATTCCCATGCACGCGAGGATAAGTCTTCTATGGTAGGTGTCATTAACGGGGACAATCCCCCCTTCCGTACCGCCTATGTTCCACGTACCATCTGCTCTCACGTACCTATAGTTTCCCTCTCGTAAGGGCGGGTATATAGAGAGGTTGGTATATCGGTCCGGCAATGGTATATTGAAGGGGCGACCATTTATGGGAGTCATATGAGCCAACATTATGCATTTAAACGTTCTTCAAAAATTGCAAAAACAAAACAAAACATCAAAATGCACTAAACCAGTTTAGGACACACTATTAATCCTTAAAAGAGATAATCACGGTTTTGTGTATGCGTGTGTTCATTTATGCTTAGTGTAGACAAAAAGACAAATCATCATAAACGAGATAAAATCTGCTTAGATAGTAGAGAAGCACCACAATGGTGTACACCCGTAGCCAAGCCCAATCAAGGGCGGACGCTGCGGAAGGTGCACAAAGAGAGGGCGCTAGTCGCCTTCGCTTTAGCCACGAGGACTTGGCCATACCGCCTTGGCGGTCTGGCCTACAAGAGAGTCCACATCAGGCCACATCAAAAAGAAATTATTGGGACCCTCCTCATTGGGGTATGCCCATTCAACACAGCCCCTTTCGGGAAGATGCTTTACATGTAGATCTCAATGTAAGTAGACAACCGCCTCTTGAGGCTAGATCTGAGTGGCCACAGCGCGATGAAGCGCTAGAGAGGCATAGTGTCCATGTGGAGAGACAACGTGGATATGGCATCTCTTCTTTGCCTCCCATCAGAACAGAAAGACAAAATCCAGAGCGCGGGGCTCTTTACACAGGGCGAGCTCACTCCGCCCGCCCCTTTCACACCCATGAAAGGGAGTACGAGGAAGATCATCGCATTCCTCGGGAACAACATACAGCGTGGGAACCTTGCGTTTCTGCACCTGCTAGATATCATGATCACACATCGAGGCCAGAGCCTCAAGTAAATGTCGCCTACCTCGACAGAGGGAAGCAACCCATTGAAATTTTAGATCATCAAGATCGAGGCAAACACATAGGAAAAACATTCAAGCCTCCTCAGCAAAAGAGGGCGGACCAAGTTGACCCGGCGGTCGCCGGACATGCCGCTCGCCAAGCCCGAATCACGCAGCTTGAGCAAGGTCATCAGGAGTTAGAGTACTTATACCGCTTGAATAAAGAGCGCATGCAACGCGAAGCGGATGAGTTGCGCTATAAACTACCTGAGAGGGTGCCAACCCCTCGCACCCACAGAGAAGAACAATATGAGAGGCACAATCCTTTGGTGCAGGACGGGTCTCCGCGACCTCGTCAAGCTTTGCCTCCGAGACCTTATAGACCCGAGAGGGAGGCCACTCCCCGAAACAATGATGGGTACCCTCAGCGGGGACTCAATCGGGGTCATAGGTCTCGCCCGGAGACTCCTCAAGAAGTTTATGAGGAGTACAAACCAGAAATAGAACGGGCCGAAATGCCCCATCAAGGCGGGAGGGCTGCCACTCGGCCACCCCCCATAGGCCTCCGGTCTCCCATAACTCACAACGGGAGCAAACAAAAGAGGAAGAAATAAAATCTTCCGATGCATACAAAGCGCTATTAGAGCGTTTGGAGTCTATGGAGACAAAAGCTTATGGGCATCAAAAACCCACATTACGTCAACTCCGTGAGTCATCCGAGTGCATCCCTCAGTGCCTACACCTCTTTACCCCGAACACTTCAAGTTGCCTCAATTTGCGGTCTTTAAAGGTGAAGAGGACGCACAAGAACATGTCACAAGGTTCCTAAGTCAATGCTTCGGCATCCAAGATAATGATGCATTGTTGCTTAGAACTTTCATAACCACATTCGCGAGGCCCTGCCTCGGATTGGTTCACACAATTACCCAAACACAGCATAAACAACCTAGATCAATTAGTAGATGCGTTTCTTGAACGCTTTGCCTTCAACACAAAGAAGAAGGCATCACTGAGTGATCTGGCCAGCCTCGAGCAATATGAGGAAGAAACAATGACAGCATACGGGAATCGATGGAGGGCTTTGCTTTCTAAGCTACCCTACCGTCACCCTATGTCCGATCTCACACGAGATGTTTGCACGGAGTTGCTTAAAATCAATCTCTGGGCTATTCTTGCTGCAGCAATACGACGAGTTTAGAAGAAGCTTTGGCGCAAGCCAGAGTTATAGAAGAGATTAAGATAGGCGAAGGCGCAATCGCCAAGCCTAAAAAGAAAGAGTGGAATAAAACCACTAAGATCGGGACAACGCAATCACAACCCGTTGCGGTTAACCAAGTTGCGATAAATGTTCCCAAGCCTGTGCAAGAAATGCAGCCCCAAAAGGCTAATTACCAGGCGGTGCCTCCTAGTTATGAAAAAGATAATAAGAAACAGGAGCAGAATCAGCAGCGTCGCCCTAGGCGACAATTCACCCCTTACACGGAGTCCAGGGACTCCCTATTTGACCGCTTGTCAGCGGCAAATTTAGTCACCCTTCCAGAGATCCAAACTATAGACCCTAACGCTCCCAAGCCTAAGGGATACAGAGAGGAATTGTATTGTAGATTCCATAGGAGAAGGGGACATGACTTAAACGGATGCTGGAAATTCAAAGGATTAATCCAAGATTTAATCGACAATAAAACATTGGCCGTGGACAACCCCATAGCGCCAAATAATCAACAAATGGGGGTATTCAAGGACCCTTTGCCTGCCCACGAGGCACGGGAAAAACCTCTCCAGATTAACGAGGTGCGACAAAATCTTCCCATGCAAGGATTTGTGGGAATGATCAGCATAGTGACAAGGAACAAAAAGTACCCAGCGGTTGCCCCCGAGGTAGCTACGAGGGAAGTTCGACAACATCGCGGCCTCGACAATGCCCAATGCGGTTGCCTCCGCCTAGACCCGAGGTCACGATACGGACCAAACTCACGCAGAGTTTGCGGACCACATCGGCTAGGCTTTCCATTTACGAGCTTATTCAACAGTCAACACCTCATAGAGAAGCTCTTATGGAAATATTAAAAGCCATCGAATTACTGCCTCACGAAGCAAATTCTTTCAACAACTTCGTGGGACATGTGAAGCGATGTACGGAGCCGGTCATCACCTTCGAGAGAGGATGAAGTCAAAGCAATATCGAATGACATGGCGAGATCCACCCCTGCACGTTATCGCGCGGGTCAACGGGATCCCGTACAAGAGAGTCTTGGTAGATACTGGCTCGTCCGGTAACATCATTACCACTTGCAGCCCTAAAACATTTAAAGCTGCCGACCTCTCATATCACGGCCTCCACGTACACACTACGAGCTTTCAATGATGCAATATGCTCGACGAGTCGGCACGGTTGTTCTACCTATCCGGGTAGGACAAAAGACAATACCAACATTGTGCCATGTGTTGGAAGGCGAGATGGCTTACAATATACTTGCTAGGGCGGCCTTGGATCGGGGACATGAAGTGTGTCCCTTCCATCGCTCACCAGTGCTTAAAGTATGCTTTTGAAGGAGAAATACATGTAGTCCCGATGGACTTGGAACCCTTCAAGTATTGCAATGCGGTACAACTAATGCCTCAATCGACCCTCCCTTCAACGCATTTGGATTTCCAGTTAAATCCATCTAAACAGGGTCCAATACCGCGAGGCACCACTGGTGACCAAATCACCAAAATCCCAGCCGGGTGAATCCTCATCATCTGCTCCTTCATTACCAACGCCACCTGTCATGGCTAAACAGAAGGACAAGGGAAAACAGATCATGGAAGAGGCTCGGCCCCTAGAAGAGGGTTTGCCCACAATATCAACAGTATCAACAGAGGAAACACCTAGCACTACGGAAGCTGAGATTCCTAAACCACCAAACATGGAATGGACTCGGGAAGGACTCCCGTTCCCTCCCTCCCAAGCATCAACAATCACTTGTTGAAATGGCCGAGTACGGGCACTGGGGAGTACTTAGTGCGAGAATGTTGTGGCAACGCCTACAGTAGAATCGGTACGAGGATATGGGGAGACCTCGCCTTCCCATAGGAACAGTTGTTCCTCTAGGTCACCCACCCAACCGAGGACAAATTTTGTGTATGGGGGCCTTGATCATGGTCTTGAACCATGCAAGCAAAAGGAAGCGAGACGAAGAGCCTTTTGTTGAAAACATCAACTATCTGTCAAACCCGAGACTTCGCCCTAAAATATCTCGGCCAATGCAATTGGCATGGATACGGGCTAGGCGAGATATGAGCAAGGGATGCGGGTCCTTTGCCAACCAAGATATCGAGATGCCATATGATAAGTCGGGAGTAGGGTTCAACCACCCCCTGCCCTTAGACATCTTGGTAGAAAATATGCAAGGCCTAGAAATAGGCAACAAGGGGGGATTGGCACCGAGATCTTTATGCCAACCCAAATACAGAATATACATTGGGAGATTACCTCCCATGGTCAACAAACACCCTTGGCAACAACAGTAATCCCTCTCCTTTGCTAGAGAGAGGTGACAGTTCGGACATTAATCCTCAAAGAGAACATCAACGGTGTCCGGACATCTTTTTGAAGCTATTCCCCTTAGAGGTTCCGGTTGAGTCAATATAGTGTCAAGAGAATCAGGTCCCTCCAATGAGAGTGGAACAACTGCAATGGGACCAGATTAACTTCCTGGAACAAGGAGAACCCTCAATGTCGCAAGTAACGGTTCTTGAAGAGAATGAACATTTTTGGATCTCCGAAAGTGATTCGAGAAGATGAGGCCGAGATGATCTATCTCAGACATGCGCGACGGAATTATCGCCCTTTAACTCATGAAGATCTAATGGGAGAGATGGGCATAAGGTTAGGGCATGAATGGTGGGTAGACCCAGCGGGGTGGGACCAAGTGTTGGATCCATGGCTCCAAATTCACGATGAGCACCGTCCACCCCGAGACCCTATCATGACAACGGTGCCGAGGGAAGACCACTGTCCTCCTTTTCGCACATAGGGCCGATCCGTTCGTGCCCGTTCCCCTAGAGCCAGATCCAGAGTATAGGGAGCATCTAGAAGATTCAAGTTATCACACCCACGGTAATGGAGACCAAATTCATTCCATCCACATGATCTCCATTGATTTGACCGCACCCATCCGCAATCCGGCCGATCCAGCACGGTCATTGCATCTAGACATAGATGCCATCGACTGGGATCGCGTCAATTCACCTTTATCACCATCGAGTGCTTGGCCTTTCGGTGAAATGCCTCATTTTACCCTAGGGACAACTCGAGATATTTTTTAGGCTGAAGAGGAACCCGAGGTTCCCAATGCGGATCTAAATTCAGCTAATGATATCCATTTGATCCCGACTCCACATCGGTTGGAGGACGGATCCCACATGTCGATCGAGGAGACGACTGATGTAGATATCGGCACAGATCCAATGAATCCATAGATTCTCAAGGCTAGGGGTAAGTCTTTCCTCCGAAGAGCAAGCCGACTACATTGCCCTTCTCAAAGAGAAGAAGGAGGTTTTTGCATGGTCGTACAAAGATATGCCAGGACTAGACCCGCAGCTAGTCACGCATAATTTAACGCTTGATCCGACAATCAAGCCTATAAAGCAAAAACTACGTAATATGCACCCAACAGTGGCCTTAATGGTCAAAGACGAATTGCAAAATCTGTTGGATGCACAGTTTGTCATCTGCGTGGATTATCCGCCATGGCTGTCCAACATGGTTCCCGTCAAGAAGCCCGACGGGAGGATTCGCATATGCACCGATTTTTGAGATCTAAACAAAGCGAGTCCTAAGGATGATTTCCCCTTGCCGAGCATCGACGCATTGGTAGACGCTACAACGGGTCACGAAATGCTCTCCCTAATGGATGGTTTCTCGGGATACAATCAAATTCGTATCAATCTTGAAGACCAACTAAAAACGGCGTTCACAACGCCTTGGGGGACATTTTGTTATAAGGTCATGCCTTTTGGCCTTAAAAATGTTGGCGCTACCTACCAACGTGCCATGACATATATCTTCCACGATTACATGCACAAAACTTTGGAAGATTACATGGATGATTTGTTAGCCAAGTCTCTCTTGCGCTCAAATCATATCGATGACTTAAGCAAGATCCTCGATCGCCTCATGGAGCATAAAGTTAGACTAAACCCCAAGAAGTGCGTCTTTGGCGTCACATCTGGAAAACTCTTGGGTTTCATAGTCTCAAAGCGAGGAATCGAGGTGGACCCAAAGAAAGTCAAGGCAATCCTTGAAATGGTTCCCCCAACTACAATCAAGCAGCTCAGAAGTCTGCAAGGAAAGGTCGCGTCGATTAAACGCTTCATAGCGCAATTATCTGACAAGTGCCGACCCATGAACAAATTATTGCACAAGGGGGTTACATTTCATTGGGATGACGAGTGCCAATCGGCCTTTGACGAGATCAAACAATACCTGGTTTCGCCGCCGGTATTGGCACCACCTAGACCGGGAGTGCCGTTCTACTTATACATCTCGGCCTGCGAGGTGGCATTGGGCGCCATGCTAGCCCGGAAGAATGAACTTCACAAGGAACAGGCTACTTACTATCTTAGCCGCACCCCGGTCGGTTATGAACTTAACTATGCATACGTTGAGAAACTGCGCTTGGCGGTGGTGTTTGCTACCAAAAAGCTACGCCACTACATGCTCGAGCAACACTACGTATGTTGTGTCTAAGGAGAATCCATTGCGATACATGATGAGTCGTACTTATCATAGTAGTCGCACGGCGAAATGGATCATGTTGTTGACGGAATTTGACATAGAGTTTATTGGACAAAAATCTATCAAAGGACAAGTCATAGCCGATCAACTAGCGAGGCTCCTCTTGAAGACGATCAGCCTCCGGTCATAGAACTACCCGATGATGGGGTCTTCCATGTCTCGAGAATCGCCAGATTCGATGAGCCTGAGTCACGGGGCCGACATAACCCTATTCTTCGATGGTTCTAAATGTGAGCAAGGTGGTGGCACGGGAATTGTATTCTTCACACCGTAGGGTGCTCCAATGCCCCTGTCATTTAAATTAAACTTCCCGTGCACCAACAATAATGCGAGTATGAAGCCTTGCTCCTAGGTCTTCGAGACAACAATCGCCATGAACATCAAAAGACTGAATATCTTTGGTGATTCGCTGTTAATAGTCAATCAAGTCAAAGGGGTATATCAATGCAAATGCCCGGTCCTGCGAGGCTTATAAAGCCCTCGTGGACAAATTCTTGGCAAAACTTGAGTGGTATGACATCGAGGCACTCCCTCGATCATCGAATCATTTTGCGGACACAATGGCCTCCTTGGGGTCACTAATTCCGCAAGACCTTTCCGGTGATATGACAACCATTCAAGTCAAAACCTTATCGCAATCCGCGATGGAGCGTGCAAGCTCAGACTTGACGCCAAGAATCCACATGATCCAGATTGAACCATCCTCGGATAAGTTCTCTCGAATCCGAGATCGTCTGAAACGTGCCAGCTGGGGGTCCTTGTTCTCCCCTACTCCCATTAATAGCAACACAACGCTATTCTTACAGGTTCTATCCCATTCAGCGTTTGCTAGGGATGAACTTCAAGAGGGATTGGCTGTTCATACTGTCGAGGTTTTTGATCAACAGGACTGGTATTTACCCATCAGAGACTACCTCAAGTTAGGTAATCTCCCACTTGGATTGACTCATGCCGCAAAACGAGCACTCAAGCAGAAAGCGGCTAAGTATGTCTTGATAGGAGACATTTTGTATCGTCGCAGCTATGAAGGAATCCTCCTTCGTTGCTTGGACCAGACAAGAGTCCACTTGGGCGGTCGCCCAAGCGCACGATGGTACATGTGGTGGCCACTTTAGTGGTATGGCCATTGCAAAGCGCATTCTTCGCATGGGCTATTATTGGCCATCTTTAGAGCGAGATTGTTGCACCTATGTCAAGAAGTGCGTGAAGTGTCAACATCATGCCAATTTGATGCACGTACCTTCTCAGGCCTTGCAGACAGTCTAGTCTGATTGGCCGTTCTCGTAGTGGGGCTTCGATCTAATTGGAAAGATCTCCCCTGCATCGTCAGGCCGTCACACGTTTATCATAACGGCCACAGAGTATTTTACCAAGTGGGTGGAAGCAATTCCGCTTACCTCTACGACAGGACCCCGCATTGTGGAGTTCATTTTGCATAACATCATATGTCGTTTTGGTATTCCATCCAAAATAGTCTCGGATAATGGGATGCCTTTCAAGAACAAAGACGTGCGTGCTTTGACCACAAAGTACAAGATTCAGCACAGCTTTTCGACACCCTATTATCCACAGGCGAATGGGCAAGTAGAAGCGTCAAACAAAATGCTAGTTGCCATCCTTAAAAATACCATCACGAGACAGTCATAAGGATTGGCACATTCAAATCCCACTTGCCCTATGGGCCTATCGCACTAGCATTCGAACACCCATTGGGGCCACTCCGTTTTCGCTTGTGTATGGCTCCGAGGCAGTCATGCCTCTAGAGTTGGAGATTCCTTCCCTGCGCATATCAATGCAGGAGTTCATCGATGATGACTCTGCACGGCAGGCCCGGTTAGACCAGCTTACGTTGCTTGACGAACGACGCGTTAATGCTCTCGAGCATTTACGTATTTATCAAGAGCGACTTAAGAAAGCTTACAACATGAAAGTTCACCTGAGGGACTTTCGGGTTGGTGATTTGGTTTTGAAGGAAAACCAGCAAAATTCCAGTTTGCCATCCCACCTAAGGGACAAGTTTGCGGCAAATTGGTTAGGTCCATATGTCATTGATAGCAAAATAGGACCCGGGACATACCGGCTAGCTTCTCTTGATGGTATCAAGGAAACAGAACCCTTGAATATCAGTCATTTGTGACCATTTCATATCTAAGAGAGCCAAATCCCAAAAGGCTCCAAGGATTCTTGCAATCGCTTGGTCAATCCCAAAATGCTCCAAGGATTCTTGAAATCGCTTGGTCAATCCCAAAATGCTCCAAGGATTCTTGCAATCGCTTGGTCAATCCCAAAATGCTCCAAGGATTCTTACAATCGCTTGGTCAATCCCAAAAGGCTCCAAGGATTCTTGCAATCGCTTGGTCAATCCCAAAATGCTCCAAGGATTTCCACAATCGCTTGGTCAAAAATCAAGAAAATTCAAAAACAACAAAAATCATCAAAAACAACAAAAATTTGCATCTCATTTCTAGGCATACTCAAATTCATCAATAGAGAGTTCTTCTCGCACTTCATCTTCATATTCACAAAAATCAATCCATCAAAAATACAAAAATACATAGTTGCATTAAAGCATTGCATCCATACATTGCATATTTGTGGTCGTATAGGTCAAAGGCACCATAGGTTGTCATGGTTCTACTAGTCCATCTTGTTCCACACTGTTCCATTTTACAAAAACAACAAAAACACCATGCATTGCTTTTACCATACTAGAGTCGGTGGTCTTTTAATGTATCAAGGGTTTTTCGTGATTCTGTCATCATTTTGCTCTTTAGCCATGTAATGTATCAAGTCAGACAGATTTTATGAAGGTAGAGTTACACTTGAAATACACCTTGTTACGTAACATCCCAACACAAATTAAAACACATAAAAATTCCCAAGTTGTGTGAACGAAAGATGAAACCTGCACGGTAATCCAGGTCACCATAAGCGAAACGGTTATCTTGCTCATCCCCCATGCGAATGGTTCTAGAATGCTGAGAATTCACAAAAGGACAAGCTCTTTCCTATCCATTCACCTCCATATACAGTGGTTTTCACCACTACCAAATCCCAATCATAGTTGGTTCCCAAAGTTGTAAGGATTTGTACTACACGTCCCTACCAAGGATGGGTAGTCATCCCCAAGACCTAAAGGGATCAACACCATTCACAAACAAAATTCCAACAAATCATCATCCTAACACTTTCCATTCACCTTTGGTCTCCAAGTTGTAAGGATTCGTACTATCCGCCCCTAACCGGGATGGGTAGTCATCCCCAAGGCCTAACAGATCAATGCCCTTACTCCATAACCTCCATCATCCCCTTGGTCCCCAACGTCGTAAGGATTCGTACTATCCGCCCCTAACCAGGATGGGTAGTCATCCCCAAGGCCACAAGGATCAAAGCCATTCACAATACTCAAAACACAAAATCAAATAACAGTGGTTATCACCACTATTCAAAATCCTTGCTCAAAAAGAATTAATAGAAAATAAACAGTGATTTTCATCACTATATAGACGAGCAACTCTCTAAATCATTCAGCCAACAAACATCCTGAACTTGAATCCCTAGAATTCTCAGCATTCGAAAAACCATCTAGGTGATCCTCATTACAGGTTTGGTTGATAGCCTATCTGGCAATGGTGGTATCCTACCCGCATGACGATATGTCTGTCACATTCGCTTTGCGTGTGTACAGACCAATGTTTGCATAAGGATGAGCTAGCTTATGGTATCTTGGATAACACTGTAGATTAATCTAACTAAATACAACAAAGGAGTTAGTGGAGCTAATTAGGTGATCCTCAGTACGAGGTTCGGTTGAAAGCCCATCGCGCAGGCGGTATCCGACAAATACCACATAAATGAACTCAATTGCACACACGGGGATGTGAAATAACTTGGTCAAAAACAAGTACGATTCATACCTTGTTCAAAAGTCTTGTAAGATAAAGTACGAGTCATGGCTAGTAAGTTAAAACCGTCTAAGTCTCGAGAAAACCTTAGCTACATTTCTAAACCAACTGCGCTACTTTTCATCCTTACAATACCATAAAATACAAAAAAAAAAAAACCACATGTATACATACAAAGTCATGCATCACAACAATCGCCTAAAAGACAAAATAATAGAGTTCTAAACAGTCTATGGTGCCATAGCCAAACACCACAAAGTCCATCCATCCATTTCATTTCTGCATATCACATACATTTGCATTCATCACAACATATGCATCCATCAAAATACAAACAATATAAAGTAGCATGCATCCATCAACATCAATCATTATGCATAAAATCATGACATATACACAAAGAAAGAAAATCAAAACAACAAAAACATCACAAAAATGCAACACAAAAACCATAGCAATAAGCATTGCCGGACACAAGTGCTCTTGCACTTAACCTCTTGGCATAAAGAAAATCGATGTCGGGGCTCAAATTGTCACTCTCCTACTTCCCCAAGAAGGCTACCATAGCCGGACCGCTCCACGGGAAGACGGGTTTTTGATGATTTCACCCCATTATGGCATCACCAAAAGGGTTAACACCCACCAAAAATAGGTCCAAATGTCGGGAAATTGCACGTGCTTAAATGGTAAAACATCTAAAGGCACCCTAACCTAAGTCATCTTGGGTCAAGCGACTCGTCGCTTTTCTCACGAAGGTCATTCCCTCATCGATTCGTCGCTTGAGGGGGTAGTCACACTTAGTCACCAATCAACAAGCACACACCCAATCAAGGCAATGACATGCATTCAAAGAATCATTGACAAAGACAATCACGCTCCTGCTTGGGGCGAGTAAACAAGCAATCATTAAATTGATCAAACACTTGGCATTCCCGAAGCATGAACACAAGGTTCCCCCTATGGACAAAAGGTTACGCCCTTTGCCTAATCATGGCTGATCAATGTCCAAGCTCAAGTCACACCTCACCAAAATAGGTTAACACTTGAAATCAAATTCCTTAGCTCGTCAGAAGCAAGGATTCAAGAATGCATGCCCTTTCCATACTTGGGGCATCAAAAGTTGGTTAGGTTACCAAGAAACCCTAATCATTAGTGCTTTGGTCATCTATTTTTGCTCGACAACTGCGTCACCCGTAGCGCTTCCCAAAAAGGGGCATCTGTAGACACCAAAACAGCACCAATCCGATTAAGTGACTACAAACACTGATCGCATTGACATACACAGCTTTCAGGGCAGCCCTTAGAGGTCAAACAGTGGTCCTAGCCACTCACACAACAGTTTAGAAGGTCAAAAAATGAGCAGAGCAAAGTTGGTCGTTTTAACAAGCCTTTATTAAACCAAGGTCAAAGCCTTTAATCAAAAGCAAAACTTTAAACTTCAAATCTTAAGCAAAACTTCAAATGCAGGCAAAGCCTTAATCAAAGGGGAACCTTGGCCTTAGACGTCGCGAAATCGAGCACGACACCTAAGGCCCAGCCTGGCCAGACGTCGCGATGGCGGAATCGTGACACCTAAGGCCAAGGGGAGCCTTGGCCTTAGATGTCGCGATTTCGCGACGTCACGAAATCGTGACACCTAAGGTCCCAAGGGAGCCTTGGCCTTAGATGTCGCGATTTGGCGTCGTGATAATCGTGACACCTAAGGTCCAAGGGAGACCTTGGCCTTAGATGTCGATTGGTCGTGAAATCGTGACACCTAAGGCCCAAGGGGAGCCTTGGCCTTAGATGTCAGGATTTTGACGATCGCGACACCTAAGGCCAAGGAAGCTGGCGGTGTCGTGATATCGCGACACCTAAGGCCAAAGGAGCTCGGCGAAGTGTCGCGATATCGTGACACTTCGGCGTTTTATGCTTTAACAGACTTGCGACTAATCAAGGCGAATTCGACCAATTAAAAACAGACACGTGGCGTCATTGCATACTTCAAAGCAATAAGGTATGGCCGACACGTGGCGTCACTGCATACCATTTTTAAAGAGACCCCGTGGGTCTATAAAAATGACGGACTTCACCAACTGCAGTAATGAGACGAGCAGTCTCAACAACAAATCCGGTCCGAGGCCATGCTTCATAACTACTGATGTGAGTTCCTAGCGATAATCTCAGTGCGAGCCATGTCTCATAATCATCTGACAAGGGTCAAATCTCAGCGACGGATTTAGGGTTTGACATTAATATTTCAGAGGCGAAATCCTCTATAAAAACTAGCTCAATGCAATGTAAAGAGGACCAAAAAAAGCATTTTGAAAACACAACGAAGTGCTGTTCATTCGAGACCCGATCGCATCAGTTTGAGTTCACCTTCTTCACATCCAGAATCTCTTGCAAAATAGAGGTTGGTGGGTGGTTTTCAGAAGGTGAATCTGAACCTTCATACCCGACAGTGGATCACTATATCCCACTAATTCGACGACAACTCTTTTCTTTGAGATTTCGGGCCCATTCCTAGTGGATTGGCGCCGAAATCAGATTCTCACAGTGGGCAGCCCGCTCGGGTGCCCCACAAGCTTTAATTTCATCTTAAACTATTCTGCTATCACGTAGTTTTCTTATTACGTCGTACACTGTATTTAAACAGTTTACGTTTTATGTTGTCTAAATAACTCAAGCTTTACGTTAGAACATATCTTGCAATACGCTATACGTCCGAATGTATCTTGCAGTACGTCTTATTGAATATTAGCATGCAACACGATGAAATACTAACTTACAGGCAACAGCGTTAGAATCGGCCGACTGTTTTAATGACAGTTTACGTTTTATAATATATGTCGTTTTTGAATATGTTGAAATAATAGTTTACGTTTTATGTTTTTGAATACATGTTGTTTCGAATGCATGCTGTTTTCTGTTCTCTGTAAAAGTTACATGTTTACGTAGAGTTATTTCATTCACGCATATAAACAATCCTTCACATGCATTTTTCATTACTTCCCAAAGACAAACGTTCTATCCTCTTGTTGCAGGTGCTACTAAACAGTTTATTGTTTCTGTGAACGCAGGATAAGCAGCAGCAAGCAAGGGCTCATTAACATCAGCGACGGCAACACTTTGGCCCGCCCATTTTGCATGTGGGCATGCGGAAGGAAGAAGACTGTGTACATTTGTAACAGAGATCCATTTAACGTTCCTAGCCTCTAAAAAGGGAGGAGACGTCTTTGTAACCGAGGATAAGAAGTTTGAATAAAGAGGGTTGTGCTTTAATACGTCTTTCTTTTATTTATCTCTTTTCTTTGTTTTGTGCATAGTGTTTCTTTTACTTCCGAAATCTCATGCTTTCAGAGCCAATGATCAAAGAAAAAGCTAAGGGTGGTTTTTGTTGCGATATCACGACCTGTTTTTGTCGTGATATCGCGACATGTTGGGACATCGCGGGCGCTGGAGGAAAGCTGTCGCGATATCATGACATGATGCACTGTCACAGCTGTTGGAGGAAAGTTGTCACGATATCGTGACATGTTGCAAGGTCACGGGTGCTGGAGGAAAGTTGTCACGATATCACGACATGTTGTGCTGTCGCGGCCGATGGAGGAAAGTTGTCATGATATCGTGACATGTTGCGACGTCACGGGCGCTAGAGGAAAGTTGTCGTGATATCGTGACATGTTGCGCCGTCGCGGACCCTAGAGGAAAGTTGTTGCGATATCACGACATGTTGCACCGTCGTGGCCATCGTTGGAAAGTTGTCATGATATCGTGACATGTTGCGCCGTCGCGGCGCCCTGGTGGAAAATTGTTGTGATATCGCAACATGTTGCGCTGTCGCTTCTGTCGTTGGAAAGTTGTCACGATATCGTGACTTGTTGCACCGTCGCGGTCTCCGGAGGAAAGTTGTCACGATATCGTGACATGTTGCACCATCGTAGCCACGTGAGGAAAGTTGTTGCGATTTCGTGACTTGTTGTGCCGTCGCGGCCTTTGGAGGAAAGTTGTCGCAATATCGCGACATGTTGCTCCGTTGTGCCCAAGGAAGGTTTGTTGTCACGATATCATGACATGTCACATTTTTGTGACATGTTGCTCCATCGCGGCCAAGGATGGTTGGTTGTCGCGATTTCGCGACATGCCACAAAATCACGACATGTTGCTTTGGCGCGGCCAAGGATGGATTGTTGTAGCGATATCGTGACATGTCATGATTTCGCGACATGTTGCTCCGTCGTGGCCAAGGATGGTTAGTTGTCATGATTTCATGACATGTCATGATTTTGTGACATATTGCTCTAGTGCGGCCAAGGATGGATTGTTGTAGCGATATCGCAACATGTCACGATTTTGCAACATGTCGCGATTTCATGGCATGTTGACTTTTTGCGGTCTGAGGTGAAAAGTGTCACGTTTTCATGCCTTGTAATCTTGTGCTTTCTTTGCTTTCGGCTGGGATGTGTCTACTCCCAATTGTAACTGATCTTTGTTTTAATACAAGTTTTTTCAAAAAAAAATATTATTATTTTTAAAGTCTCAAGTTCATGTAGGAGATTTATAATATCACAGGTTTAGTTAGCTAAAAATATTATCTATAAAGGTAGCTATAATGGGCTTGTTATTTTAAACATATTTTATTAATATTATTATTTTTAAATTCTAAGTCTATGTAGGAGACTTATGTTCAAAATATTGATACAAAGGAACATGATCTTTTAAAAAACTCATACTTACCCTAAAAAATTTAGTCATTGCAGGGATATAATATTGATATGTTTTTGGGTCATCCAGGAGACCCAAGTTCAAGCCTTAATACAAAGGAATGAGACCCCTTCAAAAACCCATCCTTACCCTAAAAATTTTGTCCCTAAGGAATACTATAGTGATATGTCTATGGGTTTTCTTCTAGGAGACCCAAGTTCAAACCCTTATATAATTAAATGAGACTCTTTACAAAACTTGTACTTACCCTAAAAATATTCCTCCGAGGAATGTCAAAATGATATGTCTTTGGGTTTTCATCTAGAAGACCCATGTTGAGACCTCAATACAAGGAAATAAGATCGTTTCATAAACATGTACTTATCCTAAAATAATAATAATAATAATAATTTTATTTGGTTAGTGTGACAAATCCCTATGACCAACACACATGACTTATCCTAAAATTATAATCCATGGGGGATGCTATAGTAGTTTTATTTTGGGATTTTATCTAGGAGACCCAAGTTCAAATGTTGGTAGAAGGGAATGAGATCCTTTTAAAAACACATAATTACCCTAAATTTTTTGGATTAAAAATTGTCAATGTCACTAGAATAAAAGTTTCATATGATGAGAACTAGAGGACACAACAAGGTATGGGTATTTTTTATATACAAAAGTCACTCTAAGGGAATGAGTATATACTATAACCAAGGGCCATACTAGAGTTTAATATTTTAGTGGTATTTTGTAAGAGTTAGTTCTTTGATCCAAAATACCAATCATATGACATCATCACTTGTATAGTAGCAAAAGAAATTTTTGTGGAGATATGAAGAATATTATAGTTGAGAATGCTAGATCTAAGCGAGGTTTATAGATATATAAAAAATAAAGTGGTTGTGAGTGCTAGAGGTGATAAAGGTACTCTAATAGGCTATGGATTGGTAATAACATGGATAAAATTCCAAACATTAGGAATATGCCACTAGACTTGTAACATCACATAAACAATGTATTTTAGAGTGATGGATCTATTACAAATACTATGAAAGGCTATGAAGATATGAAAAAAAATATAGCTAAGAAATTTGGATCTAAATGAAGTCCCATGAAATTATTATCAAATTTAAATAATAGGATCTAAATTTTATTTTAATGTAATATTTGTTTTTAAAAAACCATGAGTATAATGAAGTTAAAATATATTTTAATCTTATATTTGTTTCCAAAAATAAATAATGGTACACCATGATATCATATATTTAATTAATTAATTAATATGTGGTCTACAATTTAGTTAAAATATTTAACACATTTAATTTCATGTTTTAAAAAATTAAATATATTTAAGGTGAGTATAAAGAATATTATTTTTTGGAATCAAATTTAATAGATAATAAGAACTTGAAACTTACGGTTTAAGATCATCCTCCAAATTATTATTTTTGGAATCAAATATATAAAATTATAGGAAATTAAAAAGTATGATTACAATTAATGTTCATAACATGGTCCATCCTTATTTCAATTGAGGAAATGTTTATTGTTTTAAACCTTTTGTTGAATAAAATCCACTTTTTTTCAATTAATTTATAGATATTTATATGCATTAGGCTAGTTAATATTAGCTAGCATTTGTTGTAATAACTAACATAGATTTGACATGCAATTACATATAATCGAATATTCGATATATGATATCATAACATGAGCTAACTATAGCTTAGTTATAAATAATGTAATAATATTTTCTAACATTATTTGGGATAACATATATTACCATCTCTCCTTAAGGTAGATAGAACATTAAAATTTAGCTCTTGGCTTTAGCTTTGGCACCTTTGAATTAGTATTTTCTATCTAAGCAAATTAAGTACTCTTAGAGTACTTAAGCAAAAGTGTTATTAGTTTAGATGGTCTTGTTCATGATTGTCTCCTCCTCCTCCAAGGAAACTTACTAGTTTATGTGGTCTTGCTCAAACACTTGATGGTTTACATGGTCTTCCTCACGAGTTTTGGGACTTGATGTTTCTTTGGCCTCAATTTGCTTCAACAATGATGAATGTCCTTATGGTAATATTATCATACTACTGAATTATATGGATAATCAGTCACTACAACCACTAGGTTTACAAGAGTAAATCACTACTTATGAGGTTCACTTTTTTGTTTGTTTCAAGTATAACTAGTTGTTTTCTTGTTTTATAAGGATCACTACTTAGGATGAACTTATATGTTCTATTATGAAAGTGTATGGTCTTTGCTGATAATGCACTTTTATATAAGAGTTTTTAGATCTATTACATGTATTGTTATGAGATTCACTTGCATTACAATGAGGAGTGTAAAGTACTACCAAGAATACACTCATTAAAATAAATTAATTGATGAGAACTTAAAATAAATCCCAAATATTAAGAATAGAATGAAATATTTTCTATATATATATATATATATATATAGTAGAACTTTAATAATACATATATTTTTTGTCCCAAGGGAGACAACACAACGGTTCGAGCTTTGGCTCTTCTTCAAGAGGTCTAAGGTTCAAACTGTGTTATGGGTGAGTGTGTGATGGAATGGGTGCATATATGGTTGTATGTTAAATTCCCTATTGATATGCTCAAGTCTCCTCCTTATGAGAGGTCATGGGGGATTGGGATGTCCCAAGGGAGACAACACAATAGTTCAGGCTTTGGCTCTTCTTAAAGAGGTCCAAGGTTCAAACTGTGGTGTGAGTGAGCGTGTGAGGGGATGGGTGCATATATGGTTGTATGTTAAATTTCCTATTGATAGGCTAAAGTCTCCTCCTTGTGAGATGACATAGGGATGCCTAATATTGAGCATCGATTCACACTAACCAAATCCATACAACACAATGGTTCGGGCTTTGGCTCTTCTTCAAGAGGTCTAAGGTTCAAAGCTGTGTTGTGGGTGAGCGTGTGAGGGAATGGGTGCATATATGGTTGTATGTTAAATTTCTTATTGATATGCTCAAGTCTCCTCCTTATGAGAGGTCATGGCGGATGGGGATGTCCCAAGGGAGACAACACAACAGTTCAGGCTTTGGCTCTTCTTCAAGAGGTCCAAGGTTCAAACTGTGGTGTGAGTGAACGTGTGAGGGAATGGGTGCATATATGGTTGTATATTAAATTTCTTATTGATAGACTTAAGTCTCCTCCTTGTGAGATTGTGAGAGGACACAGGGATGCCTTATCTTGAGCATCTATTCACACTAACCAAATCCATATATATATATATATATATATATATATATATATATATATATATATATATATTGGTTATAGGAGTTTATGACATTAACCAAAAAAACATCTCAGGGTTTAACTCTTCTTCGAGGGGCCTAAGGTTCAAATTACAGTGTGAGGCTATGTGTTAAATTTCCTATTGATAAACTGTGTTCTGAAAATTACATAGATCAAATGGCAACAAGTGAGAATCGGAGGAAAGGTTGTCTGAGTGCTGTATAATTGTTTCTGGTGCTTTTCATGTTCTTCGGTGAGTTTATTTTTATTTGTAACGTACAATTTTTTCTGGATGTGTTTTTTTTTTTTTTTTATGAAAAAGTTTTTGATCTCCTATGTTATTGACATGCCCATCCGAGTACAGAGATGCAAGTGAAGGTCGTGGAGGGCAAGGATTGCGCAGCTGAAAGCTATATGCCCGAAAGAAAATGTCTGCAATAGTAAATGTCTAACGCAGGGTTTGCCTGTTGGCATTTGTGACAATTGGTATTTAGGTACAAGGTGTAGTCGCTATGAAAATGGCTGTCCATGAACCTCGGAAGGTAAGCATGTTTTGTGGTGCAATAGAAGTGGAGTAGCGGTTCTTCTTGTTTGTGTGTTCTGCCATTTGATGTTACGGTGTGTTTCTACTTTCTAGTAGGAGAAAATAAATGAGCCTCTACTTTCTAGGAACTGAACATTGCTATTATAATAACTGTTAATGAAACTTGGAACTGAAGCATGTTTTGTCGAACAATAAAAGTGGAGTAGCGGTTCTGGTCGTTTGTGTGTTATGTCATCTGATGTTACGATGTGTTTCTACTTTCCAGAGGAGAAAACTCCACATTTCAATTGTTGTAATTTGTGATCTATCATCTTATGGTTGTTTTCATACAAATCTTATGATATTTAATGTTTGTATACATTTTAATTATTTTATAAATATTTTAAATTGATTTATCATAAAAGTTTTTTTAAGCGTAAATTATTGGTAGAATTGTGTAGAGCTTTGAGTTAATTATGTTAAAATGATTATTTAATTTTGAATATTATTAAATTTCTATTATTTTGAGTAAGGTTTAATTTATCATTGCTCATTAAAATTATTAAGTAATTAAAAAAAAGAAGTATGAATAATAATATTAATAAAATATAGTTTTATGAAGTATTAAAAAAATATTTTTAAAAATAGCTATAGAGAGTTTAATAAACCAACTATGAATAACTATGAATGAAATAATATATCTAAAATGTTGTTGTAATATCTTTGAGATATTAAATATTTACAAATGTTATCAGTGAAGAATGTTTGAGAGCAAGACCATTCATTCCTTTACAAATGTTATCATTGAAGAATGTTTGAGAGCAATACCATTACTTTATTGATAATGCTTTGTTTCTAATAACTTAAAAATATTAACTCATAATTATTGAACTAAGTAGAAAGAACATAGTTATATAACTATGCATAGAAAATGTTGTTATCATAGTTTGATTTATTTTAATGAGTGTATCTTTTACTCTTAAAAATATCTAATTAAGTGCAATACCTAGGAGGAGATAATATATAATTTTCTCTTCTAGTGTGACTTTACCCTAAAGTTGTGGAGCCAATAGGTTGACCTCTTCAAGGCTTGTCTCAATGAATAGTTAATACATACTAATATATAGAAGATCTAGAAACAAATTTCTAAAAGTAAATCAATTCAGTTGGGTTGGCCTCTATATTCAAGCTTTATCTAGTGGTACATATTGCTGAAAAGAAATTCCAAAATTTTAAGAGGAATATACCTCAAGAGAGCTAGTTTGAAAAGAAAAAGTAAACATGGTTATAAAAACAATAAACTCATATGGATTATTAAAACTAGAGGGGAGATAATGCTACCATGATCCAGTGGACCTTGGCAACACCCATCCCTAAGCTAGAAAAATTTCAACACAAATGGAGTAGTCAAGGATAACCCAAGGGTAACGACTTTGGAAATCAAACTGTAGACACCAAAACAGCACCAATCCGATTATGTGACTGCAAACACTGATCGCTTTGACAAACACAGCCCCCAGGGCAGCCCTCAGAGGTTAAACAGTGGCCTTAACCACTTTCCTAGCAATTTTGTGAGGTCAAGAAGCAATTTGGCACACTTGGACACTTTGCCCAGTACTCGTCTCACCCCGGGATGAATTCAAAATAGAATCCGTCCCACCCCAAGACTGATCTCGAATCCGTCCCTGGGTGGGACGAATTCCAAGCTTAACGGGAAAAAAGGCAAATGGTGCCAAGTGGCAGCCCAAACCAGTCAGTTAAGGGCTCCTACCTTGCATGCATGTGTAAGTGGACAGAGGGGCCATTAGAGGACTGTTACAAGAAGCATTTATCAAAGTTCAAGTCAATTGAGGACTCCCCTCCCTCATGGGAAGACAAGACTGCCACATGGCGCCCATGGCCAACACTTGGATTTTGTGCTTCCCTCCCAAAAGAGACCCCTTGGGTCTATAAAATGTGGGACTTTTCTCACCCAAAACAGACAGGTTGAAGGAGTGTTCAAGCAATGAAGTGCTGCCGAACTGAAGACTCACTTGCATCCCCCTTTGTTCACCTTCCTACATCCATCAATCTCTTTTGCAAGGGAGGTTGTTGGGTGGCCTTTGGAAGCTCGAACCTTACTCAAATCCGACGCATGGACATATGAACCCACCAATTCGCCGACCCCCCAATCCTAAAAGGTTTTGGGCCCATCCTTGGTGGATTGGCTCCAAAATTGAGGGCCAACGGTGGGAGGCCCACTTGGGCACCCCCGCACCCCCAAGTTCTAATTTTAGTTTTTGAGCACTTTAGATTATTTTTTTAGATTGCATTCTGTGTTACTATGTCTGATTAGTCTATAATTGCAATTTTGTAGCTTTTGGTCAGAGTTTAGGGTGTTTTGTATTGCTTTTGTCGTTTCGCTAACTTGCAGGTGTCAAGGTCAAATTCTCGAGGGTGGAGGCCAAATTGGGAAAATCCGACCAGCTGGGTCGTCCCAAAATGGCCCCAATTACCTAACCCCCCTGTTTGCAGGAGTTTTGCAGGTCCCGGGATCCGACATTGGAGCAGCGAGTAGGTCGGTTTCTCCTACTCGGAAGAATTCGTCCCACCCAGGGACGAATTACGATCAGAATCGTCCCGCCCGGGGACGAATTCCGATTTAAGGTGGATTGGTCAGCTGCCTCAATGGCGGTGGCCTTACGGTAACTTTTCTTACCTTCCATCGGGTTTTGAAGCAATTTGGATTCATTGTTTTCATTGTTTCGGGCAAATATTCGTATGCATATTTTGTTAGTTTTAGAGAAAGAATGCTTTTCATTTGCAACGAGTGCTACTAACGTCTTGATCATTTCTTTGTTCGTAGGAGAAGCAGCAGAGGCGAAGAACGCATCAACATCAGCGACGACATCATCTTGGCCCGCCCGAGTGCAATCGTGGGCACGCGAAAGGAGGAACCATTCAGCGATTGTAATCAAACCCTATTTGCACTCCTAGCCCCTGAAAAGGGAGGAGGCATTATTGTAACGAGAGATCGAAAGAAATTAATGAAAGGGCTATTTTTCTTTATCTGATTGCGTCTCTTACAACATGTCTCTTTTCTGTTTCATGTAACTTATATTTCTAGGACTTAGGTGTGCTTAACTTTGAATGCAATTGCACTTGGTGTTTCCTTTGACCGGAATCTCGTGCTTTCACAAACAAGACTCTCTCAATATTTGAGAGAATAGAGTTTGAAAGGTTATAGTGGAGTATAACTCATAAATTTTGGTGGGATTGCTAGATGAGGTTAGGAATTTGAGATCGAGTGTATGGTGGATCAAGAATATAGTGAGTCAAATTAAATATATCTAGTAGTAGTTTTTGGATGTCATTCCAATTTATGTAGGTATATGGAGGAATGTTGTGGCTAAATTTTTGGTTAAAAAGTGAAGGAAGCATCTTGTTAGGCAATTTATGAAATTTGATCAAAATAGGGATATTGTAGATTAGATAAAGGTGAACTAATAAGTTTTATTAGTTGATAGTAGGGATATAGAAAATAAAATTGGTTAGCCTAGAGTAGATGATAATGATGATTAACCTCTAGTTTTACATCACACTTTTACATGAAGCACTCTTAGTCGTATTTTTGGATAACCCCCAAAGTCATGGTAAGAGGGAGAAGCTAATATGAGCTATTTGGAGTGATAGAAACCAAAATTGTGATTAGAATACAAGTTTATGCTCTTTGGATGACACTAAAATATATGTGGCCCAAGAAAATGTTAGAGAGTTTTATTTGAATCTTGGCGATGGTCAAAATTTGCAAGTCAATTATTATAAATTTTAACCTATCTTCTTAGAAATATTTTCACCCTTATTTATATAATAATAATAAGGTATTTAGAAAAATTATTTAAAAACAATAAACTTTATATTTTAATCTAAAGTTTTAATACCATAAATAAAAATTTATATTAATTATATATTATTTCAAAATTATTAAATTAATACTTCTACTTGATTATAATACTTAATTTAAAAATAATAAAGTTGTTAAAATATAAATAAATAAATAATTAAACATCATCCACAAAATATGTTCCTAATAATACTATGGCAAAGAGTAGTATATAGGTTATATGTTTATTAAGATTAAACCATACCTAACTTATTAGTTACGATAGTTTGGGTTTAAGATTCAATTTGTGAAGGTGATGTATAATGCAATTAAATATTTTGATTCTATTATTGAATGTTAAGTACTTTAAAAAAAACAAAACTATGATATGAAATCTAATCCCCAAGATTAATATTTTTTTTTGTTTGCAGTGCAAAATAAAATTCTATCCATCGAAAATATGCACAAAAGAGGCTTTAATATTGTCAAAAGATGATTTTTGTGTGAATCGGACTAGGATTCTACAAACCACTTGCTTATCTAGTGCTCTATCCTTTAGGAGGTCTACTCATTAATTCATTTGTAAGATTGGGGATCAGTGGGCGATGCCAAGTTCTTTGGTTGATTGCATTTAACAATGCTCCTCTCCCTTTGCATCCCCCAATCTGAAGTGCATGTGGAAATTCTTACTTCCCCACATCCTTTGGGGGGTATGGAAAGAACGAAACGTGAGGGCATTTAAAATTTTTCAGGAAGATGTTTGCCCGATTAGTTCAAGGATATTGTGGAGTGTTATTGAAAATATTTCTTTAATTTTTTAGGATAAAAAAAAATTGGAAATATTTGCTCTACAAATGAAGCATGGTTGGAAGAGGAGTTGGTTTTTTTACCAATTGCCTTGGGCCCCATTGCTCCAAATTTGAGGAGTATGGTGAAATGGTCCTCCCTCCAACAGGTTAGTTCAAATTAAATTTTGATGGTGCCTCTAAACATAATCCTAGCATTGTTAAAGCTTGCAGTGTTATTAGAGACATTAAGGGAGAGTTGGTAGTGGCATATGCAAAAAATTTATTATCCCAAACCTCTCAGTTTGTAGAAGATAGTGTCATATTACAAGGTGTGTTATTGTTGATGGATGTGGTATCCCGAATGCGGTTATTGAAGGTGATTCAATGAACATGATTAACATGCGAAATGGTTCTATTCAACCCATATCGAAGGTGGTAAATCTGATGGAAGAAGTGAAAACAAGTATTCAATGTATAAGTCAAGTCTTGGTAACTCATGTGCTAAGGGAGGTTAATTCTATCGCTAACTTTATGGAAAAGCTTGGTACATCTCATCCAATATTTTTAGTCTGGAAAAGAGATTTCCAAGAGCACCTTTTACATTATATCAATGAAGAGAAATATTTATGAATTTTAGAGGGCTAGTCAGTTTTTGAAAGTGAGGCTCCTGAGCAACATTATTTTTGAACATGTGGAGCTCATCAAATTTTAGGAATTTTTTGATTCCCAACATTCTAATATTCTCATACCATGTTAGGTCATGGGGGTTTAGTCTTCCTTTAATGCCCCAAATTCAAATTCTCTTTGTTTCTTGTGGATCTTCGATGGGAGAGTTGTTGCACCTCGTAAGTCTCAATATATTCTTATGTGGTTCCCATGTGGTTTACTGAGTTGGACTTTAAACTAAAAATTAGTCCATGATACATGGTGGGCCTTTATCCTCTCTATATTGGAAGTCTCATTCAGTGACTTTTGGTTTCTTTGTTGTTATGGAAACCTAAGGGAGAGGTGGGTCATCATTGTTTCTTTTTTGATGAGGGAAATATGCTTGAAGCAGTTGGTCTTGATGTTTCTTATTTTTTTGGTTTTCTACTTTCACGATATGGAATAATGAGCAAATGAGAAGCAAGGTATGCTATTGTTATCCCTATTGGGTTTCCATGGTCAATATGGAAAATTGAAGGCTCTTTAGATTCTAAATTATGGTGATTTTTGGGTTGCGTTGATTTCAAATTTTATTTACTCTAAGATTTGGTGTTTCAATCCTTTTATGGGTTTGCTTGCTCATCCTTATATTTGGATCCATTTCATTAGAATGTATAGTCTATAATTTTTTGATTAACATGAAGGGAGGCTCCATGCTATTGAGTGTAGGATCAGTGAGTTGTGTCTGGTTGCTCATGGGTAAAGGTAAAATATCCAGTATTAAATATCACCATGCTAAGCTCCACTTGGAATATACCTCAATGTTGGTTGATGAGGAGGTTAAATTTATTTTACTGAATGAGGGACTTCTAAATTGTATTTAGAAATTTCATGGCCATAATACAATCCTATTGAAATGGATGGCTCACAATTGGAATGATGGTTGGGTGAGAGTTGATAATTGGTCCTTTGAAATTTTAGTTGAGCTGATCAGTAGGACCATTGGTATTCCTTTGGATAGGGCTTGCCACAATAGAGATAAGCACTCTCTACTTAAGCAGATAACATTGATTCTATATGTTGATGAATTTCTTCTAGGAATGCAAAATGGATTTAGTGTAAAGGTCCTTTTACCGCTAGGATAGGGTGGCTAGATATAATATGGATTATTTCACTCTTGATTCTATGTATGATGTGATTCAGAGCTTCCATGCTATGTTTTTGAACCATCTTAGGAGGCAACTCTGTATGAATATCCCATTATTTTTATTCTAGTCTATGAAGAAGTCCACAATGGATGTTCAAGGTGGTAGAGGTAAGATTCCAATCCACCAAGGTCTTGCACTCTTGGTTTTTTGTAACAACCCAAGCCTATGGTCTCACTTGGTTGACCTAAAATAATATAAGCAACTAAAAAAACATTTTTTTTGTAAGTTTACTAAGAAAATCCAAAAGTTATTTTCTTAAGTTATTAGATTTGTTTACATGTTCTCATGTTTTATATCATCCAAAGATATTTTATCTGCTCATTATCTTCTTAGCACAAGCATAGTTAACCATGTTTGGATCTAATATTGCTATAGATAGCCACCCAAGTGGAGGAGATTGACAATATCTCATAGAGTAGAATTTTAGTAGAGTCAGTTAATCTCATTTATCATCCACATATACCAACATGAGTACTAGACCACGACTAGGGTTATCCTCTAGGTTCCATAACACCTAAAGGGGAACACTTATATTCCCTACCTCAACATATTGAACCCTCGATCAACCATTTGACTTAATATTTAAATTAGATGAAATTGGTTAGTGTATTTATGATTCCATGAGTAAATATTGATTCCCTTAAACTAGAGATAATTAGCACCATGTCAATACCCTGACCTTGGATTTCATTTTCTAAACCTAGGATAACTCATAGTAGTTTATCCCATACCAAAATTTGAGGCTATTCTAGCTAAGTATACTGAGTAATATTTTCATCATAGTGCTATTAAATTTTAGCTTGGATAATTGTGTCTCATATCACCTCTTCATCTTGACCAACCAAGTCTCTTTCAACCAATTTCATCAATCATCCGTAAACTCAAAACTTGTTGTGTGCATAACCACACCTCAATATTTTCTCAAACTATAGTTTAAGGAATTAGAACCTAAGCCTTATAAGGTTTTTCCTTAAGTTAAATCCATCATCTATCTCTTCATAATACAAGCTTACAAGATCTTAAGCATTCCTTTTATTTACATACCATAAAAGATAGTCCATTTCTTTAAAAATATGATAGGTTGTCTAAAACCAAACTACATGGTCACTAGGGTTTTAAACATATTCTCAGAGAAGAGTTACCACCCAATTTCCTTACAGGTTCAGCTTCCAAAAATATGCAAGGATAAACTAGAATGTTTACCAGTTTTCCATATTAAGATATATGCTTTTAGTTTGCACGTTAAACTAGAGAAATAACCTTTCTAATGAAAGTAAAACCAATGTCATACTTTGGATGTATTAAATTTAATTATAGAATTAACAGGGCTTGTAACATCCAATCTTTCCCTTGGTTTTTTTAAATTTTTTCTGGTTTAACTCTATATTTTCCTTGCTTAAGGAACATGATATTACAAAATGCAGAAACTCATTGCAATTCGTGCTAAAGACAATACTACAACATTTAAACAATTTAGATACATGTTTCACCCAACTCCACTATAAACATACTTCACCATCAAAATATTAGAAATATTTCAATTTATAAAAATAAACTCAAAACATAATTATTTTCTCTTTGTTTTTTATCATAACCTTCCCAACTTTGGTCAGGTTGGCTTAATAGTGTATTATCAAGTAAAATACAATTCATAGTGGATTAAGAAAAATAAAAATCTAGAAGTCATTATCATTGAGTAGGGAAAAGAAGCTTTAATACACTTTAATTACAAATTTTATATTTGGCTTCACCAAGCTCACGAAGATACTTGAAGAAAATTTGAGTCTTATTATTTAAAATAAACAACAATACATGCACTTCACCCTTTTTTTCTACAAAGATAAAGCCTTAAAATTTCATTGCTAAATCATATCCTATCTTCCACCCTAAAACTTAGAATACCCAAAGGTACTTTTATCCACAAATAAACTATATTGCGACCCATACCAAGGCTACAAAATAGGTTTTCTTAACTGATACTTTACTTCTGGTGACATGGCAGTAGTAAATATGATTCTCACCTTGCACATACTTGAATAAAATTTGCTCTAGTTTGTCTAGCATAGACCAAATGATTTTTGAGAGGACAACAACTTGAAAAAATAAATTTATATGATGCCAGGGATCATATACGACTCTCTAAATATGAGCATGCAATATTCTATTATGCACACATTCAATTGCACTAGAAACAGTTTAGATAAATTCACCAATCTCCTTAATTGAGATTTCCAAGAATTTTGGAACATGTTTCCACAATTAATTTATTTAATTCATCAATAGATGCCTACATTTTTAAAGAGATATAAATCTATGGTTTTTCTCTTTCATTCTATTTTATATGGGATACCATTCACACACTACCCATCCCAACCTCTCTTCTATATATTATCATACTATCACACATCAATATAAAAAACTACTCTTGTTTATATTCAAAGAAACACATAACATAACAACACATTAAATCACAACAATACCGAATTTATCTCTTTCTTTCTATATAGTAGAGATATTTCAACACTTCCATTGATTCATTTACCTTCTACCTTCATGTTATATAGCAATGCAATTATAGTGAAGAGATGTTTCAACATGGTAATAATTTACTAACTATTCCATGGCTTCCAATTACCATTTCTCATTCTAACCATTAAGCAATAGCACACAACAACACAAAAATTAAATCAACTAGATTTATTCATGGTATACACATTTATAGACCTAGTTCAAATGCTTTCCAATAAAACTTGTTTGCTGATATTTCAATCTCTTTTAGATCCTTCTCTCGTCCATATTCTACCATGCAAATATTTTTTAAAATAAACCTTACCTTTTTGTTTTGTTCTTTCACCTCACAAATGATACATAAAAATTATGTGAGTTTTTATTTTCTCCATGCACAATGTCAAGTTGTCAAGCTTCTACTTTTGATTTATGCACACTCCAAGTAATTATTGCCCATTCATAATTTCATGTTGCTATATTAACTAACCTTAAGCATAAATTCATTAACCACCTAGAGGTTTTAATACACATAGTTCTAACACTTATAATTATTTCCTTAATATTCAAAATTAATCTATCTTCATAGTAGTGCGGATCACTTTATACATAGAGTAAATAAAATAGAATTAATAATATTATAGCCATTGTCCTATATTTCAAACTAAATTAACAATAGCATTTGTATAAGTTTCCCTACATGACAACCTAATACCATATTAATTCATATATCAGAAAAAAGATAATTTTTAAACAAATTTCCTCACACATGATTTAGCAAGCAACCATACACACATGTTATTGTTTAAGAAGCTAGTGGCTCCCATAAAATATCACCACCTAAAGAAACATTTATTATTTATTTCTAAATAAACAATACTTGAATCAATTTAACCCATGCAAAGATGCAATATACAATGCACCTATATGCTATGCAAGTGTGAGTTTCCATGTGCTCGTGAGATGAATCATCACCTCCCTATCTCATTTTTTTCCCTTGACTAGATTCCTCTCATTATCTTCATGCAACTATCCTACTCTCACAAAAGTCGTTAGCAGTACCATGGTTCATAGGAAAAGGTATGTATATACATATTTTACTATCCTTCAAAAATTGTGTGAGGAGGGTCGTTACATCCTCCTCCAATAGGGATACACATAGTCCCTGTGTTTCTAACCATTATAAGAAAAAGAAAAATTCAAATAAATTTATTTCTCACATCAAGTTCTAGATTGCATAAAATATTTTTTTTCCACATCATTAGCATATAATCACATCACAGATTTCATAATAATAGAATAAATTGATAAAATATAATTATATGTTCCAAAACATATCATTTTGCAAAGAAACATACTTGTAAACTACTCTACTCAGTAAAATGGCAAACCAAATTTACTCTACATAGTATCCAGTTCATTTGCTTTTGTATAAATACAAATATGTCAGAATTATATAAAATTTTATAATAAAGTCTTTTTCTACTCAAACAGATAAGGAAACTACTTCTACATTTCTTCCACATGTTTTCATGTAGCATTTTTGTCTGAGTAGTGGTCCCATTGGACCTGACATTGCTTAATGCTTTGTTTTCTTAGATTATTGGTTCAAAAACCAAGCAGGAAAATAGGTTGCACCTCAATATTTAATGGATCAATCATCTACATGTTTGAAACATCCAATACATGAGTATGATTATAAATATATTTTCTAAAGAGGGATACATGGAAGACATTATGAATCTTGGATAAGCTTGGTGGTAGAGCTAATATATAGGCTACAAGGCTTATCTTCACAATAATCTCAAATTGACCCACATATCTGGGGTCAAGCTTAGAGGATTTTTTAGGAATTTTTGTTGGTTTCACCCTTAAGAATACTCTGTCTCCCAAAAAATATTTCCTTGGTGTCTGCATAGCTCTTTTGGTGGTTTACGACCTCTTTCAACTTTTGGTGAATCCTCTTCAACTGCTCTTCTATTTATTTTATTTTATTGTCTGATCACTACTAGATCTTCCATATTATCCCAATTTAAGAGAAATCTACACCGTCATCCATATAGATATTCAAAAGGTGCCATACCTAGTGATGTATGATAATTGTTGTTATATACAAATTATACTAGGCATAAATAGTCTTCCCATTTTATGTGTTGTTCCATGTAGTACATTCGCATCATATCCTCAAGCACTTTATTTACCCTCTCAGTCTAACCATATGTCTCAGGGTGATAAGTAGTACTGATATTTAGTTTTATTTCTAATACCTTATGCAAAGCTTACCAAAATTTATAAGTAAAACAAGAGTCTCTATCAAAGATTAAAACTTCTAGAAACCCGTGTAGCCTCACCACTTCCCTAGAAAAATTACTTGCTACAGTGGGTGCATCATAATGCATATTACCTGGTATAAAATGTGAGAGTTTGGTTAGATTATCGGTAATCACTAAAATTACATCATGATTGAATCTGGTTTTAGGTAATCCTATAATAAAGTCCATTGACACTACTTGCTATTTTTTTGCAGGTATCTCATGTGGATATAACTTCCTAGATGGATGCAGATGTTTTGCTTTCACTTTTTTCTATTCTAAACATTTGGCCACATAATTGAAAATATATTTTTCATACCTAGACAAAAATAGGTTTTCTTCAAATTCTCGCATATTGTTGCACCTCCTGGGTGCATATAATAGGGAGTATTGTGAGCCTCCTTAAGCATTATTTCTAATAACCCCCCTGGATTAGGTACTACCAATATATTCCTTAAAAATAGTAGATCATTTATGATCACAAATTTTGCATCCTTATTTAATTTATGTTCCATTTGATTGATGTAATATTGGCAAAATTCATATTTTCCTTGCCACTCATTTATTTGATCCAATAGATCATATTGATGTTTTGTCATAGTGGTTATATACCCTATCCTAATTAAGGCATCGATGACCTTATTATCCTTACCCTTAATGTACTCAATATAAAAATCATACTCTGCTAGAAACTCTATCCAGTGTTATTGCATGATATTTAGTAGGGGTTGGGTGAATATAAACTTCAGACTCTAATGGTCCATATTTAATTCAAATGGTTTTCCTAGAAAATAATGTCACCACACAACTTTCAAAATGTGTACTACTACTATCAAATCTAATCATGAGTTACATAATTGAATTTGTGCCTCTTGATCTTTCTAGACTCATAAGCATTAATTGCATCATATTGGATCAAAATCCCACCTAACCCTTCAATCGATGCATATCTTTCGATTGTAAAATTTTTATTAGGATTAGGAAATTGCAGAATTGGTGTTGTTGTCAACCTTTATTTCAAAACCTAAAAAACCTCTTCACATTGCTCTGTCCATATAAAGCCTTTCCCTTTGCTTTGAAGGTTTGTAATGGGTTGAACGATTCTCAAAAACCCCTTAAAAAACCACCTATAATATCCTGTAATACCCAATAAAATTTGCACCTCTAAAATATTAGTAGGTCTTGGCCAGTTCTTGGGGTCCACTACAATTCCTTCTGCAAAAATAATATGTCCAAGGTATTGCACTTGTGGAGTATAAAACTCAAACTTGGTGAGTTTTCCATATAGTTTATTCTTTCTAAGTATTGCAAGCACTATTCACATGTTTTGATAATGCTCTTCTTTTTTTGGAATAAATCAAAATATCATCCAAAAACACAAGTAAAAACTTATCCAATTGTTCTCTAAATATGTTGTTCATAAGGTTCATGAATGCAGTTGGGGCATTGGCTAGCCCAAAAGGTAATACAATAAACTCAAAATGTCCATATCTTGTTCTAAATATGTCTTAGATGTATCTTCCTTCAGTATCCTTAACTGATGGTATCCATATCTTAAATATATATTAGAAAATATAGTTGCTCCTTTCAATTGATCAAGAAAATCATTAATCCTTGGTTATAAATACATGTTCTTGACAGTAACCTTGTTCAATATTTGATAGTTTATGCACATCCTTAAGGTACCATATTTCTTTTTAACAAATAAAATAGGATTTCCCCAAGGTGAAACACTAGGTTTGCTTAACCCTTTTTCAAGTAAATCCTAAAGTTGCATTTTGATCTCCTGAAACTCAATGGGTGTCATTCGATAAGGTTACCTTACAATTGAGGCTGCCCTCAGTAATAGGTCTATTGAGAAGGCAAATTTCCTTTGAGGTGGTAATCTTGGGAGATCCTTAGGAAATACATATTTGAAAGCACCCAACACTGCATATTGCCAAAAAATATTAGATTCCTTTTCAAATGCTTCCATATTATTTATATTAACTATGAAGATAATTCCATTATTTTTAAAAACCTTTTTGTTTTGCATTGCACTCAATATATGTGGCTTAACTTACCTTTACACACAACTAATTATAATCCTTTGACTAGCTTCATCTAAAAATTCCACCCATAGCTCTTCAAAATTTAAAATATCCTTGTGTGCTTTTAACCAATAAACTCCTAAAATAATGTCAAATGCATGCAAAGGTACCACATACAAATGCTAGTTGATCTTTCCTTGCCATAAGGAAATGTGGGAGGCAAAGAGACTTTGATTAACACAATGGTTTTGCCCTGATCCATACTCTACCTTCCAATAATTTTCCAAGAATCTAGATCTAACAGGCAAATCCCTCACTAATTTTGAAGACATAAAACTATCTGTTGATCCACTATCAACTAAAATTTGAATTATTTTACCAAAAATTTTACCATGCAATAAAAAATGAGTTATCTGACAATTGATTTCAGAACTACTTGTGGTTGCATAGATCCTATGGCTAGCCTCTTCTAGAGTTTTTTGTGGTAATTCAGTACTATGAGGACATTTGTTAGGATAATGAGCCCCTTTGCAAACCTAACATCCACCTGGTGGTGCTCTATTGTCTCTATTATTTCTTTCTTTTCTATTCACAAATGGAGTTTCCCTATCCTTTCCTTGACTTTCTAGATTATGGTATTACCTCTAGGGAAATTCTTTAGCATCGTTCTTGAATTTTCCACTTTCGTAGTTGGATCTATTTTTGCCCCCTTGATTGTTTTTATCTTCTCTTTTGGGTTTCTTGTTCTGTTCCTTCTTCTATTTCATAAAACTCACACTTTTCGCTTCCTAAGTTCATATTTTTTATTTTCATATAACTTTTGATAGTTAAAGTATACCTTTCTCATTTCTTGATTAGCTTCTTATTTTTTTTCTAGGTCAAAAGTAGTTGGTAAATTGATGTGATTATGAATGTTTAACACCGTAATAATCCTAGGATGCAATCCCAGAATAAATTTTTATGTCTTCATTTCTTCATTGCTTTCATATTGGGATGCATATTTCAACAATTGAATAATTTTTTTGTGGTATTCATACACCGACATAATTTTCTATCTCAATTTTGAGAAATCACCAAATTTCTCCACATAACATTGTTTTATCAATAATCTATCCTTAAATTCCTTGATAAAATCCTCCCATTTGAGGTCAGTAGGTTCAAATTTATGCCATTTATTATATGACTTCCATTAGTCCATGGATATTTCTATCATATTCATTACTGCCAAAGTAGTCTTGGATTCAGAGGATAGAACTACTAGAGAAAAGTAAGACTCTATCTCACTCAACCAATTTTCAGATGATTCACCATGATATTTCCAATCCATTTAGTTGTTGCTACCTTTATCATATTTTTATTAAACTCCTTACTCACTCTTACCCTTATAGCACTAGATCTCTATGGTTCCCTAGATTCTGCAATTGATATTTCCAATCCATTTCCTTGTCCATTAGTTAAGTCTTATATGACCCATTGTTGTTGGATAATAAATTCTTTCTTTTGGGTCATGTGAGTTTTCTATTAGGCCATATCTTCCCTTTGGTAGTTCATATATGTTTGCAATAATTGCACCACTTTAGCAAGGTTTCTTACCTCCACGTTGGTCTCAATCTCGTTATGGAATCATTAACCCTTATTTCATTTTAAGGTCCTTTTTGCCTTAGATTTTTCCATGGCCCCCTTATAGGTCTTTCGGTGTCTTTCTCCTCCCTACCTCCCATAAGATCTATTTAGGATACACCTCACAAAACTGTACCATTAAACCTGTAGGTAAAAGAGGTAGAGCATTAGTTATAATTTTTCAATCTATCTAACACTCAGAATCTACAACCTAGAATATATTTTGCTATGATACCACATGTAACAACCCAATCCTATGGTCTCACTTGGTTGACCTAAAATAATAAAAGAAACTAATTTTTTTTTTTTGTAAGTTTACTAAGAAGACCCAAAAGTTACTTTCCTAAGTTCTCAGATTGTTTACATGTTTTCATGGTTTAGATCATCCAAATACATTTTAATTATTCATTGTCTTCTTACCACAAGCATAGTTAAACGGGTTTGGGTCAAATACTGTTGGAGAAAACTACCCAAGTAGATGAGATCGTCCATATCCCATAGAGTAGCCTTTTAGTGGAGTCAATTAGTCTCATTTATTGTCCACATATATTGATATGAGGACTGAACCATGGCTAGGATTATTTTCTAGGGTCCATAACACCTAGAGGGGAACACTTATATTCCCTACCTCAAAATATTGAACCCTCAACCAACCATTCAATGTGTTATTTAAATTATATAAAAGAGGTTAGTGTAGTTATTATTTCATGGCTAACTATTGATTCCCTTAAACTAAAGATATTTAGTGACATGTCAATACCCTGATCTTGGACTTCATTTTCTAAACCAAGGATAACTCACAATAGTTTATCCCATACCAAACTCCAAGGCTATTCTAGCTAAGTATACTGAGTAAGGTTTTCATCATAGTGCTATTCGAGTTTAACCTGGATAAAGGTATCCCATACCACCTCTCCATATTGACCAACCAAGTCTCTTTTGACCACTTTCATCAATCATGCACAAACTTGAAAATTGTGTGTATACTTGCAACTTAATATTTTCTCAAACCTTAGTATAATGAATTATAACCTAAGCCTTCTAAGATTTTTCCTCAACTTATATCCATCATCTATAACTTCATAATATAAGCTTACAAAATCTTAAACATTCGTTTTATTTACATACCATAAAATATAGTCTATTTATTTAGAAATATGATAGGTTGTCTAAACCCAAACTACATGGTCACTAGAGTTTTAAACATATTCTAAGATAAGAGTTGCCACCCAATTTTATTACAGGTTTAGATTCCAAAAATATGCAAGGATAAACCATAATTTTTACCAATTTTCCATATTAAGATATATGCTTTCAGTTTACATATTAACCAAGCTAAACAAGCATTCTAATAACAACAAAATCAATTTCATACTTTGGATATATTAAATTTAATTATAGCATTAACAGGGTTTGTAACATCCAACATTTTCCTTGGTTATTTAAAATGTTTTTTTGTTTAACTCTATTTTTATCTCACTTAAGGAACATGATATTACAAAATGAAGCAACCCAATGCAATTCATGCAAAATACAATACTGTAATATTTAATCTGTTTAGACATAGGTTTCAGCTGGCTTCACTATAAACATGCTTCACCATCAAAATATTAGAAATCTTTTAGTTTATAAGAACAAAATCAAAAAATAATTACTTTCTCTTTGTTTTTAATCATAACCTTCCTAAGTTTGGTCATGTTTTATTATTAATGTATTATTAAGTAAAATGCAATTCACGGTATATTAAGAAAAATATAGATCCAGAAGTCATTATCATTGAGTAGGGAAAAGAAGCTTTAATACACTTTAATTACAAATATTACATCCAAATTCACAAATATCACAAAGACACTTCCATAAAATTGAGTTTTCTTTTTTTAAAATAAGCAACAATACATGCACTTCACACTTTTTCTTCGAAGATAAAGCCTTAAACTTTCACTGCTAAATAATCTCTTATCTTCCACCCTAAGGCTTGGACTACCCAAAGGTACTGTTATCCAAAAATAAACTGTACTACCACCAAGACCAAGGCTACCAAATATGTTTTCTTAACTTATACTTTAATTCTAGTGATATGGTAGTAGTAAAGATGATTCTCACCTTGCACGTCCTTGAATCAAATCTGCTTAGGTTTGCCCAACATAAATCCAATTATTTTGGAGAGGATGAAATCTTGAATAGGGAAACTTATATGATACTAGGGATTAGACATGGCTCTCTAAATTTGAATATGTAATATTCTATTATGCACACACACAAATGTACTAGAAACACTTCAAATAAATTCACCAATATCCTTAACCCAATATTTTCCAAAATTTTAGAACATGTTTCCACAATTAATTTATTTAATTCATCAAGAGATACCTATAGTTTTAAAGAGAAAAATCTATGGTTTTTCTCTTTCATTATATTTTAGATGGGATACCATTCACACACTACATCCATCCCAACCTCTCTTCTAAATACTATCACACTATCAAACAACAACATAACAAAATACTCTTGTTTACATTCAAAGCAACACATAACATAACAACACATTAAATCATGACAATACCGAATTTATCTTTTTCTTTCTATATAGAAGGGATATTTCAACACTTCCATTGCTTCATTTTCTTTCTACCTTCATGTTATATAGAAATGCAATTATAGTGAAGAGTTGTTTTGACATGGTAAAAATTTACTAACTATTCCATAGCTTCTAATTACCATTTTTCACTCTAACCATTCAACAATAGCACACAACAAGATAGAAATTTAATCAAACATATTTAATCATGGTATACGCATTTACAGATATGGTTCACATGCTTTCCAACTAAATTTGTTTTATGATATTTCAGTCTCTCTCGAATCCTTCTCCCATATATCTTCTCCCACATGACTCTTTTAAAAATAAACCTTATTTTTTATTTTGTTCTTTCACCTCCCAAACGATACATGAAAATTAAGTGAGTCTTTTTTCTTTTTCTCGATGCACAATTTCAAGTTGTTAAGCTTCCATTTCTGCTTCGTGTGTGCTCCAAGTGATTATTGCCCATTCTAAATTTCATGTCGCTATATTAACTAACATTAAGCATAAATGCATTCACCAATTGGAGGTCTTAATACACATAGTTCTAACACTTCTAATTATTTTCCTAATATTCAATATGAAGCTATCTTCACAATAGTGCAGACCACTTTATACATAAATAAAATAAAATAAAAATAAAAACATTATAGACATTATCCTATATTTTAAAGTAAAGTAACAATAGCATTTGTATAGGTTTCCCTACATGAAAACCTAATACCATATTGATTCATATATCAAATAAAATATAATTTTTAAATAATATTCTCACATATGATTTATAAAACAACCACACATACATGTTATTCTTTAAGAAACTAGTGGCTCCCATCATCATCACCACCTAAAGCAACATTTCTCATTCCTTTCCAAACAAACAATACTTGAATAAATTTAATCCATGAAGATATGCAATATGCAATTAGCCTATATGATATGAAAGCACGAGTTTCCATGTGTTCGTGAGTCGAATCATCACCTCCCTATCTCACCTTTTTTCCCTAAATAGCTTTCTCTCATTGTTTTCATGTAATTTTCCTACATTCACAAAAGTTATCAGCAGTACCATGGTTCAAAGGAAAAGGGTAAGTACTATCCTTCAAAAATCGTGTGAGAGGGTTGTTACATTTTTGAACAGTTTGGAGCTAAACATGGTCTGGTTGTAGAAGAAATCCTACGATCGATTGCTAACCAACCTATTCTTGCACCCAATTTTATTAAGGAAGAGTGGGGAGGTTCGAGCGATGGTAGTGAGGACCTATATTCCTTTTCCTTTGGATATAGATATGATACAATTTCGAGGAAAATTTAAGTTTTGGATAGAGGAGTAAGAGAGAAGGCATCTCATTGCAAAATCTCAAGAAATGACTTTTTAGAGCTTTCTATAAAGGAGACTTAAACTAGCACAAGGATGGATGGTGAGCCGTCTTTCAACATGGTTGGAAGAGGTGTTACAAGGAAGTCCAAGCATTTACTAGGTAATAAACTATTGGAGAAAGATTTTATCCCCATTTACCTTCACTTTGATTATGATATTTTATGTAGAGATTCTAAAAAAGATAAATTGGTGAAGGAATTTTATGCCCTGAATGGTGCTTTTGAAAGAAACAATACTATCATTCATAATATTAAGATGGTGGAGATAAAACAACGTGTTGCTTGGGGCTCATTAAAAATTGTTGTCAACTACTTGAAGGAGATATCTAGGATGGTCAGAGATGTTATCCAGGAGGTGAACTTGTTGGTCAAGAACTAGCTCAAATATGTTCTCTCAATATTTTCTAGCGTTCTCTTCCTCTGGTTCTATTTCTTTCTGTGTTAGTAGTTGTAGTTTCTCTTGGTCTCTCTCATCGTTTTGGGTGGTTTTCAGCTTTTTGTGTGGTTTTTCTAGGTGGTTCTCCAATTTTGATGGAGTTGTTGTAAAAGGTTGAGGGATCCCTTTCAAAACCCTATTTTCTTAATATTATAAAAAAATATATGATATGAAATCATATGTCTAATTAACTAAGATGGTTATCCATGTGGTGGTATGCACTAAAATTAAAAGAATAGAGTTAAAATATTTAATAATTTCTTTTAATATTAAATAAATAATAAATAAAAATACATTATGAAGTTATGGTAAATTGATTAAGATTATTATTTACAGGGAAGATGCATAATATAATTAAAATATTTAACTTTATGTTATTATAAATATTTTATTTTAAATTTTTATTATAAAATGTAAGAGAATAGACTAAGATGATTTCAATAGATTTGTATAAATTATTATATGTATATAAATTAAACCATAATTTATTTATTTAATTATTATTATTATTGGGTCAAGATAAGTAAAGATGTTATAATATTATGGGTTTAATTAACATTAAAAACTATTTATAAAGGTAGTTATAATGGGATTATTCTTTTAAATGTATTTTATTATTATATATTTTTTACATTCCATGTTTATGTAGGAGATGCAACATTAAAATCTTGATACAAGGAAATATGATCCTTTCAAGAAACCTACACTTACCCTATAAGTTTTTGTCATTGGGAGGATACCGTATTGGTATGTATTTGGGTTTTCATCTAGGAGACCCAAGTTCAAGCCTCAATACAAGGTTATGGGACCATTTCAAAAACCCATACTTACCCTTAAAATATTGTCCATAGGGGATACTATAGTGGTATATATCTTTGTGTTTAGGAGATCCAAGTTAAAACCTTGGTGCAAAGGAATGGGACCCTTTCAAAAACTTATACTTACCCTAAAAATAGCCCTTCAAGGGATTTCATAGTGGTATATCTTTAGATTTTCATCTAGCAGACCCATTTTGAAACCCCAATATAAGGAATGAAGACTTCTTCATGAACTTATACTTACCCTAAAATTATAATCCTTCATGGATACTATAGTATTTTGCATTTAGATATCCATTTAGGAGACCCAAGTTCAAATGTTGCTACAAGAAAATGAGACTCTTTCAAAAACCCATAATTACACTAAAATTTTTAGATGAAAAACTATTGATGAAAAACATGTTATAAAAAAAATATTTAGAAGGAATATTTGTAATAGAGTTAATATATGTAAGGAAAATGTATAATAGAGTTAAAATATATTTCTTATAAATAGTTTATTTAATATTTACGAATCATAACATACTATGCCCTAAGGAGGTTGCCCCCTAAGGGGCCTAGAAAATGATCTAGTGCTTTAGCAATTAATAAATTTGAAGGTTTAAGGAGGTAGAAGGAGCGTGGAAGGTTGAAGGCTTAAGGAATGTGAAAGGCTGGAGGCTAAAGGAGCATGGAAGGTTGAATGATGAGTTTATATTTGGAGTGTCAAGGCTAAACGAGCTTGGAAGGCTATGTTGAAAGAAGAAGCAAGGAAGGCTGGGCTATATAAAAGAGCTACAATGAAAGACTGAGATGTTGGGTAGAAGGATGGGATGGCTCAAGGAATATGGAAAGTTGGGCTAGCTAAAGGAGTTGTAATGGAATGCTAGGATGCTCAGTGGAAGGACGGGAAGGCTAAAGGAGTGTGGAGGACTACATACAAGGAGAAAAATAAAATTGCAAAGTGCAAAGGATTAATGTTTTTCCCTAAAAAATATCTCACCTTTTAGGAACCATATCTTCACGAAGAGTTATCTTATTTAACATATTCTTCAACCAACTTATGCAAAATTTGAATAGTTTTAAAATGAGTGGTCATATGAAAAAATCCAAGCAATATTTAGAGAGATACGACCCTATGAAGTAAACCATTTGGAACAAGAGCAATGACAAAGTTTCAAGTCATGAAAAACAAAATTGCAAAGTGTGAAGGATTAGGATTTTTTTTTTTGAAAAATATCTCATATTTTAGGAGCCATATATTTGTGAGAAGTTATCCAATTCAGTTGATTCTTAGACCAACTTGTGTAGAATTTGAATAGCTTTAAAATGAGTGGTCATATATAGAAATATAAGAAATATTGAGGGAGATACAACACTATGAAATCAACCATTTGAAACAAGGGCAGTGACAATTTTTCAAGTCACAAAAAATGAAATTGCAAATATTTACCAACTAGGGTTCGAATGATGAGAAGCATAATTAAGGGTTATGAATTTAGTGAGGAAGGAAACTAGCAATTCAAATTTGTAAAGCGAACTATGATAGTACAATGTTTTGGAAATATTACTTTACTAAGATGCAAGGCATATATAGTAGAGGTGAAGTTTTGGCATTGTGAAGTCTACTATAGAAAAATGTCAAGAAAGTGTTCAAAATATGAGCAAGTTTTAATGTCATTGATGTCAAGAATATGATGACCAAGTTTATTGTCATCCAGGTATTTATGTCCAAGTTTTTTTGGTAAGGTTGATGTTCGAGTTTCATTAATATCCTCCAGTGTTTTTTTTCCAAAAAGGCAAAGAAGAAGGTTTAATATTTAATATTTATTATTTAATATTATAATATTTAAGGATATAAGTTTGGTTTATGAAAAATAAATTCCAAGGAGTTGTCACATTTTAAATCTCCAAAAACCCATATGACATATTTATGGATTAAGGGTTTAATTATTTAATTTTAAATATTTTAACCCTAAGGTTAAAATTTAAAATTAAATAATAATATTTTAAGGGCCTAAGTTAAAAAATATAATTTGAATTTAAAAATTCGAATATCACTCTAACGTTGGTAAAGTGCATCCATTTAATATATAAATATACCAAAGTTCTTTGGCAAGAATCATCCACGCGATAAACATTGATGCGACCATAGTTTTCAAGCTCCAAAGGGAGAGCATTTGCATGTGTTTAAAATTCATTGGGTAGAAGAGAAATAATAAGATAGAGGAGAGCATAAAATATATTTCGAATCAACCTGTAGTGTAGGTGGTAGCCAAGGGTTGCGGTAAGGCAGTCATGGAACATGAGGTCAAGGTTCAATTATTGCAAATGCCATTTTGGTGAAGAGGAAGAGAGCTTTTGTTTTTGCAAGGTGGGAAGGCATATTTTAAAGGCAATAGGGTGCATCTTTGGTTCACGTAAGGGCACATAGCCCAAGTGGTGAACGTATAGGCACTAAGGCACTTCGTTGAAGATAGGTGAGGAGTTCGAATCCCATCATGAGATATTTTGCAAAGGAGGTACTCGAATAAGGTATGCACATTATTTTTAATTGTTATAAAGGTTTTTGCTGAGTGAAAATTGCAAAAATTGCGCTAAGACGTTATATTTAGTGTTTAAGGTGGTTGGCAAGGAAATTAAGAGGGAGATATAAGGTTTAATAAAATTAGATATTATTTTGTGATTTTAGGAGTAATAAGGTTTTAAAAGGAATTAAATTTTATTTTTAAATAAAGGTTTATTATGTTAAATTTTTGAGAGGAGTAATAAGGTGGTTAATGAAAAATCATTGTTGAAGTGAATTGTTTGGTTTTTGCTAATCATTTTGAAGTGTGGAGATTATAAGGTGTAATTGAGATTTAATGCTTTGTATGGTGAAATATATATATATATATATATATATATATATATATATATATATATATATATATATATATATATATATTTGAATTTACATGGTGGAATCGGTAGCCGCCATGAATTTGGGTAGGCTGTCCAGCTTTTATGGTCGCCATAGTATTCTGCGTTGTCCGCCCTAGAAGCCGCCACACAGATCTTTGTGCAGTCCGCCCCTATAACCACCATGCCACAATCATTTAAAACCTTTTATGCCACTAAAAGCATCAGGAAAGGGTATGGTGAAATATTATAAGGGAATATTTTAATGAATTTTTGATAAGATTTTGCTACCTAACCTTTGAGATTGGCAAAGAGGTTGATTATGATTAAGACATGTTTTGAGGTCAAAACTTCTTCAAACAAAAGGTATGGGCACATCTTCCTTGTGAGTGAAATATTGTTGGATTGGATGTTATGAATTCTAAGTTGGAGTGAAAAGGTTTTTTTGATAAGCATTGTTGAGTAAGATTTCATGTGCATGATTGGTGAATGTTTGGGAGAATACTTGAGTGAGAACTTGTGAACTATCTTGAACTAGGGTTTGTGAAAGATCATGAGTATCATTGTTATGTGAGGTTTTTTTATAAGAATTATTGGAAATATTTTACTAAAACTTCATGTGCATGATTAGAATTTATAAAAATAACACGAGTATCATTGTTATGTGAATTTGGAATCATATTGAATCAAAGTTGAGTTCCATAGTGTGAGTTATTGAAAGCATTGTGAAACACTTGTTTAGGGTTTATAAGCAAGTTATGTTGCATTGAGTGATTTTTTGAGTGGAGTTGATTGAGCATAATTGATTTAAAGCATTGGAGTGATAGTTCAAATTTTGTGAAATAAATTTTTCTTTATTCTTAAATTGATTTGAAGAGAGTTTGGAAGTGATTGAGTGTTGTGTGAGAGTGAAACATATTAAGTCTCTAACCATTCTCCATATGTTTCTATGATTAAAAAAGAGAGTTTGAAAATTATTAAGTATTGTTGTGAGTGTAAAACATATTGAGTCTCTAACCATTCTCTATACATTTCTATGAGATTGAAATAAGAGTTTGTATGAAACTTGTTTGTGTAATTGAAGAGGTTTTATGTGATAGATTGAGCTAAGTTGAGTAAGTATTTGTAAAAGCTTAAGGATAGGTTTGTGTGAGATTTTGTGAAACCTTACAAGAAGATTTGGGAAAAGTTCTAGTGAGGACTTATTGAGCATATTTGATGTAAGCCTTAGAGAAGACTTGAGAGCAACTTGAGAAAGTTATAGAGAGGACTTGTGGACATATTTGAGACAAGTCTTTGAGAATATTTGAGAGCAGAGTTGATTGATTGATTTGTTGAAGCTTTGTGTTAAGTCTTGGGGTAGATCTAGCAGAGTTAATTTGTAATTGATTCAAGATTTGTGCTAAGGCTTAAGGATATATTTAAGGACATAATTTGGTGTAGATTTGAGAATAGGTTTGTGCCAAAGTAGAGATAGAGATTGAGAAAATTTGTGCTAAACTGAAGGACTGTGTTTAGTACATATTTGAGATAGATATTGAGCAGATTTATGCTATACCAAAGGACTATGTTTAGTGCATATTTGGGATAAATATAGAGAAGATTTATGCTAGACCAAAGGACTGTGTTTAGTACAAATTTGAGATAAATATTAAGCAGATTTGTGCTAGAGCGAAATACTATGTTTAATGTAGATTTGAGATAGAGATTGACATCGAAGGATATGTTTAGTGTATATTTGAGATAGATCTGAGTAAGATTTGGAGGTGACCAGGGTTATGCATAAGGGGTCAGCAAATTATATTGGAATCCTGATGAATTATGTAGAGGTATACATGGCAAATTGTATTTATTTATATCCAAAAATTTTCAAACCGTGGCAAATTGCATTAATTTATCTCCAAAAAATTTTAAACCATGGAATTTTTTTTTGTGTTAGGGCTATGAATATTAGTTTTCAAAATCTCAAAATGTATGACAAATTTAAATTTTTTAGGTTGACATGAAATACTTTTAGCCTTTATGCTTTATGACAATCAATTTTAGACATGTATGATGATCGACTATAGGCATGATGATCAGGTGCATATATGATGACTAATGGTATGCATAATTATCGATTGTAGGCATTACGATAAATTACAAGTATGACAATTTATTGTAACAATGTTGATCGATTGTAGGTATGATAATCGGTTGTAAGCATGATGATTGATTGCAGAAATACCAATCGATTGCAGGCATGCCGATAAACTACATGTATGATCAGATGTAGACATGATAATCAGTTGTAGATATGATGATCGGTTGTAGGTATATTGATCAAGTGTATCTATAAAAATTAGTTACAATATTATTGATTGGTTGCATGCATGATGATCGACTACAGGTATAACGATCAGCTATAGGCATGATGATTGGTTGTAAGAATACCGATCGATTGTAAGCATGATGATTGGTTGTAGCTATAACAATCAAATATAGGCATGATGATAAATTATAGATATAATGATCAGTTATAGGTATGACAATCAATTTCATGAATACCGATCAGTTGTAGGTATACCGCATGATGATCGATTACAGGTATGACAATTAGTTGCAGGGATGTTGATCGATTGCAAGAATGTTGATCAATTTTAGGAATACTGATAGGTTACATATATAATGATATTATACAAGAATGTTGATTGGCTAAAAACATGTTGATTAGATGATCAATTTTAAGAATATTGATCGGTTGTAGAGATGTCGATCGACTATAGAAATACCGATCAATTGCAGACATGATGATGGGATGCAGGAATGCTTATTAGATGTATGCATGATAACCAGATGTAGGAATGTAAATCAGTTGTATTTATGACCATCAAATGTAGGAATGTTGATTAGGTGCAGGCATGAAAATCAATTTTAGGAATACCGATCGGTTGCAAGTATGATGATGGGTTGCAATACTGTCGAGTACCCTGTCAGTAGCAATAGTGCATCTATGCCATGTGTCAACCATCCATGAAATGATTGCATGTATATGCCATGTGTCACCCATCCATGAGTTGATTGCATATAGAAAAGTATATATAAATGGATTAACAATTATTTTTTGCCTTTTATATCATATTTTTAACCGTTTTCCTCCCATCTTATTTTTAACCTTTTACCTTAATTTTTAAGAAATTTTTAACCCTTTTTATCTCGTTTGAACCCTTTTCTATCAAGTGTCACATACCATCCACTATATCTTCTGATCCATATGAAATAACCCTATGGCATCCCCTATCACCCCTGGAATGTTTAAAGTTAATTATAAAAACCTGGTTCGCCCCTTGATTTCAAAAAAATTGTCAACACTAGGTTACGATATGTCATGGGTCACAGAATCTGGTCTTTCGGGTCTAGTTTCAATGCTGCAATTCGACATGGACACTAAAATACTAGAGAATATAATTGCATGTTATAATATTGATTTGAAAAAGGTAAATCTTATCATCGACAACAAAAACATTGTTATTTCTTTCACAGCCTCTGATTTCGCTAGATTTACAACATTGTTCCACACTGGTTGTTAGCCTATTACTTCCCAATATCAATTAACTGATGAAGATGAAATCTACCTTCAGACCATATTTAATGTACATTCAAAATATTTTCAAGGTATAACTATTTTTCATTTAATTGAATTTAAATTCTATTCACTAGTGTATAATTATAGATTTTGTTTTTTTGTAATTACATCCACCAAGTCCAGAAGGGGTTTGACTATACCAGCTATTGAAAATAAATTTATTCGGGCATGTTGTGAATTATTCCTTTCTAGACTTGTCTACAAGAAAGACTGACATAATTTTTTATGTGGGCCTGAGCGTATTTGATTTGTTGTGTTGCACACCACCAATTCGACTGGTCCAACTATGTCTCACATCGAATCATATTGGAAATCCAAAACATGATAACCCACGCTTCACCCTCATCGACAGTTAGCACATGCAACTATATTATTTCTTTTTTTTATGAATATTTTTATCATTTGCATAACACTCAAGTACCAACATCTTGGTACTCAACCCTAGCCAATGCAACCATGATAGAACAATAGGTTCAGGTAATTTTTCGTTAATATTTAAAGTTAAATTTTTTATATTTCATATGTTTGTCTTTTTATAATTTTGATATTTTATACCAAACACAAAAAATAGTATCCTCTTCCTCTTCAAAGTGGGATGTTGTTATCAGATATTATAATCTAGAGGAATTAGGAGACTTCGAAACACCTACGGAGGAAACAACATCACCGCTAAGGAGAAGATCAATAAGGAAACATATGAGATCTAGTTCTCCTAATCCTAGACAACCCCTACCTGTGGCTATGCATCCACTTCCAATGGGTGTAGTTGTGAAAGAGGTTTCATTTTTGGGGAGTAAGTTTTAATGACTACCGAAACAAAATTTTTACAAAATTTTTACTATTTTTAATTATTATTTTTTTAGATGTACAACATGCCCACATTCCATTTGCATTAGCAGCTACACAAGATGTCTTTTCTTCTATCGGTAAGTGTTATAACAAATTTTGCAACCAATTTTCATAATCTAATTTTATAACTAATTTTTATTTTCTACCTTCACAAATTTTATAACTAATTTTTATTTTTATGTTTTAAGTTCCCATACAATAATTTTGTCAACAAAATCAACAAATGATGCCCCCCCCTCCTCCACCACACCAACCTAAAATGCAAGCTCAATGCTTCCTATTTGGAAAACACATTCTTCCATCTAGGCCACATAGAGAAGCAACACAACAATTTTCAAAGAACGAGGTATCAAAGATATTTTCAAGATTCAACCATATTTCTCTTGCTAATTTATTTAAGTATATACCAGAAGCTTTTGGTGGTAGGTTGGATGAGGTTCCACTTGATAAAGATTTATTTTTTCAAGATAACACACCCACTAATTTTCAAGTATCTGAATTACTTCAAGATGAAGGAAATGAAGGAGCATAATGTTCAAGAAAATCTCCTCTCAGGAAAACAAACACCCGTCAGGCTCATCCCCGACCATAGGATGAAATATTAAATATTTCATAAAATGATTTAGTTTTTGATAATGTTGAATCTACCATTAAGGATTTACTACTTCTAGATATAAAAAAATGAAAAAATGAGAGTATCGGGCCAAAGTGTTGATAAAGGAAATTAATGTCCGATACAATAATTTTTCAAAAAGAGAAAAAAAAATTCATTTGATGAAAATTAACCTAAAAATATGGAGGCTCTACTACAACAAGTAAAATCTGGCATTGTGAAGGTGAATACATCTTACACAGATGAAATTTGAAAGTTTAAGATGAACATATTGGAGAACATAAACGATGAGGCCTAAGATTATTATAATAAATGGGCAAGTAATAAGAAAAATGTTGCTATTGCTATAGCTACAAAGAATGTTACTGAGATTTTACTTAATCACTTTTGTATTAAAAATTTGTTGTTCTCTTTTTTAAAATGTAATTATCTGTTGATTAACTATTTTTTCTTTTTGTAGGTAAAGTATGATAATCTCAAGAAGTAGGTTCAAAACCTGTAAGACTATCTCAAGATGGCAAAGGAGTTCTTAAATGCTTCCATGGTAATGAAAAAGAGCACAAGAATCAGTTTGATAGAACAACATTTTGTAGAAAATAATTATCCGCAATGGATTGGATCTTGATGTTCTGCTAAAGGATAAGGGTAAAGAAGTTCAAGGACCAACATTTGAATATTTTAGCAAAGAAGAAAATACCCTTCTTTATAGATTGAAAAATATTGAGAATATCCTTGTCAATTATGGAGCAATTAATAGTACTGTTATCCAGCCCAAGGGAAGAGTCATTGGAATGTAGAATGTAAAAATCGTGGAAGTAGTGGATGAGGAAAAAGGAGCTAAACATGGGAAATATGAGGGAGGAGCCATTGCTATGGAGAATATGGAAGTAATTGAAAAGGCAAAAAGAGTGGTGGAAGGGGGAAAAGATTCTTAATCATGAAATTCAATTTCAAAAAAAGATATTTCAAAAAGACTATTTTATGACATTTCATATGTTTACATTTGAAAACAAGATACTTGGTTTTATTATTTTAATATTACACTATTTAAATTTATAATTGTGTGTTATTTTTATCTCTTGAGTATTATGGTGTTTCAAATATGCTTGATTTTATGAATAATATATGTATGCATAGGTTTAGATTTTTATGTTATTCAAAGTTATTCATGTTGTGATATAAAAATGAGTATTTTCTTGTGTATTCTGCTATGTTGTATTTATATTTCAAATTTCAAATGAGTTTATGAAGGATATATCTATGCATGGGTTTAAATTTTTAGTTTATTCAAAGCCATTGTTGTTGTTGTATAGAAAAGTGTTTTGTCTTTTTTATTATGCTATATCGTTTTCATATTCAATGTTAGTTTATGTTGGATATATTTATGAAGGGAAAATTTTTTAATTTCCATATATTATGCTATGTTGTTTTTATATTTCAATTTTCAAATGAGTTTACGAATGATATATCTATGCAAGGGTTTAAATTTTAGTTTATTCATAGTCATTCTTGTTGTAGTATAAAAATGATTATTGTCATTTGTATTATGCTATATTATTTTTATATTTCAAGTGAGTTTACGAAGGAGATATCTATGCATGGGTTTTAATTTTCACTGCATTCATAGTCATTCTAGTTGTTGTATAAAAATGTGTATGGTCTTTTGTAATATGCTATATTTTTTTTTATATTTCAAGGTGAGTTTACGAAGGATATATCCATGCATGGGTTTCAATTTTTAGTGCATTCATAGTCATTATAGTTGTATAAAAATGAATATGGTCATTTGTATTATGCTATATTGTTTTTATATTTCAAAGTGATTTTACGATGGATATATCTATGAATGAGTTTAAATTTTCATTTTCCATATCTAGAGTAATATACTACATACCTTTTTCATACATATGTAGAGAAATTTTTACTAGTTATGTATGCATACAAGGTTTACTCAATTACAAAGCATAAATTATAAAATTTTGTCAACATAGAAAGTTAATAACACTTCTAGAGTCATATCATACATAATAATGATACATACAAACATACATTTAAAGTCAAAGCAAAAATCACTATATTTTTTCAACATATACAATTAATTCAATAACATATCATCATTATGTATACATGATTTTCAATTTTTTAGCTTACTCAAAGCTATAGCATAAAACATAAATTTTGAAAACAGATAGTCCATATCATTAAAAAGCAAACATACATAATCATTGAAAATAGAATGATTATATATTTTTTTTCAAATCACTAAAATTTTAGAACAAATCAAATACGAAAAATCATTGATAATATAAATTTATTCAAATCACTAAAATTTTACAAATGATTTAAAATTCATAAAATCATAGATTATATGAATTTTTCATATAACCATTGCAATTTTTACATTTCTAGAAGTTGATACAAATATTTATAGAATTCTTCAATAGAACTGAGAATCATTTGTGAATTTTACATTTCCATAATCTCATCATCACTTCAAGGTGAATCATTTTTGTCATTATCAATAGTATTAGTGAGACCTCTTATTTCTGCTAGGGACTTCCAATATGTCAACGCTTTGTCATAGGAAAACTTACCCACCTCGTACGATAATACATAAATTCTCAAATAATTTTCCAAATTTTTGTTCAACCTATTACGAACTTTTGATTTAACAGAAGACAATCCACTAAAAACCCTTTCGTCTTCAACAGATCCCAAAATTATTGTCTGACATAATTCATATAAAATAAAGTACTCACTCATAGTTTCTTGTAAGACACTACTTCAATACAATTGTTGATAGAAACATGTGATTGAAATAGTCTCATATTTTTGAAATGTGCAATTTGATTATCCATTGTTATTCCAAAATTGGTTGATTGTTGTCTTAGAATATCTTTGTTTAGAATACAATTAATTTCAATGCCATTTATTTCCACATTTTTAGAAAAATGTGTCATAATATTACCCATATATTTTAAAAACAACTCACTTCTACTACTATGGTCACCACAAGGATTCCAGAAGATGGGATTAACAAAAACCATGGTCACAAGTGACGCAGATCCAAAATTAAAACCAAAGAAAACCCCAATATTTCATTCAATGCTTGGAAAATGGATTACAGAAACTAAAATGCCAACCCCATTACAATGCTTGAATTTAATCTTATATCAGACCTGACCCTTTTTGATCATCATTACACAAACTAGAGTGATGCTCTATAGCCACCTGCACGTATGCTCTGTAGCCACCTGCATGAATGCTCTGTGGCCGCCTGCACCTTGATCCTCTTAGTCATCATTACCCAAAATGGTGGAGTGCTCTGTAGCCACCTGCACTTTGACCCTCAGAGTCATCATTGCACAGAATGGTGGAGTGCTCTATGGCTGCCTGTAACTTGGTGCCACGTGTCTCTGTAACGGCCCCTGCAACTGCCTACCATTCTGGAGTCGTGAACAAGTCACAAAATCACAACATTTTTCCTCCTTCGCTCTCTCTCTCCTCTTCGGGTCATGATATCATGACATTTTGGCTTTTGGCCTTGACTTCCTCCTTCGGGTCGCGAAACTGTGACATGTCATGATATCACGACATTTTGGCTTTCGGTCTTCACTTTCTCCTTTGGGTCGCGGAACCGCGACATGTCGCGATATCGCGACATTTTGGCTTTCGGCCTTCACTTTCTCCTTCGGGTCACAAAATTGTGATGTGTCACAAAATCGTGACTTCTTTGCCTTTCGCTCTCTCTTTCCTATTTGGGTCGCTAAATTGTGACATGTCACGAAATCATGACATATTAGCTTTTTGCTTCCTCTTTCCTGTTTGGGTCGCAAAATCGTGACATGTCGTGAAATCACGACATCTTTTCTTGCTGCTTCCTCTTTCCTGTTTGGGTCATGAAATTGTGACATGTCGCAAAATCGTAACATATTTGCTTGTTGTCTTCTCTTTTTGGTTTGGGTCACGAAAACGTGACATGTCGTGAAATCGTGACACTTCGGCATCCTTGCCTCTCCTATGAAACCTGTCATGATATCGTGATAGTTTTTCCCATTGGCTTCTCTCTCCACTTTGTGTTGCGATATCGTGACACTTTTTCTATCACGATATCGTGACAGTTTTCCCCGTTGGCTTCTCTCTCCACTTTGTGTCGCGATATCGCAACACTTTTTCTGTCGCGATATCGCAACAATTTTCCCCGCTAGCTTCTCTCTCCACTTTGTGTCGTGATATCACGACACTTTTTTTGTCGTGATATCACGACAGTTTTCCCCGTTGGCTTCTCTCTCCACTTTGTGTTGTGATATTGCGACACTTTTTTTGTCACGATATCGTGACAATTTTCCCCATTGGCTTCTCTCTCCACTTTGTGTTGTGATATTGCGACACTTTTTCTATCGCGATATCGCCACAGTTTTCCCTTGAAAAACACTTAGAAATTTTTATTGATGAAAGATTGCTCTGCTACCACCAGATGCTCCTGCATTAGACACTCGGGGTGGATTGAGAAGTGACCTTCAATTTTGTATTGGTAGAGGAATACCCAGGCGGTCAACCTCTGCTTTTGACAACCATGTCACATCTTCTACGGGCCTGCCCTTCCATTTGACCAAATACTTAGAATACTGCTTGTTCCTAGTACTACGGCCTTCGCGAGTGTCAAGTATTTCCTCTATCTTGTCTACGACTGGAGTAGATGCTGGAATGCTCCACAAATCTGGACTTGGTGTCTCACTACTGCCTCCTTCATGATACTCTACCAGATCTAAAATGTTAAAAATGGGTGATATGTTAAGCTCACTTGGCAATTCCACTTCATATGCATTGCCCGAATCCCATTTTCCTATGATTTTGCATGGTCCAAACTTCTTCATCTTCAGTTTGTTATAGGTTTTAGCAAGAAATATTTCTTTTCTCAGATGGACCATGACTGCATCTCCCACTTCGAACTCCTTAAGCCGTCACTTCTGGTCTGCCCGTGTCTTATATTGAGTATTCATATTCTCAATTTGCTTCTTCACTTCTTCATGCAAGCTCTTCAGATGCTCTGTAAAGTCCTCTGCCTCGGCACTACACTTTTCCCCTGTATCCATCTTCCTCAACTCAAAAGCATTTCTAGGGCTGCTCCCATATATTATATGGAATGGAGATTTGTTAGTACTCCTATTGACAAAATTATTTTACGCAAATTTTTCCTGTGGAAAAACCAAACCCCATCCCTTGGGCTTATCTCCTATCAAGCATCTCAATAGATTTCCCAGACTTCTATTCACCACCTCTATTTGTCCATCTGTCTATGGGTGGTATGCAGAACTACATTTCAAATCTGTCTTCAATTTCTTCTAGAGGGTTCTCCAAAAATACCCAATAAACTTGGTATCTCTGTCAGAAATGATACTTTTTGGTAGACCATGAAGTCGTACCACCTCCTTTAAAAATAACCCGACAATATGGATTGCATCACTAGTTTTTTGGTAGGGAATAAAATGCGCCATCTTGGAAAACCCGTCAACCACCACCAGTATGGAGTCATTTCCCCTCTATGTCCTTGGTAGGCCAAGAACAAAATCCATACTGATATCCTCCCATGGCCTCTCTGGTACAGGTAACGGTTGATATAATCCCATGGGCTGCCTCACAACCTTCACCATCTAGCATATCCTATAACTTTACATGAATATCATTACATCTTGTTGCAACTGCAACTAGTAGTAGTTCTCATTAACAAGGGCAATGGTCTTGTCCCGACCAAAGTGTCTGACCAACCCTCCACTGTGTTTCTCCTTGACCAGATTCTCCTTCATTGAACTTTGTGGAATGCACAATTGGTTTCCTCTAAACAACATTCCATCTTGGATCAGAAAACCCAACCACTTAGTCCTGTCCAAAGTAACAGGTGCCAAGCAAGCCCTCCAGTCTTCTATGAAATCAGGATCTTTAGGGTACAAACCCTTAAGTTCATCAAATCCTACAACTTCCACCTTCATTTATATCAGCAAACATTGCCTTCTACTTAAAGCATCTACAACTTTGGTTGACTTTTCACTCCTGTGCTTTAGCACAAAGGTATAACTCTGTAGAAACTCAACCCACTTCAAGTGCATCTGATTGAGTTTCTCTTGACTATTAATATACTGTAATGTCTGATGATCAGTATACAGAACAAACTCTTTCAGCAACAAATAATGCCTCCATTTCTTTAGAGACAGAACTATAGCATAAAAATATTGATCATAAACTAAATACTTCTTCCTAGTATCATTGATTTTCTCACTAAAATAAGCAATAGGCTTACCTTCTTGACTCAATACGGCTCCTATGGTACTACCACTAGCTTCACAATCTACTTGAAATACCTTATTAAAATCTAGAAGTACTAAAATAGGTTGCTCTGTGACCTTCTTATTTAACATATCAAAGCTCTTATCCGCTCCTGATGTCCACTTAAATTCTTTCTTATTCCCCCTCATTGTTTTTGTAAGGAATGCACAAATACTGTTGAAATTCCTAATGAATTTTTTGTAAAAATTGGCTAGACCATGAAATGATCTTACCTCAGTTACGCTTCTTGGATCAAGCCATTCAATGATAACCCTCACATTTTTTGAGACCATTTTTAGACCTTCTGCTAAGATGACAAATCCCAGGTACACTAGCTCCCTCTTTACAAAGTTACATTTCTTCAGATTTATCAACAACTGCTCCTCCCACAGCTTCTCAAAAACCCTTCTGATGTGCACCAAGTGCTCTTCTAGGGTCTTTCTAAATATTAAAATGTCATCCAAATAGACAATGACAAATTTTCCCAAAAACTCCTTCAATACCTCATTCATTAGCTGCATGAATGTGCTTGGTGCGTTGGTCAATCCAAATGGCATGACCAACCACTCATACAAACCTTCTTTGGTCTTGAAGGCTATCTTCCACTCATCTCCTTCTCGGACCCGAATCTGATGGTATGCACTCTTTAGGTCAATCTTGGTGAAGTACTCGGCTCCACTCAAACAGTCCATGATGTCATCCATCCTTGGCAATGGAAATCTATATTTTATGGTAATCTTGTTAATAGCTCGAGAGTCTGTACACATTCTCCACTCTCCATATTTATTTGGTGCTAGTACTGTAGGTACTGCACATGGGCTCAAGCTCTCCCAAATCAATCCCTTCTGTAGCAACTCTTGGACTTGTCTGTTCAGTTCCTCACTTTCTACAGGAGTCATTCTATGGGCTGCCTTGTTGGGTAAACTGGATCCTGGTACCAAATCTATATGGTGACTGATATTCCTCACTGGTGGTAAACCCTCAGGCAAATTATCAAATACAATATTTGGAAATTCTTCCAATAGGTCTAAGACTTTTGTTGGGGCATATTTGCATTCTTCTACCCTAGTTCTAGGAATTAATGCATAGCACATATGATCATGCTTCAGACCATCTAAAAATATTCTCCCTTCAACTAAATAGATCCTAGCACTACTACATACCTTTTATTCTACCTCCTTCAGGGGCTTCAGCTTATGGCGAACCCCATTCTTCATCAAGGAATACATGTTGGCATGACCATCATGCACTGCACTCTAATCAAACTACCATGGCCTTCCCAACAACATGTGGCAAGCATCCATAGGTAGGATGTCACACAGGACCTCATCATGGTAAGTCCCAATACTAAATATCACCAAGCATTGCTCATTGACCAAAGCCATATGGTCCTTCTGTAACCATGCAATCCAATATGGATGCGGATGTCTTCTTCTCTCTAGCTGCAACTTGGTAACCATTTCTTTAGATACCAAGTTGTTAGTACTACCATTATCTATAATGATATTACAGACCTTTCCTGAGCATTTGCACCTCGTGTAGAATAGGCTGTTCCTCTGGTTTGGCTCCTTTTCCTCATTCAACAAGGCTCTCCTTGTGACCATCACTTCTCCTTGTTCTACCTCCTCATAGTGCTTAGATTCGACACCTTCGTCCACTACTACAGCTCTAGCCTGACCCTCGGGTCTCCTATTTGTCCTCTCCCTTCGCTGTGGATAGTCGAATGCTCGATGTCCTTCCTCCTTGCAATTGTAGTAGGTTCCATGAAATACTCCTCTTCCATTACCATGCCTAGGTCTACCTCTTCCTCTTGGTAGCCATTGTTTTGGCTATGCGAACGGTAGGTATTCTCATCTTTTTCCTCTTTCTAGTTCTGGTAATTGCTTGTCTCACCAGTATTCTTTTGATCTTTATATCTTCCTCCACTGGTCCTTCCACTAGCTCTCCCACCTCGATCTCATCCTCTCTGCTTACCCTCGAACCTCCTATTCAGCTTCTCTTCAACTTTTAGGGTAAACTAGTAAGCATCCTCAACCGTGCTCATCCGAACCAGACTCAGCTCTTCTTGAATACTGGTTCTTAACCCATTGATATAGCAGGCAACCTTCTCCTTGTTCGCCTTAGAATGGCCAATTCAAATTGAGATCTGGTAAAACTCTTCTGTGTACTCTTTGACATATTTACTTGTCCGTCTCAAACTTTGTATCTTCCTCAAAAGATCCAATTCATAATTTGTGGGAATAAATTGCCTCTTCAATTTTTCTACCATCCGATCCCATCTGGTGATCTTCTTCTTTCATATTATATTCCTTTCTAGTTGTATGCCTTTCCACAAAATGATAGCATGCCCTTTCAATTTCATCTTTGCAAACCTAATTCGATTTGGATCTACAATCTCCTCATACTCAAAATATTCCTCCATATCGTTGATCCAATCTATCAACTCCTCTGGGTTGAGATTCCTATAATATGTGGAGACTTCAAACTTTGGCTTCTTCCTAATCTGGGATATGGCCTTAAATAGCCTAGCTTCTGTTGGATCCAATGCTTCTTCCTCATTATATGGATCCTCAACTTCCCAAGCTTCATCTTCACTGTGGTCTTCTCTTCTTGGCTCAACTCATCTTCTCAATTCCTCCTACAGGGCTTGCACTTGTCTCTGTAGTGCTCTGAAATGTACTTCAGGTACCATGTTTCTCCCATCGCCATGATTTCTTCATGGAGGCATTTTGCTCACTTCTCTCACAACCTTAACCACAGATCTTGGTGCAAGTTGCCTCTCTCTCAGTGCTTTGATTACACACTCAGGAACTTCTTTCTCTGATACCACTTGACGCAGAGACAAAATTAAAACCAGAGAAAACCCCAATATTTCATTCAATGCTTGGAAAATAGATTACAAAAACTAAAATGTCGACCCCATTACAATGCTTGAATTTACTTATATATCAGACCCGACCCTTTTTTATCATCATTGCACAGACTGGAGTGATGCTCTGTAGCCGCCTGCATGAATGCTCTGCAGTCGCCTGCACGAATGCTTTGTGGTCGCCTACGCCTTGATCCTCTCAGTCATTATTACCCAAAATGGCAGAGTGCTCTATAGCCACCTGCACTTCGATCCTCAGAGTCATCATTGCACAGAATGGCAGAGTGCTCTATGGTTGCCTGTAACTTGGTGCCACATTTCCCTGTAATGGCCCCTACAACCACCTGCCATTCTGGAGTCGTGAACAAGTTGTCACAAAATCATGACATTTTGCGTCCTCCATTGGTTTTTCTTCACAGGCCGTGAAAACGTGATATGTTGCGATATCATGACATTTCTGCTCCTTCGCTCTCTCTCTCCTCTTTGGGTCACGATATCACGACATTTTGGCTTTCGACCTTCACTTCCTTCTTCGGGTCGCAAAACCGTAACATGTCATGATATCGTGATATTTTGGCTTTCAATCTTCACTTTCTCATTTGGGTTGCAAAATCATGACATGTCTCGATATCGTGACATTTTGGTTTTCGGCCTTCACTTTCTCCTTTGGGTCATGAAACCATGACGCATCGTGAAATCATGACATATTTACCTTCCATTCTCTCTTTCCTCTTCAGGTCGTGAAATCGTGACATGTCATGAAATCATGACATCTTAGCTTTCTACTTCCTCTTTCCTGTTTGGGTCGCGAAATCGTGACATGTCACGAAATCGCAAAATCTTTTCTTGTTGCTTCCTCTTTCCTGTTTGGGTTACGAAATCATGACATGTTGCAAAATAATGACATATTTGCTTGCTATCTTCTCTTTCCAGTTTGGGTCGCGAAAACGTGACATGTCACGAAATCGCGACACTTCGGCATCCTTGCCTCTCCTATGAAACCTATCACGATATCGTGATAGTTTTCCCCACTAGCTTATCTCTCCACTTTGTGTCATGATATCGCGAAACTTTTTCTATCTCGATATCGTGATAGTTTTCCCCACTGGCTTCTCTCTCCACTTTGTGTCGCGATATCGTGACACTTTTTCTATCACAATATCGCGACAATTTTCCCTGTTGGCTTCTCTCTCCAATTTGTGTTGCGATATCATGACACTTTTTCTATCGTGATATCGCGATAGTTTTCCCCGCTGGCTTCTCTCTCCACTTTGTGTCATGATATCATGACACTTTTTCTATCGTGATATCGTGATAATTTTCCTCACTGGCTTCTCTCTCCACTTTGTGTCGTGATATCGTGACACTTTTTCTATCATGATATTGCGACAGTTTTCCCTTGCAAAACACTTAAAATTTTTTGTTGATGCAAGATTGCTCTGCTACCACCGAATGCTCCTGCATCAACAAGTTCTTATCTCTCTTAAAACAATCTCTTTTTTCACTTGTTAATGCATTTGCAATTATTTAAAATTTATTCTTAGTGCTGTCCAAAACCTCATCAAATTTGGAATGTGTAACGAGCACATGTTCAACATCATCTGTTAGTGTATCTAATCTATTTTCAAAATAATATACAAGAATAATATTTCCATGAATATCAATACAAAGATTATCATTGATGTTGAACTTTAAAAAATTGTTCAGATCATTGACATTAACTAAAGTATTCCAACTATCAAACTTGGGATACTCAAAATGTTTTATGGATAAATAAATCTTATCAATAATCTACATATTTATTTTCTCATCCTCATGAAATCTATAATTTAAATTACCCTTTCCTGTGCAAGTTTAATCAAAGAATTCATTTATTGTAACAATGGAAGAATACCACATAATATGAGAAGAGTTTCGAAATTAGTCATATGAAAAAGAAAATATTTTGCCTTGTCAACATTCCTACGATGTGCATAAATAAACCCAACCAATGATTTATATTCTAAAAATACCCTTTTTGCAGGAAGAATTAGTGAAATCCACCTGGTTTGCACATCTTTTAACATTTTTCTACCTTTAGTCACACCTAGATAAAATTGTTGAAACTCTACAAACCTTTTTGGACTACATGAAAAGTATGATTGTATTTCGTGGATGAGTTCTTCCACTCTAGCTACATTATCAAAATTACTCACAATTTTGTATGCAAGATTCATTCGATGAGCCCTGCAATGAATAGTAATAACATATGAGACAATTGATATCTGAAGCCTAACACAAATACCATTCCTTTTTCCTTGCATTATAGGTGCACCATCAGCTCCAACACAATTTAACTTTGTGGAAATTTCCTTTTCATCCATTCTGGCAATATCCATTAAATTGGTTACAAAAACATTATAAATGTTTTCCACATTACAATTTTTAATCATATTATGTAGTGCTAGTAAAATACGTTGTCTCAAATGATTTTTGAATATGTAAACATGTATGTAAATAAAAGATGCATTGTCAACAACTATTACCTCATCAATGGAAAGTGAAATAAATTTGGCTTTGTTTCACATTCTCTCTCAGTATTCCTTCTCAACCAGCGATAGACACTTTTTCCATTTTTCAACCACTTTGATCTGACCAATGTGAACTGGTAAGGTTTTGTACATCGACTAGTTGAAGTATTTCCTTAAAATAGGTAAAATCAGACATGGGTCGACCTTTTTTTAGAATATTGTATACAATAGCAAATTGCAATTTATTTGAGGCTAACATAGTCTTATTAAGTTTTTGAAATTGTGCGTCGATTGTTCCACTTTTCTCAATGAGAGTTTGTTGTTGTTTCATTATTTTTGCATATTCAAGTGCATATCTCACATGCACACATTCTAATGCATCATTCCATCTATAAAATATGTTAATTTTTCCATCACTTCATATTTATTTGATGTAAACTTTTTCACAGTGTTTTTCAATTGTGTCTTTCTTATTTTGCAATAAGTGATCCTTTCCCAGCTTCCATGTACAAATAATGCATTTACACACATTCAGTTTCTCATATCGCTCAATAAATAGGTATAACCATACCCATTCATTTTTAAAATTCCTCTCAATAGTCCATTTGCTTATATTTTGATATTTAGATTTTTGACTACAAGATTCCCCAGAGGTCTTCATTTTAATTATACTGTCATTTTTTTTTCAGTTGATGTATCTGAATTTAAAATATCTTGAAGTGGTTGTTGAATGTTGTTATTAGGAAAATTATCATGTGGTCCAATCTCATCTTCTAAAATATCTTCGAGTGAACGCACATCAGGGTCGACAATGTTTACTGCATTCAATGTTTGATGTTCTCTATTATTTATTGAAGTAAAAAATATACTATTTTAAAGTATTAACATAATACGGTTTTACAAAGCATTTAAAAAGAGGTAGATAAGCAAAAAACCATTTATCTATAAATAAAGAAATGTTTTATATTTTAGAATAACATAAATATTAAAAATTTTATGGTAAAATGTGTTTGTATCTACATGTTGTGTAGAATCTGTAGAGATTGATTCCTCATTACATTTTGATATTTGTGTAAAATATTTTAGAATTGTCTTTTTACAAGAATATTGACCTTCATTATTTCTATATTTAGTAGGTGGCATTATATCTGTAAAGAAAAAACCTTTAGATTTTAGGAAATGTATATGAAATTGAGGGAAAACAATAGACATCCCTTAAGATGAACCTACACTATAGAATGACATATGAAATACAAGAAGCAATATGACAAGAAAATGCTCCTAACACACAACATGACATGGATACTTATTAACCACAGTTACAGATAGTGCTTCTACACTACCTATAAAAAATACTCTAAGGGACAAGAGAAATGCTCCTGATACACAACCAAATGATATTGATAGTTGTCTACCACAGTTGCATATAGTTCACCTACAGTACCTATGAAACTAAAAAAAATATCTTTGGACAAAAGAAAAATGGAATAATAATACTCTACCAATTTTTAGTCCTTAATCCTCTATAACTAATAGCCCTATGTCGATTGGCACACTTATACAATGGGTTGGACCATAGATATACCTCTGCAACTGATCAAATTTTACTGACAATATCTTCTTAGCAACTGATCAGCTTAGGTTGATTAATGCATCTCTATAACCTTGTACCAATAGACACTGCTCTACAACATATCAACTTATACTGATGGACACTTATCTACAACCAATTGGTTGATATTTATCAACACATCCCTGCAACCGATCAGCTTATGCTAACCAACACTTCTAAAACTGATAGACTAATGTTGATTGACACATCCTCGAAATAGATAGACTAATATCGATCAACATGTCCCTACAACTAATAGATTAATTTTGATTGAAACCTCTACAATTTATAGACTAATGTCGATTGATAGCCCATACAATCGATAGGCTGGTGCTGATTGGCACATCTACAACTGATCGATAGTCCCTACAACTGATAGGCTAATGTTGATTGACACCTCTACAATTGATCGACTAATGTTGATAGACATATCTCTACAACCAATCGATGAATATCGATCGATACTTCTATAACCAATAAACACCTTTGCAACCAATAGATATGAATTTGCAACTAATTATCTTATATCAATAGATACAACTCTGCAATCTATTGGCTTAAGCTGATAGACATGACTCTACAATCGATAAACTTATACCGATCATATTACACCGATCGATAATCCTCTATAATTGATTGGCTTATATCGATAGAGACTCCTCTACAACCTTGTCAAGTTTTTAATTATTTTAGAGCTATTTTTGATTTAGAGTATTTTAGATGTATGTTTATCAATACCCACTACATTATATATACAGGTATTATATGAGGTGATTTAGGTGGGAAAAATAAAATCATTTATAATTTGAAGTGGAATTGGGCAAGAAAATCAAATTCATTTATAATTTGAGATTAGTGAATTTAAATAAATTTAGATTAATTATTATCAATGATGGGAAAATTTACCCCAAAAAAATTCCACCCCGTAAATTTCAGGTGAATGGGCCCCAGGGAAAGGATCTAAAATTAGCTAATTTAAAATATTGAAAATCCTAAATAGAGTCAATTTACGATATTTCACACTTATGCATAACCTTGGAGGTGATAGAGTAGAGGATAATAGTCTCTAGTGGATATAGATCCATTAGCCAGGGCAGTGAGAACATAGATCTTCTGAGTGAGGACATAGTCTTCTATAGATAGATATCCATAAGCTAGTGTAGTGGAGGCAGTAGTCTTTTATAGGATCACTAGCTAGATCAGAGGAGAAGGAGTTATCTTATGGATAGAGATCTATGAATTTTATTAGGGTATTGGTGTATCCTTTGGAAAGAGGTCCATAAATATTGTAATAAGGAAAGGATTCCCAAGATATTTGTTGAGAAAATTTTGGTGAAATATTTTCTTCGTGGAGTAGCCCACATGGGGTGAACCATGTTAAATTGGTGTCTCTATTGTATGTGGTGATTTGTGCATTGTTTTTATTACTACTTTTGACATTGCATAGATATATTAGATAATATATTTTTAGTAAAAAGTGATCTTATATTGTTCACCCCCCTCTCAGTATAAGTTTGTGTTATTCAATTGGTATCAGAGCAGGTTCCTTTGGAAGAGTTTAAAAACTTGAATAAAAATCTCATAAGAACACAGATGGATTCTTAGAATGGATCTTCGGGGAATTTAGCACCATTGTTCTATGGAAACAATTATGTACTTTGGATTACAAGGATGAAATTTCACCTAATGGCACTTGGAAATGAAATATGGGAAGCAGTTGAGAATGGATACATACCACCAGCAACTCCACCTATAGATAAATATGGAAAGCTCCTACAACTGAAAAATTCAAAGGCAATGAATGGAATTTTAAGGGGCTTGCATGAAATAGAGATTATAAAGGTTATGCATTACACATCAAAAAAGGAAATTTGAGATAAGTTGAAAGGTATATATGAGGGATACAAAAATGTCAAAAGGGCAAAGTTGCAAAACTTCGTGAGAATATTTGAAGACCTAAAAATGAAGTATTAAGAAAACATTACTACATATCTACTTCATGTGGATGAATTTGTTAACTCCATGCAAGGAATTGAACTTAAGGTTGAAGAAACAAATGTTTGTGATAATAATAGTGAAAATATTTCAGCTATAGAAGAGTAAAAAGATATTGAACTTTTGACAAGGGATGAATTTCATGGAATTCTCACAACTTTTGAGATGAAAATAAAAGAGGAACTTATTTCCTAGAAAGAATCAGCCTTCAAAGTTACTACGAAGACAAAGGGTAAGAAGTCAGATTCAAGTAATGAGTTATCCAGTGATGAAGAAGCAAATTATGGTAGAAAGAACAAGGACTCAAGAAAGTATAAAGGTATGAAATTAGTTAGATGTTTTAATTATGGTAAATATGGTCACTATGCAACTGATTGTCCGAAGGTTGGAAATAGTAATGATGAAGAAAAACAAGATCATAAGAATAGGGAAACAAGAAAACTAAGGTACCAAAAGAAAAATAGGGATGGATAAGGTACACAAGGAAAGAAGTTTTTCCAAAGGTATAAGAAGAGTTTTTATGTAGAGAAGGCAAGTAAGATTTCAAGTGATAGTGATGGAAGCTCTTCAAGTAATGAAGAAGAAGAAACTCTATTTATGATAGTAGAAAAAGAAATGTTAGAAAGAAAGGTCCAATGATTCTCAAGTGTTTTATACATGGTAAATTTGGTCATCTTGAAGATAGTTGTACAAGGAATGAATTCAGTTTTAGTAAAAATGAATATGAAGATGCTCTTGAAGGTTCAAAATAAGAAAGTCTATTTTTGGCAATAGAAGAAGAAGAAAGTACTTCTAGTGGAAATGAATAAAAAATGAATATAGATGATCCCAAAGGTAAAAAAATAGAGGAAGAATGAGAGAAAGGATTAGTTGATCTTTAAGGTGAGCTTATTTATACGCTTGATGCATTAAGAGAGGTAAGTAAGCATAACTCAAAATCAAGCTTAAATTTCAAGAATGTGATGAAGAGAAATGCAAGATTATAGAGGATCTAATCAACACAATAGCTAATACAAGGATATTAAAAGAGAAATTAGAAGCAAAGCTTTTAGAATGTGAAAGGTTGGAGCATGAGGTACCTTCACTAAGGAAGGAAGTAAAAGAGTCTAAGTACAAGTTACACAGGTTTTGGAGAAGCTCAAAGAACTTGGATAAGATTATCAAGGTACAAAGATCTTTGTCAAACAAAACAATACTTGGTTTTGAACAGGTACAAAGAAAACAAGGAGAGGAGTCAGTCTCAAGATCCAAAGAAGAAGAAGCTTTAAAATAAGAGAGTATAAGAGAAAGTGAGTCTTGGGCAAATAGTTTTTGCATGAAGCCTCCAAGCCTTCAGATTCCTGATCCTATTCTTCAGGAAGAGATGGACAAGAAATTTTTTGAGCTCACCTTGAATTTCTAGAAAGCATGTTCGAAAGTATATATTTCGATAGAAAATAAATTACTTGACAGCTTGAAGGTTCAAAAGGATGCCGTTGTCACACAGCTCGGTGCACAAGTAGAGCAAATATTTTGCAAAATGACTTTCATTTTAGATTTTGAGATTGCATCCTATTGGAAATCGCAAATCATGGAAGATTTTACTATGAAGGCCAATGCTCTCAAAATGGAACTATGTGTGGATCATCAGGTCCAACAAGGTACAACAATGGGGAGCAATTTTGCAGTTGTCTATGCCTGTCTATTTCTTTGTTACTTGGAATTACAAATTTTTGGTCTTTTCCCATCTATTTCAGAAAATATTTGCTTGTATAAATGATATATTGATGATGCTTTTGGAGTTTGGAATGGTACTAATGAGAGTATTCAAGCTATCCTTGATGCTTATGGTTATGTTTATCCCAACATCAACATCACTAGTGCCATTTCCACTTTTGAAGTTAACATCCTGGATATTATGGTGGTCAAACCACCCTCCATGACTATTCTAGGTCGTCTGGGTACTAAACTATACCAAAAACCAATGAATGTGTATCAATATATCCCTTTCTATTCATTCCATCCACCCCACCAGAAAAAAGCCTTTATAGTCAGTGAACTCAACAAGTTTTTGGTCAGAGAGGTAGATGATGAAGGATTCATAAAGATGAAGCATAAGTTTTTTCACAAGTTGAGAGCCCGAGGCTACCTGTCCTATTTCTTATTTCCACTCTTTGCCCAGGTAGAGTTTCGACACCAACCTACACTGCTCCAAAAAATATTCCAAAATATCTCTTTAAGATAGCCAGGTCTAAAGAAATCTCCCCTAGTTCTAATGAAGTTGTACAATTGCCAGTTTTCTCATGATCTTTGTCTAAACAAAAATGTGCTTGGACCTCTCTACAAAAAATGGATCAAAGACCCTCAACTCTCCCATATCGGTCATGGCATCATCTATTTGAAAAACAACAAAAATATGAAGAAATTTTTATGTCGTAGTCGGGTTGTCAGAACCCAGCCCAACTTCAATCAGCCATAACTTTTGATATAGGGCTCCGATTATCAAACCATCTGAAGTGTTGGAAAGCTTATAAAATTTCCTACAATGATAGATGAAACCTATTGGGTTTTGAAGCAACAAGCCCTTTTTAAGGCCTCTAGACACCTCAAAAATGAATTTTAAAGTTAAGAATTGTTTATAACTTCTCTTTTTGTCAATCAATGCCCCATATTCATAGGTGCACATCTCGAGGAACATTTTTTAATGTTTTAAGGCACTTTCGATCATTATCATTGGTAATAACTACCTTTTTTGGCATATCCCAAGGTAACGGTCCATTTTTCTTTATTCTCACCATGTGGCATGTTGGCTAGGGCACCCACTGGCTTGAGAAATCTATATAAAAAAGATGGATTGTAATGTTTGGTCATCAGCTGAACTAATGAGCACTTAAGGTACAAAACACATTTTCAGAGTTTTCCTTTTCATTTTAGTCTCTCTTGTTCTTATGTTGTGAAGTGCCCTTTTTGCATTGATCATTTATGATTCTACTTCCTATTTGTTATTTTATTTTCATTGCGCTAAGGTACTACTACAAAGTTTTTATTTCTTTTTGAATATAAAAGTTATCTTTTCAATTTGATGTTGCACACTGCCCTAGTTATTTAAATTTGTAAGAGGATCCCCATTTCTTTCGCAAAGGCTCTCCTATTATGGAATCCACCAGATCCACTCAAAAGAGGCCCAGGATGTTACTTTCGGATATTGAAGCTTCCACTTCGCATGTAGAATGCACTCAAACAAAGTCCTGCTCTTCTTATCATGAAGCATCGTAACCCTCAAGGTGTATTCTAGAACTTCCACATAATATTAAAGATATTATCTTGAAATTTTGAGAAACCTTTAGATCTGTGTTCATCAAGGTCCACAAAACTAACACCTTCATCATGAAAATCCAGAAAGACATCGACGAGGGCACCATGCCAAACCGTTTGCACATGAAGCCTCCAAGCCTTCGAATTCTAGATCCTACTCTTCAGGAAGAGATGGACAAGAAATTTTATGAGCTCATCTTGAATTTAGAGAAATCATGTTTGAAAGTATATATTTCGATAGAAAAGAAATTACTTGAGAGCTTGAAGGTTCAAAAGGATGTCGTTGTCACATAGCTCGATGCACAAGTAGAGAAAATATTTAGCAAAATGACTTTCATTTTAGATTTTGAGATTGTAACTTATTGGAAATAAAAAATCATGGAAGATTTTACTATGAAGGCCAATGCTCTCGAAATGGAACTATGTGTGGATCGTCAGGTCCAACAAGGTGCAACCGACACTTTAAAAGCTACTGAGAAACAACAACAAGATACTATCATGGATGAAGCCAACACCTCAGTGGCATCCATCATCAAAAAGGAGTGCGCTCCACTCTTTTCTAAGATCCAAGCACTCAAAAAACTTGTCACATATCTTACCATTTCATCTCTATATAACTCCCGTAATCCCTCACCCCGAAATCAAAGGAGAAGGAATAGGATCCAGAGCCATTCCCGTAGTGGACAATAGCAATAACAACAACCTCAAAAGTTAGGTCGATAGCAATAGCAGTGAAATCATCTTGATAGACATAACCAACGATCTCAGTCAAAAAATGGGTCATGAGATCGATCCAAAAGTAGAGTTCCCTGGCAACAACCATAGAAATAATTCATACCTCCTATGCAACAACAATCATTACAGGGCTCTAGTAGAACTTTCCAAGGATATGATTCCCGAACAAATTAGAACTCTGTAATATTTTTTCCTAGGCAGTCAGGTCTGGGATTGTAGTAGACCCAAGGCCATCCTCATGACAGTGGCATAAACTACTACTAAATTATTGGAGTGCCATATTCAGCCCTATTGATATATGCTTACTCTTCTTCAACAAGAGTAACATAGGTTTTGTTGATGGCATGATCACAAATGCCACTGTTAATAATTTCTCTAATAGACCTCTCACAGCGGTAGAAAAAGAGCTTCTTGGGGTAGGATTGAAATATATCCCTGTCCCACCTCCCATGGTCCATGATGATGTCCATGCAAAGTATGTTCTATTTTCTAGGCTTATCAAGCTCTGGTGGTTTTTTAGTCCAAAAGGAAGGAACATCGCCAACTAGGAAGAACCTACCTACTCTTTCGTATTTCAAATTCTACATGGGAACCTGATGTGAAATACCAACTCTTGCTAGATATTCTTAATGACAAAAAGCATCGAGTTGAACAACTTACTACTGAAAGCACGAGATTCCGGGCAAAGGAAACACTAGTTATGCAACATAAGACGAAAATGCAACGCTTTGATCCTATGCACTAAAACAGAGAAAGGAGACAACTTGGAAACGAAAGACAAGATGTAAAGAAATCACAGCCCTCTTTATTCAAATATCTTATCCTCGGTTACATAGACGTCTCCTCCCCTTTTGGGGGCTAGGAGCGTTAAATTTGTCTTCATTACAATGTGTGACCTAGTCTTCCTCTTCCCGCGTGCCCACGATTGCAATGGGCGGGCCAAGATGCTGTCGCCGCTGATGTGGATAAGTTCTTCACCTCTGATTGCTTTTCCTGCAATCAAAGAAACAATAAAAATGTCAGTAGCACCTGCTGCAAAGGAAAGGGGTTCGTTCTCTAAAATCAACGAAATATGCATGTAAACATCTGCCTGAAACAGTAAATACAGTGAGTCCAAATGGCTTGAAAACTTGACAGAAGACAGAAAATGTTACCAAAAGGCCATTGCCCCTGAGACAGCCGGCCAATCTGCTTTTACCTGGTAATCGTCCCTGGTAAGGACGATTGCTACTGTTAATCATTCCCCGGAAGGACGATTGCTGCTGTTAATCGTCCCCTGCAGGGACGATTGATACTGTGTTGAAGAAGCCGACCTGCCGTTGCTCCAATGTCGATTCTCGAGACCTGCAAAATGCCTGCAAACAAGGGGTTATGTAATTGGGGCCATTTTGGGACGACCCAGATGGTCGGATTCTCCCAATTTGGCCTCCATCACCGAGAAATTGGACGTTGTTACCTACAAGTCAGTGGGACAACCAAAATAACAAAAGCATGATAATATTCGATGAAAACCTTTTGAAATCAAGATTCAAGATTCCGAACTATTGAGCAATCAGAGAATAACATGGAATATGAACAAATGACAAAAAAATGAACTACAACTAAATCCAAAAGGTGCGGGATGCCCAAGTGGGCAGCCCACCGATGGAACTTGATTTTGGCACCAATCCACTTGGGATGGGCCCAAAATCTCTTAGGAGTGGGGGGTCGGCGAATTGGTTGGTTCGGGTGTCCATGTGTTGGATTTGGGTCGGGTTCGAGCTTCCAAAGGCCACCCAACAACCTCCCTTGCAAAAGAGATTGGTGGATGTGGGAAGGTGAACCAAAAGGGATGCAAGTGGGTCTTCAACTCGGCAGCACTTCGTTGCTTGAAAACTCCTTCAACCTCTATCTTTTGGGTGAGAAAAGTCTCACCTTTTATAGACCCAAGGGGTCTCCTTTGGGAAGGAAGCACAAACGCCATGTGTTGGTCATAGGCGCCATGTGGCAGTCATGTCTCCTCATGAGGGAGGGGAGTCCTCCATTGACTTGTGTTTTCATAATTGCTTCTTGTGACGAGTCCTCTAACGGCCCTTCTGTCCACCTACACACGCGTGCAAGGCGAGGAGTCATCAAGCGAGCTGTTGCAGGGCTGCCACTTGGCGTCGTTTGTCATTTTGCCCGTTAAACTTGGTAATCGTCCCTGGGTGGGACGATTACAACAATCGATCCCTGGGTGAGACGATTGCAAGTTAGTAATCGTCCCTGGGTGAGGCGAGTGCTTGGGCAAAGTGTCTAAATGTACCAAATTGCTTCTCGACCTTACAAAATTGCTATGGAAGTGGTTAGGACCCTCTTGTTTGACCTCCGAGGGCTGCCCCGGGGGCTGTGTTTGTCAAAGCGATCGGTGTTTGCGGTCACATAATCGGATTGGTGCTGTTTTGGTGTCTACGAGATGCCCCTTTTTGGGAAGCGCTACGGGTGACGCGGTCTTGAGCAAAAATAGATAACCAAAGCACTAATGATTAGGGTTTCTTGGTAACCTACCCAACTTTTGATGCCCCAAGTATGGAAAGGGCATGCATTCTTGAATCCTTGCTTCTGACGAGCTAAGGAATTTGATTTCAAGTGTTAACCTGTTTTGGTGAGGTGTGACTTGAACTTAGACATTGATCGGTCATGAATAGGTGAAGGGCGTTTTTACCTCAGGGGAACCTTGTATTCATGATTCACGAAATGCCAAGTGTTTGATTGATTTGATTGTTGCTTGTTTACTTGCCCCAAGCGGGAGCGTGATTGTCTTTGTCAATGATTCTTTGAATGCATGTCGTTTTCCTTAATTGGGTGTGTGATTGTTGGTTGGTGACTAAGTGTGACTACCCCCTCAAGCGACGAATCGATGAGGGAATGACCTTTGTGAGAGAAGCGACGAGTCGCTTGACCCAAGATGACTTGTGCAAGGGTGCCTTTAGAGGGTTTACCGTTAAGCGTGTGCAATTTTTCCAACATTTGGACCTATTTTTGGTGGGTGTTAACCCTTTTGGTGATGTCGTAATGAGGTGAAATCGTCGAAAACCTAACTTTCCCGTGGAGCGGTCCGGCTATGATAGCCTTCTTGGGGAATTAGGAGAGTGATAATTTGAACCTCGACATCTATTTTCTATGCCAAGAGGTTAAGTGCAAGAGCACTTGTGTGCAGCAATGTTTATTGCTATGTTTTTGTGTTGCTTGTTTTGTGATGTTTTTGTTGTTTTTGTGACACCATTTGGGGATTTAATTGTTGAAAATCCGTTTTCCCGTGGAGTGGTCAGGCTATGGTAGCCTTCTTAGGGAGTAGGATAGTGACAATGTAAACCTCGATATCAGATTTTGCTATGCCAAGAGGTTAAGTGCAAGAGCACTTGTGTCTAGCAATGTTTATTGCTTTTTGTTTTTGTGTTGCATTTATTTGTTGTTTTTGTTGTTTTGATATTCTTTGATCTTGTGCATGATGGTTGATGAATATGGATGTATTATGTTGATTTATTTTGATGGATGCATATGCTATGATGATTGCAAATGTTTTTGATTTATATGTGATATGCGGAGATGAAATGGATGAATGGGATTTGTGATGTTTGGCTATGGCACCATAGATTGTTTAGAACTCTGTTATTTTGTTTTTAGGCGATTGTTGTGATGCATGAATTTGTATGTATACATGTGGTTTTTTTTTTTTTGTATTTTTGATGGTATTGCAAAGACGAAAAGTAGCGCAATTGGTTTAGAAATGTAGCTAAGTTTTTACGAGACTCGAGCAGTTCTAGCTCTCTAGCCACGACTGTACTTTATCTTACATGATTTTTGAACAAGGTATGAATCAGACCTATTTTTGACCAAGCTATTTCACATCCCTGTGTGTGCCATTGAGTTCATTTATGTGGTATTTATCAGGATACCGCCAGTGCCAGATGGGCTTTCAACCGAACCTGTACTGAGGATCACCTAACTAGCTCCACTAACTCCTTTGTTATGTTTAGTTAGATTAATCCGCGATGTTTTCTAGGATGTCATAAGCTAGCTTATCCACATGCAAACATTGATCTGTACGCAAGTTAATGTGACAGATATATCGTCATGCGAGAAGACCTTTAGAATCTTTGAGAGTTCCAGGGATTCAAGTTCAACTCCCTTCTTTTCTTCAATTGTAATAGGATACTTGCTCGTTTGTAGTGATAAGATCATTGTTTATTTTGATTTGTTTTTTTTTTTTTTTTTTTTTGAGCAAGGGATTGGAGTGATAAAAATCATTGTTTCTTAGTGCATTTTGATGTGTGCACTGTAGGATGTCAAATCTTGATGTTTTGACGTTTTGCAAATTTTTTGATTTTTTTTGCAACTATTGAGATTAGGGATTTTTGGGAATTGGGTAGGGGTGATGCTTGTCCTTTTGCCAACTCTCAGCATTCTTTGGGTCATCCGCACGAGGGGATGAGCAAGATAACCGTTTCGCTTATGGTGACCTAGATTACTTGTGCAGTTCATCTTTCTTTCACATAACTCTGGAATTGTTAATGTGTTTAGTTTGTGTTGGGATGTTACGTATCAAGGTGTATTTCAAGTATGACTCTACCTTCGTAAAATCTGTTCGACTTGATACATTACATGGCTAAAGAGGAAAATTTTGGCTGAACTACGAAAACTCGTGATACATTAAAAGACCATTGACTCTAGTGTGGTGGAAGCAATGCATGGTGTGTCTGTTGTTTTTATGAAATGGAACAGTGGGGAACAAGATGGACTGTATGAATGCAATGCTTAATGCAGCTACATATTTTTGTATTTTCGATGAATTGAGTTTGGCGAATATGAAGATGAGATGTGAGAAAACTCTCAATTGATGAATTTGAGAATGCGTAGAAATGAGATGCAAATTTTTGTTGTTTTGATGTATTTTGTTGTTTTTGAATTTTTTGTTGTTTTTGATGTATTTTTGTTGGGTTTTGACCAAGTGATTGCGATAATCCTTGGAGCTTTTTGGGTTTGACCAAGTGATTGCGATAATCCTTGGAGCTTTTTGGATTGACCAAGAGATTGCGATAATCCTTGGAGCTTTTTGGATTGACCAAGAGATTGCGATAATCCTTGGAGCTTTTTGGATTTGACCAAGAGATTGCGATAATCCTTGGAGCTTTTTTGGGTGACCAAGTGATTGCGATAATCCTTGGAGCTTTTTTGGTGACCAAGAGATTGCGATAATCCTTGGAGCTTTTGGGTGACCAAGAGATTGCGATAATCCTTGGAGCTTTTTGGTTGACCAAGAGATTGTGATAATCCTTGGAGCTTTTGGGGTGACCAAGAGATTGCGATAATCCTTGGAGTTTTTTTTTTTTGGTATATGGCTTTCTTAGATATGAAATGGTCGCAAATGATTGATATTCAAGGGTTCTGTTTCCTTGATACCATCAAGAGAAGCTAGCTGTATGTCCCGGGTCCTATTTTGCTATCAATGACATAAGGACCTAACCAATTTGCCATGAATTTGTCCCTCATGTGGGACGGCAAATTAGAATTTTGTTGGTTTTCCTTCAGAACCAAATCACCAACCTGAAAGTCTCTTAGGTGAACTTTCATGTTGTAAGCTCTCTTAAGCCGCTCTTGATAGATACGTAAGTGCTCAAGAGCATTAACGCGTCGTTCGTCAAGCAACGTAAGTTGGTCTAATCGGGCTGCCGTGCGGTGTCATCATCGATGAATTCCTGCATTGATATGCGGAGGGAAGGAATTTCCAACTCGAGAGGCATTACTGCCTCTGAGCCATACACTAGTGAAAACGGAGTTGCCCCAGTTGGCGTCCGAATGCTAGTGCGATAAGCCCAAAGTGCAAGTGGGATTTGTATGTGCCAATCCTTATGTTTGTCTGCGACGGTCTTTTTAAGGATGGCAACTAGTGTCTTGTTTGATGCCTCTGCTTGCCCATTTGCTTGCGGATAATAGGGTGTTGAAAAGTTGTGCTGAATTTTGTACTTTGTGGTCAAAGCACGCACGTCTTTGTTCTTGAATGATGGCCCATTATCCGAGATTATTTTGGATGGAATACCAAAATGACATATGATGTGATGCAAGATGAACTCCGCAATGCGGGGGCCTATCGTAGAGGTTAACGGAATTGCTTCCACCCATTTGGTAAAGTATTATGTGGCCGTTATGATAAACGTGTGACGGCCTGACGATGCAGGGGAGATCTTTCCGATTAGATCGAGGCCCCACTACGAAAATGGCCAAGCAGACTGGATTGTCTGTAAGGCCTAGGAAGGTACGTGCATCAGATTGGCATGATGTTGACATTTTACGCACCTCTTGACATACGCGCAACAATCTTGCTCTAAAGATGGCCAATAATAGCCCATGCGAAGAATGCGCTTTGCAATGGCCATACCACTAAAGTGGCCGCCACATGTACCGTCATGCGCTTGGGCGACTGCCCAAGTGGACTCTTGCTGGTCCAAGCAACGAAGGAGAATTCCGTCATAGCTGCGACGATACAAAATGTCTCCTATCAAGACATATTTTGCCGCTTTCTGTTTGAATGTCCGTTTTGCGGCATGCGTCAATCCAAAGGGAATATTACCTAACTTGAGGTAGTCTCTGATTGGTAAATACCAGTCCTGTTGATCGGAAACCTCGACAGTATGAACAGCCAATCCCTTTTGAAGTTCTTCCCTATCAAGTGCTGATTGGGATAAAACTTGTAAGAATAGCGTTGTGTTGCTATCAATGGGAGTGGGGGAAAATAAGGACCCCCAGTTGGCACGTTTCAGACTATCTCGGATTCGAAAGAACTTATCCGAGGATGGTTCGATCTGGATCATGTGGATTCCTGGCGTCAAGTCTGAGCTTGCACGCTCCATCACGGATTGCGATAATGTTTTGACTTGAATAGTTGTCATGTCACCGGAAAGGTCTTGCGGGATTAGTGACCCCAAGGAGGCCATTGTGTCCGCAAAATGATTCGATGATCGAGGAAGTGCCTCGATGTCATACCACTCAAGTTTTGCCAGGAATTTGTCCACAAGAGCTTTATAGGATTTCAGAACTGGGCATTTGCATTGATATACCCCTTTGACTTGATTGACGATTAACAGCGAATCACCAAAGATGTTTAGTCTTTTGATGTTCATGGCGATTCTTGTTTGAAGACCTAGGAGCAAGGCTTCATATTCTGCATTGTTGTTGGTGCACTTGAAATTTAATTTAAATGACAGGGGCATTGGAGCACCCTGCGGTGTGAAGAATACGATTCCTGCGCCACCCCCTTGCTCGCATTTAGAACCATCGAAGAATAAGGTTATGTCGGCCTGTGACTCAGGCTCTTCAGAATCTGGCGATTCTGAGACATGGAAGACCCCATCATCGGGTAGTTCTATGGCTAGAGGCTGATCGTCTTCAAGAGGAGCCTCTGCTAGTTGATCGGCTATGACTTGTCCTTTTATAGATTTTTGCCCAATAAACTCAATGTCAAATTCCGTCAACAACATGATCCATTTCGCCGTGCGACTACTATGATAAGTACGACTCATCATGTATCGCAATGGATTCTCCTTAGACACAACATACGTAGTGTTGCTCGGCATGTAGTGGCGTAGCTTTTTGGTAGCAAACACCACTGCCAAGCGAGTTTTTCAACGTATGCATAGTTAAGTTCGTAGCCCGACCGGGTGCGGCTAAGATAGTAAGTAGCCTGTTCTTTGTGATGTTCATTCTTACGGGCTAGCATGGCGCCCAGTGCCACCTCGATGAGCTGAGATGTATAAGTAGAACGGCACTCCTGGTCTAGGTGGTGCCGATGCTTGGCGGCGAAGCCAAGTATTGTTTGATTTCGTCAAAGGTGAGTGGCACTCGTCATCCCAATGAAATGTGACCCCCTTGTGCAATAGTTTGTTCATTGGTCGGCATTTGTCAGATAATTGCGCTATGAAGCGTTTAATCGACGCGACCTTTCCTTGCAGACTTCTTAGTTGCTTGATAGTGGTTGGGGGAGCCATTTCAAGGATTGCCTTGACTTTGTTTGGGTCCACTTCGATGCCTCTCTTTGAGACTATAAAACCCAAGAGTTTTCCGGATGTGACGCCGAACACGCACTTCTTGGGATTCGATCGACCTTATGCTCTATGAGGCGATCGAGAATCTTGCTTAAGTCACCGAGATGGTCTGAGCGCAAGAGAGACTTGGCTAACAAATCATCCATGTAATCTTCCAAAGTTTTGTGCATGTAATCGTGGAAGATATACGTCATAGCACGTTGGTATGTAGCGCCAGCGTTTTTAAGGCCAAAAGGCATGACCTTATAGCAAAATGTCCCCCAAGGCGTTGTGAATGCCGTTTTGAGTTGGTCTTCAGGATTGATACGAATTTGATTGTATCTCGAGAAACCGTCCATTAGTGAGAGCATTTCATGACCTGCTGTAGCGTCTACCAATGCGTCGATGCTTGGCAAGGGAAATCATCCTTAGGACTCGCTTTGTTTAGGTCTCGAAAATCGGTGCATATGCGAATCCTCCCGTCGGGCTTCTTGACGGGAACCATGTTGGACAGCCATGGCGGATAATCCACGCAGATGACAAATTGTGCATCCAACGGCTTTTGCAATTCGTCTTTGACCATCAAGGCCACTTGTTGGGTGCATCTTTCTTAGTTTTTGCTTTACGGGCTTGATTGTCGGATCAAGCGTTAAATTGTGCATGACTAGGCTGCGGGTCTAGTCCTGGCATATCCTTGTACGACCATGCAAAAACCTCCTTCTTTTCTTTAAGAAGGGCAATGTAATCGGCTTGCTCTTCGGGGGAAAGACTTACCCCCGACTTGAGAATCCGTGGATTCATTGGATCTGTGCCGATGTCTACGTCAGTCGTCTCCTCGACTGACATGTGGGATCCATCCTCCAAGCGATGTGGAGTTGGGATCAAATGGATATCATCGGTGAGTTAAGATCTACGTTTGGAACCTCGGGTCCCTCTTCAGCTTGAAAAATATCTTGAGTTGTCCTTGGGGCAAAATGAAGCATTTCACCGAAAGGCCAGTACTCTGATGGTGATAATGGTGAATTGACGCGATCCCAGTCGATGGCATCCATGTCTAGATGCAATGGCTGTGATGGATCGATCGGATTGCGGATGGGTGCGGTCAAATCAATGGAGATCATGTGGATGGAATGAATTTGGTCTCCAGAACCGCGGGTGTGATGACTTGATTCTTTTAGTTGTTCCCTATACTCTGGATCTGGCTCTACGGGAACGGGCACGAATGGATCCTCTCTAGGTGCAAACTCATCTCTATGTGCGAAAAGGAAGGCGGGGTCTTCCCTCGGCACTGTTGTCATGATGGGATCTCGAGGTGGACGATGCTCATCTTGAATTTGGAGCCATGGGTCTAACACTTGGTCCCACCTCGCTGGGTCTACGTGCCATTCATGTCCTAATAGGATGCCCATTTGTCCCATTAGATCTTCATGCGTTAAAGCGCGATGATGTCGTCGTGCGTGTCTGAGATAGTCCATCTCAGTCTCGTCTTCTGACTCACTTTCATAGATCCAAAATTGTTCATCCTCTTCAGCATCTGTTGCTTGTGACGTTGAGGACTCTTCTTGTTCCAATAAGTTAATCCAGTCCCATTGTGGTTGTTCCACTCTTGGTGGAGGGACCTGATTCTCTTGACATTGTGTCGTTTCATCTGGAATCTCTAGGGGAAACAGCTTCAGAAAAATGTCCGGAAGCCGTTGTTGTTCTCTTTGAGGATTGCTCTCTGAACTTTCACCTCTCTCTAGCAAAGGAGAGGGATTATTGCTATTTCTAGGGGTGTTTGTAGACCATGGGAGATAGTCCCCCAATGTGTATTCTGTGTTTGGATTGGCGTACGGGTCTTGTGCCAATCCCCCCTTGTTGCCTATTTCTAGGCCTTGCATATTTTCAACCAAGATGTCTAAGGGCAAGGGGTGGTTGAACCCCACTCCTGACTTGTCGTATGGCATCTGATATCTTGGTTGGCAAAGGATTCGCGTCCCTTGCTCATATCTGCCTAGCCCATACCCATGCCAATTGCATTGTTCGAGATATTTTAGGGCAAATTTTGGGTTCGACAGATAATTGATGTTTTCGACAAAAGGCTCTTCATCTGTTTCCTTTTGTTCGCATGGTTCAGAACCATGATCAAGGCCCCCATACACAAAATTTGTCTGGTTGGGAGGGTAGCCTAGTGGAACAATTGTCCCTATGGGAAGGCGAGGTCTTCCCATGTCTTGCACTGACTCCAATGTGGGGGTTGCCACAACGTTTTGCACTAAGTACTCCCCCAGGCCCGTACTGGCCATCTCAACGGTGATTGTTGATGATTGGGTAGGAGGAAGCGGTAGTCCTTCTGAGTCCATTCCATGTTTGGTTGTTCAGGAGTCTTGGTTTGTGTTGTGTTGGGTGTTTCCTCTGTTGATATCGTTGAAATCGTGGGCAACCCCTCTTCTAGAGGCTTAACCTCTTCCATGATTTGCTTTCCCTTGTCCTTCTGTTGGGCCACGATAGGTGGCGTTGATGATGAAGGAGTAGGTGATGAAGTCTCACCTGGTTGGGATTTTGCCTTGTTGGCCACCAGTGGTACCTGCGGTATCGGACCCTGTTTAGATGGATTTAATTGAAAATCCAAATGCGTTGATGGGAGGGTCGATTGAGGTATGAATTGTACCGCATTGCAATACTTGAAGGGCTCTAAGTCCATTGGGACTACATGTATTTGCCCTTCATAGGCATACTTCAAGCAGCTGGTGTGCGATCGAGGGGACACACTTCATGTCCCCGATCCAAGGCCGCCCTAGCGGTATATTATAAGCCATTTCGCCTTCCGGCCACATGGCACGGTGTGGGTATTGACTTTTGTCCTACTGGATAGGCGAGAACAAGCTGTGCCGATTGTCGAGCAAATTGCATCGTTAAAAGCTCGCAGTGTGTACGTGGAAGCGGTGATGTGAGAGGTTGGCGGTTTTAAATGTTTTAACGCTGCGGTGGTTATAATGTTCTTGGACGAGCCAGTATCTATCAGCACTCTCTTGTACGGGATCCCGTTGACCCGCGCGATAACGTGCAGGGGTGGATCCGCCATGTCATTTGATATCGTTTTGACCTCGTCTTCTCTGAATGTGATGACAGGCTCCGTACATTGTTTCACATGTCCCACGAAGGCGTTGAAAGAATTTGCTTCGTGGGGTTGTACTTCAATGGCTTTTAAAATGTCCATAAGAGCTTCTCTATGGGGAGCTGATTGTTGGATAAGCTCGTAGATGGACAGCCTAGCCGATGTGGTCCGTAGACTCTGCGTGAGTTTGGTCCGTATCGTGACCTCGGGTCTAGGCGGAGGCAACTGCGTTGGGCGTTGTTGAGGCTGCGATGTCGACGGAACTTCCCTCGCAGCTACCTCGGGGGCAACTACTGGGTATCTTATGTTCCTTGTTACAATGCTAATCATTCCCACCAATCCTTGCGTGGGAAGATCTTGTCGCACCTCGTTAATCTGGAGCGGTTTTGTCTGTGCCTCGTGGGCAGGCAAGGGGTCCTTGAATACCCCCATTTGTTGGTTGTTTGGTGCGATGGGGTTGTCCACGACCAATGTTCTATTGTCGATCAAATCCTGGACTAGTTCTTTGAATTTCCAGCACCCATTTAGGTCATGTCCTCTGCGCCTATGGAATCTGCAATACAATTCCTCCCTATACCCCCTAGGCTTGGGAATGTTAGGGTCAAAAATTTGGATTTTTGGCAGAGTAACTAAATTTGCCGTTGACAAGCGGTCAAATAAGGAGTCCCTAGACTCCGCATACGGGGTGAATTGTCGCCTAGGGCGACGCTACTGATACTGCTCCTGTCTTCTGTTATCTCTTTCGTAAGCAGGAGGCACTGCCTAGTAATTAGCCCTTTGGGGCTGCGTCTCTTGCACAGGCACGGGAACATTTATCGCAACTTGATTGACTGTAGCGTGTTGTGGTTGCGTTGTCCCGGTTTTAGTGGTTTTGTTCCACTCTTTCTTCTTAGGCTTGGCAATTGCGCCTTCGCCTATCTTAATCTCTTCTATAAGTCTGGCTTGGGCCAAAGCTTCTTCTAGGCTGTCGTATTGTCGCAGCAACAATAGACCAGAGATTGATTTTAAGCAACTTTTTGCGAACATTTGCGTGAGATCCGACATGGGAGGACGGTAGGGTAACTTAGAAAGCAAAGCTCTCCATCGGTTCCCGTACGTTGCCATTGTTTCCTCCTCAAATTGTTTAAGGCTAGCAAGATCACTAAGTGATGCCTTCTTCCTTGTGTTGAAGGCGAAGCGTTCAAGAAACGCATCTACTAGCTGATCTAAGTTGCTTATGCTGTGTTTGGGCAGTTGTGTGAACCAATCCGAGGTAGGGCCTACGAATGTGGTTATGAATGTTCTAAGCAGCAACGCGTCATTATCTTGGATTGCGAAGCAACTTGGCTTAGAAATCTTGTAACGTGCTCTTGTGCGTCCTCCTCACCTTTAAAAATTGCCAATTGAGGCAACTTGAAGTGTTCGGGGTAAAGAGGTGTAGGCATTGAGGGATGCACCGGATTACTGCGGAGTAGACGTAATGTGGGTTTTTGATGCCCAGCGGCTTTTGTCTCCACGAGACTCCAAACGCTCCAATAGCGCTTGGTATGCATCGGAAGATTTTATTTCTTCCTCTCTTGCTTGCTCCCGTTGTACGTTATGATAAACTGGGGGCCTATGGAGGGGTGGCCGAATGGCAGCCCTCCTGCCTTGATGGAGAGTTTCAACATGTTCTATCTCTGGTTCGTACTCCTCATAAAATTCTTGAGGAGTTTACGGGCGAAACCTCTGACCTTGATCGAGTCCCCGCTGAAGGTACCCATCATCATTTCGAGGAGTAGCCTCCCTCTCATGTCTATGAGGTCTCGGAGGCAAAGCTTGACGAGGTCGTGGAGACCCGTCCTGCGTTAAAGGGTTATGCCTCTCATGTTGTTCGGCTCTTTGGACGCGAGGGGTTGGCCCTCTCTCAAGTATTTCATATTGTAACTCATCCGCTTCACGTTGCATGCGTTCTTTATCCAAGCGGTATTGATACTCTATCTCTTGCTGACTTTGTTTAAGCCGCATGATTTGGGCTTGACGGGTGGTATATCCGGCGACAGTCGGGTCAATTTGATCTACCCTATTTTGTTCGGAAGGTTCAAATGTTCCTCCTATGGGTTTACCTCGGTTTTGATGCTCTAAAATCTCAAGGGGTCGCTTCCCTCTGTCGAGGTAGGCGGTATGTGCTCGAGGTTCTGGCCTCAAGGGGTGATTATGATATTCGGATGGTGCAGAAGCATAAGGTTCCCGCATTGTATGTTGTTGTCCTTGAGGAATGCGATGATCTTCCTCATATTCTCTCTCATAGGTGCGTAAGGGCGGGCGGAGTTAGGTCGCCCTGTGTAAGGAGCCCTACGCTCTGGATTTGGTCTCTCTGTTCTGATGAGAGGTAAAGAAGGGACGCCATATCCACGTTGTCCCTCCAAATGGACAGTGTGCCCCGTTAGCGCTTCATCGCGCTGTGGCCACTCATGTCTAGCTTGAGAGGGCGATTCTCTGTTTACATTAAGGTCTGCATGTAGGGCGTCTTTTCGAGAGGGGCTGCTTTGAATGGGCATACCCCACCGAGGATTTTGAATTGGATTCTTTTGTAGGTTAGACCGATAAGGCGGTATGACCAAATCCTCAGGACTGAAGCGAAGGCGACTTGTGCCTGCTTCTTGTGTACCTTTCGGAGCTGCTGCCCTTGATTGGGCTTGGCTGCGGGTGTACACCATTGCGGTGCGTCCACACTATCTAAGTAGATTTTTATCTTGTTTTTAATGATTTTTTTTTGTCTACACTAAACAGAATTAAACACACACATTCACAAAACCGTGATTATCTCTTTTAAGGATTCTTGGTGTGCCCTAGATGGTTTAGTGTATTTTGGTGTTTTGTTTTGTCTTTGTAGGTTTTGTAGAACGTTTAAATGCATCATGTAGGCTCTTATAACTCCCAAAAGGTCGCCCCTTCAATATACCAGCCGAGCCGATATACCAACCTCTCTATATACCCGCCCTTACGAGAGGGAGACTATAGGTACGTGAGAGCAGAAGGTACATGGTACGTAGGCGGTACGAAAGGGGGATTGTCCTGTTAATGGCACCTACCATAGAAAACTTATCCTCGCGCGCATGGGAATCACCCCAGCTACGCTCGGTCTGTCTTCGTCAGGATTTACGCCTAACAACAGTTGACAATCAGGAAATGTATGCAAATCAAGCCAAGGTGGTGATTAAATCCACCAATGGTCTTGATCAAGGGCTGGGGTCTTACGACCAGCTCCTTGGTTTAAAATTGTTTCGTGGAGTGTGTGAGGTTCATTTTATCCAACGAAAATGAAACATGCATGAATGACTTTTCCTAAGCAATGCAAGCTAAAAATGAAAACAGTCAAAGAAACAGAAACAGAAACAGAAAATTTCAACAGAGATGATGAAAATCCCTACCTCTTCTCTGCCTGCTCCAGTTGCCTCTGAATTTTTGCTCTGAAAAGTTGCAGACAGAAAATCGTCCCTTGGTGAGACGATTAACAGAATCGAAATCGTCCCTTGCAGAGACGATTTTACAATCGTCCCAGGGTGAGACGATTTCCAGAATAGAAATCGTCCCTTGCAGAGACGATTAACAGTCTGCAAGAAAAAAAATGTACCTGTCAAGCACAAACACAAAAATTCAATCAGTTTCTATGATTTTAAAAATAGGGGACAGGGTCCCACCATGATCGCCATTGAAAGCACGAGATTCCGGGCAAAGGAAACACTAGTTATGCAACATAAGACGAAAATGTAACGCTTTGATCCTATGCACTAAAACAGAGAAAGGAGACAACTTGGAAACGAAAGACAAGATGTAAAGAAATCACAGCCCTCTTTATTCAAATATCTTATCCTCGGTTACATAGACGTCTCCTCCCCTTTTGGGGGCTAGGAGCGTTAAATTTGTCTTCATTACAATGTGTGACCTAGTCTTCCTCTTCCCGCGTGCCCACGATTGCAATGGGCGGGCCAAGATCTGCCGTCGGATGTGGATAAGTTCTTCACCTCTGATTGCTTTTCCTGCAATCAAAGAAACAATAAAAATGTCAGTAGCACCTACTGCAAAGGAAAGGGGTTCGTTCTCTAAAATCAACGAAATATGCATGTAAACATCTGCACAAACAGTAAATACAGTGAGTCCAAATGGCTTGAAAACTTGACAGAAGACAGAAAATGTTACCAAAAGGCCATTGCCCCTGAGACAGCTGGCCAATCTACTTTTACCTAGTAATCGTCCCTGGTAAGGACGATTGCTACTGTTAATCGTCCCCCGAAAGGACGATTGTTGCTGTTAATCGTCCCCTGCAGGGACGATTGATACTGTGTTGAAGAAGCCGACCTGCCTCTGCTCCAATGTCGATTCTCGAGACCTACAAAACACCTGCAAACAAGGGGGTTATGTAATTGGGGCCATTTTGGGACGACCCAGATGGTCGGATTCTCCCAATTTGGCCTCCATCATCGAGAAATTGGACGTTGTTACCTGCAAGTCAGTGGGACAACCAAAATAACAAAAGCATGATAATATTCGATGAAAACCTTTTGAAATCAAGATTCAAGATTCTGAACTATTGAGCAGTGAGAGAATAACATGGAATATGAACAAATGACAGAAAATGAACTACAACTAAATCCAAAAGGTGCGGGGTGCCCAAGTGGGCAGCCCATCGATGGAACTTGATTTTGGCACCAATCCACTTGGGATGGGCCCAAAATCTCTTAGGAGTGGGGGGTCGGCGAATTGGTTGGTTCAGGTGTCCATGTGTTGGATTTGGGTCAGGTTCAAGCTTCCAAAAGCCACCCAACAACCTCCCTTGCAAAAGAGATTGGTGGATGTGGGAAGGTGAACCAAAAGGGATGCAAGTGGGTCTTCAACTCGGCAGCACTTCGTTGCTTGAAAACTCCTTCAACCTCTATGTTTTGGGTGAGAAAAGTCTCACCTTTTATAGACCCAAGGGGTCTCCTTTGGGAAGGAAGCACAAACGCCATGTGTTGGTCATAGGCGCCATGTGGCAGTCATGTCTCCTCATGAGGGAGGGGAGTCCTCCATTGACTTGTGTTTTCATAATTGCTTCTTGTGACGAGTCCTCTAACGGCCCTTCTATCCACCTACACACGCGTGCAAGGCAAGAGTCATCAACTGACTATTACGGGCTGCCACTTGGCGTCGTTTGTCATTTTGCCCGTTAAACTTGGTAATCGTCCCTGGGTGGGACGATTACAACAATCGTCCCTGGGTGAGACGATTGCAAGTTAGTAATCGTCCCTGGGTGAGACGAGTATTGGGCAAAGTGTCTAAATGTACCAAATTGCTTCTGACCTTACAAAATTGCTATGGAAGTGGTTAGGACCACTGTTTGACCTCTGAGGGCTGCCCTGGGGGCTGTGTTTGTCAAAGCGATCAGTGTTTGCAGTCACATAATCGGATTGGTGCTGTTTTGGTGTCTACAACTACCATGGAGAGTATCTTCAAGCATTCCATTCCTAGGCATCTAGAAATAGCCTTGCACTCTCTTAGATCTGATGATTCCATTATCATCAGACCTGCTGACAAAAATCTTGGCCTCACTATTATCAGTAAGGCATGGTACCTAGAAGAAGGTATCATACAACTTTCAGATCTGGAAGTTTACTAAGAGGTTATTTATGTTCCTTGGAACTCTTTTTTTCCTAGCTTGGAGTCCATTATTAAAAATGCACAAAGAAGTCTTCTCCTCAATAAAAAAATAGTGGATTATCTTCTACAAAATAACCTCATCATTCATCAATTTTGTACTTTCTACCTCATTCCAAAGGTCCACAAACAACCTATGAAGGGTAGACCCATCTGCTCCTATTAAGGTTATATTTGGAGCCTGTTTCCAAATGGCTTCACCACCAGCTTCTCCCCATTATCCTGGAACAACAAAATAATCTACAAGAATCTCTGAGCCTAATGAAAATCCTTCATGAAAGAGATTTTCATCCAAGTTGTGTTATGTTCACCTTTGATGTTGAGAGCCTATACCCAATAATTCCTACAAAAGAAGGATTGACCGCTCTTCAACACTTCATCTCAGGGAGGTTCAAGCCAGGTTTGGTCCAGTTGATCATCGAAATTGTAGAACTGGTCCTGAAAAAAAATTATCTGGAATTTGATGGTAAGATCTTCAGGTAGAAAAGAGGTACAACAATGGGTAGCAATTTTGCAGTTGTCTATGCATGTTTGTTTATTTGTTACTTGGAATTACAAGTTTTTGATCTTTTTCCATCTATTTCAAAAAATATTTGCTTATATAAATGATATATTGATGATGCTTTTGGAGTTTGGAATGGTACTAATGAGAGTCTTCAAGCTCTCCTTCATTCTTATGATTCTGTTTATCCCAGCATCAACAACACTACTGCCATTTCCACTTCTGAAGATAACATCCTAGATATTATGGTGGTCAAACCATCCTCCATGATTGTTCTAGGTCATCTAGGTACTAAACTATACCAGAAACCAATGAATGTGTATCAATATATCCCTTTCTGTTCATTCCATCCACCCCACCAGAAAAAAACCTTTATAGTCAGCGAACTCAACAGGTTTTTGGTCAGAGAGGTGAATGATGAAGGATTCAGAAATATGAAGCATAATTTTTTCACAGGTTGATATCCCAGGGCTACTCGTCCCGTTTCTTATTTCCACTCTTTTCCTAGGTAGAGTTTCGACACCAGCCTACACTACTCCAAAAAATATTCCAGAATATCTCTTTAAGACACCCAGGTCTAAAGAAATATCCCCTAGTTCTGATGAAGATGTACAACTACCAGTTTTCCTGTGATATTCCTCTAAACAAAAACATGCTTGTACCTCAATATGAAAAATGGAGCAAAGACCCTCATCTCTCCCATATCGATCATGGCATCATCTGTTGGAAAAACAACAAAAATATGAAGAAATTTTTATGTCGCAACCGGGTCGTGAGAACCCTGCCCAACTTCAATCAGCCATAAATTTTGCTACAAGGCTTTGATTCTTGAACCGTATGAAGCATTGGAAAGCTTATAAAATTTTCTACGGCGATAGATGAAACTCATTGGGTTTCAAAGCAACATGCCCTTTTTGAGGCCTCTAGACCCCTCAAAAATGAGTTTTAAAGTTTAGAATTGTTTGTAACATCTCTTTTTGGCAATCAATACCCCGTATTCATGGATGCACATATTGAGGAGCATTTTTTAATGTTTTAAGGCACTTTTGACCATTATCCTTGGCAATCACTACCTTTTTTGGCATATCCCAAGGTAACAGTCTATTTTTCTTGATTCTTGCCACATGGCATGTCGGCTAGTGCAGCCACTGGCTTGATAAATCTATATAAACAATATGGATTGTAATTTTTGGTCATCAGCCGAACTGATGAGCACTTAAGGTGCAAAACACATTTTTAGAGTTTTTCATTTCATTTCAGTCTCTCTTGTTCTTATGTTGTGAAGTTCCCTTTTTGCATTGATCGCTTGTGCTTCTACTTCCTCTTTGTTATTTTATTTCCATTGCGCTAAGGTATTGCTATGAAGTTTTTATTTCTTTTTGAATATAAAAGTTATATTTTCAATCTGATGTCGCACGCTACCCTAGTTATCCAAAATCTAGAAGAGGGTCCCCATTTCTTTCGTGAAGGCTCTCCCATTATGGAATCCACCAGATCCGCTCAAAATAGGCCTAGGATGTTGCTTCCATAGATTGAAGCTTCCACTTCACACTTAGAATGCACTCAAACAAAGTCTTGCTCTTCTTATCCTGAAGCATCACAACCCTCGAGGCATATTCCAAAACTATCATAAAATATTAAAGATCTCAGCTTGAAATTCTAGGAAACATTTAGATCTACATTCATCAAGATCCACAAATTTGAGATCTTCATCATGAAAATATAAAAAGGCATCGACCAGGGCACCATGCCAAACAATTTGTGCATGAAGTCTCCAAGCATTCAGATTCCATATCCTACTCTTAAGGAAGAGATGGACAAGAAATTTTTTGAGCTCAACTTGAATTTCTAGAAAGCATGTTCGTAAGTATATCTTTTGATAGAAAAGAAATTACTTGAGAGCTTGAAGGTTCAAAAGGATGTCGTTGTCACATAGCTCGATGCACAAGTAGAGAAAATATTTAGCAAAATGACTTTCATTTTAGATTTTGAAGCCAACACCTCGATGGCATCCCTCATCAAAAAGGAGCGCACTCTACTCTTTTCTGAGATCCAAGAGCTCAGAAAACTTGTCACAGATCTTGTCATTTCCTCTCGATCCAACTCCTGCATTCCCTCGCCCCAAAATCAAAGGAGAAGGAATAGGAGTCGAAGAAATTCCCATAGCGGACAACAAAAACAACAACCTCAAAATTTAGGTCAACATCAACAACAGTGAAATTGTCCCGATAGAAAAAACCATCGATCTCAGTAATAGGTCACAAGATTGATCCAAAAGCAAAGTTCACTGGAAACAACCAGAGAAATAATTCATACCTCTTGCACAGCAGCAATAACATCAGGCCTCTGGTGGAACTTTTTTAGCATCTAGTTCTCGAATGAAGCAGAACTCTACAAGATTTGTTCCCATGCAGTTAGGTATAGGATTGCAGCAGACCAAAGGTCATCCTCGCGATGGTGGCATAAATCGCTACTAAATCGTTCGAGTGCCATCTTCAGCCCTGTCGATAGATGCCTACTCTTCTTTAGAAAGAGTAATGTAGGTGTTGTTTATGGCATGATCACAAATGTCGTTGTTCATAATTTCTCTGACAGACCTCTCACAACGGCAGAAAAAGAGCTTCTTGGGCTAGGATTGAAATATATCCCTGTCCCACCTCCCATGGTCCATGATGATATCCATGCGAAGTATGTTCTATTTTCTAGGCTTCTCAAGCTTCGATGGTTTTTTTGTTCAAAAATAAGGAACATCACCAACTGGGAAGAACCTACCTACTCTCCCTTTCGTATTTCAAATTTTGCATGGGAATCTGATGTGAAATACCAACCCTTGTTGGATCTTCTTAATGACAAAAAGCATTGAGTTGAACAACTTTACAAATAATTCTAAACTTTAAAACTCATTTTTGAGGGTCTAGAGGCCTTGAAAAGGGCCTGTTGCTTCATTTGTAACCATAAAAAAATTTATAAGCTTTCCAACGCTTCAAACGGTTCGAGAATCAGATCCTTGTAGCAAAAGTTATGGCTGATTGAAGTTGGGCTAGGTTTCCATGGAAGCAAGTTGTTCAACTCGATGCTTTCTATGATTAAGAAGATCCAGCAAGGGTTGGTATTTCACATTAGGTTCCCATGCAGAATTTGAAATATGAAAGGGAGAGTAGGTAGGTTCTTCCCAATTGGTGATGTTCCTTCCTTTTGGACTGAAAAACCATCGGAGCTTGAGAAGCCTAGAAAACAGAACATACTCCGCACGGACATCATCATGGACCATGGGAGGTGGGACAGGGATATATTTCAATCCTAGCCCAAGAAGCTATTTTTTTGCCACTGTGAGAGGTCTATCAGAGAAATTATGAAAAACAACATTTGTGATCATGCATTCAACAACACCTACGTTACTCTTGCTAAAGAAGAGCATGCATCTATCGACAGGGCTGAAGATGGTATTCCAATGATTTAGTGGTGGTTCAGTAGTGGTTTATGCTGCCATCGTGAGGATGACCTTGGGTCTACTACAAACCCAAACCTGACTGCCTGAGAACAAATCTTGTAGATTTTTTATTCATTCAGGAACCATATCCTTGGAAAGTTCTGCCAGAGCCCTATCATGACTACTGCTGCACAAGAGGTATGAATTATTTATCTAGTTGTTACTAGTGAACTCTGCTTTTGGATCGATCTCGTGACCCATTTTTTGACTGATATCACTGGTTCTGTCTGTCGGGATGATTTCGTTGTTGTTGCTATCACCATGACTATTGAGGTTGTTGTTATTATTATTGTCGGCTATGGGAACAACTCTGACTCCTATTCTTTCTCATTTTATTTTAGGGTGAGGGATTGCAAGAGTTGGATCAAGAGGAAATAAAAAGATCTGTGATAAGTTTTTTGAGCTCTTGGATCTCAAAAAAGAGTGGAGCACACTCCTTTTTGATGAGGGATGCCACTGAGGTGTTGGCTTCATCCATGATAATATCTTGTTGTTATTTCTCAGCAGATTTTCGAGTGTCGGTTGCCCCTTGTTGGACCTAATGATCCACACATAGTTCCATTTTGAGAGCATTGGACTTCACAATAAAATCTTCCATGATTTGTGATTTCCAATAGGATGCAATATCAAAATCTAAAATGAAAGTCATTTTGGTAAAGATTTGTTCTACTTGTGCATCGACCTGTGTGACAATGACATCCTTTTGAACCTTCAAGATCTAAATTAATTTCTTTTCTATCGAAAGATATACTTTCAAACATGCTTTCTAGAAATTCAAGGTGAGCTCAAAAAATTTCTCGTCCATCTCTTATTGAAGAGTAGCATCTGGAATCTGAAGGCTTGGAGGCTTCATGCGCAAACTGTTTGGCATGGTGCCCTTGTCGATGCCTTTTTGGATTTTCATGATGAAGGCCTCAGTTTTGTGGACCTTGATGAATGCAGATCTAAAGGTTTCCTCGAATTTCAAGTTGAGATCTTTAAGATTCTATGAAATTTCTAGAATACGCTTCGAGGGTTGCGACGCTTCATGACAAGAAGAGTAGGACTTTGTTTCAGTGCATTCTATGCGCAAAGTGGAAGCTTCAATCTTTGAAAGCAACATCCTGGGCCTCTTTTGAGCGAATCTGGTGGATTCCATAATAGGAGAGCCTTCACGAAAGAAATGGGGATGCTCTTTCAAATTTTTGATAACTAGGGCAACGTGCAACATCATATTGAAAAGATAACTTTTATATTCAAAAAGCAATAAAAAATTCATAGCAGTATCTTAGCACAATGAAAATCAAATAACAAAGAGAAAGTAGAAGCACAAGCGATCAATGCAAAAAGGGCACTTCACAACACAAGAACAAGAGAGACTGAAATGAAATGGAAAACTCTAAAAATGCATTTCGCACCTTAAGTGATCATTAGTTTGACTAATGACCAAACATTACAATCCATCTTGTTTATATAGATTTCTCAAGCCAGTGGGTGCCCTAGCTGACATGCCACATTGCGAGAATCAATAAAAATGGACCGTTACTTTGGGATATGCCAAAAAAGGTAGTGATTTCCAAGGATAACAGTCGAAAGTTCCTTAAAACATTAAAAAAATATCCATTGTATGTGCACCCATGAATACGGGGCATTGATTGCCGAAAAGAGATGTTACAAATAATTCTAAACTTTAAAACTCATTTTTGAAGGGTCTAGAGGCCTCGAAAAGGGTTTGTTACTTAAAAAATCAATGGGTTTCATCCGTCGTCGTAGAAAATTTTATAATCTTTCCAATGCTTCAGATGGTTCGAGAATCGGATCCCTATAGCAAAAGTCATGGCTGATTGAAGTTGGGTTGGGTTCTCACGACCCGGCTGGGACATAAAATTTTCTTCATATTTTTGTTGTTTTTCCAACAGATGATGCCATGACCGATATGGGAGAGTTGAGGGTCTTTGCTCCATTTTTTGTAGAGAGGTCCAAGCATGTTTTTGTTTAAATGAAGATCATGGGAAAACTGGTAGTTGTACAAATTTATCAGAACTGGGAAGATTTCTTTAGACCTGGCTGTCTTAAAGAGATCTTCTAGAATATTTTTTGGAGTAGTGCAGGCTAGTGTCGAAACTCTACCTGGGAAAAGAGTGGAAATAAGAAATGGGACGGGTAGCCCCGAGCTCTCAACCTGTGAAAAAATTGATGCTTTATCTTTCTAAATCCTTCATCATCCACCTCTCTGACCAAAAACCTATTGAGTTTGCTGACTATAAAGGTTTTTTTTTGGTGGGGTGCATGGAATGAATAGAAAGGCATATATCGATACATATTCATTGGTTTTTGGTACAGTTTAGTACCCAGACAACCTAGAACAGTCATGGAGGGTGGTTTGACCACTAGAATATCTAGGATGTTAACTTCAAAAGTGGAAATGGCAGTAGTGATGTTGATGCTAGGATAAATAGAACCATAAGCATCAAGGAGAGCTTGAAAAATTTCATTAGTACCATTCCAAAATCCAAAATCATCATCAATATATCCTTTATACAAGCAAATATTTTCTAAAATAAATGGAAAAGACCGAAAACTTGTAATTATAAGTAACAAAGAAACAGACAGGCATAGACAACTGCAAAATTATTCCCCATTGATGTGCCTCTTTTTTGCCTATAAATCTTACCATCAAATTCTAGATAATGTCTGTTTAGGACCAGTTCTACAAGTTCGAGGATCAACTAGACCAAACCTGGCTTGAACCTCCCTAAGATGAAGTGTTGAAGAGCGGCCAATCCTGTTGCTATAGGAATGCTTGGGTACAAGCTCTCAACATCAAAGGTGAACAAAACACAACTTGGAGGAAAATATATTTCATGAAGGATTTTCATTAGGCTCAAGATTCGTGTAGATGATTTGGCTGCTCTAGGAGAATGGGGAGAATTTTGTGGTGAAGCCATTTGGAAACAGGCTATAACATATAACCGCAATAGGAGCAGATAGGTCTACCCTTCATAGGTTGTTTGTGGACCTTTGGAATGAGGTAGAAAGCACAGACTTGAGCAATGATGGGGTTCTTTTACAGGAAATAATCCACTATTTTTTTATCGAGGAGAAGACATATTTGTGCATTTTTAACAATTGACTCCAAGCTAGAAAAAAGAGAGTTCCAAGGAATAGAAATAACCTCTTGGTAAAATTCCAAATCTGAAAGTTGTCTAATCCCTTCTTCTAGGTACCATGCCTTGCTGAGAACAGTGAGCCCAAGATTTTTGTCAACAGGTCTGATGACAATGGAATCATCAGATCTAAGAGAGTGCAAGGCTCTTTCTAGATGCCTGGTAGGGGAGGTTGGAAGATACTCTCTGTGGCAGCAAGTTGTTGTTCAACTCAATGCTTTCTGTCATTAAGAAGATCCAACAATGGTTGGTATTTCACATCAGGTTCCCATGCAGAATTTGAAATACGAAAGGGAGAGTAGGGAGGTTCTTCCCAGTTGGTGATGTTCCTTCATTTTTTATTGAAAAACCACTAGAGCTTGAGAAGCCTGGAAAATAGATTATACTCTGCACAAACATCATCATGGACCATGGGATGTGGGATAGGGATATATTTCAATCCTAGCCCAAGAAGCTCTTTTTCTACCACTGTGAGAGGTCTATCAGAGAAATTATAAATAGCGGTATTTGTGATCATGCCATCAATAGCACCTATGTTACTCTTGTTGAAGAATAGCATGCATCTATCGATAGGGTTGAATATGGTACTCCAATGATTCAATAGCGGTTTACGCCACCATCGTAAGGACGACCTTGGGTTTGCTATAGTCTCAGACCTGACTGCCTGGGAAAAAATCTTGTAGAGTTCTGATTCATTTAAGAACCAAATCCTTGGAAAGTTTTTCCAGAGCCCCATTGTTACTACTGCTACATAGGAGGTATGAATTCTTTCTTTGGTTGTTGCTACTGAACTCTACTTTTGGATCGATCTCGTGACCCATTTTTTGACTAAGATCATTGGTTCTGTCTATCGGGATGATTTCGTTGTTGTTGTTGTTGGCCTGATTGTTGAGGTTGTTGTTGTTGCTATTGTCCACTATGGGAATGACTTTGACTCCTATTCCTTCTCCTTTTATTTTGGGGTGAGAAATTGTGGGAGTTGGATCGAGAGGAAACGACAAGATCTGTGACAAGTTTTTTGAGCTCTTGGATCTCAAAAAAGAGTGGAGTGCACTCCTTTTTGATGAGGGATGCCATCGAGGTGTTGGCTTCATCCATGACAGTATCTTGTTTTTGTTTCTTAGTAGCTTTCGAGTGTCGGTTTCACCTTGTTGGATTTGATGATCCACACACAGTTCCATTTTGAGAGCGTTGGAATTAACAGTAAAATCTTCCATGATTTGCGACTTCCAATAGGATGCAATCTCAAAATCTAAAATGAAAGTCATTTTGATAAATATTTGCTCTACTTGTGCATCGAGATGTGTGACAATAGTATCCTTTTGAACCTTCAAGCTCTCAAGTAATTTTTTTTTCTATCAAAAGATATACTTTCGGACATGCTTTCTAGAAATTCAAGGTGAGCTCAAAAAATTTCTTGTCCATCTCTTCCTGAAGAGTAGGATATGGAATCTGAAGTCTTGGAGGCTTCATGCACAAACTGTTTGCCCAAGACTCACTTTCTCTCACACTCTCTTATTTTGAAGCTTCTTCTTCTTTGGATCTTGAGATTGACTCCTCTCCTTGTTTTCTTTGTACATTTTCAAAACAAAGTCTTGTTTTGTATGATGAAGATCTTTGTACCTTGATAATCTTATCCAAGTTCTTTGAGCTTCTCCAAAACCTGTGTAACTTGTACTTAGACTCTTTTACTTCCTTCCTTAGTGAAGGTACCTCATGCTCCAACCTTTCACATTCTAAAACCTTTGATTCTAATTTCTCTTTGAATATTCTTGTATTAGCTATTGAGTTGATTAGATCCTCTATAAGCTTTCCTTTCTCTTCATCACATTCTTGAAATTTAAGCTTGATTTTTGAGTTATGCTTTCTTACCTCTCTTAATGCATCAACGGTAGAAATGAGTTCACCTTCAAGATCAACTAATCCTTTCTCTGATTCTTCCTCTATTTGTTTACCTTTGGGATCATCTATATTCATTTTTTATTCATTTCCACTAGAAGTACCTTCTTCTTCTTCTATTGCCAAAAATAGACTTTCTTATTTTGAACCTTCAAGAGCATCTTCATATTCATTTATACTAAAACTGATTTCATTCCTTGTACAACTATCTTCAAAATGACCAAAGTTACCATATATAAAACACTTGAGAATCACTGGACCTTTCTTTCTAACATTTCTTTTTCTACTATCATAAATAGAGTTTCTTCTTCTTCATTACTTGAAGAGCTTCCATAACTATCACTTGAAATCTTACTTGCATTGTCTACATAAAAACTCTTCTTATACCTTTGGAAAAACTTATTTCCTTGTGTACCTTTTCCATCCCTATTTTTCTTTTGGTACCTTTGTTTTCTTGTTTCCATGTTCTTATGATCCTGTTTTTCTTCATCATTACTATTTCTAGCCTCTGGACAATCAGTTGCATAGTGACCATATTTACCATAATTAAAACATCTAACTAATTTCACACCTTTATACTTTCTTGAGTCCTTGTTCTTTCTACCATAATTTGCTTCTTCATAACTGGATAACTAATTACTTGAATATAAATTCTTACCCTTTATCTTATTAGTAACTTTGAAGGTTGATTCTTTTTGGGAAATAGGTTCTTCTTTTATTCTCATCTCAAAATTTGTGAGAATTCCATGAAATTCATCCCTTGTCAAAAGTTCAATATCTTTTGACTCTTCTATAGTTGAAATATTTTCACTATTATTATCACAAACATTTGTTTCTTCAACCTTAAGTCCAATTCCTTGCATTGAGTTAACAAATTCATCCACATGAAGTAGATATGTAGTAATGTTTTCCTCATACTTCATTTTTAGGTCTTCAAATGTTCTCGTGAAGTTTTGTAACTTTACCCTTTTGACATTTTTGTATCCCTAATATATACCTTTCAACTTATCTCAAATTTCCTTTGTTGATGTGCAATGCATAACCTTTATAATCTCTATTTCATGCAAGCCCCTTAAAATTCCATTCATTGCCTTTGAATTACTTAGTTGTAGGAGCTTACCATATTTATCTATAGGTGGAGTTGTTGGTGGTATGTATCCATTCTCAACTGCTTCCCATATTTCATTTCCAAGTGCCATTAGGTGAAACTTCATCCTTGTACTCCAAAGTGCATAATTGTTTCCATAGAACAATGGTGCTAAATTCCCTGAAGATCCATTTTGAGAATCCATCTGTATTCTTGTGATATTTTCCTTCAAGTTGTTAAACTCTTCCAAAGGAACCTACTCTAATACCAATTGAATAACACAAACTTATACTAAGATGGGGGTGAATAATATAAGATCACTTTTTACTTTTCTTTACTCAAACAATATTATTTAATATATCAATACAATGTCAATAGTAGTAATAAAAAAAAATGCACAAATCACCACACACAATAGAGAGACCAATTTAATGTGGTTCACCCCATGTGGGCTACTCCACGAAGAAAATATTTCACCAAAAATTTCTCAACAAATCTCTTGGGAATCCTTTCCTTATTACAATATTTATGGACCTCTTTCCAAAGGAGACACCAATCCCCTAATAAAATTCATGGATCTCTATCCATAGGATAACTCCTTCTCCTCTGCTCTAGCTAGTGATCCTATAAAAGACTACTGCCTCCACTACACTAGCTTATGGATATCTATCTATAGAAGACTATGTCCTCACTCAGAAGATCTTTGTTCTCACTGCCCTGGCTAATGGATCTATATCCACTAGAGACTATTATCCTCTACTCTGTCACCTCCAAGGTTATGCATAAGTGTGAAATATCATAAATTGACTCTATTTAGGATTTTCAATATTTTAAATTTGCTAATTTTAGATCCTTTCATTGGGGCCCATTCACCTGAAATTTACAGGGTGGAACTTTTTTTGGGTAAATTTGCCCATCGTTGATAATAATTAACCTAAATTTATTTTAATTCACTAACCTCAGATTATAAATAAATTTGATTTTCTTGCCCAATTCTACTTCCAATTATAAATGATTTTATTTTTCCCACCTAAATTACCTCATATAATACCTGTATATATACTGTAGTGGGTATTCATAAACATAGATCTAAAATAATCTAAATTAAAAATAGCTCTAAAATAATGAAAAACTTGACAAGGTTGTAGAGGAGTCTCAGTCGATATAAGCCAATCGATTACAAAGGATTGTTGATTGGTGTAAGATGATCGGTATAAGTGTATTGATTACAAGGTCGTGTCTATCGGCTTAAGCCAATAGATTGTAGAGTTGTATCTGTTGATATAATATGATCAGTTGCAAATTCGTATCTATTGGTTGCAAAGGTGTTGATCGGTTATAGAAGTATCGATCGATATTCATCTATTGGTGTAGAGATATGTTTATCAACATTAGTCGATCAATTATAGAGGTGTCAATCAACATCAGCCTATCAGTTGTAGGGACTATCGATCGGTTGCAGAGGTATCAATCAGCATCAGCCTATCGGTTGTAGGGACTATCGATCGAAATTAGTCTATTAATTGTAGAGGTTTCAATTGAAATTAATCTATCGGTTGCAGGGACATGTTGATTGATATTAGTCTATCTATTGCAAGGATGTTTCAATCAACATTAATCTATCAGTTTTAGAAGTGTTGGTTAGCATAAGCTGATCAGTTGTAGGGATGTGTTGATCGATATAATCCAATTGGTTGTAGATAAGTGTCCATTGGCATAATATGATCAGTTGTAGAGCAGTGTCTATCGGTACAAGGTTGTAGATATGCATTAATCATCCTAAGATGATCGGTTGCTAAGAAGATATTGTCATCAAAATATGATCAATTGTAGAGGCATATATATGGTCCAACCCATTGTAGAAGTGTGCCAATCGACATAGCACTATCAGTTATAGAGGATTAAGAACTAAAAATTGGTAGATTATTATTATTCCATTTTTCTTTTGTCCAAAGCTCTTTTTCTTCAGTTTCATAGGTACTGTAGGTGAACTATATACAACTGTGGTAGACAACTATCAATGTCATTTGGTTGTGTATCAATAGCATTTATCTTGTCCCTTAGAGTATGTTTTATAGGTAGTATAGAAGCACTATCTCTAACTTTGGTCAATAAGTATCCATGTCATGTTGTGTTTTAGGAGCATTTTCTTGTCATATTGCTTCTTATCTTTCATATGTCATTCTATATGGTAGTGTAGGTTCATCTTAAGGTATGTCTATTGTTTTCATTCAATTTCATATACATTTCCTAAAATCTAAAGGTTTTTTATCTATAGATATAATGTCACCTACTAAATATGGAAAGAATGAAGGCCAATATTCTTGTAAAAATATAATTCTAAAATATTTTACACAAATATCAAAATGCAATGAGGCATCAATCTCTACAGATTCTACACAACATGTAGGTACAAACACCTTTTACCATAAAATTTTTAATATTTATGTTATTCTAAAATATAAAACCTTTATTTATTAATAGATAAATGGTTGTCTGCTTATCTACCTCTTTTTAAATGCTTTGTAAAATTGCATTCTATTAATACTGTAAAATAGTACATTTTTTACTTCAAAAAATAATAGAGAACATCAAACATTGAATGCAGTAAACATTGTCGACCCTGATGTGCGTTCACTTGAAGATATTTTAGAATATGAGATTGGTCCACATGATAATTTTCCTAATAACAACATTCAACAACCACTTCAGGATATTTTAAATTTAGATACATCAACTGGAAAAAAAATGATAGTACAATTAAAATGAAGACCTCTGGGGAATCTTGTAGTCAAAAATATAAATATCATAAGATAAGCAAATGGACTATTGAGAGGGATTTTAAAACTGAATGGGTATGGTTATACCTCTTTATTGAGTGATATGAGAAACTGAATGTGTGTAAATGCATTATTTGTACATGGAAGCTGGGAAAGGATCATTTATTGGAAAATAAGAAAGACACAATAGAAAAACACTATGGAAAAGTTTACATCAAATAAATATGAAGTGATGGAACAATTAACATATTTTATAGGTGGAAGGATGCATTAGAATGTGTGCATGTGAGATATTCACTTGAATATGAAAAATCAATAGCAAAAAAACAAAATCTCATTGAGAAGGGTGGAACAATCGAGGCATAATTTCAAAAAATTAATAAGACTATATTAGCCTCAAATAAATTACAGTTTGCTATTGTATACAATATTCTAAAAAAAGTTTGACCCATGTCTGTTTTTACCTAATTTAAGGAAATACTTCAACTAGCCGATGTACAAAACCTTACCAGTTCACATTGGTCAAATCAAAGTAGTTGGAAAATGGAAAAATGTCTATCATTGGTTGAGAAGGAAGACTGAGAGAGAATGTGAAACAGGCCAAATTTATTTCACTTTCCATTGATGAGGTAATAGTTGTTGATAACACATCTTTTATTTGCATACATGTTTACATATTCAAAAATCATTTGAGACAACATCATTTACTAGCACTACATAATATGATTAAAAATTGTAATGTGGATAACATTTATAATGTTTTTGTAACCAATTTAAAGGATATTGCTAGAATGGATGAAAATGAAATTGCCACAAAGTTAACATGTATTGGAGTTGATGGTGCAGCTACAATGCAAGGAAAAAGGAATGGTCTTTGTGTTAGGCTTCAGCTATCAATTGTCCCATATGTGATTACTATTCATTGCATGGCTCATCGAATGAATCTTGCATACAAAATTGTGAGCAATTTTGATAATGTAGCTAGAGTGGAAGAACTCATCCATGAAATACAATCATACTTTTCATGCAATCTAAAAAGGTTTGTAGAGTTTCAACAATTTTATCTAGGTGTAACTAAAGGTATAAAAATGTTAAAAGATGTGCAAACCAAGTGGATTTCACTATTTCTTCCTGCAAAAAGGGTATTTTTAGAATATAAATCCTTGGTTGGGTTTATTTATGCACATCGTAGGAATGTTGACAAGAAAAAATATTTTCTTTTTCATATGACTGAATTGAAAAATCTTCTCATATTATGTGGTATTCTTCCATTGTTACAATAAATGAATTCTTTGATTAAAATTGCACAGGAAAGGGTAATTTATATTATCGATTTCATGAGGATGAGAAAATAAATACGTAGTTTATTGATAAGATTTATTTATCCATAAAACATTTTGAGGATCCCAAGTTTGATAGTTGGAATACTTTAGTTAATGTCAATGATCTAAACAACTTTTTAAAGTTCAACATCAATGATAATCTTTGTATTTCTATAATGGAAATATTATTCTTGTATATTATTTTGAAAATAGATTAGATACACTAACATATGATGTTGAACAAGTGCTCGTTACACATTCCATTTTTGATGAGGTTTTGGATAGCACTAATAAATTTTAAATAATTGCAAATGCATTAACAAGTGAAATAAGAGATTGTTTTAAGAGATATAAGACACTTGTGGCCATGGCTGTTGTTAATCCCATATTCTAAAATCCTTGTGGTGACCATAGTAGTAGAAGTGAGTTGTTTTTAAAATATATAGGTAATATTATGACATATTTTTCTAAAAGTGTGGAAATAAATGGCATTGAAATCAATTGTATTCTAAACAAAGATATTCTAAGACAACAATCAACCAATTTTGGAATAATAATGGATAATCAAATTGCACATTTCAAAAATCCATATGAGACTAGTTCAATCACGTGTTTCTATCAAAAATTGTATTGAAGTAGTGTCTTAAAAGAAACTATGAGTGAGTACTTTATTTTATATGAATTATGTCAAACAATAATTTTGGGATCTGTTGAAGACAGAAGGGTTTTTAGTGCATTATATTCTGTTAAATCAAAAGTTCGTAATAGATTGAACAAAAATTTGGAAAATTATTTGAGAATCTATGTATTATTGTACAAGGTGGGTAAGTTTCCCTATGATAGAGCGTTGACATATTGGAAGTCCCTAGAAGAAATAAGAGGTCTCACTAATACTATTGATAATGACAAAAATGATTCAACTTGGAGTGATGATGAGATTATGGAAATGCAAAATTCACAAATGATTCTCAGTTCTATTGAAGAAGTTTATAAAGATTTGTATCAACTTCTAGAAATATAAAAATTGCAATGATTATATGACAAATTCATATAATATATGATTTTATGAATTTTAAATCATTTGTAAAATTTTAGTGATTTGAATAAATTTATATTATCAATGATTTTTTGTATTTGATTTGTTGTAAAATTTTAGTGATTTGAAAAAAACATATAATCATTCTATTTTCAATGATTATGTATGTTTGCTTTTTAATGATATGGACTATCTATTTTCAAAATTTATGATTTATGCTATAGCTTTGAGTAAGCCAAAAAATTAAAAATCATGTATACATAATGATGCTATGTTATTGAATTAATTGTATATGTTGAAAAAATATAGTGGTGTTGTTTCCTCAATATTGCTTAGATTTCTATATATGGCCACTCATTTTAAAGCTATTCAAATTCTACACAAGTTGGTCTAAGAATCAACTGAATTAGATAACTTTTCACAAATATATGGCTCCTAAAATATGAGATATTTTTCAATAAAAAACCCTAATCCTTCACACTTTGCAATTTTGTTTTTCATGACTTGAAACTTTGTCATTACTCTTGTTCCAAATGGTTGACTTCATAGGGTCGTATCTCTCTTAATATTGCTTGGATTTTTTCATATGACCACTCATTTTAAAACTATTCAAATTCTGCGTAAGTTGGTTGAAGAATATGTTAAATAAGATAACTCTTCATGAATATATGGTTCCTAAAAGGTGAGATATTTTTTAGGGAAAAAAATTAATCCTTCGCACTTTGTAATTTTATTTTTCTCCTTGGATATAGTCTTCCACGCTCCTTTAGCCTTCCCATCCTTCCACTCAACATCCTAGCCTTCCATTACAACTCCTTTAGCTAGCCCAACCTTCCATATTCCTTGAGCCATCCCATCCTTCTACTCAACATCTCAGTCTTTCATTGTATCTCTTTTATATAGCCCAACCTTCCTTGCTCCTTCATCCAACATAGCCTTCTAAGCTCCTTTAGCCTTGACACTCCAAATATAAACTCATCATTCAACCTTCCATGCTCCTTGAGCCTCCAGCCTTTCACATTCCTTAAGCCTTCAACCTTCCACACTCCTTCAGCCTCCAACATTCTATGCTACTTCAGACTTTAGCCTTCCACACTCCTTCAACCTTCAAAGCACCAGATCATTTTCTAGGCCCCTTAGGGGGCAACCTTCTTAGGGCATAGTATGTTATGATTCATAAATATTAAATAAAGTATTTATAAGAAATACATTTTAACTCTATTATACATTTTAATTACATGTATTAACTCTATTACAAATCTTCCTTCTAAATAATGTCTTTATAACATGTTTTTCATCAATAGTTTTTCATCTAAAAATTTTAGCGTAAGTATGGGTTTTTAAAAGAGTCTCATTTCCTTGTAGCCACCTTTGAACTTGGGTCTCCTAAATGGATATCTAAATGCAAACTACTATAGTATCCATGAAGGATTATAATTTTAGGGTAAGAATAATTTCATGAAGAAGTCTTCATTCCTTATATTGGGGTTTCAACATGGGTCTCCTAGATGAAAATCTAAAGATATACCACTATGAAATCCCTTGAAGGACTATTTTTAGGGTGAGTATAAGTTTTTTAAAGGTTCCCATTCCTTTGTACCAAGGTTTTAACTTGGATCTCCTAAACACAAAGATATATACCACTATAGTATCCCCTAGGGATAATATTTTAAGGGTAAGTATGGGTTTTTTAAAGGGTCCCATAACCTTGTATTGAGGCTTGAACTTGGGTCTCCTAAATGAAAACCCAAATATATACCAATATGGTATCCTCCCAATGACCAAAACTTATAGGGTAAGTATAGGTTTCTTGAAAGGATCATATTTCCTTGTATCAAGATTTTAATGTTGCATCTCCTACATAAACTTGTAATTTAAAAAATATATAATAATAAAATACATTTAAAAGAATAATCCCATTATAACTACCTTTATAAATAGATTTTAATATTAATTAAACCCATAATATTATAACCTCTTTACTTATCTTGACCCAATAATAATGATAATTAAATAAATAAATTATGGTTTAATTTATATACATATAATAATTTATACAAATCTATTGAAATCATCTTAGTCTATTCTCTTACATTTTATAATAAAAAATTAAAATAAACTCTTTATAATAACATAAAGTTAAATATTTTAATTATAATATGCATCTTCCTTGTAAATAATAATCTTAATCAATTTACCATAACTTCATAATGTGTTTTTATTTATTATTTATTTTATATTAAAATAAAGTGTTAAATATTTTAACTCTATTATTTTAATTTCAGTGCATACTACCACATGGATAACCATATTAGTTAATTAGACATATGATTTCATATCATAGATTTTTTATAATATTAAGAAAAGAGGGTTTTGAAAGGGATCCCTCAACCTTTTACAACAACTCCATCAAAATTGGAGAAAAACCTAGAAAAACCACACAAAAAGTTGAAAACCACCCAAAACGATGAGAAAGACCAAGAGAAACTACAACTACTAACACATAAATAAATAGAACCAGATGGAGAGAACACTAGAAAATATTGAGAGAACATATCTGAGCTAGTTCTTGACCAACAAGTCCACCTCCTGGATAACATCTCCCACCATCCTAGATATCTCCTTCAAGTAGTTGACAATAATTTTTAATGAGCCCCAAGCAACACGGTTTTTTATCTCCATCATCTTTAGATTATGAATGATAGTATTGTTTCTTTCAACAACACCATTCAAGGCATAAACTTCCTTCATCAATTTATCTTTTTAAAAATCTCTACGTAAAATATCATAATCAAAGTGAAGGTAAATGGGGATAAAATCCTTCTCCAATAGTTTCTTACCTAGTATATGCTTGGACTTCCTTGTAACACCTCTTCCAACCATGTTGAAAGATGGCTCACCATCCATCCTTGTGCTAGTTTGAGTCTCCTTGATAGAAAACTCTAAAAAGTCATTTCTTGAGCTTTTGCAATGAGATGCCTTCTCTCTTACTCTAGCCAAAACTTAAATTTTCCTAGAAGTTTTATCATCCCTATATCCCAAGGAAAAGGAATATAGGTCCTCACTACCATAGCTCAAACCTCCCCACTCTTCATTAATCAAGCTGGGTGCAAGAACAGGTTGGTTAGCCATCGATCTCAGGATTTCTTCTGCAACTAGGCCATGTTTAGCTCCAAACTGTTCAAAAATGTAACAACCCTCTCACACGATATTTGAAGGATAGTACTTACCTTTTTCCTATGAACCATGGTACTGTTGACAGCTTTTGTGAGCGCAGGACAGTTGCGTGATGGCAATGAGAGGAAGCTAGTCAGGGGAAAAAGGTGAGATAGGGAGGTGATGATTTGGCTCGCGAGCACATGGAAACTCGTGCTTGCATATCATATAGGTGCATTGCATATTGCATCTTTGCGTGGGTTAAATTGATTCAAGTATTGCTTGTTTGGCAAGGAATGAGAAATGTTGCTTTAGGTGGCGATGATGATGGGAGCCACTAGTTTCTTAAAGAATAACATGTGTGTATGGTTGCTTGCTAAATCATGTGTGAGGATATTGTTTAAAAATGATCTTTTGTTTGATATATGAATTAATATGGTATTAGGTTGTCATGTAGGGAAACCTATACAAATGCTATTGTTACTTTGCTTTGAAATATAGGACAATGGCTATAATGTTATTAATTCTATTTTATTTAATTTGTGTATAAAGTGGTCCACACTATTGTGAAGATAGCTCCATCTTGAATATTAAGAAAATAATTAGAAGTGTTAGAACTATGTGTATTAAAACCTCCAAGTGGTGAATGCATTTATGCTTAAGGTTAGTTAATATAGCGACGTGAAATGATGAATGGGCAATAATTACTTGGAGCACACATGAAGCAGAAGTGGAAGCTCGACAACTTGGCATTGTGCATGGAGAAAAGGAAAAACAACTCACGTAATTTTCACGTATCATTTGGGAGGCGAAAGAACAAAATAAAAAGGTAAGGTTTGTTTTTGAAAGAGTCATGTGGGAGAAGACAGACGGGAGAAAGAGTCGAGGGAGACTGAAATATCAACAAACAAGTTTGGTTGGAAAGCATGTGAACCAGGTCTATAAATGCGTATACCATGATTAAATCTGGTTGATTGAATTTCTATGTTGTTGTGTGCTATTGTTGAATGGTTAGAGTAAGAAATGGTAATTGGAAGCTATGGAATAGTTAGTAAATTATTACCATGTCGAAACAACTCTTCACTATAATTGCATTGCTATATAACGTGAAAGTAGAAGGTAAATGAAGCAATGGAAGTGTTGAAATATCTCTGCCATATAGAAAGAAAAATATAAATTCGGTATTGTCGTGATTTAATGTGTTGTTATGTTATGTGTTGCTTTGAATGTAAACAAGAGTAGTTTGTTATGTTGTTGTGCGACAGTGTGATAGTATTTAGAAGAGAGGTTGGGATGGGTGCAGTGTATGAATGGTATCCCATATGAAATAGAATGAAAGAGAAAAACCATAGATTTATATCTCTTTAAAACTATAGGCATCTCTTGATGAATTAAATAAATTAATTGTGGAAACATGTTCTAAAATTTTGGGAAATCTTGGGTAAGGAGATTGGTGAATTTCTCTGAAGTGTTTCTAGTGCAGTTGCATGTGTGCATAATAGAATATTGCATATTCATATTTAGAGAGCCGTGTCTGATCCCTGGCATCATCTAAGTTTCCCTTGTTCAAGCTATCATCCTCTCAAAAATCATTGGAGCTATGCTGGGCGAACCAGAGCATATTTGATTCAAGGACGTGCAAGGCGAGAATCATCTTTACTACTACCATGTCACCAAAAGTAAAGCATCAGTTAAGAAAATGTATTTGGTAGCCTTGGTCTGGGTGGTAGTACAATTTATTTGTGGATAATAGTACCTTTGGGTAGTCCAAGCCTTAGGGTGGAAGATAGGAGATTATTTAGCAGTGAAAGTTTAAGGCTTTGTCTCTATAGAAAAAGGGTGAAGTGCATGTATTGTTGTTTATTTTAAAAAAATAAGACTCAAATGTTCTGGAAGTGTCTCCGTGAGCTTGGTGAAGCTGAATGTAACATTTGTAATTAAAGTGTATTAAAGCTTCTTTTCCCTACTCAATGATAATGACTTATGGATTTGTATTTTTCTTAATACGTTGTGAATTACATTTTACTTAATAAGATACATTAATAAACCAACCTGACCAAACTCAGGAAGGTTATGATAAAAAACAAAGAGAAAATAATTATGTTTTGAGTTTGTTGTTATAAACTAAAAATATTTCTAATATTTTGATGGTGAAGCATGTTTATAGCGGAGCCAGGTGAAACCTATGTCTAAACTGGTTAAATGTTGCAGTATTGTCTTTTGCATGAATTGCAATGGGTTGCTACATTTTGTAATATCATGTTCCTTAAGCGAGGCAAACATAGAGTTAAACCAAAAAACATTTGAAAGAACCAAGGGAAAGGTTGGATGTTACAAACCCTGTTAATGCTATAATTAACTTTAATACATCCAAAGTATGATGTTGGTCTTGTTGTCATTAGAATGGTTGTTTAGCTAGTTTAATGTGCAAACTAAAAGCATATATCTTAATATGGAAAATTGGTAAACGTTTTGGTTTATCCTTGCATGTTTTTGGAAGCCGAACCTATAAGGAAATTGGGTGGCAACTCTTCTCTTAGAATATGTTTAAAACCCTAGTGACCATGTAGTTTGGGTTTAGACAACCTATCATATTTTAAAAGAAATAGACTATCTTTTATGGTATGTAAATAAAAGGAATGCTTAAGATCTTGTAAGCTTGTATTATGAAGAGATAGATGATGGATTTAACTTAAGGAAAAACCTTAGAAGGCTTAGGTTCTAATTCCTTATACTATAGTTTGAGAAAATATTGAGGTGCGGGTATGCACACAATAAGTTTCGAGTCCATGGATGATCGACGGAAGTGGTCGAAAGAGACTTGGTTGGTCAAGACGGAGAGGTGGTATGGGACACCTTTATCTAGGCTGAACTCGAATAGCACTATGATGAAAACCTTACTCAGTATACTTAGCTGGAATAGCCTCAGAGTTTGGTATGGGATAAACTACTGTGAGTTATCTTGGGTTTGGAAAATGAAGTCCAAGGTCAGGGTATTGACATGGCGCTAACTGTCTCTAGTTTAAGGGAATCAACAGTTAGTCATGAAAGCATAAATACGCTAACCTCTTTCATATAATTTAAATAACAGGTTGACTGGTTGGTCGAGGGTTCAATATGTTGAGGTAGGGAATATAAGTGTTCCCCTCTAGGTGTTATGGGCCCTAGAGGATAACCCTAGCCATGGTTCAATCCTCATGCCAATATATGTGGATGATAAATGAGACTAATTGACTCCACTAAAAGGCTACTCTACGGGATATGGTCGATCTCATCCACTTGGGTGGTTGTCTACAATAGTCTTAGACCCAAACATGGTTAACTATGGTTTTGCTAAGAAGATAATGAACAAATAAAATGTCCTTGGATGATCTAAACCATGAGAACATATAAACAAATCTGAGAACTTAGGAAAGTAACTTTCGGGTCTGCTTAGTAAACTTACAAAAAAAATATTTTTTTAGTTGCTTATATTATTTTTAGGTCAACCAAGTGAGACCATAGGCTTGGGTTGTTACATATGGTATCAGAGCAAAAGAGATTCTAGGCTGTAGATTCTGAGTGTGAGATAGATTGGAAAATTATAACTAATGCTCTACCTCTTTCACCTACAGGTTTAATGGTACGATTGTTGTGAGGTGGGTCCTCAAGAAATCCTATGGGAGGTAGGGAGGAGGAAGACACCGAAAGACCTATAAGGAGGCCATGAACAAATCTAAGGCAAAAAGGACCTCAACGTGAAAGAAGGGTTAATGATATTTTCCATAGTGAGAGTGAGACCAGTGTGGAGGTAGGAAACCTTGCTAAAGTGGTGCAGTTATTGCAAACACATATGGACTACCAAAGGGAAGAGATGGCCCAATAGAAAACTCACATGGCCCAACAACAAGAATTTATTGTCCAACAACAATGGGTCATAGAAGACTTAACTAATGGATGAGGAAATGGATTGGAAAGATCAATGGAAGAATCTAGGGAACCAGAGAGATCCAGTGCTAGAAGGGCAAGAGTGAGTAAGGAGTTGGATAAAAATCTGAGAAAGGTAGTAATAACTAAGTTTGATGGTAAGGGTGATGGTGAATCAACCAAAAATTGGTTGAGTGAGCTAGAGTCTTACTTTTCTCTAGTAGTTCTATCCTCTGAATCCAAGACTACTTTGGCAGTAATGAACATGATAGAAATAGCCCTAGACTAGTGGAAGTCATATAAGAAAGGGCATAGAGTTGAAGCTACTGACCTCAAATGGGAGGAGTTTGTCAAGGAATTTAGGGATAGATTCTTGACAAAGCAATATTATGTAGAGAAATTTGGGGATTTCTCAAATTTGAGATAGAAAAGTATGTCGATGCATGAATACCACCAAAAGTTTATTCAATTGCTGAAATATGCATCCCAATATGAAAGCAACGAAGAAATGAAGACACAAAAATTTATTCTGGGATTGCATCCTAGGATTATGATGGTGGTAAACATGCATAATCCTATCAATTTACCAACTGCTTTTGACCTAGCAAGAAAAGAAGAAGCTAATCAAGAAACGAGAAAGACATACTTTAACTATCAAAAGTTATCTGAAAAGGAAAAATATGAACTCAGGAAGCGAAAAAGTGTGGGTTTTATGAAATGGGAGAAGGAACAGAACAAGAAACCCAAAAGAGAAGATCAGAACAAGCAAGGGGGCAAAAATAGATCCAACTACCAAGGTAAAAAATTCAAGAAGGATGCTAAAGAATTTTCCAAGAGGCAGGACCAAAAGCTAGCAGGTCAAGGAAGGGATAGGGAAACTCCATCTGTGAATAGAAATGAAAGCAATAATAGAGACAATAGAGCACCACCAGGTGGATGCTAGGTGTGCAAAGGGGCTCATTATGCTAACAAATGTCCTCACAAGGCTGACTTGCCACCAAAAACTCTAGAAGAGGCTAGCCACTGGATCTATGCAACCACAGGTAGTTCTAAACTCAATGGTCAGATAACTCCTTTTTTATTGCATGGTAAATTTTTTGGTAAAAATGTGCAAATTTTAGTTGATAGTGGGTCAACATATAGTTTTATTTCTTCAAAATTAGTGAGGGATTTTCTTGTTAGACCTAGATTCTTGGCCAAATATTGGAAGGTAGAGTATGGATCAGGGCAAACCCATCATGTTAATCAATGTCTCTTTGACTCCCACATTTCCTTACCTCAAGGAAATATCAACTAGCATTTGTATGTGGTGCCTTTGCATGCGTTTGACATTATTTTAGGAGTTGATTGGTTAAAAGCACACAAGGCTCTTTTAAATTTTGAAGAGCGATGGGTGGAATTTTTGGATGAAGCTAGTCAAAGGATTAGAATTAGTTGTGGGTGAAGGGAAGTTAAGCCACATCTATTGACTGCAATGCAGACCAAAAAGGTTATTAAAAAGAAGGGAATGATCTTCATAGTTAAGATGAATAATATGGAAGCATCTGAAAAGGAATCTGATCTTTTTCAGCAATACCCAATGTTGGGTGCTTTCAAAGATGTATTTCCTGAGGATCTCCCAGGATTACCACCTCAAAGGGAATTTGACTTCTCAATCGAGCTATTACCGAGGGCAGCACCAATTGCAAGGTCACCTTATCGAATGACACCCATTGAGTTGTAGGAGCTCAAAATGCAACTTCAAGATTTGCTTGAAAAAGGGTTAATCAAACCTAGTGTGTCACCTTGGGGAGCTCCTATTTTGTTTGTTAAAAATAAATATGGTACCTTAAGGATGTGCATAGATTATCGAATGTTGAACAAGGTTACTATCAAGAATATGTATTCGTTACCAAGGATTGATGATTTGTTTGATCAATTGAAAGGAGCAACTATCTTTTCTAAGATAGATTTGAGATTTGGATACCATCAGTTAAGGATACAGGAGGAAGATACATCTAAGACAACTTTTAGAACAAGATATGGATATTTTGAGTTTATTGTCTTACCTTTTGGGCTAACCAATGCCCCAACTGCATTCATGAACCTCATGAACAACATCTTTAGAGAACAACTGGATAAGTTTGTACTTGTATTTTTGGATGATATTTTGATTTATTCCAAAAAAAAGAAGAGCATGATCAACACATGCGAATAGTGCTTGCAATCCTTAGAAAGAATCAATTATATGGAAAACTGACCAAGTGTGAGTTTTATACTCCACAAGTGCAATACCTTGGACATATTATTTTTGCAGAAGGAATTGCAGTGGACCCCAAGAAAATTGAAGCAATTATTGATTGGCCAGCACCTACTAATGTTTTAGAGGTGCGAAGTTTTATGGGGATTGCAGGATATTATAGGCGGTTCATCAAGGGGTTTTCGAGAATCGCTCAACCCATTACCAACCTTCAAAGGAAAGGGAAAGGCTTTAGGTGGACAGAGCAGTGTGAAGAGGCTTTTTGGGTTTTGAAAGAAAGGTTGATGACAACACCAATTCTACAATTGCCTGACCCTAATAAGAAGTTTACAGTCTGTAAGATGCATCGATCGAAGGGTTAGGTGGGATTTTGACCCAAGATGGTGCGATTATTGCTTATGAGTCTAGAAAGCTCAAGAGGCACGAAGTCAATTATGCAACTCATGATTTAGAGTTGACAGTGGTAGTACACGCTCTGAAAGTGTGGCGACATTATTTTCTAGGAAAACCATTTGAATTAAAGATAGACCATCAGAGTCTGAAGTATATATTCACCCAACCCCTACTAAATGTCTAGGCAATGACATTGGATAGAGTTTCTAGCAGAGTATGATTTTGGTATTGAGTACATTAAGGGTAAGGAGAATAAGGTCATCGATGCCTTAAGTAGGAGAGGGCATATTACCGCTATGACAAAATGCCAATATGATCTGTTGGATCAAATAAAGGAGTGGCAAGGAAAAGATGAATTTTACCAATCTTGCATCAGTCAAATGGAACAGAAATTAAACAAGGATGCAAAATTTGTGATAAAAAATGATCTACTATTCTTCAGGAATAGGTTGGTAGTACCTAATTTAGGGGGGTTAAGAGAAACAATGCTTAAGGAGGCTCACAATACTCCATATTCTTCACACCAGGAGGGGAAAAATGCGCGAGAATTTGAAGAAAGCCTATTTTTGGCCAGGTATGAAAAAATATATTATCAATTATGTGGCCAAATGTTTAGAATGCCAAAAAGTGAAAGTAGAACATCTGCATCCAGCTAGGAAGTTATATCCACATGAGATACCTGCACAAAAATGGCAAGTAGTATCAATGGACTTTATTATGGGATTACCTAAAACCAGATTCAAGCATGATGTAATTTTAGTGATTGTGGATAAGCTAACCAAAGTTGCACATTTTATACTAGGTAATGTGCATGATGATGCACCCACTATAGCAAGTAAATTTTCCAGGGAAGTGGTGAGGCTACACGGGTTTCTAGAAGTTTTAATCTCTGATAGAGACTCTCATTTTACTTCTAAATTTTGGCAAGCTTTGCATCAGGTATTAGGGATAAAATTAAATATCAGTACTACTTATCACCCTGAGACAGATGGTCAGACTGAGAGGGTAAATCAAGTGCTTGAGGATATGTTGCGAATGTACTGCATGGAACAACACACAAAGTGGGAAGACTATTTGTACCTAGTAGAATTTACATATAACAACAGTTACCACGCATCACTAGGTATGGCACCTTTTGAAGCTCTATATGGGTGATGGTGCAGAGTTCCCTTAACTTGGGATAATCTGGAAGATCAGGTAGTGATCAGACCAAAAATGATAAAATAAATGGAAGAGCAGTTAAAGAGGATTCAACAAAAGTTGAAAGAGGCCACAGACCACCAAAAGAGCTATGCGGACCTCAAAAGGACACCAAGGGAATATTCTATGGGAGACAGAGTATTCTTAAGGGTGAAACCAACAAAAAGTTCTATAAAATCCTCTAAGCTTGACTCCAGATATGTGGGTCCATTTGAGATTATTGCGAAGATAAGCCCTGTAGCGTATAGATTAGCTCTACCACCAAGCTTATCCAAGATCCATAATGTCTTCCATGTGTCCCTCTTTAGAAAATATATTTCTGATCCTACTCATGTATTGGATGTTTCCAACTTGTAGATGATCGATCCATTAAATATTGAGGTGTGATTTTTCGTCTGCTTGGTTTTTGAACCAAGAATTTGAGAAAACAAAGCATTGAGCAATGTCGGGTACAATGGGACCACTACTCAGATCGAAATGCTACATGGGAAGATGTGGCAAAAATGCAGCGATAATTTCCTTATCTGTTTGAGTATAAAAACACTTTATTATAAAATTTTATATAATTTTGGAATATTTGTATTTATACAAAAGAAAATGAACTGGATACTAAGTAGAGTAAAGTTGGTTTACCATTTTACTGAGTAGAGTAGTTTGCAAGTATGTGGCTTTGCAAAATGATATGTTTTGGAACATATAATGATATTTGATCAATTGATTATGTTATGATGAAATCTGTGATGTGATTATATGCTAATGATGTGGAAAAATTATTTTATGCAATCTAGAACTTGATGTGAGCAATAAATTTGTTTGAATTTTTCTTTTGCTTACAATGGTTAGAAACATAGGGACTGTGTTTATCCCTAGTGGGGGAGGATGTAATGACCCTCCTCACATGATTTTTGAAGGATAGTAAAATATGTATATACTTACCTTTTTCCTATGAACCATGGTACTGCTGACAACTTTTGTGAGCGCAGGATAGTTGTGTGATGATAATGAGAGGAAGCTAGTTAGGGGAAAAAGGTGAGATAGGGAGGTGATGATTCGGCTCACGAGCACATGGAAACTCACACTTGCATATCATATAGGTGCATTGCATATTGCATCTCTGCATGGGTTAAATTGATTCAAGTATTGCTTGTTTGGAAAGGAATGAGAAATGTTGCTTTAGGTGGCGATGATGATGGGAGCCACTAGTTTCTTAAAGAATAACATGTGTGTATGGTTGCTTGCTAAATCATGTGTGAGGATATTATTTAAAAATGATCTTTTGTTTGATATATGAATTAATATGGTATTAGGTTGTCATGTAGGGAAACCTATACAAATGCTATTGTTACTTTATTTTGAAATATAGGACAATGGCTATAATGTTATTAATTCTATTTTATTTAATTTATGTATAAAGTGGTCCACACTATTATGAAGATAGCTCCATCTTGAATATTAAGGAAATAATTAGAAGTGTTAGAACTATGTGTATTAAAACCTCCAAGTGGTGAATGCATTTATGCTTAAGGTTAGTTAATATAGCGATGTGAAATGATGAATGGGCAATAATTACTTGGAGCGTGCATGAAGAAAAAGTGGAAGCTCGACAACTTGGCATTGTGCATGGAGAAAAGGAAAACAACTCACATAATTTTTGCGTATCGTTTGGGAGGTGAAAGAACAAAACAAAAAGGTAAGGTTTGTTTTTGGAGAGAGTTGCATGGGAGAAGATGGACGGGAGAAAGAGCCGAGGGAGACTGAAATATCAGCAAACAAGTTCAGTTGGAAAGCATGTGAACCAGGTCTGTAAATGTGTATACCATGATTAAATCTGGTTGATTGAATTTATGTGTTGTTGTGTGCTATTGCTGAATGGTTAGAGTAAGAAATGGTAATTGGAAGCTATGGAATAGTTAGTAAATTATTACCATGTTGAAACAACTCTTCACTGTAATTGCATTGCTATATAACGTGAAAGTAGAAGGTAAATGAAGCAATGGAAGTGTTGAAATATCTCTGCCATATAGAAATAAAAAGATAAATTTGGCATTGTCGTGATTTAATGTGTTGTTATGTTATGTGCTGCTTTGAATGTAAACAAGAGTAGTTTGTTATGTTGTTGTGTGATAGTGTGATAGTATTTAGAAGAGAGGTTGGGATGGGTGTAGTGTATGAATGGTATCCCATATGAAATAGAATGAAAGAGAAAAACCATAGATTTATATCTCTTTAAAATCGTAGGCATCTCTTGATGAATTAAATAAATTAATTGTGGAAACATGTTCTAAAATTTTTGGAAATCTCGGGTAAGGAGATTGGTGAATTTCTCTGAAGTGTTTCTAGTGCAGTTGCATGTGTGCATAATAGAATATTACATATTCATATTTAGAGAGTCATGTCTGATCCCTGGCATCATCTAAGTTTCCCTTGTTCAAGTTGTCATCCTCTCAAAAATCATTGGAGCTACGCTAGGTGAACTAGAGCAGATTTGATTCAAGGATGTGCAAGGCGAGAATCATCTTTACTACTACCATGTCACTAGAAGTAAAGCATCAGTTAAGAAAACATATTTGGTAGCCTTGGTCTGGGTGACAGTATAGTTTATTTGTGGATAATAGTACCTTTGGGTAGTCCAAGCCTTAGGGTGGAAGATAGGAGATTATTTAGCAGTGAAAGTTTAAGGCTTTATCTTTGTAGAAAAAAGGGTGAAGTGCATGTATTGTTGTTTATTTTAAAAAATAAGACTCAAATGTTCTGGAAGTGTCTCTGTGAGCTTGGTGAAGCTGAATGTAACATTTGTAATTAAAGTGTATTAAAGCTTCTTTTCCCTACTCAATGATAATGACTTATGGATTTGTATTTTTCTTAATACACTGTGAATTGTATTTTACTTGATAATACACTATTAATCCAACCTGACCAAATTTGGGAAGGTTATGATATAAAACAAAGAGAAAATAATTATGTTTTGAGTTTATTTTTATAAATTGAAATATTTCTAATCTTTTGATGGTGAAGTATGTTTATAGTGGAGCTAGGTGAAACCTGTGTCTAAATTAGTTAAATGTTGCAGTATTGTCTTTTGCATGAATTGCAATGGGTTGCTACATTTTGTAATATCATGTTCCTTAAGCAAGGAAAATATAGAGTTAAACTAGAAAATATTTGAAAGAACCAAGGGAAAGGTTGGATGTTACAAACCCTATTAATGCTATAATTAAATTTAATACATCCAAAGTATGACGTTGGTCTTGCTGTCATTAGAATGGTTGTTTAGCTGGTTTAATGTGTAAACTGAAAGCATATATCTTAATATGGAAAATTGGTAAATGTTCTGGTTTATCCTTGCATGTTTTTGGAAGTTGAACCTATAAGGAAATTGGGTGGCAACTCTTCTCTTAGAATATGTTTAAAACCCTAGTGACCATGTAGTTTGGGTTTAGACAACCTATCATATTTTAAAATAAATAGACTATCTTTTATGGTATGTAAATAAAAGGAATGCTTAAGATCTTGTAAGCTTGTATTATGAAGAGATAGATGATGGATTTAACTTAAGGAAAAACCTTAGAAGGCTTAGGTTCTAATTCCTTATACTATAGTTTGAGAAAATGTTGAGGTGCGGGTATGCACACAACAAGTTTTGAGTCCATGGATGACCGACGAAAGTGGTCGAAAGAGACTTGGTTGGTCAAGATGGAGAGGTGGTATGGGACACCTTTATCCGGGCTGAACTTGAATAGCACTGTGATGAAAACCTTACTCAGTATACTTAGCTGGAATAGCCTCAAATTTTGGTATGGGATAAACTACTGTGAGTTATCTTGGGTTTGGAAAATGAAGTCCAAGGTCAGGGTATTGACATGGCGCTAATTATCTCTAGTTTAAGGGAATCAATAGTTAGTCACGGAAGCATAAATACGCTAACCTCTTTCATATAATTTAAATAATAGGTCGACTGGTTGGTCGAGGGTTCAATATGTTGAGGTAGGGAATATAAGCATTCCCCTCTAGGTGTTATGGGCCCTAGAGGATAACCCTAGTCGTGGTTCAGTCCTCATGTCGGTATATGTGGATGATAAATGAGACTAACTGACTCCACTAAAAGGCTACTCTATGGGATATGGCCAATCTCGTCCACTTGGGTGGTTGTCTGCAGTAGTCTTAGACCCAAATATGGTTAACTATGCTTGTGCTAAGAAGATAATGAACAGATAAAATATCATTGGATGATCTAAACCATGAGAACATGTAAACAAATCTGAGAACTTAGGAAAGTAACTTTTGGGTCTGCTTAGTAAACTTACAAAAAAAATGTTTTGTTAGTTGCTTATATTATTTTAGGTCAACCAAGTGAGACCATAGGCTTGGGTTGTTACAAAAAACCAAGAGTGCAAGACCTTGGTGGATTGGAATCTCATCTCTACCACCTTGAACATCCATCATGGACTTCTTCATAGACTAGAATAAAAATAATGGGATATTCATACAGAGTTGCCTTCTAAGATGATTCAAAAACATAGCATGGAAGCTCTGAATCACATCATACATAGAATCAAGAGTGAAATAATCCATATTATCTCTAGCCACCCTATCCTAGGGGGAAAATGACCTTCACACTAAATCCATTTTGCATTCTTAGAAGAAATTCATCAACATCTAGAAACAATATTATCTGCTTAAGTAAAGAGTGCTTATCTCTATTGTGGCAAGCCCTATCCAAAGGAATACCAATGGTCCTACTTATCAGCTCAACTAAAACTTCAAAGGACCAATTATATACTCTCACCCAACCATCATTCCAATTGTGAGCCATCCATTTCAATAGGATTGTATTATAGCCATGAAATTTCTAAATACAATTTAGAAGTCCCTCATTCAATAAAATCAATTTAACCTCCTCATCAACTAACATTGAGGTATATTCCAAGTGGAGCTTAGCATGGTGAGATTTAAGACTTGATGTTTTAGCTTTACCCATGAACAACTAGACACAACTCACTGATCCTACACTCAATAGCAAGGAGACCCTCTTCACGTTAATCAAAAAATTATAGACTACATTCCAATGAAATGGATCCAAATATAAGGATGAGCAAGCAAACCTATTCTACAAAAGGATTGAAACACAAAATATTAGGAGTAAATAAAAATTGAAATCGAAGCAACCCAAAAATCACCACAATTTAAAATCTAAATAGCCTTCAATTTTCCATATTGACCATGGAAACCTAATAGGGATAACAATAGCATACCTTGCTTCTCATTTGTTCATTAGTCCATCTCGTGAAAGTAGAAAACCAAAAAAATAAGAAACATCAAGACCAACTAATTCAAGCAGGTTGCCCTCATCAAAAAAGAAACATTAATGACCCACCTCTCCCTTAGGTTTCCAACACAACAAAGAAACCGGAAGTCACTGAATGAGACTTCCAATATAGAGAGGATAAAGGCCCACCATGTATCATGGACTAATTTTTAGTTGAAATTCCATCTCAACAAACCACATGGGAAGCACATAACAAGATATTGAGACCAAAAATTGCTCTCCCATATCGGTCGTGGCATCATCTGTTGGAAAAAATACAAAAATATGAAGAATTTTTTATGTCACAGTCGGGTCGTGAGAACCCAGCCCAACTTCAATCAGCCATAAGTTTTGCTACAAGGATCTGATTTTCAAACCGTCTGAAGCATTGGAAAGATTATTTTCTACGACTATTGATGAAACCCATCGGGTTTTGAAGCAACAGGCCCTTTTTGAGGCCTCTAGACCCCTCAAAAATGAGTTTTAAATTTTATAATTGTTTGTAACATCTCTTTTCGGCAATCAATGCCCCATATTCATGGGTGCACATCTTGAGGAGTGTATTTTAATGTTTTAAGGCACTTTAGACCATTATACTTGTTAATCACTGCATTTTTGGCATATCCCAAGGTAATGGTCCATTTTTCTTGATTCTCACCACATGGCATGTTGGCTAGGGCACCCACTAGCTTGAGAAATCTATATAAACAAGATGGATTGTAATGTTTGGTCATTAGCTAAACTAATGAGCACTTAAGGTGTGAAATGCATTTTTAATTTTTTCCCTTTCATTTCAGTCTCTCTTTTTCTTATGTTGTGAAATACCCTTTTTGCATTGATCGCTTGTGCTTCTACTTCCTCTTCATTATTTGATTTCCATTGTGCTAAGGTATTGCTGCGAAGTTTTTATTTATTTTTTAATATAAAAGTTATCTTTTCAATCTGATGTCGCACGTTGCCCTAGTTATCCAAAATATAGAAGAGGATCCTCATTTATTTCGTGAAGGCTCTCCTATTCTGGAATCCACCAGATCCACTCAAAAGAGGCCCAGGATGTTGCTTCCAGAGATTGAAGCTTCCACTTTGTGCGTATAATGCACTCAAACAAAGTCTTGCTCTTATTATCCTAAAGCATCACAACTCTCAAGGCATATTCTAGAACTACCACAGAATATTAAAGATCTTAGCTTGAAATTCTGGGAAACCTTTAGATCTACGTTCATCAATGTCCACAAAACTGAGACCTTCATTATGAAAATCAAGAAAGGCATCGACGAGGGCACCATGCCAAATAGTTTGTGCATTAAGCCTCCAAGCCTTTGAATTCCATATCCTACTCTTTAGGAAGATATGGACAAGAAATTTCCTGAGCTCACCTTGAATTTCTAGAAAGCATGTTCGAAAGTATATCTTTTGACAAAAAAGAAATTACTTGAGAGCTTGAAGGTTCAAAAGGATGTCATTGTCACACAACTCGATGCACAAGTAGAGAAAATATTTAGCAAAATGACTTTCATTTTAGATTTTGAGATTGCATCCTATTGGAAATCATAAATCATGGATGATTTTACTATGAAGGCCAACGCTCTCGAAATGGAACTGTGTGTGGATCGTCAGGTCCAACAAGGTGCAACCGACACTAGAAAAGCTATTGAGAAACAACAAGATATTGTCATGGATGAAGCCAAAACCTCAATGGCATCCCTCATCAAAAAGGAGTGTGCTCCACTCTTTTATGAGATCCAAGAGCTCAAAAAACTTGTCATAGATCTTGTTGTTTCCTCTCGATCCAACTCTTGCAATCCCTCACCCCAAAATCAAAGAAGAAGGAATAGGAGTCGAATTCATTCCCATAGTGGAAAACAACAAGAACAACAACCTCAATAGTTAGTCCGATAACAATAGCAATGAAATCATCCTGACAGACAGAACCAATGATATCAGTCAAAAAATGAGTCACGAGATCGATATAAAAGCAGAGTTCACTAGCAACAAAAGAGAAATAATTCATACCTCTTGCACAGCAGCAGTCATGATGGGGCTCTGACGAAACTTTCCAAGGATCTAGTTCCTGAATTAATTAGAACTCTACAAGATTTGTCCCCAAGTAGTCAGGTCCAGGATTGCAACAGACCCAAGGCCATCCTCACGACGGTAGCGTAAACCGCTACTAAATCGTTGGAGTTTCATATTTAGCCCTATCGATAGATGCCTGATATTATTCAGCAAGAGTAATGTAGGTGCTATTGATGGCATGATCACAAATGTTGTTCACAATTTCTCTAATAGACCTCTCACAATGGCAAAAAAAGAGCTTCTTGGGCTAGGATTGAAATATATCCTTGTACCACCTCCCATGGTCCATGATGATGTCCATGCGGAGCATGTTCTATTTTCTAGGATTCTCAAGCTTCGATGGTTTTTAAATCCAAAAGGAAGGAACATCGCCAACTGGGAAGAACCTACCTACTTTCCCTTTCATATTTCAAATTCTACATGGGAACCTGATGTGAAATACCAACCCTTGTTGGATCTTCTTAATGATGAAAAACATCGAGTTGAACAAACTTGCTGCCACGGAGAGTATCTTCTAGTGTTCCCTACCTAGGCATATGGAAAGATCCTTGCACTCTCTTAGATCTTATGATTCCATTGTCATTAGACCTGCTAACAAAAATCTTGGCCTCACTATTCTCAGCAAGGCATGGTACTTGGAAGAAGGGATCCGACAACTTTCAGATCTGGAAGTTTACCAAGAGGGATTTTATGTTCCTTGGAGCTCTCTTTTTTCTAGCTTGGATTCCATTGTTAAAAATGCACAAATAAGTCTTATCCTCAATCAAAAAATAGTGTATTATATTCTATAAAATAACCCCATCATTGCTCGAGTTTGTACTTTCTACCTCATTCCAAAGGTCCACAAACAACCTATGAAGGGTAGATCCATTTGCTCCTATTGTGGTTATATGTTGGAGCCTGTTTCCAAATGGCTTCACCACTAGCTTCTTCCATTATCCTGGAGCAGCCAAATCATCTACAAGACTCTCTGAGCCTAATGCAAATCCTTCATGAAAGATATTTTCCTCCAAGCTACGTTTTGTTCACCTTTGATGTTGAGATCCTGTATCCAAGCATTCCTATAGCATCAGGATTGGCCACTCTTCAACACTTCATCTCAGGGAGGTTCAAGCCAGGTTTGGTCTATTTGATCCTTGAACTTGTAGAACTGGTCCTAAACAGACATTACTAGAATTTTATGGTAAGATATACAAGCAAAAAAGAGGTACAACAATGGGGAGCAATTTTGTAGTTGTCTATGCCTGTCTGTTTCTTTGTTACTTGGAATTACAAGTTTTTGGTCTTTTTCCATCTATTTCAGAAAACCTTTGCTTGTATAAATGATATATTGATGATGATTTTGGAGTTTGGAATGGTACTAATGAGAGTCTTCAAGCTCTCCTTAATTCTTATGGTTTTGTTTATCCCAGCATCAACATCACTAGTTCCATTTCCACTTTTGAAGTTAACATCCTGGATATTTTGGTGGTCAAACCACCCTCCATGACTGTTCTAGGTCGTCTAGGTATCAAACTATACTAGAAACAAATGAATATATATCAATATGTCCCTTTCTGTTCATTCCATCCACCTCGCCAGAAAAAAGCCTTTATAGTCAGTGAATTCAATAGGTTTTTGATCAGAGAGGTAGATGATGAAGGATTCAGAAAGATGAAGCATCCGTTTTTTCACAGGTTGAGAGCCTAGGGCTACCTGTCCTGTTTCTTATTTCCACTCTTTGCCCAAGTAGAGTTTCAACACTAGCCTACACTACTCTAGAAAATATTCTAGAATATCTCTTTAAGATAGCCAGGTCTAAAGAAATATCCCCTAGTTGTGATGAAGCTGTACAACTGCTAGTTTGCCCGTTTTCTTTATCTAAACAAAAATGTGCTTGGACCTCTCTATGAAAAATGGATCAAAGACCCTCAGATCTCCCATATCGGTTGTGGCATCATCTATTGGAAAACCAGCAAAAATATGAAGAAATTTTTATGTCGCAACCGGGTCGTGAGAACCCAACCCAACTTCAATCGGCCATAACTTTTGCTACAGGGCTCCGATTCTCAAACCGTTTGAAGCATTGGAAATATTATAAAATTTTCTATGGCGAAGGATGAAACGCAATGGTTTTTGAAGTAACAAGCCCTTTTCATGGCCTCGACCCCTCAAAAATGAGTTTTAAAGTTTAGAATTGTTTGTAATGTCTCTTTTCGGCAATCAATGCATTGTATTCATGGGTGCACATCTCGAGGATAATTTTTTAATGTTTTAAGGTGCTTTCGATTGTTATCCTTGGCAATCACTACATTTTTTGGCATACCCCAAGGTAACGGTCCGTTTTTCTTGATTATCGCCATGTGGCATGTCGACTAGGGCACCCACTGGCTTGAAAAATCTATATAAACAAGATGGATTGCAATGTTTGGTCATCAGCCGAACTAATGAGCACTTAAGGTGCAAAACGTGTTTTTGGATTTTTTCCTTTCATTTTAGTTTCTCTTGTTCTTATGTTGGTAAGTGTCATTTTTGCATCGATCGCTTGTGCTTCTATTTCATCTTCGTTATTTGATTTTCGTTGTGCTAAGGTACTGCTGTGATGTTTTTATTTCTTTTTGAATATAAAAGTTATATTTTCAATCTGATGTCACACATTGCCCTAGTTATCTAAAATCCAAAAGAGGATCCCCATTTCTTTTGTGAAGGCTCTCCTATTCTAGAATCCACCAGATCCTCTCAAAAGAGGCCCAGGATGTTGCTTCCAGAGGTTGAAGCTTCCACTTCATGCGTAGAATGCACTCAAACAAAGTCTTGCTCTTCTTATCCTAAAGTGTTGCAAACCTCGAGGCATATTCCAAAACTACCGTAAAATCTTAAATATCTCATCTTGAAATTTTGGGAAACCTTTAGATCTGCGTTCATCAAGGTCCACAAAACTGAGACCTTCATTATGAAAATTGAGAAAGTCATCGACGAGGGCACCATGCCAAACAATTTGTGCATGAAGCCTCCAAGCGTTTGGATTCCATATCCTACTCTTCAGGAAGAGATGGACAAGAAAATTTTTGAGCTCACCTTGAATTTCTAAAAAGTATGTTCGAAAGTATATATTTCGATAGAAAAGACCTTGAAGGTTCAAAAGGATGGCATTGTCACATAGCTCGATGCACAAGTAGAGAAAATATTTAGCAAAATAACTTTCATTTTAGATTTTGAGATTGCATCCTATTGGAAATCGCAAATCATGGAAGATTTTACTGTGAAGGCTAACGCTCTGAAAATGGAACTGAGTGGCCATATGTAGAAATCTAAGCAATATTGAGGAAACAACACATATTACAATGGATATATCTATGAATGATTTTAAATTTTTATTTTCCATATCTAGAGTAATATACTACATACCTTTTTTCATACATATGTAGAGAAATTTTTACTAGTTATGTATGCATACAAGGTTTACTCAATGACAAAGCATAAATCATAAAATTTTGTCAACATAGAAATTTAATAACACTTCTAGAGTCATATCATACATACTAATGATACATACAAACATACATTTAAAGTCAAAGAAAAAATCACTATATTTTTTCAACATATACAATTAATTCAATAACATAGCATCATTATCTATACATGATTTTCAAATTTTTAGCTTACTCAAAGCTATAGCATAAATCATAAATTTTGAAAATGGATAGTCCATATAATTAAAAATTAAACATACATAATCATTGAAAATATAATGATTATATGTTTTTTTTCAAATCACTAAAATTTTACAACAAATCAAAAATGAAAAATCATTGATAATATAAATTTATTCAAATCACTAAAATTTTACAAATGATTTAAAATTTAGAAAATCATAGATTATATGAATTTGTCATATAATAATTGCAATTTTTACATTTCTAGAAGTTGATACAAATCTTTATATACTTCTTCAATAGAACTGAGAATCATTTGTGAATTTTGCATTTCCATAATCTCATCATCACTTCAAGATGAATCATTTTTGTCATTATCAATAGTATTAGTGAGACATCTTATTTCTGCTAGGGACTTCCAATATGTCAACACTCTGTCATAGGGAAACTTACCCACCTCATACAATAATACATACATTCTCAAATAATTTTCCAAATTTTTGTTCAACCTATTACCAAATTTTGATTTAACAGGAGATAATGCACTAAAAACCCTTTCGTTTTCAACAGATCCCAAAATTATTGTCTGACATAATTCATATAAAATAAAGTACTCACTCATAGTTTCTTGTAAGACACCACTTCAATACAATTTTTGATAGAAATACATGATTGAACTAGTCTCATATGGATTTCTGAAATGTGCAATTTGATTATCCATTATTATTCCAAAATTGGTTGATTGTTGTCTTAGAATATCTTTGTTTAGAATACAATTGATTTCAATGCCATTTATTTCCACACTTTTAGAAAAATATGTCATCATATTACCCATATATTTTATAAAAAACTCACTTCTACTACTATGGTCACCACAAGGATTCCAGAAGATGGGATTAACAACAACCATGGCCACAAGTGTCTTCTCTCTTAAAAAAATCTCTTATTTCACTTGTTAATGCATTTGCAATTATTTAAAATTTATTCTTAGTGCTATCCAAAACCTCATCAAATCTGAAATGTGTAACGAGCACTTGTTCAACATCATCTGTTAGTGTATCTAATCTATTTTCAAAATTATATACAAGAATAATATTTCCATGGATAGCAATACAAAGATTATCATTGATGTTGAACTTTAAAAAGTTGTTCGGATCATTGACATTAACTAAAGTATTCCAACTATCAAACTTGGGATCCTCAAAATATTTTATGGATAAATAAATCTTATCAATAACCTACATATTTATTTTCTCATCCTCATGAAATCGATAATATAAATTACCCTTTCCTGTGCAAGTTTAATCAAAGAATTCATTTATTGTAACAATGGAAGAATATCACATAATATGAGAAGAGTTTCCAATTCAATCATATGAAAAAAAAATATTTTGCCTTGTCAACATTCCTATGATGTGCATAAATAAACCCAACCAAGGATTTATATTCTAAAAATATCCTTTTTGCAGGAAGAAATATTGAAATCCACCTAGTTTGCACATTTTTTAACATTTTTCCACCTTCAGTTACACCTAGATAAAATTGTTGAAACTCTACAAACATTTTTGGACTGCATGAAAAGTATGATTGTATTTCGCGGATGAGTTCTTCCACTATAGCTACATTATCAAAATTGCTCACAATTTTGTATGCAAGATTCATTCGATGAGCCATGCAATGAATAGTAATCACATATGGGACAATTTATATATGAAGCCTAACACAAAGACCATTCATTTTTCCTTGCATTGTAGCTGCACCATCAGATCCAACACAAGTTAACTTTGTGGCAATTTCCTTTTCATCCATTCTAGCAATATCCTTTAAATTGGTTACAAAAACATTATAAATGTTATCCACATTACAATTTTTAATCATATTATGTAGTGCTAGTAAATGACGTTGTCTCAAATAATTTTTGAATATGTAAACATATATGCAAATAAAAGATGTGTTGTCAACAACTATTACCTTATCAATGGAAAGTGAAATAAATTTGGCTTGTTTCACATTCTCTCTCAGTCTTCCTTCTCAACCAGTGATAAAAAATTTTCCATTTTCCAACCACTTTGATCTGACCAATGTGAACTGGTAAGGTTTTGTACATCGGCTAGTTGAATTATTTCCTTAAAATAGGTAAAATTAGACATGGGTCGACCTTTTTTAAGAATACTGTATACAATAGCAAATTGTAATTTATTTGAGGCTAATATAGTCTTATTAATTTTTTGAAATTATGCCTCAATTTTTACACCCTTCTCAATGAGAGTTTGTTGTTGTTTCATTGCTTTTTCATATTCAAGTGCATATATCACATGCACACATTCTAATGCATCCTTCCACCTATAAAATATGTTAATTGTTCTATCACTTCATATTTATTTGATGTAAACTTTTCCACAATGTTTTTCTATTGTGTCTTTCTTATTTTGCAATAAATGATCCTTTCCCAACTTCCATGTACAAATAATGCATTTACACACATTCAGTTTCTCATCTCGCTCAATAAAAAGGTATAACCATACCCATTCATTTTTAAAATCCCTCTCAATAGTCCATTTGTTTATCTTTTGATATTTAGATTTTTGACTACAAGATTCCGTAGAGGTCTTCATTTTAATTGTACTATCATTTATTTTTTCAGTTGATGTATCTAAATTTAAAATATCCTGAAGTGGTTGTTGAATGTTGTTATTAGGAAAATTATCATGTGGTCCAATCTCATCTGCTAAAATATCTTCGAGTGAACGCACATCAGGGTCGATAATGTTTACTACATTCAATGTTTGATGTTCTCTATTATTTTTTGAAGTAAAAAATGTACTATTTTAAAGTATTAACATAATACAATTTTACAAAGCATTTAAAAAGAGGTAGATAAGCAGATAACCATTTATCTATAAATAAAGAAAGGTTTTATATTTTAGAATAACATAAATATTAAAAATTTTATGGTAAAAGGTGTTTGTACCTACATGTTGTGTAGAATCTATAGATATTGATGCCTCATTGCATTTTAATATTTGTGTAGAATATTTTAGAATTATCTTTTTACAAGAATAGTGGCCTTCATTCTTTCAATATTTAGTAGGTGACATTATATCTGTAAAGAAAAAACCTTTATATTTTAGGAAATGTATATGAAATTGAAGGAAAACAATAGACATACCTTAAGATGAACCTACACTACCCTATAGAATGACATATGAAAGACAAGAAGAAATATGACAAGAAAATGCTCCTAACACACAACATGACATGGATACTTATTGACCACAGTTACAAATAGTGTTTCTACACTGCCTGTAAAACATACTTCAAGGGACAAGAGAAATGCTCTTGATACACAACCAAATGACATTGATAGTTGTCTACCACAATTGCATATAGTTCACCTACAGTACCTATGAAACTGAGGAAAAAGAGATTTGGACAAAAGAAAAATTGAATAATAATACTCTACAAATTTTCAGTCCTTAATCCTCTATAACTGTCTAGGAGAAAATGTGATTAAATATGAGCATAATGATTCTGCTAGGTTTAACAAGGAAGGAGGCTTGGATTTATAATCTGCACAAAATTTTGGCTGACGTCACAAATGCTAAAAAATAAGTGTGGATGACGTCACTAATGCTAACAAATAAGTCCATAATGGATTTTACATAGTTTCGAATGTAGGTTTTAGAGCAACATTAAATATGCAAACTTCACCAACTATTAGGGCAAATATTAATATTTCAACTTTATAATATAATTAACCTAAGGTTTATTCTGCAAGATAATACAAAGTAATGTAGTAGAATGCAAATATTTCTAATCCACAAATATTAACAAAGGAAATAATGCAGAGTAGAGACAAAGCCTTCTACCAAGAGATTTACAAGGTTTTCAAGCAAAATGAAGGAAATATTGAGGTAAAATTTGCTAAGTTATAAACCATACACAGAGAAAAAAATATATGCAAATATTTATTTATTGCTTAAAACAAGAAATACATCCACATACTCAAAATTGGAAATACATCCACAATTATCTACAATTGTAATAGTGTTTAGGATAAATGCAGTGCTTTTGCTGTGCTTCTCTAAGCTCTGATGTTCCTCATACTCCATAATGCTGCTACATTCTCTTATGCTTCTTCACTTTGCTTTTCTCCAAGCATATAAAATAGAACCTCAAAATAAATATATAGCGAGGTATTCATGAATGAGGAAGGAAAGCTACACCAACTTATTGAAAAACATAAGCTTATACTCAGAGGGGAGGTGAACAGTATAGTGCCCACTTTTTACTTTATTTCTAAACCAATATCAATTAGTGTCCTTAATTGCAATAACAAAATATATTAGTGTGCATTAATGACATAGATAGCAATAGTAAACAAGTGCACAAATCACCACACACAATTGAGACACAATATTTAACATGGTTCCCCCAATGTGGGGTACTCCACAAGATAATCTCCTTATAATATTTCACACATAAATAAGGATCCTTATCCCAATACAAATTATTACTTTGATCTACTCAAAGTTAGGTAATACACTGATCTGCTTAGATAGGTAATCCACTGATCTACTTCAACAAGCTCACCAAGAACATGCCCAAAACTGCTCTAGCAGGCTCACTAAGAAATTGCCCAAAATCTACTCTAGCAAGCTCACTAAAAACATGCACAAAACTGTTTCAGCAAGCTCACAAAGAACTTGCCCAAAATCTGCTCTAGCAAGCTCACTAAGAATTTACCCAAAACTGCTTCAACAAGCTCACCAAGAACTTGCCCAAACTGCTCTAGCAAGCTCACTAAGAACTTGCGCAAAATTTTCTAAACAAGCTCACCAATAACTTGCTCAATATATGCTCAACAATCCCACCAAGAACTTTCCCAAAACTGATCAACAAGCTCACTAAGAACTTGCTCAAAACTTCTCAACAAACTCACAAAGAACTTGCTCAAAATTTGCTCATCAAGATCACCAAGAACTTGCTCAAAATATGCTCAACAAGCTCACCAAGAACTTGCTCAAATTTTGTGCCAAATCTATCCACAAATCTGTCTCAAAAGTCTTCTCAAAGGCTTAATCAATCATCCACAAAACTACCACAAATATGTCCAAAAATCTATCCCAAAACCCTTCTCAAAGGCTCAACCAATAATTCTCAAGTAGCACTCAAATATCATCCACAAATCTATGAAGGCAAGGCTTAATGATGAATTCAACAATGAATGGCAATGCACTCTACAATGGGTGACAAGAATGATCCACAATGATCTCAAATAAATCTCAACTCAACTCAATTCAATATTAACTCAACTCAAATCTTATAGAAGAATAAAGAAAATTGTTAGAGACTCAATATGTTCTAATCTCAAAGCTCAATCTCAATCCAAATTAGAATTATAAAATTATTTGTTTCATGGGACTTGAACAATCACCTCACACAATCACTTGACTAGGCTCAATCAACTCAACTCAACAAATCACCACAAGGGACAACTCTTTCTCACAAAATCCTAGTCCAAGCATGTATCAACCAACTCAAATGTTTCCAACAATGCTCAACTACAAATCTTACATAACAATGATACTCATGTTCTTTTCTAACTCAATTTCTTTACATAACCAATGGACTTCAACAACTATGCTTATAAAACAATGTTTAAACACAAATATCAAACCATAAAACCTTGAAGCATTCAACGAACCACTTTCGAAAAGGAAACCACAATCAATCATTTTCTTTCCAATGATATTTCAGAAATCAACCACCATAAAGAAATTCAATGGAGAATATTTCTCATACCTTTTGATGTCTTATTGGATGTCCACTAAATCTGCCACACTCAACAAACTTCTTTTTCAAATTTTAACAAGGGTTAGAGATCATGGTTAATATCACAACAATAATATCCAAATAACACCTTATCACTCCTACTCAATAAAATACAACATGTCCCCTCATGAAAGAATTAATCACCTTTGAAAAAGAACAAAACAACCTTCACTTTTGAACCCTTTTAAAAAAATAGAAATATATCTTTACATACACCTTATTTCTCCCTCTAAGCAAGTTAATCAAATAGCCCTCGAAATAATATTTCCAAAGATATATAATATGATATACTTTCAAAAGGAGAAACACCAAAAATATCTTTTTTCTAAACATGCATCACAACCCTTATTCCTCCTAGGGCAACTTTAGAAAAATAAAATATATTAAAAAATTATTAACTTGTCTCTATCCTCAATGGGATTCAATCTCATGACGTCTCCTTCTCAACGCTTTATCCACATCCATCGTACCATTGGGTCACACGTCCTCACATATCCAAAGGGACACAAACAAAAACATATATCATAAACTTTTGCACCCTTCGAAAAACTTAACAGCAGTTCGAGCGCTTCAACAAAGCAAATAACCACAGTGGGACTCGATCACGGGACCTCCTACGTAACACATAGTGCACGAACCTCTAGGTTAAATATTCCTATGCATCTTATTAAGCTCTGCAAACAATTTTTCAATAGACCAAAGTCACACTTCTCTCTCTTTTCGCAAATCGTTCTCCAATCAAAGGCATTCAAAAAAAAGTGCTAGTCTAATGAAGTCTAAGCTTTTGTTGGCATATATATGTCTTTCCTCTTTCTTTAGACGTCGGTGCTATAAATTAATATAGCATTTTCTCCTTTCTTTAGTTGGTGCTATAATTAATATATTTAATTTAAAAATTTTAATTTTAATTTTAAATAATTTAAAAATTTAAACTTAAATTTTTAATAAATATTTAAAATTAAATATCTCCATCACCGTGGTACATTTTTCGACGAAACAAAAAGCCAACCTGGGTTTTAAGAAAAAACCATTTCAAATCTTTCATCCATGGTTTTAAATAAAACCTTTTATTTTGTCTGCCTTGGTTTTCACAAAAACCCTGTATATATATCCATGCTCTCCAAAATATCATAAATGCTTATTTATGAAATGCTTTGGCCACCAAAACTGAATGTGATCTATGTGACATCAATGATCCACGTGACATCAATGACAAAATAAAATAACTAAAATTGCCAACACTTATGTCATGCAATTAATACAAAATTAGGGTTTGCATTCAATCATTGACTGTCAGTCTCAACTACTAGTAATTAATTCGAATGCAACTGGATCAATGCTTCCTAACTAACAAAAAAAGTATCTGTGAGCCATGACGATCTCTACGGAAAAAAATATGTGCTCTAGGCGTTTTCCCATCATCGATAAGGATGTCACTTGCATTATCGGTGATGTGACCTAGGTTCAATCTCCACGAAATATGTATATAAAAAATATTACACAAAATAATAATAATAATAATAATAATAATAATAATAATAATAATAATAATAATTTAATTAATTTAAAAATATCAAATAGTTAAATATATTATACTGGTTATAATAGCTATGGCATGCAATTACACGGTCATTACATACATATAATCCGATTTAATCTGGTATGCCATACATATAATTTGATTTAATCTGATCTTCAATATCCTATTATTAGGATAAAATCTATTTTATTCAATTAATTTACAAATATTTAATTATATTATGCTGGTTAATATTAGTATGCCATACATATAATCTGATTTAATCTGATCTTCAATATCCTATTATTAAGATAAAATCTATTTTATTCAATTAATTTACAAATATTTAAATATATTATGCTGGTTAATATTAGTCAGAGTAACAGCTATGGCATTCAGTTACCTATAATGCGTCTAATCTGATCTTTAATATACGAGATCATAAATGAGTTAATTATAACATAGTTATAAATTTGTCATACAATTAACTAAGTTAAATTTAGCATTGAGTTACACATATGATGTTCATGAGCTTAATTATAGCTCAGTTAATCTATTAATATTTGTTAACAACTTTTAAATCTTTTTGCAATCCAAACATATACTAATAATAAAATTAAATTTTATAATCTTATTATTATTATTTTTTTATTTTTTAGTCTTTTAAAAGTTATAAAATTTAATTAATAGATGGTTTCTGTATAAAAGTGGGAGTATGATCGCTTCTGTCCATGCATGCTCTACTCTGCTGAGGGTTGCTCATCTCTGTATTCTGCTGTTCGTGTCTATAATTTAAAGCAAGTTTGTTTTGTTCTGAAAATTACATAGAGCAAATGGCAACAACTGAGAATTGGAGGAGAGGATGTCTGAGTGCAGTATTGTTGTTTCTGGTGCTTTTCATGAACTTGGGTGAGGAAATGTTTATTTGTAATGTACAAGAGTTTTTCTCTGTATGAATGTTTTTGTGAAGAATATGAAAGTCTTAATTCTAATTCTAATCCTATGTCATTGATGTGTCTATCTAAGTGCAGAGATGAAAGTGAAGGTTGTGGAGGGTCAGAATGATTGCAAAGCTCTAGTCTATATTTCCGTGCCAGATTGCAAGACCAAACCTATCTGCATTGATATATGTAAACGTGGTGCGGCACTTCCTATTGGAATTTGCAAGCCGAATGCTTTTGGTCCAAGGTGTGCTTGCTATAATTACTGTCCATGAAACTCGGAACAGAAAAAGCATGTTTTGCCGTGCAATAGCTGTTCTTGTTGTTTGTGTGTTATGTCGTGTGATGTTACCGTCATCTCATGTTACCGTGTGTTTCTATTTTTTAGGAGAAATATTTCTATTGTTGTAACTTGTCATTTTATGGTTGTCTTCATTTCATAGACGACCACATGAAATAAATTTGGTTTTTCTGCTTTCCTCTCAAACTCCATTCTAATAGTATCTTTATTAATATTATGATTAATATTTAATTTTTAATTTTAAAAATTAATAAAGTTAATTAATATTATTAATTTTTTAATTTTAAAAATTAATTAATGTAATTTTTGTTGTTTGATATATAAGATATAACTTGTTACATTTTTCAACGTTTTCATGGTCTCAAGCTTCACACTTCCAAGGAAACCCTCTAGAACAACTAACCATACTCTCAAACCTAAATTATATATTTAAAAAATATATTGAACATTTTATTTTTTAAACATTTGTTAGATGTTTGATCTACTTATACTGTTATTCAAGTCTTCTTCTATGTAAAATAAAGTTTATTCAAGCATTTATATTTATATATATTAATTGGATAGTATTTCTTAAAAAATTATGATATCTAATGTTGATGTTTGCATACATTTTAATTATTTTATAAATATTTTAAATAAATTAATATAATAAATATTTATCTGAACATTATAATTGGCATATTCTATGATTGGAATTTTGTTCCACCTTAATACTTTTCTATGCGTAAAAGTTTTATTTCTATCGTATTTGGTCAATTCTTAGTCACTCACAACCAAGTAAATTTATTTAAAATTTGCATTTTTCAGCATTTTAGTTTTGCAACTATAACTATTTGTAGAACTTTGCATAGCTTTGAGTTGAGTTAATTACATTGGTATAACTTGTCAATTTTAAATATTATCAAATTCTCATTACTTATGAGTAAGGGTTTCATTTACTTTTGTCTATTAAAATTATCCAGTAATTGGCCCCAAGGGCTAGGTGGATTGGTAGTTGTTTGTTTGGCCAAGCACTTACCAAGAAGAGACTTAGATTCAAACCTTTGGGGGTGCCAATTTGCAAAGGTAGTAGTTTACTCGGAATCCTCTGAGTGCATCCTAGACCGACGATGACAATATGAATCTTGAGCAACCAATGATCTTCCCTTCATATTGGATCAACAACAATGAGTTATAATAGTCTTGACAATATGAATCTTGAGCAACCGATGATCTTCAATTCACATTTGATAAACAACAATGATTTGTAGTAGTATTTTTAGGAGTAGTCCTTGTGGTTTGAACCCTATGTTTGTAAATTACTAAAAATAGTGTGGCTGTAACCAAATCACCTATGTATAAAAAAAAATTATCTAGTAATTAAAGTAAAAATGAAATTATAATAATAATAAGATGCAAGCTTACTCGAGTGGTAAGAGGTTTGGCCTCTCTTTGTGAGGTCCAAGGTTCAAAACCCATTCAATATGAAGGGATGAGGACATCTCATAAAAATCAATATAAACTCATTGAATCAAGTGGTATTAGCTCAACCAGTTAGATTCCTTAACATTTCAAGGAGGATATTGAGGTTCGAATCTTACCAAACTATACATAGATAATATCCAAGATTTGTTGTAATACCACTATGTGGTGATGATGGAATAGTGGTGGAACCTATTTCAATCCTATATAACAAATTAATAATAAAAATAATAATATAGTTATAGGATATATTCAAAAAATTATATTTTAAAATAGTTACAAAGAGTTTAATGATCCAAATATTAATGAAATAAGATGTACAAAATATTATTATGATATCTTTGAGATATTAAAGATTTACAAATATTATTAGTGAAGAATGTTTGAGAAAAACACTTCTCCATTCTTTCTCCTTATTTTATAGTCATGTTTTGTGTTTACATCTGTGATGGTATTGTTAATATTTATGACATCATCCAAGAGATTCATACCAAATATTGGCAAGTGCAACCACTAATATTTTTGCTTAACCTTCTATTTTTTAATAAATCCTTGATTTTTTAAGATCATAAAGATGAAAAAAATGTATTCATTCTCCAAGGTGGTATTTGGATAGAACAGATAGAGATCCCATGCAAAAATTCATGAAGTTTAAGATTATCAAGTGATGGATACCAAAAACTTCATATCCTATTTCTACAAACAGGTTTAATTTATTGCTTGTCTTGAACAAGGACTTATGAAAATTCTTCTTGTTGATGAATCCATTGAATCAATAATGACACTTCTAATTTTTATAAAATTTTAGATAAAACTTCCATCTCCTTGATACTAATAAAATATTGGCATGTTGTTTGACAAGTATTTCCAAGAACATCTATAGATTTTACGCCAAAAAAACTTAAAGGATCTTCTATACAATAGAGTACACATATTAGTCAATGCAACCCCTTTTTTATAAATCTTAACCATGCTATCTTAACACTAGTATCTAACTCAAAAATATGGTTTGATTATAATGAGTGCTATTAGGAATGGATCCTATATTTGATAAAAAAAATTAGAACTACTTAGTCCACACATATTTCACCAAGGGTTTTCTTTAAATTCTCCCTATGAATGATATATTTCCTACCTATTCTAGGCATTCTACTCATTGGTAAGAGTCTTGTTGTCATGGGACAAGTCTTGTTACCTTGAATAACCCTAAATCCAAATCAATAAACCATTCTCATCCCTAGCCTTAGTAGACATAGATTTGATAATAGTAACATCATTACTCAAAATAAAACAATAAAGAAGAATTATTCAATGATGACTATTTAAATAGGATAAAGAGACACTTTGGGACATGATAGGGATTTGAGCATCTTTCCTAATATAATAAATTTAGAATCAAACATTAAGAGTTTTATTTCTACGTGCAAAATTTGACTAAAAGAGATAACACCAACAAAAGAAACAACTAAAATAGGTAAGCTTCAAATAACCCTTATATAATGAGGCTTTGTTGTCTATCTTGGACTTTAAATACAACAAAATAGGTCTTAGAAGTCCATTCATTACCCATTCATAGACGGCTATGTGCCTAGACAATTAATCTCATATATTGTATATAATACAGAATGTACACCATTGTAGACTCTATTTAAATAGCAAAAGTATTCTCATGCCCAACCACATAATAATTTATTTCAACCTCTAACAAATTTTATACTTTACAAATACCTTTTACATGTCTAAGGACCCATATGACACTAAAACTAAATATGGATAGTATGTTTAGCTAAAGAAAAATAGGACAAAAATAGAGGAAGGAGAAGAATGGAGTATAGAGGAAGGAACACAAATAATTGCTTTCTATTGAGGTATATTACATTATTTGGTACATGATAATATACACCCATGGTACCTTCATGGTATATTTGTAAATATGTAATAGATTAGGTTTAATTCTATATTGGAGAGTGCAAGTTATATTTCCCTTTTATGTAAGTATGAATGTACAAAAAATGCACAAATATCATGTAAGTTAGGGTGCAAGTGTAGGTTGAGTAAATGTGCACAAGTATGTTATATGTAAGAGTAAAAATATGTAATGTAAATATGTGCCCAAGTATCTTATAAGTGTAAGAATCATGTGTGCAAGTACCTAGAGTTAAGTTTCCATCGTAGCAAGCTGATAAACCAAAAGTCATGAGACTAGGAATATGGAGAGCAATAATCAAGTATGTGAAGAGTCACATTAATATGGATATATTATGGATATAATGATTCATAGAAAATTATAAAAAGAAGATAATTCAATCAAGAATTGATATTCAGAGTTGTAATAGAAAGAGGAGCAATAAAGTTTGTATATATTTTGAGCAATTCATATTATAAGTTTTTCTTCATGCATAGTACATGAATGAATCAAGCTATTTACATTCATATTTCAGTACATAAATTAATTTTATTTTATTTATTATAAACATTGATATACATATTAATTTGCTCATATACTTTAACTTATTGTGTTATTATATTTGATCTTATTATTATGGCTATTATACATTTGGAGAGCTATATGATTTTAGGAGATAACATGTGATATTTTATGATAGTAAAGGATTAAAAATCCAATAGTGGTATCAGATCTACCACAAGACTTTGTCTAGTTTGATAGAGTTATTTATTTAGCCACCATTATAAGTTGACTTTCGGGGGGGGGGGGGGGGGGGGGGGGGGGGGGGGGGGGGGGGGGGGGGGGGGGGGGGGGGGGGGGGGGGGGGGGGGGGGGGGGGGGGGGGGGGGGGGGGGGGGGGGGGGGGGGGGGGGGGGGGGGGGGGGGGGGGGGGGGGGGGGGGGGGGGGGGGGGGGGGGGGGGGGGGGGGGGGGGGGGGGGGGGGGGGGGGGGGGGGGGGGGGGGGGGGGGGGGGGGGGGGGGGGGGGGGGGGGGGGGGGGGGGGGGGGGGGGGGGGGGGGGGGGGGGGGGGGGGGGGGGGGGGGGGGGGGGGGGGGGGGGGGGGGGGGGGGGCGGGGGGGGGGGGGGGGGGGGGGGGGGGGGGGGGGGGGGGGGGGGGGGGGGGGGGGGGGGGGGGGGGGGGGGGGGGGGGGGGGGGGGGGGGGGGGGGGGGGGGGGGGGGGGGGGGGGGGGGGGGGGGGGGGGGGGGGGGGGGGGGGGGGGGGGGGGGGGGGGGGGGGGGGGGGGGGGGGGGGGGGGGGGGGGGGGGGGGGGGGGGGGGGGGGGGGGGGGGGGGGGGGGGGGGGGGGGGGGGGGGGGGGGGGGGGGGGGGGGGGGGGGGGGGGGGGGGGGGGGGGCCGGGGGGGGGGGGGGGGGGGGGGGGGGGGGGGGGGGGGGGGGGGGGGTTTACATTTCATAAAGTTGATTTAGAATGTATCCACTTTGAAGGTAGTGAGACATAAAATCTATATATTAAGGCCATATCGAGTAGAAAATATTAGGTTCTTTATACTAGGCTAAGTGAAAATCTATGAATACTAATACTCAGCTATATTGATAGAAAGAACCAACTTTGAATAAAAGTTGGACATTTGATATTGATTTATAGATTTATATAAACCAACTCAAAAGATAGTTGGAGATTCAAGGACATACAAAGTCACCCTGATAATATATTAGATTATCTAGTAAGGAGGAGAATCATATTGTTTTGTTAGGTATGACCTAAGATATTGAATATTAAAGATTCTATAATACATAATAGAGAAGAGAAAAAAGTATTTGAGAAGATTAAAAATAGAAACTTGAGAAGCTTCATACAAAAGATAGAGAATATTTTTAGCTTCTAAGTTACAAAAAAAAAATTGGAGAGAAGATCAAAGCAAAGTGAATAGAAGAAGCAGAAAGAATAGAGATAGTAGAAAAAATATATAGAAAGAAGAACATAGGAAAATCATATATAGAAAGAAGAAGAGAGAATAGAAGAAGCATATAAAAAAATATAGAGAGAGAGAAATCATATAGAGAAATAAATAAGAGAATAGAAGAAACATATACAAATAAGAAAAAAGAAGATAAAATAAACATGTAGAGAAGAAAAATATGATAGCACCAGAGTGGAGCCATTATCCACATAGAAGTATTGAAATATAAAATTGAAGAGGCTTTATAGAAGAAGAATTATCAATGAGATAAATATCATACAACCTAGATAAAGCAAAAATAATAAGATAAAATATGGCCTAGATAAATCTCAACCACAAAGATAAAGAAAATACAATACTTGAAGTAAATCCTACATTTAGTAAAGAGAAAAGCATAGCATATACAATAAATAAATAAATATGTAGCATAACATATTAGAACAATGTTTGCAATATAACAACAATAGTAGAAAAATAAATGTTAATAAATAATTGATTGAAAAAGGACCAATAATGGTAAGCATTGAAGCTAAGAGCCAACAATGATCAACATTGAAGCAAAGGTCAACAATGACTAGCATTGAACCTAAGGGTCAACAATGGCCAACATTGAAGTTATAGGCCAAGAATGGCCAACATTGAAGGAAGTGGTCATATAACAATCAACATTGAAATCAAGATAGCAACACCCAAGCTATTGGATACCATAACAACTAGAATTAAAGCATCCAAAACTATTATATATCACAAACAAAAGTAAATTATGCAAGATATTGGATATCATAGTGATCGAGCTATAGATGTAAAGAGATCAAGCTATTGGATATCATAATGATTGAGAAACTAGAAGAAAAGCACCCAAGATGTCATAAACTAGATCACATGAGCTGAAGAATCATAGCATACACCTAAATCCAAGCATTTGAGTTAGAATCCAAAGTAGAAGCGAAAAAAAGAGTTAAGCATGGTAGAAGATACAATCAATGCCCATCATATCCATTGTAGCTAAAATATAATTGAAGCACCTAAAGGGAAACAAAGCAAAATATTTGAGTTGGAAAGAAGTCAAAGTATTTCTCTCAAGCTTTGAATAATGTCACATGAGTAAGCATTAGAAGGGATTGTTACTTACTTGTGGTCAAATGAATAAGAAAAGCATCTTGGAAAACTTTTTCCTCAAATGTGCATGATAACAATACCTTTTTCATCAATGCAACATAGGTATGGTTATTTACATTACTTTCTATTTTGAAGCAAGTTTTATTTTTGAAGTTTAATTTTTTGAATTAAATCTAGGAATAATGATAATTATATACTATCTTTTTAAAGTTAATTCATAAGATGTGGAGTGATAAGGAATGCAACTAGGTTAAGTAAGAAATTAAAAGGTTTAAAAAAGCTTTTAAATATTTGAAGTTTATTTGTTTAGTTCAAAGAAATTAAATTTGATATTTGAAATTCAGTTTTTTTAAATTTGAAAATTAAAACTATGCAAATTTTATATAAGGTAGATAAAAAATTTTCAACATCAAAGGATTAGGAAAAAATAGAAATTTGCAAATTTTATCTTCTAATTATTTTTAACTAGGAATTCATAAGGTTTTCTACTTCAATGGAAATTGATCATAGAATTGAATTATGTATCATAGAAAAAATTATTAGAATTGCATTCAATAAGGATATTGAATAAACGATAAATAGGTTAAGACTTTATTTGATAGATGATTCTGATAGAAGGAAGAAAATGACAAGATCACTAAATACTCTTGAAAACTCAAAAATAGATCTTGCTACTATTATATCACAACCTAGTAGTATATCAAACATAGATTTTACCACAAAATCTACATCTACTTAGAATGTTATAGATTATCAAGTCTGACGACTTATTTATAAGGAAAAAAAAGAAAGAGTAGTCTTGGTTGTGCATAAATTATTATGTTGTTTTATTAAGACAATATAAAAATTTGAAGCACTAACAAGGAAGCATAGAATGAAGAAAAGTCATTACCTTTAGATGGAGTGTAGTTATCGTAATAGAATTGGTCATGAAAAGGCTAATTATTGGATTCTTCATCCATGTAAATATTGTGGAAAAGGTATCATTCTCCAACATTTTGTTGGTATAAACAAAAATATTTTGGAAGATTTAAAAGGACACTATTATTTATATTAGGCAATCTTTATCAAAAATTTATTTTTGAAGCATCTTCTAATAATAGAGCAAATTCTGAAATGTAGGCATGCAAATTATTTTATGATAAAATGTTTAAAAAACAAAGAAAACAAAAATAGATATATTACGGTCCAAATTTGTCTTGCAAAGTTATTAGGAATGAACCATATATATCAAATATTGAAGAAGAATTTCAAATTTTTGAATCAGAGATCAAATATGAAGATCGAGTAATTGATGATCTCAATCGTGAGGATTCAAAGTAAGAAGAATCAAAGAATGACACAAATATGAATACCAAGGTCAAATTTAAATTTAAAAGCAAATACAAAGATCAATATTAAAGACTAAAGTTTTCAATAACCAAATAATGTAATATGTGTTGAAGTATATTACATGATTTGGTACATGCTAGTTTACTACCATGGCTCCTTCATGTACATTTTTAAATATGCAATAGATTATAGGTGATTCTATAGTTTAGAGTGTGAGTTATATTTCCCTCTTATGTAAGTATGAATGTGTAGGAAATGCACAATTATCATGTAAATTAGAGTGCAAGGGTAGGTTGAGTAAATGTACACAAGTGTCTTGTATGTAAGATTGCAAATATGTAATATGAATATGTTTACAAGTTTCCTAGAAGTATAAGGATCATGTGTGCAAGTGTCGAGTGAACTGTTCATCTAGTACATAAGTGGTAAGCTGATAAGCCAAGATTCATGAGACTTGGTATAAGGAGAGCAATAGTCAAGTATGTGAAGAGTGACATTACTATGGCTATATTATGGAGATATTGCTCCATTGGAAAGTAGAAAAACTAAGTAAAGTCAATCAAAAATTGATATTCAGATATTAGTAAGAGGATGAATAAAGCTTGTATACATTTTGAGAAATTAATATTGTAAGTTATTATTATACATAGTACATGAATGATTCGGGCTATTTACATTCATATTTTAGTATATAAATGAATGTTATTTGATTTATTATAAGACTTAATATACATATTAATTTGCTCATATATTTATATTGATCAAAATATTATATTTAATAATATTATTATAGCTATTTCATATTTGGGGGATTTTGTGATTTTATGAGATAAACTATGATATTTTAGTGTAGTTTAAAGGATTAAAAATCCAACACTTTCAAATTTTCTTACTTTCCATTCATCTAGAACTTGTATTTATAACAAACTATCTAGTCATTGCTCATGATTAACTAGACAATAACACCATACACTCTATTATCTGGATATAACAACTATACATGCTATTGAGTAGACAATAGCATAATGCACCCTATTTTCCAATCACAAAATTAATTTACTCTAACAAAAAATCACAATAAATTGATTTAAAATTAAGAGGCTCTACTTCAAGCTAAGACTTGATGTTAGGATTCCTTCTACCCTACTGATAAATATTTTTGGTAATTGTGGTATCATCATCAATATCGCATTATTAATATACCCACACACAATACTAATTGATAAGAAAAAAGTACTGAAAAAAATTCCATCATAAGAATATGCCACTAAAAATAACAACTTCTATAAAATAGAGCATCACAAGTAACTTGTTAGAAACAAAAAAAAAAACAACTTCTCCATCCATTTAATGAATTAATTTGATACTCTAAAGAGCAAAATATACACTCATTCAAAACAAAATAAAATTTGACAACATTTTCTTTGCATAATTGTATAAGTAAGTTCTTTCTACTTCTTTCACTAATTATTAGTTGATATTTTTAAATTATTAGAAGCAAAGGGTTATATGTAAAAAATGATTAAAAAAGAGAGCAATTCAAAATTAATAAATCAAACCAAAAATTCAAATTTTTACACAAAAACATTCTACAAATTGTAACCATAAAATAGATTGTAGTGTGGGACAAATTTCTACGAAGAAATGTGAGGTAATAGCATTGTATCAATTACTTATATTTTCACCAATATTATATCCTCAACATAGTGGTTGGCACAATATATATATTATGATACAAAAACTCATGCATTCTCCAACAATATTACATTCCTCAATTTTTGTAATTAAATGAAATACTATTTTTTATTCTTATTCTTTGTGAGTAATTCTCCTTTGTGACCAAACACAATAACTAGGTAGTATTATGATATTATAAGGTACTAGAAAACATAATAATCATAAAAATTACTAAGAAAAACTATCGTAACAAGGATATAATGAATTCAATCCTTCCTATAAATATTGTATTGGATCATGTATTTTTTTAACAATAGAAAATTTGTAACAGAATATTCATTTTTATAACAATATAAAACTTCTTTTTAGTAAGAGATGAATTTTAATATAAATTATTTTATATTATATATATTTTTATAGGTTTTCAATATAATAACTATAAAAACATCATTCTTTTTTCATCTCATTATTATATTTAAATAATTATATAAAATACTAAAAAAAGTCAACGGTAGGAGCGACAGGAGTGACATTGGCAGGATCAACAGAAGTGATAGTGGGTATAGCATCTCTTTTAGGTTGTGATCCGTTACTTTTTGGCTTTTTAGGTGGCAGTATTTTTGGCGGTGATGAATGCGGTCTCAGGGAACCACCAGATAGTGAGGTAGGCTGTAGCAGTTCTGAAACAATTAGAGTTTCATTGGGTGATAACCCCAAAGTGCGTTCGTGGACCTCATCTTCCTTTGATGATAAGGTTAGGGCATCTTCTAGGACATATTCCTTCCAAATGCCCATATCCTTTTTTGTCTCTGGCAACAAAGTGTCTTTCTCGCATGGATCAATGCAACCCTTGATTATCAAATAATCCATTTCCCTGATCGAGAATTTTATAGGGGTTTGGCTAGATATTGAGACAATATGCAAATGGGCTCTGTCAAAATTGTGACTATCCAAAAACATGGATTTGGTTGCTTTCCCATGTGTTTTATTCATGATAAGGCTCAACAATGCCTTAGACACCCTCCACATCCTCACAGACGACCCTTGATTTTTTGGGCACTGTAGTCTTTTTTTGCATAGATAGGAAGAATAATTCAAACCTAAAACCCAAAGCATCAACTTAGCTCCAATATGGGTTAAGCTTCATGGTCTCCCCCCTTATTTTTTCTACAATGATACCCTCAAAGGTATAGTGCAGACCATCGGTGAGTTGGTGGCCATTGACCCTTCTACCAAAGCCAAATGCAAGATGACTTACGCATGTATTTGTGTCCTTAAAAACTTGGAATAGGCCCTCCCCACATTCATCAATCTCACAACTAGAGTATTTAAGTGTCATCAGGGCATAGAGTATGAAAATAAACCTGCCTACTACATAGAATGCAAAACCCAGGGGCACCTCAGATCACAGTACCCAACTCTAAATAAGGAGTCTCAGAAAGAAACTGCCTGGAATAACCATAACTAGAATCAAGGTTTCCAAAAAAAATGCAGTTTAAGAAAGGCAAGCATATCCTATCACAGTCGCAACTATCATACCACTTCTTCCAAAATTCAATCTAGTTTGGTTCTCTTTTCACTAAATCCAATCTGTTTATACCCCTAGCTAACCATCAGGATTTGGAGGGCGATTCTATTGATCAGTATGTAGAACCTACTCCCAACACCATTTCAGGACCTTATCCCTCCCCACCCCATGGGTGAAATCTATGCAATATGGGCTTGCCTCCCCTTTCAATTTAGGTTCATCACACCCTCCACCCTCTACTCTTTGTAGCCAATTCTGGTGTTGCCCTACCCTTTTCCCACTTGAACCCCAAACTCCCACCACCATATTATAAGGTAGCTATTTTAACTGCCATCCCTTCCACCCCTCTTTCAAACCCCACATCCTTAGCTCTGTCTTCCAAATCTATTAGCCCCATATTAATCATTCTCATCTCAGTTCATCCCTCTAAACTCAGCCCTCTTTCTCCAAAGCCTTCCTCAAAAATTATTTTGGGTGTATCCATTCAGCAATTCCTTTCTTCCTCTCTAGTTCTTGAGCAGCTCCCCAATCCTTCTAAACCTGTATCCAACGTAGACATAGGCAATGACAAAAATAGAGGTAGACCTAAAAATCTTGAAAAAAGACAAAAATATATAGAGGATGCCATAGCAAACGGCCTCCAATCGACCATTCTGACGTCCATTCTAGACACCTCAAACCTAAATACTCACTCCAATTAGGAAAAAAGAACCAAACCAACTCCATCTCAAGGAAGAGGCAGAGGTAATAAATCCATCACCAAAATGTCTAGATGAATATTTTATCTTGGAACGTAATAGGCCTCAATAGGGCTACAAAATAAAGGATAGTCATATCAATCAGGAAAGAAATCAAACCAAATATAATTCTACTTCAAGAAACTAAGTTGGATGAGAAAAATAGTGTAGAGGTCTGCAGATCTATATGGAAGAACAATAATTTTTTCTATAGACCCTCTAAAGGGGCCTCTAGAGGACTGTTTTATTTGTGGGACCCAAAATCCATCGAAGGTAGGACTCTCTCTATGTCATACAGGGTCATCAATATTATTTTCATCAATAAAAGAAACAAACCTAGAATATATCACAACCAATATCTATGCTCCAAATTATTCTCCCAATAGAATAACTTTCTAGGACACTTTATCAGCAATGTGCAAAATTTTTGAGAATATTCCATGGCTACTTGCGGGAGACTTTAACTCCCCCCTCTTTCCATCCGATAAAAAATGAGGTAATCCTATCACTCCTAGATGTACAAAATATTTTAGTGACTTTGTAAACAATAATGAACTCATGGATGTTCAACTACAAGGGTCAAACTACACTTGGAGCAACATAATACCTAGCAACCAGCTTATCTAACTTTGGCTCGATAGGTTCCTTATGTCTAAAGAGATCATCCACATTTTAGGTGATGATAACCTTTATGACCAGCCAAAAATATGCTATGAGCACAACCCCTTGGTCTTGGACTATTCTTGACAGAGGCACTCATTCAAAACTTCTTTTAGGTTTGAGAAAATGTTGCTAAACCACCTAGAAATTACAAATCACATTGAAGAATGGTGGAAGAATGACCTATTAGGGAATCCGTTATCAAAACTTTTTAGGAAACTCAATTCTATCAAGTTTAAACTCAAGGAGTGGAACAAAGAAGTGTTTGGTAACCTATTCCGAGAAAAGAAACAAATCATGGAGGAGCTAGGTAGAGTTGAGAAGCTCATTCAAGATGGGAACCCGGGACCTAACATATTTCAAGAAGAGAAAGCCCTCCTCACAAATTTTCACAATAATCTAGCCAAGGAGGAAAATTTCTAGAGGTAAAAATCTAGAACATTGTGGCTAAAGGAAGGGGACTCGAACACAAAAAATGTTCATGCCTCCACCCTGAGACATAGAAGCACAAATAGAATTAAAGAACTAACTAGAGGATATGGGTCCAAAACAAGTGACCTTCAAGAAATCATATAAGGATCTGCGTCTCACTTCCAATAAATACTCTATCCTAGCCCTCCTTACCCCCCATATAAAAAAATATTTGCTTTAAAACATTCCCAGCCTAGTGTCTAATGATTTCAATTATGGGATACTAAAAGGTTTCACTGATGAAGAAATTAAGGAAGCCTTATTCTCAATGGATCCAGACAAATCCCTAGGGCCAGAAGGGTTCCCTCATGATTCTTTCAACATTTCTAGGATATAGTAGGCAAAGAAGTCTCTGAAGTAGTGCAATTCTTCCAAAGATCCAAGCATGTACCAAAGGAGGAAAATCAACTTTCATTATGCTAGTACCTAAGTACCAAACCTGCAAGTCCATCTCTGACTACATGTCAATAAGCCTATGTAGTGTGATTTACAAAATCATAACCAAAGTCATGGCAAATAGGCTCAAAGATATTCTTCCCTCCATCATAGACCAATGTCAAGGCAGTTTGGTTAAAGGTAGGTTCATCACGGATGGAGTCATAACAATCCATGAAATGGCTTATTCAATTGTCAAGAATAAAAAGCCTACTATGTTTCTCAAGCTTGAAGTGAATAAAGTATTTGACAGGGTTTCTTGACAATTCCTTCTTGAATTCTTGAAAAGGTTTAGCTTTTACAAATATTAGATAGACCTGGTCAAGGAATGCATTTTTACGTCATGGTTTTCAATTATTGTCAATGGCTCTCTAGTTGGTTTCTTCCAAAGTTTCAAGGGCATCTAACAGGGAAACCCACTATCCCAATTTCTTTTCATCATCATGGTAGAAGCACTAGGGAGATACTTATTAGCAGCCTACTCTAGATGTCTTATCTCAGGTATCAAACCTGCCACGGTGTCTAGGGCCATCACTCGTTATCATTTCATTGATGACATCATTCTGGCATCTTCATGCTCCATACCTGAAGCAAATATCATTAAACCAATTCTCAATTAATTTGAAATAGCTACTGGATTGAAGGTAAACTATAATAAAAGTAGATTGTATTTTACGAATACCCCTATTTTCAAATAGAACATAATTACAAAAATTCTAGGATGCACCATATCTAATATCCCCACCATGTACCTTGGGATACCTATGTTTCATGGGAGGGTATCCAAGGTAATGTGTACCAACATCCTCAAATGCATTAAAAAAAACTAGTTGGGTGGAAGAGCATAATGCTATGTCAGGATGCTAAAGCCACTCTCATGCAAGCCTGTCTCCAAAGTATACCAGTATATTTTATGTCCATATTCAAAGCTCCAATTTCAATTTTCCACAAGATTGAACAAATTCAACGCAAATTTCTATGGTTTGGTAAAGAACACAAGCTTATACTGAGAGGGAGGGTGAACAGTATAGCACCCACTTTTTACTTTCTTTTCAAACCAATATCAATTAGTGTCCTTAATTTCATTAACCAAATATAGTAGTGTGCATTAATGACATAGATAGAAATAGTAAACAAGTGCACAAATCACCACACACAATTGAGACACAAGATTTAACGTTGTTCCTCCAATATGGGGTACTCCACAAGATAATCTCCTTATAATATTTCACATAGAAATAAGGATCCTTATCCCAATACAAATGATTACTTTTATCTACTCAAAGCTAGGCAATACACTGATTTGGTTAGGTAGGCAATCCATTGATCTGCTTCAGTAGGCTCCCAAGAACTTTCCCAAAACTACTCTATCAAGGTCACTAAGAACTTGCCCAAAACTACTTTAGCAAGCTCACCAAGAACTTTCCCAAAACTGCTTCAACAAGCTCACCAAGAACTTGCCCAAAATTTGCTCTAGCAATCTCACTAAGAACTTACCCAAAACTACTTCAGCAAGCTCACCAAGAACTTGCCCAAAATTTCTCTAGCAAGCTCACTAAGAACTTGCCCAAAATCTTCTCAACAAGCTCATCAAGAACTTGCTCAAAATATGCTCAACAATCTCACCAAGAACTTGCTCAAAATCTTCTCAACAATATCACCAAGAACATGCTCAAAATATGCTTAACAAGATCACTAAGAACTTTCTCAAAACTACTCAACAAGATACTAAGAACTTGCTCAAAATATACTCATCAATCTCACCAAGAACTTACTCAAAATCTACTCAACAAGCTCACTAAGAACTTGCTTAAAATAAGCTCAACAAGCTCACTAAGAACTTGCTCAAAATATTCTCAACAAATCTATCTACAAATCTATCCCAAAATTCTTCTCAAAGGCTCAATCAATCATCCACAAAAATTGCCACAAATTTGTCCCAAAAGCCTTCTCAAAGGCTCAACCAATCATGCTCAAGTAGCACTCAAATATTATCCACAAATCTATGAATTCAAGGCTCAATGATGAACTCAATAATGAAAGGCAATGCACTCTACAATGGATGACAACAATGATCCACAATGATCTCAACTCAAATCAATATCAAATCAACTCAAGCATTATAGAAGCATAAAGAGAATTGTTAGAGACTCAATATGTTCTAATCTCAAAGTTCAATCTCAACTCAAATCAGAATTGTAGAATAGTTTGTCTCATGTAACTTGAATAATCAATCATTCAATCACTTGACTAGGCTCAATCAACTCAACTCAACCAATCATCACAAGGGATAACTCTTTATCACAAAACCCTAGTCCAATCATGTATCAACCAACTCAAATATTTCCAACTATGGTCAACCACAAATCTCACATAACAATGATACTCATCTAACTCATGTTCTTTGCATAACCAATGGGCTTCAAAAACTATGCTTATAAAAAATGGTTTAAACACAACTCCCAAACCAGAAAACCTTAAATAATTCAACCAACCACTTTCTAAAATGAAAACACAATCAATAATTTTCTCTCCAATGATATTTCAGAAATCAACCACCATAAACAAAGTCAATGGAGAATATTGCTCATACCTTTTGATATCTTATTGGTTGTCGACTAAATCTGCCACACTTTAAAAACTTATTTTTCAAATTTCAAAAAGGGTTATATGTCATGATTAATATCACAACAATAATATCCAAATAACACCTTATCAATCCTACTCAATAAGATACAACATGTCCCCTCATGAAAGAATTAATCACCTTTGAAAAATAACAAAAAAAACTTCACTTTTGAAACACTTTACAAAGTAGAAATATCTCTTTACATACACCTTATTTCTCCCTCTAAGCAAGTTAATCAAATAGTCCTCGAAATAATCTTTCCAACGATATATAATATGATATACTTTCAAACAGAGAAACACTAGAAATCTCTCTTTTCCTAAACATGCATCACAACCCTTATTCTTCCTAGGGCAACTTTAGAAAAATAAATTATATTAAAAAATTATTAACTTGCCTCTGTCCCTGACGGGATTCAATCTCATGAAATCTCCTTTCTTAGTGCTTTAACCATAGCCAACCTATCGTTGGGACACACACCCTCATGTTTCCAAAGGGACATGAACAAAAACTTATATCATAAACTTCTGCACCCTTCGAAAAACTTAATAGCTCTTCAAGCGCTTCAACAAAGTAAATAACCACAATGGGACTCGATCGCAGGACCTCTTACATAACACACAATGGATGAACTGCTAGGCCAAAGGTGCCTATGCATCTTATTAAACTCCACAAATTATTTTTCAATAGACCAAAGTCACACTTCTCTCTCTTTTTGCAATCCATTCCCCAATCGAAGGCATTTGAAAAATAAGCATTGGGAGTCATAAAGTCTAAGCTTCTATCGGCATATATATATATATATGCCTTTCCTATTTATTCAGATGTCAATGCTATAAATTAATATAGCCTTTCCTCCTTTATTTAGTCGACACTATAATTAATATATTTAATTTTAAATTTTAAATTTAAATTTTAAATAATTTAAAATTTAAACTAAATATTTAAAATTAAATATCTCCATCACTGGGGCACCTTTTTTGATGAAACAAAAATCCAACCTATGTTTTAATAAAAACCCATTTCAAATATTCCATCCATGGTTTTAAATAAAACCTTTTATTTTACTTTCCTTGGTTTTCACAAAAACCTTGTATATATCCATGCTCTCCAAAATATCATAAATGCTTATTTATGAAATGCTTTGGCCACCAAAACTCAATGTGATCCATGTGACATCAATGATCCATGTGAAATAAATGACAACATAAAATAACTCAAATTTCCAAAAATATCCCCCTTTGTCATTGATGGTAGCACATCTAATGCAAAAATCACATCACTGCAAAAACCATCTCTAAGAATCAAAGTTGCTCCCCCTAACTTAATACTTTCTATGGAGCTTGCTCCCCCTAACTCAATGCTCTCTTTGTAGGCTGCTCCCCTAACTCAATGTTCTCGCCCTTACTCAAATATCTCCCCCTTTGATATCAATGGCAAAAGGGACACCTATGGGGTTAAAAGATATGACTCTTTAGCTTAGCCCCCTCACCACCTTCTCTCTTGAGGTGATTAATTTTGGGGTGGGAGTACTTTTACTCCCATATTACATTGTTTCTTTCCTATGTCAACTTCATTCCATATTTTTTGATATCCTTATCTTTATGAATTACTTGGTCTTCTTGTCTTGAACATGTTTGGAATTGAGTCCTACACCATTTTGCAATATGTCCAAAGTTATTGTAATTAAAACACTTGATATTGCAGCCTTTGGATGGTGCCCATATCCTAAATTATTTCTTGAAATAATTTCCATATCCATTCCTTTCTTGAACCCTTTATTGTGAAGATTTTTTTCATGACCATTATGACCGTGAATTCTGATTTGTGTAGCTCTAAAACCAAAACCATGTTGCTCATTTTCTTTGCACTGAGAAGCTCTATGACCAATCCTATTGCATAAGAAGCAATGTCCCTAAAAACCATACCTTCTTGCTTTGAAGTTTCTTCTAGCAAAATCAAACTTCTTTGATCCATGGATCCTTTCTTGACCATTATCCTTATGATCATTTTCAACTTGTGCATTGCATCCTTGAACCTTATTTGTAGTATCTAAATCCTTTTCCTTAGTTTCTTCCTTGATTTCCTCTTCAAGAAATTATTTTCATTTTGAATTTGATTTAGCTATCTCAAAACAAGATCCAAACTAAATATTAGGAGCCATAGGAACTTTGGAACTTTCTTCATAAAACTTAGGTGTTTCCTTGCATACATCTATTAGAACTTCCTTTCCTTTTGAGTGTGATTCCCCAAACCTGAAATATGAGACCTTTGGTGCTTGGGATCTTCCTCTTATTTCTCTTCATTTGTGTCAAATAGCAAATTGGCATCCATATTTATTGTCTCTAAAATACATGTTTCCTTCTTAGTGAAAATATCTTGACCTTTTGAGTCATGTGATGGATGAAACTTCTCAAGTATGGAACATCTCAATTCTTTTAGATTCTCCTTAACCTCTTGTAGTTGCTCATGGATATCATTGAAGTCTTCCTTTAGGTTAATTAAGACATTTGTTTTTCTTACAATTTTCTCTTGCTTAACTTCTTCTGTTTGGAGTGAGTGTTCTTGTTAAGCTTTTTTATCCCATAGAAAAACCCTTCTTCATCATCACTGTCACTAAGATCATTATAATCTTCTATAGCAGACAAAATTTCATGATTTATTCGACCATGCCTATTTCCTTAATGTGTCATCTCATCTTCACTATCACTGAAACCATTACAATATCCTAATATATGATCTCTTTGACCACATACAAATAACTATTCTCTTTCACCTTCTATTCCTAGGAATAGATGTTCTTCCTTTTCATCATCTGATTTGTCTCTATCACTGTGATCTGAGCTATCACTTTCTTCTACAATGTAGTAAATTTTCTTTGTCTTACAAAATTTTTTCTTCTTCTCATATGTGCCTTGTTTGTAGTTGTCATATTTGGCATGCTTATATTTTCCATAATTTTGTCTTATGTAACCCTATCTTTCATCATCGCTATTTTATTCATGTGGACACTTGTGTGCATAGTGACCAAAATTACCACACTTGTAGCATTTGACTTTCTTCATATCCCTGTAATTTCTTAAGTCCTTTTTATTTTTTATGAAGTTAGCTTCCTCATCATTATATGAATATTTATATATATCTGAAAATTTCCCTTTATTTTTCTTTGAATCCTTGAATGCAATCTCTTTTATTGGAACCTGATGCTTACTCACCCTCATCTCATAAGTTGTGAGAGTTCCTTGTAGTTCTTCCATTGTTAGCTTGTTGATATCCATTGTATCTTCTATTGATGAAACCTTCACATCATACTTCATGGGAAGTGATCTCAAAACCTTTTGAGTAACTTCTTATTCTTTCATCTCAAAGCCTATGCCTCTCATGGTGTTAGTAATATCATCAACTCGAAGTAAAAACTTTGTAATATCTTCATAATCTTCCATTTTCAATTTCTCAAATATTTTTCTATGAGTTTGTAGTTTTGCCAACTTTACCTTTGAATCTCCTTCATAAGTATTCTGCAACTTGGTCCATATTTCATTAGTTGAATCACATACCATGACCTTTGTAAAATTTGTTTCATGTAGCCCACTCAAAATAAAATTCATTACCCTTGCATTGATCTCAACCAATTTCCTGATAGGCTTATCTGCATCGGGATAACCTTCAACCTTATACTCTTTTTCAACAATTTGTCATACCTCATATCCTTGTGATATCAAGTAGTTCTTCATTCTCATGCTCTAGAAAGCATAATTGTTATCATCAAATAGTGGAGCCTTATTTGTAGATAATCCATTCTATGAAGCCATCTGTGTTCTTGTAGAATCTACCCTAAAGTTGTCAATCTTTCTGAAGGAACCCGCTCTGATACCAATTGAATAACACAATATTATACTGATATGGGGGGTGAAAATTCTTCTTAAATGCTCAATTAGTCATCCACAAAAACTACCACAAATTGATCCACAAATCTATCCCAAAAGCCTTCTCAAAGGCTCAACCAATCATGCTCAAGTAGCACTCAAATATTATCCACAAATCTATGAAGGTGAGGCTCAATGATGAACTCAATAATGAAAGGAAATGCACTCTACAATGGATGAAAACAATGATCCACAATGATCTCAACTCAAATCAATCTCAACTCAAATAAATCTCAACTCAACTCGAGTATTATAGAAGCATAAAGAGAATTGTTAGAGACTCAATATGTTCTAATCTCAAATTTCAATCTCAAATCAAATCAAAATTATAGAATAGTTTATTTCATGGAACTTGAACAATCAATCACTCAATCACTTGACTAGGCTTAATCAACTCAACTCGACCAATCATCACAAGGGATAACTCTTTCTCACAAAACCCTAGTCCAAGCATATATCAACCAACTCAAATGTTTCCAACTATGCTCAACCACAAATTTCACATAACAATGATACTCATGTTCTTTTCTAACTCATGTTCTTTGCATAACCAATGGGCTTCAACAACTATGCTTATAAAAAATGGTTTAAACACAAATCTCAAACCAGAAAACCTTGAAGCATTCAACCAACCACTTTCAAAAAGGAAACCACAATCAATCATTTTCTCTCCAATGATATTTTAGAAATCAACCACCATAAACAAAGTCAATGGAGAATATTGTTCATACCTTTTGATGCCTTATTGGTTGTCCACTAAATCTGCCACACTCAACAAAATTATTTTTCAACATTCAACAAGGGTTAGAGATCATGATTAATATCACAACAATAATATCTAAATAACACCTTATCACTCCTACTCAATAAGATACAACATGTCCCCTCATGAAAGAATTAATCACCTTTGAAAAAGAACAAAATAACCTTTACTTTTAAAACCCTTTACAAAATATAAATATCTCTTTACATACACCTTATTTATCCTTCTAAGAAGTTAATCAAATATCCCTTGAAATAAGCTTTCAAACGATATATAATATGATATACTTTCAAAAGGAGAAACACCAGAAATCTCTATTTTTCTAAATATGCATCACAACCCTTATTCCTCCTAGGGCATCTTTAGAAAAAATAAAACATATTAAAAAATTATTAACTTGCCTCTGTCCTTGATGGAATTCAATCTCGTGATGTCTCCTTGCTCAGCGCTTTAACCATAGCCAAAAAATTTTTGGGCCACATGCCCTCACGTGTCCAAAGGGACACGAACAAAAACTTATATCATAAACTTTTGCACCCTTCAAAAAACATAACAACACTTTGAGTGCTTCAACAAATAAAATAACCACAACGAGACTCGATCGTAGGACCTCCTTCATAACACAAAGTTTAGGAACCACTAGGCTAAAGATACCTATGCATCTTATTAAACTCTGTGAATGATTTTTCAA